>BSBN01001715.1:7500000-8750000 GCA_027924645.1 Cunninghamia lanceolata
GAGACTCCTATTGCAGCATATTACTGATTCAAATTTTATCTGCAACTATAATTCAGCACAGCTATTATTAAATTGAATTGTAATCAGAGGCTTGTATCTGCTATTTAACTACAGCAGTGTTCGTAGTGCATACCATGTTTCAATTTTACAGTACTGTGGATAATGAGTAGATTTGGAAATCCGCTTTGATTGTTGACTTCTGTGAAGTATTTTAATTTCATACTGTAAGTAATTCAGAAATATCAGAGTTTTCAATATTTAAATGTACCAGGAACATTACATTGGCAAAGAAAGAAAGAAAGAGCATTCACCCATTTCTTAATCATTCTATGAAGATTATAGTTGTAAATATTATTCAGTTGTAGTTTTGTTTTACACCAGATGAGTAATTCTCTGGTTTGACAACTTAAGACAATTTCAGAATGCTTATTATTTGTTCTATAATTCTGTTGTCTACTGATTTGGCTCTAGCCTTGTCTGTGGATTGCTCACATGCACATTTATAGGTGTAAGTATACCTATGTCTATATGCACATATATATTTACTGAAAAGAATGTGGATAAGGATATCCAACCAAATAAATTAACCACTTGCATAACTTGATTTCTGTGTAAGACACATATTTGATTATCAGAATGCTTGAAAAATTGTAACTTCTACCTGGGCTGCAACAACAGATGCCACATGCTTATAACTTAGAATAATATATGACTGCAAATTCAATAGTTGGCAACTTACAAAATCACTCTTTCAAACCAAGAGGTCCTTTCATATTATACATCCTATTATCACACTACAAGTATATAAGATCCACATAAGAAATAGAACTTCAAACCATCACATGTTTTCATCTTATCCTCATGTAGAAGGTCCAAATGTTTCCAATGCAGTGAGAGGAATTAGCTCTAGCCATATTGCAAAGCTATTCAATGGTTGCTCAAATACCTAAATAATCTAATCTGCCCTGACTTGCAGATGTTTGAAATGGGTCAAAATTGACACCCTGAAAACAAACACAGCATATACAATCAATGAATAATCTACTTGGCTGGCAGTCTTTTCTTGAAGCTTTCTTGCAAGCTTCGGGTTCTACTCATAATACTTCTAGTAATTCCAGATCTTCTTTTGATTGCATTCTTTTCCCAAGTTAATTTCATGCTGCCTTCAAGAGTCCCTGCAGGCAATCCATTAAGCAAAATTTCCACCTTGAACAATGTGGGTTCATGAAGACCACTTTTATATGCAGATACCACTGGTGCCAAAGGTATTAATGTGAAACCTGCATCACAAAAAAACTTTTAACAAAATAATTGCAAAGCTAAGGAAAGATTGTTAGCACCTTCTTGACACATGGCACTACATAACTTGATGGGGACTTGGTTAGGGCTTAAGCTAGAAAAATCGTAATTTTGCATCAAGCTAAACATCTACCTTTTTTAATACTGTTTTTAGAATGAAAAAGAGAGATATTCTTCTCTTGGAAGACTGATGTCTTGGTTACCCATTATATTTTTAGGTGACGGCTGTATGCCAAAAAATAAAAATAAAAATAAAATTGCACGTCTTCACACACTTAAGTTCCCAAGGTCAGTTTGTAGATAATTAGCTTAGTTGAATTATTGTTGTTGTGCTTGTTGTACAAGTTGACATTGTTCACAGGCTCTCTGATCCTAGAATTGCTTAGCTTCTTTAGAATGTATGTGGATACACTTCAATCAGGGAACTAGGAAATGATGAAATGTTGTGGACTGTAGAACAAATTGACAGAATTGCTGATCAACACTATTTTGGTTTGATTCTGAAAGACCAGGTTGCATAACACATGGGATACTCCTAACTCTGAGGGGCCTATCCCACTGGATATGGTCATCAAATGACCAGAAAGAAGAAGAGAAAGATATGCTCTAGGCAAACATTAGAGGGCACACTAGAAAGGATAGACTAGAAACAAAAAAGAAGAGAGAAAAGTAGCTCCTGCTAAGAGTATCATGTGTCTTTTCAAATCTAATTTAAGTACTTTTAAAGTAAAGACTAAGCCAGTAAAAAATCAACCAACAACACTTCACGAACCATTATACAAATATACAAGAAACTAGATAGAAACTATAAAAAAGATTCTAAACCAAACAATGAAATAGAAATGAGCAGTGTGTGATTAAGCAAGTCTACATTTGTTCAAATAACACTCACGACCTGAATCTAATGTCGTCCCCATTTCCGGAGTGACTTCACATGGAGTTGATGATTAGCCTATCATCCATTCCCGTAGGCTAATGCATTGGTAAGGGAATGAATTTCTAGTTTGAGCTTATTGCTACACATGGAGAACCGGAAAGTTGGTATGTGTCTATACATGGAGATTCGGAATATTAGCTCAACTAGTATGTGATCAATGAAAAATGCAATATTGAAATTGTATTTTTATTTCATTTGATGGATTTTAGAAAATGGAATCTTTAATTGCATTTTCTATAATCGATTTTTATGGAGTTGTACATATGAATAAAGGGGATGTGTTCATCAAGGAGATATAGGTCCAGACCCAAAATCGAAAGCAAAGCATAAGGGATCGATTGGCAAGTATTGACTTGTATTTGAATTGCATTGTTCAAGGAACAACGGCTATCTAGATGATCGCCTATTTTCACATTGATCCAAGTGCCGAATTCCAACGCCATGATGCATTCACCCACGCCTTGTATGCAATGGTTGGTATTGTTAGAGGTGGGGTATTAAAATTTATTGAAGGAGGTTTTTAAATGCAAGTGTTGGTTTTTCAATGAATGCAAATGCTACCACCGCCAAGCATGAAGGAGAGTTATTTTAAATGCAATATTTATTTATTAAATATTTGCATTGGAACGATGGCACCTTGAGGGCGATTGGGTTTGTGATATTAAATGATTGCATTTGGTTTGTTATTGTGCTTTGAAAGATTTTAAATGCCAAACGCCTATGATGAGGAGGTTCACTCAAGCCAAGGATTGATGTTCATTGCAACAAAAAAATATTAAATGCTTGCATGCAATCAACCGCTGCCATTAGCAAGGGAAATTCAATGCAAAGAGAAGTTTGTAAATGATTGTTAGCTCCAAGACATGGCCGCCGCCAATTAGAGGACGCCACTTCATAGAGGATCGATCCACTTGCAAGATAGATGTAGTTCATTTAAACAATTAAAGATTGTTTTAAATGATTGCATTCATAGATGTCATTCATTTACTTTTGTTCAAGACTCTATTGTGATTGATGGGTTTCAAGCTTCATTCTAATTTGACAAAGAGAAGGGACGCCTATCCTTGGAGAGGATAAATAGAGCTCTTGAACTTCAATTAGCAACTAATGATCATTTGGTAAGCTTTTGCATTTTATTCTTTTAGCTGGAAATTGCATTTTCTAGTTATTTTTCAAGGAGATGTTTCCTTGAATGTTGTGGAGATGTTCCCATGACAATTTGTGAGATGTTATCATTCAGATTTCATCATTTGGAGTTGAATTTGCAGGTTATTTGAAAGAAATTGAGGAGTATTTGACATCATAATGGAACCCTTGGTGTATTGGAGTGATTATCAAGGTAGTTAAGTGAGCTTAGAGTGAGAACTGAGTGACTTTTGCATATTTTTCAAGGTCTGATTTCATATCAGCAAAGCCTGATTTTTATGACAGCGAATTGTTTGGACAATGACAGGGTTTTTGAAGTGGATTTGACAAAGGCTTTTACATTTGAAGAGTTGCATTTGATAGAAGATCAAACTAGGCTTCCATCGCTTGAGTTTGGAAGTGTTTTTCATGAAGTTTTCATTCATACAATTTGGCTAGGCAAAATCATCACTTTCAGCAGTCATATCAGCATACAAAAGTTTTGGATCAGTCAATTATTCATGTACTTTCAGGGCGGTTAAAGCATCATTGGATAGTTATCTTTGTTCTAGAGTGTTTGGGTTTTGATCCTATTAAACATTTGATGTAATTGGACATTTTTAATGCATGTAATAAGGTTTGATATAAAATCAGACAGTGACTGAAATTCAGATCAGCAACTTAACATTTTTCTATTTCTCATTTGAAGGTTTGAAATAAGCAAGTATGATGTGGGTTTGAAGTTCAATTGTTGTATTGTTCATTGGTGATGTTTATTTGTTGATTTGTGTAAGAAATCTTATCTAAAAGTTGGCAAAAAATTTCAGTCATTCTAGAAAAGTATATTTTAGTGGTATCAGAGTATTCAAAATCTCAGTCCAATATCCATTAGGGATATTTCAGTGGTATCAGAGCTTGGATCCTGCCAGCCTATGGGTTATGAGCTACTACGTCAATCCTTTGCCGCATCATTATAGAAGAAGAACAATGGGTGATAGAAGGCAAGGTATTGCACAAGATGAAATTGATAATATATTAAGGGACATGGTTAATAATCAGCGCGAGATGACCGAACAACAGCGACAAAACAAATACAAATATTGAAAGGATGTTTCAAGTTATGATGGGTGATAGAAATCAAAACAATCAGGATACAGGTAGTGTAGCTAGAAGATCACCACCATGTGATAGGACTCGTACACCTACAGTTGAGAGACCTATGCAGCCTACTTTTCTTCCTAGAGAAGAAGTAGAAGAGGAGCAGCCACAGGATGAAGAAGAAGAGCTTCCTTTTGAGGAGAATATCATATCTTGGTTGATGAGTATGATTCACTTCCCGAGCATGTAAGGAATAGAATCAATTTCAACAATTATATGAGCCAATAGAGAGACAATCGAAGAGGTAGAGTGAATCGGCCAAGGCAAAGAAGAGCACAACGTACACAACCAAAGGAATACAAGGATGCATTGAATAAAATTCCTCTTCCTAGTTTTGATGGCAGTGGTAAGCTAAGTGCTAGAGCATGGGTGAATAAGTTGGATACCTTTCTTACACTCAAGCCCATGAGTGAAGAAAAGGCTATACACTTTGCTACTATGCATTTAGAGGGTTTGGCATATGAGTGGTGGCATCATGGACTTGTCTCACAACATCACAACAGGATTACTTCATATGCTGAGTTTATTCAAAAACTCATTACTAGGTTTAACCGCAAAGATGTGAAGGTCTACTACTGTGAGCTTGCACAATTAAAACAAAGTGGTAGAGTGGATTCATATTTTAATGAATTTCAAAAGATTGCAGTTATGGTCCCTGATATGTCTGATAGGAGAATCACTATGTTGTTTGTTGAAGGGTTGAATGATAGGATCAAAGGGTTGGTTAAGGTTCATAAGCCAACTACACTTGAGAAGGCAATTGAGTTAGCACTTGATTCGGATACTACTCCTACATTCACTCCAAAGAAAAACTTCTTTAAGGGCTCTAATTCTAATCAGAAAAAACCATTTCAGCTTAAGACTAATCCTTCTGCAACAGAGAGATGAATTGAGAAGGAAGAGGTTATGTTTTTCTTGCAAAGAACCATGGGAACCAGGACATAGATGCCTTGGTAAGGGCAAAGCACATCTCATTGAGGTAATTTCAGATGATGACAGTGCTGTACATGAGGACACAGTTTCAAATGAGGATCATCAGGATCAGCCTACATTGGAGCTTGATACAGGTGAAGGTAAAGTGACTATTGCTTCTATGTCAGGAGTTCCTAGGTATCATGCCTTTCGAATAAAGGGTGTTATCAAGGGACAACGAGTCACTTGTTTGGTGGATAGTGGAGCTACTCATAACTTCATTGATGAGGGTTTAGTTATGAGGCGTGGTTTACAAGCTAAGGACTTTGAGGGATTCATAGTAGCAGTAGCAGATGGCTTTACTATGAGTTGTCAGAAGAGAGTGTCATAGCTTAGTATTCAGACGGGAGATTATACATTGACAGATGATTTCTACATGGTTGGACTTTCAGGCATTGATGTTGTTTTGGGAATGCAATGGTTGCATTCACTTGGCCGTTATATCCAGGATTTGAGGAAGATGGAGATAGAGTTCATTCATGAGGGAAGGAAAGTTATCTTGAGAGCCATTTTAGATGGAGCGTCTAGAGTTGTTTCAGCTAGGCGTATGGAGACATTGGTTCGACATAATGATATTGCATGGGTAGCTCAAGTGAACATTTCTTCTAAGTCTTCTTCAGGTTGAGGGTATCATGTAGATATCCAGTCTGTATTGGATAAGCATGGTAAGGTATTTGGTGACATTCCTCCAGGTAGACCACCAGATCGTGGTTTTGAGCATGTGATTGAGTTAGAGGATGGGACCAAGCCTATCAATATTGCACCATATCAACATCCTCGACACTTCAAGATTGAGATTGAGAATGCAATCAAGGAGTTGATCTATATGGGACACATTCGACCTTCATCTAGTCCATTTGCTTCTTCTGTAGTGTTGGTGAATAAGGATAGTACTATGCGGATGTGTATTGATTATAGAGCTTTGAACAAGAAGACAATCAAAAACAGGTACCCTATACCCAGGTTCAATGAGCTACTTGATGAGTTACACGTGGCCGTGTATTTTTCTAAGATTGATCTTCGTTCAGGCTATCATCAGATTCGTGTCCGTGAGGAGGATATTTCGAAGACAGCATTCAGATGCCATTATGGACACTATGAGTTTCTTGTTATGCCATTTGGTCTTACTAATGCACCTGCTACATTTCAATCTTGCATGAATCATGTTTTCAATAAGCAGTTGCGTAAGTTTTTATTGGTGTTCTTTGATGATATTTTGATATGTAGTAAGACATGGGATGAGCATCTTCGACATCTAGATGAGGTACTTGGAGTCATGGATGCACAGTCATTGTATGCCAAGGCTTCAAAGTGTGATTTTGGGATGGAGGAGATTCTCTATTTGGGGCATATGATTAGTGTTAACGGAGTTAGAGTACAGGATGAGAAGATCAAAGCAATACAGGATTGGCCTTCTCCAAGGAACATTTCTGAGTTACGACGTTTCTTGGGTCTTTGCAGTTATTATAGGAGGTTTGTTAGAGGGTTTTCATAGTTGGCGGCACCATTGATAGATCTCACTAAGAAGGGCATTCCTTTGGTCTTCTAAGGCACAAGCAGTATTCGACAGGCTTAAGGAGGTGATGAGTACTACTCCAGTATTGGCACTACCAGATTTCACACAGTCCTTTGTTCTTGAGTGTGATGCATCAGGAGAGCGTATTGGAGCTGTGTTGATGCAGAATAGGCACCCCATTGCATATGAGAGCAAGAAATTGAGAGATGTGGAGCGCCTATATTCCACCTATGACAAGGAGATGCTTGCCATAATGTATGCTTTGGCAAAGTTTCGTCAGTACTTGGTAGGTGCGAAGTTTGTGGTGAGAACCGACCGCAACAGTTTGAAATACTTCTTGGAACAAAAAATTTGAATGAGAGACAACAAAAATGGGTCTCTAAGGTATAGGCATATGACTTTGATATTGAATTTGTGAAAGGGAAGAAAAATGTTGTTGCGGATGCACTTTCCAGGAGGCCTACTAATTGTTCCTTGAGTGAGATTTCAGTTGATTGGAAATCTCAACTCTTAGTTGAGTATTCCAAGTCTACATTTGCATGCGAGATCATGGATGGTTTGATTCAGGATGATAGATATAAGGTTGTGGATGATGTGATCTATTATAAGGCAGGATATTTTTGGTACCTGAGTCAAAACTTAAACAACAAATACTTAGAGCCATTCATGACACACCTATAACAGGGCATCCAGGTTTCTTCAAAACCTATAGATAGAGTACTTTGAAGAAAAGTGGTGCAAAAAAGCTCAAGCCAAGATTCTATGGACCATACAGGATTGTGAGACGAGTTGGTGAAGTTGCATATGAGTTTGAGTTACCATCAGGAAGCCACATTCATAATGTGTTTCATGTGTCTTGCCTCAAAAAGGCATTAGGACAACATGTGGTTTCTTCTCCTGATCTTCCACCTCTTGATGAGGAAGTCATGTTGATATTGGAGCCCGATAACATTGTTGATATGAGGGAGCATCATATCAGGAGCTGGCTCATTAGAGAGTATTTCGTTCGATGGAGAAGTTTGCCTTTGGAGGATGCTACTTGGGAAGGGGAGCAAATTTTGGAGCATCCTAATCTTCGATTGCTTGAGGACAAGCAATCCCGAGAAGGGAGGACTATCATGTCCCCATTTCCAGAGTGACTTCACATGGAATTGATGATTAGCCTATCATCCATTCCCATAGGCTAATGCATTGGTAAGGGAATGAATTTCTAGTTTGAGCTTATTGCTACACATGGACAATCGGAAAGTTGGTATGTGTCTATACATGGAGATTCGGAATGTTAGCTCAACTAGTATGTGATCAATGAAAAATGCAATATTGAAATTGTATTTTTATTTCATTTGATGGATTTTAGAAAATGGAATCTTTAATTGCATTTTCTATAATCGATTTTTATGGAGTTGTACATATGAATAAAGGGGATGTGTTCATCAAGGAGATATAGGTCCAGACCCAAAATCGAAAGCAAAGCATAAGGGATCTATTGGCAAGTACTGACTTGTATTTGAATTGCATTGTTCAAGGAGCAATGGCTATCTAGATGATCGCCTATTTTCACATTGGTCCAAGTGCCGAATTCCAAAACCATGATGCATTCGCCCAGGGCTTGTATGCAACGGTTGGTATTGTTAGAGGTGGGGTATTAAAATTTAATGATTGCATTTGATTCATAGCTGGCCGCAAATTTTGAAGGAGGTTCTTAAATGCAAGTGTTGGTTTTTCAATGAATGCAAATGCTACCGCCGCCAAGCATGAGGGAGAGTTATTTTAAATGCAATATTTATTTATTAAATATTTGCATTGGAACGATGGCACCTTGAGGGCGATTGGGTTTGTGATATTAAATGATTGCATTTGGTTTGTTATTGTGCTTTGAAAGATTTTAAATGCCAAACGCCTATGATGAGGAGGTTCGCTCAAGCCAAGGATTGATGTTCTTTGCAACAAAAAAAAAATTAAATGCTTGCATGCAATTAGCCGCCCCCATTAGCAAGAGAAATTCAATGCAAAGAGAAGTTTGTAAATGATTGTTAGCTCCAAGACATGGCCGCCGCCAATTAGAGGACGCCACTTCATAGAGGATCAATCCACTTGCAAGATAGATGTAGTTCATTTAAACAATTAAAGATTGTTTTAAATGATTGCATTTATAGATGTCATTCATTTACTTTTGTTCAAGACTCTCTATTGTGATTGATGGATTTCAAGCTTCATTCCAATTGGACAAAGAGAAGGGACGCCTATCCTTGGAGAGGATAAATAGAGCTCTTGAACTTCAATTAGCAACTAATGATCATTTAGTAAGCTTTTGTATTTTGTTCTTTTAGCTGAAAATTGCATTTTCTAGTTATTTTTCAAGGAGATATTCCCATGAATGTTGTGGAGATGTTCCCACAACAATTTTTGAGATGTTATCATTCAGATTTCATCATTTGGAGTTGAATTAAAGAAATTGAGGAGTATTTGACATCATAATGGAACCCTTGGTGTATTGGAGTGATTACCAAGGTAGTTAAGTGAGCTTAGAGTGAGAATTGAGTGACTTTTACATATTTTTCAAGGTCTGATTTCATATAAGCAAAGTCTGATTTTTATGATAGCGAATTGTTTGGACAATGACAGGGTTTTTGAAGTGGATTTGACAAAGGCTTTTACATTTGAAGAGTTGCATTTGATAGAATATCAAACTAGGCTTCCATCGCTTGAGTTTGGAAGTGTTTTTCATGAAGTTTTCATTGATATAACTTGGCTGGGCAAAATCATCACTTTTAGCAGTCATATCAGCATACAAAAGTTTTGGATCAGTCAATTATTCATGTACTTTCAGAGCTGTTATAGCATCATTGGATAGTTATCTTTGTTCTAGAGTGTTTGGGCTTTGATCCTATGAAAGATTTGATGTAATTGGACATTTTTAATACATGTAATAAGGTCTGATATGTGACTGAAATTCAGATCAGCAACTTAACATTTTTGTATTTCTCATTTGAAGGTTTGAAATAAGCAAGTATGATGTGGGTTTGAAGTTCAATTGTTGTATTGTTCATTGGTGATGTTTATTTGTTGATTTATGCAAGAAATCTTATCTAAAAGTTGGCAAAAGATTTCAATCGTTCTAGAAAGGTATATTTCAGTGGTATCAGAGCATTCAAAATTTCAGTCCAATATCCATTAGGGATATTTCAGTGGTATCAGAGCTTGGATCCTGCCAGCCTATGGGTTATGAGCTACTATGTTGATCCTTTGCTGCATCATTATAGAAGAAGAACAATGGGTGATAGCAGGCAAGGTATTGCACAAGATGAAATTGATAATATGTTAAAGGACATGGTTAATAATCAGCGTGAGATGGCCGAACAACAACGACAAACAAAGACAAATATTGAAAGGATGTTTCAAGTTATGATGGGTGATAGAAATCAAAACAATCAAGATACAGGTAGTGTAGCTGGAAGCTCACCACCACGTGATAGAAGGACTCGTACACCTACAGTTGAGAGACCTATGCAACCTACTTTTCTTCCTAGAGAAGATCAAGTAGAAGAGGAGTAGCCACAGGATGAAGAAGAAGAGCTTCCTTTTGAGGAGAATATCATATCTTTGTTTGATGAGTATGATTCACTTCCCGAGCATGTAAGGAATAGAATCAATTTCAACAATTACATGAGCCAAAAGAGAGACAATCGAAGAGGTAGAGTGAATCGGCCAAAGCAAAGAAGAGCACAACCTACACAACCAAAGGAATACAAGGATGCATTGAATAAAATTCCTCTTCCTAGTTTTGATGGCAGTGGTAAGCTAAGTGCTAGAGCATGGGTGAATAAGTTGGATACCTTTCTTACACTCAAGCCCATGAGTGAAGAAAAGGCTATACACTTTGCTACTATGCATTTAGAGGGTTTGGCATATGAGTAGTGGCATCATGGACTTGTCTCACAACATCACAACAGGATTACTTCATATGACGAGTTTGTTCAAAAACTCATTACTAGGTTTGACTGCAAAGATGTGGAGGTCTACTACTATTAGCTTGCACATTTGAAACAAAGTGGTAGAGTGGATTCATATTTTAATGAATTTCAAAAGATTGAAGTTATGGTTCTTGATATGTCTGATAGGAGAATCACTATGTTGTTTGTTGAAGGGTTGAATGATAGGATCAAAGGGTTGGTTAAGGTTCATAAGCCAACTACACTTGAGGAGGCAATTGAGTTAGCACTTGATTTGGATACTACTCCTACATTCACTCCAAAGAAAAACTTCTTTAAGGGCTCTAATTCTAATAAGAAAAAACCATTTCAGCCTAAGACTAATCTTTCTGCAGCAGAGAGAGATGAATTGAGAAAGAAGAAGTTATGTTTTTCTTGCAAACAACCATGGGAATCAAGACATAGATGCCTTGGTAAGGGCAAAGCACATCTCATTGAGGTAATTTCAAATGATGACAGTGATGTACATGAGGACACAGTTTCAGATGAGGATCATCAGGGTCAGACTACATTGGAGCTTGATACAGGTGAAGGTAAAGTGACTATTGCTTCTATGTCAAGAGTTCCCAGGTATCATGCCTTTCGAATAAAGAGTGTTATCAAGGGACAATGAGTCACTTGTTTGGTGGATAGTGGAGCTACTCATAACTTCATTGATGAGGGTTTAGTTATGAGGCGTGGTTTACAAGCTAAGGACTTTGAGGCATTCACAGTTGCAGTAGCATATGGCTTTAATATGAGTTGTCAAAAGAGAGTGTCACAACTTAGTATTCAGATGGGAGATTTTACATTGACAGATGATTTCTACATGGTTGGACTTTCAGGCATTGATGTTGTTTTGGGAATGCAATGGTTGCATTCACTTGGCCGTTATATCCAGGATTTGTGGAAGATGGAGATAGAGTTCATTCATGAGGGAAGGAAAGTTATCTTGAGAGACATTTCAGATGGAGCGCCTAGAGTTGTTTCAGCTAGGCGCATGAAGACATTGTTTCAACATGATGATATTGCATGGGCAGCTCAAGTGAACATTTCTTCTAAGTCTTCTTCAGGTGGAGAGTATCATGTAGATATCCAGTCTGTATTGGATAAGCATGGTAAGGTATTTGGTGACATTCCTCCAGGTAGACCACCAGATCGTGGTTTTGAGCATGTGATTGAGTTAGAGGATGGGACCAAGCCTATCAATATTGCATCATATCGACATCCTCGACACTTCAAGATTGAGATTGAGAATGCAATCAAGGAGTTGATTGATATGGGACACATTCGACCTTCATCAAGTCCATTTACTTCTTCTGTGGTGTTGGTGAAGAAGGATGGTACTATGCGGATGTGTATTGATTATAGAGCTTTGAACAAGAAGACAATCAAAAATAGGTACCCTATACCCAGGATCGATAAGCTACTTGATGAGTTAAACGAGGCCGTGTATTTTTCTAAGATTGATCTTCGTTCAAGCTATCATCAGATTCATGTCCGTGAGGAGGATATTCCAAAGACAACATTCAGATGCCATTATGGCCACTATGAGTTTCTTGTTATGCCATTTGGTCTTACTAATGCACCTGCTACATTTCAGTCTTGCATGAATTTCAATAAGCAGTTGCGTAAGTTTTTATTGGTGTTTTTTGATGATATTTTGATATATAGTAAGACATGGGATGAGCATCTTCGACATCTAGATGAGGTACTTGGAGTCATGGATGCACAGTCATTGTATGCCAAGGGTTCAAAGTGTGATTTTGGGATGGAGGAGATTCTCTATTTGGGGCATATGATTAGTGCTAATAGAGTTAGAGTACAGGATGGGAAGATCAAAGCAATACAGGATCAAAACAATACAGGATTGGCCTACTCCAAGGAACATTTCTAAGTTATGAGATTTCTTGGGTTTTTGGAGTTATTATAGGAGGTTTGTTAGAGGGTTTTCATAGTTGGCGGCACCATTGATAGATCTCACTAAGAAAGGGGCATTCCTTTGGTCTTCTAAGGCACAAGCAGTATTCGACAGGCTTAAGGAGGTGATGAGTACTACTCCAGTATTGGCACTACCAGATTTCACACAGTCCTTTGTTCTTGAGTGTGATGCATCAGGAGAGCATATTGGAGCTGTGTTGATGCAGAATAGGCACCCCATTGCATATGAGAGCAAGAAATTGAGAGATGTGGAGTGCCTATATTCCACCTATGACAAGGAGATGCTTGCCATAATGCATGCTTTGGCAAAGTTTCGTCAGTACTTGGTAGGTGCGAAGTTTGTGGTGAGAACCGACCGCAACAGTTTGAAATACTTCTTGGAACAAAAAATTTGAATGAGAGACAACAAAAATGGGTCTCTAAGGTACAGGCATATGACTTTGATATTGAATTTGTGAAAGGGAAGAAAAACGTTGTTGCGGATGCACTTTCCAGGAGGCCTACTAATTGTTCCTTGAGTGAGATTTCAGTTGATTGGAAATCTCAACTCTTAGTTGAGTATTCCAAGTCTACATTTGCATGCGAAATCATGGATGGTTTGATTCAGGATGATAGATATAAGGTTGTGGATGATGTGACATATTATAAGGACAGGATATTTTTGGTACCTGAGTCAAAACTTAAACAGCAAATACTTAGAGCCATTCATGACACACCTGTAACAGGACATCCAGGTTTCTTCAAAACCTATAGACAGAGTACTTTGAAGAAAAGTGCAGAAAAGCTTAAGCTAAGATTCTATGGACCATACAGGATTGTGAGACGAGTTGGTGAAGTTGCATATGAGCTTGAGTTATAATCAAGAAGCCACATTCATAATGTGTTGCATATGGAGGAGAATCGGAAAGTTGGTATGTGTCTATACATGGAGATTCGGAATGTTAACTCAACTAGTATGTGATTAATGAAAAATGCAATATTGAAATTGTATTTTTATTTCATTTTATGGATTTTGGAAAATGGAATCTTTAATTGCATTTTCTATAATCGATTTTTATGGAGTTGTACATATGAATAAAGGGGATGTGTTCATCGAGGAGATATAGGTCCAGACCCAAAATCGAAAGCAAAGCATAAGGGATCGATTGGCAAGTATTGACTTGTATTTGAATTGCATTGTTCAAGGAGCAACGACTATCTAGATGATTGCCTATTTTCACATTGGTCCAGGTGCCGAATTCCAATGCCATTCACCCATGCCTTGTATGCAACGGTTGGTATTGTTACAAGTGGGGTACTAAAATTTAATGATTGCATTTGATTCATAGCTGGCCGCCAATTTTGAAGGAGGTTTTTAAATGCAAGTGTTGGTTTTTCAATGAATGCAAATGCTACCGACGCCAAGCATGAAGGAGAGTTATTTTAAATGCAATATTTATTTATTAAATATTTGCATTGGAACGATGGCACCTTGAGGGTGATTGGGTTTGTGATATTAAATGATTGCATTTGGTTTGTTATTGTGCTTTGAAAGATTTTAAATGTCAAATGCCTATGATGAGGAGGTTCGCTCAAGCCAAGGATTGATGTTCATTGCAACAAAAAAATATTAAATGCTTGCATGCAATCAGCCGCTGCCATTAGCAAGGGAAATTCAATGCAAAGAGAAGTTTGTAAATGATTGTTAGCTCCAAGGCATGGCCGTCGCCAATTAGAGAAGGACGCCACTTCATAGAGGATCGATCCACTTGCAAGATAGATGTAGTTTATTTAAACAATTAAAGATTGTTTTAAATGATTGCATTCATAGATGTCATTCATTTACTTTTGTTCAAGACTCTCTATTGTGATTGATGGATTTCAAGCTTCATTCCAATTGGACAAAGAGAAGGGACCCCTATCCTTGGAGAGAATAAATAGAGCTCTTGAACTTCAATTAGCAACTAATGATCATTTGGTAAGCTTTTGCATTTTGTTCTTTTAGCTGGAAATTGCATTTTCTAGTTATTTTTCAAGGAGATGTTCCCTTGAATGTCGTGGAGATGTTCCCACGACAATTTTTGAGATGTTATCATTCAGATTTCATCATTTGGAGTTTGAATTTGCAGGTTATTTGAAAGGAATTGAGGAGTATTTGACATCATAATGGAACCCTTGGTGTATTGGAGTGATTACCAAGGTAGTTAAGTGAGCTTAGATTGAGAATTGAGTGACTTTTGCATATTTTTCAAGGTCTGATTTCATATCAGCAAAGTCTGTCAGGGTTTTTGAAGTGGATTTGACAAAGGCTTTTACATTTGAAGAGTTGCATTTGATAGAAGATCAAACTAGGCTTCCATCGCTTGAGTGTGGAAGTGTTTTTCATGAAGTTTTCATTGATACAACTTGGCTGGAAAAAATCATCACTTTCAGCAGTCATATCAGCATACAAAAGTTTTGGATCAGTCAATTATTCATGTAGTTTCAGGGCTGTTATAGCATCATTGGATAGTTATCTTTGTTCTAGAGTGTTTGGGATTTGATCCTATGAAAGATTTGATGTAATTGGACATTTTTAGTGCATGTAATAAGGTCTGATATAAAATCAGACAGTGACTGAAATTCAGATCAGCAACTTAACATTTTTGTATTTCTCATTTGAAGGTTTGAAATAAGCAAGTATGATGTGGGTTTGAAGTTCAATTGTTGTATTGTTCGTTGGTGATGTTTATTTGTTGATTTGTGCAAGAAATCTTATCTAAAAGTTGGCAAAAAATTTCAGTCCTTCTAGGAAGGTATATTTCAGTGGTATCAGAGCATTCAAAATTTCAGTCCAATATCCATTAGGGATATTTCATCTAATTGCAGAATTGACAAAGAAAGATGAATAGATGCACCTGGTTTTAGTAATCTTATTTTTATGAGTTGTTATTAGAAATCTAGTGCAAAGCATGGCAAATTAGATCAAGAAAACTCTATAATTTTCATATTAATCCCCATATTTAAAAATAAAGCTTCTAAAGTATGAGGCTAGAGATAATACTTTTGAAAACAAGGTGTAGCTAAGCTATAATAGCTCAAACAATGAGTATGGAAAAGACAATGACAAAGTGTGGAAACTATTAAATGGTTTTTATGCTAAGAATGATTTTAATTTGCTGTAAACCAGCTATAAAATTCAAGAATAACAAACAGAGCTTGCAAAATATTAAATGGATTTTGAGCTAAGAATGATACTAATGTGGTGTATGTTAGTGTTTGAATTTGCACCTTTCAGTGTGACAAAAAAAAAGAATAGATGTGCGGTAAAACCGCTCTTCAAATTAGAAGGGGAAGCTCCATATAAAATAAAACTAACTTAAAACTACATAGTATGTACTTGCAATTTGTAGACTTTATAGTTATTTTAGAGGTGTTTCACGTTCATGTTGAATAAAATATAAATATGTAATCTTGTTGGGTTTGCGACATGTAAAAGGATGAAATGTGCTTTTAACAGGAAGCAAAGGGTTTTGTAATTTTTGACTTGAATGGAAAACTCTACTGCTAGACGCTTACATTGTTCAGTTATATTTAGAGACTGAGCAGGGCAAGTACATGCAGATTGGATGGATTGAATAGATTAACATATAAACATATAATCACGAATGCTATGATTAAACCGATTGTAAGATTTGGTACAAAGCCACAAGCTACATTTTCAAGTTTGCTTGCAATACAAAGTTTGCAAACTTATTGAAATAACTTAATCCTTTAGCACGCATAACAACACATTTCAATAAACATTCATAAGTAGAAAAGATATAATAAATGTCATTGAATCAATCACAAAATCACAATAAGAATAGATACTCAAGGAATATCAATTTTAACGTAACACAGGCATTGTCATGTCCCTATAATGATTTATAATTGAATTGTTTATTTAAATAATAAGTTAGCCTTATATAAACTAAATATATAATATATTTATTTAAAATATATTATTAATATGTATTATTTAATAAATAATATTATTAATTTAATATAATTTAAATATTATAAAATATATATATTTAATTAACTAGATATATTATAAATATAAATATTTTAATATAATAATTATGTGAATAATTAATAAGATACATTATTATATATAAAAATAAATATTGCGAACATCTTACCGATTAAAGTTAGAAAGTAGAGTAATTTGGAATAAGGCAAAGTAATACAGTTAAAAGGTCAAATTCAAGAATAAAATCATATAAAGATAAAAGTCTAATAAGACAAAAACATTATCCCACGATATATGCTTATGAATAAAACAAGATAAAAGAGCTCCCCATACTTAATAACAAAGGTATTTATTTATACTATATATATTATATAAATAATATACTTCAATATATATACTATATAGTATATTATATAAATAATATACTATATATATAATATAATATATTATTCAAAATAATATCAATCCTTAATATGTAAGGAAGGAGGATATTTATAAGTGCAACGATTAAGTTGGTTGACACAAGCGATCACCTTAATAAATAATAAATAAAAAAGACAAACATTATTAATATGTATCCTTGTTAATTCAATTAAAGCCGCAACCGTTGGAAAGGGTATATATGTTTATGTATGAAATTTATATTTTAAATATGTATCTTTGCTAAATTATGTAATTGTCCAATTTTTAACTAGATAATACGCTGAGCATTAAGTAGTGAAATTCTAATAATGAAAGTGTTAGTTATTACATGAGATAGAACTTAATAATTGTGAAACATATGAGCAATGAAATTAATCCATTAACTCTATCTGAAAGGTGTGATGCATGGGAATGAACAATTAGCCAACATGGATATATAGTGGCCCTTGTCTTAGTAGGTACAAAAGGTACCCTTTGGACAAATGAAAATGGCCCTTGTCTCAGTAGGTACAAAAGGTACCCCTTGGACAAGTGAAAATGGCCCTTGTCTCAGTAGGTACAAAAGGTACCCCTTGGACAAGCAGATATAGCCCTTGTCTCAGTAGGTGCAATGGCACCCCTTGGACAAGTGGATTTGGCCTTTGGCTAAAGCAGGTGAGTTATTCACCCCTCGAGCCAAAGGATTGTAATCATTGGCCTTTGGCTAAAGTTGGTGAGTTATTCACCCCTCGAGTCAAAGGATGGAAATAATGGACCCATGATAATTGGCATATGGCATCCTATTACATCCTCTCACATCCTCTCACATGGAATTAATGATTTGATTAATGCATAGATCCAAACATAATGGACAATGATGGAAAGTGTGAAAAGCATATTGATGTTGAACATAAGAGTATAACCCTATAAGGGCAATGTGATTATGTAATTTGAATATTTCTTGCATATATTATTATAAGTGGGAATCCAAATATAGACTAGTGTATTAATGTTCTCTTTTTGTGAGTTGAAATTGTGTGCAAGGTTGAGAAAATTTTGGCTTGCGAGAAGGGGACATTACAGGCACGGGGATTACTACTCATTTTTATTCATTTCTTTGATTGACACAAGCGATACCACTCACTCTGATATGTGCAAAGAACACTTAGTTATATTATTTACAAAGGAATTGCATGAAAATAAATAACTACTCTTCTATCCTAATTGTGACTATTGTTTGCATGACATGCAAACTTTATTATAATTTATCTACTCCACTAAATCTAAATTACAAACATGCAATTGTCAGCTTAACTGACGATCAAAATATTACAATAATGCAACCTCTAGTTGAGTTGTTGATCGAATTTATCGCAAACTATGACTTCATGCTCACATTGCTTGCATGAAGTTCGAACAAAAGTCAACTCTAGTTAACACTAATAATAGCACGGGCTCCTCGCACTAAAAATAGAATTTTGGAAGGCAACTTTGGATGAATCTGGTTTGATGCTTTCCTCTGTTTTGTCTAAGTCTAGCAATCCTTTGGGCGAAGCTCTGAAAATCTTCTTGATGTTTATGAATGATGGTGACATGCCTCTGAAATCCATGAAGAAGCTCTAAAAATCCACACAAAATATTGTGATGCATACAATTGAACTTCTGCTCAATCTTTACTTGTTCCATTCAAATGTATTTGAAAATCATGTTTGCAAATGTCTGGGTTATGATTTTTGCAACATCACTTGGCTGAATCCCAAGCACCTTGATGGCATCCATATTAGTGACTGCAACTCCTATAAATTCCATTGTATTCCAGTTATAGTTTATGTTGGACATATAAAAATACGAGGCAAGATGAGGAGATGATAATTGAAATTATAACGACATTGTTCACTATTCTTAGCCTCATATATGAAATCTAGCTCCTTTGTGTTGCACGCTGCTTATAGGTGCAAGTCTCCTCTTTATGGCTGCTACAATTCTTTGTTTGTTCTTAGCTAGGTTTGATCTATGGAAGGATGGCGTGGGAGTGTTGATTGGGCGCTTGAAATAGCTAACTGCTGATTATTTTTGACTTTGTCTTGGTAGCCTTTGTCTTATCTTTTCTTATCTGATTGGAGGTTGAATAATGACTGATTTCTTTTTGTTGAGCTGGTGCATCAAATTTTAAACTCCTTTTGTGGTCATGGTCTTAAAGGCATGATTATTTTCCTAGTAAGGTGCTTTATTATAGTTATTTTTTTGGTTTTTACTTCTCTTGAATGCCTTTGACTAGTTGTGTGGAAGCACCTTTAGAAGTGCTCGTCCTTTGTTTGCTGAAGGTGTGTTGATTTTGGACATGGGAATGGCACGATTTTCCTTGAAGTCTCCTTGTTGACTTCTCTTCATCCTTTGTTGTTGACTTGGTACGTTGAATGTTTGAAGGGGGCATTTGATTGTTTGTATAGGCACATGTGGACTTGGCTGGATGCATCTTCCTTTTCTGGTAGTGAATTCTTTTTATATGGTTGCGTGCATATCTTTGAACAAGCGCTTTTGCCTATGCATAAGCATGACTTTTATTGACTTGAGCTGCTTTTTCTTTGTATTGCTGACTTGTCTCCTTTTGGTGAAATATCCCAAATAGGATAAAACCCTAATATTCTGATTTTTCACTTCAAACCCTAATTTTCTGATTTTTTATTTTTATTTTCAGAATGATAAACACTTACAACAACCGTCATATTTCTAAAAACATCAAAATATTATGCCAACTGATTCACCGAATATCATAAGTGAAATACACAATGTATGAACATCAAATGCACATAACAAGTCTGAATTTCTGAAGACAAATCTTTAATGTCCCCATTTTTGGGTTCCCTAGTAGTGCAGTCGTCGTTGACCTTTTGGGTTTGTGTCAGAGTGTTTAGAGGGGTAAATTGATGTTGCCAGTGAACTTTGATGGTTTAGAGGAGTCATATGATGCTCTCAGATGTTATTTCCGGCTTCCGGTTTGGGCTCCAAGATTTTTGGAGGGCACAACTATTTATAGTAAGTCAGTCGGTTGGCTCCTTTTATCATTATTCTTCATCGGGATCACTCCAGTGCAGTCAGTTTTCGACTCCGATGCATTCCGACAGTTTCTACAAAATGGGTGTGTTAATGACTTTATATTAATTATTTTACTAAGGTTGCTAGATATTAGTTCAAAATATTTATAAAGCACCTTAGTATTATAGCTCATCGGAACCGGGATGAAATATTTTAAATTATGGATGCATTAAACAGGGACCTTGTGTGCCAAATTATTATTATTTTAATAAAAAGGTCCTTTTTAGAGCAAAAAGGGGAGTTTAATTTAAAAGTAAAATAAGAGCAATAAGGTTTAATTATTTATAAAGTGATTTTTAATTTATATTTTCCCAAAAGTTTCAATATGTGCTTATAAAAAGGGAAGTTGGAAAAAAAGAGCTCATTCTTGACTTGATATTTGACGGGAGTTTTCCATGAGAGCTAGAACTTGCAGGTTCAACAAACCCTAGGACGAAAACCCTTGGGTCTTTGGCTTTGTGGACGAAAACCCACTTGGTCAATCCTTGGTGGATTCACACAGAGTTCACAGGTGCACTTATTTGGTTCAAATTTGAAGGTTTGGAACAAAGAAATGCATATACATATTTGTAGGTTTTGTGTTTTGGCTTCCAGAGCATTTTGATGATGATTTGAGAAGTTATTGCACACATAATAATGCAGATTTTATGGACATCATGAGAACAACATTGTACTGGCAGTTTTGAAGTGGTTTATTGGGACTATACTTTCTATCTTGCTGGCCATACCATCCTACAAGCAAGCCATACCATCATAGCAGCATATACTTTGTGTTTTTTGTGGTTTTTGCCCTTCAAACTTGGCGCAGGAGTTCTGTATTTGTTTGCAGATTTAGATTGAAGGATTTGAAGGAGATTTAATACGAGTTTAGGGTGGATTCCCTACTGCAACAACCTTCAGCTTGGTCGTACAGGAGCTAGAGGAAAGTGGTCTCCATTTGGACTAGTTCGATCTCCTTTATGGCTTCTATCTCATTTATTATTGGTGCCTAGGGTTGCAAAACACATTTCTACATCTGTTTGAGTGAGATCATTCATTTTTATGTAATTTGGAGGTGATTCATAGTACTTGTATTGCTGGTCCATGTACAACAGACATACAAAGTTGAAGAAATGCAAATGGGTATGTCACTGTAATTCATTTTGAGTGATTTTATGAACTGGGTCATTGTTATAGTTTTTCTGGGTATCGTTGCATGCATCGTTTTCATTGTTATATTGCAAAAACAATCACATGCAAAAACACAACAAACCCTAAACCAATCAGCAGAACAGAAAACAAAAAAAATATTGGCATAGGACAAGGGACATTACAAAATCTGCTGTTATAAAACAGAATGTAGAAGTCTGAAATTATCCAAAACATGGGCTAAAACATGACAAACAAGCCTGGAAATGTTGCTGTCCAAATCAGACCAAAACCCTAGGTGTCTAGATACCAAATGATGGTGAACGATGCTCAAACAAACCCTCCAAATGATGGCGCTTGCAAGGAATGATGATGGTTGCTAGGTTAGGGTTTGGAAAACCCTCCAATGATGCAAAACAACTCTCCCAAGCCAATTCACTCTCCTCCAATGGTGGCGCTCAGCTCTAGGGTGAAACCCTAGTGTATTGACAACACAAATCCACCAAGAACTTTGCTCCAAGTGTGGTGCCCTTTCCTAGGGTATAAACCCTAATAAAAAACACTTCAAAGAGATCTCTAATCACTCCCCAAATGAGGCGCTCCAATCTGCCCTAGTGATATGCAATGAATGATCACCAAAATATCCTCAAAGGATGAATTTGCCCTTCTCAAATCAGATCTGAAAATGCTGCTGCAAGTATGGCTAGGGTTTGCTGCTCCACATGCAAAATACTCCATAACAAGCCTAGTGAACCTCTCCAATAGTGGTGCTCCAAGTTATGGTTTAACCCTAATGCAATACACACCAAATGCCACAAGAACAATGCCCTAAGGCTGTTCTAAAAATCTGAATCAGCAATAATGCTCCAAACCTCCATATACCTCCGATGGCATGCAAGTAGAACTCTATTATGAGTCCTCCACGGGATGAGCTAGGGTTTCATCCAACTCACCTAGATTCGCAAGGGTTTTCATCTTTGGAATGAGGTACAACAAAGTTGCAACCAAAATATGAAGAAATGATATGAAAATGAACTCCAAACAACTTGTATTTATACATGATTTTCTTTATCTCAAGCTGGCCGACCACCCTTTAAAATCATGTTTTATTTCATTTTTCCTTCCCAAGTTTGGCCGACCTCTTTTTGGGCACCCAAACATGAAAGATATTTTATTTTATACTATTTTCCCAACCTTCCATTCTCCAAGGGCGAACCACTTAGGCACAAGGTTCATCATAAATTTGTCTTCAAAACAAGTCGTTCTCTTCAATGGAAAATATCATAAATTATCCTTTCTTTTTCCATAGGCAATTTCCACATTTTCTTCTATTTTCCATCCTCCAAATGGGTTGCTCCACCTCAGGGCAATTTATTTTATTAATGATGACTACATCAAAAATACCACAAAAATATGCCAAGTCATCTCCCATACTCAATTTGCCCTACAAAATTATCCAAGTGTGAAAACTCGCCAATTAGGTCATTCCCTGTGCCCTTCGGCTTAGCCTACGGGAATGGAAATAGGCTAGCCACTCCACTAGGTGATCACTCTGAAAATGGGGACATTACATTTGGGGTGTTCTATCTTGCTAGCACATCCTTCCTTTGTATGGCATGCTTCGTATTCCTTTTTGGAAGGTTATGGTTTGCTTGTGTGGTGTGCTTTTCTTGTCTTGAAAGTGCCTTCCTTTCTTTTTAAAGCTTTGATAAGGCGTGCTCCAATTGACCAGGGTGCGCCTTTGTAAAGACTTTCAAAAAAAAAAAAAAAATTTATATGATTTTCAATTTTAACAGATTTTTTTATATTGTTTATTATTCTAATATTTATCATTAATAAATTTTAATAATTATTACAAAAAGTTAAAAACAATAATATTTTATATTTTTTTGTATTTTGAATGTTTAAACAATAAAAATAATTTTAATTCTAATACTCATTAATAACATCCATTAGTAACCAATGATCGAGTATCTCATACTTTAAGATTGGAGAATGGGCAAAATGTCAGTATGCAGCGAGTTGTGGAAGAAATTTCAGCTTTGGTTCAATGGTTTCCACCTTACACATTGATGTTTAGTGGCTGTTTTATAATGCTGGTTATAAAATTTTCAGACTTTACATCGATGATTGCAATTTGATGATTATGTATCTGACTTTCAGTTTTACTAGTGCTGTCCTTATTTGTATCAATAGTCTAGAGAGGATATGCATATTTGGTTATGCACACATGATGAACATCTTTCAAGTCCATATGAAACAATTCAGATTTAGATGGATAGCTTGTGAGGGTGCCTTGATGAGAGACACTTATCCTTTCATTTTTAGTTTATATGATGGTGCAAAAATTTGGGATCCAGGGATTTGTATGATTGGTGGGTTGCTTCACAATGATTTGTTGAATGGCATTTGTATCAGAGTGGAGCAACGGAAACTTGGTGGGTTGCTTCACAATGTTTGGTTGGATGACAGTTGTATTAGAATGGAGCAGCAAAAGGCTTGGGTCAGGTGGTTGTATTTAGGAGAGCATTGTTATAACACCACCTATCACATGTCGATAAGCATATCACCTTTTAGAGCCTTGTATGGGTATGACGCTTTGTCTTTTGTAGACTTAGCATTTGTGGTCAGAAGAGCTCCCAGAGTGAGAGTTGATGCAGGATAGCCAGGGCATGCACAAGACATTTGAGGTTGGTGATTTGGTTTTCTTGCTCCTACAGTTGTATAGACAGACTACATTAAGAAGGAATGGTGCAGGAAAGTTGAAGCCTTGCTTCTATGGCCCCTACAGGATTGTGAGGAGAGTTGGAGAGGTTGCATATGAGTTGGAGTTGCTCGAGGGTAGCTGCATTCATAATGTATTTCATGTATCTTGCCTCAAGAAGGCAATTGGACATCATATTACATCTTCTCCAGAGCTTCCACCATTAGATGAGGAGGGGAAACTCATACCGGTTCCTAATCCTATACTGGATGTTAGGGAGCGAAGGTTGAGAAGTAGGGTGATCAAAGGGTATCTGGTGAGATGGAGAGACTTGCCACTTGAGGATGCTACTTGGGAAGGTGAACAGATTCTGTAGCATCCAGGTTTGCAATTGCTTGAGGGCAAGCAATTTTGGGAAGGGAGGATTGTAATGTCCCCTTTTTCCGAGTGATCACTCAACAGGAAATGGCTAGCCTATTTTATTCCCATAGGCTAAGTCGGAAGTACAAGGGAATAATCTATTAGTTAAATACTAAGTAATCCTAGTCATTTTAGGTTATTTATATTTAACTAATTTTGCTAGACCAATTTGTGATGTGGAATGACTTCTATTATTTTTATGAGCCTCTTGATGAAATAAAATATAATAAAGAAAATTGCTAAGGTGGGCGACCAATTTGAGGATAAAAAATATAAAAATAAGTTGCCAAAGGAGGTCCGCCAAGAGGGAAAAGAATAAAAAAATAAAATAAAATATATTTGCTAGAAGGAGGTCGGCCATCATGAGGTATTTATGGATGGCTATAAAATAAGGCATTTTGGAGGTCATTTGCATCATTCATATCATTTTCATTTGGATATTTATCTCTTTGGCTGCAACTTTTGTTCATCATATTCCAAGGATAGAAACCCTTAGGAATATAGGTGGATTGGACGAAAACCCAATCTCATCTTGGAGGTGGACTCATACGGAGTTCATATTTGTGCTTCATTGGAGTTTTGGAAGGAAAGGAGCGACAAAGACATATTTGTTTCTGCAGAAACCATAAGGCCAAATTGTGAGAATTGTGCCAAATACAATTTGAAGGAGTGAAGATAAATTCAGATTTTTAGATCAGACTTGGAGTGCCATCATTTGGAGGGTTTTGTGATCATATTTCAGCAAGATTTCTGCTAGGGTTTTACCCTAGGGTGAGCACCATCTCCAAGGAAGGCGAGTTTATGTTTGTAAAGCATTTGAAGATCATTATAAATCTTTTTTTTTTACCAAGCCTACCCTTTTCGTTCATATTATGTAAAAATAAGATCAATCTATCAAAGACCGAAATCTACGAAGGGCTCTTTTGCCAAAAGGGATTTTTTATTATCAACAAAGTTGTTGTTCTTTTCTCTTCTTTTTTTCTCTTCTTTTTTTCTTTTCATTCGTATTTATTTCCTCTTTACTTTTTCTTGAATAAATTTCCTTCTGTGTAGGTCGTCGGTTCCGCATTTAAACCAAAAAAATTGGATGGGAGATTAGGACTATTTTTCAGTAGATAGGTTGACATAACCTAGCCGCCACCAAGGGAGATTTATGAGCAGATTTGATTGTAGGTTTTCAGCCTCACATTGGAGGTTTACTTGAAGAGTATTATGAGGGTTTGTACCCTAAGAGGAGCGCTGTCCATAAGGGGCAGAATTTCAGACTTTGGAAGGTCCTCAACCCTAGTCGCTACCCTCATTCTTGCTTGCCAACATCACTTACAAGGGAGCACTATCTTGTGGAAGTAAACCCTAGCTCATTTGGAAGGAATTGTGGGTTTGGGACAGCATCAGTTGCCAAATCAGATCGCTCATCTACGGTTTGGAGTTTAGACATCATTCTTCATTGTTTGGGTATGTCGAAGTCTTCATTTATCATTGTAAAGGACTGATTTGTAAACAGCAGAGATCTGAGTTGTGTTTAGGCATGCTTGGGCCTTGCAACTTCTTGTAATTTCATGTTGAAAAGTCTAATTTGTAGCAGCAGAAATTCATATTCAGAAATCAGATTTATTTGTCACATGTTTGGCATTTGGATGGCTGTATTCCGTGGTTGGATTCATGCTTGATGTTGTCTTCATAAGCACAGATGTTTGGTATGTTTATTTGAGTGTTTGGCACATGTATATTCACTGCCCATGATTATGTTTACTTCAGAAATAAAAATCAGAATTCAGATTAGGGTTTGAGCAGAAAAAGAAATCAGAAAATTAGGGCACAAAATCAGAATTCTAGGGCAGATCTAGTTAGGGATATTACAGAGTTCAACGAGGGAGAACCTCATTAGAGAGTTACATAGAGGTGGACTCATAGGACACTTTGGCATAGACAAGACAAACCATGTTGGAGAAGAGGTAACATTGCCAAGTTTGTGTAAAGATGTGCATTGATTTGTTGAAAGCTACACAATTTGCTAAACAATGTTGAACACTAGGTTGTATAAGCCATTGTGCATGCTAGATAAATTGTAGGAGGAACTATTCATGAATTGTATCCTTAGATTGTCACACACTCAGATGGGCAATGAATCTATCTTTGTAGTGGTGGACATATTTTCTAAAATGGTGCATTTCATTCCTTATTAGAAGTTGAATGACACATCTAGTGTAGCAAATTTATTCTTCAAGGAGATAGTTCAATTGCATGAGCTGTGATACAACATCAAATCGAATTGTACCATGAAATTCCTTAGCCATTTCTAGTGCACACTGTGTAAGAAATAGGCATGCAACTTATTTATAGTTATGCATATCAGCTATAGACAGATGGATAGAGAAAGGTTGTCAATTAGATCCTTGGTAATCTACTCAGATGTGTGGGAGGAGAGAAGCCTATGCAATGTGACTCTATGTTGGCACAAGTGGAGTTTGCATATAACTCAGTGAATAATAAAGTAAGACAACATTTCAAGTGGTGTATGGGGTATCTTGTGCCATAGATTAGCTAGGAGCAAAAGCTGAAGGAAGGTGCATAAGCATAGAAGCTAATTTTGTGCAACATATGAACGAGATTCATGTGTGAGTTAAGAAGCAATTGGAGAGGAGCAATGTAAGGTACAAGGTCCATGCTTATGAGCATCAAAGAGATAAGGCTTACCCGGAGGGAGAGTTAGTCATGGTGCATATGAAATAAGAGCAATTCCCCAAAGGAACATATAACAAGCTAAGGCCCAAAAAGATTGGTCCATGTTGTATTTTGTGCAAGTTTTTTGTGAATGCTTATGAGATTGACTTGCTAGAAGGGTTGAATATCTTGCCAAGTTTTCTAACTAGATGAACTTTTCAGCAGGTTTTCTAGTTCGTGAACCCGCTGAAAGCCCGGAAGCCTTGTGTTTCGACAAGTTCACAAATTGGCAAACCTATTGTAAAGGTTCGTAGGTTCTCAAAGGGCTTGAAAGACTGAAAGAAAAGCAAAGATGAAGAGAAATGAATGTTTTGGCAAGTTCGGAAGTTCGCAAACTTGTCGAATTGTCGAAAGAAGAGAAGGAAGAAAAAACAAAGAAAGAAGTGAAATGTTTCGACGAGCTCGCCAGTTCGTGAACTTGCCGAAATGTCGAAAATGGTTTGTAAGTTTCTAAAATGCCCGAAACATCGACAAAAAGGGCAAAATGATGATGAAGATGAAAAGAAAGAATGTTTCAACAAGTTTGCCAGTTTGCAAACTTGTCAAATCGTTGAAAAGAAGAAAGACACAAGAAAGTGAAATGTTTCGACGAGTTTATAGGTTCGTGAACTCGCCGAAACACCAAAAAGGTTATTAAGTCCCAAGGTCACTAAAATGCTGATAGAAAAGTTCAACAGGCTACCAATTTCTCGACAAGGCATTTTTAGTGCTAATAATGTGTTTTAAATGTGTTTTTTTGTGGGTCCTCCAATTCAAATGTCTACCTAGGACCCAAAATGTCAGTAACGTCTAAAATGAGCAGGTGGGAGATAGGTATGATTTAATACAAGTACAGAGGTAGGTGGGATAGATGATTCCCGCCCAAACTGCAATAGTAGAAATGAAATGGTATATATTCATGAAAAGGGATTATTATTGTTGGTTGCCAAGCCAATTTGGAGTTTGTGAGTGCTTCACGGTGAGTCTAGGGCATCAAACAAGCTTGCCAAGTCTACAAGGAGTTGGAATGGCATTTCATTCAACATAGTGTAGGAAGAATTTGTAAAGGATAGCTACATATAATGGTATGTCTCCATGAGAGATTGTAATTATTCAGGGGGATGTTTGAACCTAGTTACTCATCCCTTCTTACCACATTTGCTGGTATGATTGTAATCGAGGTCTCATAATGTGTAACAACATTTAAATTAATACAAATATTTTGTATTAGTCATTCCTTTGTTGCATGTGGATCCTTCCAGTTCTTTTCTCGATTATCAAGTATGTCCATCATATGGGACTCAATTTGTGATGTGTATATGAATATATATTTGGTTCTGTTGATCCTCTGCTACATGTATTTCCTTCCTCCTTGTTGCTCATGGCTCTATTGCCCAATGGAGTAGGCATCAGTCCAAATTGGTGAAGGGACATCACTCTCTTTTAATCATTCTCAATCTTGTTAGTTGTAGTAGGTTAGGATTAGATTAGGTTTCTCATGTTGTTCATGATTTAGTGTTACAACTAAGGATTAATCTGAAGCAACTTAAAACTATTTAAAATCATTTGTGAATCATGTTCTTGCATGCCTACACCTTGTAAATTGTGTAAGGGAAGTTAAGTGGATTCATCTTAAGGGATATGTTATCATTTGTTGGTGCATTTGCAGGGTGTAGTAATCAGCTTAATTAGAGGTTTTATGTAGCTAGTTTGTCTTGGCCTAGTGGCAAATATAGGGGTCAAGTGTATGTTGGGTATGATTGTGATTATTTATTTTTTATTTGATACCTCTAGGAATACTCTCTTGGGTCTAGTGTAGCCCAAAGTGTAGGAGAGAATACCCACTCTTGTCAATTGGCTCGTAATCATCGTCAACCTATTGATGAGCCTCTGTTCCACTGTCTTGATGACACCCCTAGCCTAGAAGGTGAAGAAGATACTCTAGGGTTTTGGACCAACTATTTTGGGAATCAACATTGCCGATGTCAGTATGATGTCATTATCAGAATATTCCAAGATGCTGTTAGAATATTACTTTTGACCAAAATATGTTGAAACTGCCCTTTGATTCGTCGAAAACTATCTTTAAGGTCCAAAACCATTCTTTTTAGCCCGGAAATTATTGATTTCTGGCACCAAACCATCTAAGAAAAAAACTATTGGTTTGTTGGGTGAATATTCACTAGAATATTCCATGAGGTGGCAGTGGGTGTTGGTTCGGTGGCTTCATTGCATCTAACCACTGAAGGTGGTGGCGGAGGTGCTACCGCAACTGCACAAGCGATGGTGGCCGAGCGGGCCACCCGTTGGTGGTGCAACGATTACCACTGGTGTTAGTGCTGCTATTAGTGATGGAAGCCGCCACTGGTAGGGAGCAACACCGCCACAACAATGTGTAATGTTCCATTTTTGGCACATTGATTATTATGGGCATTTGTGCTTGTTCCTAGTCTTTTGGAGGCTATCCAACATGTTTGAGAAGAACTCCAATGTTCTTGGAGTGGTCTTAGTTCAGTCTGCAGAACAGTTAATTGGGTTTTCCTTTTGTAAATGGATAATTTTGTCTTGGTTTTGAGCTCAGTTGATGTTCCGGGTAACATTGATGGTTTCTAAAGTTTGATCGGGCTTCTGGTTTGCTCTCCAAGATCCTTGGAGGAGTTTTCTATTTTTGGAAAGTCACCCGGAAGGCATCGTTGCATATCCCAAACCTTACAGAGCATATTGGTTAAGTTTATTTTGCTTTCGGAGGTCGTTTGGGATTTTCCGCAAAATTTAATATTTAATGAGCTATTTTAATTATTATTTTCACTTAAGCTCCTAGGGGTGAAAATAATTAATAAAAATCTAAGTGTTATAGCTCGTTGGAAAGAGGAAGAAAAGTTTTAAATCATGGATGCATCATTTTGGGGCCTTGCGAAGCAGATATTTCATTTATTTCGATAAAGGGGTCTTTAGAGCTAAAAAGAGCTTTTAATTAAAAGTGGTGACTTTAAGTTGTGCACACTTAAGGAATTATTTTTTATTGTTTGAGGAGAAATATGAAGGGATAAAGGAAATAATATTTTATTTCCCTCAAAAAGTTATAAAAAGAGGAGTTGGGCTCATTGTTTAGGCATGCTTGGATTTGTATTGTTACTCTGCTGGATTGAACCTGCATGTTCTTCCATATTCTCTTGAGGACGAAAACCCTCTTGTGGAATGCTCTTGAGGACGAAAACTCTCGAGGTTAGGTGTGGTTTCACTACAGGAATCACCATTGTGCTGAAGAAGAGATTTGAGCAAACTTATCCAAAGTTTGCCAGTGAGCTTTCATGGAGCTGAATATCTTTGAAGTTGCTAAGAGTTTTTGGATTAGAGTTCATTAAATATCATGGCAATCAGATGAGAATGAAGTTAGAAGCAGGTTTTTTATGCCTTGTATAGTTTTAATGTCATATTGCTGGTCCATACCATTATATTGCCGTACAGGCAGAAAAAGAGTTTTGCAAAAATAAAATTATTGAGAAGTTCTTTGTGTCAATCTTTTTGCACTATTAATATATTCCTTAGGCGACCCCAATCTGATCATAGTGAGTGGTTGGGAAGCTTTGTTTATTTTTTTATGAGTAGCCGTACTTCTGCTGGCCGTACGGCCTGGGAAATGCATAGTTTGTGAAGTGTTTTTGTTAACTGATCTTTAGTGCATGGGAAACATTGGATTTGTCTTGTATTAGCATAGGTTTTAGAGTGGGAAACAATATTGTTAAGTGTGGGCAGTTTCTTGGGAGTTTTCAGCAGTTCGTACTATGTTGGGAAGGTGCCGTACTAGTCTGGAAGAAGTCATTTTATAGTCTATCACTCTCTCTGTTGTGTTCAGTACATATAATTGATAGATCATTTAGGGACCACTTGTTTTGTCAAACATTGGGTTTAGTCTTGTAATATTATACTTCCCTGGATGCCAATGGTCTGTGTAGAGAGCAGTTGATGTATCATTTCAGGTTGCAGCAGTGACGGACAGCAAATAAATACTACATTATCATTCAGCTATTCAAGAAATCTGCAGGGTATGGTCATGCTATCTTCACAAGATTCTTAATAAGTTCAAACAAGACTTGATTTACATTGTATTTGATATCATTGTAATCTTTCTTGTGAATCACATTAAGGCCCCTGGATGGTTTACCGCCAGTGTGGAGGAAAGAACAATTAAACATATTGTAACCCCTGGATGGTTTTACCACCAGTGTGGATAAATGAACTTTTCTTTATTGTTTCTACCCACTGCATAAGTGGAGTATTCCCACTGAATAAGTGGATGGCATTGTAATTTTCCTTTCTTGCTCTCATACCCACTAAAAGTGGTGAATCCCCACAACATGTGGATGCATGCATATGCAGATGAATGTTTACTTGTTTGCACAATGTTTTAATTTGTAATCTAAAGCACATTATGCTCTCACCTTGCCCAAATTGGGATCTTGGTGATTAGAAGTGCGGAGGAGTTTAGTTGTGCTAACACTGTTTATCATTGTTCAATATTTTGGAAAAATTTTGGGGTTGTTTATTACACAATGCATGTTGCATACTTAATTTTTTAATTTTTTGAATTGATTGTATGGTACAGTGGGCCATACAATTCAGCGCCACAAAAGTATTTGCCTTAGAAGCAAAGTTGTCTAACTTGGACAAAATTTATATGAAAAATAGGGGGTTTTAGGCCTTTTGGATGTCATGGCAGGGTCCATTTAGTCTCAAAATGCCTTGATTTTTAGTAACTCACTGGATTTTGAGAGAAAAACTCCTGCTTTAAACCCTTGCAGATCTATCCTCTAGTGTCCAATGGGGATGGAATAAAAGATTAATCTGACTTTTTCGACTGCTGTGAACTCGATGGTGAGCTTAGGATGTCTCTAGGAAGCTCCGATATACCTGCAACTAGCAAGCTTTGAGAAAAAAAGCCCCCCTAGAAACTAAAATTTCTATCACCTTTTTGATTCTCCAGATCATTTGAAGATGCAAGAGAAGAGCATACTCAATATTTCAAGAAATATATAGCTCTACACTCCCATGTTTCCTAAAATGCTAACCCACAACTCACAACCAACTTTGTTACCATGTAAGATTTGGTTGTAGAGCCAGCAAGAATACAAATGACTAAAGGAAAGCAAGAACATAAATTTAGAATTGAAAAAATAAAATGTATTACATCCAATAGGAAATGCAAAGCATCTAGAATGAGTGATTACAATGAAAGCAATAGGTGAGTATATATAGGACATATCACCCAAGAGACTAAAAACACAACCAATGTGGGATAATGTGTAAAAGTCTTTAAGTAAACTTAACCTAGTGTGAAAAGGACCTAAGTGGAGAACTAGCTAGGAAATAAACTAGTTAGAAAATATACCTCGTTCACACTAACACCTTGTCAAACCTATTAATCAACCTTTGGCCGAAATCATCATATGTATGAATGAGATTGTGCCCCTGGATAATCAATTCATGGTACAACACTCATGTGCTACACTTTCTAGATGCAAGGTTGCAAAATTTATAACTTCTTCATACATAGGGTTTAGTGAAAAATATATATCTAACTTTTGAATCCAAGCATGATTTGTATATTTGTTTGAACCATCAAAAGCAGGAATGGTTAGCTTACCCAATTTGCGTTGCAGATCTCTATGAGGTTGATTCGAAGGGAGAGGAACATGAGAATATTCAGAGATAAAGGGGAGAATTGGGAAGGAGTCATTTGCAAATTGGAATTGGTCATTATTAGGGGTAGTGATGACAAGGGTAACCCAACTCTCCCAAAAGAACAAAAGCTTCTCCTCTTGGGACCAACAAATCCTATACTCATGGAAACACCTCAGGCTTCCTCTTGTTCATGGGTTTGTGGAGGCCAAGACAAAAGTTAATGACATATTGAAGGTCAAATGGATTCCTTTGGCAAATGGTTTATTCAAGCTCAACTTTGATGACCCCTCCAAAGGCAACCTAGGGCACTCTAAAGCAAGATGCGTGATAAGAAATTCACAAGGTTTGCTAATTAAAGCAGTCTACATGAAATTGGATTGGGGGGCAAACATAGTTGCACGTAGACTGTACTGGTATTGGTACGGGAGACTGGTACCGGTACGTCATTTTTTGAAAAAAAGGAGACGGGGGTACTTGGATACGCCAATTATATATATATATGCTAATATTCAGATATATAAATTAATATATATTATATAAATTAATTATATATATGTTAATATTAAGATATATAATATTAATATATATTATATAAGTTATAACAAAATTTAACTTTATATTATATTTTAACATGTAACATTTAATATTAAAATTTAACTTTATAAGTTTATATGTCTAATATTACTTTTAATATTTAATATATCTTAAATTCTAACTTTATATTATATTTTAACATTTAACATTTAATTTTATATTATATTTTAACTTTATATTAGTAAATAACAAGACTATTATATAGTAAATTTTAACACATATATTATATAACAAATCAATTAGCCAATAGGCTTTTATATGTGAGCATTATAGTGCTTGGAATTGTTTGAAGGAAAAATTTTCTAAACTCGTTGGTTGTTCCTATCGGCGTATTCCTTGAACCTCCTATGGGTGCAGGCATCCTGTGAGTTGCAGTGAGCGGCGGCGTGAATGAAAAAAGTTTGAAAGAAACCCTTTTTTTGCCTTTAAAACGTTTAAAACGTTTAAGTGCCCTAACATTTTCACATGGTACTCGGAGTCTGGTGGTGTGCGTGGGTTGGCGTCTCCTGAGATGACGGGACATCTCTCCTGCGTCTCGGAGATGGGAGTCGCATCCCAGGTAGTAGGGTGCACGTCTCTCTGCTACCCTGGGGGCAAACAATGAGGCAACAACATAGGCAGTGGTCCTTGGGCTCTTGGTGTGTAAGATGCTACCCCAAATTTTTTAAAATTTGCATACAAGGGATGACAGTGTTAGCTCAAATACATTACCAACTAGTAGCCTCACACCTTCTGATCACCCAAATCCCAAGATGGGGAAGGTGAGAGCATATAGTGATGTTGGCTTACAATGAACAACAATGCAACAAGAATATTCAATTCATCCGCTGCGGCGGGCATCCACGTATTGTGGGAATTCACCACTTTTCAGTGGGTATTATCCACTTGTCCAAGTGGGTAGAAATATGAAGAAAGAGAAAACCAATTTGCCCACACTGGCGGTAAAACCATCCAGGGGATTATTATGTGTTTGCAACAAGTAAAGATTACAATGCTTTTAAATAACTTGCAAACTAAACTTAAATGCCTCTGATTTGCACAAAGTGTCACAACAAAAGATCAATTAGAGGGCAAAGCCAAAGGAAATATGAAAGTAGCAATCATTGAATGCTTGAACCCACCAAACATGTACCAATATAATGAATATGGAATAATACCCTCCAACTTAAGCACTGTTGTAGCTGTTCTATGACTGCAATCTATTAGTCAGCCTTGAAAGCTCCTTCAAATCAGTCCAAAGGCACACTATGCCATGCATCATACTCTTGCAATCACCCGATGACTGAATAATTTAACACCATGTATCTCTTAGCATATGCTAGTGGTAATAACACAACAAAAAGGAGTCTCATCCATACAACCCCTGTAGACAGCTGATATGCCGAAAACAAAATTGCAAACCAACAACTCAAGATAAATCATTGTAAGGAAGATCACTGCTGATAAAGAAAAATCAGAAACCTCAGCTGTAGAATGTGCACTGCATACAACATTCCATCATCATTCCCATACTTCTAATCACTGCTTACAGCCTATTATAGATTGTATTTATACTACCAAACTGCCCCACATAACTCAGAAAATTCTGCACATGAAATGCATACAAAGGACTCTTCTTCATGCTGTACGGCACTTTATGCCTGGAAAGTACAGATCTGCAAATAATAAGAGTTTCAACCTATATAAAAATCAGACCAATCAATGAAAGACAGCACTGGGATGAGACAATATAATCCCAATCATTAAACATCCTCAAACAGCTGTTAGGGTTCACAAACAATGAAAACTTCCTTCAGCCTGTACGACCTTCAAGATGTACGGATACAACACAACAATCTGAAAACTGCTCCAAATTCATTGAAATCTGTCTTAAGAGTGGCGTCTATATATGACAATGAAAATCCAAACAGTTTTTGGAACATACACAACATCAATTTTTTTTTTATTTTTAAAATCGCCCAGTCTGCCTACTACGGCCCAGCAGGGGATGGACTGGCATAAACTCATTCCAAACACAAGGAAAATGATTCAAAAACACTTCAAAATCATCAACAACAGATCACAATGTTAAAAAAATTGAATCACAATCAAAACTCATCAAAATCTTCCAACTCCAATCAGCTCCAATCTCCAACTTCAGAACAATGGTGATTTCTGTGTGAAACCACACTCAAACTCCAGAGGGTTTTCATCCTCAAGAGGATTCTACAAGAGGGGTTTCGTCCTCAAGAGAATATGGAAGAACTCATAGGTTCAATCCATCTGCAAACAAAATCAATATCAAAACATAGCATAACCCTTCCAAATGAGAGCTCATTCTCTTTTATAAGGCACTGGAGGAGTTACAAGGGAAATGAATTATTTCTTGAAAATAATAACATTTTCCTTTTAACTTAAATTATTTCTTTTTTCCTCCACTTAAATGCTCACTTTTATGTGCCTAAATAAAAGAATATGTTTTCCCCTTTCTAATGAGCTATAACACTTAATAATTTAATAATTATTTTTACCCCTAAGAACTTAAGTGAAAATAATAATTAAAATAGCTCATTAAATATTAATTTTTGCGGAAAAACGGCCTCCGAATGCAAATTAAACTAAACCAATATGCTCTGTAAAGTTTGGGATGCGCAATGATGCCTTCCGGGTGACTTTCCAAAAATAGAAAACTCCTCCAAGAATCTTGGAGAACAAACCAGAAGCCCGATCAAACTTCAGATACCATCACTGTAACCCGGAACATCGACTGAGCTCAAAGTCATGAAAAATAATCCATTCTCACAAGGAAAACCCAAATAACCGTTCTGCAAATTGAACTATGACCACTCCAAGAACATTGGAGTTCTTCCCAAACATGTTGGATAGCCTCCAAGAGACTAGGAACAAGCACAAATTCTCACAATAATCAATGCGCCCAAAAATGGAACATTATATGGTGGCAAGTTAGTTGGGTATCATATTATAATGTCCTGAACTACGGTTTTGCCAAAATCTTCAATTTCTTTCAAACTTCAAACCCCAGGACTGAATTCTGATTTTATTTTCATATCTCAATACACACTTATATCATCCAATTTATCATATCAAATGCATCACAAATAACATATTAAAATGTACCAACAAATCCTAGTTGAATTACACAATGAATTACACACTAGGATGATGGAAAATGATGATAAACAAATCAGTCCTCTGCTGTTATGAAAATCAGATTGTTCAATTGCACACTTACATCAAATCTATGGCTCTATGACAGCCAAATTACAATCCCAAACTGCTGTTACAAAATCAGAGTTGAATAATGGATTGTACATACCAATTATGGTGTCAACATTACCAAGCAAAGGTGGCAAAAAACTCCTATAGCAGATCGGCCCTCAAAGGATAGTGAATGATATCAAAATGGCCTTCAAATGATCTGATGAATGATGTCAACGACTCCAATGCTGAATGTCAAGGGCTGTGCCTCCTCTAGCATGAAGTTGCTTCCTCCAACAATGAAAGGATATGCAAGATCGACTCCAATAAGGAAGTGACAAGGCTGCGCTTAGGGTTTGATCTGCTGCTATGGGAAATCTGCCACAAGTCTTCAATGAATATGCAAATCAAACAGCCAACGCACTCCTCCACAAAGGCGCTCAAGCTTCTTCTATAAATGGTGATCACTCCTAGCTCAAGTTGGCGCTCAACAAGCAATGCAAAGGTCTTCAATGCTGGCACTACAAATCTGATATGAAATCTTCAACAATGAAATCCAAATCTGCAAATAAAATATCTTGAATGCTCAAAGAATCTTCAAAAACTCCAATGAAGCGCAAATGTGAACTCTGTGTGAATCCACCTCCAAGATGTAATTGTGTTTTCGTCCAATACACCTTCCACAAGGGTTTTCATCCTTGGAAAATCCTGCAATACAATTGCCAAGCAAAATGCCAAAGTTGCCAAAATGTTCATGATGATGAAATGAGCTCCGTCAACCTTCTTTTATACTTGAATCTTCTTTTTTCCTCCGATGAAGGCGACAAATTCAAATTAAAGATTTGAATTATCCTTTTCCCTCCAAGTCGGCCAAATACCAATATTTTATTCATTTATTTTCTCCCAAGGTGGCTGCCCAAATTCAAAATAATATATTATTATTTTATTTTGCTTTTCTCCAAGTTGAGCACTCCAAATAATAAAAGTATTATTATTTTATTCTTCAAGGTGAGCGCTCCAATAGAAATCAACATTTTATTTATTTTCCCACAAAATTGGGCGCTCCAAATTAAATAATAATAAAATATTATTATTTAAATTATTTTCTCCAAAGTGGGTGCTAGGACTCAAATAATATTATTTTATTCTCCCAAATAGTTCGCCCAACTTGACAAACAATTATTTTATTATTTTTGTCCTTTTGATAATTAATGTAAAAATACATTAATTCATTTTCCAACTTCTCCAATGCTAGAGAAATTAGTTGAGCCTTGTAAATCAACTTCCCATTCTTCAAGCTTTTGAACAACGTTATCTTCTCCAAGCCATCTCCACCAATGCTCAACCAAATTATTCCCTTGTTTGATGAATTGGCCTACAGGAATGAGGATAGGCTAACCCAGACTCCTGTTAGGTGGTCATGCCGGAAATAGGGACATTACACCTACATCTTGTTATTGAGGGTGATTTGATGATCATAATCAATGCAATTAGGAGAAAAACAACTCTAAGTTGGAAGTTGAATAATATTTTGAGTGGAGCCTACTGGACTCTTTCATTCTTTATGAATGATGTTATTGTTTTAAGGCAAACAAAGTGGTAGGCCTCCTTTCAAATCCAGCGATTGACAAAAACGGGCTGCTTTTCATTTCAGACGATGTCAACTCATGGGAAGGGTTGGTCCAAACATGGGATCAATCTAGCATGGCAGCCTTGAATAGTGTAGATTAGACTTGTCATATAGAATATTTTTTAGATAATTTTGGGAGGTGGTGGTGCTTTGGAGGCTCTTAGTTGTTGTGCATTGCATCCTAGTTGCTACACAGAGTTTGCTAGTTGCTACAAATAGTTCTTTATTGCTAGACAACATGATCTAGCTACTATGCAAAATATCTCAGTTTTTAGTTTCTCGCAAAATTTTCTCAAGTTGAGTGTTACTTGCTACTTGATAATTTGTCTCTATTGTAATGTGCTGTACCTGTTTGTATTTTTTTTAAATCTTAATTGTGTGATTTTTATTAGATTTTTGTGTGTTCTTTCAGATAGACAGAAGATGCAAAAGGGGGTTTTATGTTTTCCTGCAGATGTAGTGCCGGAGCACACAATATATAGCATAGAATCTAAACCCAGAAAATATACAATGAATCTGAAGAAACTAAAGACAACCCAGATAGTAAAATAGCCAGAAAACAATTACTATCACATACCCATATGAAAATATGCAAATTGGTACGGCCGCCGGAAATGGACCAGCAAGTGGGTATGGCTGGAAATGCATCAAATTTCCATAGAATGTCACAAATGACTCATACAAAATATAAGAGCAACAACTGAAGCATTAAACACCTCCCAAAGACCATGAATGAGTAGTAGAAGCAAAGAGAAAAGCTTCCCTACAATACTCCAAACTCCTCTTTATGCAGTACGGCCAAGCAATGGAAAGGTATAACAGCAAAGAACTACTTCTAACACTCTGATTTTTGCCTTCTATATCATCCATTATCAACTTATAACAGCAATAGAAAAAGATCTTTCACTCAGCACAAGAAACAACCTCAAATGTCTCCATTTCAGCACATATGTGAATGCCGAATACATCCACCGTTAATGGCACCGTTGGGTGGTCTTTCACACCGGTGGGATACCGTCACTAATGGAGGTTTCTGTCTCCAATAGCCTGATGCAAATTCTCAAACTCCAGAAACCCTAGCAGAGCTCTCACAAGCAAATATCAAAACATAGCATAATACCAAATGAGCTCCAAATGACCTTTTTATCTTCCTCCAAGATAGGCGTCGGGCAATTAGGAGGGAAAATAACAATTAATTTCACTTTATGTCTCCATTTCATTAATTTCACTTTTTTCGGCAAAATATAATAAAGTCCATATTAGTATAAATTAATAGATCTTCGGACTTTAAAATAAGTATGAAGACAGTGTTGGAATTCGCTGATCTTTAGCTCGCCGAAAAGGTCTCGATGAAACGCATCTGATCCAACTCTGAAAATCCCGAACCGACACAGTACCCGAACTTACTAAAAATAGTAACGACCAAGAGCCCACTGAACCAACCACAAGGGTGCCAACTAGATCCTCAGAATGCGAACCAACTCACCCACTGACAAGGATCTCCAGAGCCAACTAACCACAATTCCCTAACCAAACTGTTAGCCCACGGGAACTCCATGATGGACTAACCATGTGTCGAGAAGGGGACATTACAATCCGCCCTCCCTAAGATTGCTTGCCTCAAGCAATCTCAGCTCAGGATGCTCCAGAATCTGCTCGTTCTCCCACGTAGCATCCTCAACTGGCAGATTTTTCCATTTGACCAGGTACTCTCTGATAATCCTCCTCCTCAAATTGCGATCCCTGGTGTCAATGATTGCCTCGGGTACCAATATCAACTTCCCCTCTTCATCAAGAGGAGGCAACTCCACTGAAGGTGTCACATTGTGCCCCAGTGCCTTCTTGAGGCGAGAAACATGGAACATATTATGTACCCTGCTCCCTGCTGGTAACTCTAACTCATAAGCCACCTCACCAATCCTCCTGGAGACCCTAAAAGGTCCATAGTACCGTGGCTTCAACTTCTCCGCTCCACTCTTCTTAAGAGTAGATTGCCTATAAGGCTGCAGCATGAGGTAAACCATGTCACCAACCTCAAATGATCACTCAGTTCTCTGCTGATCTGCATACTGCTTCTGCTGATTCTGAGCCTTCTGTATGTTTTCCTTCAATGCCCTCATGATATCCTGACTCTCCTGAAGGAAATCTTTGGCCTTCGGCACCCTGCTGTCACCAAACAATAAATCAACAAAGTTCGGTGCCTCATAACCATATAATGCCATGAAGGGTGACATCTGAATGAACATGTGGTAAGTGGAATTGTAGCAATACTCTCCCATGTGAAGCCACTTAACCCATGCCTTTTGCTGCCCTTAAACATAGTTTCGTAGGTATCCTTCCACCCACTTATTCACTATCTCCGTCTGACCATCAGTCTGGGGGTGATAACTTGTACTGGGTGTGAGCTCTGTCCCTGACAACCTGAAGAGCTCCTGCCAAAAATTACTGAGGAACCTGCTGTCCCTGTCGCTGACAATACTCCTAGGCAACCCATGAAGTCGAAATACCTCACGAAAGAACAACTCTACAACCTGAGCTGCAGTGTGAGTGGTAGGAATAGCAAAGAAGTGTGCATACTTCGTCAATCTGTCCACCACCACATAAATGCAATCCCTGCCTTGGACTCTAGGTAACCTTGTGATAAAGTCCATAGAAATGCTGTCCCACTTCTTGTCAGGAATGGGTAGGGGCTGCAATAAACCTCCTGGAAGTGAGTGCTCTCGCTTGTTCTGCTGACATATTGGGCACTCTCTTACATACTGCATCACCTCGGTCTTGAGGCCCTTCCAGGGGAACCTCTCTCTAACCTGTCTGTAAGTTTTGAAGTATCCTGGATGTCTTGCCATAGGCAAGTCATGAAATGCCCTCAAAACTTTTTGCTTCATCTGTGAACCCGACACCAAGAAGATCCTGTCCTTGTAAATGATCAAGTCATTTACCACCGTGTACCTATCATCTTTGATGGTGCCATCAATCACTCCAGTAGCCCACTCATCCTTGGCATACTCCGCTAAAATCAACTCTCTCCAATCATCAGCTATAGCACCTAGTGCACATAGATGAGGTCTCCTGGATAATGCGTCGGCAACAACATTCTTCTTTCCCTTGACATAAACAATGTCAAAGTCGTAGGCCTATAACTTGCTGACCCACTTCTGTTGCCTCTTGTTCAAATCCTTCTGTCCAAGGAAATGCTTTAGACTATTGTGATCCGTCTTAACCACAAATTTGCTGCCCACCAGATACTATCTGAACTTAGCCAATGCATGCATGATGGCTAACATCTCCTTATCATAAATGCTGTAACTCCTCTCCACACCCCTCAACTTCCTACTCTCAAACGCAATGGGGTGCTTATCCTGCATGATTACCGCACCAATGCCTACACCCGAGGCATCACACTGTAGCTCGAAGGGCTTGCTGAAATCTAGAATAGCTAACATAGGGCAAGTGCTCATGATCTGTTTGAACCTGTCAAAACACTCCTGTGCCTTATCTAACCAACTGAAAGCATCCTTACAAGTCAAATCAGTAAGGGAAGCAGCTGATTGGGAGAACCCCTTCACAAACCTGCGGTAATATCCACAGAGGCCAAGAAATCCCTTAAGATATGAGAGATTTTTTGGTGGTGGCCAATCCACAATTGCCTGAATCTTTTTAGGGTCTACCTTCACACTACCAACATTGATGATATGACCCAAGTATAGCAATTCGGTCATCCCAAACTCACACTTTGACATTTTGGCATACGACTCACTCTCTAAGATGCTTAGCACAATGTCAATGTGTTCCAAATGCTCTTCTCATGTCCTGCTGTAAATTAGTATATCATCAAAGAAAATCAGCGCAAATCTCCTCAACTGCTCTTTGAACACCTTGTTCATACAGGACTGGAAGGTAGCTGGAGCATTGGTCAAACCAAATGGCATGACCAGGAACTCAAAGTGCCCATAATGACACCTGAATGTTGTCTTCTCCACATCCTCATCTCTGACCCGTATCTAATGGTAACCGGATCTCAAATCAATCTTGGAGAAGTAACAAGCTCCGTGCAACTCGTCAATCAGCTCATCGATTCTGGGAATCAGGTACCTATTCTTGATTGTTTTCTTATTGAGTTCCCTGTAATTGATACACATTCTGAGAGTCCCATCCTTCTTTACCAATAACACGGATGATGCAAACGGACTCTTACTAGGCCTAATGTGCCCCATCTCGAGAAGCTCTTTGATAGCCTTCTCGATCTCATCCTTATACCTCTTTGGGTGCCTGTAAGGTGTCGTAATTACTGGCTTGGCACCCTCCAACTCGATCACATGCTCAAAACCCCGATCAGGAGGTTTACCTGGTGGAATATCACTAAACACTTTGGTGTGTTTAGTAAGTATAGACTGTATGTCAGAAGGATACGCATGCTTCTGCTGATCTACTGCAGGCATCACCATAACCTCGGCTGCCCACTCCACCTGATCATGACGAATCAACCGCTCCATCCGCTTGAGAGAGACAACTCTCAACCCACCATCTGAAATGCCTCTGAGCACATGTCTAACTCTGTCCACCTCAAACTTTATTTCCATCATCCGTAAGTTGAGAGTGAACTCCTCAATATCATTCAACCACTTCATACCCAACACAACATCCATCTCACCCATGCCGACAACATAAAACTCCGATTGGCAAGTGTACCTGTTCAACTGGAATGATAGATTGGGTATCCTCCTAGTGCAGGTGAGTACAAAACCATCTGCAACCTTCACCTTAAAGCCCTCAAATTCCTCAGTTTTCAGCCCTCTCTTGGCGACCAAACCCTCATCTATGAAGTTATGCGTGGCACTTGTGTCAAGTAAAGCAATACATCGCTGCCCGTTCAGTACTCCTCGTATCCTGAATGACTCTTCCTTCTGGATACTCGTGATACGTGCCGTAGGTTGAGCTAGGTCATCCTCTCTATTTGATGCTTCCCTAGAGCCCTCTGATTCTCCACCCTCCACCTCTGAATGGTAATCCGAGTGGGGCTCCCCATCAACAGACTCGTCGGCTGAAAAGTACTCTAACTGTTTGGCTTTTCCTTGGACAGCACACTTGTGCGTGGGATCCCAAGGCTCTTGACAATGAAAACAGAGTTTCTTTCTCCTCAAGTCATTCAGCTGATCGCTGTCCAATCTAGAAGAACTCTTATGCTGTTGTCCTGCATCTCTCTGAAATGGTCTCCTATCCCTCTCCTTATCTTTCCTTGGCGGAAATCCTTTGGATTGAAATTTATTCCTCCATACTGATGATTCCATGTTGCGGGCCTTCTTCATGGCCTTCTGAAGTGTAGTAGGGTCAAAACCCTTCACCCATCCGCGAAGTTGATCTGACAATCCGTCAATGAAAAGAATAACCAACCTGCGCTCAGTAATATTCGAAACCATAACAGATATATCCTGGAAATCAGCAATGTAGGAGTCTACTGATCCGCTCTGTCTCAACTGAGTCAACTCCTTGAATTGTAACTCTGGGTCCTTTTTATCAAACCTGTCGATCAGTCTAGCTGTAAACTCCACATATGAAGTGACCTGATCGTGACCCAATGTAACCTTCCTGTTACTCCACCATTTGTGAGCAGTCCCCTCCAAGTGTAGAGCTACATAAGTAATAGCGTCCTCCTCTGGCATGGGACTAATCTGCAAGTAGCTGTCCAATTTCTGGACCCAAGCTCTCGCGGTGGTCTTACCTGATCCATCGAAGTAAGGAAGTGTCATCTTACTTACTTTCCTCTGCAGTTCTTGGTTCTGTGATCTACCTCCCCTCCGAGGTCTACACCTAGTCCTCATTTAATAATATTCAGCAAATGTCATCTCATTTTTGAAACCCTCACTGGATGCTCTCCAGTCCCTTAGAATCTCCTCTTGGAACTCTGCCTGAGTAGGATCCTGTTCAGGAACTTGATTCCTAGGAGCAAATATCGGAATACCAGGTCTATCTCCCGCAGTGAACTGCGAAGCCCTACGGTGATTAACCGAAGCCTCATCATCATCTCTATCTCTACGTCTATCATCATGATACCTGTCCCCATTATTCCGTTCTTCCCGATTCCTATCACCGTTATGCCTATCATTCCCATCATTTCTGTTCCTTTCTCCCCCACCATGTCTGTTTCTATCACCGTCCTGGTACCTATTCCTGTCACCGCCGTTGTATCTGTTTCTATCACCTCCATGGTACTTGTTCCTGTTAGCTCCATTGTATCTGTTTCTGTCACGGTGATTGTCTAAGTCATTACCCATCCGTTTGATGGCATATGCTAACTCAACCTGTGCCTCTACCATCTCACGTCGAGATTCTCTCATCTCTTGAGTAAGTGCGATCAAAATGTCACATGCACTAAGTTCTGGTTCTTCCCTGTCACCCATATCTCCTGTAGGACCTGTAACTGGTGGAAGCTCTCCAAAAAATGGGTCCGTCCGTGATACCTGAGAATCATCCTCAGTAGCTGCTACTACTATCTCAGTATCTAACTCAAAAGGATCTATTACGGGTACTGGATTCTCAGGATTATTCAATTGCGAAGTCTGTGTTCCATGTCTTGCCCTTGTACTTCTGAACGGATATCTATCAGCTGGTCGCATGTCTCATTTTATTTTTGCATGTCAAAACTGAACTCACAAGATGGCAAGATCTTTAACTCTGATACCACTATAATGTGTCGTACCTATTTGTATTTTTTTAAAATCTTAATTGTGTGATTTTTATTAGATTTTTGTGTGTTCTTTCAGATAGACAGAAGATGCAGAAGGGGATTTTATGTTTTCTTGCAGATGTAGTGTCGGAGCACACAATATATAGCATAGAATATAAACCCAGAAAATATACAATGAATCTGAAGAAATTAAAGACAACCCAGATAGTAAAATAGCTAGGAAACAATTACTATCACATAACCATATGAAAATATGCAACTTGGTACGGCCGCCGGAAATGGACCAGCAAGTGGGTATGGCTGGAAATGCATCAAATTTCCATAGAATGTCACAAATGACTCATACAAAATATAAGAGCAACAACTGAAGCACTAAACACCTCCCAAAGACCATGAATGAGTAGTAGAAACAAAGAGAAAAGCTTCCCTACAATACTCCAAACTCCTCTTTATGCAGTACGACCAAGCAATGGAAAGGTACAGCAGCGAGGAACTACTTCAAACACTCTGATTTCTGCCTTCTATATCATCCATTATCAACTTATAACAGCAATAGAAAAAGATCTTTCACTCAGCACAAGAAACAACCTCAAATGTCTCCATTTTAGCACATATGTGAATGCCGAATACATCCACCGTCAATGGCACCGTTGGGTGGTCTTTCACACCTGTGGGATACCGTCACTAATGGAGGTTTCCGTCTCCAATAGCCTGATGCAAATTCTCAAACTCTAGAAACCCTAGCAGAGCTCTCACAAGCAAATATCAAAACATAGCATAATACCAAATGAGCTCCAAATGATCTTTTTATCTTCCTCCAAGATAGGCGTTGGGCAATTAGGAGGGAAAATAACAATTAATTTCACTTTGTCTCCTAAGGATGGAGAATAACAATTTACTTTCACTTTATGTCTCCATTTCATTAATTTCACTTTTTCCAGCAAAATATAATAAAGTCCATATTAATATAAATTAATAGATCTTCGCACTTTAAAATAAGTATGAAGACGGTGTCGGAATTCGCTGATCTTTAGCTTGCCGAAAAGGTCTCGACGAAACACATCTGATCCAACTCTGAAAATCCCGAACCGACACAGTACCCGAACTTACTAAAAATAGTAAATAACGACCAAGAGCCCACTGAACCAACCACAAGGGTGCCAACTGGATCCTCAGAATGCGAACCAACTCACCCACTGACAAGGATCTCCAGAGCCAACTAACCACAGTTCCCTAACCAAACTGTTAGCCCACGGGAACTCCATGATGGACTAACCATGTGTCGAGAAGGGTACATTACATCTATTCTTTGTTGCCATCTCAGTTTGTGGCAACAAAGGTTTTTGGCATTTGATTTTATAATACAGAGGGAGTGGACCCCTACGTCCTCATTCACATATCAAAAAATAAAACAAAGACACGCCTAACTTGTCAAGTGAAACTAACAAACTGAGGCTAGTATAGAAACATTGAAGCACATTGTCCTCAGAATCATGACATTTGAGAGGGTCTATCATGTATTTCTTGTAAGAAAGACACAAAACCAATGAACAACACTCAAGCAAACTATCTTAAACTAACATAAACCTACAACTAAAATTGTAAAATCATAGAAACAACATTAAGGGGTCGCTTATTGCAAGAAAGGGAGTGAAGGCACTGTTGCTCAAGATTTTGACCATTGTTTCTCCAAGTTTCTAAGATAGGGGTAGGTGGTTTCAGGGACAACAAAATTTTTCCTAAATTTCCAGTGGCAGTGGGACAAATATTAAAATAACTTAAATAAAGAAAAAGCAACTGAATTTTTTTTAAGTAAATACAATGTGTTGTATCTTTAATGACCATCCTCCCCCTCCTAGCTTTTTAGGGTTTTTTAGCTTCTTTTTCCTAAGAAGTACCTTTTTATATTTTTGCACAAAATGGAGTAGCTTGTCTTGTCTTGAAAAAGTAGACACCCCCTCCAAGTCCCCGGGATGTCGAGGTGTAACATACACCCCTCTATATATGTTTTCCTCTTGACTATTTTTTGGTGTTTTCTGATTTTTTTGCTGTTTAGGGTTTTTTGGGTTTTTGCATTGCATGTACGAAATATGAAGTAGATAAACAAACCCAGAAAATATACAACTATTTTGCATAAACTAAAGACAACCTAGATCATAAAATGCCATAAAACTAATTATAATGAAATACCCACTTGGAAATCTTCAACATGTTTGATTGCTGAAATTGATAGCAGCTTACATGGCCATGGGAATCAATCCAAAACTCATACAAAACAGAATGAACACAATTTTCAGTGGCTGCAACGTCACTGCAGACCTCAAGCACCTAGCTTCATACAGTTTTGGTGATGAGAAGTGATAGAGAAGACCCTCTGGTTTATCCACATCTAGCTCCAGCCAAGTATGACCTCTATGGCTGAATATACCAGCTGCAAACCCACCAACGACAGTAAGAAAGAGCTCTATTTTTTATCAGCTGTGCTTCTATACCCTAGGCGACCACTCTCCAACTGTTAGACGCTTCAGAAAATAGTTAAATCTGCCCCCATGAAAGGTACGACCCTCTAGGCAAGTACGACCTGCACAGAAGATGTATGGCCAGCATGTGAACCTCCTTCAATCAGCAACTCAGTCACAAACACCAATGATTTTGTCCCTCAACCCCTTCTATACTCGCTGCAATCACGAAATCTTCAAAATATCTTCAATCTATGCTCAGAATAACTCCGAAAAGTACTTCCTGGATGCACAAATGGAACTCCTGTGTGAAGTTCCTCTAACCCCTTTTGATGCACTCTTTCATACACGAGGAAAGGCGAATCTTCAAAGGTTTTTCTCTCTGCAAATCGATGATCGAAACCAAAGAGCCAAGCTCAAACCCTATGCATGGGCAAAACTCAATATGAGAGCAAAATATCATAAACCAAGCATAACCAAAATGAAGTCTCTTTTGGGCTTTTATTTGCCTTCCTCTTCCAATGCCCAAGGGAGGGACTTTTAATTTGTTTTTAATTTTAAAACATCACCTTGCACCACCATGAGGGCGCCCATCCCTAGGAGTGTCACTTTTCAAGTTATAACTTAATATATAAAGTGACTTTCTAATATAACTTAGAGTTATATTATATCTCATAAAACCATAAGTTAAATCTTTAATTTAATCTATCTTATATCCACTAGTGCTCTCGACATCTTGAATCATAAGTTATGTGCCAAGGACCATCCATGACTGCCCTGCCAGAAATAGTAACTGCTCGGCTCATGACTTACTATAAATAGTAAGTCCCTAGAATTACTTCCTAATCACATCCATTAGCCTACGGAAGTCGAATTATAGGCTAACCCTGATCCCCTGGAGTGAGGAGCTAAGTGGGGGACATTACAATCCGCCCTTCCCAAGATTGCGTGTCCTTAAACAACTTCAACTCTGGATGCTGTAATATCTGCTCACTCTCCCAGGTGGCATCCTCAACTGGCAGATTCTTCCACTTGACCAAGTACTCTCTGATAACCCGTTTCCTCAAATGTCTTTCCTAGGTGTCAATGATAGCCTCTGGTACTAGGATCAACTTACCCTCCTCATCCAATGGTGGAAGCTCAACAGAAGGAACTATATTGTGGCCAAGAGCTTTCTTCAGCTTGGAAACATGGAACACATTATGCACCCGGCTATCTGATGGAAGCTCAAGCTCATAAGCCACCTCGCCCACCCATCTAATAATCTTGAATGGACCATAAAATATGGGCTTAAGTTTCTCGGCTCCACTCTTCTTGAGAGTGGACTGTCTATAGGGTTGGAGTCTCAAATACACCATGTCTCCAACCTCAAAACTTCTTTCTACCCGGTGTTGATCAGCATACAACTTTTGCTGATTTTGGGCCTGTTGTATATTGTCCTTAAGCTCTCTGAGAATGCCCTGGCTATCCTGCAAAAGATCTTTAGCCTTAGGCACTTGATTGTCACCAAGCAAGAGATCTGTAAAGCATGGGGCATCTTAACCATATAGTGCCCTGAAAGGTGACATCTGAATGGAAATGTGATAAGTAGTATTGTAACAGTACTCCCCTAGGTGCAACCATCTGATCCAGGCCTTCTGCTGCCCTGAAACATAATTACGCAAGTACCCTTCTAACCATTTGTTCACCACTTCTATTTGCCCATCTGTCTGCGGGTGGTAGCTGGTGCTAGGAGTTAACTCTGTACCACGTAATCTAAACAATTCCTGCCAAAATATACTCAGGAACTTGTTGTCCTTGTCACTGAGAATGCTCTTGGGTACCCCATGCAACCTGAATATCTCCCTGAAAAACAAATCAGCCACCTGAGCAGCTGTAAAGGTTGCTGAAATTCCAACGAAATGTGCAAATTTGGTGAGTCTGTCAACCACCACATAAATACAGTCCTTTCCCTGCACCTTAGGCAACCTTGTAATAAAGTCCATGGAGATACATTCCCACTTCTGATTGGGAATAGGTAATATAGTTAATGGCTGTAGTAAACCTGCAGGAAAGGTATGCTCATGCTTGTTTTGTTGGCAAATAGGACACTCACGAACATACTTCTGCACTTCATCCTTCAGTCCTTTCCATGTGAAGCTCTCCCGAATTTGTTTGTATGTCTTAAAGAATCCAGGATGGCCAGCCATTGGTGTATCATGGAAAGTTTTGATTACCTTATGCTTAAACTGTGAGTTGGGCACTAAAAATATCCCGTCTTTGTACATGATCAAATCACTCACCACAGAATATCTCTCATCTCTGATTGTGCCCTCAATGACTCTTGCTACCCAAGAGTCCTTAACATACTTTGCTATAATCATCTCTCTCCAATCAACAGAGATCTCCCCAACTAAACACAAGTGTTGTCGTCATGACAAGGCATCTGCAACTATGTTCCTCTTACCCTTGACATACTCAATGTCGAAATCATATCCCTGTAATTTGCTAACCCACTTTTGCTGTTTGTCATTCAGGTCCTTATGGTTCATGAAATATTTGATGCTATTATGATCAATCTTAATTATGAACTTACCCCCAACCAAATATGGCCTGAATTTGGCCAATGCATGCATAATGGCCAACATCTCTCGGTCATAAACCGAGTAACTCCTCTCCACACCTCGAAACTTCCTACTCTCAAAAGCTATCGGGTGCTTCTCTTGCATGAGAACTTCTCCTATCCCCTCTCAAGAAGCATCACACTGTAACTCAAACGGATTGGTGAAATCTAGGATAGCAAGCACTGGGCATGTAGACATCAAGTGCTTGAAGTGATCAAAGCACTGCTGAGTCCTGTCGTTCCATTCAAAGGCTTCCTTCTTTGTTAAGTCTGTCAATGGTGCAGCTATCTGAGAGAAACCTTTCACGAACTGTTTGTAGAATCCACAAAGCCCCAAAACCCCTTAAGCTGTGTGAGGTTTGTGGGTGGAGGCCAATCAACAATCACCTTTATCTTCTCTGGATCCACTCTAACCCCATCAGCACTGATAATATGGCCAAGGTAGAGTAATTCTATCATACCAAAATCACATTTTGACTCCTTGGCATAAAGTGAGTTACTCTCCAAAATGCTCAATACCTCCTCAAGGTGTCTCATGTGGTCCTCCCAAGTCCTGTTGAAAATCAATGTCATCAAAGAAAATCAGAACAAACTTCCTGAGTTGCTATCTAAAAATCTGGTTCATACAACTCTGGAAAGTCGCAGGTGCATTGGTCAAACCAAAGGGCATCACTAGGAACTCGAAGTGACCATAATGACATCTGAAAGCTGTTTTTTCTATGTCCTCGGCCCTCATGCGGATTTGATGATACCCAGATCTCAAGTCAATTTTAGAGAAGTAACAGGCAGCATGTAACTCATCTATCCTTGAAATGGGGTACCTGCTCTTAATAGTTTTCTTGTTCAAGGCCCTGTAATCTATACACATCCTAATTGTCCCATCCTTCTTTTTTACAAGTACAACTGCACAAGCAAATGGGCTCTTGCTGGGCTGAATATGTCCCATCTCCAGTAGTTCCTTAATGGTTTTTCAATTTCATCCTTGAGCCTTTTAGGATGACGGTATGGAGTGATCATGATGGGCTTGGTTGCATCCTCTAGCTCAATAACATGCTCTATGCCTCTATCAGGAGGCACTCCAGGTGGTATATCCCCAAACACCTTACTATGCTTGGATAGGAGCTTCTGTATATCAGGGTGATAGTTGTCCTGCTGTGGTGGGGACTCTGGCATAATAAGGCACTCTGCTGCCCACTCAACCTGGTCATGTCTCAAAAGTCTCTCCATCCTCTTCAATGATACCACTCGAGGTCCACCATCTGGTATACCTCTCAAACATATTTTCTTTGCATTACATTCAAACCTCATCTCCATTTTCTTAACATTAATGGTGAACTCCTCTAACTGGCTCATCCAATGCATGCCAAGTACCACGTCTGTATCCCCAATGCCAGCCACATAAAAGTCATCAACCAACTCATAATCACCCATAATGATCTTCAATCCTGTTATCTTCCTGTTGCACTGCATTTTGAAACCGTTGGCTACTATCACCTTGAAGCCTTCGAATTCCTTTGTTTTCAACCACTTGCGAGCTACCAACCCCTCGTCAATAAAATTATGAGTAGCTCCTGTGTTGATGAGGGTAATAATGCGTTGTCCACCAAGCACACCACGCACCTTGAAAGAACCAACCTTCTGGAAACTAGATAACTGAGCAATATAACCTCCACTGCTAGTATTGTGCTGTGAAGCTTTCTCATCTCCACTATCTCCATGATCAGAACGCTAATCAGAATCTGAATCGGATGCATCAAATTGGGTCTCCTCAGCTGAGTAGTACTCAATCAATTTGGCCTTAGCCTTGTGTGAACACTTATGCGAGGGATCCCATGGTTCTTTGCAGTGAAAGCAAAGCTTCTTTCTCCGATACTCATTGAGCTGATCATCAGTCAACTTGTTTGACCTGTCCTTGTGCTACTCAACATCTTTATGAAAGGGTTTCTTCTCCTTCTCCTTGTCCCTCCTGTGTGGAAACCCCCTGGACTAAAATTTACTCCTCCACACTAATGACTCCATGTCTCGGGCCTTTTTCATGGCCTCCTAGAGTGTAACAGGGTCAAAAACCTTAACCCAACCACGAAGTGGGTCTGACAATCCATCAATGAAGAGAATAACCAATCTGCGCTCAGAAATATCAGGGACCATAACAGATAGCTCTTGAAACTCAGAAATGTAGGAGTCTAATGATTCGCTCTGCCTCAGCTGTGCCAACTCTTTAAACTGTAGCTCTGGGTCCTTATCGAATCTGTCGATCAGTCTAGCTGTAAACTCCACGTATGAAGTAATCTGATCATGACCCAGTGTGACCTTCCCGTCACTCCACCACTTATGTGCTACCCCCTCCAAATGCAAAGCTGCATAAGTAATGGCGTCCTCCTCAAGCATAGGACTAATCTGCAAGTAGCTGTCCAATTTTTGGACCCAAGCTCTAGCGGTGGTCTTACCCGATCCATCAAAATAGGGAAGTGTCATTTTACTTACCTTTTACTGTAACTCCTGGTTCTGAAGTCTACCTCCTCTGTGAGGTCTGTTCCTCATCCTAACATCCGAGTACTCCACAAAGGTCATCTTTGCCCTGAACTCTGCACTAAAAGCTCTCCAATCCCTCAGAATCTCCTGAAACTCCGCCTGTGTGGGATCTTGCTCAGGAACTTGGTTCCTAGGAGCGAAAGTGGGTATACTAGGTCTGTCACCTATTGTAAGTTGTGAAGCCCTCCTATGAGTCACTGAGGCCTCATCCTCATCATCTTTGAACCTGTATCTATCACCCTGGTTCCTGTCCCCATTATTCCTGTCTCCCTGGTTCTTGTCACCATTATGTCTATCACCCACATTATGCCTATTTCTATCCCCGTCATTGTTTCTATTCCTATCACCGTCATTGTTTCTATTCCTATCACCGTCATTGTTTCTATGTCTATCACCGTCATTCTTTTTATTCCTGTCTCCTCCATTGTCCCTGTTTTTGTCACGGTAATTATCCCTGTTATTTCTTCCGTCTTGCAACTGCTCGAGGGTATGTGCTATCTCTCCCTGTGATTCCCTCAACTCTTGTCTAGACTCCCTCAACTCTTTCTCTAGGGCTATCGAGCTCCTAGTGAGCACATTCAGGGTCTCTTGCAGGCTAGGCTCCTCAACCTCCCCGTCACCCATTTCTTCTGTAGGTTTTGGAACTGGTGGTAACTCTCCTGAAAATGGGTCTGTTCGTGAAACTAGGGAATCGTCCTCAGTAGCGGCGACCTCTATCTCTGACTCGAATGGATCTATTATAGGTACTGGATTCTCAAGTTCTTCTCTCTGTGGTACCTCTCTTCCCTGTGTCCTCTGTGGGTTTTGTGTTCCTGGTCTTGGTCTGAAATTATACCTATCAGTAGGTTACATATCTCACTTTCAACTTTTGCATGTCATGTTTAACCTCACAGGATGGCAAGATTTTATGCTCTGATACCACTGTAATATACACTCCTCTGTATATGTTTGCCTCTGACTGATTTTTTGGTGTTTTTTAATTTTTTTGTTGTTTAGGGTTTTATGGGTTGTTTTTGCATGTTGGGTTTTTGCATTGCATGTACGAAATATGAAGTAGATAAACAAACCCAGAAAATATATGACTATTTTGCATAAACTAAAGACAACCCAGATCATAAAATGCCATAAAACTAATTATAATGAAATACCCACTTGGAAATCTTCACCTTGTTTGATTGCCGAAATTGATAGCAGCTTACATGGCCACGGGAATCAATCCAAAACTCATACAAAACAGAATGAACACAATTTTTAGTGGCTGCAACGTCACTGCAGACCTCAAGCGCCTAGCTTCATACAGTTTTGGTGATGAGAAGTGATAGAGAAGATCCTCTGGTTTACCCACCTCTAGCTCTAGCCAAGTACAGCCTCTATGGTTGCATATACCAGCTACAAACCCACCAACGGCAGTAAGAAAGAACTATGTTTTTGATCAGATGTGCTTCTATACCCTAGGCGACCACTCTCTAGCTGTTAGACACTTCAGAAAATAGTTAAATCTACCCTCGTGAAAGGTACGACTTTCTAGGCAAGTACGACTTGCACAGAAGATGTAAGGCCAACATGTGAACCTCCTTCAATCAGCAACTCAGTCACAAACACCAATGAGTCTGTCCCTCAACCCCTTCTATACTGGCTGCAATCACGAAATCTTCAAAATATCTTCAATCTATGCTCAGAACAACTCCGAAAATTACTTCCTGGATGCACAAATGGAACACCTGTGTGAAGCTCCTCTAACCCCTTCCTGATGCACTCTTTCATACACGAGAAAAGGCGAATCTGCAAAGGTTTTCATCTTTGCAAATCGATGATCGAAACCAAAGAGCCAAGCTCAAACCCTATGCACGGGAAAACTCAATATGAGAGCAAAATATCATAAACCAAGCATAACCAAAATGAAGTCTCTTTTGGGCTTTTATTTGCCTTTCTCTTCCAATGCCCAAGGGAGGGATTTTTTATTTGTTTTTAATTTTAAAACATCACCTTGCACCACCATGAGGGCGCCCATCCCTAGGAGTGTCACTTTTCAAATTGTAACTTAATATATAAAGTGACTATAATATAACTTAAAGTTATATTATATCTCATAAAACCATAAGTTAAATCTTTAATTTAACTTATCTTATATCCACTAGTGCTCTTGACATCTCGAACCATAAGTTATGTGCCAAGGACCATCCATGATTGCCCTGCCAGAAATAGTAACTGCTTAGCGCACAACTTACTATAAATGGTAAGTCCCTAGAGTGACTTCATAATCACATTCATTAGCCTACGAAAGTCGAATTATAGGCTAACCCTGATCCCCTGGAGTGATGAGCTAAGTGGGGGACATTACACGAGGATGTCATTTGACATAGTGATTTTTTTTATCCTTCATGACCTCTAAGACATGCATATAAACAGACAAAGCATGAGCTTGCAAAATGAATATGGAATGTTTTGCAATGGAAAACAAATGCGAAAGGCTGCTATGACTTTTAATCAACCATTTCTGACCCTATCTTTCCTCTACAAGCAAAGGTGGTGAAATTGTCGGTTGGAATAGGGTGAAACAACCATGAATGAATGAACGAAGAATTTTAATAACATCCACGAGGCTGCAACAACCTATGGGACCTACAAACCGAACACAGTCCCATCAGAGACGGAACAACGGAACAAGCACCTCCTAAGACGCCTGTAAATCTTTCTTGAGATCCTCCCTTCTGCTGTGCAATTTGATCAAGAGGTTCACTGTTCTGCCCAACCTTGCCTCTTCAAACAAGGTGCCTAGGTTGGTGATTTTCAAAGTGTCACCATAATTGGAACGAATGTCGTTATATGCCTAGCACTCCAAGAGGAAGTATCGCTCCGTTTCCACCACGCCTTTGTTGCAAAAAATATTAGAATATTTATTTAATTATTTGTGCTATTTTTGGTTAATGCTCAATCATGTAATTACTGTTAAAAGATCTTCTGCAGTTTCTATTTCAGAAACTTGCCCTCTTTGTAAATCCTGTAATCTATTTATTGAGTGTTGCTCATTGTAAATAATATCAACTATTTTTTTACCAATTACATTTGTAATATGGTATCAGAGCATAGTTCGATTTTTTTTTTCTGTGCTCCAGTGAAGATTGATTTCTTCTGGTTTTCGTGGGTTCTTTAACTCTTAAAAATCGAGGGTTATAGTTTTTGAAATTTTGTGAGTGTTTTGCTTTGAAATCGCGTTCTTCTGTAGTGTCGTGGTTTCTTCATAGGCATTTTTCTGGCCGCGATTTTCCACTCCGTGAGATGCAATTTTCAACTCTTTTCTGGCACTTTTTTTTTTTTTCAACTCTCTTCTTGCGCATGTTTCTAGCAGACTCTTGGCGTTTTTGGCATTTTAACCCTCGCTACTTCCTTCAGAGCTTGGTTGCAATTTGTTTGAGCGGCGTTTTAAAACCGTAATCACTGTTTCTCTGCTCCAAAGGTCATGTCTTCTAATTTTTTGCCGCGATCTCTTTGTATTTTCATCGCTGTACCCCTGGACGCGATTTGACAGCGTTTTCTACAAGCTTCGTCGATGTTTTCTCCGGCATTTGAAACCTTTCTGTGTTGAAGGATTCCAGTGGTTTCAATCCACGATTTCCTAATCATCCTTTTGTGTTTCCATGGCCGCCTAGGGTTTTTGTAATTTCGGCTAGGGTTTTGACCCTTCATTTCAAGTCGAATTTTTTTTTCTGATTGCAGATTCTTTGTGGGTTTTTCGAGATCTTTTCTGTGTTGACTTCAGATTTTTTTGGGTGTCTCAAAATTCATGCCTCAAAATTTGTACCAATAGATTTGCCTTGAAATCTGTACATTTACCTACTTCAGTGCATTGGAATTTGTGCCTCGAGTTTCGTGCATTCAGCCTCTTCCAAGTTCTCATTTTTTGAAAAGCGTGAAGATGGCTTCTTTGACCAACATTATGTTGGAGGGCAGTCAGCGTTTGAACGGCAAAAATTATAATACCTGGAAGCAGCGAATGATGACCATCTTTGAATATCGTTGCCTCGATCAGATGATTTCAGGCAACTCTACTCGTCCAGCAATGACAGGTAAAGACCAGGATAAGTTTGATGAGTAAAATCGTGAAGCGGTGACGCTCATTCAGCTTTCAGTTACAGATGATCAGCTACCTCAGATTTCGACTGGAAAATCAGCAGAGGAGATTTGGGACCATCTTAAGGGTTTGCATGAGACCTTTGACAAGAGCCGTGCGTTCTTCTTGAAAAATATGCTGTTTTCTATCATGATGGATGAAAAGACAACTTTGCAGGCACACCTAAACAAGATCCAAGAGATCTGAGATTAGCTGGAGGCTATTGGTCGGAAAATGGAGGAAGACATGGTTGTAATCACTTTGAAAAGTTTACCTAAGTCTTATGAACATTTCATCGAGACTCTCAACATTACGTTTGCTAATGTTGATCTGAAGTTTCTGGAGCTTTGTACTATCCTCTTGCAGCAGGATCACTGGAAACAATAGTTTGGTAGTAGTGCTTCTTCATCCTCTACAGAGTAAGCTTTTGCAGCCAAGTCTCATGCTCAGAATAAAGGGAAAGGTCAGCCTCCGCAGCAGAAAGGCTCAGGTCAACCTCAGGACAACACCAAGAAAAAGAACATCCAGTGTAATTACTGCCATAAATGTGGTCACATGAAGAAGGATTGTCATCAGCGTTTGGCTTCTGAACAAAAGAAGCAGGGAGGGTCTCAATAGAAAGCAAATGTTGCCGAGCACACTAAGCAGAAGGAATCTGCCTTTTACGCTTTTATAGATAAAAGAGCTGCAGATCATGTGAAGTCCTCTGCCTGGTACATTGATTCAGGTGCTTTGTGACACTTCACTCATCGGCGTGATTGGTTCACAGACTTTTCTCCTTTCAGTGACTTAGTTATTTTTGGAGGAGGTGAAGAGTATACAATTGTCGGCAAGGGCACTGTTCAGATTCAGTCTGGTGGGAGGAATCTCATATTCCTCAATGTCTACTACGTTCCTAGCATGGAACTAAACCTTCTCTCTATCAGTTAGATCATGTGGCACTCTCCTCAGTTGGATGTGGTTTTCAGTGCTCATAAATGTTCCATTATTGATCAGGAGACTCGCGCCACTGTGGCTATTGGTATTGAGGATCATGGTCTATACAGACTTGTGGATACAGGTGATTCTCCAGAGTTAGACATGGCAGCTAAAAATTCTTCCATCACCAGTCTTTGGCATCAGCGTTATGGGCCCTATCTCTCTTAGCTATCTCGGGAGGGACTTGTAGCCGGTTTACGTGAGATCCAGACTCAGCATCATGGTGTTTGTGGAGCTTGTCAGGCTAGGAAGCAGCATAGGACACCGTTCCCGAATGGTGACTCATGGCGAGCCTCCAAGGTACTACAGTTGGTTCACATTGATGTATGTGGGCCAATGAATACACCTTCTGTTACTGGTTGCAGGTATTTCTTGCTTTTTGTTGATGATTTCAGTCGTAAAATGTGGGTGTACTTTCTCAGACAGAAATCAGATGTGTTTACTGTATTTTAGAAGTTTAAGGCCTTAATAGAGAAAGAGTCTGGCTATTCCATAGTCACTCTTAGGTCAGATAATGGGGGGAAATTTTGTTCTACTGATTTCTCCAACTTCTGTGATATATATGGCATCAAATGCCAGTTAACCACACCCTATACTCCTCAGCAAAACAGTGTTGTCGAGCGGCGCAACTGCACAATCACTGAGATGGCCCGTTCCATGTTAGAACATAGGAGTGTCCCTAAGAAATATTGGGCAGTAGCAATCTACACTGTTGTCTATCTCCCTAATCGGTCTCCTACATATGTTGTTAAGGAGAAGACTCTCGAGGAAGCCTAGACTGGTCGCAAACCTCAGATCAGTCATCTGAAAATATTTGGCTCTTTATCTTATGTATGGATTCCAAATGCCAAGCGCTCCAAGTTGGATTCCAAGAGTCAAAAGCTTATGTTCATAGGGTACAATGACAACCATAAGGCTTATCGGTTGATTGATATAGATACTGATCGTCTTACCTTTAGTCGGGATGTCTTTGATGAAGAACGAGGACCTTTTCATCCTTCCTCGTCTATGCAGCATTCTGAGGATCAGCGTTTGAAGGCTTTTGATTTGGGTGTTGTTCTTCCGTTAGGTCCACCTGATGGGAGGGATGATGATGCAGATTCTGATTTTGATGATGCTCAACCCGAATTTCGTCTGGATGATGTTGATCTTCCACCTGTTGCACCTGTTCCAGCTCCTCCTATTGCATCCGATGCTGACACTTCTACTCTTCGGCCTAAATGGTGGGCTAAGACTATTGGAGATCTTTATGATGATGAGCTCATTGAGGGTAGATCATCCAGAAACAAGAGCAAACAGCAGCATACAGTTAATTTTCCTCTCATGGCCAACATTCATAGTGTCTATGAACCTCAAACATATTCAAAGGCTAAAGGAATTCCTGAGTGGGAAAAGGCTATGGAATCTGAATACCAGAGTCTTCAGAAAAATCATACTTGGGTCCTTTCTGATCTTCCTCCAGGGAAGAAGCCCATTAGCTGCAAATGGGTGTATAAGGTGAAATACAAAGCTGATGGAATCCTTGACAAGTACAAAGCTCGTCTCGTTGCTAGGAGGTTCTCACAGAAGGAAGGTGTTGACTACGAGGAGACTTTTGCTCCTACAGCCAAGATGAGTACAATTTGGCTTGTCCTTGCCTTAGCAGCCCAGTTTGGTTGGAAAGTCCATCAGATGGACGTTAAGAGTGCTTTCCTCAACGGTCAGTTGAAGGAAGAAGTCTATGTGACGCAGCCTCCAGGGTTCAAGGTTGCCGGTAAAGAACACAAGGTGTGTAGATTGGTCAAAGCACTCTATGGTCTCAAACAGGCTCTTCGAGCTTGGTACATCAAGATTGATAAGTACCTTACAGATCATGGCTTTCAGAGGAGTCCATCTGACTCTAATTTGTATGTCAAATGCACTGGTAGTGATATTCTGATTCTTGTTGTCTATGTGGATGATCTAATCATTATTGGTAGCTCGGCACATTTGATCGCTAAGATCAAACAGAATTTGTGCAGCACATTTGACATGACAGATCTGGGACTTTTGCATTACTACTTAGGTGTTGAGGTTTGGCAGACCGAGAACGGTATCTTCATCTCCCAGTCCAAATATGCTTGAAGTCTACTGGATAAGTTACATATGCAGGATTGCAAACCTGCCTCCACACCCATGGAAAAAGGGCTCAAGTTGTCAGCTAAGTCAGACTCACCTGTACTGGATGAATCATTGTTCAGGCAACTAGTGGGCAGCCTCATTTATCTCACTGCCACTAGACCTGACCTCAGTTTTGTAGTGAGCTACATTTCACGCTTCATGACAGCCCCCAAGGCTGATCATTGGATAGTAGCGAAGCATGTGCTTGTTATGTGAAGGGCACTTCTAATTATGGACTTCTTTACACTAAAAGTCATGATCCTAGACTTAGTGGTTTCACAGACTCAGATTGGGCAGGTTCGGTTGATGACAGGAAATCAACATCTGGGTATGTGTTTAGTTTGGGATCCGGTGTACTCACATGGACTAGTAAGAAGCAGTAGGCAGTGACTCTCAACAGAAGCGGAGTATCGGGGAGCAATTAAGGCAGCTTGTGAGGCAGTTTGGCCTCACCGGATGCTGGCTGATATGCAAATATCTCAAGCAAGTCCGACTCCCTTGTTCTGTGATAATTAGGGAGTTCTCAAACTTGCCAAAAATCTAGTCTTCCATGAAAGAACCAAGCATGTAGAAACTCATTGTCATTTCATCAGAAAGCTTGTTGAAGACGGATCAGTTCAGTTGCTGTATGTTCCGACAGAGGATCAGACAGCAGATATCCTCACCAAGTCCCTTAGTCCAGATAAGTTTGTAAAATTCAAGGGGTCTCTTGGTGTAGTTAATAGATTGACCATTAAGGGAGGGTATTAGAATATTTATTTAATTATTTGTGCTATTTTTGGTTAATGGTCAATCATGTAATTGCTATTAAAAAATCTTCTGTAGTTTCTATTTCAGAAACTTGCCCTCTTTGTAAATCCTGTAATCTATTCATTGAGCGTTGCTCATTGTAAATAATATCAACTATTTTTTTTACCAATTACATTCGTAATAAAAAAGGCATATTCTCTTTTCCCACTCCTCTTTAGGAATCATCCATCTATCCGTTTCACATCTAAGATGGTGTGAGCTCGTCCTAAGTTGAGCTATCAACATTTTTGCTTTCCACTTAATATCCGCTCCAATATAGACTTTTTCTTCATGATCACCCGCAGGGTTAAATTCTTTGATATAATAATCCTTTTTAAGGCCCATTTGTTTTGTCCACATGACGTACCTGAATTTTTCTTTTACATATTTTTTAATTTCTTCATTAGCATTTGGGCAATCTTGCATACTAATGTCCCATTTCTTTATCCATTTGTCATTTTGCTTCCTCCAAGTGTTCTTTCTTCGAGTTAGCTCTTCCTCCATAATTAGCCCAGGCCACCTGTGGCTCTCCATATTTTGAATCTTCTTGAGGCAGCTTAACAATTGAACCATCGCCGATGCCTCCAAGGGGAAGGACCCCGTTTTAGCTAATAAGATCTCATACGGAACAACATTCTTAACTTTGAGACTACTAATGATGAAGTGCTTCTAGATTCTTTCTATCTGCTTCATTTCTGATTTGACACAATGCTGCCCCAAATTTCACACCCATATAGAATCACAGAAGTAACTAGCAAACCAAAGAGAGTTCTCTTGGTTTTCCAATCCCACAACTCCGCAATCTCGCATCTATTTTGAAGAGAGTACAACGCTTCCCAACCTCCTTGAATTCTTTTTGCTCTACACGTTTCCCAACTGAGTTTGTAGTGAAAATCAAGTTCGAGGTACTTGTACTTATCCACTATCTCCAACGAGCTACCTTCAAAAGTAAAGTTAAATTGCTTCTTTTTTCTTTTCAAAAGATCATCACTTTAGTTTTGCTAGTGTTCACTTGCATCCCAACTTCATGGCAAAATGTTTCAAGCGCCCTCAAGTGTTCTCTCAAGCTATTGGCAGTTTTGGCGAATAATATGAGGTCATCTGCATAAAGAAGCAATTTTATAACATACTTAGCTAGCTGAATCCCCTCCCCACTAGTTTTATTTATCCACTCTAATTTATCAATGTAAAGTCCAAATAAAGTTGGGGAAAGCAGACAACCTTGCTTGATGCCAATATCGTTGCTAAAACACTCTAACGTTCCATCACTAGTTTTGATTTTAGCCTTGAATTGCTCATATAGTCTATGGACAACAGCTCTAAGCCCCATTCGGAACCCCCAGCTCCTTCATCCTATTCCACAATTTGTCTCGAGGAACCTTGTCGAAGGCTTTTTTAAAGTCAACAAAGCAGCAAAAGGCCTCATCCCCCTAGATGTTCCATATTTTTTCAATCAAGAACCTAAGCGTAGCCCCATGATCAATAGTAGAGTGCTTCGGTCTAAAGCCAACTTGTCCCTTAGCTCTTTTTCCCTCTTTTTCTGCCCACTTACTAATTTTGTGCTCTACCATGCTTCCAAAAAGTTTACCGAGAAGGGGATTAACCATGATAGTGCAATAATTTGATGGGTTATTGATATCCCTGCTTTTGTAGATAGGGATAACCACATTAGTTATCCACTCTTTCGGGAAGCCCTCTTGGATGACCATATTGAAGATGTGTTTGATACGAGGTGCAAGGACCTCTATACCCCACTTTAAATGCTCATCCTGCAGCCCATCAATATCCTGTGCTTTCCCACTTGCCAATTGTTTTACGCCTTGAATGATGTCTTTAATGGTGAAAAGTTTCATTTTCGCATAGATTATTGGGGGTCTATGCTTAGCTTGGTTCCGCTCATATAGCAACTTCACATACTCAAGCCATTGATCTCCTGCGCTATTGTTTTCTATTCGTTTCTTCTTTTGATGTAGCTCTTTCCAAAAGCTTTTAGGGCTGTTTTTTCCAAGGGCAATCAGCTCCATTCTTCTTATGCTCACATACTTCTCTTTCTTATCTCGTAACAACTTTTCGTACTCCTTATGCTCTTTGTCCATACCACCTTTTCGCAAATTTTTTTTGCCATCTTGCATTCCTTGTTGAACCATGGGTTTGTCGGGAAAGTATTTTTTGCTCCTCTATTGACCTTAGCTCTCTTACACCCATTGAAGGCCTTGTGCATTAGGGGGATCAACATGTTCTTGCTTATAGAATGATTCTTTATGCTAGCTGTTTTATTCTAATGATCCTTGAAAGGTTTTTTGATTGCAGCTCTAAAGATTTCCCGATTTTCTTGATTTAGGAGGATTTTGCCTTGGAGAGTTGTCTTCTTTTGGTTAAGATGAACTTGTTCTTCCTACTGTTTATTTATGTCAATGTGCAGCTTAACATAAATTGGATTATGATCTGACTTTAGCTCTATGTCACAGTCCCCGATCACCACCTCCATCAACTTTGAGATATAGCTCTGTGAGCAAATGACATAATCTACAACACTTTGGCTGTTGTATGTTTTGCAGGTGATGTTTCCCAATTTTGGCCATGCTCTCATACCGTTGCAAATAACCATGTTGTAAGAACTACACAGCCCCAAAAGTTTTGCCCCGAAGTGTGAAACTATACCCTTACTATCTTGTGAGACCTTGTCCCAAAGTTGATCATTCTCTTCCTCTAACCATAGAGGGTTATCTTTCTCTATGTTGTTCTTCAGATTGAGGGCTTTATTGTTTGAACTTATCCCATTAAAGTCACCAATTATTACCACTTCTCCCATGTTACTAAAAATAGAAATGTCTTTTCTAAGCACTGCATATGGGTCTTCTTGATCTAGATTCCTTTTCTTATAAGATTTTGATCCCTTTGGAGCGAAGTAGCATGCTGCCATCCTTATTGTGACTTGATTTTCTATAATTTTTAGCCATATGAACTGCTTGTTTGGGTCTTCTTTCTCCACTTTTACAAAGCTTCCCCATTCCTCTTTAATTAGAATTGCTACTCCACTATGCCCCTTGCCACTGTCAGTCCTTTCATTCCACATTGAAGCCTTTTTATTCCCCTCAAATTCCAGAATCTTACATCCATCATGCTCATGAGACTCTGTAAAGATGATAATATCATTTCCTTCGGCTATGTGCCCTAGTCCAGGACCTCTTCTCCATGGATACCCTCTACAATTCCAGCTTACCACTGTCAAATACTCTTGGGGGGCCTCGAATTCCTATTTCTTGTATGTCATTATGTCACTCATTTGGGCTTTGCCATTTTGTAGCCAAGCCCATTTTCCTGCATCTCTTGTTGCCTTTACTTTTTCCCATTCTTTCCGCCTTTCTTCTTCCTGCACTATGGTTAGGTCCTCATCAATGTAAATTTGTGTACCTTTAAGAAATCTTTTATTCCTTAGTATCATGCTTTTGTCCTCTATGTTCCTCAAGGTGACTCTCACATGTCTATTTTTGCCCCCTCCTATCCATCTTCCAATTCTATTTGCTTGACGTATGACTCCTGGCCATTGCATTTGATCATTAAAAAAGTCTCTTATCAACTCTTTCATGACTTTCTTCTCACCATAATCTTTTAGTTCTTTTATGATGATATTGACAGCCCTATCGTTTCTGTCCTCTTTTCTTATCTATCTTCTGACCTGTTTTTCTATGAGTTCCCTTTGCATGTCCAAAGGTCCTTTCACTACTTGAGCCCAAGATCTAGCCTCCTCTCTTTGTTCTCTTAATTGTTTTTTCTTTTATTTCTATGCTGGCCATCCCTGATTAGATCTCTTTTATTTGACAATCAGTGCTTCCTTCCCCCACTTTTGTCTTAACTTCTTCTGATGTTTTCCTTTGGTCTAACAACTGCCTTATTTCCATCAGTACTTTCTCACCTCTTGCCATGGTGTTTTGTAAATTATTGACCTGCTCTTTAAGTACTTCATTTTCCCTCGTTAATATCCGCTTAGATTCTATTACCTTTTTCCACTTGCTATCCTCAACTTGGCTCCTTTTTTCAAGGGATTGAAGTCTTTTTTTCAAGATCACTAGCTCACTAACATACAACTCTGAGGACCAAGTTAGTGGTGTCGTATTAGGTCTATAAATATAACCATCTGTAGGAATGAAGTAGTATTCCTATCGCAAAATGCATTAAACCAATAAACCTTTCACTAAGATCTACACGAGCAAATTGACAGAAGCAAAAAATTGTAGAATAATAATAGTTAACCAACTTAATTACAAAGTACATATGAGCCCTTATAAACTAAACAATAGTGAAGCTAACAAAGGTATGATAGATGGAAATTAATTAAACCTGATCTTATCATATTAGACTAGGTAGAGAAATGGGCACGTTATTGATTAACATAAGTAGAGGACTGAAACTACCTAAGTAAACTTAAGTAACTAGTGTGAATATAAATAAAGATAACACTAGTCTAGTGAAGAAGATAAAATACCTAACCTAGTGTGAACACACCAATAACTGTCAAGGCAGTTATGAAAAAGAAACAACTAGGGCAATTACATTTGTGACATATAAATTATGCTACCATCATAGCAATGATTGCTGCCATCTAAAGGAAAACAAAGAGGGAAAAGAAATTGAAACATGAAAAACCCAAGAAAGCTAGAGACATTGAAAGGGATTGAAGAGAAGTTCAACGAGAAAGATGAAATCGAATTGGATGTTGTATGTTGACAAAAGATGCTTTGTATAAAGATCTACAAGTCATTAGTGCATAAGAAGTAGCATTTTAATTGCATTTAGTGGCCTAGATGTAAGTCCTTTTTAGTAATGAGTATTCAAATAACTTAACTCATTCAAGTAACTACTTTGTTTAGGAAACAACTTAGATTTCTAGGACTTCATATATACCATCATTGATGTTGATTTCCAATAGATCTATGGTATTTTCTATTTTTTATAATAATAGATAGACAATTTTTTTCATTTGTTCCTCTTTGAAAGCATATATATATTTCTTTTATGAAGTTCAAATTGAGAATGAATGGTTGCTTTGGAATTCATACCCAAAGTATCATTTGCTGATGCATAATCATAGTCAAGCACTTTAATCATCAAGTATTCCTTTTCTAGTCGCTGAAGAGCAAATGTGGAAAGAACAATGACTGGCAAATCCTGCATTTTGAAAGTAGCAAAACTCAAAATAGTTGCATCGGAAGAAATCTCCTTTATGTAACATTTGAAAATGTGATCAAACATGCTTGCATTGTTAAAGGACACCTTGCAAATTATCAATTTAACTAGACATGCTATGAAAATTAAAGTAGAATAATGTGTTTTGCAAAGCAAGGTAACAAGACGAATGTTATGTCCCCTTCTTCAAAATGATGGATTTGAAGCCTTGTAGCCTATTTCTTTTTCCTTTAGGCTAAGGGAAATTATAAGGAAAATATTTTATATTTGGTGCAGCTGTCTAAATGAAACATTACTAGGTCTATGTAATATTTTATTTAAAAAAAAATATTTTGACACTTAGAAGGGAAAAAGTAAAAGTCAACATTAATTGGGGGGCCGAAGGTGACACCTATATATGTGAAGCTAGCGCTCAAGGAAAGGCATCCATTGTGGCATTATTTTACATTGAATTTTTAGATCTATGTCATGTCCCCGTTTTTGGCTTGAGCATCAAGTGAAGAATGGATTAGCCTATCGTTCATTCCCGGAGGCTAATTGAAAGATCCCTGATGGATCCCTTTGCTGAAAAGAAGTGTTGTTGCTGAAAAGAAGTGCTGTTTTTTTGTGATTTAATTTGTTTTATGATTTTTATTATTTTTTTTTTTTGTTTTCTTTCAGACTAGAGAGGAGATGCAGAAGGGGTTTCAATTTTCTTGAGATGTGTATTTGCCAAGATGGCAAATAGAAATACATACAGCTGCAATCTCAAATAAAATGGACTAAAAATAAATAATAACTGATAGAAAGATAACACATGAGAAATTGAGGCACATACCCATCAGATCTGTATTTTAATATTCAATGGAAGCCTGGTTTGCAACCCTACTTGCATACAAAGGCAATATTGGCCTAGAAGAGGCTATACATGCAACTGAGAATGAAGGATCTGAAGAATAAAGCTGATTTAGCACTGCTGCAAGCTTAGATCTGCAATAACATGCCCTGGAATCTGTCCAATGATGCACAAATGAAGACCCAGAGTAGGCCTCCCACAAACAAGAACTGGGTTATCGTCCAATTCACCAAAATCCTTGAGAGTTTTCGTTCCCAAGAGTCTAAATGCTGCTGCCCCCTTCCACAGAGTTCAGAGCTGCCATGAAGCTTCAAAAGATATGCAAAAGATAGATCCAAATAGCACTTCAAAGTCACTTTATGCACTTCCCAAAGTGGGCGTCCACTTTAGGGTTCCAAAAGGGATCAAAATTAAGAATCTTTAAAAGATCCTTTTATTAATAAAGACTTCCCAAGTTGGGCGCCCAAGTTGAGGGCCCAACTTCATTATTAAAAGCCCACTTTTTAAACACAACGTTGTGTCAACTAGGTGGGGGACTTTTTAATAACTTATTAATATAAAGTGACATGTTATTCACTTTATTTTATTTATTTTTATTAAATATTAAAGCCACACTTTAATATTCAATAATTATTCCAAATCCATCACCTGGCCATCCTGAACTGAGAACTTCTGAAGCCCACGCTACTGGTGATGTCGCCACGTGTCATGCCAACTGACAGTGCCTCCCTAAAATGTAGGGATACCTCCTAAAAAATAGGAATTTGACCAAAACTCCAAAAATGCTCCTGGAGGTCCCCTGATGCCTCCTGGTCAACTCTCGGTCAAACCCTAAAAAGTAGGAACCCTTCCTAAAAAATAGGAAACTGTCAAAAACTGACTGGAAAGGCCTGTAAAGCTCTGTGCCAAGCTACACTGCCTCTGGATAGGTCCCCTAACCACGCTGCTGACCTACGGGAACCCGGATGATAGGTCAACTCTCATGTCTCTGCTAGACAGCGCTAAAGAGGGGACATGACAGTCCTCCCCTCTCGAAGATGCTTGCCCACAAGCAACTGCAAGGTCGGATGCTGTAAAATGGACTCTCCCTCCCAAGTGGCGTCCTCTATAGGGAGTCCCCTCCAACGAATCAAGTACTCCCGAATCACCCTACTTCTCAGCCGTCGTTCCCTCTCCTCCAAGATCTCCTCAGGAACCAGAGTCAGCTTACCTTCCTCATCCAAGGGAGGTAAATCGGGTGATGCTACAATATGTTGCCCCAGTGCCTTTTTCAGGCAAGATACATGGAACACATTATGAATCCGACTCTCAGGTGGTAACTCAATCTCATAAGCAACCTCTCCCACACGCCTGAGAATCCGATATGGTCCGTAGAAGCGAGGCTTGAGCTTCTCAGCTCCACCCCCTTTAAGGGTACTCTGTCGGTAAGGCTGCAACCGCAGGAAAACCATGTCATCCACCTCAAATACTCTCTCAGTCCTATGCCGATCAGCGTAGACCTTCTGCTGATTCTGTGCCTGCTGAAGATTCTCCCTGAGAGATCTCATGATGTCCTGGTTCTCCTGTAACCAATCCTGTGCCAAGGGCACCCTGCTGTCACTTACAGCCAAATCAACAAAAGATAATGCCTCGTAACCATAGAGGGCTCTAAAAGGTGTCATAGCAATAGACATATGGTGTGTAGTATTATAGCAATACTCTCCTAGATATAGCCAACGCACCCATGCCTTCTGCTGTCCTGACACATAGCTGCGCAAATACCCCTCAACCCACTTATTAACAATCTCGGTCTGCCCATCTGTCTGTGGGTGGTAGCTGGTACTGGGTGTCAACTCCGTACCTGTGAGCCTGAAAAGTTCTTGCCAGAAAGAACTCATGAACCTACTATCCCTGTCACTCACTATGGTCTTGGGAAGACCGTGGAGCCTGAATATCTCTCTGAAAAATAACTCCGCCACCTGAGATGCTGTGAAATCAGCTGCAATAGGAAAGAAGTGGGCGTATTTAGTCAACCTGTCTACTACAACATAGATACAGTCTTTCCCCTGCACCCGAGGAAGACCTGTAATGAAATCCATGGAGATCCCTGACCACTTCTGCTCCGGTATAGGTAACGGCTGTAATAAACCAGCAGGGAAAGTATGCTCAGACTTATTCTGCTGGCACGTCAAACACTCACGAACATGACGTAAGATATCAGCTTTGAGACCCTTCCAAGAGAATCTCTCTCGAACCGCCCTGTAGGTCTTACCATAACCTGGGTGCCCTGCTGTCGGAGTATCATGATAAGCATGCATAATTTGTTCCTTCAACTGAGAACCAGGAACCAGATACACCCTGCCCTTGTAGTAGATGACTTCATCTACCACAGTGTACCTATCATCCAACACCAAACCATCCATGACCTCACAAGCATGCTGATTTTTGGAGTACTCAACTAAAAGTTGAGCCTTCCAATCTGCTGAAATCTCGCTCAGTGAACATAGGGCAGCAAGTGATGGTTTTCTAGAAAGTGCATCAGCCACAGTATTATTCTTCCCCTTTATGAATTCGATGTCAAAATCATAAGCCTGAATCTTGCTCACCCATTTTTGCTGACGATCATTGAGCTCTGTCTGATCAAGGAAATATTTCAGACTGTTGTGGTCTGTTCTTACCACGAATTTGCTGCCAACAAGATACTGTCTGAACTTGGCTAATGCGTGCATAATAGCCAACATTTCCTTATCATATGTAGAATACAACCTCTCATTATCCCGCAGCTTCCGACTCTCAAAAGCAATGGGGTGTCGGTTCTGCATCAAAACCGCTCCTATGCCCAAACCGGAAGCATCACACTCAAGTACAAAGGGCTGCGAGAAGTCGGGAAGTGCTAAAACTGGGCAAGTACTCATAACCTCCTTGAGCCTGTCAAAGACTCCCTGTGCCTGCTCTGTCCATCTAAAAGCCCCTTTCTTTGTGAGGTCTGTCAAGGGAGCTGCCAACTGAGAGAAACCCCTCACAAATCGCCTGTAATAAGCACATAGACCAAGGAAACCCCGTAACTCAGTAATGTTCCGAGGGTGTGGCCAATCTCTAATTGCCTGAATCTTCTCCTCGTGCACCTTCACCCCATCAGCACCAATCACATGACCCAGATATAGGACCTCTCTAAGTCCAAACTCACATTTGGACAACTTAGCAAATAGAGACTGACTCTCCATGATGCTAAGTACCTCCTCAACATGTCTGAGATGGTCCTCCCAAGTACGACTGTAGATCAGAATATCGTCAAAGAACACTAGAACTGATTTCCTCAACTGCTTGTTGAAGAGATGGTTCATACATGACTGGAAGGTGGCTGGAGCATTGGTAAGGCCAAAAGGCATCACCAGAAACTCATAATGCCCATAGTGACAACGGAAGGCGGTCTTGTGTACATCCTCTGCTCGTACACGAATCTGATGATAGCCTGAACGAAGATCAATCTTAGAGAAGTAGATGGCTCCATGAAGCTCGTCCAACAACTCATCAATGCGCGGAATAGGGTATCTGTTCTTGATTGTCTTCTTGTTCAAGGCCCTGTAATCTATACACATCCGTAGGGTCCCATCCTTCTTCTTAACCAGTACTACAGAAGAAGCAAAGGGGCTAGAACTGGGGCGAATGAAACCCATATCTAACAGCTCATGAATAGTCTTCTCAATCTCATCCTTGTATGCTCTAGGATGACGATACGGGGTGGTGATCACTGGCTTAGCTCCATCCTCCATCTCTATCCCATGCTCAAACCCTCTATCCGGGGGTACACCAGGAGGTATGTCACCAAATACTCGGCCATGCCGATCCATCACTGTCTGTATGTCAACATGAAATGCTCTAGCATCCTGAGGAGTGGGTGTCTTGGATTTCACAAAACAACGTGTAGCCCAGAGCACATCATCATGTCTGATAATAGACTCCATCCTGCGAGAAGATACCTCCTTGGGTCCACCGTCAGAGGCTGCCCTCAAGATCACCTTCTTCCCGCCAGATAGGAACTCTAACTGCATGCGGTGGTGATCAATAATATATCTCCCAATACCCTGTAACCACTGCATACCCAAAATCACATCATAATCCTCTAAGGGTAGGATATAAAAGTCATCCGTCAAAGTAAAATCACCCATCTGAATGCTGAGCTGTGAGATCCTCCGAGTACAACCCAACACTGCACCATCTGCAACCTTAACTCCAAAACCCTTGAACACCTCAGACTGTAACCCACGCCTCTCCACCAATTTCTGATCAATAAAATTGTGCGTGGCTCCTGTGTCAACCAAACTCATGACTCGCTGTCCCTGTAAGGTTCCTTTTAACCGAAAGGCATGGAACCTGGGATAACTGGATAGGGTAGCCATAGTCACTTTGGCTGCCGCCGATGAATCGGGGATGTCTATCTCTAGCTGGGGTTGCTCCTGAATAACCTCCTCAGGGCTGTCCTCAATGTCGGTGTCTGGTATCTCCTCATCCCCAAGCTCAGATGTGACCTCAACCAAGTGAACTCTGCCCTTACCCATACAGCGGTGTCCGGGCTCCCAAGGCTCCTTGCAGGAGAAGCATAATTTCTTCCTCCTCAAATCATTCCGTGACTCCTGATCCATCCTAGGAGGTCTAGCTGACTGTCCATCTCTGAACTGTGGAGTATTGGCCTTCTGAAAAGGCCGTGATTCCCTGAATGGCCTCTTATCCGACTGATAAGTGGGAGTGGTGTCCAATCTCAAGGTCACATCAATGGCATCCTTAAGAGTGGCCGGCTGGAAGGCACGTACCAATCCCTTAAGCCTATCCTGTAACCCCTCAATGAATAACATCACGCTACGCCTCTGGGGCATATCAGGTACCATAACTGCAATACGCTGGAACTCATTAACATAAGCTTCAGCATGTCCTGTTTGTCTAAGATGTGCCAACTCCCTATAGTAGAGTTCTGTGTCCTTACGGTCAAACCGGGTAATGAGTCGTTCAGTGAACTCTGCATAGGAATGAATCAAGGCATGATCCTGGGTGACCAGTCCATGATGCCACCAATCATAGGCAACCCCATCTAAATGTAAGACAGCAAACTGGATAGCCTCACGCTCAGGCATGGGTCTCAAGGATAAATATATGTCCAGCTTGTGCACCCAAGCACGTGCACTCGTACTACCCGTACCAGCATATGTAGCCAACGTGATCTTCCCAGTAGCTCTACTGAGGTCATAGTTTTGCTGCTGTGGTCTAGTGCCTCGGTCTCCTCTAAACCTGGTAGAATCTCTGCGCTGTGCACAATACTGTGGAAAAGGAAAGACATCCCGGACCTCAGGGGGTAAGGCTCGCCACTCAGCTGTAGCCGCCATGACTGAGTCCTGAAATTCCACCTCTAGTGGCTCTATCTGTGCTGGCCGTTCACCTGGTGCAAACTGAGGAAGTAAGGGTCTATCCCTGGCCTGTCCACGCCTAGGGGAATGATGGGAACTCCTAGCTGATGCGTGTGACCTGTGACTATGCTGGCTTCCCGCCACTGATACTGATCTGCTCCGTCTGCCTCTATCTAACTCCAATCGTTCCAAGGCATCCTGTATCCTGTCAAGGGTCTGAGCAATCCTAGGTTGAGTGTTGATGAGGGTTCTCATCATCTCTCTCTCTTCCTCATCTTGATCTCTCCTGGCATTTCTCTGTTCTTCAGCCATTACTGGTTCCTCTGCTGTACCAATCCCAAGCTCGTTTTGGGCTGTCCTGCGTGTGTAATACCTGTCTGTATGCATAGAAAGCAAATCTCTAAACCCCACAGGCTGGCAGGTCAAAGGCTCTGATACCACTGAAAGATCCCTGATGGATCCCTTTGCTGAAAAGAAGTGTTGTTGCTGAAAAGAAGTGCTGTTTTTTTGTGATTTAATTTGTTTTATGATTTTTATTATTTTTTTTTTTTGTTTTCTTTCAGACTAGAGAGGAGATGCAGAAGGGGTTTCAATTTTCTTGAGATGTGTATTTGCCAAGATGGCAAATAGAAATACATACAGCTGCAATCTCAAATAAAATGGACTAAAAATAAATAATAACTGATAGAAAGATAACACATGAGAAATTGAGGCACATACCCATCAGATCTGTATTTTAATATTCAATGGAAGCCTGGTTTGCAACCCTACTTGCATACAAAGGCAATATTGGCCTAGAAGAGGCTATACATGCAACTGAGAATGAAGGATCTGAAGAATAAAGCTGATTTAGCACTGCTGCAAGCTTAGATCTGCAATAACATGCCCTGGAATCTGTCCAATGATGCACAAATGAAGACCCAGAGTAGGCCTCCCACAAACAAGAACTGGGTTATCGTCCAATTCACCAAAATCCTTGAGAGTTTTCGTTCCCAAGAGTCTAAATGCTGCTGCCCCCTTCCACAGAGTTCAGAGCTGCCATGAAGCTTCAAAAGATATGCAAAAGATAGATCCAAATAGCACTTCAAAGTCACTTTATGCACTTCCCAAAGTGGGCGTCCACTTTAGGGTTCCAAAAGGGATCAAAATTAAGAATCTTTAAAAGATCCTTTTATTAATAAAGACTTCCCAAGTTGGGCGCCCAAGTTGAGGGCCCAACTTCATTATTAAAAGCCCACTTTTTAAACACAACGTTGTGTCAACTAGGTGGGGGACTTTTTAATAACTTATTAATATAAAGTGACATGTTATTCACTTTATTTTATTTATTTTTATTAAATATTAAAGCCACACTTTAATATTCAATAATTATTCCAAATCCATCACCTGGCCATCCTGAACTGAGAACTTCTGAAGCCCACGCTACTGGTGATGTCGCCACGTGTCATGCCAACTGACAGTGCCTCCCTAAAATGTAGGGATACCTCCTAAAAAATAGGAATTTGACCAAAACTCCAAAAATGCTCCTGGAGGTCCCCTGATGCCTCCTGGTCAACTCTCGGTCAAACCCTAAAAAATAGGAACCCTTCCTAAAAAATAGGAAACTGTCAAAAACTGACTGGAAAGGCCTGTAAAGCTCTGTGCCAAGCTACACTGCCTCTGGATAGGTCCCCTAACCACGCTGCTGACCTACGGGAACCCGGATGATAGGTCAACTCTCATGTCTCTGCTAGACAGCGCTAAAGAGGGGACATGACACTAATACCAATGATAAGGGAATGAAATTGGTTTTTGACTAACTCAATGTTGTGTTTTTGCAGGAATAAGTCAAAAGCTACTTCAAGGGAACTATAATAAGACTAGCAAATTTGACTAAGTCTGAGAGTCATTTCATCAACTCCAATGGTCACATTGTCAAGTGATGCTTTCATGACGTTTGGGCGCATTTTTAGACAATTCAGGCTCATTTTGGCACCTAGCTTTCAAGATCATTTATAGCACTCAGTAAGGGATCTAACTTGAGGCACTCCTTGTGATTAACTTCCTCCAACTTGGCGCCTAGTTCTGAGATAAGCGAAGTGGGTGTGGATGAAGCTTTCATGCTTGGGCGCCAATATCATGTTGAACTCACCACATGAGCGCCTTGGACTTTGAAGGCAAGAACCAAGAAGATGAAGTCATCTATTAACTAGTTGAGCATCACTTGTACCTGATCATTCACCAAACATGTGTTTGAGGTCACTGAAAGAGCCTAATTGAGCTAGGTGCACTTTCTTGTTCTCACAAACCCCAAAGTGCGCCTAACCTTCATGAGGCACCAATCCAAGTTTAAACACTCCACAATGGGCGCCTTGATCTGAGATTGGTTGTTGGAACCATCGAATGAGTAAGGAACTTCTTCAAGCGAACTTCATTCTCAAGGAGATAAAGTAGAAAGTTGGAATTGTCAAGTAATGATGACTTGATACCTAGGCGCATATTGGGCCAAGAATCTTCCATTTGAGCGCCTAGCATGGATGATTGATAGATTGAAGGCTTTGAAGTTAGAAAAGTCACTTGGGTGAACAATCAGAGTTGAAGAGGGAAACTCCTAGCCTAGGCGCATGTGTTGGTCGAAACTCCTTAACTCTGGCGCCTAGGATTGAAAGCTATGTGAGATGCACATTTTGATGAAACACTTCCATTTTGGCGCCTAGGGTGGAAACTCTCTCAAAGGGCTTATAACATTGAAGTTGACTTGATAGAAGAAGGTCAGAAGACTCTAGAACTAGCTTGGTGCACTTAACTGCCTATCTCACTCTCAAAATGCGCCTAGACAAGTAAGGCGCCCTCTCCATTTGCCAAAGATTTAAATAAGTGCCTTGGTTTGATGATCATTTCGGACACTTGAAATGGCGCCCAAGGATCTATGAACTTGCATCATGAAGAAAGGAACTATTCTCAAATGTTGCTCAATAACCTAAGTCATTAAGTTGTCAAGGAACAAGCCAAGATGATAAAGGCGCACTTCTTGGTCTCAATCATCTCAAAAGTGCGCCCTAGCAAGTTAGGCACAAATCTCCCTCTGTCCTACCTCCAGATAGTGCCTAGACTCCGGAGTTCTCATTTGGGTGCTCAATCTTCAATCGAAGTCTAAAAGTCTTCACTAAATGTTGCTTGCAAGCATAAAGTGTCATCATACTTCACTAGGCGCATATTCATGCTCATGCAACCTCAGTTTGGCGCCTAGGATTCAAACATCTTCTCAAGTCACAGTTTCATTCCTCCATGTTATTGTTTTGGCACTTGGAAGCATTTTTGGGACTTTACAAACCTCAACTGGCGCCTAATCTTGACAAGGCGCAATTTTATGTAGCATCCATCTTAATTGGCGCCTAGCCTTGAGAAACTTGTAACTATGGCATCGTTTTGGCGCCCTGAGTCCCTGATCTCCTATTGGTCCAAGTGGTGGCGTTGGGATCTGTTCCAGCTCATTGGATAAGGTTGCCACCTCAGACTGAGTTGTCAAATGGAATATTCTCCATAGATATGCTTCTTGGAAAATGTGCCTTCATTGCCTTGGAAGGCCTATAAAAGGAGGAGCTCTCTCATTCATTTGACATCTTATCTTTTGGCGAAATTTCTCTCTGCAAAGTTTTATGCTTGTGATTTTGAGGCCTGCGAGTTTCAAGTGTTGGGGTGATGCTCCCTCAACTAACAAGGTGATGGTCCCTTGTTGCATTGTGAGGTGTTGACATCCAATTGACATCATTGGGTTCAATTGAAGTGATCTACATCAGTTAGAGTGATAGAGTTAGTTGTGAAGAAGTTGAAAGTATTGTATACATCTAGGCTTCAAGGCCTTGCCTTGTAATCCTTTGAATAAGATTGTATATTCATGCCATTGAGGGCATCATCATTGTTAAAAGACATTTGCATTGAATTGGATCGAATAATAATACAAGTACCCAACTTCAAGTTGATTCATGCAAGTTGCCTTGTTATCTTTTCATATGTGATGTTAAGTAGATTAAGTGATTGAAAAGTTAAGTGCAAGTAAATTTGTCTAAGTAAGAAAAAATTTTAGTTAGTACTAGTTGGGTATCTTACAATCTAATCTTCCAAGGACGAAACTCCTTGATTGGTGAGTTCCAGAGGATGAAATGCCTCTTGGAATAAATCGATTTGAGGACAAAAACCCTCTAATTCTATTGGAGCGACTCATGCCGGCTGTATGTGATTAATATTTGCAAGCAAGTTGGCATATCGTAAATATTTGTTGAGAGTGGTGGACATTCATATAGCTGCACCACTCTAGTATGGTCAACAAATTTACATTGCATATTCCATAATTGATTATTATCGTCTACTGATTGCGATTTATGTGTAACTTCTGGTTTTTGGTGTTTGCAACCAAAAGTTGGAATTAATTGGAGTGATTTGATCTAGGGCTTGAGATTCATAATTATGTTTTGCTGGAATTTATGAATAATAGAAATCTGAATTGGGTGATCTGATTTAGAATTTACTCCATTAATTGTAGGATTGCTTTTAATATACCTTGCTACCTGCTGCAACTGGAAATTATAGAACAACTTCGATTGCTAGGGTTAACTCAACTACTGTTCAAGAAATTACAATATTATTTTGTTTATCATTTTCACAGCTTATATTCTATTGCTGGGTATTGTTGATGATTATTTTATGTAGCAATTTACATTGTGGATGTTGCTGATAATGTTGCATTAATTGTTATTGATGTCTGCAACCTAGTAAATTGAATCTGAATTATAATTCATGTCAAGTCCCCTTTTCAAGACTAAAAAAATAATAATGTTTGTAAGTGGGCCCAATCACTTTATTTTCAAAAGTGGCTACTTAAATATTATTATAGGTTCTATGTAATATTTAATAAGTGTTTTTAACACTTTATTCAAAATGTAATTCAAAAAGGGACGTTTGAATGTAATTTAAAAGTATTTTTAAAAATACTTGGGGGGAAAAGTAAATAAAAATTAAAATAAAATAAAATAGAGGGCACAAAGTAGGCACCTATAAAAGAGAGGTCAAGGCTCAAAGCAAATCATCGGATATTGTCATTTTTGCTATTCCATCCAATTTGGAGTTTGAAGCATTCAAGGACAAAAACCCTTGGTGTACAAGTGATCAAAGAACGAAAACCCTTCGGTTTCCAGGCTGGCAGAGGACGAAAACCCTCATGTCCTTCAAGAAGATTCCATCAAGAAATCACATTGGTGCTGATTGAGGAAATTTCTAGAGTTTCAGAGTTTGTGGTTGCAGTGTGCTTTCAATGTGGTTTGCAGTAGATAGTCAATGTGGAGTGTGGTTTGCAGAGTGTTTTAGATTTTAGTGTGTGTGGAGATTTGATATCAACTTTGTACTGGGGCATCGCCCATATTTCATATTGCAATATCAATTAAGTGCTACTGGTTTGGGTCTCATTTGTGTTGCATTTCATATATTTATTGTGTTGCTATTCTAGTTCTGAAGAATGTTCAGATATTATATTTTTATTGTAGAATTTTGGCATTTAACAGAAAATTATATCATATTAAATACCCTAAAGGATTCTATATGTGAATCACAACCTTGGGACACATCTATAGCTATCATACCAATTTAAATATGAGATCGTAGCCTTTTAATTGCATTGGTGACTGCCATACCATTTTATAGCCACTGAAGTCCCTTTTTAGGGGACAAAATCTGACAACTCTTTTGCCTTGGTTTGCCATTCCTCCTTTTTACCTATCGCAGCCTTTGGGTGAAAGAAACAAATTATTGAACATCTTGAGTAATATGTTTTGGACATTATAGGGGGACAAAACTCTGACATAGCAATTTATTGTCTGTTGTACCCCCTTTGGTGGTGTTATTCAAATATTATTAATTGATAGATCTACTACACATTTCATTAGTGGAGTTTTATATTATTGTGTGATATATATTGAGGTAGTCGTACTTGTATTTGATTGCATAATATAAAGGAGGTGAATTACATTATGAAGGAATTGCAAGTCATAAAGCTGCCGCAACCTACGAAAAGAATATTTTGAGAAAAAGAAACATTGGTGGTGTTGCATAAAAGGGAAGGTACATAGAAAATGGCCCAATTGATCGACCAGGTAGGTGCATCATCACAAAGAGATTTCTTTTAGCTAAAAAAAGAAGAAAAAGATTTCACAAATGAGGAGAACCCAAAAAACCTAGATGTGCAAAAAGGGGAAGGTGAAAGAGAAGTTGTGTATAAAAATGAGGACAAACCTAGTACTTTTACCAGTCAATGAAGATAAGGGAGGAGAATGTCAGTAGGAATGACGCATTGAAGGTAGCAAAAATTGTAGGGTATTGGGAGGAAGTAGAGATATTGAAGGTAAAAGAGGTACTAAAGGAGTATGAGGACTTGTTCCCCAAAACCTTCACTGGGTTGAAAGGTATAAAAGAAGAATCTAAGTTAATGAAAATCCAATTGAGGGAGGATGCTATGCTGTAAAATAAAAGGCCTTAACAATTAAATCCTAATGTTAAGGTGAACTTAAAATAGAAATTTGACAAAATGATTACCAAAGGAATCATAAAGCCTATTGAAGATGCAGACTAGATGTCACCAAAAATATTTTCTTTTAATGTTTGTTTGTTTTGTAGGTATTTGTCATGTTCTCTTTTTGAGCTAAGGAAATAATTAATAAAATAACTTAAGTTGTCCAAATAACTTTACATCATAACATTGCAAAAAGGGCAAGTTATGTTTTATTATTAAAAAGAGGGTCTAAAATAATGTTAAAAAGTGTCGCTAGGAAAAAGGGTCAATTGTATTATTAAAAAAGTGTTTCTAGAAAAGAAGGCCAATGTAATATTAAAAAGTGATTATAAAAGGAGTTGGGCTAAGAGGAAATCATCTATTATGTTGTTGTCTAAATCCCCATTTTCTAAGATTGAACCCCGATGTTCATTCCTTTCTGCCCAAGGACAAAAATGTAAAGAACCCTTCTATTAGATTTCTCTCAAAGTATTCAATATTTTCAATACCCACTTTCTTCAATGCATTTACAATATCATGACAACGGAAAAGTTCAAATATCACATGAAACAAACATCAAATGATCAAGTTACAATCAAATCTTATCAAACAAAACACGAGAATAACATACCCAAAAACAACACTTCACTTCTTTATTTCATTCAAGAGCTGCTTACAAATGTCATTGGCTGTCCTTTACACCAGACTGGACTGATTTACAAATCAGATTTCAAACAAATGCAAAGAGTGATCAAAAGTAGCTCAAAACCCTAGCCAAATGATAATCAATGATGTCATGGCAATGTACAATGATAAAGCTGATGTAGAAACACTGTTACAGCCCCTATAGAAGCTCAATGAAAGTCTGATATCACTGATAATCCTGCTGTTGTGACTGATCATAACCCAGATTTGCAAACAATGTCAAACAAATGCCAAAAACAAGCTCCAAAAGCTAGCGCTAGGCACTAGGAAGAGAGTGATTGAGGTTTAGATACTTCTTTGATGTTCAAACCCTTCAAACAATGCCACTTAACACTCAAATCTGCCAATTTCACTCTGTTGTAGCCTGCTGTCACAGAAATCTGAATATGAAGATGACTGAAAATAGCCAATAAACCTTGTCTTTGCCAAGCGATTTACACAAAATGCATCAAATGTCAACAATAGATAAACATGGCTCCATACACAAGCCAAATATGCATCATAACCTCCATGAAAACCTGCAATTTAAACTCCATGATGAAATCCACACAAAATCATCTCACAATGTGGAATGGGATCATCTCCAAACCACCAAAATCAAGGGACCATCTCCTTGATACCACTGAAAATGCAATTCCAGCCAAGAGAACACATCCAATGCAAAATTTACCAAGAGATCAATAGTTGCAAATTGAAACCAAGAGCCTCTATTTATTCTTTCCTTCACTTAGGCAACCCAATTAGCCCAATTTTGCCAATTTTTAAATCCACCAATGAAAATGCAATTTTTAAATGAACAATTTTAAATGAATTGCACTCCTTGCTTTCAATCATTTAAAAAACCAATAAAATATAATATTTTATTGTTTTTCCTTATCATCCACAAATCGCCCACATTTAAAAATATCATTTTTATTTAATTTTCTTCTCCTCTTCATGGGCGTCGATTTCCTCGAAGAATAAAATATATTTTTTATTAATTTTTTTCTCCTCTCACTTGGGTGGCGATCCAAGGAAAATAATATTTTATTATTTTTTTGTAACTTCTCCTCCTTGGGCGGCGATCTCCTCTTGGGAAAATAAGTCATTATTTTAAATATTTTCTCCTTTTTGGGCGTTGGCACATGGATAAATAAAATAATATTTATTATTTTATTTTTCTTCTTTTTTCCCTCTAGGCGTCAACCTCCTTGGAAAATAATAAAAATATTGAAAATACAATTAAAGATTGCATTTTCCATTTTCCACCTTTTTAACTTTCAATTTGATCAACATTTATATTTTCCATCCTATTGTGACGTTTCCACAACATCGCCTCATTGCAAATGGGGACCCCCTTTTTTGAGCTCTAGTGCTTTGCCTTGAGTCTTGGATGATGTTTTAAGTTTTGTTTCATGATGAAGTCAGTGGTAATGACAGGGTAAGTTGCATGACTCTAAGCGAGTGGGGAATTCTAGACTTAGATAAAATCATGACGAATGACAAGCTTAAATCAGGACGCCCTGCATGAGAGTGATGTTTTGACCCTCAAGATGCTTAAAACATTGAAAATGTTGCAAGCAAATGGCCTAAGGCCTTTAGGCGCAAATGTGCTCCTGATCAATCACAAAAGTGTGCCTAGGCCTGGTGGAGGAGGGAAACAACATCTAGCAACCCAATTTTGCGCCCAGGATCAACATAAAGTGAAATGACTTAGAAAATTTTGAGAAATACCAAGAGGAAGATAAGGCGCCAATTTGCACCTCTAGAGTCATCATTTTGCGCCTAAGGTAAACTGGGCTTGAAATCATGGATTTTGTTACCTTTAAGAAATAGAAGGTCCTCTAAACACATTGTATACTTGTCTGATCTATAAAACTGAGCATGATCACCATCTTCAAGTCAAGGCGCACTTTGTCACCTGTAAAACATCATTTTTGCACCTTAGCATAAGCATGTTTGAGATCATAAACTTAGGTGGTGCCTTAGGAGAATTGAGCTTCCTTGACTATCTATGATGACTTGAGTTCGTAAAACTTGAAGAGCATACATATTTGGAGTCTAGGCGCAATTCCACACCCGAGGAATCACTAAAATGCGCCTTGCAAAGGAGACTTGAGATCTTGAAATCTGATCACCTTGAAGTAAGAGATCTTCTCAGCACCTTGAAATCATTGATTGAAACATGTTTATCACCTAGGAAAGCTAGGCGCATTTCAACCTCTGTAGAAGTCAAAATGTGTGCCTAAGCAAAAGTATGTTTGATTCAATGGATTATGAGGATATCTAACACTCAGGACTTCTCCTTGAAAATGCACAATGGCCTGGATCCATCAAAATTGAACACCCATTCAAGCCTAGCCACACTTTTCCACCTTTGCAAACCTAGATTTGCGCATCAAGGAAATCACATGAATTCACATCATAAGAGTGGGTGCCTTGAGAAAAATAATCATTCTAAGGCATTTCCAATTGTTTAAAATCATAAAAATGGCAAATATAAGGCTCAGGTTGGAAGGCGCACTTTTGCATCTCCATAAACCTAGATGTGCGCCTAGACTTGGAAAAGGCTAATAAATGTTTGAAATGATTCCTATGTGCCATGAAATTCATTATTTATTAAAGGATTGATATGTTTCTTGGTTTGTGTTGCAGGAGCATTGATGGAGCCAAGAAGTCAATCAAGGAGCAAGGCGTTTGGAACCACCTTCAAGTAAGGAGTGAAGTTAGGAGGCAGTCACTGTAGAGGTGACATCACATTACCACTCCTAGAGATCACTTCAAGTGCACTTCATCATCTGCATCAAGGGAAGACATTCATCCATCGAGCTTCAAGTTCTTCCTAAATCTTCAAGTCTCTGAGAGAAGTCTCCTACTTCGTGTTATGAAGGAAGAATCATTATCTACACTACTCTCTATGAAGAAGCATCCAAAGAAGATCAGCGCATATCCTGCCAAGACAAGAAGTATCACAGAGTTAGGCAAATGATACTCTGGCTGTTCTGTTCTATTTTTGAGTTGTGACTCTCTGGCTGTTCTGGCCCTTTGTTTCTATCTGCCATGTGACCTGTTATTCTATCACTATCACTGGATGAATTCCTGTGCATACCCAAGATACCTGATACAGTTTGTCCCTCTGGAATTTGTGGTGGCTGCCACTGATGGGTATCTTTGGTGTAACCTGTTTCCACTCGCTCATGAATGAAGTTCAACACAACCTGGCAAAATACACCAGCTTTGATACCACTGTAATAACACAACCCCTTATGGTTTTCTGTGGTTTAGTTGAACCTGGTGCGTTTTGGTGTATTTTGCATTTGACATATTTGCATGCATAGATATTCGATAAGAACAAGAAATAGAAATACCCAGATGCATATATTCAAAGGAAATACATAATAGTTCAACTATGAATAATACCCATATGACAGAAGAAGTACAACTTCATAAGACAAGCATACCAATTAGCTGATATGAAAGTACAAGGCTGGAAATAATTGCTACAGCAGCTGGAGCACATCAAAATCCCTTAATATTCATTTAGTTTGTGTTTCTGTCCATTGGAGTACAATATAACAGCTGCAAACAAGTTGGCGCCTCACCCAACAGCAATACGAATGCATAAACCCCAAGTGAGAGGTCCCTTAATGGCTCACGTCCCCCTCTAATGCTGGTACGACCTCCAGTCAGTAGAAATAATAATCCTTGAACACCTATTGCACTCTCTAATCTGCTCCAATACTCTGAAAATCAGTTGCAAACCTAAGTCCAGTATGGGATTCATACAACATGAAAATGCCTCCAAAAATCAGTCACAAACCCCAAGGAAGTATGGCCTGTAGCTGTGGATGGTACGGCCTGTCTAAGAGGCTAAAACCACTTCAAAATCCTCCAAAATCCAAGCTAAAACCTGCAATGTGTTCTCCAATGTCCTCCAATAATTATCATGTCAAAACTCTTGAGATATATCAATTAAAACCTCTCTGTGACAAGCTCATTATTTGAGAATGAAGCTCCGTGTGATCTCTGGAATAAGACCACTCTAACAACACCCTAGAGATGTCTCTCAACCCCACAGGTGCTCCAAACAATGAAGGTTTTCGTCTTCAAAGTCTACTGGTTCAAAACCCTAGCATAGCCAAAGAAACAAAGCTCATACAAGAAAATATGCAATAGTGAATGAGGAAAAAGATTTCACTTTTCACTTTTATGCCTCTCTTGTTTTCCAACGCCACTTTTTGGGATTTTAATCTTTTAATAATATTTCTCTTCTTTGCCTTGGGTGCCCAACATTATTTATTTTTTATATTCACTAAGTCCTTCACTTATAATAAAGTCACTTTATTAAAAGATACATTAAGTTATATATTTAATTTAACTTAAATGTATCGATTAATAAATAATATTTCAAACGGTCTTTGTAGGTGAGTTTCGTAGTACCGCTGAGTTGGCGAATGGAACAATGACAAATTTCAAGACTATTGCACCGACTCGCTCTGAGTCCCATGAGTCCCTGCTACAAATAGTAAGTTTAGCCAAATGGCCCAAACTCACTCTAGAAAGTGCTAGATAATACATCCTGCCAAATGAAGTCCAACTCATCACTCCGTGTAAGCTGACTGAGCCTCGATGAACCAAATCTCCGTGGGTCCCCTAACCACTCTTTGCTAGTCTACGTGAACCCCTGTAGTAGACTAACCTGATGAAATGTGCTAACCTAGGACGGGGGCATTACATCTTCAAGAAGCATTCATAAAAAATGTATGCGAGCTATATTGTAATCTTGGTATCATGTAATGTCCCCTTTTAGGATATTCTTTATTTCTCAATCTGCACACAAGAATAACTACTAGAAAGGGACATTAGCAATATTAAAGATCAATAATGAAATCAATACATATATTTATTTATCATAATTGGGTTTATGTAAGATACCCAACCAGTTCTATTAAAATTTTTCCTTAACTTAGATAAATTTACTTGTACTTAGCTTATCAACTACTTAACACTTAATGACAAACATCAAAGATAACTACTTGAATGAATCAACCTTAAAGCTGGGTACTTGTCTTATTGCTTGATTCAATCATCTTGCAAATGTCTTATTACATAGATAATGCTTTCAATAGCATGAAGTTACAACCTTATTCAAATGGAATTACAAAACGAAGGCCTTGAAGCTTTGATGTTAACAATAATTTCTTCACTTGATCAACTCAATGATGTCAACTGAATGTCAACACCTCACATTACAACAAGGGAGCATCACCTTGTCAGTTGAGGGAGCATCACCCCAACACTTGAAACTCGCAGGCCTCAAGATTACAAGCTTACAAGCTTTGCAGAGAGAAATTCGCCAAAATGAAAGATATCAAATGAATGAGAGAGCTCCTCCTTTTATAGGCCTTCCAAAGGCAATGAAGGCACATTTTGCAATGCACCAAGACGAACCAAGGCACGTTTCCCAAGAAGCATATCCAAAGGAATATTCTTCTTGACAACTCATCCTAAGTTGGCGATCTTATCCACAGGCCCTGACACAGATCCAAATGCTAACCTTCTGACCAATGGGCATTCAGGTAGTTGTAACAACCTTAACCACCTCAACTCAAGCGCAGTTCTAGTGTTCTTCTGACTGGGCGCCAACTTTGGAGGATTCACAGGAGTTTTGGCGCCTTGGTAACAACTTATCATCCCTTTCAACGAACTTTGAAAACAACTTGACTTCAAATGATTATCATCTTACCTCTTGATGGAGCGCCTTGTTCCAAAACTGGTCTTGAAGACTTGCAACTATCTTAGGCACATGTTTGGGGTAGTATCAACTGATATCAGCGCCTAATACCTCAATTCACACTTGCAATCAAACTTTTGATGCTCTTTTAACCTAGCGCCCTCATCTGGAGTATCAATATCTTGTTTGAGCCTTCAGTTTCACTTAGGCGCACTTATTGATAGGAAAAAGGTCCAGATTGGCGCCTTAGGGAGAAAGGGGTTTTGCCTTGCTAAAACCTTCAACTCAAATCACAACTGAATCAACAAGACTACCTTCTATCAAGCGCCTATCAGTTGGAATGGATTGAGAACTCCTTAGGCGCACTTTTGGGGATAAGTCCCTTAGGCGCAACAAGATAATCTGTGGAAGTGAGAATTGGTGCCCTCCCTTGAATAGCTTATCTTGCATGCAAGTGTTTGCTTCCAGAGACATTGGAATGAACCTAAAACATCATCCTTACTAGCGCCTAAACGAATTGGAGAACTTGGAGTCATTTTATCAATGGGGCGCATTATTGAGATAAAATAACATGGATTTGGCGCCTAGTCTTGAATTGCCACTCTCCCTGAAAAGCGCTCATACTAGAAGTCTTTGGAATGACACCAAACACTTGTTTTACCAAGCGCCTTAGCTTACTGAGAAGTGAGGACATCATTCACCCATTGGAGTCTTGTTTTGGTGCCTTGATATGCCTAGGTGCTCATTTTGGATGATGTCACATGATACTAGCGCCTAAAGTGAATAGGACTTCTTCATTATTCCATTCACTTAGAAAACTTCATCTTGCTGATCAATCAACCTTTCTACCCAAGCGCCCTGAATGATGAACTTCATGATCTACTAGGCGCCACTTGAAGTTGGAGGAGAGAGAAAGTGCGCCTAATCTCACTTAGGCAATTTCTGATCTTTGACAGGCTATGAAGATGGTGTCGTTGTCATATTGTACTTCCAAACCCTGACAGCAAACCTCAAGTCCTTAGGCGTTCATCTAGGAAGTCTGATGTGAAATTGGCACCCAAACTCCAAGAGTCAGCTTCCTGTTTATTTGGCTTCCAGACTTAGCCAAATTTCAAGTTTCTGACTTAGATTCTGCAAAACAAAAGATTTAGTCAAAAACCACTTCATTCCCTTATATTTTAAAATTAGCCTCCGGGAATGAGGAATACACTAATCCATTCTTTACTTGATGATCAAGCCGGAAACGGGGACATGACAGTTTAGTAACATCATGATCATAATCAATAATAATGAACAAGTACATATATTTAAATGCATTTCCTCATACTTATACTTTAACCATGTTTTCCCTCATGATATACTTTGGGAATGGCGACATTGAGCATGATCGTTAATCTAGCCCAATCATCTACCCTAGCGGAGGAGGGGAAAATATTACGTTTAGAGCGTCGGATAATCATACTCCATTGCCATAGGCCCAAGGGTTTCATGCTCGCCTGGCAATACCACCACTTGGCAATCACGTGCCGTGTGAGCCATTTAAATAATAATAATAACCTGTATGTCTAACAACACAAATGTCCTTCGTAGGGGCAAAGGAGAAAGATTAAGAACGTGGCAAGGTCACGCTCATCCCTTGTATATCATGAGTTAGGTTAGTATAACTATTGAGGTTAATCGTCTGAGTTAGAGAGATCGTACCTATATGTGATTCGTCTCTTTGAATGATTTGAGATATTCAAGTGATCCTATGGATCACGAAGAAGATACTTCCTTATGTAAGGTTGTTCCTTCAATGGGAACTAGATAATATACCACCGCTATTAGATGGATAAATATATGGCAGTATGCTGCCTCTAATATATCAGATTTATCTCTCTCTCTCTCTCTCTCTCTCTCTATATATATATATATATATATATATATATATATATATATATATTCCTTGACTGAATTGCTTGATAATAATGCTCAATAAATAATGAACAAATAATGTTATTGTTTGATAAGTAATGCTGATATGAATACCTTGAAATGTTGAGACTGAATGATGCTATAATGGCTGCCCTCTGAAATGAATAATATAATTTGCTGATATGAGATATTGAGGAAATGCTGAATGTTATTGGATAACTGCTGATGGTAAGAGAAATATGAAGTGCTTTAGTTCCTTTTATGATATGACTGCTGAGGATATGATTCGCTGATATATTCCTTTTCTGCTCCTGTTTGATGAGTAGTATGAATGATTAGATTGTTCGATGATGCCTTGAGACAATGCCACGATCCTTTCTTATATCTTTTGACATTTTATAATAAGCTGCATTCCTTTATGGATCGTCGCTGCCCTTTAGTAAACGATCCTTTGTTATCATTATTTTAATCTTAACCATAACCGGTGCCTCTTAAATAATTCGTTGTTTGCTTTCATTCATATAATTGCTAGCTTGTCTTTATTTGTTGTTTGTCTTATTTCCACATAAGCACCATTTGTCTTATTCTATGTTACCGCTACCTTCCAAATCGCATCTCTTTCTTGCAACGGTTATTAATTATTAGTCTTGTTTTATGACTGTTATGATCGCTGCTTTTTGGATCCTTAACCTATCCTTTTGTCTTGCTATTAAATATTATTTATCATAACTGACTTCTCGCTAATCGATATGTATTACTTATGTTTACCTTGACATGGCCATATGAAATGAATGCATTCTCTTTGGCTTCATTCTAGATTGGTGCCTTAGAAGTTTATCCTTATCATATGTGCATTGATATATATATATATATATATATATATATATATATATATATACACAAAGGGTGGAGTCGGCCATGTATGTTATCTTCAAATCTCTTTGTATTTGAAACCGATTCGGCTAAGAGCAAATTTGACTACTGTTATAATCTCAATATCTATATTAAGGAGGGAACATCATAGTCCTCCCCACTCAAGGATTGCTTGTCCTCAAGCAATTTTCAAATTTGGATGATTAATAATTTCAGCTCCTTCCCAAGTGGCGTCTTCTATTGGGAGACCTTTCCACTTGATGAGATATTCGGAAATAGTTATGTTCCTTAGTTGTCTTTCTTTCGTGTTGAGTATCTCCTCCGGTTCCAGGATTAGCTGACTTTCATCACTAAGAGGAGGGAGTTCCTCACATGGAGTGATTTGTTGTCCAAGCACCTTTTTGATCTGGGATACATGGAACACATTGTGAATCTTGCTATTTAGGGGTAGCTCCTGTTCTTATGCTACTTCACCAATTCTTCGTAGAACCTTATAGGGTCCATAAAACTGGGGCTTGAGTTTCTCTACTCCACTAGTCTTGATAGAAGATTGTTTATATGGTTGTAATCTTAGAAACACCATATCCCTACTTTGAATGTTCTCTCAAGGCGGTTCCGATCTGCGTATATTTTTTGCTGATTTTGAGCATGATGCAAGTTATCTTCGAGAGTCTTCATGATGTCTATATTCTATTCTATGAAGTCTTTAGCTTTTGGAACTCGACTTCCTTGAAGAATCATGCTCCCAAAAGAAGTTGCTTCATATCCATATAAAGCTTTGAATGGACTCATCTCAATTGACATGTGGTGAGTTGTGTTATAACAATGTTCCCCAAGGTGCAACCATTTCATCCATGCTTTTTGTTGACCAATGACATAGTTTCTTAAGTAGCCTTCAATCCACTTATTAACAATCTCTGTTTGCCCATCAGTCTGGGGGTGATAGTTGGTACTGGGTGTAAGCTCTGTTCCTGATAAACGAAATAGTTCTTGCCAAAATAGACTGAGAAATTGGCTATTCCTGTCACTAATGATATTTCTCGACAATCCATGTAATCTAAAAATCTCTTTGAAAAAAACTTCAGCTACTTGTGATGCCTTGTATTCGGAGGATATAGCCATGAAATGAGCATATTTAGTTAGTCTATCCACCACAACATATATACAATCTTTCCCTTGGACTTTAGGAAGACCTGTTATGAAATCCATAGAGATGCTATCCCATTTCTGCTCAGGTATAGGTAGAGGTTGAACTAGATCCACGGGATGTGTTTGCTCGGTTTTGTTTCTTTGGCATGTTACACACTCTTGGACATGTTTGAGTTCATCTTTTTTAGGCCCTTTCCATGAGAATTTCTCCCTTGCTTATATGTTTTCAAATATCCTGGATGTCCTTCAAATATCCTGGATGTCCTGCTAAAGGGTTGTCATGGAATTCCCTAATAATTCTTCTCTTCATTTTTGAACCGGGTGCAAGATATATCCGGTTTTTGTAAAGTATAAGCTCTTCAATCACTTTGTACTCCTCATCTTGTATGTTTCCTTCCAGGATATCGTTGGTATGTGGATCTTTAACATATTCTGATATAATGGTGCTTTTCCAATCCGTTGTTATACTTGCTATGGTAAACATGTATGGCTTTCGGGATAATGTATCCGCTACTATATTGTTTTTTGCTTTAACATATTCTATATCAAAGTTGTAGGCTTGTAGTCTACTCACCCATTTTTGTTGACGATCATTTAGGTCTCTTTGTTTGAGAAAAAATTGTAGACTGTTGTGATCAGTTTTGACCATGAACTATCCACAAACTAGGTATAGCCTAAATTTTGCCAATGCATGCATGATAGCCAACATTTCTTTGTCATATGTGGAGTATAGTTTTTCGTAGGTGAGAGCTTGCTACTTTTGAAGGCAATTGGATGTTTGTTTTGCATGAGGACCGCTCCAAATGCCCTCTTCGGATGCATCACATTCTAATTTGAATGGTAGTGAAAAGTCGGGGATGGCTAATACCAGACAAGTGCTCATTATCTCCTTCAATTTCTCAAAAGTTTGTTGGGTTGTTTCGTTCCAAGTGAAAACTCCCTTTTTGGTTAAGTTTGTAAGGGGGGCTGCAATCTTAGAAAAATCTTTTACAAATCTTCTATAATAACTACACAACCCCAAGAATCCCTTTAGATGACTTAATGCCCTTGGTCTTGGCCATTCCCTTATGGATTTGATTTTTTTCATCCACCTTAACTCCTTGTGCACTTATTTTATGGCCTAAATAAAGAATCTCTTCTAATCCAAATTCACATTTTGATGTCTTGCCGTATAGTGATTCTTGCTCAAGGATTGTTAAAACTTCATCGATGTGCTTTACATGTTCATCTTGGGTTTTGCTATAGATCACAATGTCATCAAAGAATACCAATAGGAATTTCCTTAATTGTTTTCAGAAGGTATGATTCATACATGACTAGAATGTCGCCAAGGCATTTGTTAATCCGAAAGGTAGGACTAGGAACTAAAAATGGCCATAATGACATCTAAAAGTTGTTTTTGGTATGTCCTCTTCTCTCATTCTTATTTTATGATATCCGGACCTGTTGGCGTTTCAATTCGCACCTCTGGAATGCGATTTGGAAACGGACAGCTATGCATAGATAAACTGCTCTCCTATTGGAAGGGGGAGTTCCCTTTCTTGCTAATGTTCGCTGAAAAGATAATTAAATGAAACTTCGCCTATCTTCTTTTTGATTCTCAGCTACGAGCACAAGGTTATAAAACTCTAAACGCTGCAGAAGAGGTTTTTTCCTTTTATAAAACTTCTACTACAACTAAGCAAAGACTAACGACGCTTTCAATCTCCTGAGTAAATTCAGAGCAAAGGAAATTGAAAGTGAACAAGGAATGATTGTTAACACAAAAACTTAAGCAGTTTTCCTCCAGGTTTACACCACAAGACTAAAAGTACTTTAATGATTAAATCTGAAATGAAAGCTGCAAAACGCTAAACATCTGACGATAATAACTTGATGAATCGAGATAGAATATCAGAGCAAAATAGGCATGAGACTTCTATTCAATATCATAAAGTTTGTACAACTCCAAGACAGCAATGCTGCAGCAAAAGGCAGGCATACAACAAGCGATCAAACACTAAAGAACAATGAACACAAAGTGAACAGACAATTGGAATATCAAGATTTGCAGGCTAGAATAGACACAGCAAACTTGCTATCACAATTACCATTATTCCATACAATGGGCAAGGATGCCCTTATTTATACTAAAATCAAAGGAGCAGGGAACCCTAAAATCTCCTTGATTAACCCTAACTTGCCAACTCGCAAGCTTTATTACTATTCTAAGACAAAGATACAATAAACAAATGCTTTAAAGCGATTTGCTTTAAAACAAAAACTATTCCAACTATCACAAAGTGATTTCTTTTCTAAATATAGAATAGATGAGCTCAGGATGAAAGCAAATGCTTCAAAACAAAAAGTATATGTTTTAAGGCTGCTTTATTTTGAAATGCATCTTCATCAACATTCTAGCTTTTTGGTGATGTCATCCATTGATTTTCTGGGAAACAATATCTTTTAAAAAGCGAGTGATTGCATCTCTGCCAGAAACACTGATACTCTCTAGAATGATAACCTGATTCTCTAACATTTCTTCACCATTGGCAACCATTTGAAGAAATTCGTGAACTTCACCTGCAGCCTTGTCGAATTTAACTGTCATTGCGGCAAAACGACTCATCTTGCTGGCATTGATATCATCATTAAAATTGTTGCGGACGAGAGCCTGGAACTCTGCTTGCACTTCCCTGAGATCATACAGGGTACCATCTTCTCTTTCATATGAACACGGGATCTGAGAGACAAAAGATTTGACGAACTTGAAGATGTTGACTACCTTTTCTTTCCATTCTGTCAACTCTGAAATCATACTGTCATAAGTTTTTATTGTGAAAAGATATTGAGCTTTCCAAGTAGAAACTGTCTTCTTATCCTCAACTAAATCAACAGTATCAAGTGCAATCTTCAAGTCCGAGATAATGATCTCGAACACCGGTCTATTTTCTGCCATGGTCTGCTGCAATCCCTGTATGCCTTGGCGTAAATTATGAGTGTTGTACTTCAACTGATAAAGCTCTGAAAGCACAACTCTACCTTTAGTCACAAATTCTTCATGTGTCTCCCATAGAGAACCAACTGACTGAAATGTCGCTGATCGGCTGGTGATTCAAGATTTGGTGGAAGAAGTAAATCAACCTCTGAAGTGCCATGGAAAACATCGGAAATGTACTGCCGCAACTGTCGAACTTCAGCTTTGAGAGCTGCCTTGTCTTCTCCATTTTTCAACACCCTTTCTTTCAAATTATCCACTGCAACCTTGAAGAGATTAACATCTGTATGGCGAGTACTTCTGCCAAGGTTAGCTTTGACAACCGTGAAGTCATCAACCTCGACATCATTAGCACTTCTATTTTCTAGCGGTGTTGTAGTTTCAAGGATTATTTCTCCATCCGCATTCTTTTCAATGCGAACCTGCTTCTTCAGCTACTTGTCTAGTGTGTCTTGGTAGACGCTTTTTAGCTCTGTTAAATCTAGCTGATACGAGGGCTTTCTCCTCTTCCTTCCCAGAATGTTTTCAAGCCAGGATGAGCCATCCTCTCTTGGAAACTCAGTTCTAACCTCGTCAGCTCCTGATGAATCAATGTTTGCATCAAAGTTACGAACCAACAAATCTGGCTCTGAATCTATATGGATAGGAGAAGCGATCGGTGAAGGAGGAGAAACATAATTTGAAGGTAACACTTCAACATGCGGCATTGTTTCAACAGAAACTTTTGGTTCAACTGGTGGTTGTTCCTATTGGACATGAGCTGGAGACTCGTCCTTTTTCCTCTTTAACTTAGCCATTTTCGTTCCTTCTGGAAGAACACTAATAGCTTTTACCCTTCGTTTTGGTTTGGAAGTGGAAGGCTCTGATGGTTGCACAACTTGCGGCTCTGCTAACGGAATATCATCCTTCCGCTTAGTCTTTAGGAATATCAAACTATTTTTAACCACTCGACTTGTTCTTTCTTCAATGGAAGTGCTGTCTTTTACTGACCAATTTATTGATGTCAACGGTTGTTGCTCAATTTGATCTCTGAAATACGTGGGAAGTAGAACTTCACCACTCTATCAAACCCTCTATATCTTCTGATAGGATATCAGACATCTGTTGAAGAGTGAATCTGTTGTAACTGCGCTCTCACACTTCAAACTCATCAGCAGAATTAGCCCAGAAGTCTTCAACTGCAAACTTGTGCGTACAATTCTGACCAAGATGTGATGCATAAACATCACGGGGATCATATGAAGACCTCCTATCGAAAAACTTAAGACCATATTTGGATGATTCATTACCGATTGCCTTGGCATCTGCTCTAGATCTACATCCGTAAATGCTCATCCCAAGTGGAAAATTGAAAGCCGTCTTGTGTCTACTACGCAAAAATATATGAACTTCATAGGCTTGCCTCAAAAATTTCATAAATGTTATTTCATTAGTAGGATATCTCGGCAACATGGCTGGCTCTCCTGAGAAACCATATACTCTGATGTAGGAAAAAGTGGGAAATTAGATAAACCAATCAGCCCATTCTGCCATTGCTATTCTAGCCTCTGCTGAAAACCGTATATGCAACTCGTTGTCCATATCTCGCACTGCATGAATCAAGAATGCATCATTCACCCCCTTGTAATGCCGTTCAGCTTGAGAGATCTCTAACTGTGGGAAATGATGATACACATGCTGAGTACCCAGAGTTCCAACAACATTCAAACCTCTAAATTGACTCTGAAAAGCCATCAAATACACAAAGTATGATATCATGTGGAATTCATGAGCCCTTTGAAAATCAATTATTTGTTGGTGGAGACTATCACTGATGAGCGCCGACCAGTCATAGAATTCGGTTCCATCAACAATCTGGGACATGATGTAAAACATCCAAGGTTGGAACTTGTTTGCATCTGCTTGACCCGTGATCTGACTTAGTAGAGTAATCATTATTGCATGCTCCTCCTTGAATTCCCCATGTCCAACGTTCTTTGGCATAACGTTCTACTTCTCTTTTAACCATCTCTGACCAATATTTTTTCTATATTTTTCTTTATCATTGTTCCAAACCCTCTTGCATTCTTCAAGTGAAACAGTTAAGTTTTCTCTCCAAATAGGTATTGTAAAACACTTCTCTATGTCGTTTTGCCTCAAGCTGCAGAGCACACGTCCATCTCTTGACTGGATTTCTCTTGTGACCGAGTTGTAATGCGTCATGCAAGCAATTACAAACTCGATATTTTGCACTATGATAGGAAAGGATGCCACTGCAAGCAAACCAGAGTGTCCAAGATTCCTGATAGCATTATTCCCTGCATCCTCCAAAGAGTGTAAATTGATTACTGGAAGAACTTTATGCAAGTCTGTTTCGAAAGTTCTCAGGTAATCGTGAACCAACGTCGTTTTGTGTCTGATTTGTGTTGGAGAGTACTGCATATTGAAAGATTTGAAAATCGACTGTGAACACGTCTGTCGGAAAAATCTTGGACATTTAAATGGCTGAAAATTATTTGCTGATTTTTAGAAAAAGCAAAGTGTGAGCTGAAAACGCTGACACATGGGTTTTGTAGGTAATTCTGTTTTGAAGCAACACAGATTGTCGGATTTTGAAAAAGTAGGAAAAAAACAGTTTCCCAAAAAAAAAAAAAAAACTCCAATCTTCAAGAGGATAATAATCCGAATGGACCCATCTCGACGAAAACTGAAAAAGCTTTGGTCGGATTTCTCAAAAAACAACCCCCTTGAAACAAGGACCCTGAAAAAGCAAGCCTCTCTTCTTCCTCAACACGAAACTATGAAGAACGCTGAAAAAGCACTTGGTTTGGGTATTCGAATCTTCATTGAAAGAAAAATAAAATCTTTCCTCTGGATGCAACCTGCAAAAGATAATGGAATAAAGAAGCCAAATGCTTGTCTTTATAAATCTTTAGGGCGAAAAAGCAGCTTTATTTGTGTGAGGATAAAACTTCACTCTCATCCATGAAGAAAGCAACTTTAAAAGCATAAATCCAAGTTGATGTCTTCGAATAGGAAGAATCCCTATTTTGTAGCTGCCTATGGTTTCATGTGCAAGATGACGAAAAATATCTTCTTTTGATGATGTCATCAAACACGCGAGTTGAAAGAAGTGCTAGCCAATTTTTCTTCGTTTTCGACACTTCAACACTCGTTTTGACTTAAATATGGCCTTGTCTCCAACTTCAACAAGGTGGCAAAATGTCATCATTGACTGAAAAAGCTAATTGATCTTGACATTTTGGAGATTGATCAATTGAGATTCCATCCCCTGCCTCCGACTGACGATCTGGCATCGTTTGACCAAGTTTGACCTCTTGAAAACTGCCAATGGGCGAAGATTGGGCACAAAATTGTCAGAAAACACTGTGAACATGAAAAATATTCTGACACTGCTCAAGTTGGGCGCCCCAAGTCACCTGGGCGCCTGGTTTTCCAACACTTAGCCATTTTTTCAATTTTTGCAACTTCTTCAATTTCTTGGTTTGCGTGCACGTTCCGGTGGCAAAGGACCCCTGTTTGGCTGTCGATTACTATCAATTGGGATGAAATTGAGTCTGATGATCTAGCAAATAGGCAGTCCTGATGAAAACTGAGTTGACTGCACCTTCTGTTCGCCTTGGAAAACGCACCAAACTGATCTGCGCTGAACTGGACCGGGCTGACGGAGGGAGATTTAGGTTTTTCGAGGAAAACTTGGAAAATAAACTAACTCTGAAGAGTATGGGCGCCCCAAGTCACTTGGGGCGCATGGTTTGTCAACGGTTAGAAGATTTTCTGAAAATTTTCAATTTTGTACCTTTTCTCGATTTCCGTGCCGACAACCCTATTTGATCTTCAATTTCGGTCGTTCTAATGACTGTCGAGGCGAGACAGAGGGTGATCTGAGCAGTCTGAACATATCTGTGATGAAATCTTGGCTTTGACTGACTTTTGACCAAGTTTGACCAACCGAAAATACGCTGACAGGGGAATTTTCGACGTTTCTCAAAAAACGTGAAAAAAAAAACTAACACAGGAGAGTTTGGGCGCCCCAAGCCACCTGGGGCGCCTGGTTTCACCAAACTTAGTCAAATTTAGATTTTCCAACATTTCATTCCACCTTGGATCCATTTTGCATCGTTTTGCGTGCATCGTTGAGTCGACGACTGTTCGTGAGTTCTGCGTCATTGGAACAGTGTTGAAAACTTGTCGATGAGCTCTGGGAGATGAATTTTTCTCTGCTGATGACTTCAGAGCTCATGCTTCGCCTTTTGAAAAAGCATAAATGACCCAGTATAGAAAACTTGATCGTTTGAAGATTCCGTCTGAACCGCGCCGATCGTGAAGCAAAATCGACCAATGAGAATCAAGCGCGACACCTAAGTTGGAGATTCTATTTTTAGAAAGTTTTGCCAGCATCCATATCTCAAAAAACCCAAAAAACCTAACTCGACGTCTATTTTTAGAAATTTTTGTCTTTTGACTTTTTGATGAAAAATTTTCTAGACTTGTTTCAAAATGCCTTAATGAAGCAAAACTTTTGGTTGGGTACAACAGGACCGTAAGTCAATTTTGGAAAAATAGTTAGCTCCATGTAGTTCGTCGATGAGTTCATCGACTCTCGATATAAGATAACGGTTTTTGATTGTTTGTTTATTCAATGCCCGGTAATCTATACACATTCTCATTATTCCATCCTTTAGAAGTACCACCGATGATGTAATGTCCCCATTTTTGCGAGCATCAGAGTTTGGTGGATTAGCCTATCCTTTGACCCTCGTAGGCTAATAGAGTTGTTCAGAGGGTTCTGTTTGGCTGCCGTCTGGTTGACTTCTTCGTCAGAGCTCAGTTGGGTTTAGGTTTGACCTTCATTTGACTCAGTTTCTCATACTTACTATTTATAATAAGTCAGTAGATGTTAGAGAGGGACCCTTACTATTTTTAGTAAGGCAGTTGGGTGCACAGTGGATACAGTGGTTGACCTCCTAGTTCAAATGGGGTTGACAAATGTTGAGTATTAATGAAGTTATGCATTTTTAATTATTATTCAAGTTAACTTTAATAATAATTAATGTATTTTAAAAGCTTATGTTATAAAAGTCACTTTATGACTTCATTAAGAGGGGGCCAATTAAGTATTAATGACACATTAAATATATACCTTGTTATTGGTGCCCAAGTAATTACATATTATAAAGTCAAATCAGAAGGCAAGCAAACATTATAATATATTATTTAATGATTAAAAAGGGCCTTTTGGAGAAATCGACCCTTTGGAGAGGAGTATAAAAAGCATCAAAAGCAAATGAAGATTATCATTAATGCAGGTTATTAACACTTGGCTTTTGCTGTTGGCGTTGGAGGAGAACCTGGGGTTTCTTCTGCAAATTTGATCTTTGGGAACGGAGTCTCTCATTGATCTCAGCTACCTGAGGGTGTGCAGAACATCTGAAGGCTGCCATTACAGGAGGCTTTATTCAGAAGTCTCATCGAGCTTTGTTGGAGAGATTTCCATATCAAAAGGGTTTGAAGAAGTTTTTGATTGCAGAGATATTTCAAAATCCATTTGGAAATATTAGGCAGGAGTTTTGGCATGAAGAATTGGATCCTAGGTAATATTAATTTAATATTATATTGAGTTGCCTGCCAGCTGTAGCATCAAGGAGCATAATTAAATATATATATATCAGCATCTCCAAACAAGGGAAATACCACTGGGGAATGGATTTCATTATACAGAAAATGCACAGATTGAAGAACAGTTCAGAATTCCAAGGCAAGAGTGAACTATAACAGCAGCTTCAGCAGCTGCAATAATTTCTCAAATCAATACAGCAGTGTCTCATACATTTTGGAGTCATAATCTGAGGTCAGAGAATATTTCTTTCTTCCCCATATAAAAATGTGTATGTAATTCCCAGATTCATCTGTGTAATTTTTCCAGCCAGCACCAACATATGAATGCATTTCCAAATTCTGAGTATGTTCATTTGAATTGAGACATTGTGAGTTGCATGACAAATGTTTGTAGAAATGATTGTGATAATACAGTTAGTTGCAGCAGTTCTACATTATAAAACTCAGTACTATTGAATGATTTATTATTCCTCCAACTGTTTGACAAAATGCCTCTTATCATCTTTGTATTTGGTGATAAACCAGTGTATGAAATGTTATCTAAACTCTTTAAACAAGTTGTTCCCACATAAAAAACTCAGAGATACAGTGATATACCAGAAGCAAGCTAAGTGTTTGACAAAATGTCAATACACTGGAAATCAAAACAATTGAGTTTTTGAAGGCAGATCTTGATAGGGGATACTACAGATGATGCAAAAGGGCTTGCACTTAGCTGAATATGACCCATTTCCAAAAGTATTTATAGTTTTTTCTATTTCTTCCTTGAATTTCTGTGGGTGCCAGTAGGGAGTTGTGATCACCGGTTTGGCACCTTTCTCTAATTCTATGATATGTTCGAATCCTCTTTTTGGAGGTAAACCCTGTGGTATTTCTTCAAATACTCTTTGTGTTTCTTGAGAATGGGCTGAATATCAATATGTATTGCTTTCTCTTGTGGGGTTACCTTATCCAAAATCACACATTGGGCTGCCCATTCAACTTGATTATGTCTAAATTTTCTTTCCATTCTTCAGGAGGAAATTACCCTTGGTGAACCATCTGAACCCATGTAGTTTGATTTTCTCCCTTGTGGTCAAAGCTGAGTTCTAATTTTGGAAAGTCTAGTGTGAGGCGTCCCAAGGAGTGCAACCATGGAACTCCCAAAATCACATCTGTGTCTCCCATGTTGACCACATAGAATTCTTCTTGTATGGGATGTTTTCCTAAGGTTAGGTTCAATTGTGGAAGTTTTTGGTACAACTAGTTGTAGATCCGTCGGCTAAGGTTACTTTAAACCCTTCAAAGTCTTTTGTTTCTAATTTGATTCTTTTTGCCAAAGTTTCATCAACAAAATTGTGGGTTGCCCCACTATCCACTAATGCTCTTACCTTTTGGCCTTTAAGAACACACCTAATCCTAAAAGGGTGATGTTTAGAGACTTTGGATATTGCTGCTATGGATCCTTGTTCTTGGTTATCATATTTTGTTCTTATGTTTAGAACTTCTCCTATTTCCCCATCGGATAGGATTTCTATGTTGTGAGCTTGTCCTCTTTTCCCGCACCTATGTCCGGGTTCCCATTTCTCTTTACATCTATAACATAAGTTTTTCTCATCTAAGTCCGTTTTTTGGCAAATATGTCCATGTCTCCAAGGTTCCTTGCATTTGTAATATAAGCTTTTTCTTTTTGTTTCATTTTTGGGAGGGAAAGTTTTTTGGAATCTCCCCTTTTGGTAGGATGGTTTCATGTAATTGTTTGGAGTTTTGTTCTTTTCTAGTCCTAACGCCATTTCGATGGCATCTTCAAGGGTTGTTGGGTTAAGGGTGCCCACCAATCCTCATAATGAATCTTCGAATCCTTCAACAACTAGATATGTAAGTCTATCCTCTTCAACTCCGAAAACCCTTATTGAGATTTTCTTGAGTTCACTTATATAATCTTCCACAGTTGCATGTGTTAACTCCTTGAAATCTTGTTGAGGGTGTTTTCGATCAAACCTTTTGATAAACTTTTGTGTAAATTCTTCATAGGAGGTTATATCTTGGTGTCCTTTAGTGTGGCGTCCATGGTGCCACCATTCGTAAGCTAGCCCTTCCAAATGTAGAGTAGCAAATTGAATAGCATCTTCCTTGGTCATCGGACTAAGGGTGAGGTAGGTGTTCATCTTTTGTAGCCAAGCATGGGCTGTTATTTTATTTTACCCATCGAAATTTGGAAGATTTACCTTGTTCACTTTATGTTTTAGGTCTTTATGTGAGAGCCTCCTTTCCTTTCTAGGTACTTCCTTTCTCTTGGACTCGCTAACATCTCTGAATGATACTACACTCCTGATTTTCGGGTTTAAGCTTGCATATGCTGAAGCAATATCTTCGGTGCTCATTAAGGGTGTATTATTCTCTTCTTCTATTGGTCTAGTTTCCTTGGATAGAAATGGAGGTTTGGATACTCCCAATGTGAATGATCCATGATTATCTCCTGAATGATTTGAGCTTGTGTCTCTTCCATTTGAGGGATTGACCATAAGATTACTAATGGCATCTCCCACGTTCTTCATAGCTTGGAGAATTCTTTCGTTTTGGTCCATTAGTGCCTTTGTTGGCATAGTTTGGAGAATTCTTTCATTCTAGTCCATTAGTGCCTTTGTTGTCATCTCCATAAAAGCTTTCATATCGTTTCCCATTTGTCCTTCCATATTGTTGTTGTTGTTGCATGTGGAGTTTCTCCTTGTGTAAGTTTGCATTAATTTCCTTCACAGGATGGCAGGATGACTGCTCTAATACCACTTGTGATGTCCCCTTTTAGGATATCCTTTATTTCTCAACCTGCACACAAGAATAACTACTAGAAAGGGACATTAGCAATATTAAAGATCAATAATGAAATCAATAAATATTTATTTATCATAATTGGGGTTAGTAACATCCTGATCATAATCAATAATAATGAACAAATACATATATTCAAATGCATTTCCTCATACTTATACTTTTAACCATGTTTTGCCTCATGATATACATTGCGAATGGCGACATCGAGCCTGGTCGTTAATCTAGCCCAATCATCTACCCTAGCGGAGGAGGGGAAAATATTTCGTTTAGAGCATCGGATAATCATATTCCACTGCCGTAGGCCCAAGGGTTTCATGTTCGCCTAGCAATACCACTACTTGGCAATCACCTACTGTGTGAGCCATTTAAATAATAATAATAATAAACTATACACCTAACAACCCAAACGTCCCTTGTAGGGGAAAAGGAGAAAGACTAAAAACGTGGCAAGTTCGTGCTTATCCCTCCTATATCATGAGTTAGGTTAGTATAACTGTTGAGGTTAATCGTATGAGTTAGAGAGATCGTGCCAATATGAGATTCGTCTCTTTGAATGATTTGAGATATTCAAGTGATCCTATGGATCACGAAGAAGATACTTCCTTATGTAAGGTCGTGCCTTCAATGGGAACTAGATAATATACCACCGCTATTAGATGGATAAATATATGGCAGTATGATGCCTCTAATATATATATATATTCCTTGACTAAATTGCTTGATAATAATGCTCAATAAATAATGTTATTGTTTGATAAGTAATGCTGATATGAATACCTCGAAATGTTGAGACTGAATGATGCTATAATGGCTGCCCTCTGAAATGAATAATATAATCTGTTGTTATGAGATATTGAGGAAATGCTGAATGCAATTGGATAACTGTTGATGGTAAGAGAAATATGAAGTGCTTTAGATCCTTTTATGATATGATTGCTGAGGATATGATTCGCTGATATATTCCTTTGCTGCTTCTGTTTGATGAGTAGTATGAATGATTAGATTGTTCGATGATGCCTTGAGACAATGCCACAATCCTTTCTTCTTGCTTTTGACATCTTATAATAAGCTGCATTCCTTTATGGATCATCGCTGCCCTTTAGTAAATGATCCTTTGTTATCATTATTTTAATCTTAACCATAACCGGCGCCTCTTAAATAATTTGCTGTTTGCTTTCATTCATATAATCGCTAGTTTGTCTTTATTTGTTGTTTGTCTTATTTCCACATAAGCGCTATTTGTCTTATTCTATGTTAGCACTACCTTCCAAATCGCATCTCTTTCTTGCAACGGTTATTAAGTATTAGTCTTGTTTTATGACTGTTATGATCACTACTTTTGGGATCCTTAACCGATCCTTTTGTCTTGCTATTAAATATTGTTTATCATAACTGACTTCTCTCTAATCGGTATGTATTACTTATGTTTAACTTGACATGGCCATATGAAAGGAATGCATTCTCTTTGGCTTCACTCTAGATCGGCAACTTAGAAGTTTATCCTTATCATATGTGCATTGATATATATATATATACAAAGGGTGGAGTCGGCCATGTATGTTATCTTGAAATCTCTTTGTATTTGAAACTAATTCGGCCAGGAGGAAATTTGACTACTCTTATAATCTCAATATCTATATTAAGGAGGGAACATCATATATCAATTCATTGTTTTTCGCCATTGTTGTAAGTGTTCTTTCAAGAAGTCTCTATCGCAGTTAGGGTTTTCTCTTGCCACACTTTGCAATATGATTGTAAAATCTGATTTGAATGAATGTGACAGTTCTTAATCCATTTTCAAGCTTTGCAAATGGTCATTTTAATATTACAAATGAAAGAATATTGTATGGTGTTGGATTACTAAGTATTCTCATGGTTTGATATTGGTTTTTGTGCATCTAAATAACCAGATAGGCATTCATATATCCCTTGTTAATGTTTTCCTTTGATAAACTTGAAACTCTATAGCCCATTGGATAGGCACCGGTCTAAGAGGCCTATGATCACCCACACTTTATTCAGAATCACAACAATACATCACGTTCAAATCATAGTAGTAGTTTCGCTAACGTCCTCATTCTGTAGGATTGCTTTATTAGCTTAATTAGAGGCCTATACAGTCAATTTGTCTTGACCTAGTGACAATTTTGGGGTCAAGTGTACATTGGGTATGGCTGTATTTGTTTGTTTATGTCTTATTTAACGCCTCTAGGAATATCCCTCCTAGGTCTAGCTGAACCTGAAGTGCAGAGGAGCTTACCCACTCCTATAGGTTGTCCAAAATCACCTAGAACTTGTTGATAAACCTCTTTTAAATCACCCTGATAACGCCTCTGGCCTAGGTGATTGTGAAATGTTTTAGGGATTTGGGTTGTATTTATTTTGGGAATCAACATTTTTGGCGCCCTTGCCGGGGAAAGTTTATCTCAAGTTGAGTTGTTACAGTCTGTTAACATAGTGAAAAAATCGAAAAAGTTCTTCCCAGCAGGGAAGTGGCGACTTTGTTAGTCAAACCCAGAAAATTAGTTTTCAATTAGGAAAGAAATTGAAATGGATCGTAGGAGGATAGAAGATTTTTCAAAACTAGAAATCTCTTCAGACCGCTCAAAAAGCCAATGGGATAGGAATAGAACAAGATATCCCAGTGTGGTACCACCATTGACTGCCCAGAACCAAGTGGGTACTTCTGCAAGAGAGATGCATTCGATGACTGCAAAAGTCATCATCAATGTACTTATGAGGACTCTGCCAATAATATACTCAGAACTAATAGGAGAATGAACATAGATGGGTATGATGTCCAAAGAAAGCAAAATATCATTGGCAAGGGAAGAAGAGACAAGTCTCAGAATGTAGATTTAAGGTAATTTGGCATGCCTCATGAAAATGAAGAGGCTCGTCAAAATGATCAACTTATCTCACCCACAAGATCAATTAGAGGTCAGCATGATAATATTCCTAATGAGGAAAATCAACAGGAACAGCTTGATGCTAAGGAGAGAGCAAGAACTCTCTATGAAGAACTAGACTTGCTTGATCATATCAGAAATAGGCAAAGAGAGGTGTAGGCTTTACTTGAACAACAACAAGCTCAACTTGCCCAACAAGCCTAGGTGAATCAAAATGCTCAGCACCAACGCCACAATATACGATAGAAATAGTGACAACGACAACAACACCAACACTAGGGCCATAACCTGCAGGCCAATCAAAGACGACGACGACAACAAATGGGACAGCAAGGTGCAAATAATGCCCATGCTGAGAATATTCACAATCAGCCCTTGCAGAATCAAGTGAATCAACAGCAGGGCAACATTCAAAATGTCAGGCCTCCATTGAGAAGACAAGCACAGGGTTTCCCTTCACAGAGGCAGCTATTGGGAGCTGAAAGGTGTAAACAACTTGATTTCATTGACATTCCTGATTTCCCTAATCCCATTCCAACTGAGATTAGGGGAAAAATTCCAAGGTTTCAAGGTAACAATGCAGTTACTGGTGAGGAACACTTGAGACACTTCATCAATGTCACGGATGAGCATGAGATTGAAAATGAAGATGTGATGATGAAGTTGTTTGTGCACTCATTGGAAGAAAGTGCAAAATAATGGTACAAGGATCTCCCTAATAACAACATTGATTCATGGGAAGAATTCATGAGAATGTTTAGACTGGAGTATGGGGATAGGATTGACCACCACAAGTTTGCCATTCATGAACTCATAGCCATCAAAAAGGCCATCAATGAGATAGTAGCTGATTTCAACAACCGCTTCATCATGACAATGAGAAAGGTACCTCCTCATATGAGACCCAATGAATCTATGTGCTTGGTTTTATATTGTGGTGCTTTTGATTCAAAATTAGGTTACTGTTTGAGGGACAAGAGTCCACAGACATTAAGGGAAGCATATGCTACATCTATAAATATAGAGAGTAACATGAGAGCTTCAAGGAAGCACAATAGAAGGGCTGATGTGAAATTATCCCTGCCAGATAAACTTGTTCTCAATAAAGCTCTTACTACTAATGATAAGTTGGACAAACTTATGGGGGTTGTGAAAGATTTGTCATATAAGGTTGCCAGAAATGACAAAGGGTTGCCTCCGTAGGCTGCTGCAACACATTTCAATGAAGGTCAAAGATTGCATAACAGACCTTACAACAAAAATTAGTCTAAGAGACCACAACACAATGACAGACAAGCTGCCCCCAGGCATGTTAGCTTCAAACAGCTTGAGAGAGATTCTCCTACTCCATTGAGAAAGGATCAAATAAATTTTCAAGATGAATCTTTATGGTGCCAAGCTTGCTTCCTTCCCCATGATCCAGCAAATTGCGCAGTCGCTCATTCAATGAGCAGAGATGAAGAGTTTCCAATGGCAAGGTTCAATTTAGTTGAGAAAGGATGTGTGGAAAAGAACATTATTTTAGATTTGAAGACTTCACCCTTCAAGGAGACTTCAAGGAACTTGCTTGTTATGATGCAACCCTAGCTTCAAAATATAAATTAGATGAAGATGTCAAGACAGAAAAACAATCATCTATGGCCACCACAGTTATGGTGTGGTTTTCACATGAAAATGCAGATTTTAGTTATGAGATGGGTGATACAACTTTTGGAACAATCAATGAGGATATGCATGAAAGGGTGTTCGTGGGTCAAAGCTACATACAAGGTATGCAATTCCATAGTAAGTCTGATGATCCTTGTTTCACGCACATCATCACACTTGATGAATACCTATTGAAGCTGTATGAGATACATTTTATTAAAGAGCTGCTGATCATAAAGACTAAGGGATTGCCGAGTAAGAAGATTCTACAGTTTGATAATGTATGGTTTGTCTTGGAGTTGTTCTGAAACTATGGAACTCACATCCAAGGATGAACCAATGATGTTGAGAGCTAGTGATAAAAATGCAACACCTAAAGAAGATGAATCTGCACTCACATGTTTCTGCAAGATGAGGATTCACTTCTTGCATCAGCCAATAAGGAGTGCATGTGTCTTCATAATGACCACCAAGTAGAAGGGTATACTATCACAGAATTAGCCAGATCAGCAGTGATTGATCAGTTTTATAAAGGTGATGTTGTTCATTATTATGAAGACAAATTAGAAATGTTGCATGAAGATTTTGGGTCTCATAAGTCACATCACTTGGAAGGACAATTGAAGGTAAATGATGGTCAAATTATGGAAGCCCTAACTCACTTTGATGATATTCATAAGATGATGGTAGATTTGTGTTGGAAGGCTCTAGGGAACCATGACGGTTTTGAAGGAGGTCTATCTCTTGATGACTTGCACGAACTCAAGGAGGCCTTGATGGTAGCGAAGACAAACTACCTACACTTACTCACCGATAGAGATCATCTCCTCACACTTGGTGAGATACACCTTGATGCTTTGAAAAGAAAGGAAGATGAGGTGGATAAGCTCACCTTTGAGCTTAATGCTACAGTAGATTCTTTGAAGAGCACTCAAGAGGCCCTTCAAGAATTGGAAGATCATGTGGAGAAGCTTTGTTGGGACCTGAACATGGCACATTCTTTATCACACCCTGCAGAATTTCAAACTTCTATGGCAGCCACATCCGATGAAAAGCAATGCAACATGAAGATGGCAACAAGTTGAGACATGGAGGAAGGACTTGAAGGATCCCATGATGAAAACATGAAGATAGAACAGACATATATACATCATGATTAAGCTTGCAGCCATGTGACAGAATTTGTGATGCATGGTACACTTGATTTGCACTTGGAGACGTCTCGTGGACCGGCACTTGTTGATATCCATCCACTCGTGGAAGGAGAGATGATTGAGATTGATGAAGACATCACACTCGAGCATGAGGTAAGGACTGATTTTCTGATGCATAGCAGCAGTCCCTTGTCTTCACCTCATCATGACATGACAGCCAAGAGGATCAGCCTTGAGACATGTGTTTATCATGGAGAGACTCATGTCAGATCAGCATTTGATGGAGAGCATGCAACAAGGAGGAGGAAGATGTTTGAGATGGATGAAGACACTATGGAAAGCTATGACAGCAGTTCTGATTTTCTAATTTGGAACAACGGTCTTTGGTTTTTGCATAATCTTGAGATGGCAGCTCCTACTCATGAGGATGATAGTAAGAAGTCTTCTCATATTGTTGGCACTCATTTGGGAAACAAACATGAGGTCTTATTTGTGTGTCCAAGACATAAGAGGACCAAGTTAGTACAACATGACATGGTAGAGGCAAAGAAGATTCAAAACATGTGGCATATGAGGAATGAGCCTTATATGGTGGTTAAGCAAGTAGAGCATTTAGGTTTGAGGTATGATTCCGAATTCTTTGAGTGTTTACATAGGCTGCTTCATGAAGTTTTGGTGTCACCTCTTTTGGAGAGCCATTTGAAGGCTCACATCATAGACTTGGATGGCATTACGGAGGATACACTTTGTGTATCAGCCACTAGTGTTATGACTACATATCTAGAGAGAGATATGAGTGATGCAAATTTAGGTTGGTCTTTGAACATTCATGGAGCACTCGAGGAGTTTGCTAATGATGGGATACAATTCTCTCCTGATGATGACTCTTGGGTAGAGTATGTAGTTCTATTTCAGAGATTTGTGATGCATGCCATGGAGACACTTGCATTTGTTGGGCATACCTTGGAGGTGTAGTTGAACTGTGACACAAGGTATGGAGGTATTGATATGACATTTGGTTTTGTGTTACTGATGCTTGTGTTTCAGCTGGGCTATGGCATAGGGGTTGGAAGAAAGCATGGAGATCTTGATGTTCCAGCCCTAGTTCATGAGGATCCATTCCATACATTGTTTAGAGATGGCTGTTCTACTTCATGGAACATGGAATTCTTGCATAACTCTTGGAGGACAGCGGCTGTTCGGGAGTTTGTAGGAGAGTTGCATCATCTCCTCACCATTGGAGAGTGGCATAGGGTTCATACTCTATCATCCTATGACCTTAGCGATGTTATTTTCATCCACATAGGTCTGATTTTCAGTCATGAGGTTGCTCTTTTGCTCTATATAAGCAACTTGGAAAGAGCTGTTATACACTTTCTTGCACCTATGTTGGATATTCTTCACATCCATGGGAGATCTACAGGAGTTGGAGAGTGGTTTTGTGTTGCTATGCTAGCACTTTTCTTTATATTTGTCGGATGCGATGATATAATGATTTGGGATCCAGGTGGTGACATGCTTGACACATTACTCATTTGGATATAAATGAGTTGCTTCACAACTCACAGAGCATTGATGATGGTTATATCAGAGTGGAGCAGCGGAAGCTTGGAGGCATGTGGTGGTGTTTCAAAGTGCACATTTTTCATCACTTGTTGACAAGCATGGCTTTCTTTAGGGCTTCGTGTTGGTCTAGTGTTTGGTCCTTGATGGATTTCGCATTCTTGGATGGAGCCTTCAGAGATTTGGAGGTTTTGGCACTTGTCGTTGAGAGCATGTTTTCAGAGCTTGGAGGATGGCGCCAGGTTAAGTTCGAGTGTGTATGGCTTCTGCCACCGGAGCTCACTTCGTAGGGCATTCTTCATATTCTTCTTGGGAGTTACAGCCACAGGTTAAGGAGCGGGGTGTTCATAAGACATTTGATTGGATGCAGATACTTGTCATTTGATGGTATTTTATAGGATGCAGGTTTGTCATTGCTTGAGGACAAGCAATCTCGGGAAGGGAGGACTCTAACGTCCCCTTTTATGAAGTGTTCACAGAAGAAAACCTATGAGGCCAATTCTCACACTTTGGGATTTTTGGTTGGCGAATTAAGCATGAAATTTGAATTATCATATTTTCTAATGATTATGATATATTCACTTTGAATAAAATAATTTGTCTCCTAGAGGAGCGAACCTTCTAGGGATGGTTGAGTGTGGAAGATGATTTCAAATCTTCAATTTGAAATTGGGTCGGCCAAAACGTGAGAAAAGAATTTCATGACTTGGGTTGGCCTAGCAGGAAGAAAAATAATTTAAAACTAATATTTTGTGGAGCACTCACTTGGAGTCGGCCTCATAGGAAGGGAAAGATAAGTCTTTAGATTTGAGAGCCTAAATTTGGAGGAGTCGGCCACCTTGGGAGTTTGAATTAATAAAATAAGAAGGCACACTTGCCTTGGTCAGCCCAAATTGGATGAAAAGAACAAAAAAGAAATTAAATGTCAAATATTTTATTTTGAGCGCCAAGATTGATCTAGGGAGGTCGGCCTCTTTGAGAAGGAAAAGGGGATAAAATAATGATAATGTTATCCTAGGTCGGCCTACAAAAAAGGTATAACTTTTGGGTGCCAAGAAGTATTTGGTAAGTCGGCCTCTAGTGGAGAAATATTAAAATCAAAACATTCTTTTCCCTTGGTCGGCTTATTTTGGAGATCCAATGCAATAAAAGGAGGTCAGCCAGCTAAGGAAGAGAAGGGAAAACATGTACTTAAGCAAGTGTGGATCATTTTCGGCATCATGAAATCAGCTTGTTTCTTATTTTTCCCATTGTGAATCTGCAACTTTGTTTGCAACTAATCCAAGGAAGAAAACCCTTGCGGATATTCGGTGAGTTGGATGAAAACCTAGCTCATCTTGTGGAGAGTTCGTGACGGAGCTCTAATTGCATTTCATTGGAGATATTAATAGATAAGAAGAGCAGAAATCTAAATCAGATCTGAAGATCATTGTGGAGGCTTCCTTTTTGGCATGGCATGTGTCATTTTGACTAGGGTTTACCCTAGATGTTGAGCATTGCCCATTGGAGGAAGGGTGATTTGCATTTGGAGGCAATTTGGAGGTGTTTTTGCTGATTAGGGTTTGCAGACTTGGAGCAGCAGAAGTGCAGTCCAGATTCACCCTATTTTGGAGGAGATTCCTTGGTGGTTTGGACAACATTTGCATAGGGTTTCAACCCTACTTTGGAGCACCATCATTGAAGGACCATTGTTGAAGGTTTTGTTGGCATTTTGGCGACATTGATCACATTTTCCGAAGCAGCAGACCTTGCAGACCTGAGAGATCAGATTTGGAGCAGATTTCCTTGGTGTTGAAGAGTAGAAGACATAGGGTTTCAAGCCCTAGTTGGAGCGCAGCCCTTGGAGATCATTTCTATCTTCTTCTAAGGTCATTTTGGCATTGTTTTTGGTATGTACCAGCCTACTATTAGGTCTAATTTGTAACAGCAGAGATCTGATGTATTATTGGGCATGATTGGTCTATGTTTTTGAAAGTAACTTGCATATTCAGAATTCTGATTCATAGCAGCAGTTGTTCAACTCAGAAAATCAGATTTTGTTCCATGTTTATACTTGCAATTTGATGATATTTTGGTTGGATAAGTTTCGTGTTTGAAGATATGATCATAAGGATTCATAATTGCTTTGTTATTGGAGCCTTTGGTTGTTTTTCTGTTCGCTGTCCTTGTTTGGTTTCAATCAGAAAATCAGATCAGAATCTAGAGTTTTGAGCAAAAAACAAAAATGCAGAAACTTAGGGTAGAATTCAGAAGTTGGAAATCAGAAATTTAGGGCAAGACCCTATGTGGGATATTTCAAAGGATATCTGCGCAATTATGTTGCAAGGCAGCAGAAGGGTTGTGTCTAGTGGTTGCATTTGGGAGAGCATTGTTACAACACCACCTATCACATGTCGATAGGCATATTGCCATTCAGAGCCTTGTATGGCTATGATGCTATGTATTTTGTGGACTTAGCATTTGATGATAGCAGAGCTCCTGGAGCTGGAGATATGATGCAGGATAGTCAGGACATCCTTAAGACACTTAAGGATAATCTTCACCATGCCCCAAATCAACATAAGATGTATGCAGATAGGCACAGAGTGGAGAGAACTTTTGAGGTTGATAACTTGGTTTTCTTGCACCTCCAGCCATATAGACAGTCTACACTGAAGAAGAGCTATGTAGAAAAGCTAAAACCTCGGTTCTATGGTCCCTACAAGATTGTGAGAAGAATTGGAGAAGTTGCATATGAGTTAGAGTTGCCCGAGGGTAGTCGAATTCACAATGTATTTCATGTATCTTGCCTCAAAAGGGCAATTGGGCAGCACCTTACTTCTTCTCCAAAGCTTCCACCGTTGGATGAGGAGAAACCGATTCTTGTTTCTAATGCTATTTTGGATGTTACGGAGCGCAGATTGCGTAGCAGGGTGATCAAGGAATACTTGGTGAGATGGAAGGACTTGCCTATTGAGGATGCTACTTGGGAAGGAGACCAGATTATGCAGCATCCGGGTTTGCAATTGCTTGAGGGCATGCAATTCCGAGAAGGGAGGACTATCATGTCCCCTTTTTTTGAGTGATCACCCACCAAAGTCGGCTAGCCTATTTTATTCTCGTGGGCTAGGTCGAAGAAGTAAGGGAATATTTTGATTAGTTAAATCTTGCATTTAACTAATTTAGTCAAGCTTATTGATGATGGGAAATGACCTTGCGTATTTTTGTGATGCCTTAGAAAATATAAAATAATGCAAAATAATTTCTTTTGATGGTGGACGACCTATGAGAGGTCAAAGGAGGCATTTAGTGGTTCCCAAAGAGGTTCGCCCAAATTGGGAAAAAAATATAAAATAAAATAAGGTCATTTCTTTATGTTGGCACCCAAAAGGAGGTCGGCCTAGGGAGAACAGAATAAAAAGAAAATAAAAAGGAATTCTCTCATGAGGTCGGCAAGCTTGAGGAGATAAATTCATGTATAAATATAAGGTGTTTTGAGCTAATTGGATCATCATTCATTCATATTCCTTTTCATTTGGAGATTCATCTCTTGGTTGCAATCTTTTGGTTTAGCGCCTTCCTAAGATAAAACCCTAAGGAAGATAGGTGGATTGGACGAAAACCCAATCATACTGTTCATAATGGCACTTCATTGGCAACTTATGACAGAGGAGAGTTTTGATTGCATATTCAAATTTTGGATCAGCATTGGAGGAGATTTCCTTGTGGCATTTGCATTCATTTGGCACTACGGTTTAACCCTAGATGTAATGTCCCTTATAGGAACAATACTAATTTTTCCCTAAATTATGAATTTCTAAGCAAACAAAGGTTTAGAGAGTACCTTGGCTCGATTTAATTCCTACAAACAAGTTAGAAAATACTTACAATAATATTTCTCACAGTCAAGTTAACATGATTAGCAAACTCATAATGGCATTATTAATTCAACTCATCCTAACTATCTAGGAGACTCAACCATAAGAGAGTTGAGGAGTGACTTTGATGGGGTGTCTTGGATCCTCTACCCTAGGCCCAAGAGCGGATATACCACCCCCCTTGGCCTCATGTGGCACATGCCATCCATATGAGGTGGTCTACCTAATGAGCTATCCGTTATCTTGTTCCCCCTCATCTTGTCATTTCCTTTTCCTTTCTCTATGATTGGCTCCTTTGAATTTGTCTGTCTATAATAGGAGAACGAGATCACAAGAGGGTGCCTCAGAAGCCATCTCTTCTAAGCCCAAGGGCAGTACCCTTTGTACCCCCTTGGCCCCAATGGGATTATTCAATCCCCCCTAAAGGGGTGGTGTACCTAGAAGAGTGCCCCATCACCGTTATCCTTCTTGCACCGCATTTCCTCCATCATAGTAACCATGGCATTCATACAAGAATCCACATTAATGCATAATAAACTCATCAAACTCATAGTTGCAAACAATTCTATCAGCCATACAAATGAATCATGAAGATGATATCACAATATGCATAATCATATCTAAACATACATAGATCCTACCACACATATATTAACTTACAAATCTACAATCACAAGATAGCTTATGCAACAGAGATTCTATGGTTTCTTTGCTGATCTGTTTCTCTTCCTCCTTCAGATCTGCGTACTTTTTCAAATCTGCATACTCAGTCATAATTCTGCTGGTATATATATGATTTATTCTTCCTATATATCTTGACTGCAGATCTGTATATATCTTCCTCTCTTAATTCTGCATATTTAAATTAGATGTTTCATATATTCAGATAATATACTCCTTGATTGATTGTTGGTCCTTTATGTTTCTCTGCTGCCAATTAGAAAACTCAGAACTGTATATATTTTCCCTTCCTTAGATCTACTCACAAATTAGAAATATTATTCCTTGGATTCCCTTCCTTCTTTCACACTTATCACTATTTGATTATATATCCTTTTAGAGGTATGAATGGCCATATCCAATAGTGTTGTCCCTTAACTCTTGATGAAGATTACAACTCTTCACACACATCTTTTCCTTGATCACTGCCTTTAATTCATATTATACTAATTGCAGCTCTTTCCAAGTGCTAATCGCACCCATTCCATTATATTTGTGAATAAGACAGTCCTTGTGAACAATTTGCTTCACAAATAAAATCGTACCTCCTCTTATGCAAACCGCCCCATAAATCACATTTCCTCATTTTATCAATGATTTGCATCCATCATATCGTGTTGGTACCAAATCTAATTTAGGATCTTTGTCTTCATGTATGAAGAGCGCTTCATGATAAGGGTCAGCTTCAAGCTTTTCACACATACAAAAATCGTGGCTCTTACCTTTTTTTTATTAATGGCTCCTCTGTGTCTATAAACAAATCGTAATACCTTCATATTAATCACTTCTCTTTTATGATATCAAATTGCACCTTTTTATTTATCACATCGTAGCTTTTGGTTAAAGTACTCTTAGCAAAATAAATTCGCTGCACCATTAATAGTAATTGTTGCCTTTGTGAATGATAATCACTTCTTATTAAGATCGCTGTTAAATAAGAAAGTTTGTCTTGTTATGTAAGTGCTGCCATCTTAGGGAGTGCTGTCATATTTTATATTAATATATTCCATCTTATTACTATTATTTTTATAAATTGAATAAATATTAGTTTATATATATTTATAGTATATGATACTTATAATAATATCTAAATTGATAATACTCATATTTATATTTATTTTATATAATATCTTGTTATATAATAATATTATTTAATATTATTGTTTTATCTAAATATTAATTTTCTCTATCATTCAATATGTCTAAACACCACATTTCACGAAAGTAACTTCACTGTCTTTTATCATGATGTTTAAATCTTTAATTTAAACAATGCCTTAATATCGGGACATCACACTAGACTTGTGTTCCACATTTGGAGGCTCATTTTCGTGGCATTTGGTGTGTTCATAGCATTAGGGCTTGCCCTAATTTGGAGCGCCACACCTAGAGGAGGGCAACTTGGCCTTTGGAGGCAATTTCTTCATCATTGAGGGTTTCCTAAACCCTAATCCAAGCAGCAGCCCAAGCACCACCCTTGTAGAGGGTGTTTGGAGCATCATTCCATATCATTTTGGTATGTACAAACCTATTATTAGATCTGATTTGTAAGGGCAGAATTCCATGATGTATTTGGGCATGTTTGGCCTATGTATTTTGATGTAATTGCATATTCAGAAGTTCTGATTTGTAGCAGCAGACTGAATAATTCAGAAATCAGATTTGTTCTATCTATATATTTGGATTTTGGTGTCATGTATGGCTGAATGAGTTCATGATTGAAGATATAATCATAAGGCTTCAATATTGCTATATTGTTTGAGCATTTGGATGCATATATATTTGCTGTCCATGATTATTTGAAATCAGAAAATTAAATCAGAATTCTAGGGTTTGAGCATATCATGTCCCCATTTTTCGAGTGGTCACCTTTGGAGAGCAGTTGGGTTGGTTTTCACATTTCAGGACTCTTGGGAGATGAATTGAGGTTCGGAGATACATTGGTATATTCATCTAATGGTTTTGATATACTCCTTCCATTTATTACTTTCTCCTATTCATTGAAGCAAACCACCTTGTGGAGTTTGGACAGGGAAACTTGTCGTGTTGAGGAGGTTGTGCCGGGAGATGAATGTGCTAAAATGTTCTATGCCGATGCCATTTTGAGGAAGGGTACTTGTTATTGCTTTGATCATTCGCATGCGCCATCCTTGTGGAGATCTAATCTGATGTATACTTGGTTGAGATGACCTATAAAGGATAAAATAAATAATAAAATGGTTTCAGATCCTTGGCGCTTGGTGGAAGATAGCTTGAAGGAAATAAAGAAGACTAAAGTGAAGCAAATTGACCTAGGTCGGCCTAGGAAAAATGTATCCAATGATTGGCGCTAAGATATCCTAAGACAGGTAGGCCTGTTAGGACAAAAAACAAATATTTCAGGGTCTAGGTCGGCCAGAAATGGTTTGGGCGCCTAACTTCCATGGCTGGGTCAGCCACGTTGAAAATAAAGTAATAAATGATCCCTGGGTCGGCCAGCATTTGAGGGAAATGGAAACATGTATATATACAAGGTGGATTTGGCATTTCAAACCATCTGAAATATTCCGAGCCAATTTTTTTTGTTTTTTCAAATTACAAATTACAAACCAATGCACCCGTTAAGGTTAGCAGCTAAACCAAAACGTTGCTGAAGCAACTCTAACCAGAATGTACACCAGGATCCCGATGTGGGCAAGGTGTGAGCATTGGTCAGAGGATCTTAATTAAAATGCTTATGCAATAACTCTAACCAAGAATGGCGCCAATGATGGTGATCATATGGTCAGAGGGTCTTCTACACTAAGTACTGAAAGAGAACTCGACACCAAGTATGTGCTACCCAATCCAATATGGAGTTGAGGCGACCATATGGCGGAGTATTACAAATTACAATGCTTGAAAGAAATAACTGTAATGCTGAAAGTACTCAACACCCAGAATGTGCTTTCTATCCCGGAATGGGAAAGTAGCTACCATAGGGCGGAGGTAAAGTAAATACAAAAGCAAATACTGGAAGTAGAGTTGAGCATTACAAATCAGAATTGAACAAGATTGAGAATTACTGCCAGTACTACTGTCAGTTTACAAAATGAATCTCATTCGTCTTTAAATTAAAACCAGCAACCTATGAATTTACTCATATGCTCATATCTCCCTCATAACTCATCCAACTGACTTGAAACAAAATGCAATATTCCCTAAGAATGATGATGCTTAGGATAGAACACTGAAAACAGATCAAAATGCCATGTATTATTTATGCACAGATTCCAATGCATCAGCAGAGGGTACGGCCTTCAAGAAAGGGCGATCTTCCTTTTAAAAATCACAGCTATCTCAAAAAAACTGCAAACTGGATGAAAGTGACGCCTTGACCAGACAATGAGAATAAGAGAATACCCAGAACAATATTTTTGTTGTTTTTTGACTTATGAATAAAACACAAATCTGCTGTAGCTAAAAATGCAATGCCGGAAAAACTCTAATATGCAAAACTGAACTAAAGCCAAAAGCTGATTACAATGCACAAATCCCAATGTAAACTCACAAACTAGACTATTTCACCACTAGTCGCTATCTTTCAAGCGAGAAGCAATGCCAAACTAGGAGGCATACATTCCTCGAAGCAATCCCAAGGCCAATCCGGCAGCATAACATTATCAAGATTTTGGATCCCAAATGAGAGCACTCTTCCTCCTTTTATACTTTTCCAACTGGGAGTCTCTAAAATCCTCTTGCATATGGGATAAAACATGAGAGGGAAAATAATATAATCCTCTTCAATTCTTTTTCATCCTCAACCTTAAAGTCCCCTCTTTTAAAACAACATTAATATTAAATAATAATATTTAATTTACGGACTTTAAAACGGAGGCCAAGATGATGTCGGAAATCAATGATCTATAGCTCGTTGGAAAGGTCTTGACAAGACGAATCCAACCCCACTCTCAAAATCCTGTTCTGGTGCTAATCCTGAACTTACTAAAAATAGCCGTAACCAACAGGGACTAAGGAGAACAAACCCGGAAAGAAACTACCAACCAAACCACAATCCACGAACAAAAGCAACCGCCAAAACATGAAACCCCAATTTCAACCTCCGAGTAGCCTATGGGTCTCTGGAATAGGCCAACGGTCAACTGTAAAAGATCAATCTAGAAAACGAGACATTACAGTCCGCCTTTCCCAAGATTGCTTGTCCTCAAGCAATTGTAAGCCTGGATGCTGCAGAATCTCATCATTCTCCCAACTAGCATCCTCCATAGGCAAGTTCTTCCACTTCACCAAATACTCTCTGATAGTTCTTTTCCTCAAGGAACGCTCCCTGGAATCAAGAATCTCTTCTGGAATCAAAACTAACTATCCTTCTTCATCCAAGGGTGGCATCTGTGATGAAGCAACAAAATTGTGTCCAAGTGCCTTCTTGAGGCAAAACACGTGGAATACATTGTGCACTCTGCTATCCGAAGGTAGCTCCAACTCATAAGCTACTGCCCCCACCTTCCTAGTGACCTTGAACGGCCCATAAAAACGTGGTTTGAGCTTCTCAGCTCCACTTTTCTTGAGAGTGGACTGTCTATAAGGTTGTAGTCGAAGATAAACCATATCTCCAACTTCAAAAGAGCGCTCAACACGCTGCTGATCAGCATACATCTTCTGCTGATTCTGTGCAATCTGTAGATTGTTCTTCAATGAGTTCAAGATATCTTGACTCTGCTGTAACAAATCTTTGGCCTGAGGGGCTTTGCTATCACCAAACACCAAATCAGCAAAGCTAGGAGCCTCATAACCGTAAAGAGCCATGAAAGGTGACATCCTTATTGACATGTGAAAAGTAGAATTATAACAATACTCGCTCATGTGAAGCCACTTCACCCAAGCTCTTTGCTGCTCCGAAACATAGTTTCTCAGGTAACCTTCCAACCATTTGTTCACTATCTCTGTCTGTCCATCAGTTTGAGGGTGATAACTAGTGTTTGGAGTAAGCACTGTACCACTCATTCTGAAAACCTCTTGCCAAAAAGTGCTTAGGAACTTGCTGTCCCTATCACTCACAATATTTTTTGGCAACCCATGTAATCTAAACACCTCATGAAAAAACAAATCTGCAACTTGGGCTGCTGAAAAAGAGCTGGCAATGGCGAAGAAGTGAGCAAATTTTGTTAATCTATCCACTACAACATAGATACAATCTTTACCTTGAACCTTGGGCAACCCTGTGATGAAGTCCATTGATATGCTTTCCCATTTTTGATTGGGAATGGGAAGAGGTTGCAGAAGACCAGCTGGTAAAGTATGCTCATTCTTGTTTATCTGACAAGTGGGACACTCCTGAATGTAACGTTGAACCTCCCCTTTCAGCCCTTTCCAAGAAAATCTTTCCCTTATCTACCTATATGTCTTGAAGAACCCTTGATGACCAGCAAGTGGAATGTCATGAAAGGTCAACAAAATCTTCTTTTTGAGCTTAGAATCAGCCACCACAAAGATTCTACCCTTGTAGTGTATCAGCCCTTCGACCACTTTGTACCTTTCGTCAAGAAAAGTACCCTCAATGATGCTGGTTGCAAACTGATTTTTGGCATAATCAACAAGCAACATGTCCCTCCAATCAGCTGTAAGCTCACACAATGAGCTCAAATGCGGTCTCCTAGAAAGAGCATCAGCCACAATATTGTTTTTTCCTTTGACATATTCGATGTCAAAATCGTAAGCTTGAAGCTTACTCACCCACTTTTGTTGCCTCTCGTTCAAATCTTTTTGATGCATGAAGTGCTTGAGGCTATTGTGATCAGTCTTGACCACAAACTTGCTCCCCACCAAGTACTGTCTGAACTTAGCTAATGCATGCATAATGGCAAGCATCTCCTTGTCGTAGATGGAGTAGGTCCTTTCAACACCTCTTAATTTTCTGCTTTCAAACACAATGGGATGTTTGTCTTGCATCAAAACAGCCCCAACTCCTTCACCGGATGCATCACACTGTAGCTCGAATGGCTTGGAGAAGTCTGGGATAGCTAACATCGGACAAGAGCTCATGATCCCCTTAAATTTATCAAAAGTAGTTTGAGCCCTTTCTGACCAACAAAAAGCACCCTTTTTCGTGAGGTCAGTAAGAGGAGCAGCATTCTGAGAGTAGCCCTTCACAAATCTTCTGTAAAATCCACAAAGACCCAAAAATCCTTTCAGATGAGTCAAATTCTCAGGAGGTGGCCAATCAACAATTGCCTTGATCTTTTCAGGATCAACCTTCACTCCTTCAGCACTGATTATATGGCCAAGGTAAAGTAACTCCTTCATTCCAAATTCACATTTGGATTCTTTGGCAAACAAACTCTCTGATTCCAGGATGCTAAGCACTTCCTCCAAGTGCTTGAGATGTTCTTCCCATGTCTTGCTGTAGATCAGGATATCATCAAAAAATATCAATACAAACTTCCTCAACTGCTTCGGAAAGATTTTGTTCATACATGACTGAAAGGTAGCAGGAGCATTAGTCAACCCAAATGGCATGACTAGAAACTCGAAGTGGCCATAGTGACATCTAAATGCTATCTTCTCAACATCGGATCCTCTCATCCGAATCTGGTTATAACCCGATCTCAAATCGATCTTTGAAAAGAACTTGGCTCCATGTAGCTCATCAATGAGCTCATCTATCCTCGGGATGGGATATCGATTTTTGATAGTGCTTTGATTCAAAGCACGATAGTCCACACACATGCGGATGGTACCATCCTTCTTCTTCACCAGGACAACTGCCGAAGCAAAGGGGCTCTTGCTTGGACAAATGAAGCCCATCTCCAAGAGTTCCCGAATGTTTTTCTCAATCTCGTCCTTTTGCTTCTTAGGATACTGATAAGGAGTTGTAATAACTGGTTTAGCTCCTTCCTTGAGCTCTATGACATGCTCCGAACCTCGATCAAGAGGTGGTCCAGGAGGTAAATCAGCAAACACCTTGCTCTTCTTTTTGAGTAAAGATTGAATATCAGGAGGGTAGTCTCTCTTTGTTTCAACCGGACTAGCAGGAAGAATCATACACTCTGCAGCCCACTCAACTTGATCATGATAAATCAACCTCGCCATCCTCTTGAATGACACAATCCGAGGACCACCATTGGACATTCCTCTTATCACTACATTCTTTCCTTCGGATTGAAACTTGAGCTCCATGGTTTGCAGATTTAGAGTGATCTCCCCGAGTGAACGCAGCCATTGAATGCCTAGGACAGCATCCGTATCTCCAATTTTAACTACATAGAAGTCGTCCTTGACCTCATAGTTTCCCACTTGCATGGTCATGTTTGAAATCTTCTTGGTGCAGGTGATGTGAAAACCATCAGCAACCATAACCTTGAAGCCTTCAAACTCTTCTGTTTGCAGCCCCTTCTTTGCCACCACAGCTTCGTCAATGAAGTTATGCGTTGCTCCAGTGTCAATCAAAGCAACTATGCGTTGCACCTTAATCATCCCTCGAACTTTGAAGGATTCATTCCTTTGAAAGCTCGAAAGTTGAGCCAAAGTGCCTCCACTTCCCTTTTCATCTTCAGAGTCCTCTGAGACTTTTTCCACTTCACTGTCTTCAGAATCAGACTGCTGGTCTGACAAATCAGAATTACTTTCTTCAGCTGAATAGTATTCAATTTGATGAAATTTGCCTCCTTTTGGGCAAACATGATCTTGGGACCATTTTTCTCTACACCGGAAACATAACCCTTTTCTTCTGAGTTCATTAAGTGTCTCAGGATCCAACCTTGTGACATGAGGTTGATGCTGTTTGAACTCCTTATGCTGAGGTCTTTTTCCTTTATCTCTTTTGTGAAATGATGGCTTGGGTTGAAACTTTGCTTTAAGAGCAGCCCACTCCATGTTTCTTGCCTTCTTCATTGCCTCTTGTAGAGAGGGTGGATCAAAAGCTTTAATCCAACCCTTGAGTGGCTCTGTCAATCCTTCACTGAATAGGATCACCAAGCGCCTCTCAGTGACTCCTGTGACCATGACTGAAAGCCTTTGAAACTCAGCTATGTAGGCATCAACTATACCATATTGCTTAAGTTGTGCCAATTCTCTGAAATGCACTTCTGGATCTTTTTTCTCAAATCTCTCTATGAGCTTATTGTTAAACTCATCATAGGTAGTGATAGACCGATGACCCAAGGTGACTAGACCATGGTACCACCACTCGTGCGCCACCCCATCTAGGTGTAGCGTAGCGAACTTAATCGCCTCCTCCTCCTCCTCCATGGGTCTAAGAGCTAGATAGTTGTCTAACTTCTGTATCCAAGCTCTGGCTGAACTATTGTCACTCCCATCAAAATGTGGAAGCATAACCTTGTTGATAGCTTGATGCAAATCCCCATGAACTATTGTCCTCCTTTGTTCATAATGTCTTCCTTGTCCTCTATCCTTCCTTTTATGATCCATAAAATCATTATAAGACATATCTGCCTTAATTTCATCAGGTAGAGAATCATACTCAGCGCGGCCGAGTCTCAACTGTTCAACAAATGACACATTTTCTTCTAGATCAAGATGAGGTTTTACTGGTGCCAAGAAAGTGGGTTTGAATGGCCTGGAAGAAATGTTTGTGTTATTTGAAGCAGGCTGAGCAGCATGTCCGTTATGCTGGTTGGTGGCACTGTGTTCTCCACCATGTCCTGAATTGTTCAGTAGAGTTTGGTTCTGACCCATTCTCCCCATCATGAGAGATATCATATCCATTAAAGTATCCATCTTCCTCTCGAACCTCTTTGCCGGACTTAATGATCTTTCTCTTCCTTTCCCATTATTATCTTTGTTACCTCCCGACATCCCCTCATTATCCCCCATTTCTCCTTCAGGAGAAGACTCCCAATTGGCTCTTAATACCTCTGAAGCTGTCTGACCTTCTGGGGCCTGATGCCAATGAAACTGACTGGTAGCCTTCTTGTATTCTCTTGCTAAGTACCTCTGTTCTCTGTCACTCATAGAAGGTTGTTTTCACAGGATGGCAGGACGCGTGGCTCTGATACCACTGAAATATTCCGAGCCAAATTTTTTTGTTTTTTCAAATTACAAATTACAAACCAATGCACCCGTTAAGGTTAGCAGCTAAACCAAAACGTTGCTGAAGCAACTCTAACCAGAATGTACACCAGGATCCCGATGTGGGCAAGGTGTGAGCATTGGTCGGAGGATCTTAATCAAAATGCTTATGCAATAACTCTAACCAAGAATGGCGCCAATGATGGCGAGCATATGGTCAGAGGGTCTTCTACACTAAGTACTGAAAAAGAACTCGACACCAAGTATGTGCTACCCAATCCAATATGGAGTTGAGGCGACCATATGGCGGAGTATTACAAATTACAATGCTTGAAAGAAATAACTGTAATGCTGAAAGTACTCAACACCCAGAATGTGCTTTCTATCCCGGAATGGGAAAGTAGCTACCATAGGGCGGAGGTAAAGTAAATACAAAAGCAAATACTGGAAGTAGAGTTGAGCATTACAAATCAGAATTGAACAAGATTGAGAATTACTGCCAGTACTACTGTCAGTTTACAAAATGAATCTCATTCGCCTTTAAATTAAAACCAGCAACCTATGAATTTACTCATATGCTCATATCTCCCTCATAACTCATCCAACTGACTTGAAACAAAATGCAATATTCCCTAAGAATGATGATGCTTAGGATAGAACACTGAAAACAGATCAAAATGCCATGTATTATTTATGCACAGATTCCAATGCATCAGCAGAGGGTACGGCCTTCAAGAAAGGGCGATCTGCCTTTTAAAAATCACAGCTATCTCAAAAAAATCTGCAAACTGGATGAAAGTGACGCCTTGACTAGACAATGAGGATAAGAGAATACCCAGAACAATATTTTTGTTGTTTTTTGACTTATGAATAAAGCACAAATCTGCTGTAGCGAAAAATGCAATGCCGGAAAAACTCTAATATGCAAAACTGAACTAAAGCCAAAAGCTGATTACAATGCACAAATCCCAATGTAAACTCACAAACTAGACTATTTCACCACTAGTCGCTATCTTTCAAGCGAGAAGCAATGCCAAGCTAGGAGGCATACATTCCTTGAAGCAATCCCAAGGCCAATCCGGCAGCATAACATTATCAAGATTTTGGATCCCAAATGAGAGCACTCTTCCTCCTTTTATACTTTTTCAACTGGGAGCTCTAAAATCCTCTTGCATATGGGATAAAACATGAGGGAAAATAATATAATCCTCTTCAATTCTTTTTCATCCTCAACCTTAAAGTCCCCTCTTTTAAAACAACATTAATATTAAATAATAATATTTAATTTACGGACTTTAAAACGGAGGCCAAGATGATGTCGGAAATCAATGATCTATAGCTCGTTGGAAAGGTCTTGACAAGACGAATCCAACCCCACTCTCAAAATCCTGTTCTGGTGCCAATCCTGAACTAACTAAAAATAGCCGTAACCAACAGGGACTAAGGAGAACAAACCCGGAAAGAAACTGCCAACCAAACCACAATCCACGAACAAAAGCAACCGCCAAAACATGAAACCCCAATTTCAACCTCCGAGTAGCCTACGGGTCTCTGGAATAGGCCAACGGTCAACTGTAAAAGATCAATCTAGAAAATGGGACATTACACCATCATTCAAGCATTCATTCATCTATCATTTGGAGTTTTATCTCTAGCGAAGATCCTTGAGACGAAAACCTCAAGCATCTTGGAGGAGTTGGACGAAAAACTAGCTCTTCTTGGGAGGATTCCGTGAAGGGAATTCACTTGTACTTCATGATTCTTTGGAGCAGAATTGCAGATCAGGTTTAGGAGATCATCTTGGCACTTCTTGGCTTGGATTGTGCATCATTTGAAGAGGAGTTTGCCATTGGAGGAGAGCGCCTAGTCTTGGAGGGAATTTTGTGGTGTTTGCATGGCCGGCTAGTGTTAGTGCAGAGCAGAATTTCAGTGCAGCAGCAGAGTAGACCATTTCCCTTTATGTTAGGAGGTTAGATTGCATTGTTTTTTATATTCAGTTTAGGGCAGAACTTGCTGGGCTTGTTTCTCATGCATGCCCATATCTATCATTGTATTTGAAGACACTTTTATAATCAGTTTATTGCATCAGACTTCTTTATTTGTTTTCAGTTATGTGTGTTGGTTGAATGAAGTGGATTTGATGTTCATATGATGGAGAAATGCAAGTACATTATGGTTGATTATGTCTATGGCAAATTTATGGTGTTTTGAAGTATTTTATGGGCTGCCCTAGTTACTTGTCCAAGTCTGATTTTCACTTCAGAAATTGGGGTTTGAGCAGAAAATTAAGATATATATTTTGGAAAGTCCATAAATCCAGTTTTACCTGTAATATCCCATTTGGGGACATTACAGAGCAGAATTCTGAAAGTGCAGAAATCAGAAAACAAAAATCAGAATTTTAGGGCAGATCCCATTGGGGATATTACATTCAAAAATCCATAATGCAGGATTATCATAATGGTATGTTGAATTCAAAATTATGAATTGAATTATTGTCAACAACGAAATAATAACATGCAAAAGGAGCTGTTGCGTATACAATATTGATGCATTGATTTGATTGGAAGGGATCTTTAACATTTCTGACAAACTATATAAGAATATGCATAAGAATTTTAATACAATTAAATAAAACTTAAAAGTAATTCAAAGTCCCAAACATATAATTGATCTCTCACCTTATGTGTATTCCAGTCTGGATTAAGTGTTTGCCACTTGACTTTTGATTTGAAGTCTTGAATCAAGTTGTGCCCAGTAAATAAAATGTATCTATTGGGAGATTACACGCAAATATGATCTATAGGAGCAATAATTCTTGTATGTGTAAAATTATTTTTCATATAAATATCCAAATGAACATAATTAGAACATACACATTTATACATAACTCTATTCATTGAGAAGCAATAGCACTAGAAATAAAATAAACTAGCCAAAATGACAAATATATCTCCACATGACTTACGGATCAGAAGAGCCATTCATATCAGAAGCTCGTAAGTTATTTGCTCTCAATGATGCAAACTGTAAAATCGCAGGAGCACAAGTCATGTAAGTGAATTGCATAGCTGTCTACTAAATCACTAAATGGGCATTGACTTTGAAGAGTTCTAAACAATCTGTTTTTGTTAATATGATTCGACAATTTGGTTTATATCTTAATCTCATTACCTACATAGTGATATCATCAACAACGCTTTGATGATATTATGAGAAATTTGCTGAAAAACGCACCACTGATTATTTTGACTGATCCATTTTATTTCAAAATAGAATCGGAATTATATGACTACAATATTCTCCTTCAGCTAACACAAGCCTCTCATGACACAACAACTCAAGAACTTGATTTTGCATCGATAAAAAAAAGGAAAGGGTACCCTAGTCCAAGAAGAGTTTGTAGTGATACTTAAAACAATTCTAATTAACAATTAAATATTAAAAAAACCTTTCATTCCCATGAAATATTTTAAATGGCTTCAACTGAATAAAACAATTACTTTGAAGGAAAAAGAATACAGTTCTTTGATGCAAACTATCCAATAACATAAAGCTAACAATATATAGATGAACTATAGTTTGCTATTGCCACTGGTATCTTGTTTAGACCTATGAAAATATATCTTATTATAAATATTAGCAGAGTTTATGGAAAAAATTCCACGCCTATATTCTCCTTGTTATACCAGGCACTAATTTCTGATTTTATACAAACCATGCAACATAAGTGACCAACTTCGTGACAACTAAAAATCAGTTGAAGATGCTTCAAAATTTAGCTGTGCATAGATAAAGATTAAATGAAAATTTAAGTTTCAAAATTTTTCTTAAATAAATAAATATGCAATATAGAATAATCAAATTGTAGAGAAATATGAAATGAATCACCTTTACGACAATTAGTTTGTCTGGGGGAATCAATATTGTTTACTTATTGATGAGATTTTTTACAGTATAGCATTGTTCAATCTTTTAGTATTTTGTCATGATGGTGACCCATGTAATTCCTTACTTTGTTTATCACTGTATTGCAACCATTAAATGTATCATACTGACATGCTCATGCAAAGAGTTTTAAGGACATAATTATGTCTTTGTGGCATCGCTCACAATTAGTAATTCCCCGTGGGACCAAGATGAATAGAGTTAAAACATACCTTGCTAGCATTGTTCTCAAACTATGCTATACAATTTGTCGAATGCAGGGGTACACGGGGAGGCGTCCCCACCTCCTCCAACCCCGTCCCCATTCCCTATGACGTTTCCGGGACGGGGGGATGGTTGGGGACGTCCCCTCGGCGTCCCCTGCAAAACAGAAAAACCAGAAACGTTTCCAGGACGCGTTTAAATTATCGGGGACATCACTCAGAGTACCGGGGACGCCTGGCCATCCCCGTGACGGCCGGGGACGTCCAAGACGTCCCTCAACCATCCCAGGGACGGCCAGACGTCCCCTACGGCTTCTTAAAAAAAAGAAATTAAACGCATGTTTAAACTATGAAACTTAAAAAATTTATACATCTAATAAAAACTATAAATTTTTTAAGCCAGAAACCCTAAAGGCTAGACGTCCCTCGACCGTCCTGGGGACAGCTAGGCATCCCCAGCGGCTTCTTAAAAAAAACGAAATTAAACACATGTTTAAACTATGAAACTTAAAAAAATTATACATCTAATAAAAACTATAAAATTTTTAAGCCAGAAACCCTAAAGTCTAAAGGTGAATAAGACAAAGAAAAACAAATGAAAAGTAAAGGCTAAAAAAAACAAAACTCAGAAGCGACCGATGGAGGAAGGAGAAAACGGCACTGCACACAGTCGACTCATTCAAGAGGGAGGAGAGTCGACTCATTCAGTCATGGACTCATTTGACATTTCATTGTTTCAATGTTAAATGTTGAACTTTAAAGTTAAACTTTAAGCCTGAACGTTGCAGAGAGGTGGAACGCTGTTATTTTGTGACTGCCATCAGTTATGAAGTTTATACATGTTTAATGAAATTCCTATGTGAGGAGGCGTTGAACTTAGTGAAATCGTGGATGCATAAGGGAGAACACAGGGGCAATTTGCTGATGTTTAGAAGATGAGTCACTAAGGTGAATATAAATCAGTTTGAACTTTGAATAGAGGTGCCTGGTGGAGGTGTTTGAGAGTCAGTTTCAAAGTTCGTTGATTGTTTATTGTTTGTTTTGAATATTGAAATGTTGCAGCCTGCAACAAGAAGGTCCCTCACAACAAGAACAAACTCAAACAAACATTTGAAAGTTGAACCCAACAAAGCATTTATCCGTTCGGTCTGGCCGTTGATTTGGGGATGATGGCTCATGCACATGAGTATCTTTGTGTCCATCATCTTGAAGAGCTCGGACCAGAAGTTGCTTGTGAAACGAGGGTCCCTGTCAGAAATGATGCTTAGAGGGACACCCCAATACTTGACTACATGCCTGAAGAAGTAATCTACCACATCCTCTGCTCGGCATGGAGATTTGCATGCAACGAATGTTGCATACTTGGAAAAATGATCCACCACGACCATGATACTTGACACTTCGTTCACTTGAGGGAGCTGTGTTATGAAGTCCATGCTGTGAGAGGCCCAAGGCCGAACTAGCACTGGGAGGGGTTGGAGTAGGACATCGGACAACTTTGTATCAACCTTGTCCTGCTGGTAGATCAGACAAGTTTAGACATATCCGTCCACATCCTCTCTCAACTTTGGCCAGTATACACCTTGCTTTAGCAAAGCCAAAGTTCGCTTCTACCCTGGGTGTCCTGCCCATGCCGTATCATGACATTCATGCATCAACTCCTTCCTTAGATCCTTCCACTTAGGCACATATATCCTATCTTTTGTAAAGAAAAGGAGTCCATCTTTCAATGAACAGCTCCTTGTTCTTCCTGCTTTCACCTACCTTACAACTTGAAAAGCCTGAGAGTCGACCTCCAAGCCTTCTCTGATTCTGCTCAAGATATCATCGAACAACTTGACCTGGGTTATTCCTGTCCCTATCTTGGCTCGGTGTTCTTGCAGAGCAGCCAACTGAGCCTTCCTGCTCAAGGCGTCGGCAACTACATTGGCCTCGCATGGGTTATGCACTAGGTTCATGTCAAACTTTGCCCAGCAAGCTTGCTTAGGGGTCAACTTGGCCTGTGTTTTTATGTAAGTGCTGGAAATGTTGTTCGTCTTTACCACAAAGGGGACACCAAGAAGATAGTGTTGCCATTTCCTTAGACAATGAACTATCCCCTGTCATTTCTTTCTCATGCGCTAGGTCTCTTCTCTCTCTGTCATTCAATTTTTTGTTTTCATAATCCACGGGGTGGCCTTCCTGCATTAGAACTCTTACCGCATAGTTTGAAGCATCCGTCTGAACCTCAAAGAGCTTGCCAAAATTTGGCAGTGCAAGAATAGGCTCTGCAACTAGCCTTTGCTTTAACTGCTCAAACGCATCTTGTTGTTTCTCCTTCCAAGTCCAAGCTCGATCCTTCTTCAGCAAATCGGTCAAGGGAGCAGCAATCTTAGAGTATCCAACCATGAACTTGCGATAGTAATTGCTTATGCCCAAAAGCTGACGCACTTCATGCACCAAACTTGGGGCTTCCTAGTCCTCAATTGCTCTCAACTTCTCATGGTCGAGCTTTAGTTTGTCATGTCCAACAATGTGACCCAAAAATTGCACCTCTGTCTGTGCAAAGGCACACTTCTCTTTTTTGACAAACAACTGATGTTCACAAAGCAACTCAAACACTTGCGCTAAGTGAGCCTTGTGCTCATCCAAAGACTTGCTAAAAATGAGTATGTCGTCTAGGTAAACCACGACACACTTGTCCAACATTGGACAGAAAACATCATTCATCAGAGTGCAGAAGGTAGCTGGGGCATTGCAAAGCCCAAACGACATGACAAGAAATTCAAAGGAACCATCCCTTGTGCAAATGATCGTTTTCTCCTTGTCCCTAGCAGCAATGTGGACTTGGTAGTAGCCTTGCTTCAAGTCCAGTTTTGTAAAGTATCTCGCCTTAGTGAGTCGGTCAAAACAATCGGCAATCCATGAGAGCGGATACTTGTTCTTTATGGTCTACTTGTTCAGCGCTCTGTAGTCCACGCAGAGCCTTAAGGAATCATCCTTCTTTCTCTGGAACAGAACAGGGGCAGCATTAGGTGACCTGGAGGGTTGTAAGTAGCCTGCCTCAAGCAACTCAGCCAGTTGCTTCTTAAGCTCAACCATTTCAGGACCAAAAAGCCTGTAGGGACTCTTTGCAGTTGGGCTGGCACTGGTCTCCAACTCGATCCTGTGATCAACATTCCTTCTTGGAGGTAGGATAGCGGATAGCTTGTCTGGCATCACATCTACATAGGCCTCTATGACATCCGTGACCTCATCAGGACTTGAAGACTCAGCCAGCTTGTCTTCATCCCAATCTCCTAGAATGGCTGCAATGAACATAGAGTCGACATCCTTCCAGGCAGCCTTGTTCAGGCTGAGTGCAGACACAATATTGTTTGCAAACGTTTCCTTCATGATTTTAACCATACTTGCATGGCTTGGATCCAGAAAGAGCATCATGTCCAAATGTGAGACAAGTGCGACCTTGCCTTTGTGAAAGAACTCTTGCCCAAGAATGAGTTCAAAATCCTCCATCTCTATGACCACTAGGATGATATGACCACGCCATGTTCCATCTCGGATGGCAACATCGAATGCATTACCAATAACTTTCTGAGCAAGCAAATTGACTGCCTTGTAGGAACTTGTGGTCTCCTTTATCTTGAGCCCGAGTGACTTGGCCTTCCTAGCCTGGATGTAATTATGGGTTGCGCCAGTCTCCAACATGGCGCGAACCTTTTTATTCCCAAAGTGAACCTCTACAAAACACAACTCATGCAAGAACCTTGAGCTTGTGCCGCAAGAACCTGCTCTACTGAACTGGATTCGTCCAGTTCTCCTGCCTCGAATACATCATTGAGAAGACGGAGTGCTCCCATCTCTAGCATTACCTCTTTATCCTTAGTAGTAGCGTTTAATTTCAGCCTGTTGGGACAATCCCTTGCCCAATGATCCACCTCGCCACAGACAAAACACGTCTTTGCCTTGCGTTGTGCGGCAATAGACTCTGCATCCCTGACAGAGCTCTACCCAGATTTCTTGAATCCATTCTTTTTCGGCCCAAGTCCATCTCCCTTGGACTTCTCTGATTTGAAACCTTTCTGCTTTTTCTTGCTCGCCTTGCTGCTCGGTTCAGAACTCCCACCGAAACCTTTAGATGCATCACCTTTGAAGTCGAGGAGCCTGTCAGCGACGGCAATGGCAGTGACCAAGGATTGGACGTTCTACCTTCTCAAGTCGAATTGAGCTCAGCCTTGCAAACCCTTCATAAACAAGAACAACTTGTCCATTTTGGACATATCTTTGATCTCTAGCATGATTGCAGAAAAGGATTTTATATAGTCTCGAACCTTACCGATATGCTTCAATTCAAGAAGCCTTGAGTGGGCGACTGAAGCAGAGTTCCCCGGCCTGAACTGATCTCTAAGAGCTTTCTTGTACTACTCTCAGGTATCCACCTTAGTAATGGCCTGACCATCTTTTTGGTCCTCGTCTCTTGTCCTCCACCACAGCTTGGCACTCCTAGTCAAGTATGTGGCGGCCGTTTTGATCCTGCTCTCATTGGACAAGCCAAGAGTATTCGACATAAATTCTTCCAAGTCCCAAAAGTAGTTCTCCAAAATGTGGTCATTGCGCTGTCCGTCGTAGGACTCCGATTCTTTTGGCTTAACAGTTCACTGAGCACCGCCCTGGGCTGCCAAGGATTTCAAAATGGCGATCTCATCTTTCGTTTGTTTCCTTGCATTGACGAGGTGCTGAACCTTGATTTCCAGCACATCCATGCGCTTATCCAGTTCGTGGGTCTCCAAGGCTTCTAGCCGAGTGCCCAAATCTTCCACGACCTCGCACGTCCTTAGACGGGCCTCTCGATCAAGATGTCATCTGCAGCCTCGCCTCACGTTCAATTCGGCATCGTCGTGCTCTGAGGCAGAGTTAGCCTGGCTACCTGGGTCTTTATCCATGTTGCCAAGAACTCGGCGAACAAAGAACACTTTACAGAACAGAAATTAAGAAACGAAGCAACAGCCTTGACTTTGCCGAATGAGCAGTACCTAGCACTTGAATTCATCTCGACCGTTAAGAAACTTCAACCAAGAATCCAACTTAGATGCAAATTCGTCAAAGATCTCGGTCTCACAGTGTTCAGCATTGCAGAACTCGAAACACCCAACTGGACAAAATCGGCCAAATTGCGGACAACTTTCACACACTGGAGCGTAGTGAAAACCAGGCTTTAGCGTTGTAACACCACTTCAGCTTAGATTTTCAACTTGAACCAACCTCATGGCAAGTTGGCTTTGATACCTAAATGTCATGGGGCCACGGTCTGGCCCCCTTGTGGCACCAGCAATGCAAGTCCAGAACTCGTCTCGGAGAACCAAGTCGAACTAGCAACCTAGGCTACGCCTGTCAAAACTTATAATGCAGCATACAACAAAACAATGTAATATATGCAAGATAATATCAACACAGAATTTATGGGACAAGATCCTTAGCCTTCATTAATAAACAAAAGTAAAACATTACAAAAGACTTACAGTAGTCCAGCATAAAGAATCCCAACATTGCTCTAGGTTCAGACTCTGCTGAAAATCACCCAGGCAGAATTACAATGCCTAGTAGTTCCCTTTGGAGAACTCGGTGAACTCCCAGCAGAGAGGAAAACTCCAACTCCAAGCTCAGCTTAGAAATCCGAGTTACAATTCCCTGGCAACACTCAGAAATGCATCACATAGAAAACTAACTCTCAAACTCTCGCATATAATGAATCATCCTCATGAAGCGGCCAAGCCTTATAAAATGTCTAACCGACTTGGGGAGCCCATGTGCGCCACGCGCCAAGTCCACATCCTTTGACACATGCAGCAAGATCCGCGTCTGGAACCGAAGCAACTCGAACAACAACTCACCATACCGTTAAGGAGCTCGAACTCGGAAATCTGAGTCAGCACATGGGCATGTCGGCCCCCAGTGCGACCGGATCCTGCATATCGCACTCCTAGGTTCCTGCTCATTAAACCGAGCTTCGCATAACTAGGCATAATGTTACCAACTCGGAAAACCAAGTCCGACCTTGTCGCGACTTAGCAGACCGAGCCCGATGTTGTCTTTTCGTCTTCCATAAACCACACTTTGTAGCACCGCATCAAGGCATTGCAAATTGGCTAAGGCATTGCCTTAGCTTCATTGTGCACTTGCCAAACGGACTAGGACGATTTCACATTTGGGCATAGCGTTTGGCCTAGACTCCAAAAATGGACACGAACTCGGACGGGACAGTGTCCGCCTTGTTCTGTTCTGGGACATGTACCGGCTTACTAGCTGGGCCAAGCTTCAAGCTCAACACCCCCTTACAACCAACACAATTGAAGATGCAAATGGAGTAGAGCTAGGACGAATGCGTCCCATCTCAAGCAACTCCTTAATTGTCTTTTCAATCTCCTCCTTGAAATGCCTTGGATGATGATAAGGTGTGGTGATGATGGGCTTGGAGCCCTCCTCCAACTCAATGACATGCTCAAATCCACAATCTGGTGGTCTACTTCGAGGAATCTCTCCAAACACCATACTATGCTTGTGAAGCACTGACTGTATATCCACATGATATTTTGATCTCCTAAAGAAGATTTAGATGATACAAAGCACTACGCTGCCCAAGCAACATCATCATGTTTGAACAATGTTTCCATTCTCCTCGCTATCACAACTCTAGGGCCTCCATTTGAGAGTGCTCTTAGAATAATCTTCTTCCCATCATGAATGAATTCATGTTCCATCTTTTGAAAATCCTGTATGTACCTTCCAAGTGATTGTAACCACTGAACTCCCAACACAACATCAATCTCTCCCAAACCTAACACATAGAAATCATCAGTCTGTGTAGTCTCCCATTCGAATGTTAAGTTGTGGTACCATTCTAGTGCAATCCATGGTGAATCCATCTGCAACTGTCACACCGAATCCAAAGAACTCCTCAACTTTTAGTCCTCTTTTCACAACTAAGCCCTCGTCAATGAAGTTATGAGTGGCTCCACTGTCAACCAGACAAGTGACTCTTTGTCCGTTGATGACCCCTTTCAATCGGAATGCATGATATCTTGGTACCCCTGAAATTGTTGCAATGGTTACATGTCTTTTATTTTCAACATTCGGCTCAAGCTCCAATTGTAATTGTGATTCCTCATGATCATCAACACCATTCGAGTTATTGTCTTCTGTAGTCTCACTCTCATCATCAGAAATGACCTCGATGAGATGTACTTTGCCCTTTCTTAGGCATCGGTGTCCTGGTTCCCATGGCTCCTTGCAAAAAAAACAAAGCTTCTTCCTCATTTCATTCTGTCTCTTGATCCATCCTAGGAGGTTGATACTTCTATTGATTGAATCCCTTTTGATTTGAACTAGAGCCCTTGAAAATTTTCTTTTGTGGATGAAATGATGCAGGTGTGGTATCAAGATCAAGTGCCAATTCAATAGCATCATCAAGTGTGTTAGGCTTGTAAGCCTTCACCAATCCCTTCAACTTATCATTCAATCCTTCCACAAACAACATTACTGTCCTCTTCTCTGTCATATCTGGAACCATTACTGCAATCCTCTAGAACTCATTGATGTAGGAATCCACTTTACCCATTTGTTTCAACTGTGCCAAATCTCTATAATACACTTCCACGTCCTTACTATCAAATCGAGTGATAAACTTTTGTGTGAACGCATCATAGGAAGTGATCATTGCATGTCTTTGTGACACAAGTCCATGATGCAACCAGTCATACGCTATCCCTTCAAGGTGCATAGTAGCCAACTATATAGCCTTTTGTTCATCCATTGGTTTGAGTGTGAGGAATGTATCAAGTTTGTGTACCCAAGCTCTTGCACTCATTTTTCCACTTCCATCAGAATTTGGTATGGGTATCTTATTCAACGCATCTTGATATTCCTTGTTTTATTTTGTTGGCCCTTTAGGTCTTTGTCCTCCTTTTGTTCTTTTCCTCTCCTTCCTTTCACTCATGAATTGATTGAGGTTTAACCTTCTTTTGACATTGTCAGGTAGGGCATCATACTCATCACATATGGCCGTCAATTCCTCTGCAAAAGATGGCTCTTCTTCATTCTCAAAATTCTCTCTCTTCGTCTTCACTAGGCAAAAACTTAGGCCGGAGGGCCTATCCATTGTAGACACATGTGTTCTTCCTCCACGTGGCGTACCTACCACGCTACCTTCTTTTGCTGGTGTACCGTTCACTTTCATGTTATTCAAGGTTTGAGTCATTATTTGCGTCATAAGATTCTATGAAGCCATTAACTGTTCCAAATTTCTGTTTGTTCTTTGTTGTTCCAACAAATACCAATCTTCATTATTCCTCGGTGGGTTTCCATTCTTCTGTTTCTATCCATCTCTACAAAAGGATAGATCTCTTCTTGTTGTCCACTCCTTCTGTATGTATGACCAAATGGAGTTGTTGTATGCATAACACTTAATCTCAGACTAGGTCAATCTTTTCACTCATAACACTCGGATAAGAGTGAGTTAAATCACAACCCAGAGTAGGTGGATATGACTTCAAAACTTATGCACGAAATGCTATTGGCAGAAGACTTGACTTCCATCAATCAAAATATACCCTACAAGCTGGCAAGTTCTATGTTTTTGATGTGATATTTTTGATCTTTCCAGTTACACAATGAATTTGATATATCTTTGCAACTTACAAATTGTCTCCGACACAAAATCTATAAACTAACAAGATACAAATCTATGACAATATAGATATAGGCAGCCTTTTCAATCATAAATGAAAGTTTAGATTACAATGTTAGCAAGGAATAACTCAGACTTGCTGTTAAATATCAGATCATACAACTCCAATTTCATCAAGTCTCCATTATTATTGAAATCAGATTTTCTCATTGACTCACATCAAATTTCAAAGCTTATGACAACCAAATACAAAGCACGATTTGCTGTTACAATTAGATTCAGAATGATAAATGTAACATACCAATGCAATGCAAACTGTCTTCAACTAATCACTATCTGCTGTATGCAAGCGGCCTATTCCCATGTTGTTGATGGTGCAAGACACACAGTATTCTCTTCTATCAAGACAATCGGCCCCAAATGATAGTCGCTACTCCCTGTATGTGCAGATCATTGTTATTAGAATGTAGAATCGCCTCTCCCAAGGATGCAATTAGTATCAAATCTAAACGGATATAACATGAACCGCCAGCAACGACCTCCAATAGTGACGCTCGGCCAACAATGAGTTCGGCTCTCTAAGTCTTCATTGCGGCGCTTAAATGTGATGTCCCTTGCTTAGAATCGACGCCCAAGTATACTCAAACAATGCCTTAATCTTCAATATAGTCTGCCAGCGAATGAGACAAATACGTTACTTCCAAATCGGCGCTTGAAGATAATATACTTTCTTTGAATGCGGCGCCAAGGAGTATATTGTCATGTCCCTATATTGATTAATTGAATCGATTATATATTATTCATATGAGTATCCATATTAAATATTATAAATCGAATATTCTTACATTAAATAATATAGATTAAATATATTAAAATAATAAATTAAATATTATATAAATCATATATATTCTAATTCAATATTATAAATTAAATATTATATTATAAATATTCTAATCTAATTGACAAATATAATTATCAATATAAATATAAATATAATATATTATTATTATATAATAATATAAATTACAATTATCAATATAAATATTAAATTAAAGATTATTATAAATATAATAATAGAAACTAAACTAAGGCAGCGATTCTTAAAGGGAGTCATTGAAGGTTTGCGACTCATATTATGGCAGCGATACATATAAAAAAATAAAGGGGACTGTCTATGGTGTAGGATACAACCAGGTATCTTCAGTACAGCATATAGAAATAGATTATGGTTAGAAAGATATGAATATAAGCTTCATCTTGAAGGGGACAAATTCTGACATAGGAATCTGTTTGTCTGGGTTGATATCAGCTTTATGACATTTCATCAGCTTTGGGAGTTTGTTAGCTGCTGTATAAGTTAAAGCTTAAAGTCTCCACTCTGCCGTACCTTTGATGAAGTCACTTTAAGGGGACAAATCTGGCATCTTCTTCCTTTGTCTGCCATACATTAGCATTTTAGAGATTATATTATTATCAATTTTGAAGTATGTTATATTATTTAATGTTATTGTGTGAACCGTACAAAAGTAAGAAGAATAAATATATTCTGATTTAACAGGAAGAACATATCTGATTTAGATATATGAAAGGTAAGTATAAATATATTGGGATTCTTATGAAGACGAAAACATATGCATATGGATCGAGGAAAAAAGATCTCTGCATATATATAGAGATAAAAGAATATATATTTCTATTACTACACTGATATAAATATACAGCAAGGGGAATATAGAAGAGTTTAATTTATATTTCATATATGCATCAAACATCTCAAACACAGTAAAATAAAGATCAAGTGAATCCATCATCAACTCAGCATCAGTCCAAAATCAATTGATATTTCTTATATAAGCAGCAGTCATCTAACAACATTAAGCAATCTCTCATATTGATATAATTTATTCCAAGCAGCAGCATATTATCCTTCAGTCCCAATTTTATAAGGTATTTATATCAGCCATTATCTATCAATCAATAACATTATTATATAAGCATTATTATCAGCAATCTAACCAAGGAATGAATATATATATATTGAGATAAATCTACTAAGGCAGCATATTGCCATATATATATCCAATAGTGATGGTATATTATATAGTTCCCATGGAAGGAACAATATTCATAAGAAAGTATTATCTTCGTGATCCATAGGATCACTAGACTATCTAAAATCATCCGAGGAGATGAATCTCATATCGGTACGATCTCTCTAACCTTAAATAATTATCCTCATGATATATGGGGGAATGAAAACTATAAATTTTGGCATTTTGGGCATTTTGTTGAAATTCTTATTTAATATATATGTACATTGTCAATGAAAGCAATTAAATTATTTTAAATTTGTTTGCGAATTCTCATTTGAAAACTCAATTTAAGTCTAATGTTATGTATTAAGGTTCTATAATGTCTTTGATAAATGCCTTATCAATGTTATCATATGATTATTTGAAATTTGCTTATATTTTTAAATTTTCCTTATTTTTTTAATAGTTGTTCCCTGTTGTCCCCTAAAAAATGGCCAAAAAAAACCTGTCCTGGAAATGCATCCCCCCGTCCCCTGTCATCCCCATCCCAAAAACTTGGGGGAGCATAGATTAGTAGCATTGATGCACAACTAACTATATTTGTACTCTTTTCTCAATATAAAAAAATGCAAAAAAAAAAACCTATAGACCAAAAAAACAATTCCTCTAGCGACCTTATATTAAAATTCAAAGCATTGGTGGTCTACAACAACCATGAATATGAGAATCCTCTATCACATGTCTTAGCAACTTAAAAAGTAAGATTTTAAGTAAAAGCTATGCTTGCGTTCTAGCAATCTAAATAAGGAACACTCGGAATGAAATATAGAAAATGGAATAATAAATGAGTAAAAAATGCAATTGTGTTAACTCAATTCCTATCATATAAATTAGATGGTGAACAAAATCTCAGGCATTTGGAAAAAATTGAGCATTATAAAACAACTCATTATTATGATTGTATAATTAGTTTTCTTTGTAAATAAGGTTATAAGCTAGTTTTAATCATGGTAAGGTGAGCAAGGGAATTGTCTAGTTCAGTGTTTTTTGTTGAATACTTTGGATCTAAGCAATTCTTTCTAACATAAGAGAACAAAACACAAAAAAAATAGACTCAAAATGATGCAACTAGAGATGGGTAGAGAATCGCATACTCTGATATGCCATCTTGTATTATAATCATCAATTGAATTGCCAAAGTTTGAGGGAGGAAGAGAATGCGTTGTCACTACAAAGGTTGCACTAACAGGTTTGTGGTCACTGCAAAGAAAAGTGACAATTAACAAAGAAGCAAATAGCCATCAAAAGTCTCTAAAGTGAAGTCATCATTCCAAACAATCGATCAATAATAACAATGTTGTGCATAGAAATAATCAGATATTAACTATATTTACATAACACACCTAGTACTGTTTAATTGTTTATGTCTAGGCAAGCACATCTAGAATTACACAAATTATTGAATCATTCAAAATAAAATCTTAGGTTGGACATAGCTGTTAGAACACACGCAATCTACTGAGTGGGGGGATGAATCAGTAGGTCAATAAAACATAAAAGTTAAACCCTCTAGTATTCAACTCAAATTAACTTTCAATGCAGTAATATCAACAATAAGAAAGCATGCACACATGAACACCAGATATACAGGGAAAACCCTATTACATCCCACTTGTGCCCTAGTTATTTGATATGTACCTGGATATGTAATGTGTGCCTTAGATATAATGATGTGTTTTTCAAGCTTTGAACATGCATATACATATATATTGTTAATCAGTTGATGAATAGACATATGCAATGTATATATATGATTGGGTTCAATTAAGTGTGTTGATGGATGTTTTCGTGATTATTTTAATACAGATGCAAATTGTAATCTATTATTGGATTGACTATTCATGTTTGACCTAGTGGTTGCAGGATAGATCTCCTCTGAAGGGGGAGGAAAGGTATCATCAGGTACGAGAGGTGAAAGAAGAAGAATTCAGTGCCATCTGAAAACCATCAGTAAGTCGAAACTGTCATTACAATCTTAGGATTGGGATGTCTCGACCCGAATTGTTAGGTAAACCTTGAGTCGACAATAAGTATAAGACTTCCCTAACTTAAGTCAATAGTTGAGTATCGTCACCTTATCAACTTCCATAGAAAATAATAAAATAGTCGATTCGTCATAAATGAACTTAACGTTTAACTATCTATGTTCGTCTTTAATTCGGCACTTATAGTTTTTCTTAATCTTCAATCCTCAAATCTTTGAAAAGATTACCGGTTTAAAATGAGAAATGTTAACCTCCCTTTTAAAAGAAATAGCTTCAAATATTTGAAATACTCTAATTGGTGTGACCCATATACAAAACAACGTATTCTCTATAATGTTAAACTTATTAGTTGGGGCCCACACCATACGTGTTTCATATTAAAACTATCTAGGTTTAATGCTAAATAGAGAACATTATTAGCAATGGTGAATTGCAATCGGTTCGAGTCCTTATTTTTATTAAAAAAAAAAAAAAGAGAAACACTGAAGATATAATTATTAATGTATGACTTTATTCTACGAATAGATTTATCTTATTCAAAAGGGGATCGAAAGAAAACTTCGGTTAATATTTTTATTTTATGCATTGTATAAAGTTGGGGATCGGATGAATGGAGGTGTGGCTAAGTGTCTGGAATGAGTGGAAGATCGAACGGACTCTATGTAGAGGCGGGAGCTCTTTTTGAGCAAAAACCTTTCTTTTGAAAACCGTTTCTTGTTTTCTTTTCGGATGAAAAAGAGTTCATTATTTAAAAGGAGTTATCATGCTGGGAGCTTCAATCTAGAGGAGGAAGAAGTAGGAGAGTTGAGGAACAAGAGCTTTTAGCATAGAGTTACAGTGCGGGACTGAGGTTTTCGGTGAATAGAAGACAAAGTAAGAAGCTAGTGAGACCAACGGGAGGATAAAGGTCGAGCCTTGCTGAGAAACGGCACAAGAAGAAGTCGACGGTTGATATACAGGCATGTCTTCCTCCTTGTTGCCTATTATACTTTCAAATTTCATCGTATGCTTGGTCCATGCATGGAGATTCTCCTGAGAATCTTGACAAGAATGAAATCTTTCAAACTCAACCTTCGAGCCATTCTTTTAGAATATTTTCTTGTATAAATCTGTAACAGTAGAAGGATAAAACCCATTCGTTTCATCTTTCAAGAGAGAAAAACTTTCACTTAGACTTCTCTTACTCTCAAATACTCAAATCTGGCTTGAAAGATTTGTAAAATATTTATTAAATCTGTCAAAAGAAGTAGATAATAAGGTAATTCAACGCATGCAAACTTATTTCAGTCTGTACACTTTTTGTGATAAACTCTTTCAGGCAATTAATTCTCTACACATTGGACGCCTACCTAAATGTATCATGGGGAAAGACTATGTGAGCTCACAGTTTCTTCACAATAAAGGAAAAATCAATAACCAAAGAAAACATAGTTACAATTTAACTTTCTTCGTCACAAACTTATAACCATAAATACTCTTCTTTTCACAGTCATATAATACAGATTTTCCAATATCATTAGCCTTAAAAACCATAGCAAGGTTCTTGTTTGGAAAGACGGAATCTTGGGAAGGATTAAACCAAAAAGATTACTACTTGGACTGTTATAACAAGGCAGAACATAAAATTTATATATTCTGAATTTTAGACTTCATTTGGCATGAATGGGAAAGCTGAAAAATATTAAATGGAAAACTTAAATGGTCAATCCTCTTCTTGATGTCAAGAACTCAGAAATTAAAAACCAATCCTCAAAAATGGGACTTTATATGGATGGAAAAACTAATGATGCTAATACAGTCAGTGTGCAGTAGCACAAGAGACTATACGGAAGCATTCATTTAATTGAAAACTAAGCCGAGTAGGGTGACAAACTGAACTACATGACCTGTCGAGTCGTGTTGCGCTCACTTGAAAAACCTTGGCCAAGGTGACGCTAATAGCACTAAGTGGTGTCAGTCAGTTTTCTTGTCTCAGATATACTTCCAGTTAGAGGGTCATACTAGTTAGGAGTTATCTATAGTGTGTGACCGACTAGGAAGATGTAGGGTCAAACACCAGTCTCAAATGGCATTGGATTCTCTTCATGATACCTCTCCACGGAGGGCCGGGTTGTTCCAGTAGGAATGACATTGGGGACTAGATGGTCCAAGGTCGGGCGGATAAATGCCCTAATGATATCTTTGCTCCCTAAATAGCTAAGTATGAAAAAAATCAAAAGTTTTGCCAGATAGGACAAAAGGACTTATGGAGCATTGAACTATCATACCTTCATGCAAAATAGATAAGGTGTTCTATTTTAATCAGTTATTTATTTCATTTCATATCATGTTGATATATGTAGCAAAGGAATTAATTTAAATTTCATGAGTTGTTTATATTTTGAATTAATATATATATATATATACACACATGGTTCTTTGTCTTTTTTACAGTTCATACATTTCATGTTAGACTTCATGCACATTTACTTGAAGTATATATTTTTATGTTTAATTTTTTGTAGTATATCAATTATAGTTTTGACAACCCCAATGCGAGAAAAACTATAGTGAGAAAATGCTACTAGGATTTGCCATCCTAATCCAGACTCACAAATGAAACCATCAATTACAATATTTAAAAGCACCAACTCTAAGGAATCTTCAAATCCATGATTTAAGAGCACCAACTCTAAGGAGACTACAATCCCCTAATTTGAGCACCAACTCAGTCCACCAAAGGCACCAACCTCTGAAACTTTACAAATTCAAATATGCAAACATTTGGTTCTTTTACTAACCTCAAATGCACCTCTTCAGTTCATACATAGACTTTTCTTACGCAACACACCCCAGACTCTGTGTTCTTACTAACACACTCTTTTGTAATACATGCTCAAAGCATTATTACCTTCATTGTTCTCATTAACAATATCGCATTTCATATGCACAGAGAACTTCAACATTCGTCTCTTTTCAAAGCAGCACAGCATGCTCTATTTAACATTCGCGTGAGAAGAAACTGCTTAACGAGTTCTCAACAAATTCTACATGAGAAGAAACTGCTCAACCAAAACTTAACAATAATTTGATGAGAAGAAACTGCTCAACAAATTCTTAACAATACTTTGATGAGAAGAAACTGTATAACAAATCTTTAACAACACTTTGATGAGAAGAAATTGAATCACCAACTGAAAAACGTTTGACACATGGCAGTTGCAAAACTATAACTTGTTGGGAAAACTAGAAGCAACTATCCAACGAGAACTTAACTGATCTAGCCGTTTAAACAATTTATTTATTTCCTTTTCTATTGGCACTTTTAACATTTCTCAAACTTTGGCTTTTATTGCTTCCATCGGCAAAAGTTCATTTCTTCAAACTTTTGTCTCTTAGCCCTTTATCGACGATTTCTCATTTTTCCGAACCTTGCCCTTTGGCGTTCTTATCGGCGATTTCCACTTTCTTCAAACTATCACCTTTGTTTCCTTTATCGGCAAAAGTCACCTTTTGCGAACTCTGAGTTCTACCCCTTTGTCAGCGAATATCATCTTTCCTAAACTTCGGTCTATTTCCACCTTATCGGTGAAAATCTCTTTCTTTGAACTTTGGTGCATGTCTGCCTTACCAACACAAAACTCTTTTTACAAACTTTCCTTCTCTATTGCTTTTTGCCTTATATCGGCAAAGTTCCCAACTTTTGAACTTTGCTTTCATCTCCTTTTTGCCTCTATCAGCAAATTCTCTAAACCACGAACTTTGGGGTCTAGTTTTCTCTCACTGTTTTAAGGGTTTTCTCTAGTTAAGTTGTAACCTGCTTGCATTTTGATGTTGCTCCCATAACATAACAACACATGCAAGATAGAATATTTGCAAAAGACTATATTCTAGCAATACCCACAAGCTAAAAAGAAATGAAAACGCCTTTATAAACCCTTTCAATCAATACCCACATGAAGAAATGAGCAAAGCATGAAATGTTTCACATACCCATTAGCTATAGCAAGGCATACATAGCTGGAAATGACAGTACAACAGTGTAATAGGCAATAGACTCCTCAAATCCTTCATCCATACTTCATTAAATGTTCATTACAATGTATAACAGCAGGTTACAATGGCAGAGCTCCAACATAGAGCCACAAAATGCACTCAAAACCCTCAATGAACACTCCCACGTTCAGCTGGCGAAGAACAGCCCTTGCTAGGACTATAACAGCACTTCAAACACTCTCTAAACTGCTTTCAAATCACATTCAATAGTCTCTATTATGGCTGCACATGTAAATCAACCCTACTGGAAATGTAATCAGTCCAAACTCCCCACTCAAAACACTAATAAAGCTGCCATATGGTACAGCCCTGATGGAAGAGGGTACGACCTGTCTATGGCTCATAAGGAACATCAAAACACCATCAATAAACAGTCTAAAACTTGCAATACCATCTTCAATCTGTATAGATAATTATCGTGGCAAAAGAATGAAGATATCTCCTCGAAAATGCCTCCGCAACTGATTTCCAAACTCCCAAACTGAATGAAATGAAGCACAAATACAACTACTGAATATGGCTACTCAGAAGCACCCTTGGGTGGTCTCTCACACCTGTGGAATGCTGTCACTAATGGAGGATTTCATCTCCAAAAGCCATAGATGGTTTATTCAAACCCTTGTTCTCTTTGCAAAGCAAATATCATAAAAATGCAATTGTCATGACTGAGGTGAAATGACTTCCATTCTCACTTTTATTGCTTTCTCCATTTCCAACGCCCTTTTTGGGATTTTCATATTTTAATAACATTTCACCTTTATTCCATAGGCGCCCAACTCATAAAGATAGTGACTTTATTAACTTTAATATTCATTAAGTTCCCAATACAATATAAAGTCACTTATAATATTTAAATAACGATAAAGTTAAATATTCAATTTAACTTTAATATTTAGCGTTATTTAAAATAAACTTCTCGAACTATATCAATTGCTAAGTCATTGCCATCAACGCATTCAACTGACATTCCCGACATAGAAATACTGCCAATTAACCAAGTCAGTGTCCAACCGGTGACTTACTAAAAATAGTATGGACAAAGGGTCCAAAAATGCTTTGAAAAACATCATCACAGACTTCTAACATTACTTAGCTTAATGCAACACCTGGAAGGCCCCGAGATAGCCAAACTACCATGTCACCAAAACAGTGTCCAGACTGACACTATAAATAGCAATGTTCTCCGAGGACCAAAGAGAACAAACCCAGAAAAACCCAGAAATATTGTCGCCATACAAGCACTTACTATAAATAGTAAGTACAGGAAAGTTGTTTGAAATCCCTCCAGAAAGTGTCATACGGCTCCACTGGAACACCTGAGCACCCTGATGACATCGACAAACTCCTCTGATAAGGCTGTCACAAGCCCAGAAGGTCAGCTCCAACTGCGTTGCAAGAGGACCCGGAAATGGGGACATTACATTCATCCCCTTTTTGCCTCTATCAGCAAATTCTCTAAACCGCGAACTTTGCTTTTCTTTCGTTGTTTGCCTTCTATCGGCAAATTCTCCAAATCATGAACTTTTATTTTCTATTGCTTTTTGCCTTCTATCGGCAAATCCTTCAAACCGCAAACTTCTCTTTTCTATTGCTTTTTGCCTTCTATCAGCAAATCCTTCAACCGCGAACTTTGCCCTTTGGTTGCCTTTGTCGGCGAAAAGTCTTTCCCACGAACTTTTGCCTTTGTCGGAGAAAATCACTTTTCCCGAACTCACCTTGAGCGCTTTATCGCCTAGTCGGCGAATCGGAAAATATCCAAACTCCCGAACTAGTTCTTAAAATAAGAACTTCCCCGACTAAGTATTTTTCCCGACTAAATCTTTTGAACTCTTTCCAACACTTTATTTCTATCGGCAAACTAGTCAAAACACGAACCTTTGACTTTATGAGCCACTTGTCGCCCTGTCGGCAAATCGGCGAAATGCCAAACTTCCGAACTAGTTCAAAAAAACAACTTTTTCCCAACTAAGTATTTTGAACTCTTCCTTCTGCTCTCCCTTTGTTGCCACATGTCACTTGGTAGGTGAATCAACAGAAAACTGAACTTGAGAACAAGTTCAAGAAAAGAAGACTTTGGTGATATCTTTTACATTCCTCAAGTCTTTATTGAAAAAGACTTCCCTCCTTCTGAGCTGTCGACAAATCACCAAATCAGCGAACCGACAAAAATAGAACTTGCAAACTGCCGAAGACTTAAACATTTTCTCTCAAGTCCTTATTTTCTTCTAAGTGTTCAATAGGAGCGCTTAGCCTTCTATCGGCAAATCGCCAAATCGGCGAACCGGCAAACTTCAAAACCAGCGATCTTGCAAGTTTGCGAACTGAGGAAAACTCCGACTAGCTATAACTTAGCCATTTTTCGTCCAAATTTCATCAAACTGAAACTGGGGATACCCATTTGGGTCTTTAACACAATGAAGTCCTCAGATTGATCATACGACCTTAAATGGCAACAAATCAAAAAACTCTTCCTTTCTTTGCTTTAGACATCCAACTTTAACATCAATGACAATATATCAACAATAACTATTTATGATAGCTAGAGGAAGGTGAGCTCGCATAAGAATCCCTAAAAGAGCTTTAGATTCTTCAAGAAATAATAAAATTTCAAAAGCTTAATCCCTACCTGATATGAGGGGCATTGTTAGCTCTATGAAAACAACATGAGACTCCTTTTCATGCTACAAGGTTGACCATTGAGTATTTTTTAGTTCAGAAGCACTAAATTAGTTTCCAACACTTTATTCATATGATATCCACAAATGATATTCTTCAAAGATATCCGTGTGTGACAACCATAAGTGGGAAAAAACACTCTCCAAACAGTTGCAACAAACAGGGAACATATATGCATGTCATTTGGCCAATAAATGTAATGTCCCCTTCGCCGGCATGAAGAATTACAGAGACCCTTAGCCTATTTTAATTCTCGTAGGCTAATTGGGATGTTGCAAGGGAATATTAATTAATTAACTTAAGTTCTCTAAAGACATTTATTTTAAAGACAACTTATGTTTAATTAATATTTTTTATAAAAGATGGACAACATTATAAAATAAAGCTAAATTAAAAGAAATTTAAAAAGTCACTTTTGAGGGGGAAAATGAAAAGTTATGAAAATAATATTTTGAAAGGGTATAAAAAGGAGAGCTTGAGAAGAAGAAATTCATTTTGTACATTTTCTATCAAACTTCAACTTATTGTGAATGAACATTGTTCATCCTTTCTACCTTAGGATGAAAACCCTTCGGCAAAGAATGGTTTTGAGGACGAAAACCCTCCTAGCCATTTGAAGAGTGGATTCATCCAGAGTTCACTGAAGTGCAGAATGTGTAGGAAATTTAGTTGTTTGGAGATTTCAATTTGAGATCATTTTGGAGGGGAACATTTGCTTGCAAATCATTTCAAAAGCCATCAAGTGTGGTTTTGAGTGATGGCTGCCCAACTTTCAAATAGAATATATTTTATATTTGGTGGCCATATATGATTGTGCAGGCCATACAGGTCAAGGAAGGTCGTGTGACTATTTGGGAAGGAATCACTGCTTAGATAAGGGCTTTAAGACCCATAACAATCAGTCACTCCATACATTTGCAGCAATCCCTCTTGTTGAAGTAAGGCGTAGCTTATATGGGCAGATTTGAGCCATAAAATAGCCGCACCGCTTGGGTTTTTGGAGTTGCCATTGTTAGAAGGAAAATACATGGGACGCCCAGTTTGATGGAGCATATTATCATATTTTTGCTTCAGTTTTAGATTACAGTTTGGCAGTGATCTTTGTCTACATTCAGTTAATTAGTGATTGCATTAGTTTCAGTCATTATCATAGCAGCAGCTTCAGCATTGGGTTAGAACCTTTTTGTAAACAGCAAGTTGGAGGTCTTTCAATTGTCACTATTCCACATTACATGTTTCTTATACTGCTGTTTGAACATACTTATTATCCTGTTCACTCCAGAATTATCATTTGTAAATATTATATCGTTTTCAGTACTGTATATGCTCATTTGCAGCAGTGATATTTAGTATTACATGTCTCAAATCTGAGTTTAGAATAGAATTTCATATATGGCTGTTCTGAATGCATTATCATATTGAAATAATATAACATTCATCCTATCAGTACACTATATTGTACAATTTAATTCTCAATACATTTTATCAAACATTTGTCAAAATACAAAAGAATTAGTGTGGGGATATTTCAGTGGAATCAGAGTTGGTGATCTTGCCATTTGAGGAGAAAAATTAACAATTTGATACAGAAATACACAACTTATGCAACCCAGTGATAGAGCCAACAGATATTACCAGAGGGAACTTAGAAGGGTTCAAATTCAGTTTCCGGAAAATACAGAAGGAAGGGTTCTAATTGTAGATTGGAGGAAGAAGACATCATGGCTGATAGAGACAGAAGGGATCCTAATGAGGGTAATAAGAACAACTTAATGTGCTCATTCAGGGACAACAACTATTAACCAATTTATTGACTCAAATGTTGCAAAACATGAACATACGAAGAGCTAACCATAACTACAATGGGGAAGCAACTCTGCGAACAACAGTAACAACAATAATAGCAGAATAGTAATCGGATCGCCAGCTAGACCGCTTATGCCAAAAATCTTGGATAGAATAGAAGACCTTGATGGTGATTGGGAACAACAAAATGCAAGAAAGAGCTATTTTGACTACCTAACTGAGTATAGATCTCTCAGAGATGAGTTTCATGTAGCAATATCTCTTACATATTTCAGTCAATTGAAGTTAAGAAATAGACCCAAGAAAAAGAAAGGTACCCACAACCAGGACTTACAACGAAGGTTGGGCAAGCTGTCCATACCAACTTTTGATGGCTCAAACAAATAGTGTCAAATACATAGCACGTTCATGGATCCAAAAGCTGGATTCATACTTCTCACTAAATCCTATGTTTGAGAGCGAAACAATAGAATATGCCACTCTACATTTGGAAGGAGATGCTCACGAGTGGTGGTACCATAGAATGGTGACCCAAGGTCATAGTTTGATAGACTCTTATGCAAATTTCAGCTAGAGGTTGTGATAAGTTCGATAAGAAAGATCCAAAACTGCATTTTAGAGAGCTAGCTCAGTTGAAACAATATGCCCCAGTTGACAGTTATGTATCCAAATTTAAGAGACTATCAATGATGGTCCTAGATTTATTTGAGAGGAGATTTATTGTACTATTAATTGAGGGCTTAACCGAATCGCTCAAAGGTTGGGTTAAGACATTTGACCCACCTTCTTTAGAAAATACAATAAAGAGGGTAAGGAACATGGAATTTTGTACACCAAAGAACAAATTCTAGCCTAAGTCATTTCCACCTAAGAAGAACAAGAAAACTTTTCAGAAGGAATGGCCCAAAAAGGCAAACCTAGATGAAGAGACGAACAATGGGCTACAAAGAAAGTAATTATGCTTTTCATGTAAAGAGCCATGAGACCAGGTTACAAGTGCCTTGGATGTGGTAAGGTTCATTACATTGAGGATGTCTCTGATAATGAAGCAGGAAAAGAGGAGGTTGATTCAGGGAGTGAACAAGAAGATGAAGCTGATCCAAAAAATCATATGGTTGGAGGAGTTATAGGAGGGACTTTTTGTTGGTGTGAACAAGGATATTACCTATCCGGCTTCCCCTTGTAGTCTGAACTAGGCACATTATCTAACTAGTCATTAGTTACTCCTATTCACACATGTTCACATGTTAAGTTTACTTAGGATAAGTCTAGATTTTCTAGGTTGTCATATGATCTTATCCTACACATGTGATCTTATCAACTAGTTGGCATCTTATCCTCTAGTTGTCTCATGTCATAGGATTAAGAAACTTGTCATAACACTACTTCATCCTACATCTCATCCTTGCCTTTATAAGCAAGGCATAATCTTAGGTGGTTACCTTCATAGCCAACTCTTACATGGTATCAAAGCTAGGAGGATTTCTTTGTGTTAGTCAATTTTTTTAGAGATCTTGGATGCAAATCATGGTGGATCTTGAATAGTTCAGTATGCTCTTCTCTTGCACCGAATGATGATGGAAATACTAGATTTGTGAGGGCTTCCTCTTTGTGGCCTTATATTGCAAGTCTATCTTGGAGCATGTTGGTGCAAATCTGAGCACACCATTGTGTTCAAGGTGTTCGAGATAGTCAGTTTAACTTTTTGATTTGTCCAAATCGAACATTGGAGGCCAAATCTACAAGGTTTTCAATTTGAGAGGTGGTTGACTAGTCCAAGAGGTAGCTAGATTTTTGGAGCACTTTGCGTCAAAACAGACAATGCCATCACGTCCAAAATGCCCAAAAATCTATAGATCGACTGTAAAATCATCGACAAATAAAACGCTGGCAGTTTGATTTTTTTTAAATAAAATATATTTCTAAAAAACCACAAATCCATCATAAATCATTTTATTATATATGGTTGGGTCGTCGATAAATCTGTCGCGTCAGTGGGTGGAGCGATCAGGTTGAATTTATTATATACTCCAATAGGAATACGCTAATAGGAAAAACTGACAAGTTTAGAAAATTTTCCAGTGTGAATTTTTTTCGGGCGTGAGACAATTCCGAGCACTATAATGCTCACATATAAAAGCCTATTGGCTAATTATTATATTTATATTATTAATAATTATATTATAATATTATACTTATATATTATTATTATAATATTATATTATAATATATATTAATAGTATATAAATTTATTATAATATTTATCATATATTGTATATTTATAATTATATTATTAATATTTATATATTATAATATATATTAATAATATAATAATATTTTGAGGGTTCTCGACTACTGAAAATGCTTGCGCCTTCCGATTCTAGGGTTTCGTTGAATCATTCTGCTCCGCTGCGCAAGGATACCCTCTCTTCTGATGGATCTGATCTCACTTCCAAGAATGCCGATTATGTTGGGATAGCTCAAGGTAACGGATGCCCATTCGATCCTCGCAAGGATGCCTCCCGTAAGGAAAAAGAAGCATGGGACTCATACTACCGCCCTGGCCACAAAATCGTTGGGGGTATTCAAACGGATTGGACCTCAGATGGTGTTCACGGGAAGGATCTCCATAGCCATGTCTTTAATTCGCATGCTTTGTTATCAGGGGAAATGATGTCTCTACAAGGGAACCCTGTCAGGAAGGGTGCGAGTGTCATGCTCCCTCAAGTGAAATCAGCGGCTCTTCCTAACCCTAGTCCCTTCAACCCTGCGGTAAATTCAACAATGGCCATTAGGAACTTCAAGGACGTGTTGCAATCTGGATTACAGGCTGAGAGAGGAGGCTTTGGGGTTTCTACTGGTGTGTTGGCCTCTCCCTCCTCAAGGGAGGTCGCTCAGTGAAATCCCCCTCTTTCTATCCGCCCCTCATCCACAACCCCTTGAGGTTTGCTTGGACAATTTGGCCATGGACAAGGAAGTTTTTTTGCAGGATTGTGCCCCACTCTGCAGATTCACAAAGATTTGGCCAAACTTATGTGATCCCCACTCATGGATTTTTGAGAATTGGAAAGGATTCATAGAGGGAGAAATTTGGATTTACCCCTGCGCCAAGGGGTTCTTTATACTGGAATTTGACTCTCTAGAGGATAAGAAGCTGGTGTTGGAGAACGGTCCTTGGATTTTCCACGGCGATTTCCTGTGTATGAAACCATGATTCCCAACCTTTGATCCGCACACTGAAGTTTTCACTACAACTTATTTTTGGGTGCCACTACCGTACCTTCCTCTACAATTTTGGGAACTTGACTTCCTGCGGAACATTGGGAATGCCTTAGAGAAGTATATTTGCACTTCCAAGAAAACTATTGATTATCATAACTCCACCTTTGCTCGAATGTGTTGAGATGGATTTATTTAATGGCCTTCCTACGGAGATTCTGTTGAAGGTAGGGAATAGGAGTTGGAATGTCATGTCCCCGTTTCCGACTTGATCATCAAGTGAAGAATGGATTAGCCTATGCCTCATTCCCGGAGGCTAATTCTAAATAATGAGGGAATGAATTGGTTTTTGACTAACTCAACTTTTTGTTTTGCAGGAACAAAGTCAGAAACTTGAAATTGGCTAAGTCCGGAAGCCAAAATTGACTAAGGCAGGACTCCTAGAGTCAAGGCGCACCTTCTTGCTTGCTCAATGTCAAATGTGCACCTAACCAAGAATCATCAAGCTTTGAAGCACTTCAATCATATTGACTAGGGCGCCTTGGAAGAAAAGAGTGTTTTGATCTTCAAAATGACTCCTTCATTTGGAAATCTTCAGAGAACATCACTAGGCGCGCTTTTCCCTTCAAATCTACCTGGAACAACTATCAAATGCGCCTAGACTAAAAGATATCCAAATGGCACCTAAGTGCATCTTAAGGGAGAGTTTGATTGATGAAGATGATAGAGGTACAAAGAATCCTCCGGAGAACATGGATAGACAACTAAGTGAGTAGCAAGGCTTCAAAAGGATTCAACTAGAGAAAGGTGCTTTAAGTACATCAACCATAGCATTCATGGCGCCTTGCTAAGGGACACTGATTGATCCTCAAAATTAAGTTGCTTAAGTAGTTAATCATCAAGGTGAGTCAAGAAGGACCCAAGATGCAAGGATGATGATAAACAAACTTCAAATAGGCGCCTAGGGATCAAGGCGCCACTTTTTAATCCTACAACCTTAAATAGGCGCCTAGTCTACCTAAGACATTAGGATGAGTTTCTGTGGCTCTGAGTTGGCGCTTCATTAAGGAATTGAAGATAAGTTGTCATTGCAAGATGAAAAGTTAATAAGTTTCCAAAGTGAAGTCTTCTAAGTGAATTGAATAGTGATGAAGGCCTATTCACTTTAGGCACTAGTGTCATGTTGAGTCATCCAAAATGGGCGCCTAGAGTAACAAGGCGCCAATACATGGTTCCAGGGATCCTCCATTTGAGCGCCTAGCATGAATGAGTGTTAGATTGAAAGCTTTTAAGATAAGAGAAGTCACTTGGGTAAACTCCTAGCTTGGGTGCATATGTTGATCAAAACTCCTTAACTCTAGGGCCTAGGATTGAAAGATATGTGAGATGCACATTTTGATGAATCACTTCCATTTTGGCGCCTAAGGTGGAAACTCCCTCAAAAGTGCGCCTAAGGTTGATGCAAGTCTTCAAGACTAGCTAGATGCAAGGCGCTCCATTCATCTAAGATTAAGTTGCTTCCTTGCATAAATGATAAGATGGAACATAAGCGCTGGATCATGGCTTTGAGACCCTAGGAATGCGCCTTGGCAAAGAAGTGTTTTGGAAAGCTTATATTGCGCCTAGATTCCAAAGAACTCAATTTGGCACCTAGCATCTTTGCAAACCTCAATTAGCGCCTAACCCTAGCAAGGCACACTATCATTAAGGAATCATCTCAAGTTGGCACTTGGTCTTGAAAACCATGCAGTTGTAACATCATTTTGGCGCCTAGAGTCTAGTTGGGCACCTAGGATTGAAGTCAAAGTGGGGCACACTTCTTGGTAGCACCTAACACCAAGTGGCGCCTTGATCAATCTCAATGAGTGCCTCAAGGAAATTGGATAAGTTAAAGTGTCAAGACACCTTTCTGGATCAGGATAACAACATTTGGAAGCTCTTCCCAAGTTAGGCGCTCACTCCTACATGAAGCTTTCCACCTTTCAAAACAACAAGACTTGAAGAATTGTCAAGGATAGTCATCTTACATGCAAGGCGCACTCCTACCTGTTTTCTCACCTCCAGAATGCGCCTAGCTTAGAAAGGCGCCTATTCATGACTCTGCTACCTCAGTTGGGTGCCTGGGTCAACATTTGGCGCCTAGTCAGAAGATAAGGTAGTTGTAACTCCCTGAGCTCTCATTGGTCGACAGGATGACTTTGGGATCCGTGTCAAGGTCTCTGGATAAGTTTGTCAACTCAAAATGAGTCATCAGATGGAATATTCCCTTGGATATGCTTCTTGGGAAACGTGCCTTGGTTCCTCCTTGTGCATTGAAAAACGTGCCTTCATTGCCTTTGGAAGGCCTATAAAAGGAGGAGCTCTCTCTTTCATTTGGTATCCAATCTTTTGACAAAATTCTCTCTACAAAGCTATTTAGCTTGTAATCTTGAGGCCTGCGAGTTTCAAGTGTTGGGGTGATGCTCCCTCAACTGACAAGGTGATGCTCCCTTGTTGTATTGTGAGGTGTTGACATTCAGTTGACATCATTGAGTTCAATTGAGTTGATCAAGTGAGGAAGTCATTGTAAACATCAAGGCTTCAAAGCCTTCTTTTGTATTTCCATTTGAATAAGTTTGTAACTTCATGCTATTGAAAGCATTATCTCTGTAATAAGACATTTGCAATGAATCAAGTAATAAGACAAGTACCCAGCTTCAAGATTGATTCATTCAAGTTATTATCTTTGATATATATGATTCAGTTGTTGAGTAGTTGATAAGTTAAATACAAGTAAATTTATCTAAGTTAAGGAAAAATTTTAGTAGAACTAGTTGGGTATCTTACATGGAAGCAACCTGTTGACTATGAGAAAATTGCCTTCAGATGCAGGCGATGTTTCTCAATGGATCACTTCACATCCCATTGTCAAAAACAACAAATTGTGGGGAATTCAACCTCCTCTAGCAAACCTTCCTGGTGGGATGGGGCTGGGCCTCAACACTACATCATTCCTCCCAACTCCCCTCTAGACTTGAATCAACTCCAAGCTCCTCCTGAGGACACTAAGGCTAGTTCCCCTCCTCTTGGTGATCTTCCTTCGACTCCGACTGCTGCTCGACACGATAAGGGGTCCGAGGTGGACTCCCAAATCTCGCAGCAGTCACCTACATTGATGGATTCTACTCCAGTTGGCTCTCATTTGTTGTTGGAGAACTCAATGGTGATGGGCATCGAAGATGGCCCAGAAGTAGAGAGCAGCCATCTAAAAGATAATGGATGGATAGAAGTAAAGAGGAGGAAATAGAATCCTCGGCATTAAATGATTTTGAGGTCCCCTAAGAAAGGGGAATCTTAATTAACTTCACTTCAATCTTATGAGCTGGCATACAGATTTTGGTGGTGGCAAGCACCTTTGCTTGTCTGTAGCGTATCATAGGATTTTGTTACTGTGAGTGGCAACAATAACTTTTTAAATTTGAATCAAAAGTCTTTTTGTAATACGGGCTTTTGGATGGTGCTTTCATGCTGCCACTTTCGCCCTCTGATATGTAATTTTTTGAAAATATCAATATATTCTACCTCAACTTCAATAGTGCAATACGCAGCAAAAAAAAATAATAATATAATAATATTAATATTATATATAATAATATATACTAATATATTATTAATATATATAATAATATATACTAATATATTATTAATATATATATTATAAATATTATATATATCAAATTTAAATAAGGCGAATTTAATAACAATTTTTTTTCGAATTTTTCGCCCTCGCCGAACTTTATCTGAATTTTATTGGTGCCGAACACGAACTCAAACTTGAACCTTGTGACATAGGTCACACATGCATTGATGGATTCTACTCCGGTTGGCTCTCATGTGTTGTTGGAGAACTCAGTGGCGATGGGCATCGAAGATGGCCCAAAAGTAGAGAGCAGCCATCTAAAAGATAATGGATGGACAGAAGTAAAGAGGAGGAAACAGAATCCTCGGCATTAAATGATTTTGAGGTCCCCCAAGAAAGGGGAATCTTAATTAACTTCACTTCAATCTTATGAGCTGGTATACATATTTTGGTGGTGGCAAGCACCTTTGCTTGTCTGTAGCATATCATAGGATTTTGTTACTGTGACTGGCAATAGTAACTTTTTAAATTTGAATCAGAAGAGTCTTATTGTAATACGGGCTTTTGGATGGTGCTTTCATGGTGCCACTTTCGCCCTCTAATATGGAATTTTTTGAAAATATCAATATATTCTACTACAACTTCGATAGCGCATTACGTAGCAAAAAAAATAATAATAATATAATAATATTAATAATATATATAATAATATATACTAATATATTATTAATATATATTATAAATATTATATATCAAATTTAAATAAGGCGAATTTAATAACGATTTTTTTCGAATTTTTCGCCCTCGCCGAACTTTATCCGAATTTTATTGTTGCCGAACACGAACTCGAACTCGAACCTTGTGACATAGGTCACACATGGGAGCTATGTTGGAAATCTTCGTGTGATCTAGCCGCCATTTCCAAGGGTCACGAGTTGCTTGTAAGGCAAGTCGATGGGTTTGCATACCCTTTTTATGAGGCGTTCTTGCTTCCCAAGAAAGTGCCTAGGTTATTAAATGTCAGCTGCCCATTTTAATATGAAGCTGCTTGGAGTTTGATGTTCATGCCACTTGCATATGGTGCACAGTCATTCCATATTGGTATGAGACACTTGCTGTGATTTAGCTATCACCATTGCAGCATAAGCTTATATATATTGGGGTGTATAGTGGAGTTTTAGTCATAAGGAGCTATTGCTGGAAACATTGGTGAGGGAGTGCAAGTAGATTTCTTCATATATTCAACTACAAGGGACTTACTGTCATGTCCCACATCAAATCGATTATCTCATTCCAATTAAAGATTGGAATGATAAAACTAACTTCATCTCATCAAACCATCGCAAGTATTGAAACATGGAAATATACTTCTCTTGAGCACCATTGCAGATCCTGTCCATCCACATAAGAAAAGCAATGATAAACAAAAGACTTAATATCAATTGCAAGAAAGAATCGATTAAGAATCTAAAAGGGCAGCGCTGATGATAATAGAGTAATGACTAAGGGAAGTTATGAAAAATATCATCTACAGCGACGACTCCTATAAAGGTCATCCAACCAACAATTAGAATATAGTTCTTATTTACAAGACAAGGATAAGGAGTCGACGATGTTCCTGAATAGCAGTGGTCAGATGGAATAAATATAAAGACAAGTAATAATATATAAGTCAGCAGTGATTCCTGTAAGAGTAATATAAGGCAGCGCTAAATAAGACCCATAAGCACTCCACGTAGAATAAGGCAAGAGATGAACAACCAACGATGTTTATATACATATAAACAAAGATCATAAAAGCGATTTGAAGGCATCGCTTATACAAAGACAACAAATCAATAATGAAAGGATGCAACCGGCCATTAAGGTGCGACTATTCAAAGGTATTTAAGGAAGACGTGGGCATGGGACAAGGATATCAGCATATCACACAACCCAATCACTCAATTCAGATTTGCAATGGAATAACACATCAATAACCAGCATCGAAGAGGAGCAGCAAACACGGGCAGATAGAAGATTGAATAACACATCAATACAAATAGCGAACAACAACAAGTCTTCATCGATCACAAATCAAGAGCCATAAGCATCATCGATAATAGCAGCAAATAATAAGAGATCCATCTCCATAAGAGTGAACCAAAAGGGACATCATCAACCGCATCAAAGTATATCAATATCAATAAATAAGCCAACGGGGTCGATCATTAAGGCTGCTATACATTCTGCCCTTCTTATAATCAGAAATCAAATAGTGGGCGATAACCATTATATCATACATTATTGCAGGTCGAATCACTTATTTATGCTACAAGTTTATAGAAATCACAACAAGGTATGTCTTACATCCATTATTTCTATATTGCTTTATAAATTACTTAAAGTCTAATTCAATGATATGTGATCATAGATGAGCGAATGTATTACAAACAAGTGCTGCAAATCATATGAAATAAGCCATAACAGTGATATAATATCATGTGCCATGAAAGTAATACATTAGTCTCATATGGGAAAGTGAGCATGAGATGCCTAAGAGAACAATCATGGGTATATAGAGGCCTTTGTCACATGCTGGTACAAAAGGTACCCATAGTACAAAGGATATTTATCATAGAGGCCTTTGTCACATGCTAGTACAGAAGGTACCCATAGTACAAAGGATATTTATCATAGAGGCCTTTGTCACATGCTGGTACAAAAGGTACCCATAGCGCAAAGGATATTGATATAGTGGCCTTGGCTGCAAAGGGTGCAAAAGGCATCCCTAGTACAAGGGAATCTCATAGAGGCCTTGACTCCAAGGGTACAAAAGGTAGTCCTCGAGTCTAAGGATAGAGATAGAGGACCCATGATGGATAGTGGCAAGCGTCATTTCACCTCTCATATGAAGCTAATGATCAATACATGGGAAAGTGATAGAGAATGGAAATGCATATTGATAGAGATCATGACATTTAATGATAGAGAATATGAAAGATACATTGATAGTGAACTTAAGAGGGAACATGTGAAATATATAATGATAATAATTATAAGATTAGTGATAGAAAATGTGTATTGATAGGGATCATAAGATTATGCATAGGAGATATGAAATGATAAATTATAAGGGCAATGTTCTTATGTGATTTGAATATATCATATATCTATTGCTATAAATGAAATCAAGAGGGTTTAGTGCACTAATGTTCTCTTTTTGCAAGTTGAAATTTGTGAACAAGGTAGAGAAATTTTGATTTGTGACAAGGGGACATTACACTTACAAACAAGCTACAGCAGCGTACAGTTTGCAACAATAGCAATATATTGCTATGGATCTTCATTATTTGGCTTTTAACCATGCTCTAGTATCTCTGATATTGTAACAACAAAAATACTCAGTGAAATCAATATATTATTGCTGGAGTTAAGGTCAGTTTGTGCTTCACTATTATTCTTATTTCATGCCAAGTGTTTGATCTAATGTCTGTCAGATTTATATGCAATTCTGAGTTGCTTCTTGAGCAATTTTCTATTCTATATTGCACATTGAATGATCCCAAACAGAAATGCATTGAAATACACTGAGAACAACAACAAAACATCAAACCAAAAAAGTGTTTGACGAAATGTCAGCTCACTAGAAGTCAGTAAACTTTATGGGTGTTTGAGAAAAAATTGTTCCAAACTAGGGTGGGACATTACAGCAGTGCTTAGACAGGTATCATCACTCCAAGGCAGTGAATTTCAGCCAGATGCCAATTATGACCCATCATGGCCGACTATATTCAGATGGACGAAATTGGGCATATAGCTTGAGACTAAGACCCCCAACAGGAAAAGGAAGTACAAAACCATAGATACATCCTCCAAGGAGTCAAAGGAGGCAGATAGTGATGAGGAGTAAGAGGAGGATACTATTGATGTCTCTTCGTCAAACTCACCTACCCCATTGATTGTGGATGTGGACATTTAGCCAGCCGCAGGTCAGATGCTTGAGGATACCTAGCCAGTTGTAGAGGCAGCATTACCTCCAAGCAGTGCTATACACGACAGTCCTACACCTACCACTCACACGGGATGGTCCCCTGAGCCTAAGGCTACCACGCATGTTGACAGTTGGTTACCACACATGTTGACAGTTGGTTGGGTGCACTCGCCATTCCATTTACCACAGTTTTTCCTCCTGAGAGTCCCTCCAGAGACCCACAATAGTTGATCGCCACTCTTGAGCCCAAGCCTAGACAGTCAAAGTTGGCTACAGTTGTGGGTACTACAGTGGGTATCTAGGCACCAGGAGAGGACACTTCACTTCCACAGCCTGGACCCTCTTTTGCATAGAAGGAGATAGTGGCAGAATCTTTCTCCAAGCCAGATTCCAGTCTTCTGATGGAGGACATATACATCTAGCGCTCTCACCCCGATCCAGAGGATCCACTTGGTATTGTTATACGATATGTGCAAGATTTAGCACCTATAGGGGCCCTGATGTGCAAAGTAGCAGATATAGCCAAATCAAGTCAATCCCAAAACCTTTAGGAAGATGTGGACAGAAATGTGAGGACATTCTTGAAAGAGGACGTGCCCTAAATCGTGGACAACAAAAAATACGCATACAAAAGAAAGGCCAAAACAAAGGGTAGATTGTGAGAAAAGGGTAGCCAACTATTTGAAGCACAAAGATATTGGGAATATGGAAGAACCACAGAATAACCAGAAGAAGAATCAAAATTTTCATCCATCTTGAAGGGCAAAATTAGTCCTGTGCCATTTTTTGTCTGTGTAATAGTTTAGGCATTATTCTTAGCATTATTGTAAGCCTTTTAAGGCAAATTTCTATTTAATGCAAGTGAATTTCATTGTTGTTTCAGATGGCTTGTGAATGTTATTGAATTGCTTACGCTGCTAAGTTAAGATGTCTTTAGCTAGACCCCCTTACCTAGACCATACGAACCTATGTTTTGATGGCTAAGATTGTTCCCAAACTTTCGGTTGTCGTGATTCATTGTCTAAAATCCTTCCAGCCTATATGAGGTGCCTACCCAATTTGTCTTGATGGGAGATAATTCCTCCCAATCGCTGTGATTCAATTGTTGTGATCCATTGTCCACAATTCTTGCAGCCTATATGAGGTCCCCACTCAATTTGTGCCTTGATGGGAGTGAGTTGCACAATTTTTTACAAGGAGACCATTCAGAAGACTCATTGTTGCAAGCATCACCCCCATCACTTCTTCTCTGCCATTGGGTCTAGCAAAGAGTGTATTTATGTAAAATGATTTGAGTGTATTTTTGCAGAATAAACTTTCTAGATAGTGTGTCTGTGTGTGTCTTCTATCAATCCTGCTGAACTTGGACAGGGATACTGTAATAAAGTATTCATGGAAAAATTTTGTTGCCATCTTGGATCATTGATAAAACTGAACAATTTTTATATTTATTTATTGCATCTTTTTATATGATATACTTACAAATCTCAAAGAATACTTCCAGAGTGCAACTAAACAATGTTTATGGCTAATTTTTTCCTATAATTACTGATTGTTGCCTCTAAACGATAATAAATTTGTCAATAATACAGATCTATGCCAAAATAGTGAACTATTAAAAAATGCTCATAAATAATCCAATCCAAAACTAAGATTTAGCATGAAAGGACAATGTAGAAATGATGTTTTAACAATTTTCTGTTGGGACTGCTATCTAGTCAAAATGAAATGTTCTTTTAGTGACAATATATAGAAGCTACCTTGTTGAAATTGTTGGACAATGAGTATAGGACAAAATTTTTGCATCACATCCTGCAAGACTCCGCCAAAGCACACGATCACACCATGCTGGCATTCGCATTTGGTTGTATATATTAGTGCATTCCTTTTGCATCTTTGACAAATAAAGGAAAAAATGTCAAGTACAACTCTTTACAATAAGATACTGAAATAAAAGTGCATCCTTTGCTTGTTTAACATTAGAAAGCCTAAGACCAATACATTTGTAAATAATTTTTGGGATGTTAAGAAGCATACAGGACAAACAAATTCTATGAAAAGCTTATATTTTTTTTTTCTCTAAAAGACATATACCAACATGTGCATATTTTTTCTTTAAGTATACTATGTTTAATCAAAGAGATTGATAAAGACCATGACCAAAAGCATAGAAATTGTAGCGACCAAGTTGAGTCTTCTTTTCAAAATTGCAATCAAGCTGGAGTATCAAGCCTCAATCATATGGCCATACCTTGAACGTTGGGGGGAAATTAATATCCCCCTCCTTGAATCCATGAAGCACTCTTGATGCAGACTTTTCCCTCAATAACTGAAAATGTGCAAAATACAATGTATGAAAATCAGTTTTAATGACTAATTTTAAATAGAGGTAATGGTAGTTTTTTGGGTCGAGCCTAGCCAGCACACCAAATTGGCATATGAGACCACCTTGTGGGAACAAGGAATCACTTTTCCTTAAAATGTTTATTGTTCAAATTTTGTACCCCTTGGTTTTGAGATCATGACAGAGCTCAGAAGCAACTAAGATTTTCCAATCCACCCATGCCAGGAGTAAAGATGACTAAAAACAAGTATTATGTACATAGTATACCTCATCATACTGTAGTATCTGCTTAAAATTTCCATCAAGGATCTGTTTCACCTGCGCATGCCAAAAACTTCTCCTGCAATAGCATTTGTAGATCAAATTATAGCACTTCCATTCAATCTATCATATAACTAGCATCTTTTAATAAACAAGGCATGCATACATTTTGTTACATTATAAAGGACCTACAATGCAAAAGCCATGAAAGTTTTGGATTGCATACTGTGGTGTCATAGGCCTTTCTTCTGTTTTAGTAAAGTCAAGTCTGTAATTGAGGTCTCCCGTCCAAAACACATGATGGAACTGATTCAAAAGGTCAATGCTTTGAAATCCAACTCGTAGCTCTCTTACTATTTCTGCACATAAAGGTGAGATGTTGCAATTCCTTTAAATTTCAGGTTAACATGTATCTCTGGATAAAATGCATACAACTTGAAATAAGCATAAATTATATTCTACTGCAGTTATCTGTAGTTCTTGTTGTCTGCATTTTTTGTCCTTTGAATAAGGATTTAAGAATGCCCCATACATTCCTGTATGCCTACCAACATTCCTTGTAAAACTAGGAAAAAATAAAAAGTGCAATTTTCTTCTTTCTCAAGCTCTTCTCTGGTCTCCATCTATATTTTGCAATGCAACCGAGATCAATAATTGCACTGATAGTCCTACACATAAGGTCAAATTTTCTCATACCAGGGTAATCCATCAAACACAGGTTCTGAATTCAACAATCAGATTTCACCTAGGATAAATGACATTTTAGTGCATCACAGACGCATTAAGAGTTCTATCCATCAGACTTATTGCCTCCTATGCATCACAAATCCCCATTAAACAAGGCTGTACTTATGTTATAGCATATTGTAATTTTTTACAGCCACAATAAAGGGTAACTATACCCTTTTGTCTTACCTAACACGTCCTAGTGATAATCCTTGAAACAATGGAAATGGGCATATAATCAATAAATCAGCCGAACATTTGAACCACTTCAGCTCTTGTACCAGATAATACCTATTTACCAATAGCAGCACCAGTCCTAGTAGTAATCTTTAAAACAATGGAAATAGGCAGATAATCAATGAATTAGCTGAATATCTGAGCCATTTCTGCAAAACCTCTCAAACCAAACCTTGATAGTGAAATGGAAATACAAGTAAAGTCTTGACAATACTCCTTTCCTGAAATGAATTATATGCACTTCAACGGAATTTGCCTTGACCTCTTGGATGAGATGACCCTAACTGGCATGCCAAAGTCTTCTCCTTTCCAAATCTGCATACCGAACCCTAAGCTGCTAGAACTGGCTGCCATTATAATCCCTATAGCAACAAGTTTGGAAAACCACACATTTTAAACAAATGAAAACACACACAAACACAAATATATATATATATATATATATATATATATATATATATATATATATATATATATATATATATATATAATCCCTATAGCAACAAGTTTGGAAAACCACACATTTTAAACAAATGAAAACACATACACACAAATATATATATACATAAAATCCCTCACCAAGATTTTAACTCAAACTTGCATTATTTTCTGAATTTTGCTATGTTGGCATTTCGTCAAACACTTTGCAACAAGTTTATCAGACTGAGATTTCTGAGTATTATGTTATAGAACAGCTTGTCTAAGAGTTTGGATAAAGAACCTTTCACAATTTCATCACGAAATGTATATATGGTAAAGAGGCATTTTGTCAAACAGTTTACAACTTGCAGCCTTTCATAAATAGATAGAATTGAGCACAGAGAGTATTACAATATGCTGATATAAAATCAGGAAGATCATACTAGATTAAAAACCAAATATTCTGACCTCAAAATGGAATTAAGAATGTCTGCAGGTGATGGTGATTGAATAATAACAACTCCTATGAATGATGATGCTGCTGTTTGATTTTCCTGAAATTCTGAAAGCTCTTATATGCTGTTGAAACCACACACAGAGTACCAGAAAATAAACTGCAGTCGAAAGATGTATCAAAACTGCCTCAATGGTGACGTCTCATCTCACAAAGGCATCAAAAACTGAATAGGAGGGGCAGCAGTCACTTCAAAATGGACATCGATTCAGTCCCAGAACCACACGCCCCATTTACTTCGGTCAACCCAAGTCTACAAGGTGGCAGTTTAAGTCATACTCTCCAAGACTCCCTTAAAATTATTTAAAACAGCTTCCTCAAAACTTACAATACTTTCCTCGTCTTGGTACGGTCTTCATGTGAAGCGGCTAAGAGAATGTGAGAGTCCCATGATCAAGGGAATCTACAAACAATTTAATTCATTTTATTATGGAACGTCTCCTCTAGAATGGCATTGATCCCCTTTCAATAAAGTGCTCTTCTAACACAGGCTGCTAATGCTATGAATTGCCTTCCTTTAATTTATGATATACCTTTTTTTGTAAGGCCAATAACACTTTTGTACGGCTATCTCTGATACTAAAAAAGGTACGGCTAGGGTCTTGATCCCTCTAAAAATTATAATTTCCATTTTATTTTAATTCCCAGCACTACACACTGCACTTGATAATTTCTGCTTGTATTTCAATCTCACACACAGCACTAGTCAAAATCTGCAAAATTGTATTTGCTTGCAAATCTCACAATTTTGGCAATAAATCCTTCCTAGAAGCAAATACCCAAAACTTGCATAAAATGATATATCCTTCTACACAAATCCTCCAAACTTGTATCAATCTGCACACTTGTGAATCTTGAATAGATTCACCTCTCGATTGACTGGAGAAGATCTTTCACTTCCGAAATCAATATTCCCAAGGGATTTCATCTTAGGGTTTCTGTTGAACAAACATGCTCAACCTTCACAACTAGGTTTCAATCAAATGCAAATATCCAAAATAATACAAATGAATTCACAAATTTCCCTTTATATGTAAGATCCCTAACAAGATCTGCCCTAAATTCTGAAGTTAAATATCTGATTTTTGCCCTAGATTTCTGCACTTCAGAATTCTGCTCCAAACCCTAGAATTCTGATTTATTTTTCTGATTACAATCAAAGGTGGACAGCGAACATATATGCATCCAACATACTCAAACAATGTGCCAATAATAAACCCTTATGATAATAGTTTCAATTATGAACTTAACCGCAACATATGAACATCCACAATCCAAACAAAATAGGAAACAAATCTAATTTTTGTATATATCAGACTGCTGCTACAAATCATAATATCTAAAGATGCAATTACATCAATTTCATAGGCTCAAACATGCCCAAATACATCCCAGAAATCTGCCCTTGCAATTCAGACCTAATAATAGGTTTGTACATACCAAAATGATGTAGAATGAATGCTCAAAACAAACCCTCGCTGGGCGAACTTCTTCAGCTAGGTGGCACTCCCTTGTAGATGACAAATCACATGCAAAATGAGGGCGGCTAGGGCTGGGAATCGTCAGCAATGCTTCAAGATGAAATCGCCCACTTTGGCGCTTAACCTAGGGTGAAAACCCTAGCTCCAATGATGCACAAATACCTCCAAAAGGTGGCGCTCCAAGTCTGATCTGAAAATCTAATTTTATTTTCAATCCTCCAAATTGTATTTGGCACAAATCTCACAATTTGGCCTTAGGGTTTCTGCAAAAACAAATATTGCTTTGTCGCTCCTCTTTCCCCTGCAAATCTCCAATGAAGTACAATTATGAACTCCGTATGAGTCCACCTCCAAGATGTGATTGGGTTTTTGCCCAATCCACCTATCTTCCTAAGGGTTTTCATCCTTGGAAGGTGTTGAACCAAAGTTGTAGCCAAGAGATAAATCTCCAATGAAAGGAATATGACTGAATGATGATTGAAATGCCTCAAAGAACCTTATATTTATACATGATTTTCTCCTCTCCTCAAGCTGGCCGACCACCCTTTGAATTCATGTTTTATTTCACTTTTTCCCTCCTCCTAGGGCCAACCTCATGCTAGGCGCTCAAAAGAACAAAAGAAATATTATAATTTATTTTTCTATTATTCCATCCTTCCATTCTCTAAGGGTGAACCACTTAGGCACATGATACCTCATATTTTTGACCTCAATTGAAGTCGTCCTCCTCAAGGAAAAACATTATAAATTATCCTTATTTTTTCCAAAGACTTTTTCTATATTTTCTTCTATTTTCCATCCTCTTTGGTTGCTCCACATTAGGGCAACTTATCTTAATTGTTTTGACTTCATCAAAACTCTCACAAAAAATATGCCAAATCATCTCCCATGCTCTTTTTGCCCTACAAAATTGGCTAAGTGTGGAATCTCGCCAATTAAGTCATTCCCTGAGCCCACCGGCTTAGCCTACAGGAATAGGATAGGCTAGCCAACTCCACTAAGTGATAACTCCGAAAATGGGGACGTTACATTATATATTTTCAAGAGGAATTACTTTTATTCTCTTTTATTTCTCCTCTTCAAATTATAAAGTGTCCCCTCTTTAAAATAAATCCCACTTTTGAGACTTTATAAAGTTACCTTATTATTTTCCTTTGTTCAACACAATAATTAATTAAATATAAAGAAATCCTTAGAAATACTTAGGATGACTTAAAATTTAATTAATTATATATTCCCTATATTAAATAATTAAAAATGTTTTCTGCACATTCTTCCAAGTTCACGAAAAATATTAAATGGGCCAAAAAGAGACATTACAGTCCTCCCCACTCAAGGATTGCTTGTCCTCAAGCAATGCAAACTCCATCAATGGTGAAAACCCTGCATCAGAAACCAACACTCCAATAGAATTCCGGGATCCCAAATCAACCTAGGACATCTGTGTGGCTTGCCATTTGATGAGCTACGTTGCAACACACTTGCAAATGAGACCCCGTGTAATCTTCTCGCTAAAAGAACAACAATCCTCCGCAAATATTCAGCAAGTTTTCCAAAATTCTATAATGTTCCACCATGCTTTTGCTGCTCTACTCTGATAAACTTTTGCCGCTCTACTTTGATAAAAATTGCAAAGTCTACCTACTCTCTATTTGCACTTCTAAAGCCTCTATATCATGGCTAAAATTATGTGAAAACATGTTGTCCAAAGATGAACCACTAGAATCATGACTCACATTTGGAAAATGAAGAGTTTGCTTACCCAAAACTTCCATTCTTTTAGCTATAGCTTGATGTGGCAGATTGTGTTGAAGATTCTTCAATTTTACTTCTTTCCCTTCATGATAGAAACTCAACTCCATTGTTTGAAAGTTTTGAAACATCTTGCCACATGAATGTAACCATTGCAATCCCAAAACAACATCATTCCCATTCAAACCAATGACATAAAAATCATCACAAAGTGTATACTAACCAAAGAGAATGCTGAGTATGTTGATTTTCTTCTTACAAGGAATGACAAAGCCATCAGCTACAACAACATCAAATCCTTCAAAGTCCTCAGTATGCATTCCCCTCTTGAATACCAATCCTTCATCAATATAGTTATGAGTAGCTCCACTATCAAGAACTACTATGACTCTATGCCCAAATAAAATGCCTTGAAATAGAAATGGATTATACCTTGGAGCTCCAGAAAGAGAGGCAAGTATACCTTCTTTGTTGTCATCATCTTCAACAAGTTGAGCTTGCTCCATTCTTGAACCTATAGAATCCTTGGCACATTCTCCTCATCATTATCCGAAGTGACCTCAATGTAGTGGACCTTGCCTCTTCCTAGGCAATGGTGTCCTCACTCCCAAGGCTCCTTGTATGAAAAGCATAATTTCTTCTTGCTTATCTCATCCTTGAGTTCTTCTTGGCTTGTTTTGTGTGACAGGCTCTCTTGAGGCTGAACTTGGGATTCTTCCTTTTGAAAAGTTTTCTTTTGCTGCTTGGGATGAGAATCCTCCAACTTAGATTTCCCTTTTGGAGTAGAGAATTCCATGTTGCATGCTCTCCTTATGGCATCTTGCAAATAAGGTGGGTTTAGGGCTTTCACCCATCTTCGGAGTGGCTCCTCTAATCCCTCTATGAAGAGATAAGTCAACCTACCTTCCGATACATCTGGTACCATCACTGCAAGCCTCTAAAAATCCGACATATAAGCATCAACTGTATCCTTCCGTCTCAATTAGGCCAACTCTATGAAATGATATTTAGGATCTTTCTTATCAAACCCGTCGATAAGCCTCTGAGTAAAATCTACATAAGTAATAAGGCTATGACCCTGTGTAATCATTCTATGATACCACCATTCATGTGCATCACCCTCCAAATGCAAAGTAGCAAATTTGATGGCTTCATTTTCCAACATGGGGTTCAAATAAAGATAGTTATCCAATTTTTGGACCCATGCACGTGCAATGCATCTAGTAGAACTATCAAAGGAGGGAAGTGATACCTTACCCAACTTCTGTTGTAACTCCTGATTCTGTCATCTCTCACCTCTAGGCTTGTTTATATATTTCAACCAATGTAATGAAACTCGCCAAAACTCGGCGAGTCTGAGGCGAGGCACCTTGGCCAAGTCTGGGGGACTCAGACCCAGATTCGATGGATTTTTTGAAAATACTCGCCAGACTCGCCGGACTCGATGAGTCCTGATAGGAAAACTCGGCTGAAACTAGTGAAAAAATCAGGAACAGCGTGACAGTATATTTCAAAATATATTTAAGTTTTCTTATACTTTAAATATTTTGAAATATACTGTCAGGATATTTGAGATAGGTTCCGAATCCATGGGATTTAACATGCAGATTCTAGATTTTGGAGGATCCATCAGATTTCAGACTTAACCAATTTTTTAGGGTTTCAGGGTTTCAGACTTAGTCAAATTCAGGGTTTCGATTTTGCACAAAAAGAGTAGAGGACAAATCATTGGATCCTATTGATTTGGATGAGATAGATCCTATTGATTTGTTGAGTTTTTGCTAGTTTTCTCCAAGTTTTTGTTCACTCGTCAATTTTGGCATCATTTAAGACCTACCATTTACACCTTCGTAGGAAGGCAAAGGATGCAGGGTCCTCTAAGCCATAGACTTCTAGACTCTAGTTATTTGATGTCATGGATTCCATATTCCATGAGTTTTGTATACATTTGACTATATTTATATATCTAAGTGTGCTATTTCCTTCAGCAGCCCAGCTACAATTTGTGTTTATACTTATCTGATCGATGTATACTTGTGTATGTGATCAAATTAGCTTCTATTTGATGGTGTTATTGTGTCTTTAAGGTTTATTTATTAAAGGGTGCATGAAACAAGTTTTAAATCCTTAAAATCTCTGAATTTCTTGAGTTTTTCAATTTGCCGAGTTTTTGCCAAGTCTAGGCGTCGAGTCCGAGTCCGAGTCCAAAATCAGCTTGCCGAGTCCGAGTCTCGTAACTATGATTTCAACTGACAAAAATCCTATAAAGACATTGCAGCTTGAAACTCATCCCCAAGTGACTGCCACTCATGTAAATAATCTCTAAAACTCTCACCAACAACCTGCTGTCCACCACCTTGAGTCAATTGTTGATCCAAGAAATTAGGCATTAGAGGCCTAACTGCTAATCTGATAGTGGTCCCGGTGTTGTTATTGGGATTGTTTTCATTGTTTGCAGTGTTACTTGTCTCTCCATTACTCCCATTATTACCTCCATTGTGTTGGTTGCCTTTATTATTGTTCTGATTTACATTGTTGTTTTGCATCATTTGGGTTATTAGCTATACCAATTGTTGCAGTCCTCTAGCAAGTTCATTAAGTATTTACATTTTACTATTCCCTTCATCTCTTCTTTCTCTGTCACCCATAATTTCCTCTTCAATATGCAAATCTAAAAAGGGAGGTTCTTCTTCAGTCTCTAAACCTGCAATAGGAACTCCTCCTGGATTTACTGGTTGATTAAATGGCCTCCTTCTCAAATAGTACCTATTAGACCCTTCATTAAGCTGCATATGAACTATATTTCTGCATCAATTGCTAAGTTTTCCACAAGCTGGCAGGAAAACCAACTCTGATACCACTGTAAAATCTCACCAAGATTTTAACTGAAACTTGCATTATTTTCTGAATTTTGAAATGTTGGCATTTTGTCAAACACTTTGCAACATGTTTATCAAACTAAGATTTCTGAGTATTATGTTATAGAACAACTTGTCTAAAAGTTTAGATAAAGAGCCATTCACAATTTCATTACGAAATACATTTATGGTAAAGAGGCATTTTCTCAAACAGTTTGCAGCCTTTCATTAATAGATAGAATTAAGCACAAGGATTATTACAATATGCTAATATAAAATCAGGAAGATCATACAAGACTAAAAACCAAATATTCTAACCTCAAAATGGAATTAAGAATGTCTGTAGGTGATGGTGATTGAATAATAACAACTCCTGTGAATGATGGTGCTGCTGTTTTATTTTCCTGATATTCTGAAAGCTCTTATATGCTATTGAAACCACACATTGAGTACCAGAAAATAAACTACAGTTTGAAGATGTATCAAAACTGTCTCAATGGTGACGTCTTGTTAGTGTTTTATTTCACACCTTTCAGTGCGAACATAAAACGAACAGATGTGCGATAGAACTTCTCTTCAAATTTGAAGGGGAAGTTCCCTATAAAATAAACCTACTTAAAACTACAGAGTATGTACAATGTATTCAGGGGTTTGTCTCATTAATGCTGAATAAAACATGAAATTTGCAATCTTTTTTGTTTTGCGACATGTAAAAGGCAAAGATGTACTTTCAACAACGAAGCAAGGATTTTGTACTTTTTTTGCTCATATCAAAACCTAGACTTCACACTTGCACTATTCAACTAAATTCAGAGGCTGAGCAAGGCAAGTACACATGGATTGGATTGGACAGATTGAACAAATAACATAAGAACATATAATCACAAATGTTATGATTAAATCGCATATGACGGTACAAAGACACGACTTATATTTTCCACTTCATTTGCGACAAAGTTCACAAATTCACTGAACAAACTTAACCTTCAGCACTGAAAACGACGTGATTTAATAAACATTCATCAACAAAATAGGCATAATAAATGTTATTTAAACAATAAGGACACAATCACATTGAACGCCATACAACTAGCAACTTCAACATAATGAAAGCATAAGAATTGTCATTTTATTGATGTTCATTCATACAACACTAATTTCTCCAACTCTGATACTAAATACTGAAAAAACTCTCTAACAATGAATCTCGAGATCCTTTTCTATGTGCAATGTTGTACCCATATGAAATTTTTCGTCTATGCATACAAACACCCTAAAAGTGATGTCAAAACACACCTCTCAAGCACCGTGTCGCTGTAATGTCCCCTTTAGGAAATTCAAAATTGCTTAACCTTGCACACAATTTTAACTTCTTAAAGAGAACATTAGTAACCAATAAATCCTTATAACATCATGATATTGCAATTAGGGTTAGTAGACCACATAATCATAATCAATATCAAAGTTCATTATATATATGCATTTCACATTTTCTCATTTCTATCATATAGAGATTTCCATGATATACCTCGGGAGAGTCTTTCTAGTCCCTAATCGTTAATCTACTCTACTTCACCCACCCATATGAGTACAGTTACGTTAGGGCGCTGGTATAATGAGACCCACTGCGATAGGCCCAAGGGTTTCATTGCTACATCCGACAATTCTTCACCTCTTGGCTCAAGTCGCTTCACACTATACATCTGGCAATACTCCACCCTCTTGAGTGTCACCTACTGTTAAGCCATTATAATAATAATTAGATCTACGCAACCATAGGCCTAAGGGCTTCACACTATGCAGTCAGCGATACTTCTCCTCTTGGCTCAAGGGGCTTCACACTATGCAACCGGAGATACTTCACCCAGGTGCTAGATCCTAAACCGCCCTTCCCTAACTCACCACCATACTCGTAGGGTGATAGATAGATTAATAGTGAGGCTACCTACTCTCATCCCGAGTATATGATTAGAATTATGAATCATATATTATAGGAGTTTATCCTTACCATCTTGTGATCCCCATGGATCACGAGATAGTACATTTGATCACACTGTTCCTCTACGGGAACTCATCATTGTACCATCTCATGTGATGGTTAAGTATATATATATATATATGGTATTCATCATTATGATATCATGCATTTATTATTCCTTGGACCTTGTCCATTATATAAACATTCCACATATTCATTTATCATTCTTATCGTTATGATAGCATTGCATACATCATTCTTTAATAGCATTCTTTCTTTACATTTATCATTGTAATGTTATACAATTCATTATTATTATGACATGCATACCCGTCCTATTATGCTTATCATCATTCATGAATACTCTCATTTTATTATGCTATAACAATCTTATTCTATTATGACTGCTTAGAGGAAATCATTCATAAGTTCATTACCATGAGATATACTAACTTAAGGTAAGTAACATACCTCGTATGAGTGATGAATGTAGATGTTCGCTATCCAAGTATATTAAATTTCTTATTGTTGTAGGAACATGTCGATCTGTTGTAATTAGATGTTGCGAGTCTAAATGATGATAAGAATATTAGATTCAATGTGTTATGAGGTGATTGCCTCAAATGAGAGATGTAATGCTACTTCTATGTATGCTATGTTGTGTTGATGCCTTCGAAAGATGAAAATGTGTGAGATGATCGAATGATAGATGATCCCCTCGATATGCTTGATCAGCTTCCTTATATTCCTTTCATCGGTGCTTTTGGGAGAGTCACTACCATCCAATCGCATCTCTTAGGATAATCGGGAGTTTATTAATTGTTTGTTTTCCTTAAGTCATGATCGCTTATGGGAAATGGGCGCCAATCTTGTCTTTTAGTGTCTATCTTATTCCAATTTGTCCTTTATTCCATGTAGGATTCAAAATAACACTTTGGTGATTAACACTTGAATTCTCCCTTCCTCATACGATTGGCGCTAAATTACGATGGCATCACGGGTATGAATTCATTGATTGTTCACTTGTCTCGGTTATGAGCCGATCATTCTAAGCATTTTTCCTTGCTCGATTCTTCCTAACATTGTCTTTGTTGTTCTTTACATCATTCCAATCTTTAATTGGGATGAAAGTGATCGATTTGGTGGGGACATGATAGTCGCCTTGTCATTATTTTCTAACCCCGCAGGTACAAGATATATCAAAGGAGATCTAAAGAAGGCCAGAATGAAGAGAAATTTCAAAGAGCCAAAATGGCTACAATCTATGAAAGATTGTCTGGAAGAGGGGGTCAGAAGCGTCGAATTGAAGACCAAAACAGTGCAAAGGAATGGCGAAAGGCGTAAAGGAGAGACCTGGCAACTCAAAAAAGCAATTTTGAAAAGTTTGAAAATTTTTCTAAGGCATGAAATTGCACGCTTTTCCCAAGGTGTGCGCGCCAAGGCAAAAGCGCTCCAGAGGAAAAAGTGGAAAATTCAAGTGCTAGAGACATTCACTTGTCCATTGATGAAAGTTTGTCTCGAAATTTGTTCTGAAGGGGCAAGTGAAAAGAGCACTTTTCTCATGGAGCGTGCTCCAACTCCAAAGCACTCCAAAGTTGAAAAAACGATTAAGGCATGAAGAAAAGAGCACTTTCAAGGCGGAGCACGCTCCAACTCCAAAACAATCCAAAATGAAGGTAAAATTTCTAAGGCACAAACGCATCCAAGGGAAAATAAAAAAATACTCCCAAGTGCATTTGACACACTTTCACCCTAGAGCGCGCTCCAAGGTCAAAGCGCTCCAAATGGATGAGATCAAAATTTGAAGGTTTTTTCAAAACATTTCTAAGGCAAATATTGGAGCGTTGGTCAAAGTGAAACGGCTCCAAAGAAAAAATATTACAAAGGAAAATTTGCCGAAGTGGTTCGCTTCTCCCAAGGCGTGCGCGCCAAGGGAGAAGCGTGCCACTCTAAGAAGGTGTCGATGCCACAAAAGAAAGGCGCCAAAACAAAAAGCAAACGCCTATTTTAAGCCTTGGCCGACCAAGGCAATTGGAGCACACCTCTTGAGAGATGACTCATGCTTTTTTAAGAGCTATAAATAGGCGACAACTTCACTTCTCACTTCACACTCCAATTTTGCATGCCTAGGGCAAATAAAAGCACTCTTATTTTTAGAATAAAAGCAGATTTATGGGTTTATAAGACCAAAGCTTCATTTGTGAAGGCATTATTGCCATAGAGGCTTATATTTCTGAAGATTGGAGCTGGTTTCGCTTTGCTATAGCGAAGGAGAAGACATTTTTGTGCATTACCAGCCATATAGAGGTTATTTTTGAAGATATTTCAAGGAAGAGCATCCATTTTTGTGCAGGTCCAGCTTGAAAGAAGTCAATTTTTATTGTTTTGGAGCATCTAGAGGCCGAATTTCAAGAGATTTTTGAGGGAGATCCATCATATTTTTGCAAGGGAAGCATTGAAAAGCACCTAAAAACACTTCAAATCGACATTTGCATCCATTTCTAGGGGCAAAATTTAAGGAAAAACTCAGAAATTTCATTTTTCAAGGCAAATTGTACACTTTTTTCAAAAATTCTAAGTGGGACAGCAAGAAAAAAGTCTGATTTTCTTGGACAGCAAGCTTAAAGAGGTCTGATTTTGCATTTTCTAGTGCAGGACAACGATAAAAAGACATTCATATAAGTCTGAAAAGGAGTATACGGATTTATTGAAGACAATTGAAGATGCAAGTGTCATCCTACAGATGAAGACTGTTCACCTTGACTCCATTATTATTCCAAGTGAGGCAAAAGTTGAATTGGAGAAAAATCTCAATTTCCAGACTTAGTCATTTTTCAGTATCTGCAGGAAAACCTATTTTGGGTAGTTGGAGGGATTTCCAAAGCAGTTTCTATTTTGAGAATTGACTTTGCTTTTCAAAGATTAATTTATTTTTGGATTTGTTTTGGAAATCATGCAAAATATCTTTTTGTGGAAATCAAATTGTAATAACATGCAAGTTCAGTTAACTGAATTGCATGAGACTTATTTTATTATTTTAAATGCTAATAAGCTTGCATGCTTGCGTGCAACATTAGGGTCAGGTTGGTGAGTATTAGTTAACTCTTCCTTTTATTTCCTTGCACCATTTGTTTTAGGGTATAAATAAGTGTATTCTACACACTTAATTTCTTAATGGTAAATCCTGAAGCTTTTATTTTGCTCACATATTATTGTTCAATTGTGTCACGTATCTTTATTACTTTGAGAATGAATATATGCATTGTCTTTATGGAATCTTTTTGTGTTGTTGAGATTGAGAGCAACTGTTTATGACTTTGTGCTTAAACATTCGTTCCAGATCTTCTTTGTTCCTAAGTGTTTATTGTTAAATCAAATTGCCAACATCCTTTGATTCCTTTGTGCTCTGAATTTACTCAAAGCAATCAAAAGTATGTTCTGAAGTTTAGTTATTCTTTTGCAATACTCGGAAAACCTCTTATAGCATTGCAGAAGAGCTTGAATCGTCTTGTGCTTGTGCCTTGAGAAAACAAAAAGATAGGTTAAATCGTATTGTCTTTTTTAAATTTCTTGTTTGAGGGAGCTTCTCCTCCTAATTTTGACATGTTCCTAGCTCAGATTTAAACCACAATTGCAACACATTGATCAAGCATCATAAAACTTCACAATGGAGTAAATGAACATGAACTGAAAATGAATATATATTTGTCTTCAATCCAATAGATACAATGCATATATCATCCACGTTTGTACTAAAGAGGCAAGTACACTTATTGGTTTATAGCCCTAAGGCTGATACAATATGCAATCTGCATCAAATAATGATTTGTTGTGATTCCCTAGTGCCTTCGCTGCTCCTAATGCATCATTGAATGCCCTCAAACGGATTTCCTGCCCTCTAAAATGGTTCGCTGCTCCTTTTGAGTAATTCACTGCTCCTCTAGGAATATTCGCTGCACTTCTAAACTAGTTCGCTGCCTTTACAAGACCCTCTAGATGAAGTCGCTGCACCTCCAAACTGGTTCGCTACCCTCACAAGGGACTCTAGGTGGATTCGCTAGCCTTGAGGAAGGGTTCGCTGCCTCTTGTGATCTGATTTCTACCTTCTCCTTGCTTCTGCAACTCAGAATTAGTGTCTTTGATGGCTTCTCCTAAGCAGATCTGCATTAATGCTTGCTATTAGATGAATGGGGCCATCACCATTCATTGCCAAGGGGTCATCTCCTTGACTATGGACATTAGAACTGAAGTTCTAAGCCAAATGGATAGGAAAGATACCAAGAACATTCATCGATGAGTGATGCAAATGGCAGCTCCTTGCCCTCCTTTTATACTTCTCCTTGTTCTAGACATTTCTCCCTCCAAGTGCCTTCTAGATCCTTCTTTAATGAGGTCGACCTCATGTTCCTTTTTTCATATTGATTTTGGGCGCCAACACTCTAAACTCAAGTCGGCCTTTATGATCTTTGTTTTATCATCCTCTTTAAATTACATTACTATTCCCAATGAGATCGGCCTTGAGACAAGTCGACCAATGAATGAATAATGAATAAATGCATTGCTCACACAAGTCGGCCAAGTGTAATATGAACTCAAGTCGGCCTCAAACAGGGAAAACATATGGAAATCATCAATAAGTCGGCCTCAGATTTGTCCAAGGTGAAATGCTCCTCCATGAATTCCCAAGTAACCTCAATGATAAATCTCCAAAGTACCAAGGGTGAAGTGATGAAATGCATCCATGATGAAGCCAATAAGCATGATGAACTCCATAGCCTTATGATCCTGATGAAGCATCTGTATGATTGTAGCCCAAGTGTAATGATGAACCTCCAAAAATCAAGGGTGAAGTAATGGTCCGAATGTGTAAGATACCCAACCAGTTCTACTAAAATTTTTCCTTACTTAAACAATTTTACTTGTTATCAATTCATCAACTACTTCAACAACATAAAGATATACATCAAAGATAACTACTTGAATGAATCAATCTTAGAGTTGGGTACTTGTCTTGTCACTTGATTCAATCAACTTGCAATGTCTTATTACATAGATAATGCTTCAACAACATGAAGTTACAACTTATTCAATGGAAATACAAAAGAAGGCCTCGAAGCCTTGGTGATTACAATGTCTTTCACACTTGATCAACTTAATCAACTCAATGATGTCGACTGAATGTCAACACCTCACAATACAACAAGGGAGCATCACCTTGTCAGTTGAGGGAGCATCACCCCAACACTTGAAACTCGCAGGCCTCAAGATTACAAGCTTAATAGCTTTTGCAGAGAGAATTTTTGTCAAATGAACAGATGCCAAATGAATGAGAGAGCTCCTCCTTTTATAGGCCTTCCAAAGGCAATGAAGGCACGTTTTTCGATGCACAAAGAGGAACCAAGGCACATTTCCCAAGAAGCATATCCAAAGGAATATTCCAACTGATGACTCATTCTGAGTTGGCAGGCTCCGACACGCATCCCAAATGCTATCCTTCTGACCAATGGGCATTCAAATAGTTGTAACAACCTTATCTCCTTCTAGAAACATTTAGGCGCAGATTCAGGGTTCTTCTGACTTGGGCGCCAAGTTGAGGTGGTCTCTTCATGAAGTTGCGCCTTGCCAATCTTAGGCGCCAAACAGAGTTTATAGATGCTTCTAGATTGCTTTCAAGATTAGGCGCCCAAATGAGCCCTCTGGAGTCTAGGCGCTCATTTCATGCATTCTGTGTTCTAGGCGCCAGTTGAAGGGAGTGGAGAACACGACAAGCGCCTTCCAAACTAGGCGTTTCCTTGAGGTGACAAGGACTTAGAAAGTGCGTCTAAGGTGAGCGCCTTGAGTGAAAAAGTCTGACAAACATCTTTGAACCCCCTTTCAAAGTTAAGCGCATTCTGGAGGTGGAAACAAGTAGAAGGTGCGCCTTGGCTTCCTTTGTCAATTCTTTCAAGTCTTTGTTGATTTGGAAGGTGGAATGCTTCATTGTAGAATGAGCGCCTATCTTCTAATGTCCAGACTACTTCTTTTGGCTCACTTTGTGGCTAGGCGCCAGAGCTAAATAGTTCACACTAGGGAGTGCGCCTAGACTCACTTGATGTTTCATACTACTTCAATCCCTAGAAGATGTTCCAAGGTGTTCCCTTTTACAAGCCCCTGACCTCACAAGTTCCTTCATGTGCTATTCTTTGAGGGCGCCAAAACTGAGCTCTAGTGCCATGGGATTGCGCCTATCCTGGAAAGATCTTCTAAATGATGTTAGCGAGATCCAGAAGAGACTCTTGATACTAAACTTATCAAATCTCCTTAAGGCGCTCAACTAGACTCTAGGCGCCAAAATGACATTGCAAACTGCATGGTTTTCAAGACCAACTTGAGATGATATTGCGCCTTGCTAGGGTTAGGCGCAGAACTAGTGTCCTTCTAACTGGGCACCAGTTTTGGAGGATTCACAGCGGTTCTGGCGCCTTGATCATAACTTATCATCCTTTCAAAGATCCTTGAGAGCAACTTGACTTTAAATGATCATCATTTCACCTCCTGATGGAGCGCCTTGTATCTAGATTGGACTTGAGGACTTGCTCCCACCTTAGGCGCACATTTGAGGAAGTTTCAACTGATATCTGCACCTAGCACCTTTGTGAAGATGTTCCACAAAAAAACACTTGTAATCATTCCTTATTGATGCTCCTTTAAACTAGCGCCTTCTTCAGAGTATCTATACCATGTCTAGGTCTTCAATTTCATCTAGGCACACTTATTTGGAACAAGTTTCTTAGGCGCATCTGGGTGTCTGTGGAGTGGTGAATTGGCGCCCTCCTTTGAATGGCCTATTTCCATGCAAGTGTTCACTTCCGGAGGCATTGAGGTAAGTCCAGAACATCATGCCCATTAGCACCTAGATGACTTGGAGGGTTTGAAGTCCATTTGATCCATGGGGCGCATTTTTGAGATGAAATGATATAAGGTTGGCGCCCAGAAATGCCTAGGCGCATGTTGGAGTCAATTTGGAGATCAGAACATTCATTCCTCCCAGAGCGCCCTAGTTGATATGTTTGAGGTGCTTCAAAATATGATATTTCTATGCTAGGCGCTCATCCAGGAAGTATGATTTGAAATGGGCACCTAGACAACCTCCAGCTTATTTGGCCTCCAGACTTAGCCAAATTTTGGTTTCTGACTTAGATCCTGCAAAATAATAAAACAGAGTTAGTCAAAAACCACTTCATTCCCTTATTATTTAGAATTAGCCTCCGGGAATGAGGAATAGGCTAATCCATTATACACTTGATGATCAAGCCGGAAACGGGGACATGACAGAATGAAATGCATCCATATAAGAGTCCATAAGATGAAGTCCATACTCTAATATGAATATGTAGGAAAGTTCTAGAGAATGCAAGTTATCCCAAACCAAGTACACATGAAGGTGAAATGATAGCATCCATACATCCTATGAAGTGAAATGATAGCCCCAATGGTGGAACCAAACCTCGAATCCACTGGAAAGTGCAACAATTTGTAGGATGGTGACCATTCCGGAAAAAGGGACATGACAAATTTGAAGAACAGTTCTACTGTACACGTTCTGTTTAGAGTTGCACTGAAAGGTGCAAATCTAAACGCTAACATGCAAAAACCACTTATTTATACTGTTTAGAAACGAATTGCATGAGAATAAAATAAAATAATTAACTAAACTCTAACCCAGTTGACTACTATTTGCATGACATACAAACTCATTACAATCCATCTGCTCCACTGAAACTAAAATTGAAATCATGCAATTGACATGCAAACTCCATTTGAAAAGTCATATTCTTTGCATGAATGAGGCACTTCTCTTGACTAGAGTTGAGATCATCTTCAAAAATAGATGGATTTTTTTTTTAGAAAAACAAAATGCCAATGAATAAGCACATCTTTTTTGAGGAGGTGTGCCTCATCCATGTAAAAGCGCTTCTATTGTGTTGGGCACACCTTCATAATGGCGCCTCTTCTAAAACCCAAACGCGCCTTAACATTGGAACCAAAATAACTTTCAATATCAAAGCACGCCTAAACACTCCTAGTCACAATTTTACTATCCAGAATGCGTGAACCTCTATTTTGTGAATCCTACTTGCCATGGTGTGATTCCTTCTTTCTGAGCACATTTGATTGAGCTAATTGGAGTGGCCCATTAACTTTTATTGTTGTTGAGTGCAATTCTGAGGAGGGCATCTTTGCTAATATGTTTCTTATACTGTGAATGATTTTTACCTTTGAAGATGCCTTATTGCTGAACTGGAGCACTTACCCCTTGTGTAGGCGTGCGAATATAGGCGCTAAATCTTCATTGGAGATGTCTTTATCCCGGCGTTTGAAATGCGGAGGCTCCTTCAATTTCTGATGATTTTTTACCTGTTTGATTTCTTATTGATGGCATCTTGATGTGGAAATGAGGAAGATGAGGCGCGATTTTCTTACACTTGAAGCACGTTTCCTTTCCATCAAACACGTTGAATGCATTTTGAAGGCACTTTTTGTTCACTCCTAAACTTGGCGCGACTCTTTCCGTCCAATCACTGTTCTTCCTTTTCGATGATGCGCTTATGTCTTAGTCTGGAGGCGTTTTTCCTTATCTTGGCACGATTTTGTGTTTGTTGATAGCGTGCATGAATTTCCATTCTGAGGTGCCTTCTTTCTCCATTTGCTGGCTAGACGCGGGTTCTCCTACCTGACTTCTTGATTGAGCTCAGACATATATTATATGAAGTGCCTCTTTCCTTTGATAAGCGTGAGTGACACTTCAGAGGAGCGCTTTTGAATTAATATTTTCATTTTATCTCCCTTTGGAAAGGCACTTTGGGAAGGCGTTTGAGATGCCCAATCATTAAAATTTTATTGTTTTGATTTTGATAAACTTTATGCCTTCACATAAGTGCAAATGAAGCGCACTTCACGCGCTTTTATATTGTCTTTTATTTCTTTTGATTTTCTTTATAAGGCTTTATAAAGGCGTGTCTAATCTTGGAGGGGAGCGCATTGGTCTTTTGAGAAGCGTTGACCTTTCAATGAATGAAGAATTTTAATAACGTCCACGAGGCCGCAGCAACCTATAGGACCCAGCAGTCACACACAGCCCCGCCAAACGGAACAGCAGCCACCAAACGTCCTCTAAGTTGCCTGAACTTCCTTCTTGAGATCTTCCCTTCTGCTGTGGAGTTTGATCACGAGGTTTGCCGTACTATCCAACCTTGTTGTTTCAAACAGGGTGTCAAGGTTGGCGATTTTCAAAGTTTCACCATAGTTGCCTCGCACTCTAAGAGGAAATGCCGTTCTGTCTCCACCATGCCTTTGTTGCAAAAGAGGCATATTCTCTCCTCCCAAGCCTCTTTAGGGGTTAGCCATCTACCCGTTTCACATCTAAGATGATGTGAGCTCATCCTAAGTTGGGCAATCAACATTTTCGCTTTCCACTTAATGTCTGCTCTTATATAGGCTTTTTCTTCAAAATCTCCCGTGGGGTTGAATTCTTTGAGGTAGTATTCTTTTTTACGGCTCATTCGTTTTGTCCACATGATGCACTTGAATTTTCTTACATATTTTTTTATTTCCTCATTAGTATTTGGGCACTCCTGCATGCTAATATCCCACCTCTTTACCCATTTGTCATTTTGCTTCTTCCAAGTGTTTTTTCTAGTTAGTTCTGCCTCCATAATTAGTCTAGGCCACCTGTGGCTCTTCATGTTTTGAATCTTCTTGAGGTAGCTTAGTAACCATATTATCGTCGATGCCTCTATAGGGAAGGACCCTGTTTCCGCAAGTAAGATCTCATACGGCACTGAATTCTTGACTTTGAGACTGCTGATGATGAAGTGCTTCTGGATTCTTTCTATCTATTTCCATTTCTGATCTGACATACTGCTGCCCCAAATTTCACACCCGTAGAGAATCATTGGGGTAACCAACAAGCCGAAGAGTGTTCTCTTGGTCTTCCAATCCCATAACTCCGCAATCCTGCACCTATTTTGGAGGGAGTACAACGCTTTCCATCCTCCTTGAATTCTTTTTGTTCTACAAGTTTCCCAACTGAGCTTGTGGTGAAAATCAAGCCCGAGGTACTTGTACTCCTCGACTATCTCCAACGAGCTGCCCTCAAAGGTAAAGGTATATTGCTTCTTTTTTCTTTTCGGAGAGAAGATCATTACTTTGGTTTTGCTTGTGTTCACATGCATTCCTACCTCTTGACAAAAAGTTTCAAGAGCTCTCAAATGTTCCCTCAAGCTGCTGGCTGTTTTGGCGATTAAAATAAGGTCATCGGCATAAAGGAGCAGTTTTATAACATATTTAGCTAGTTGAATCCCCTCCCCGCTATCTTTATTTAACCATTCTAATTTATCAATGTACAGTCCAAATAAAGTTGGTGAAAGCGGACAGCCCTGGTTGACGCCTATATCGCTGCCAAAACACTCTGACATTCCATCACTAGTTCTGATTTTAGCCTTTACTTGCTCATACAATCTATGGACAGCAGCTCTAAGCTCATCCGGAACCCCCAGCTCCATCCTATTCCAAAGCCTGTCACGAGGAACTGTGTCAAAGGCTTTTTTGAAGTCGACAAAGCAGCAAAAGGCCTCATCCCCTTGAGTATTCCATATTTTTTCAATCAAGAATCTAAGTGTAGCTCCATGATCAATAGTAGAATGCTTCGGTCTAAATCCAGCTTGGCCCTTAGCTCTTTTACCTTCTTTTTCTACCCACCTGCTGATTCTGCACTCTATCATGCTTCCGAAGAGTTTACCAAGAAGGGGATTAACCATGATAGTGCGATAATTTGACGAGTTATTAATATCCCCGCTTTTGAAGATAGGGATAACCACACTAGTCGTCCACTCTTTCGGGAATCCCTCTTGGATGACCCTATTGAATATGTGTTTGATATGAGGTGCCAGTTACTTCAGCACCCCACTTTAAGTGCTCAGCTTGCAACCCATTAATATCCTGAGCTTTCCCACTTGCCAATTGTTTTATGCCTTGAATGACGTCTTCGGTGTTGAAAAGTTTTGTGTCCGCATAGATTAATGGAGGTCTATTTTTATCTTGGTCCCTTTCATAGAGTAACTTCGCATACTCAAGCCATCGGTTTCCGGTGATATTGTTTTCTGTTTGTTTCTTCTTTTGACATAGCTCTTTCCAAAAGCTTTTAGGACTGTTTTTTCCAAGGGCAATCAGCTCTATTCTTCTACTGTTTACATACTTCTCTTTCTTATTCCGTAGCATCTTTTCGTACTCCTTCTTATGCTCTTTGTCCATACCTCTCTTTCGCAGATTTCTTTTTGCTATCTTGCATTCCTCGTCGAACCATGGGTTTGCCGGGAAAGTATTTCTTGTTCCTCTCTTGGGTCTAGTTCTCTTACAACCATTTAAGGCCTTGTGCATTAGGGGAATTAGCATGTTCTCTCTGAAGAACTGATTCTTTATGTTAGCTGTTTTTTCTTCGTGATCTCTGAAAAGTTGTTTGATTGCAGCTCTAAAGATTTCCTGATTCTCCTAATTTAGAAGGATTTTACCTTGGGGAGTAGCCTTCTTTTGGCCAAACTGGACTTGTTCTTCTTGTTGTTTCCTTATGAGAATGTGGATCTTAATATGAAATGGATTATGGTCTGATTTCAGCTCTAAGACGTTGTCCCCAATCACAACCTCCCTCAGCTTTGAGGTATAACTATGCGAGCAAATGACATAATCTACTACACTTTGGCCATTGTACGTTTTGTAGGTGATTCTTCCTGATTCAGGCCATGCTCTCATACCGTTGCAGATGATCATGCTGTAAGTGCTACAAAGCCCTAAGAGTTCAGCCCCGAAGTGTGAAACTACACCTTTGTTGTCTTGAGAGACCCTGTCCCAAAGTTGGTCGTTCTCTTCCTCTAACCATAGAGAGTTATCTATTTCTATGCTGCTGTTTTTCAGATTGAGAGCTTGATTATTTGCAGTTCTCGCATTAAAGTCCCCAATTATTACAATTTCTCCCATGTTACTAAAAACATAAATGTCTTTTTTTAGAGCTGCAAATGGGTCTTCACGGTCTAGATTCCTTTTCTTATAAAATTTTGATCCCTTTGGAGCGAAGTAGCATGCTGCCATCCTTGTTGTGACTTGATTTTTTGTAATTTTAAGCCATATGAACTACTTGTTTGGATCTTCTTTCTCCACTTTTACGAAACTGTCCCATTCCTCTTTAATTAGGACTGCCACTCCACCGTGTCCCTTGCCACTATCAGTTCTTTCATTCCACACTGAAGTCTTTTTATACCCTTCAAAATTTGGAATCCTACACCAATCATGTTCATGAGTCTCAATAAGGATGATGACATCCTTTCCCTCTGCTATGGGCCCCAATCCAAATCCTCTTCTCCAAGGATACCCTCTACAGTTCCAACTTACCACTGTTAAATACTCCTGGGGGGGCCCGGATTCCTATTTGTGTGACGCTTTGTCACCTTTTTGGGCTTTGCCATTTTGTAGCCAAGCCCATTTTCCTACATCCCTTGCCGCCTTTACCTTCTCCCACTCTCTCCTCCTTTCTCCCTGCTGTACTATAGGAAGGTCCTCATCAATGTAAATTTGTGTGCCTTTAAGGAATCTTTTATTCCTTAGTATGCTGTTTTTGTCCTCTATGTTCTTCAAGGTGACTCTCACATGCCTATTTTTGCCTCCTCCTATCCATCTTCCTATCCTATTTGCTTGTTGTATGACTCCTATCCACTGAATTTGATCATTAAGAAAGTCTCTTGTCAACTCCTTCGTGATTTCCTTCTCACCATAGTCTTTTAGTCCTTTTATAATGATATTAACAGCCCTATCATTTCTGTCCTTTTCTTCCCTTATCTGGCTTCTGACCTGTTTTTCTATGAGTTCTCTTTGCGAGTCCGAAGGTCCTTTCACCACTTGAGACCACAATTTAGCCTCATCTATTTGTTCTCTTAGTTGTTTTTCTCTTATCTCCATGCTGGCCATCGCTGATTGGATCTCTTTTATGTGACAGTCCTTGCTTCCTTCCACCACTTTTATCTTATCTTCCTCTTTTGTTTTCCTTTGGTCTAGTAGCTGCCTTATTTCTTTCAGCTCTAGCTCACCTCTTGCCATGGAATGTTGAAGCTTATTTACCTGCTCTTTAAGCATCTCATTTTCCCTGATTAGTATCCTCTTAGTTTCTATTACTTCATTCCACTTGTTATCCTCGACTTGACTTCTTTTCTCAAGGGATTGGAGTCTTCTTTTCAAGATCATTAGCTCGCTGACGTACAATTCAGATGACCACGTTAGTGGTGTTGTATTAGGACTATAAGTATCATTGTGATTATGACTACCTTCAGTCCTATCTTCAAAGCCTGCTGGTTGGTTTATGTCTGTAGTTTTCTTGATATCTTCTCCTGATCGAAACACTAGGTTCTCCTTCCCTTTTCCTTTATCTTGTTTAGTTTGCTCTTTTCGTGTTTGCTGATTTCCTATTGCGCTTCCCAAGGTCTTGGTTGCAATTTTGGGATAGATGGTTGTGAAATTTCCCTTTCTTGCAAGTTTCTAGATTCTGGTTTTTCTACGCCTTAATATCCCATTGTATTGCTTCTCATTTACATAGACGCAATGTTCTCCTGTTCTTGAAATGTTGGCGTGAGGGTGCCCTACCGTGTAGGCCCAAGCATCTCTAGTTGCTCCTACCTGAGCAAAAAGGCTGGAATAGAAGAGGTTTCCTGAGGGATCCACGGGGAAGTGCGGCGAGAGATTAAACGATATAATAAACCCCCTCTGGGTTAACCTTTCCGTCACAGGGCTCTAGATGCCCCTACTTCCCTAAATCTGCATTATTGTTTCCTCATTCTCTGCGTTACCTCCCAGTGAGGTTGGGGTTTCTGTCTGCACTGAGCTATTTAAAGTTTCGAGCCCCTCCCTGACTTCCATTGGGTTTCCCGAGTCTGCCAGGTCAATGCTATGGCCTGTGGGCTCTAGCATACGGCCCCACCTTTGTTTTGAAGGATTCTACCACTGCCTGCCGAAAGTTCTATCTTTGTAGATTGGGTTGCAAAATGTTTTTGTTTTTATTTTGTTTTAAAGAGATTCCGTTGCAGTTTTCAATCTCATTTAAATAATGACCAGGCTTTTTTTAAGTGCTCTCCAGATTGCAAAAGACCAGACAAGGAGACACTATAAAATTAAAAAAATGGAGGTAAAAGATCCCCGTCCAGGTGGGGGTGCACCTGACTTTTGTTGACGCTGACGTTGACCCGACCAATCTCTAAAACACGCTCCCCGTTTTCGAAATCCGGCTGCTTCCCACTGTTCCCGCCCTCCACAAGCACGTTTTCTTCGTTTTCAATATGCGAAACCCTCAAACGTGCCTTCAAACCGCCTGAAGCCTGTGCCTTCGAACCGCCTTGTGTGAGGCACTTTGCCTTCATAGGTGCGCATAATGCCCTTAGAAGGCACTTTTTATTTTTTATTTGATTTTAATTTTTGAATTTTTAATTATTATTACTAATAACCATTGGTAGATTTTAATAATAGATATTAATAACAATATTTTATAATTTTAAATTTTTAGAATTTTAACACTTCAATTATTAATATTAATTAACAATTAATAATCATTAAGAACAATTATTAATTGGCAATTAATAATTAAAATTAATACAAAATTATTACAACATAAAAATCTGATACGATCGAAACTGACATCGACATGGTGAACAAATTTGGTGACAGACAAAAAATTTTGACAATACGATACTTCAAACTAAAACTTTCACATGGGACTTGACGAAGATATGATTTTTCGACTTTTCTGACAATAAACAAATGCCTCGAACATGACTTTCAACATTTTCAAAGATTTTGACATTGACGAACAAACAGACAACAGACTCGAAGTGAACATTTTACAATCACTTCATATTTCCGACTCAGACACAACAATTCGACTATAAGAACACACGATGATTTGACAACGACAAATATTTTTGCTTACCACAATCCAGTTTCAAATTGGGTACAACACGTCTCATTTCACAAAGGCATAAAAAACTGAAGAGGAAGGACGACAATCTTGAAGTAACCAAAGACTTCAAAATGGACATCGATTCAGTCCCAGAACATGTCCCATTTACTTTGGTCAACCCAAGTCTACAAAGTGGTGGCTGAAGTCACACTCTCCAAAGCTCCCTTAAAATTATTTAAAAACACTTCCTCAAAAATTATGATTCTTTCCCTGGCTTGGTACAGTCTTCATGTGAAGCGGCTAAAAGAATGTGAGGGTCCCACGATCAAGGGATTCTACAAACAATTTAATTCATTTTATTATGGAGCACCTCCTTCAAAACGGCATCGATCCCCTTTCAATATATTAAAGTGCTCCTCTAACATAGGCAGCTAATGTGTCATGTCCCCATTTGTCGAAGTGATCTTAGAAGAAGATTCAGGAGCCAATTTTCCACACTTCATGAATTTCAAAAGACATTTTGAGGATGGGAAAAGGCTTGTCATATTTTTCTATCAATTAAGATGTAATTATTTTGAATTAATAAAATTGCTCTCTAGTGGAGCAAATCATTTACAGATTATAATGGATCACTCCTTGACACCTTCTCTCATGTCGGCCTTTGATAAAAATAATTCATCTCCTGTGTTGTGTCGGCCTAGGAGAAAAAAGAATCTTCATTTTACATGTCGGACAAGTTGTAGGAGATTCCTAGGTTGGCCTTGTGAGGTAAAATAGATTTTAATTTGGGCGCCACAAGAGAAGTCGGCTTCCTTGGAGGAATACAATAAAATAAGGATAAATGAGCCCTAGGTCGGCCAAGATATGTCAAGCTGTGGTCAGCCAGCTTTGGGAAAAAAAAAAAACAAATTAAATCAAATCCTTAATTTGATTTAGGCGCCAATATCTTTTATGGAGGTCGGCCCAAATTTGGTGATTTAAAATGAATAAAATATTAGAAATCTAGGCTGGTCAGCCAGCAAGGAGAAAAAGGTAAACTTGGGTATAAAAGCAAGTGTGGGATCATTTCATGGGCATTATGAATTAAGTTTTTTTTTATTTTTCCCTTAGTGGATCTGCAACCTTGTTGCAACTATTCCAAGGACGAAAATCCTTGCGAATATTAGGTGGGTTGGACGAAAACCTAGCTCATCTTGAGGAGGCTTCATGACAGAAGTCTAATTGCACTTCATTGGAGAATTTTGAAGGTTTCTTGAGCATTCATGATACATCTTTCACAGCAGATTTATTGAAGACATTTGTTGAATATCTTTGTGAAGATAATTGCATCCTTGACCGCCACATTGAAGACTTATCTTGAGCGTCATCTTGAGAAGGTTCTCATGAACATTTGATGTTGTATTGAGCGCCATTGTTGAGTGATTATTTCAGATCTAGAGATCAGACTTGTATTGCAGATTTGTATTCTTGTTTGAGCGCCACATTGAATTCTTATTTGAGCACCAATTTGAGGAGGTTCACTCTATCTTGGAGCGCCATTATCCAATCAACATTTTTAGACTTTCGGTCAGATTTGGGATCATCCGTTTGGAAGGGTTTGAGGACATACAATGCAGATTTGATTTGAGCACCATCTTGCAAGGAAGTCGATTTCATCTTAGAGGAGTTCCAACCCTAGCGCCACCATTTGAAGGGACAATTTCAGACTTCTAGGTCAGACTTGGTGCCATTGTTAAAGGAATTCATTGCAGATCAGACATCAGGTTTATAGCAGACCTCACATCAGCAAATTAAGTGCAGCCATAAACCCTAGCTGCCGCCTATCTTGGTGGTTATTTTTATTGCTTGAGGAAGTGATTTCATTAAGGAGGATTTCATCAAGTTTGGAGGACAGATTTGGTCATCCTTGGACTGTTTTTTATCAGCATCTCTTCATCACTGATTGCAGATCTGATTTTGGAGGAGTTTGCCCACTTCTTGAATTGCATTTGACATCCAAATTGGTATGCAATATATCTGATTTTTGTAGCAGCTTCATTGTGGATATGTTTTGGCTATGATAGAGCCATGATTTTGATGTAATTGATCCTAGAACAATCTGATTTCATAACAGCAGAGGTCTGATTTGATTTACCCATCATTTTGGCTATCTATCTAGTGTGGATCTTGTGTAATTCAACTAGGGTTTGATTGTACATTTTGGCATATTGTTTGTGATGCATTTGGTATGATAATATGGATGATATAAGTGTATGTTTAGATCTGACACAAAAAATCAGAATTCCGATCTAGGGTTTCAAGTTTGAAATTTGAAGATTCAGAAATTTTGGATAAAACCTCACTTGGGACATTACAGTGGTATCAGAGCTTGGATCCTGCCAGCCTAGAGGGTTTGGAAAAATCTATCCTATTAGCATTCATGAGCATAAGATCCGAAGTTGAATCCTCCTACACTTGGATGTGATTTGACTCGATTTTATCCTTGTATGTTATGTTGAAAGGGATTTGACATAGCTCATGGGTTATAAATCAGTTTGGTTGCATATCTATTTGGGTATGAATTATCGCATCATTCAATGAAGAAGTTGTGGGAAAGAAGCTTCATAGAGCAGGCAGTAGACTTGAATATCTATCCCAGTCAAAAGATGCACTTCTCAACACTTTGGAGGAAGTAGAGGACTGTCTACACATGATGGAACAGTCACCCTCTCAGGGATTGCAAGCAGCCTTGATGTAAGATCCTTGTCTTATTCTATCTTGAATTTTCAATTTGTGGGGTTTGACATTTTGTCAAACACTTGTCATGCAATCTGATTTCTCAGTATTTGATTGTTTTATGATGTTTGTTTGAATGAATTTTCAATGCCAAAACATGTGGAAATACATAGAAAAGATAGCCAAATACTCACATAAACAAATATCAATGATTCAACACTCAAATAGGCTTTATTTATTGCTAGTACAGGTCTGATTACACTCATAATCAAGTCTGATACAACTTATGACAGCAATTACAACCTCTTCAAATTAAAGATTTGAATAGCAAAACATGTTCCACATACCCGGTGATTGTGCCTCCTCAAGATATACAAAGATATGCTTTATTAACAATTAAAGGTGACTGAAAATGAACAACAAAGGTCTGATATAACAACAATGAAACCTGAAATACAAAATGATGCCCTAATCCCTTCACAAAATGCCTCCAAATCCTTGATATGCTTATTTGATATAAGTATGAAGTCTGATATCTGATTGCAAAAATGAGGATGATCAAGTCTCACAAACCCTCCAAATGAAGCACTAAAACCCTAGATGAATGAAGAGGCCAAATGGATGAAATTTTGTCCCCAAAACCTTGGATCAGCAAGTCTGAAATTTCTGATAAAGTTTGAACCAAAAATCTGATTACAATTTTATGACATCAAACTCCCACAATCGCTCCAAAATGTAGCACCACTTCTCCAAAACCCTAGGTGTTGTAAATAGATGACATTTCTCCTTCAAATACCTCACGATCTGCAAGAAAAGTGCCCAGATCTGCAATTTATCTTCTTGGATGTCCAATGCTCTACAAACCCTAGCTGCAACCGATGATGTAATTCAGATCTTCAAACCCTAGCAGCTGTAAACCTGCAAATAATCTTCCTCTTTGATGCTCCAAATCAATGCTTAAACCTTCAAATAAGTGCAATAGTGAACCCTGGGTGGATTCACCTCTCAAAGTGAGTTCAGTTTTTGTCCAAACCACTTGTTTCTAAGGGTTTTCGTCCTTAGAACGTTGTTGAACCAAGTTACAACAGAAAAAGGAAACTTCCCAAATGTCAAATGAACTCAATATGATGCCTTACAATGAAATGACCTCCTTATAAAGAGATTGAGAGAAGTATCTAAGTTATTTGTCACTTTTCTATTTTTTATTAAATTTACAAGTCCACCTCCATAATAAAATAATATTTTATTTTTCCTTCCTCAACTTGGTAATAAAATATTATTTTATTTATCATGTTATTTTATTATTCCTTTTGCCTTTAAACTTTCTTTTTTCCAAGCTTTAAGTTGTTTGCCAACTTCCCATTCTCCAAGCTTTACGTCATTTTTACCAACTTTCATTTCTCCAAGCCACTTTATAAAGTACTCAACTTAACTTCAATTTGGCTTATAGGTGAAATCGACTTTCTGTGATGTCCCGATATTAAGGTATTGTTTAAATTAAAGATTTAAACATCATGATAAAGACGGTGAAGTCGCTTTCGTAAAATGTGGTATTATTAATAAATAATATTCAAATATAATATAGTGAGATATATTATATTATCAATTTAATTATAATTATCATATATTATAAATATATAAATAAATATAATTACAAATATTGAAAAGGACTACAAATAAGACAAAGGTCAATTAAGACCCAATTGACTTGGCCACATTCCATGTTAGGTGGCGCTCCATACAAAGCAATCTACAAATAAAATAGATGGTACGATACAAAGGGAAGTGCTATCCATAATACAATGCAAGCAAGCAATATATAATATAAGAAATGATTAAACCAGCGATCAGCGAACATATGTCCAGCAATTAAGTAAATGCAGCAATGGTCATACAAGACAGTTAATTATTAGGAAGCGATTAGTTTAAAGGAGCAGTGCTCTTTAGATCATAAGAAGAGAGTCTTATTTATTGCATAGATATGATATGGAATGATTAAGAGAAGAGAAAGATTTCGATTAAGACAATAATGGCCGACTCTCCCAATCTGAAAGGCATATTTAAATAAGACAAAAGTCATTTATATGTGGAGCGATCAGTTATCATATTACAAGTTACATACAGCGATTGGAATCACAAAGGCCATAAATAATATCAGCGATCAGAATTAAGGGGATTGCTGACTTGTAAGACAGAGATTAAGGCATTTTAATAAAACAAAACTTTGTCTTATAAAACGGGTGCGATCTGCACAAAAAGAGGTGCTATTTCATTTTTTAAAGTGTATGTCTCTTTAGGATGATAATAGTCACTCCTTCACACAACGGCTGCGACTAACTCTTGAGGCCGAATATCCAATGAATGTCTTTAATCAAAACCCCAACTAAGATCACAAATTTATATTTGCGGAGCAAATCTCATAAATTTGTGAGATAAATCCCTCCTCAAAAGAATACATTAAACCTGCAAAATAGATATAACCTTCTGCACAAAGTATAAATCTGCATAACTCTTTCAAATATGCATACATGTAAACTTCTTGAAACAATACCAACACACTACAAAATCAAGATGGCACAACCTGTTAAGCCCTCATGTGAATTCTTAAATGAATTCACCTCACTAATGAAATTGGGTTTTTGTCCAATTCATCATATCCTCTAGGGTTTTGTAATGTCTCCTTTTCTAAACGGTGTTAGTCTATACTTGATTCCCGTAGACTAACCAGCATGGTTAGCGAATTATCGGAGTCTTCGTCGAATGGTTTTGGACACTTTTGGCTAGAACTTACCATTTTTAGTAAGTTAGGGTTTTGACCATTTGGGGAAATTCAAGATTGGAGGTGGAGCGTTTCGGAGAGATCTTTCCAACGGTCTATAGCTCATTGGATTCAGAGTTCATTTGGCCATTCATTTTAAAGTCCATAAGTTAATATTGTATATTTAATATTTGGACTTTATAATTCTAATGTTAGTGACTAAGGGAAAATATAAATTGCAAATAAAAGTCACGTGTTGGGACTTGGACACCTATGAGGGAAAAACAAAGTGAATTTATAATGTTTATTTCTCCTTATGTGGTTGACCCTTTTGAGGGAAATATAAAAGCCAAAATGAAAAAGAAGAGATTCATTCACAACGATACATTTTTATGATATTTTGCTCTGCAAAAGGAACAAAGGTTTGAAGAAACCATCCATGGCTTTTGGAGACAAAAACCTCCATTAGTGGAAGCATTCCATAGGTGTGAGAGACCACCCAAGGGTGCTTTTGTAATGTCCCTTTTTTTGGCGCATAGATTTTTGTGCCTATTTTGCTTGTTCTTTGTCTCTCAGAGGCTATCCGACATGTATGGGAGGACTCCAATGTTCTTGGAGTAGTCGTGGTTCAGTCTGTAGATCAGTTATATGGGTTTCCCTTGTTAATGGATTATTTTCCTTGGCTTTGAGCTCAGTGGATGTCTAGGGTTATAGTGATGTTTTCAGAAGTTTGATCAGGCTCCTGGATTGCTCTCCAAGATTCTTGAAGGAGCCGTCTATTTTTGGAAAGTCACCCGGAAGGCATCGTTTTGCATCCCAAACCTTACAGAGCATAATGGTTCAGTTTATTTGACAGTTGGATGAAATTTGGGATTTTCTGCAAAAGGTAATATTTAATGAGCTATTTTAATTATTATTTTCACTTAAGTTCCTAAGGGTGAAAATAATTAAAAAGTTATTAAGTGTTATAGCTCATTAGCAAGGGGAAAACATATTCTTTTATTTAGGCACATAAAAGTGAGCACTTAAATGGAGGAAAAAAGAAATAATTTAAGTTGGAAGGAAAATGTTATTATTTTCAAGAAATAATTCATTTCCTTTATAACTCCTCAAGTGCCTTATAAAAGAGAATGAGCTCTCATTTGGAGGGGATGCTTTTGGATTTGTTTGTTTGCAGATGGATTGAACCTGTGAGTTCTTCCATATTCTCTTGAGGACGAAAACCCTCTTGAGGTTTGGTGATTTCACACAGAAATCACATGGAGCTTCATGGAGTTTTGGAGTGTTTGTTTAAATGATGTTTTGATGATATTATTTATGAGATTTCGGTTTCTTATGAGAGGTATTATGTCTCAGATTTTATTTGGCGCATAATAAATGGAATTTCCAATTTCTGAGCCATACAATCAGCCATACCTTCATGAAGGGCAGACTTTTGCATTGATCATTTACATGTTTGTTTGGAGCTTTTGATGATTGGAGATTCTTTGTATGACATTGGTGCTAATTTCTGAACTGCTTTAAGTCAGTTTTTATGTTGATGGATGCATTTTTGGTATGATAGTTGATGTTGGAACTGGTCATACCAGCAAAGGGCCGTACATCTCTATAAGATATTTCCTATATGCTGCCCATACTTGGGGTTTTGTTAGAATCATACTTTGAGCATTGTTTCCTCTGTGTTGGAGTAACATTTTAGTATCTTTGCAGAGATTGAAGATTGATATAGTGTTATCTACGCGGCTCGTACTGGCATTTATGGTGCCATACCTGCCAGGAATCGAAAGTCATAAGCTTCATGGTCTTGGATTTAATCTAAGTCTTGCTCCTTTGTTGATGTCTTGCACATATTATAGTGCTGTTTCAGATTTGAGGGAGTTATGTTATATATGAAACATTGTGTATTTCTCCAACTCAGGCTAATCCGTACAGAAATGGCCATACCAGTGTGAAGGGGGAATATTTCTGTGATCATATTCTTGATTGTTTGAGGCATTAAATGTATGGATTATCTTTGTCATGGCATGACGGTTCTCTTCCAAATATGTTATGTGAATTCTGGGTAGTAAACACTTTGTATGAAGTGATTTCTTTCTTCAGGCAGTACGGACCTGAATGTTGTGACATGGACTTACTGGGGCAGATCTTTCCCTAATTTGACTGAGTCTTTTCTTCATATGGGATGTATAGGAGGCATTAACAACCCTATGGCAGATTGAGGACTGATTCTGGCTTATTTGTATGCATTTGTATGTGGTGATCATCTGCAAACTGCCGTACTCTAGGGAATGAAGTTTTCTTTGTGATGCAAAGATTTACATAATGCTGATATAGTGATCTAATGTATCCAGTCTGAGTTGTATGCAGCATTGGTACTCATTGCATTCATTCTTTTTATGTTGCACAACACATATAAATCCCCTAGATAGTTTACCGCCAGTGTGGGCAAACTGAATCTCTATCTTTCTTTCTACCCACTACATAAGTGGTGAATACCCACTGGATAAGTGGATGATTTGTAATTTTCATTCTTGCACTCTTACCTACTAATAAAGTGGTGAATTCCCACTACAATAGTGGATGTCTGCTCATAGCAGATGTGTAATGTCCCCTTCTAGTAAACTGAAATTTTTCACTATCTAACACAATTTTCAACTTAGTAAAAGAGAACATTAGAATCTACTCAAACTTTATTTCAACATGGAATCATTAAGTCTATATCATGTAAGATCACATTCACATTATATTTCATATAATTCTTTTCATCATCATTCATTATAACATCCCTAATTTATAAATACATTCACATATGTGTTATTCCTTTTTATTATTGGTTCATGATATGACTTGTGAGGGACTTACGGTAGACTCTTGTGTTAACCAGCTCTAGATCACCAAGTATGATTTCATTGAGGAAATAGTTCCATCTCTTACAGAGGCCCAAAGGTTTCACTCACACACGGAGTCCCTCACCATTTGGCTCGTGAGATTTCACTCACACACGGAGTACCTCATCCAGACGAGAGTCACCATCCGTAGAGCAAAATTAACTCTTACAAGTTCTTCTAGGCCCAAGGATTTCACCCACACACGGGGTTCCTCATCACTTGGCTCGAGGGATTTACGTCCAGTTGAGAGATACCTAGGCTAAAATAAACTATTTCAACTACGTCATACCTTGGAGGTGATAGAGGGGTTAAACGGAGAGTCTGAGTCAGCTCCAAGCATACCACCAATTTGTCCTTTCAGTAATTTCATAAATACCCTAATTGTTCTTATTATCATTTAACTTAAGATGCCTTATATGAGATATCATGGCATGGATCATGTATCATTGACTTTTATTATATGCAATTCATAGTTTGTTGAGTGTACTTATCTATCATAATTGTATTTATTACTTGACAGCCCATTTACATTCATCATCATAAATGACAACATTACTATTATCGTATCATCTTACTTCTACATCTATACCATACTCTTATTACCTTTAATTATGCTTACATATGGTTTTATCTTAACATTGTATTTATATATCTAAATCTATCATATTTATATTTATGTTTGCTCCCATATGTATTCAGATTTACCTTATTATTTCCATCTACTCATATTATTGTTCATACACATTTATGCAAAGTGATTGTAATATATTTCAATCCTTATTATGATTTAAAATCAGTCTTCACATTCCTATTAGTATGCTACAGCAGTTATACCGTTTTATTTATAAGGATAGGAATATGCGTACCTGGGGTGTCTGCTGAAATCAGATCTGCACAACCTTTCTTTATCTTACTGTATTGCTATTCCCTTACTGTTATCCGCTTAACTTTGCATTTCTTCTTTTTATATTCCTGCCGTTCGATGCCCTCATTTCCCTTGCCCCGATCCTCTTTATAGTTTCCACGGGGGTGTAATTTCAATAGACGCCTCTCTTAGAGAGGTCGATGTCTCATAAAGGTTTCGATTAGTAAGTATTATGAGTCTAATGTCTTTAATCTAAATCACTTCTTTTATTTTTATTTGTTATATTAGTCATGTTTATATTATAATATTCACTATGATCGTTTCTCCTTATATGCACTTTCATTTAATAGTTATGTTTATATTATATACTTTATAATATCTACAATAATAATTCATAATTCATATTTGTTATTATAATATCATTTAGTTCTTAATATTATATTGTTAATCATAATTATATTTAATATCAATAATTATAATAATATATTTATATCATATTTATAATTAAAATAATATTTAATTTGTAAATATTTATATTTAATATCATTTATATTTTATGAAATCATTTTCCATCACGATGTTTAAATCTTTTAATTTAAACAATGCCTTAATATGGGGACATTACAACCCTCCCCACTCAAGATTGCTTGTCCTCAAGCAATCACAACAAGTTCTTTCCTTACCATGCACTTTGATTGTCTATCTTTCGATGTGTTGAGATGAAATCATGGCTTTGGTTTAAAATGAACACACTTGAGTGAAGAGAAATTGATTGTGATTCCATGAAAGAGAATTTGTGATCAAAAGAGCATTTGTTTGATGTTTTGAATAACAACGATGGGATGATTTGAGAGTATTGAGATTCCTTGATTACTAGATTTAGTCTTGTACTTGTCATCTTGTAGTTTTACCTTGTGATGTGTTATTGATCTCAAAATTGCGAAGAGTTATGTTATTGAGGCGTAATTGATTATATGATGTCATGGATAGAAGATTTATGATTAAAGAAGATTTGGTAAGCTCTTGTTTGAATAGTGATGTGACTGATGAAATATAAGTGTTATAGATGATTATGAAGAATGATCCTGGGAATTTGTGGGTTATGGGCCCATAATATAAGTATCAGTTTTATGTTACTTAAATCAAGAGAAGAATTCAAAAGAGATTCTTGGAAGAAATGAATTCGGTTCATGGGTCTTGTGATTAATGAAAATAACTTTTATTTTCTCTACTTCCCTAATGTCTCCTTGTAGGTTACACTGATTTCTTCACCTGCACACAAGAACAACTCTTGAAAGGGACATTAGCAATATTAAAGATCAATAAATTAGTAATGAAATCAATACATCTTAACATAATTAATGATATAACATAAATAATTTTTAATTTCAACATATAGTTATCCATACCTCAAGTCGATCCTTTGATGCTTCCAAGCTAGAGCGTGATGGAGGGCACACTTCCTACCTATCACACCTTGACAAGAGCATGATGGAGGGCATTCTTCCTACCTATCATGTCTTGATGAGGGTATGATGGAGGCATTCTTCCTACCTATCATCCCTTTAACATATCTTGATGAGAGCATGATGGAGGGCATTCTTCCTACCTATCATCCCTTTAATATAATTTGATGAGAGCATGATGGAGGGCATTCTTCCTACCTATCATGTCTCAAACATGGTTTGCTTGTACTCAAGCCATCATGAACATTCTTCTTTACTTTGTTTCCTTTTCTTCTCATCAGGTTCAAAATTTTCCTCCTCGAGAAAGCTTGCATTAAATTCTTTCACAGGATGTTGAATATAGAAGTGATTACACCAATTTCCATTTACATAATAAAATTGAAGTAGACAACCAAGTAGCTTAAGAACGCAAGCAACCAGCTCAAGCAAGTAGGCAAGTAGCTCAAGTAGGCAAGTAGCTCAAGTAGACAAGTAAGTAGCTCAAGCAAGTAGACAAGTAGCTCAAGTAGACAAGCAAGTAGGCAAGTAGCTCAAGCACGCAAGCAATCAGCTCAAAGTCATAGAGTATACACTCGAATACAAATACAAGTCATAGAGTATACACTCGAATGCAAATAAGTCAATTATCATTCACAAGATGGCAGGACAATAGCTCAGATACCACTTGTAATATCCCCTTCTAGTAAACTAAAATTTTTCACTATCTAACACAATTTTCAACTTAGTAAAAGAGAACATTAGAATCTACTCAAACTTTATTTCAACATGGAATCATTAAGTCTATATCATGTAAGATCACATTCACATTATATTTCATATAATTTTTTTCATCATCATTCATTATAACATCCCTAATTTATAAATACATTCACATATGTGTTATTCCTTTTTATTATTGGTTCATGATATGACTTGTGAGGGACTTACGGTAGACTCTTGCGTTAACCAACTCTAGATCACCAAGTATGATTTCATTAAGGAAATAGTTCCATCTCTTACGGAGGCCCAAAGGTTTCACTCACACACGGAGTCCCTCACCATTTGGCTCGTGGGATTTCACTCACACACGGAGTACCTCATCCAGACGAGAGTCACCATCCGTAGAGCAAAATTAACTCTTACAAGTTCTTCTAGGCCCAAGGATTTCACCCACACACGGGGTTCCTCATCACTTGGCTCGAGGGATTTACATCCAGTCAAGAGATACCTAGGCTAAAATAAACTATTTCAACTACGTCATACCTTGGAGGTGATAGAGGGGTTAAAGGGAGAGTCTGAGTCAGCTCCAAGCATACCACCAATTTGTTCTTTCAGTAATTTCATAAATACCCTAATTGTTTTTATTATCATTTAACTTAAGATGCCTTATATGAGATATCATGGCATGGATCATGTATCATTGACTTTTATTATATGCAATTCATAGTTTGTTGAGTGTACTTATCTATCATAATTGTATTTATTACTTGACAGCCCATTTACATTCATCATCATAAATGACAACATTACTATTATCCTATCATCTTACTTCTACATCTATACCATACTCTTATTACCTTTAATTATGCTTACATATGGTTTTATCTTAACATTGTATTTATTTATCTGAATCTATCATATTTATATTTATGTTTGCTCCCATATGTATTCAGATTTACCTTATTATTTCCATCTACTCATATTATTGTTCATACACATTTATGCAGAGTGATTGTAATATATTTCAATCCTTATTATGATTTAAAATCAGTCTTCACATTCCTATTAGTATGCTACAGCAGTTATACCGTTTTATTTATAAGGATAGGAATATGCGTACCTGGGGTGTCTGCTGAAATCAGATCTGCACAACCTTTCTTTATCTTACTGTATTGCTATTCCCTTACTGGTATCCGCTTAACTTTGCATTTCTTCTTTTTATATTCCTGCCATTCGATGCCCTCATTCCCTTGCCCCGATCCTCTTTATAGTTTCCACGGGGGTGTAATTTCAATAGACGCCTCTCTTAGAGAGGTCGATGTCTCATAAAGGTTTCGATTAGTAAGTATTATGAGTCTAATGTCTTTAATCTAAATCACTTCTTTTATTTTTATTTGTTATATTAGTCATGTTTATATTATAATATTCACTATGATCGTTTCTCCTTATATGCACTTTCATTTAATAGTTATGTTTATATTATATACTTTATAATATCTACAATAATAATTCATAATTCATATTTGTTATTATAATATCATTTAGTTCTTAATATTATATTGTTAATCATAATTATATTTAATATCAATAATTATAATAATATATTTATATCATATTTATAATTAAAATAATACTTAATTTGTAAATATTTATATTTAATATCATTTATATTTTACGAAATCATTTTCCATCACGATGTTTAAATCTTTTAATTTAAACAATGCCTTAATATGGGGACATTACAAGATGAATGTAATTTCATGTTGCACAATGCTTTAATTTTGTAAGCCAAAGCACATTATGCTCTCACCTTGCCCGATTGGGATCTTTGTGATCAGAAGTGTGGAGGCAATCTACTCGCATGCATTATTGTGCTAACATTGTGTTATCCCTGTTTAAATTTTCAAAAAAACTTTGGGGGTTGTTTATTACAGCTTTTGAGCAGCCATACTCAGTGGTTGTATTTGTTCTTCATTTTCATGTAGTTGGGAGTTCGGAGATTAGTCGTGGAGACAATATTGAGGAGATATCTGAAGTTTCTTGACTCCATAATTATCAGCAGGTATTGTGTCATGTCCCCATATCGATGATTTGTAATTGAATCAATTATGTACCATTCATACAAATTAAAGATTAAGTATATTTAATAATATAAATACAAATATAATATATAATATATACTAATAAATATAAATAATATAATTATTAATATAAATATTCATAATTAAATATTATTATAGTTATAAATATATAAATAACTAAATATTATATGATATTACAAACCAATGAATATAAATATAATACAATTACAAATATATATAAATAAGTACAAACATTAAATATTATTATAGTAATATAGATTATTATCAATATGAATATTAAAGATTATTACTATATAATATCATTAAGCCTAAGACAATGATCATTGAGAGGAATTAACAAATATGCCCTAGCAATACTCTATTGATGGAGTATATAAGACAAAGTTTCATATTAAAGTCAGCAGCAGTTGAATGAAGGTCAGCGTGAAATATTACAAGGCAGCAGATACAAAATTAACATTCTAATTAAGGCGCGATTATCACCAACTAAGCAACGAATGGTATAAACTAAGGGGTCAACGATCACCATATGTAATGGTGACTATTGATGAAAAGGCACCAACGAGGATATATAGAGATCGGTGGGCACTAAAGAAGGGATGATCAACAATCGAATGCCACAAGTAAAGTTTAACAGATAGAATGAAGAGTCTAAGCATTGATCAACAATAACAATCATCATTCAACACAGTGAGCAATACAAACAGAGTTAGCATCCATACAATTACATCACAGCGATCAGTATCAACCAGCAGTTCCGGCCAACAAGGATAACATATACTGGATCAGCAACAAGAAGTATAATCATAGATATATATCTCTGCCTCAAGTCTCAAGAGGAGATTGCTATCGTACATCACCCAAGGATCAGCATCCAATAACCGCAGATCGACATTCCATAATGTACTCCCTCATTATTGCAAAACAGTGAACATATCAACCAATACAACTAAAGAGTTGTGCATAGACACATGATAATAAACATTATATATATGAAGGGCATATAAGCCTTATACTCATCCATCTAAAAATGATGGTATCACAACTAGTTCCCATAGAGGAACAATATCCATAAGAGAGAATTAGCTTTGTGATCCATAGATCACTGATCGAGAGGATAGACTCCTTATTGGTATGAATTCTCTAACCTTGCTCATAATATACTAGGGACAAGCAATTCATGCCACATCATTAATCTCATCTAATACCCCTAGGTGGACGGTTAAGTAGTTAAGGAAGTGCGGATCATTATGATCATTCTCGCATAGGGTAGGTGACTCTCAAGTGGATGAAGTATTACCGGGTGTGTAATGAAGTCCCTTGAGCCAAGTAGTGAAGTATTGCCAGGTGTGCAATGAAGCACTTGGGCCTATACCTATGGAGATGACTTACACGGTAGGTGACTCTCAAGAGGATGAAGTATTGCCAGGTGTGCAATGAAGTCCCTTGAGCCAAGTGGTGAAGTATTGCCGGGTGAGCAATGAAGCCCTTGGGCCTATGACAATGGGGTTCAATCCTCAAGTAGTGAAGTATTGTCGGGGGTGCAATAAAGCTCTTGAGCCAAGAGGTGAAGTATTGCTAGGTGTGCAATGAAGCCCTTGGGTATTATTATCCCGCACCTTAATAAACATATACCTATCCTCCACTAGGGCTAGATTAGATTAGTGACCAAGCACCATCATTCCCGAAGTATATCATGAGGCTCCATATGAATAAGTATGAATTATATAATGGTTCATGTTATTACTAATTCAAATTGATGTTTTGATGTTATTATTATTTAACTAATTACTATTGTTCCTTTTAAGAGGTTATATTTGTGTGCAAGGTGAAAAAATAAGAACTTCCCAAAGGGGACATTACATATTGAGGAATGCATTATAGGTTATGGCAGTGTCTTGGAGGGCATTTTGATGTGTATTTAGTACCCTAGGTAGGTCGTACCATCTCAGCTAGCAGGGCCGTACCTCCTTGTGGATTTGTGATTGTTTGGTGCAGTTTCAACATAGTTGTCTTTGCCTTTTGGATCACTGATATCCCAACAACAAATACATAGCAGATTTGAGGTGATATGGGAGTATACCGGATGCTGAAATACAATTTAATGTTGTTGTGAGGCGCTGTACCACCCAGGCTGAGGACGTGGGTCTCTTTGGGGAGTCTTCACATGGTTTTATCACACTTGGTCACTCATTTTGGGTGCCTTAAACACTGAACTTGATGTCTGCCCTTTCCATGTATAAATCTGAACTGTTTGAAGCATTTCCAAAGGATTTAGTATGATCCAGTTGCTGTAGCAGTCATTCCAGCAGCGTACCTTTCATATCAGCGAACTGGGTATGTGAATAATGTCGTGTTTATGTCATTTCACCATATGGGTATTGCATAATATTGATAGTTAACACATTCTCATCAAATATTTTCATCTAGGTATTCCTATTTCTTGTTTTATCAAAAATATATATGTATGCATGTGTTTCTGGTCAAAATGCAAAACACCAAAATGCAAACAGGTTTCAACTAAACCATAAAAACCCAAATAGAGAGAAAAAATCAGACCCAAATCAGAAAAAGTATAAAATACAAAATAGGGTGGGTTATTTCAATGGTATCAAAGCTGGTTTTCCTACCATCCTGTTATATTTCTGCAGTTGCATGTTAGTTGTGAGACTACCCACATAGCTGCATGTCAGTTTCCATGACCACTCAGTGATTGCATGTGAGCTTCTACGAGAAGTAGTGCCAGAGAATAGAGATACCTTGAGAGATTAAGGCAAAAAGAAGCTGAACAGGAATAGTGGCCTTCAAGGTTTGAAGAACAACCATCAGTTCTATACAGTGAACTTGAGGAACCTGAGGAACAACAATTAGTGCTCTACAGGGAAGAAGAACTCATTGCAGAAAACATGGGTGATCGAGACGGCAGGTCTAGTAGAGACCATCATGATGAAGAGTGAATATGGCCAGTATGTTGCATGCCTTGAATGATCTAGCTAGAGGGCAGCATGATATGTTTGACAGGATGGATAGATCTAAAACAAAATTGACTCAAATTCTTACCCATTTAATACCTGGTAATAATGGGAACAATGGCAATAACAATGGTGGTGTTGCTCAGAATGCGGGAGGAAATAATGGACATAATAATAATAATAATAATAATGCAAACAATGGAAAGCGTTCAGTTAATAATCAGACTACCCTGCAATGTACCTTTGCTGGATCAGCTAGCACGAGGCCTCTAATGCCTCAATTTATACAAAACAACCCCTAGGAGGAGGTACACGAGCCTACTGAAACGGTTCGTCATGCACAGTATTGGCGGGATTGGAGAGCTATGGATGTAGGGTTTCGTGTTATGCCTTTTCAAGCTTACCTGACATTCAAGGAATGTAGTAGACCACAAGGAGAAGCAGAAGTGAGGCAACAAAACCAGGATCTACAAAAGAAGGGTAAGATGAGCATTCCTAACTACGATGGCTCAGGGAAGACTTCAGCCAGAGCGTGGGTTCAGAAAGTAGACACTTATTTGCGTCTCAATCCTTCTACTGAGGGGGATGCCATCGAGTATGCGACTTTGCATTTGGATGGAGAGGTGCACGAATGGTGGTATCATGGACTAGTTACATTGGGCCATGATCAGATTGATTCTTATGCAGAGTTTACCAAAAGGTTGATCGACAGATTTGACAGAGGGGATCCTAAGTTGCACTTTAAGGAGCTAGCCCAGCTCAGACAGTTTGGTGGAGTAGATGCATATATTTCTGATTTTCAGAGGCTGTCAATCAAGGTCACAGACATTTCAGAGCGTAGACTCATTGTATTGTTTATTGATGGTCTATCCGAGCCATTGAGGGGATGGATTAAGGGGTTCAATCCACCCACACTTCAGGAGGCCATCAAAAAGGCCAAAGACATGGAGTACTCTTCCTTTAAAACCAAATTTTAGTCAAAGAGTTTTTTGCACAAAAGGGATAAGGTGTAAGAGACCCTATTACAATTGACTTAAATTTTTTCTCAATTTAACTCCAAATGTTCAACTCTAATAGCAATACAAAATATGTAAACCATGAACAATTAGATACCGCAACTCCAATCCTTCATTGATGTCTTCAATGATGATGAATACAATAGATTATTTGCTGTTCCATATGACAGTATATCACTGTTTTATATCAGACCTTGATACAATTAGAAAATGAGAACCAAATGATATGCAAACTTTATACAATCAATGATGCAACTATGGAAAATGGACTTCTACACAACCCAGCTCACTTAAGCCTGATATAAGCACTAAAAAGCATAAGATATATCTGCAAATCAGACTGTTATGACTGCTGCCATTACTGATTTTGCCCAGCCAAGATTATATACATGAAAACATATCAAATTCTTCATCAAACATCTAACAATGGCCTCCAAATGTTGAGCGATGGGCTTGAAAAAAGGTCCTCAACTACTTGCAGCTCACAAATTGTCTTCAAATGTTCACTTATCCAGCTTTGTATATGACTGATATAAACTGTACTCTGCTGTAGCATGCTCAGAATTGACAAAAACCTCAAAACAACACCTCCATGAGCAAGCGATGGATCATCCAAAGGCTCCAATGTCTTCATATATCATTCCTTGTTGCAATGTAGTTCATAAAACCCTGTAATACACTTGTATCAGCTGACTATGATGTGAAATCAGACCACATGAACATAACATAAACTTCCAATAATGTCTCCAAACCCAACGAATACTACCTTGGCTTCAAAGCAATGAAACCTAGGGTTCTCAATGATATGTTATCACTCCAATATTCTTCACAACTTGCAAATTTAAGCTCAATGGTGAATATTTGAATAATATAACCTCACATAAAGTATGGGGTCATCACCATACAAACACAAAGGGTCATCACCTTGCAAAATGACATGAAAATCGGAATTTTCAGTCAAACAAAAGGAATAAGAAAACAAACCAATGCATCAATACTTGCAAATTGATGTTCAAGGGCTCTATTTATCCTCTCCTAGGATAGGCGATCCTCCTCTATGACGTTTTGCAATACAATTTGGATTCCACCAATGGATGATAAGAGTCTTGAACGATTTTAAATGGTTGTAGCTGATCATGCACAAAATTAAATGTCTTCCACATGTCAATTCATCCCTCTTAGCAAATCGATCATGTCTTCATAGTGGCGATTAGGTATTGCATTGAATTTCTTTGTTGCTAATCCTTAGGCGGCTGGAACAAACATATAAAATTCTTCACCTGCATTTAAAAATCACTCCTTGCCTTGGCCACCGATCATCTCCTTGGTCCCTTGGCATTTCAAATTTCAATGAATTGTTCTAGATCCTTTTGACTTGGGTGAATGCTATGGCCTTGGCTGTTGGGTCTCTAAATGATGCAAATAATTCCTTGATATTGATCACTCCTCCTTGCTTGCCGTTGGGAACATGATCCAATGTGAATGCATTTCATTCCATGTAATTTCATTTCAAATACAAATCATTATCTCCTTGATCAAACATTGGCACATGATCCTATGCATTTTAGCTCCCATTGTGTACATTTTTATTCTCGTGTACATTTTTATTGATACAATGTGTACACTTTTACTCCAACCACCGTGTACACTTTTATATCACATGATCCAATACAAATCCGTGTACATTCTAACCTTGGTGAACTCCCCATGGGTGTTGACACCTTTCTCAATGCAAAAATCGAACAGTGGCATAGCTTGGACCTATTTCCTTGGGCGGATGGCATGAAGATCCATCAATTGCACAAACCACTATGAAACTCCATCTTAGCAAAATTCTTCACAAAAACAAAATAGATATTTGACAAATGTAATTGAAGATTTCATTCGTCAATACCACTTATTCAAAATTAATCAAAACACTTAGTTGAGCCAACATTCCAAATCTCCACGTATAGAAAATAAGCTCAAACTAAACATCATTCTTTAGCTCAAAATGGGGACATTACATAAGGATAAGAAGAATGCATCTCATGAAAAGGGACAGCAAAGGAAACCTTTTACAAAACTCGATGATGATGCACTTAATGAATACAGGTGGAAGAAGTTATGTTTCAAATGCAAGGGTCCATGGGATCTTAACCATAAGTGCCCAATTAAGGGGCAAGTCAAACAGTTGGAAAACTATTTTGCCGAAGAGACTGCTTCAGAGCATTCAAATCAATAGAGTGATCGGGAGGATAGTGATGTGAAGAGTGCAGCAGAGGGGGTGCAAGATGTACAGGATGAGGATATACCGACAGCACATCTTTCTGCCATTCAGAGAGAGGGTTCCTTCAGGATACGAGGGAGTATCGGAGGGACAGAGAGTGACCACTTTGCTGGATACAGGGGCCACTCATAACTTCATTGATGAGGGGTTAGTAGCACGGAGGGGACTCAAGACTGAGGAGTTCAAGGGGTTCAAGATTAGAGTTGCAGATAGCTTTGTTATTACCTGCAAACAGAGAATCCCCAACTTAACCATCAAGTTAAGTCATTATGAGTTCCAGGCCGAGTATTATGTGGTCAGTATGGGGGACATGGATGTAGTCCTCGGCATGAAGTGGCTTCATATGATAGGAGAATTCTCCCTCAACCTGCGGAACATGGAGATGAAATTTGAGGTGAATGGTTAGAAGCATATTCTGAGGAGGATGTCAAATGGTGGTTTGAGAGAAGTGTCCATTAGGAGGATGGAGCAGATATTGCGGCATGATCAGGTACAATGAGCAGCTAAGGTACTTGTGATGCCCGAGGTGCCTAAGCAGCAGAAGCAAGAGTATCCGGTTGAGATTCAGTCTTTGTTGACTAAACACACCAAAGTGTTTAGTGATATACCACCAGGTAGACCTCTTGGCAAGGGATTCGAGCACGTTATTGAGCTTGAGCAGGGTGCCAAGCCAGTCATTACAATACCTTATAGGCATCCTAAGCGATACAAGGATGAGATTGAGAAGGCTATTCAGGAGCTTCTCAAGATGGGACATATCAAGCCAAGTAAGAGTCCCTTTGCTTCTTCTGTTGTTTTGGTTAAGAAGGACGGTACACTCAGGATGTGCATAGATTAAAGGGCGCTGAATAAGAAAACAATTAAGAAAAGGTACCCCATCCCTCGTATCAATGAGCTCATTGATGAGTTGCACTGTGCATGCTACTTCTCGAAGATTGATTTGAGATCCGGTTATCATCAGATTTGGGTTAGAGAGGAGGATGTAGAGAAGACAACATTTAGGTGCCACTATGGGCACTTTGAGTTTCTAGTTATGCCTTTTGGCTTAACCATTGCACCAGCCACGTTCCAGTCTTGTATGAACAAGGTATTTAGAGAGCAACTAAGGAAGTTTGTACTTATATTCTTTGATGATTTACTCATCTTCAGTAGGATGTGGGAGGAGCACCTGAAGCACTTAGAGATTGTGCTAAGCATTCTTGAGCAAGAGTCCCTTTATGCCAAAATGTCTAAGTGTGAGTTCGACATGACTGAGTTGTTATATTTGGGACACATTATCAATGTAGAGGGTGTTCATGTGGATCCGGAGAAGATCCGGGCTATTATAGACTGGCCGCCACCAAAGAATCTCTCAACTCAAGGGATTATTTGGCCTTTGTGGGTTCTACCACCGCTTTGTGAGGGGATTTTCTCAGATAGCTGCCCCCCTTACGGATTTGACTCAGAAGGGTGCTTTTGAATGGTCTACTAGTGCTCAGTAGTGCTTTGACAAATTTAAGGAGGTGATGAGTACTTGTCCAGTCTTGGCCATTCCAGACTTCACAAAACCTTTCAAGCTTCACTGTGATGCCTCAAGGGAAGGCATTGGAGCGGTATTGATGTAAGACAAGCACCCCATTGCATTTGAGAGCAGGAAGTTGAGGGGTACCGAGAGGAGTTACAGCATATATGATAAGGAGATGCTAGCCATTATGCATGCATTGGCTAAGTTCAGGCAGTACCTAGTTGGAGGTAAATTTGTTGTCCAATCTGATCATAACAGTTTGAAGCATTTCCTTAGTCAGAAGGACCTGAACGACCAACAACAAAAATGGGTCAGTAAACTACAGGCATATGACTAACATAGTTTTTGTCAAAGGAAAAAAGAACGTAGTTGCTAATGCATTATCCGGAAGACCTCATTTGTGCGCCTTAGGGAAGATTGCAGAGGATTGGAGAGATTTGATTTCTACAGAGTATGCAAAGGACAAGTAGGCTTCTTGGATTGTTGAGGGCACCATTAGTGATGACAGGTATTCAGTCAAGTAAATGACTTGATCATTTACAAGAGCAGGATTTACTTGGTGCCTGGATCTACTATGAAGCAGAAGATCTTGAGGGATTTTCACGACTTGCCTATGGCAAGTGTAATGTCCCCTTCTCCCAAGTCTAAATTTCGCAACCTTGCAAATAATTTCAACTCGGAAAAAGAGAACATTAGTACACTAATCCTTCTTTGATTTCCAACTTATTGTAATAGATGTAAGAAGTATTCAAATCATATAGTAACATTGCTCTTATAATCTTATGATTAATAGCAAATATACATTTCACATCTTTTATCAATAATTTTATGATCACTACACATTTCTATTACCAATCTTATAATCATTATCAGTATATATTTCACATGTTCCCTCAATAATCTTAAGTTCACTATCAATACATATTTCATATTCTCTATCATTAAATGTCATGATCACTATCAATTTACATTTCACAATCTCTATCATTATCCATGCATTAATCATTAATTTCATATGAGAGGAGTGATATGATGTCCTTTGCCATTTACCATTATGGGTCCACTATTTTTATCCTTTGACTCAAGGAGTACCTTTTGTACCCGCTGAGTCAAGGCCACTATGATAATCCTTGGTACGAGAGATGCCTTTTGCACCAACTGTAGCCAAGGCCTCTATATCATAATCCTTTGCACAAGGGGTACCTTTTGTACCAATTGTGACAAAGGCCACTATATAATAATCCTTTGTACAAGGGGTACCTTTTGTACCAGCTGTGACAAAGGCCACTATCCACTTGCCTCGAGGGGTACCTTTTGTACCAGTTGAGACAAGGGCCATTAATTACCCATGGTTGGCTAAATGGACATCTCATACTCACCCTCTCCTATGAAGTTAATGTATTAATTTCATTGCTCAATATGCTTCACAACTGTTATGTCTTATTTCATGTAATATCTAGTTTTTTCATTATGAGAAATTCATTCATCTATGTTCATCATATCATTGAATTAGACGTTAAACAATATAATGCAGCAAAGAAATATTGAATGTAAATTACGTACCTTGTTATGGTCGATATGACTGTGGCGGAATAGATGTGGTTCATCCTGCAAAAATAATGATAATATATGTAATATACTATAACAATGATCAGCAATTATTCGATTTCTGATTATGAAAAGGTGGCCAAATATATGGCAGGGGTGCTTTCACTATAATGCTATGGATGCATTTTGCTAGAACTTATACTTGTTATCTGTTGTAATAATGAGTAAATAATGATATCCACTGATGGAAGAATCGCGGCTTCTCTTGGTGATCGATCTCTTATGATTTGATGCTTGTGTTATTGATGTGTTTTTGAATTGCAAACTTGAATGCCCTCCTACCATCCATTCGACCCCTTTTTGTATGATGGATTTCTGTTGAGATGACGTGTTGATTCATGATGGTCACCTCTTTTGGTTAATCGACCATTAGTTATCTTAACATAATATGGATCGATTCTTATTTCTTGCCACCATGTTATGGCTCCAATTTCACTCTTGTCCTCATTTGAGATGTTCTTTAATCTTGAAAGCAACATATTATGACACACTGCCACCTTTAGTTATTGTTAGTTAAACTCTTAACATATTCGATATCACTTTATTTATATTTGTTGTTTGTCCTTTATTCCAAATAAGTGCTATTCATATTCGTTGTTTATCTTAAGCACTATCTCCCAAATCGCATTTCCTTGTCTGCTTACATTGCAAAGACTATCAAGTATTAGTTATCATTAATTGCCTCTTTGGATTTGAGCTGATGACTTACTCCAAATCGATGCTTTGGTAGTTAGCATTATCATATATGTATTGATATATATATATATATCGGCCATGTATATTATCTTGTAATCTCTTTGTGTTTGAAACATGATCAGTTATGAGCTGATCATTCTAAGCATTTTTCCTTGCTCGGTTCTTCCTAACATTGTCTTGTTTGTTCTTTACTCTATCATTCCAATCTTTAATTGGAATGAAAGTGATCGATTTGGAGGGGACATGATAGCAAGACATCCAGGTTTCTTCAAAACCTACAAGCAGGTTAGGGAGCGATTCACTTGGAAAAGCCTCAAGACCGAAGTTCAGAAGTATGTAAGGGAGTGCCCAGTGTGTCAGCAGAACAAGCATGAGCACTCCTTTTGAGGTGGTTTGTTGCAACCCTTACCCATTCCTGAGAGGAAGTGGGATTGCATCTTGATGGATTTTATTACGGGCTTGCCCAAAGCCTAAGGCAAGGACTGCATCTTTGTGGTGGTTGACAGGTTAACTAAGTTTGCTCATTTTTTTTGCTATTTCAGCCACCTATACAGCAGCTCAAGTTGCTGAATTATTCTTCAGAGACGTATTCCAACTACATGGGTTGCCATGAAGTATAGTGAGTGATAGGGACAACAGGTTCCTGAGTAACTTTTGGCAAGAGCTCTTCAGGTTGAGTGGGACAAAGCTCACCCCCAATACGAGTTACCACCCTCAGATAGATGGGCAGACTGAGATAGTCAACAAATGGGTTGAAGGGTACCTCGGAAATCACATAGCAAGGCAGCAAAAGGCATTGGTAAAGTGGCTTCACTTGGGTGAGTATTGCTACAATACCACTTACCACATGTCTATTCAGATGTCACCATTCATGGCACTCTATGGGTATGAGGCTCCAAGCTTCTTGGATTTGTTGTTTGGAGACAACATAGTACCTAAGGCCAGATACCTCTTGCAAGAGAGTCAGGACATTATGAGGTCTTTGAGAGAGAACATCTAGAAGGCACAAAACCAACAAAAGCAGTATGCAGATCAGCACAAGGTTGAGCGGTCTTTTGAGGTTGGTGATATGGTATACCTTATGTTGCAGCCTTATAGACAATCCACTCTTAAGAAGAGTGGTGCAGGAAAATTGAAGCCACGGTATTATGGACCATTCAAGATCTCCAAGAGGGTTGGAGAGGTGGCTTACGAGTTGGAGTTGCTGGCAGATAGTAGGGTCCACAATGTTTTTCATGTGTCTCACCTTAAAAAGGCACTGGGGCACAATGTGATACCTTCTACGGAGTTGCCTCCTCTTGATGAAGACGGGAAGTTGGTTTTGGTACTTGAGGCCATCATTGACACCAAGGAGCGTACATTGAGGAACAGAGTTTGGTGAAGTGGAAGAACCTACCGATTGAGGATGCTACAAGGGAGAGTGAGCAGATTTTGATGCATCAGATCTGAGATTGCTTAAGGCAAGCAATCTTAGGTAGGGCGGACTATAATGTCCCCTTTCCTAGACGGTGTTAGTCTATACTTGGTTCCCGTAGACTAACCAGCATGATTAGGGAACTATCGGAGTGTTCGTCGAATGGTTTTGGACACTTTTGGCTAGAGATTACTATTTTTAGTAAGTTAGGATTTTGACCATTTGGGGAAATTCAAGATTAGAGGTGGAGCGTTTCGGAGAGACCTTTCCAACAGTCTATAGCTCATTGGATTCAAAGTTCATTTGGCCATTCATTTTAAAGTCCATAAGTTAATATTGTATATTTAATATTTGGACTTTATAATGCTAATGTTAGTGACCAAGGGAAAATATAAATTGCAAATAAAATTCACATGTTGGGATTTGGGCGCCTATGAGGGAAAAATAAAGTGAATTTATAATGTTTATTTCTCCTTATGTGGTCGACCCTCTTGAGGGAAATATAAAAGCCAAAATGAAAAAGAAGAGACTCATTCACGACAATACATTTTTATGATATTTGCTTTGCAAAAGGAACAAGGGTTTGAAGAAACCATCCATGCTTTTGGAGATGAAAACCTCCATTAGTGACAGCATTCTGCAGGTCTAAGAGACCACCTAAGGGTGCTTTTGAGCAACCATACTCGGTGGCTATATTTGTGCTTCATTTTCATGCAGTTGAGAGTTTGGAGATCACTCGCGGAGACAATATTGAGGAGATATCTAAAGTTTCTTGATTCCATATAATTATCTATAGGTATTGAGGAATGCATTGCAGGTTATGGCAATGTCTTGGAGGGGTATTTGATGTGTATTTGGTACCCTAGGTAGGTCGTACCATTTCAGCCAGTAGGGTCGTACCTCCTTGTGGATTTGTGATTGTTTGGTGTATTTTCAACATAGCTATCTTTGCTTTTTGGGTCGCCGATATCCCAGCAATAGATACAGAGCAGATTTGAGGTGATATGGGAGTATACCAGATGCTGAAATACAATTTAATGCTGCTGTGAGGGGTCGTACCACCCAGGTTGAGGGCGTGGGTCTCTTTGGGGAGTCTTCACATGGTTTTATCACACTTGGTCACTCTCATTTTGGGCGTCTTAAACACTGAACTTGTTGTCTGCCCTTTCCATGTACAAATCTGAACTGTTTGATGCATTTCCAAAGGATTTAGTATGAATCAGTTGTTGTAGCAATCATTGCAGCACTGTACCTTTCATATCAGCGAACTGGGTATGTGAATAATGCTATGTTTATGTCATTTCACCATATGGGTATTGCATAATATTGATAGTTAATACATTCTCATCAAATATTTTCATTTGGGTGTTCCTATTTCTTGTTTTATCGAAAATATATATGTATGCATGTGTTTCTGGTCAAAATGCAAAACACCAAAACGCAAGTAGGTTTCAACTAAACCATAAAAACCCAAACAGAGAAAAAATCAGACCTAGATCAGAAAAAATACAAAATACAAAACAAGGTGGGTTATTTCAGGTTTGTTGAAACTGAGTTGCAGCTGAGAAGAAACTCCAATGTCAAATATCAAATCCAAGTTATGTCCAAATGTCTAGCCTCGCCTCATTTTAAACACTTTTTGGAATCCTTCTAGAAGTTACTGTTGTGGCTGACATAAGTCTTTTATTATTTTATTTCACTTTGACTTTTGTGGCCAACATAATATTTTAATTGTTTTTTTATTATTTCATTTCACTTTGTCTCAACAACTTAAAATAAAATAACTTTATTAAATTTGCCAAATAGACTTCAATAAAATATTATAAAGTTACTTTTTGAAATTTGCGCTCTAGAGGACAAAAATGGGACATTACATAGTTGCAAATTCAACTATGATGTTTTAATTAATGAGGAAGGTCAAACAAAACTTCTTATGTAAGAAGATGGTATCCACGATCTTTGATAATTTATGAATTTAGCTAGCCAAGGTTTGCTCACTTGATCTGTGGAGTTGAGAAAATCTAGATTTATTGTTTCCTCTTTTGATAAAGGTATTCTTCAATTGTTTTGGGATAACTGCTCATCTGACTCTGTTTATGTGAATTCAAGTGGTATTAATAACTAAATAGCATCTAAACAGACTTTGGGGATACGTGTTCTAGTGAGGGGCAGAATGTAATGCAGAAAGTGCATGTACAGAAGAAGAGAAGGTCCAAGGTACTTATAAAGAAGGAGCAACAGGGATCAAAAACACAAATTAAGAGGAAGTGTTATTTTTTTTTTTAAATAAAAAAGAACTGACTTCAAACAATTCTTTGGGGACAAAACTCTTACAAAGAAGGGCATGTTGTGGCCAATCATACCCAATGTGCAGAAGTACTAAATACCCACAAGGGCCACAAAACATGCTACATAAAATATATGCAAAAGATAAAGTGGGAAGCAGAGTCTAAACATTGGGTGAGTCAGCAGTATGATGTATGCAAAGTAAATGATTCAATGCCTTATAGAGAAAATATGGGCGTAACGGGCCATTAGTGACATATGTTTGTGTGAAATAATCTTCACTGAACTATTCATGAATAGCGGATAGTCCAGAGATCTTTATCTTCAATATCTTCCTCGAAAGTGTAAAAAAAAAACCTTACCTCTATAGTTGTCATTCCGCGTTTCACACTGGCCTTCATGTGCAGCAAAGTGGCTGTTCACAAAACAAAGTCCCGTATCCCAGAACTGTCAAAAAAATTGAAGAGTTTCTTATCAATTGTTGGCCTGAAGATGATTAATAGAGCAACATATTCCAGAATTCACCAATTCAAGCCTCAAGACTCTATGAAAATTAATACAAACCTTAAAAGAAATGCAAACACCTCCTTTATTTGCGATAACATGCCCAACACCAGTCGCTTCACTTCCACTATCAACATCAGATACTGCTTTCTGCTACCAACATTTATCATGACTCAGTTCAGTTAACACAACAACCCACAATCACTAGTCAAATCCAGAAAGTTGCAGCAGTACCTCTGCATCATCCCGTACAAATACCACAAGACGCATTTGACCTCTTGAAGCAGAATGGAGTATTCTATACCGACTTCCAACAGTATTCCTATCAATAGAAGTACAGATATAATATTCTCAGGCTAGTATCAAAAACATTTGACTGGATTTTATTCTTAAATGATGAAATTATGAATATAACTTCAAAAGAATTGGGACAAAACATACAAGAAAATAGTAAATTCTTAAGATACATACTTGCAGGTTTCCAACCAATCCTTCTCACATTCTGTAAATGGTGCACTTGGCTGGTAATCACACTCCTATTTTAATTGAAGAACAGTGCAATTAATATCAACAAAATCCATTAATGAGTTAAGTTCTCATGTTAATATTTACAACAATAATATGAAAATATGACTTTAGACACATTACTGGACATATTGCATTATACTTGCATTTCAAGAGACGTCAAAGTTCAACTACCATATAAGCATGGAAATTTTATGTCTGTATTATGGAATGAACTATCAAAATGAACAATTGTAGAGATTAAAAACTCTCCAAGGAAACATAGATATAATTTAGAAATTCAAAACATTTAAACAAGTGAAGTGTATCTCATCCACCGGCAAAGAAAATAATCAAACAACTAGACTTTTTGGATGGACAAAAGACTCTGATAGTCTGAGACAATGCCATTGTTGTTTAAAAGGTCAGATTTGTCTAATTTAGTTCTTGAACAATAATCCATTGCGATTCCTCTGAAATTCCAGAGTACATGTAAAAGACAGAAAGCAATGTAAAACAAGAGTTCATTCTACAGTAGGCAAACAAGAATACAGACTGGATAATCATGTTATGACTTGGGGAGTAATGATAAATACCAAATGTTAACAGTCATATGATTACAATATACGTATTGTATACTGGAACATGTCGAAAGCAATATGAAGATCCCTGTGACAGATTTATGACCAGCTCAAAGCACTTGCCTGTGTTCCAATAGCTACTATTTCATAACGAGCGTCTGTTGGAAGCCACGCTGATAAGTCCACTGGCTGCATATAGTGTTATAGTTAACAAGAAAATACTTCAGATTACAAGTTTGTTTCAGATTTACAAAAGAACCTGTCTAAAATCCTAAGATTTGATGAATAATATTTATAAAAGTGACGAAACCAATCTAAATTGGAACAATGGAAACTATATAGCAATTACTTAAATAACCCTTTTTGTAAATTCTCAGTTCACAAGATTGTTCCCATTTGAAAACTTTCCATCTAATGGAGCAACTTCTGCTTGTCATGAAATCAATTGATATGTAAACCATCTAGAACTGGCATAGACATGTCTTTTGATCAAACTGAGTATCGAAATTCCTTATGGCAATGTGAATTAAATAATTCCAATCATGAAACATGTATAGAATACCTTTCCAAATATAACACTTTTCATCTTCAAGAAGTTTGGCTTTATATAAATTATCCACCTCACAATGGAAAAGCAATTTAGAGCTATTCCCGGCAAATTAAGCGATTGGAATCTATTTAAAACTCTCATAGAGTGTGCTACAGCTACATAGAACACTTAGTTTCTAAGAGGCTTTTATTGCTCTTTAAAAAGAGGAAAAGGGAAAAAACAATTGATGGGACCCATTTCTGAATTTACCGGTTGGGAATTCCCCACGTTCCAGGTGCCAACAAAAGCATGAATCCTTTGTTCTGCCTCTTCAGTGCCTACTATAATATGCATCAGGATCTGACATCACATAATTGGTTTCATTAGTTTCACAGATCAAAAAGAAGATTTGAGTTACACAAATTAAGACTTGCATGGTAAAAAGCTTACACTGCTGCAGGGGTAGGATATCACACTTAAAATAACAGTATTTAGTAGCTTAAATTTAATGACACTAGTAGAATGCACACTAAATATAGTACATTCAAGAAGTCATTATAAGAAAAAATCTTTTCAAAGATCACACCTTCCCTGAACGTTTCTTTCTTCCATCTTTGGAATAAAGGTCATACCACTGAGCCTCCAGTACTTTATTAGCACCTGAAGATCAAAATTGTTCAGAGTGACATCACACAGATTGTTATGCAAATGAAAATTTCAGGGCATCAAGCTTTTTATCCGTCAGTACATTATTGAATGGGCAGGTCATTCCTTTGGATATACCTGAAAATAAGTCTCTGTTAAATGTCTTTGCTGCTAAGAAGTGTGAAATATGAAATAATTACTCCCTAAACTTAGGCATAACCACCTGTGTTCAAGGATGTGTTACTTATACTTTATTTTTGAATTGCAGATAAAGGCATATTAGGTAATTCATCCTTCTGCCTGCATGATGTTGCTCAAATTTCCATTTTCTGTACCAAATAATAACTAACTCAAAGTTAAACTTATTTATAGAATTTCATTCAGGGCCGCTTCTGTTGTTTGTAATAGTATGTGATAGCATTCACCTGGGACATTATTTTTGCAGTTTACAATCACAATACAGTTAATGCTCAGTTAGCTATAATGAATATGAATCCACACTTCTACCATGCATGGTGAATACTGAATTCTCCATCCATATGGTGCTCAGTTAGCAATAAAGATTATGAATTTAATTTCAAGTAAACATGTTAGAGATTATTGCAACAATTACCATCAGTTTGCTCCAGAAGATTTTCCACGGGCATGGTTTTGCAGGTTCCAATACAATCCTCCAGCCCAAACACACCTTTGCAATAAACTTGGATGGAAAGTACAGCACTCTGAAAGCAGTTGAGAATTTAAACTGTTCGTTATAATCAATTTAGCAAGGCTCAAAAAACTGAGAAAGTTTCTAAAATTGGAGAGGAAATTCAACTCCTCAATTCTGTTGTTACACACCTACCTGCGGATCAATCACTTCAAAGGAGAAATCTTGGTTCACTTTCAATGCACCATCCTGCTCCCCAGTATTCTTAATCTGCAATTTGTTTGACAGTGTAAGATTTTTAAACAATTCAACATATCATCACTGACATCCCCTTCATGTTGATATATCAATGGGTTTTGTGGAGGGGGCTACTGAGTCTATTTTCACAATGCAGTGACCCCATGAAAACTGACTTGTGGGAGCTGTAGGACAACAATATCTTCACCTAAAATATCAAGGGATCTTTGTAAGTAGGACAGTTCAAGCAGTAGTTTACAGCGCACACTTAGAGTTTATTTTATTTTAAATTATTGCAAATGGAAAGTGCAGCTACTTTCAGGGTTTTTTTTTCCTAATACTTTTTTGAAAATTTTCAATGACAATTTCCCATAAGTTTCCAAACTTTCTGTCAAATTCTACCTGGAGCACCAGTTGAGTAAATACTGAAAGCACTTCTTAATGGGACCATTTAGTAATTTTTATGGCAATGATCTTCAGCCAACTCCTGCTAATATTTCTTTTGTTTTTTAAATTAAAAAGCACTCAAAGCATATTATATTAATACAGCATAGATACAACACTACTCATTAAAAAATAGGTGGAAAGAGACCACACTCCCCTAGCCACACTGGCCACACCCCCCAACAAAGCCAATGGCTTAACCATAATTAACAAGATCCATTAATATATGCCAAGTGGTAAGAAAATAAAATCAAAGAAGTCCATGATCCCCAAGGGCAATAAAGTCTATGAACATATAATGAAAAACATAAATAAAAACAAGGTAATGGATGCAACAAGCCCAACTCCATGTGGAGGAGATATGCTTTGTCTCCCACTCCCCACTCTCTTACCACTCGCCAGCGGTAATGTTTTGAACTGAATTTATTTGCATTTTTACAAATTTATGATGAAAATGCATAAACACTCCCCACTTTCTAATCACCAAGATCCCGATGTGGGAAAGGTCAGAGTGTACAGTGATTGGGGCACTATTTGGCGAAAAGCCACACAATCTAAATCATAGTTTGCAAACTCAAACTTGGCAAAAACTTGGCAGACCCAAAATTTGCGACTTTGGCAAAAACTCGGCAACTTAAAAAATTACTTAAATTTCTTTGAAAACACTTTTTTTTTTGCAAAATTCAATGACAAAATCTATCCAATGAGTCCATAAATGAGTACGAGAGCATTTTCTATTAGATTTGATTCATGTATATACAAATTCAGTACAAAATCTGTAATATCCCAAATAGGATATTTACTAAATTAACTATACAGAAATGAGCTCTGATACCACTGTAAGAACCCTGTCTTATCTTCTCGAAATTTTTTCTGATTTTTCCTTTCGCTGTCCCAAATTTCTGATTTAGTTTTCTTGCAATCTACTCAATATTTTCAATACCCACTTTCGCTAATGAACTTAGAATGCCAAGAAGATGGAAAGGTTCGAATATCACATCAAACAAACATCAAATGATCAAGTTAGGCTCAAAAGTATAACAATGAAACATGAGAAGATCATAGCCGGAAACAAAGCTTCAATTCTTTATTGACTTCAAGAGCTGATGACAATTATCATTGGCTGTCCATTACATCAGATATGACTGATTTACAAATCAGACTTCAAACAATTGCAAAAAGTGATCAAATGAAGCTCCAAACCTTAGCCAAATGTTGTCCAATGATGCCAAAGCAAAGTACAATGATATAGCTGATGAAGAAACACAGTTGCAGCCCCTATAGAAGCTCAATGAAGGTCTGATATGACTGATATCTCTGCTGAAATGTCTGGTTACAACCGAGATTTACAAAAAGGTGCCAAACACTGCCAAAAACAAGCTCCAAATGCTAGAGCTAGGCTCTAGGAAGGCAGCCATTAGGGTTTAGATGATTCCAAGTGCCTCAAACCCTTCATACAATATCATACAACACTCAGATCTGAAGAAATACCTGATGTCCCTCTGCTGATACAAAAATCTGAATGTATAGGTGACTGAAAATGCCCAACAAACACTACCCTTGCCAAGCGCTTCATCCAAAATGCATCAAATGTCAATAGTAGATGAACATAGCTCCATATATAAGCCAAATATGCATCACAAACTCTATGAAAACCTGCAAATCAAACTCCATGATGAAATCCACACGAAATCATCTCACAATGTGGAATGGGATCATTTCCAAGCCACTATAATCAAGGGATCATCTCCTTGATGTCATTGAAAATGCAATTCTGCCTAAAGAACATAACAAAATGCAAACTTTATCCAAAGATCAATAGTTGCAAAATGAAGGCAAAACCCTCTATTTATCCTCTTCTTTTCAATTTGACAAATTCTATACAATTTCAATTCCACCAATGAGCTCAATCCTTTAACTTGATGATTTTAAATGAATTTCACCTTTCAACCACCATCATTTAAAAAACTTAATACAATAATAATATTTTATTGTTTTCTTTATTTCTCCTCTAGACGCCCATCCTTGGAATAATAAAATAATATTATTTTATTTTTTCTTTTGCCTCTTTACTCTAGGCACTCACCTTGGAAAAATATTTTTTTATTATTTTAATTTTCCCTTATCTCTCCAATTTGGACGCCCATCTTAAAATAATAATATTTATTATTTTTGCATTTCCCTCTGTGGGCGCAGATTTCCTCTAATAAAATAATATTTTATTATTTTATTTCTTTTTTTCCTTTTTTCCACCCTTGGCGTCAACTTTGCAATAAAATAATTATTTATTATTATTTATTGCCCTTTCTTTTCTTTGGCATAATAAAATATTATATTTTATTTTTTCTCCTTGGCGTTGGAAAAAATAATAAATTAATAGATAAATAAAAATGCAATTAAAGATTGTATTTTCCATCCCTTCACTTTTTTAATCTTCAATTTGACCAATGTTTATTTTTCCCATCCTTGGCTTGGAAAATGTCAATATTTTGGCTATATGGAAAATATGATAAAATAATACTAGCCAAAATCCCAATAAAAACACATGTTTAGCCAACATTATAGTTTTCCATCCTTCAAAGCCCAAGTTCAACCCAAACACATGTCTTGCTCAAAAAAGGGACATTACAAAATCGCATCATTATGCAAAATCCTGATAGGATGATACAATAGTTAGCTAGCAACTATTATAAATTTATGATGATTGCCTTTGAAAATCATCATCATAATTCATAATTTGCATATTACAACATTTTACATCGTCCTCTTCCCTAATCTAGCAAAAATTTGAGAAGTTATAATCCTTGCACTCTGTTGCGGCTCCTCACTCGGCATAGAAGGTTGCGTTTGTGGCTCTAGCTACATATCCATCTTGCTACTAGATGGCAATGACTCCTCTGCCTCATCAATATCATCCAATGACAATCCAGTAGCTTTTGCTTCTACTATAGCCACATCTTCCATCGCTTGCCTTTCAAAATCAAGAATCTCATCTGCAATAACAATGGTGTAATGTCCTTTTTTAAGAGCTTGGAAATAATTAAATTATTAAAAATTAAGTTGTCAAAAAGTAACTTTGAGTTATAAATTAAAAGATGAGTTATTTTTAATTATTAAAAGCTCATAAAAAGTGATTTTAAAAAGGCGACTTAAATTTTTTTCTAAAAGTGTCGCTAGTCATGGGGGTACAAAAGGGATTATGTAAAAATGACACTTTTAAGGTTTGAGTGAGTAGGAGAAAACAAAAATAAATTAAAATATTTTCCTTTAGAAAGTTATAAAATGAGGTTTTGTCTCCAGAAAAGGGTTACCTACTGTTGTGCCAAATCAAATTTTTTTGCTTCATTAAGGCTTTTTGTAAGAATCTAGAAAAAAATTTCGTCAAAAAGTTAAATTTTCTAAAAATAGACGTCAAATTAGGTTTTCTGGGTTTCTTGAGATATGGATGCTGGCAAAATTTTCTAAAAATAGAATCTCTGATTCAAGGGTCATGCCTGATTCTGATTGGCTGATTTTGCTTCACGATTAAGGTGGTCCAAGCGGAATCTACAAAAGGTCATGTTTTCCCTACTAGATCAATTATGCTTTTTCAGATAGCGAAGCACGAGCTCCGAGGCCATTAATGGAGGAGTTTCATCTGCCAGGGGTCAGTTTCAAGTTTTCAGAGCTGTTCAGATAACGCAAAATTGACGAACAGTCGTCAATTTGACGAAGAACGGAGAACAGAGCAGGATGAATCCGGAAAGTGAAGAAAAATTGAAAATCCTCAAAATTGGTTAAGTCTGGAAATCCCAAGCGCCCCTGGAGGCTGGGGACACTCATCCCACTCAGACTTAGTTTTTTTCGCATTTTTTGAGAAAATGTTAAAAATGCCTCTGTCGGTTAGTTTTAGGGTGGATAAAAGCAGTCATTTTGGTCAACAGGACCTGAAAAGCTGGAATTCACGTCAGATATACCCAAGCTATCCAGTCCATCCTTCATCCAGTGGCAGTTGTCTAGCAAATCATCGAAATCAGTGACAGGAAGCAGCTGCCGGCAACAGAAACGAGGTAAATTGCAAACAAAGGTTGCAAATCATAAATTTTTCCAAGGCATGAACATCCAAGCGCTCCTGGAGGCTAGGGGCGCCCATCATGCCCAGTGTTAGATTATTTTTCACGTTTTTCAAGAAACGTCAAAAAGTCTTTGATAGCCCGCTTCCAAGTGGTCAAACTCAGTCAAAATGCCGATAAAAGCCGGAAATTCATCTTAGGTGTGTTCAGGCTATTCAGATCACCTCTCATCCTACTTCAATAGTTAATTGGACAGCTAGAAGCGAAGATCAAACAGGACCCGGGGCACGAATACAGAGAAAAGTTATAAAAGTTGAAAAATCCAAAAATTTTCTAAGGCTTGAAAACATGGGCACCCCAAGAGGCTGGGGGCGCCCAGACTCACCAGACTTAGAATATTTTCCGTGTTTTTCAAAGAACGTGCAAAATCTCCTCCGTCAGCCCGATTAGATTCACAGAAAACTAGTTTGGCTCAGTTTCAAGGCAGACAAAGGGTACAATCAGTTTAGTTTTCATCAGGCTTGCCTACCTGCCTGATCATCAATCTCAGTTTTGCTCCAACAGGCAAGATTCGACAACCAAACTAGGTCCCACAGTCATCGAAACACACGCGAAAAACGAAAAAATTGAAAAAGTTAAAATATCACAAAAAATGGCTAAGGCATTGAAACCGAGGCGCCCCTGGAAGCTGGGGGTGCCCAAGTTCACCAGAGTTAGAAATTTTCATGCTTTGCTGAGGACATCCATCAAGCTACTTCCTGATCTTTGTTCGCGACAATTTCCAGGAGTCAGATTTGCAGTCAGACATTGTCAAATCGTCAGTTCGAGGCTGGGGATGAAATCAGAGTTGATAAATCTTCAAGGTGCCATGATCAATCATCTTTTTCAGTCAAATGGCGACAATTTGCCGTCTTGTTGAAGTCAGAGGCAAGCCATCCTGGAGTCAAAACGAGTGCAGAAATTTCAAAACGAAGTAAAAATTGGCTAACACTTTTATAACCTCGCGTGTTTGATGACATCATCAAAAAGATATTTTTCATCATCTCACACATGAAGCCATAGGTAGCTATAAAATAGGGATTCTTCCTATTTGAGCATATCAACTTGGATTTGTGCTTTAAAAGATGTTTTTTTCATGGATAAGATTCAAGCTTTTTTTTTTTTTTTAAAAGATAATGCGCCTGGTAAACTTTTTAACGTGACCGGCGATGCTGGTGCGACACGCCCTCCGGCTCCACGCGAATGCTTTTGCCCGGAGCAATGAACCGGTGAGGCCACAACTGGGGGACCTCATCCCCTAGGAAGAACACTTCAAACCCGCGAGCTCATTGGCCCAGCGAAGGCGTAAAGCCTTGCGAGCTCGTTGGCCCAGCAGGGGTTTGAACTCTGGTGGCCGCCACTACATCCTGAGCGACTTAACCACCGAACCATGCCATCATCGGCAGATAAGATTCAAGCTTTATTCTTTCACAAAGAAAGCTGTTTTTTGGCCCTAAAGTTCTATAAAGACAAGCTTTTGGCCTCTTTATTTCATTACTTTTGCAAGTTGCATCCAAAGGAGGAAGATTTTTCTTTTCTTTCCACGAAGATTCAAAAACCCAAACGGAGTGCTTCTTTAGCGTTCTTCATAGTTTCGGGATGAGGAAGCATGGAGGCATGCTTTTTTGAGTTCCATCTTTCTAGGGGATCATTTTTTAGAAACAGGGCCGAAGCTTTTTCAATTTTCATCGAGATGGGTCCATCCAGAATTTCATCCTCTTGAAGATTAGGAAATTTTATTTTTCTGGGAATCTGCTTTTTTGCTACTTTTTCGGGGAATCCTCAGCTTTTTCAAAATTCGACGATCTAAGTTACTTCAAAAACGGGATTGCCTACAAAACCCATGTGCCAGCTTTTTCACTCACATTCTGCTTTTTAGAAGAAATCAACAAGTAATTTTCAGCCTTTTGTCCAAGATTTTTCCAACATAGGCGTGTTCACAGTCATTCTTCAAGTCTTACAGTATGCAGTACTCTCCAATAGAGATCAAGCCTAAAATGGCGTTGGTTCACAATTACCTAAGAACTTTCGAGACGGATTTGCATAAGGTGCTTCCAGTGCTCAATTTACATCCTTTGGAAGATACGGGAAATATAGCTATCAGGAATCTGGGTCACTCTGGGTTGCTTACAGCAGCTTCATTCCCCATCACAGTGCAAAGTATTGAATTCGTGATTGCTTGTATGAAGCATTACAATTCAGTTACAAGAGAGATTCAATCAGCAGATGGACGTGTGCTCTGCAACCTCAGGCCAAATGATATTGAGAAGTGTTTTTCAATACCAATATGGAAGGAGAACTTAGTCATTTCTATTGAAGAATGCAAGAGGGTGTGGCACAATGATAAAGAAAAATATCGAAAAAAGATTGCTTAAAAGTGGTTGAAAGAAAAGCAGAACGTTATGCCAAAGAGCGTTAGACGTGGAGAGTTCAAGGAAGAACATGCAATAATGATTACTCTGCTAAGCCGAATCACAGGTCAAGCAGAAGCTAACAAATTTCAGCCTTGGATGTTTTACATCATGTCCCAGATTGTTGACAGAACAGAATACTATGATTGGGCAACACCAATCAGTGATAGTCTCCACCATCAGATAATTGATTTTCAAAGGGCCCATGAATTCCACATGATGTCATATCTCGTATATTTAATGGCTTTTCAGGGTCAATTTAGAGGTTTGAATATTGTTGGAACTCTGGGCATACAACATGTATATCACCATTTCTCATAGTTAGAGTTTTCTCAGGCTGAGCGACATTATAGGCAGGTAAATGATGCATTCCTTATGCATACGGTGCAAGATCTGGATAATGAGTTGCATATACGATTTTCAGTTGATGCCAGATTGACAATGGCGGAATGGGCTGATTGGTTTATCCAATTTCCCACTTTCTCCTACATCAGAGTATATGGCTTCTCAGGAGAGCCAGCCATGCTGCCAAGATATCCTATAGATGAGGTAGCGTTCATGGAATTTCTGAGGCAAGTCTATTAAGTTCATACATTTCTGCGTAGCAGGTGTAAGGCGGCTTTCAGTTTACCGATTGGGATGGGTATTTACAGATGCAAATCTGGAGCAGATGCCAAAGTAATTGGTAGTGAATCGTCTAAGTATGGTCTTAAGTTTTTCGACAGGACTTCATATGATCCTCGTGGTGTTTTTGCATCACACCTTGGTCAAAATTGTGTACATGCACCTGCAGTTGAAGATTTTTGGGCTAATTGTGCAGATGAGTTTGAAGTGTGGAGACGTAGTTACAGCAAGTTTACCCTTCGGCAGTTGGCTGATATCCTGTCAGAAGATGTAGAGGGCTTGTCAGATGATGGTGAAGTTTTACTTCCCACATATTTCAAAGATCAGGTCCAACAACAACCATTGCCACCAGTCAATTGGTCAGCCAAAGAAAACACCTCGATCGAGGAAAGAACGAGTCGGGTTATCAAAAACAGTATGATATTCTTGAAAAATAAGCAGAAAGAAGCCATTCTGGTTGTAGAGCCGCTAATAGTTCAACCATCAGTCCCTTCCACTTCCAAACCAAAACCAAGGGTTAAAGCTATGAGCGTCCTTCCAGAAGGAACAAAGATGGCCAAGTTGAAGAGGAAAAAGGTTGAGTCTCCAGTTCATATTCAGCAGGAACAACCAGCAGTTGCATCAGAAGTTCCCATTGAACCAGCACCGCATGTTGAAACATTGCCTTCAGTTCATGTTTCTCCACCGTCATCACCGAGCTCTTCTCCCATTCATATAGATTCAGAGCCAAATTCGCCGGTTCATAATACTAAGACACATATTGGTTCATCAGGAATTGATAAAGTTAGAACTGAGCTTCCAAGAGAGGATGGCTCATCTTGGCTTGAGAACATCTTGGGTCGGAAAAGGAAAAGGCCTTCATATCAGTTGAACTTGACAAAACTTAATAGCGTCTACCAAGACACACCAGACAGGAAACTTAAGAAGCAAGTTCACATTGAAAAGAATGCAGATGGAGAAATGATCCTTGAAACTGCAACACCCCCAGAAGATAAAGATGTTGATGATATTGAGGTTGATGACTTCAAGGTTGTCAAAGCTAATCTTGGTAGGAGTACCTAGCATAAAAATGTAAATCTCTTCGAGGTTGCAGCAGATAATCTAAAAGAGAGAGTGTTGAAGGACGGAGAAGATAAAGCAACCCTAAAGGCTGAAATTAGGCAGCTACGGTAGTATATTTCCAATCTTTTTCATGGCACATCACAGGCCGACTTACTGCTTCCTCAGATTCTAGAATCACCGGCCGATCAGCAACAGTTCAGTCAGTTGGTCATTTATGGGAGGCACATGAAGGATTGGGTGGAAGAATTTGTGACTAAAGGTAGAGTTGTACTTTCACAGTTCTATCAATTAAAGTACAATGTTCATAATCTGCGTCAAGGTATTCAGGGGTTGCAACAGACTTTGGTTGAAAATAGACCGGTATTTGAGATCATTATCTCCGACTTGAAGATAGCACATAATTCTATTGATTCAGCTGAAAATAAGAAGATTGTTTCTACTTGGAAAGCACTGTATCTTTTCACAGTAAAAACTTATGACAATATAATCTCAGAGTTAATAGAATGGAAAGAAAAAGTGGTAAATGTTCTAAAGTTCGTGAGAACTTTTGTTTCTCAGATCCCGTGTTCATATGAAAAAGAAGATGGTACCCTGTATGATCTCAGGGAAGTACAAACAGAATTCCAGACTCTCGTCTCCAACAATTTTAATGGTGATCTCAATGCCGGCAAGATGGATCGTTTTGCCGCAATGACAATAAAGTTTGATAAAGCTGTGGGCAAAGTTCATGAATTCCTTCAGATGGTTGCAAATGGTGAAGAAATGTTGGAAAATAGGGATATCATCTTGGAGAGTATCAGTGTTCTTGGCAAAGATGCGGTCACTAGTTTTTTAGAAGATATTATTTCCCAAAATATCAATGGATGACACCACCAATAAAGCAAGAATGTAGATAAGGATGTGATTCAAAAGAAAGCAGCTTTAACTCAAATGCTTTTTGTTTTAAAGCATTTGCTTTCATTCAAAGCTTATCCATCCTTTAAAATAGTAAAAATCACTTTGTAATAGTTGGAGCTTTCTTTGCTTTAAAGCAAATTGTTTTAAAGTGTTTGTTAGTTCTAATTTTTGTCCTAGAATAGAAATAAAGCTTGCAAGTTGGCTAGTAAGGTTAAAATCAAGAAGATTTTAGGGTTCTCTACACCTTTGATTTAGTATAAATAAGGCAGCCTTGCCCATTTGTAAAGGGGGAGCTGTGTTTGTGATAGCAAGATCTGTTGTGCCTATTATAGCCTGCAGAAATAACAAGTGCTTGTTCACTCTATTATATTTGTTTTCCAGTGTTTAATCACTTATTGTATGCTTGCCTTTTGCTACCATACTGCCATCCTGGAGTTGTTTCAACTTTATGATATTGGGAATAGAAGTCTCATGCCTGCCATTTGCTTTGATTTTCTATCTCCGATCATCTAGTTTTGTCGTCAAATGTGTGGCTTGTGTAATCTTATTTCAGTTTTCATCTTAAAGTACAATGAGTCTTCTAATGTGAATCTGGAAGAAGTTTATTAAATCTTTTATGTTAAAAACAAATCATTCCTTGTCAACTTTTGATTCCTATGCTCTGTGTTTACATAGGCAATCAAAAGCATCTCTTAGTTTAGGCTTAGTTGTAGTTAGAAGTTTTAAAAAAAAGGAAAAACCTCTACTGCAGTGAACAGAGTTTTATAACCTTTTGCTCGCAGCTAAGAAACAAAAAGATAGGCGAATTTAATTTATTTATCTTTTTAGCAAACATCAACAAAAAGGGAACTTCCCCTCATAATAGAAGAGCAATTTAACTGTGCATAGTTGTCCGTTTCCAACTCTATTGAAACACCAACACCTACTTATTTTATCAGTTTTATTTCCCAAGGATGAATATGAGTTCTTTCTTCTTTCCCGAAGACGAAAACCCTCTAGATTTGTGAAGCTTCGAGGACACAAACTCTCCTAGTTTTCTTTATTCGGGATTTGAGCACAAAAACCCTCTTGTCTTGCTTGGTGATTTTATACAGAGATCATAGTTGTGCTAAATGAATGAAGGCATTTTCAATAGCAATTTGATTTTGCAGATTTTCGGGTTTCAGTTGTGTTTGTGGTTTTCAGTATTTTTGGTTTTGCAGAGATTTTGGGTTTGTATGGTCAGTGTGTGGTCTTTCAATATTTTAGTTGGTATTATTTTCAGAAAATACAAAAAAAAATAGTGTGGTGTGTCCTTCTGAATTTTTTGCATAGTAGTTTTGTACTGTGTGAAACGCAGATTTTAATATAAGATTTATGCTATTTGCAAAGCTAATTTTATAGTTTGATATTGAAGACGCTGAGTGTTCTTGAAAGAGCCGTACCTTTCCTTCTAACCTGGCCATACCAAATTCTGTAGTTTAAATGGACCATACTACTTGCAAAAGGCGGTTTAGTTTCAAATTCATGAGTTGTAGCTTGATTTAGGTGAGTTGGGAGTTGCCATACAATTTGGGGGCTCCTCAAAGGAACCATACAAAACAAAAAAAAAGTGTCGTACCATGTCTTAAGTCTGCTGTACACCACTTTCCATCGCAACTTAGAAAGTATTGAATTGTCAATGCAAATTTTCAAAGTTTATACTTATCTTTGGGAGAGGATATGATCTGACAGAGATTTTGAATAAGACAAAAGTTGCTAGAAGGCTACTGTACCACTTATATTTGCTGGCTGTATTAAGATAATCTTAATGGTTACTTCTATGTTTGCTCCTAGTTTTTCTCCTTCTAGATAGGTTTTTCCATCTTTAGCATTATTGCTTTGTTAGGTAGAGCTTTTCTCTAGCTTTTAGGCTTTCTTAGTTTGTATTCTCTCTATAAAATGAGCTTCGCTCTCTCAATGTATTCATTCGAATATCTTCAATAATATATTTTTCATAGTTTGTGCAACATGGTATCAGAGAAGCAAGTGATTTTTTGGCGCCCTGATTAAATCCGTATGGTGTTTCGAAGTGTTTGCTCAGTTCATGGTTTCTGTGTATACCTCTGAAAATCGAGGGTTCCTGAAGTCGCATTTTATGAGCATCGAGGTTTTCTTTCCTTTGTGAATCGCGTGATTCTTCTAACCTGATCGTGCCATTTGTGTGTCTATTTTGGCGTCTTCTGTAATCGTGTTTTCCTCTGGTCGCGGGTACCGTTTTGCCCTTTCTAGAGGCTTGCGATTTTTTCTTCTAGTCGCAGAATCGCGATTTCTACAAATCGGCGGTTTCCTATTTTTTTCTCGCAATTTTTGGTGCTTGTTTTTGCAGTTTCATGAGCCGCACCATCTTCTAGGGTTTTCACAACTTACAAACGCCTTCAGCAGTAATCAAAAGGTGAAGATGCCTGTAGAGGAAGACATTTTTTTCTTGTCTTTGGGTCGCGATTAGAGTAATTAAAATGATCATGATTCGCATTTTTTAAACCCTCTGGTCATGACTCTCTTCCTGAGTCGCGATTCTTCAGATATTGGCCGATTTGTCTCCTATTTTTGGTCGCCTTTTCTGCAAACGGATTTTGCATCAGGATTTTGGCATCTTTTTGCAAAGATTTTGGAGTTTGTTGCTCTTTTTCGTAAGAGTTTGTGGTCCCGGTAGTGTGTTCGGCGGCTTCTTCCTTTTTTGGTCGAGATTCTACTATTTTTTACGGCTTCATTATGTTTTGATGTACAGGGTCTGTAAGGAGTTGTTTTATCAAGACTTCTGGGCATGTGTTTGGAGTTCTGTTCGGCGTCGTTTTGTTTTGAAATCTGTCCTCAGATGTTCTAAACCTTTGCTTTCTTCAATCTCGAGATCCATACCTCGATATCCGTTTTCAGATTTTCGAGTCAGTATGTTCTGTCTTCAGAATCAGTGCTCCATAATCTGTGCAAAAGTTCTATTTTCCCTCTCAGTGCCGTCTATCTGGTCTGGTTTCTGTGCCCACTGCTTATAATTCGTTTTTTCGTGTCTCAGAAAACGTGAAGCATGGCATCTTTGACCAACATTCTGTTGGAGAGAAGTCAGAAGTTCAACGGCAAGAATTACAACCCCTGGAAGCAGTGCATGATGACTATCTTCGAATATCGGTGTCTTGACCAGCTAGTTTTGGGGAAAACTACACGTCCTTAGCTTCCGAGTAAAGATCAGGAAAAATACGATGAGCAAAATCGTGAAGCATTGTGTAACCATTTTGGTGAGCATTTTATAAATTGTTTTCACAACAGTTCAAATTTTGGAGGATAATAATAATCTCCAGTTGTGGTATTTTGTTCCATTCTTATAAGAGTTTGTTGTTCTAAGTATGGATTCATCTAGTTCCTTGTGTTTGCACTAAGGTTTGATTATAGATTGCAACATTGACTCAATCTTCAACGAACTCAAAACATATCAGATCAATCTAGGTATTTATTTTGTGTTTTTCAGTTACATACCAATTGTTTGACGAAATGTCTTCTTTCTAAATGTTGGATATCTATTTGACAAATTAACTAGATTTGGTTATTGAAGTGGAATAATTCCTTTTCTTGCAAAATTGTAACTACTGGACGGTTTACCGCCAATATTTGATACTTCGATGATCCTAGACAGTTGTACCACCAAATCCAACTTTTATTGTATGAAGGTCTTGGTTAGTTCACGACTAGACCCATTGCATTTCATTATCTATCAATTTGGCATTGATTGGATAGCCTGTTTTGGCATTGATTGGATCCGCATGCAATCAGCCCATTTTGGCTTGACTTAATTCCACTTGTAATCTACCAATGGCTCTTGCATCTGCACTTTGTTGTAAGTTGGTCAGCTAGCCGCTAACATCTTTCTATAATGCCATCGTCCTTGTTATAATCTCTGTATGCTCTCACCTTACCAACATTGAGAACTTATTGATCAGAAAGAGTTAGAACTTGAGTGATCGCAAAACTTTTAGAGAATTTAGCTAACAGTTCCGCAAAGGACATTACAAATGGGGTCTCCTCATCCTACACTATCCAATCGCTATAAGGATCAATGTCATCTAAATCAATGACCTCCTCTGATTTGTCCTCCACCTTTCTTGTGTGAAGCCAAAGGTTGTATTGTACAAAGACTAAGTCATTGAGGCATTTTTGAGTTAGCTTATTCTACTTCTTCGTGTGAATGCCAATTGTGCTCACAGCCAAAAGCACTAAAGGTTGAGACAAAATTCGGAGGGCTAATCTTTGAAGATTTTCGGTATTTTCACCCCAATCTCCCCACCAAAAACCTAGAAAATCAAATATTCAAGAGTTACTAAGCAAACCATATTTTATCAATAGTTGTAAATTTGAAATTTTTAACTTGTAATATGCATGTAAAGACTTCAATTTTTGTTACTTGGTGACTGAGTGTTTCTTCCTCGAATAGTTAGTGCCGATGAAAAGAGCTTCCCCCTGCCAATCCTATAATTGTACAATTCCTTAACAATGAGGTCTCTCACCTCAACCTTGGGTGTCGTCCTCTTAATGCATGTTGAGAGGCTGTCCATTACCTCCCCATTAGGATTTGTGAAGCTATCCAAATAGAAAAAACCGGGGCTAAGAAAGTACCCCATTGTATGAATGGGTTGGTGGAGTTTATTGTTCCACCTCTAATTAATGATCTCCCAAATGGGATCAAATTTGAGTTTGTCCCCCTTGTAATAGTTTTAGATGGACTCTTTGGCCCTATCCATGGCCTCATAAACATACCCTATTGGGTTTTGATCCCCATCTACCAAGCGTAGACTTTTAAACAAGGGCTATGACACCTACAAATACAAACAAATTAAAGTTACAAATTTATAATGAAAATAAACACTTTTAAAGTGTAAAAATAAAAGATTCACTTTGAATTTTAAATCGAAGTTTTGAGGTTACCTTGACAATCTTTATAGCTCTCTATGCAAAGAGATTACCAAAAACTATCCTTGCAATCCTCTCTTCTTCAGGCTTCTTTGCATATGATGAGTCTAGCCATGTTTGACTCACAAACATTTGTTTCATAGAAGTCAACAAACCAATAGTGCTTTGAAATGTTAGGAAGACCGTTGCAAAACTTGTCACACCAAATCACACCAACTTCTTCCCTTTAGTGTGATCTCTCATCAAGCTAAGAACCCAAGAGTGATTATAAATATATATTTGTTACGTTTCTTGCATCTTCTATAACCAATCTCACTCAATCAATTTTGTCTATGTCCTCCAAAAGAAGGTCAAGGCAATGTGGTGCGCATGAGGTCCAAAAGGGTGACAGATACCTCTCCTAGAGCAATCTCCTAGCCACCACATATGCTACTACATTGTCAATTATAATATGAACTACATTCTCTATACCCACCTCTAAGACAACTTCCTCCAACATTAGACTCAAAGTTTCTACATTTTTTATTTTGTTAGAGGCATTGAATGACTTCAAAAAAATTACCTCACCATTTGAAACTGCCAAAAAGTTGATAAGGGTGCAGTTCTTTCCATCCATCCACCCATCTGAAAAAATAGTGCATCCAAATTTTATCCATTGCTTCTTTTATTCTTCCACAATTAACTTTGCATCTTCAACAGCATCCATGAGCAACTTCCCACTTAAGTCTTTTGACAAGGGTGCCTTGTAGCCTTTGTTTACAATTGTCAATGCACTTACCAAATTCTCCCAATACGGGCTCTTTGCCACATTGAAGAGAAGGTTGTTGAAATACCAAAGCCTAGCACACACCTTATCTACTTCTCGATGCACCTTCTTGTTCCACCTTGTACCTTCCAACGACAATTGTGCTCCAGGTATGTTTCTAGGTACAAAAAAGTTATGCAATGTCTATGTAGGCGTTCTACTCAAAGTAGATGAGGTGGATGTGGTTCGTATGCGTGGACCACGAGTGGAGCCTACTATGCCTTCGAATGTCATCTATTCATCTGTTTCTACTTGCATATGAAGAGCATGAGCATTAGCTATAGACGCTACTGTGGTTGTTTTTGTCTTCTCCCTTTGTAGTTTTTTCTCTTCCATCAATGCAAGGTGTGAATTCATCTCTCATTTTATGTCTTGCGGTATTGTCACAAGGCTTGGCATCACGATGAGTAATCCATACAAGATGGTATTTGAGGGGATTGATGCCTCCATGATCCAAGTTCTAGCATCTTATGCAAATGACTATCCCTAGTGTCGGTCTCTATATGGCATACCAAGTGAGGTCTCTGGCTCTAGGAGGACGAGTTCCAATAACTAGTATCGACTAGGCTGAGCTTAAGCCTAATGTGAAGTGGGAGCCTAATCCAGAGCCCAAGGGTTCTCTATCTGCCATTGTATCTAACCTACAAAATACAACATATTTAATTTTTAAATACACAAAAAAAAACATTGAAAGAGAAAAACAACGATTTAATCTTTGCGTAGGTCAGACTATCATGTACCCTTTTTCGAGCTTTGGGTATGAATTTATTGTCATGTCCCATTTTTGGGACTTCAGAAATAATTTAATTTAAGTTGCCGAAAGGTAATCTTATTTTTGTTAAAAGGGAACTTATATTTCATTATTAAATTAAAAGGTTCCTCAAAGTGATTTTATAAGGCAACTTAAGATGTTTTCCAAAGTGTCTCTAGGCGTGACGGTACAAAAGTGATTATGTAAAAAGGACACTTTTAAGATTTGAGTGGGAAAATAGGAGAAAAAGAAAATAAATTAAACTATTTTCTCTCCAAAAGTTATAAAATGAGGAGTTGTGTATTGGAATAGGTTACAAATTTGATAAAACCAAAATCCTCTGTTATTAAGATTGAATTTTGTTCATCTTTTCTTTTTCCTAGGATGGAAACCCTATTGGTAAGAATGATTTCAAGAACAAAATCCCTCCTAGTCATATGAGAAATTCCATACAGGGATTTCCATGGAGCTAAAAGATTTGTTGCAAGTACTGTTGAAGTTTGCAATTTTCAATTTGGTGTGATGATTTTGAGTTTTGTGAGATTTTCAAGGTTTGCTTCAGATTTGGGATTTCCAATTTTCATTGTGTGAACTTGTGAAGTTGTTTATATATCCAGAAAATGCCAAAAAGTGTGGTGCTTTAGAGGTTTCTTTCAAATTTTGGCTTGTGTGAATTTGATATGTGGAGATGTTAAATATTATGTGCAAAAGAAATCTAACGATTTCATCAAATATTTTGATTGTGTTGTACCCATATACGAAATTTTTCGTACATGTGCCCAAACACTTGTTTATATATCCAGAAAATGCTAAAAAGTGTGGTGCTTTAGAAGTTTCTTTCAAATTTTGGCTTGTGTGAATTTGATATGTGGAGATGTTAAATATTATGTGCAAAAGAAATCTAACGATTTCATAAAATATTTTGATTGTGTTGTACCCATTTACAAAATTTTTCGTACATGTGCCCAAAGACACCTCCCAAGTACCATGTAGCTTTGTCATTACTGTGCTAACCCTACAGGTACAAGACATATCAAAAGATAGTGATCCAAGGCTCAAATGGAGGGAGATTCTGGCAAGCCAATCAGGCCTTGAGCAATGAAAGAACATCTAAAAGAGGAGGTCAAAGTGATGGATCGAAGGCCAAAATGACATAAAGGAACCAAGGGAAGCAATGCAAATACATCTGGCAAATCAAAATTCAATTTTGAAAATTTTGAAATTTTGGAAAATTTCGAAAATTTTTCTGAGGCATTTTTTGGGCATTTTTGGCTAAAGTGTGCTCCATCTTGGAGTATAATTCATGGAGGAGAGGCTCCAATGAGAGTTTCAGATCATATGAGCCTGATTTCCAAACTTCAAGACATTCCGTCATCAGATGAAGAAGTTACAACAAAAATAAGCTCCAGAGGCAAAGGCAAACGGCAATGATCTAGGCAGCCTCCGTCAAAATGGCCAAGGCAAAGTTCAAAGTTTTCCAAGGTCAAAAATCATAAAGAATGGGCCCTGAAATTGGCTAAGTCCGCTGTCCTAAACCCTGATGTTCTGAGATCCTGAAAACTGTCTAAGTCTGAAATCTGGTGGATCCTCAAAAATCTAGAATCTGCATTTTAAATCCCATGGATCCGGGACCTATCTCAAACATCCTGGAAGTATATTTCAAAATATTTAAAGTATAGGAAATTCAATATTTGAGCATATATTTTAAATATACTTCCACCCAGGACACTTCGAAATCGGGTGGAAAAAGTTTAAGTCTTCAGATTTGCAAAAGGCGCTCAAAATGACAAATTTACACGCCTTTTTTGGCCTTAACAAAAGGCGCTCTTTCCACCCAAAATGCACGCCTTTTTTATCATAACAAAAGGAGCCTAAATTCCCCATTTCTCACGCCTTTTTGCTTTAGCAAAAGGCGCCCTTATTGGCATAAACCCACGCCTTTTTGATGTTGAGGAAAAGCGCTCAAATCAAGGCAAATGCACTCCATTTTTGGGCGCTCAAGTTTGAAGGAGTTGGACGTTCTAAAGAGAGAAGATGAAGCGCCTAGGAGAGAGAAGCTTCGAGGTTATAAATAGAGGTTGATCCCTCGCTTCAAATTCATTCTTCTTTGGTGCATGGAACTAAAAATAAAAGCTCTCTATTTGTGGAAAAAGCACATTGAAACCCTAGAAAAGGAAAGCAAGCTATAAAGGAGATTCTTCCTCATTGTTACTATCATTTCCAAAGGCCACTAGAAGATATAGAGGTAGCATTCAACTTGGAGGCAACCATTGACGACGGTTTTGAAGCTTTTCTAAGGCAAATGGAAGGATTGGAATAGAGGTGCTTCACCTAGAAGGCCAAGATCACACATTGTAGCATCATTTTGTATCTCTTTCTCACATCCCAAGGCACATCCATACATGAGCATGCCTTTTCTTCACATTGGCAGCTATTAACGAGGGTTTCAAGCTTTTTATTACAGGTTAAAGGTACTTTTTTGGGCCAGCAAAGCATAAAGGAGACGGATTAGTCACTTCAAAGCATCATTTTCTTCATTCTCCATCATCCCAAGGTTCATCTTCATGCATAGAAGGCAGCGCCCAAGCCTTGGAGGCTATTTTTGAAGATTTTTCGAGATATCCCTTTGCTGGTTATGACTGTTCATGCCCAAAATCACCACCTACAGCCAAAATAAAAGTGGTTTTTGAGGCCTATATGTCCAAAATTTCTCATTTCTATCGCCTACCCACCTCAGGAAAAGGCATTTTCCACCATTCTTGACTATCTAGAGCTCAGAACTGGGGAATTTTTGGGGTTGCAGCTACAAATTTTCACTTTCCAAAGCCCAAAAATATATTTTTTCAAAAAAAAATCAAAGTATGGACAGCGAAAAGGAAACCTGATTTTCTCGAACAGCGAGCATACAGAGGCCTAGTTTGATCTTTTTGAAGCAGAACAGTGAAGAAGAAAGGTTTTTCTTGAAGCCTAAAGATCCACCATCCAATATGCATCAGTCACCATTGAGGCCAAATCTTTGCTCAAACATGAATATTCCAAGGTCAAGGAAACAGACTTGTGCCAGGTTTCACCTGAAGGTTTTGACCTAGAACCATTGATAAACTCAGGCAGTATAGCAGTGAAGAACTTGAAGAATTCAGGGCTCATCCCAGCCGGTTCATTTTCCATAGCCGCTTATTTGTCCAAAACATTCCTTGCAGGTATTTCAGCGAGGAAGGCATAAATTGCCTTGTTCATAATTTGCAGGATGAGTTCGTGTAGCTAATCCGCGGAAGGTTTTGTCGTGATCCCCACGTAGACAAGATGTCCCTCCTGGTTGAAATTGCATCAAAATTCGCCAAGGCTGAAAAAGAATTTGAAGGTTTAGCAAAAATTACAGAGGATGCTGCCATTGACCTACAGATGAGGACAGTTCACCATGATTCAATCATTATACCAGATGAGGCCAAAGTTGATGAATTCGAGAGAAATCTCAATTCTCATACTCAGCCAATTTTTCACTATCTGCAGGAAGAATCTATTTTTGGCAGGAGGAGAGATTTCCAAAGCAGTTTCTATTTTAAGAACTGACTTTGCTATCTAGAGTTAAATCTATTTTTAGATTTTGCTTTTGGAAATCATGCAAAATTTTCTTTGAGTGGAACTCATTGTGTAATAACATGCAAGTTCAGTTAACTGAATTGCATGACAAGATATTTTTATTTTTAATTGCTAATAAGCTTATATGCTTCCCATGGAGAGTGAAGAGTGTTAGTTAACTCTTCCTTTTATTTCCTTGAATCTTTGCTCTTTAGAGTATAAATAAGTGTATTCTACACACTTAAACGAGCTAATGGTTAATGCCAAGACTAATTTTTGCTCGCATTTATTATTCAAGCAGTGTTATTTGTTTTTATCTCTTTGATTAATGAGAATATGCATCATGGTTTCTGAGATCTATCTTGTTATCAAAGGTTGTGAGAATTGTTCATGACTTTGTGCATGAACGATTGTTGTCAGATTATCATTGTTCTTTTGTGTTGAAAATCTCCAAGTTGTTCCTTCGATTTCTTTATGCTTTGGATTTACTTAAAGGAATTGGAAGTGTATTTGATAAAAGATTAGTTAATTTCTTCTGCAATACTTTAGAAAATCTTATAGCCTTGCAGAAGAGCTTCATTGCCTTGTGCTCATGCTCTGAGAAACTAAAAAGATAGGTTATTTTGTAAACATCTTTTTAATTTCTTTGTTGAGGGAGCTTCCCCTCCGAATTTCAAGAACAGTCCTACTATACATGCTGTCCGTTTATCTTTCTCACTGAAAGGTGCGAAATTAAACGCTAATAGATTGTTTGTTGTTAAAGCTAGCCATACCTTCTCCATTTATGTCGTACCATGTTGAGTCATATATTTTAATAAGAAAAGGGGCGAATGGTTTGAGTTGTCACAAAAAGACAAAGGTTAATCTTGAATCCTATTTGCAATCTTTGAAACTGGCTGCAACATTTTATGGTGTCGAGTAATTTATATTATGTTCCAAATTTCTGGCCACAACAAATCAAGGAATTGTATGATTATCTTGGTTAGCCGCATCTTTTATGCCATTCGAGCCTTTCATGGGAGGTTTCAATCATCACATGGTAATAAGGCCACAATTCTTATCTTTGTTGACTGTGATTTATGAGTTAGCCACATCATATAGTGAAGACATTTGAAAGATTATCCACAAACCTTGGCTGCACCTGTATGTTATGAGATATTTGCCCCAAGCTGGATGCGGTTTATGTGATATATCATGTATTCTATATTACTGAAACATCTTAGAAGGAAATAACTCCTAATTAGCAAGTAAATGTTGAGTACTATCATTCCACAATGATGTCGCAACTTTCAAATATTGTTGATCGAGAATTCTATAATTGCTTTATGTGAGCCGCAATCCATCCTTTCTACAAGATGGCTGCACTTATTGAAGTTAACATCAGGTTGCATATTGTTCTGGAAACTTCATATTTTATTATGATAGAAGATCTCTGAGCTATCGAATTAAGGAATGTTACCTTGAAGATTTAATTCATTATATTATTCTGGTTGTTTTCTATTAATTGAACTTATTGTAAGTTCCTAGTTGCTTTTTTGCCAGAGCCTTTCTTCTGTAATCTAGACAGCATGGTGCCAACATGTAAAATTCCTTGCCAAGATTTTTGCTCAAAAACACAGACTTACTTATTTTTTTACCATTTGGCATTTTGTCAAACACTTCGTATAATGCTATTAAACTGGTATTCTGAGTTTGTGTTTTCTAGAACAGCTTGTTAATGGATTGGAGCATGAAGAACATTCGACATTGCGCTTCAAATTCATAGATAAATGATGGGCATATTGTGAAATAGTTGCTGCAATTTTATAGTAAGAAGGCTGAACACAATAACACCAAACTTGTTTAATATCAATTATTTCAGAATTTAAATATATTTTCATTGAAGTCTTCTTACATACCAAGAATGATGTCAAAACAAATCACCAGCAAGCTCCAATTGGGCGGCCAGCTTGTACAATGTTCCAACTGAAATAGGCGCCTCCTTAAGAGTCCATGCGTCCCCTATACTATCGCCTCACTCTCTTCATAAGTTGCGGTCCAAATAACCACAAGTCAATGAAGGCGATTCCAAAGAAGACCCCCACGCACCTCTTATGACTCACGTCTTGCATTTATGGTGTGATGCGATTCCCTTAGATAAAGAAGTATGCCTTTAGAAAGATTTGCGGCTACTATAAATTGATTTGGCCCACTTTAATCTTCCAATACTTGGAGCGACTGGGAAAAATAGGGGTTAAAACCCTCAATAATATATGCAACCAAATAAACCCTCCAATCTATACATATATAATCTTCAATGAAATATCATAAATTTGTATTTGTTCACAAATCCCACAAATTTATCAATCAAATCCTCTAGGAAGCAAATACACAAAACCTGTGAAAAGATCTATCTTTTCACACACCAATCTTCTACTTCAAACCTTCAGCACAAGCGTGAAATCTGATTGACTCCACCTGCAGATCGACTAGGAAAGATCGTTCACTTCTGAAATCAATATTCCCAAGGGTCTTTGTCCTATGGTTTTGCTGAACAAAAAGCTCCAGCTCTCAAAGAGACTCCAAAATAATAAAATGACAAGAAGAAGCAAAATGAGTCTCCAACCTTCTTTTATATTTTCCCTTGGAACTTTTCCAAAGGTATAATTTAAAATTACCTTTTAATAAACCTTCAACATAAATAAAGTGACTTAATAATATTTTGCTTATTGGCTTCTGCTAAGTCACTATTTAATAGTCTTATTAATAAAATACAAGTTGTCAGTAAAATTGTAACTTGAGACAACTTTATTTAATTAAATCTGAAACACCGAATTAGTCTACGGGAATAAAATAAGCCAAATGGTCATCTCTAACAACTAGGCCGAAGAAGGGGACATTACAGTCCTCCCTTCTTGGAATTGCTTGCACTCAAGCAATTGCAAATTTGAATGTTGAAGGATTTGCTCTCCCTCCCAAGTGGCATCCTCAAGGGGCAAGTCTCTCCATCTAATCAAATACTCCTTGATTACTCTGCTCCTCAATCTCCTCTCTCTAACATCCAAGATAGCATTAGGGACTAGAATTAATTTGCCTTCTTCATCCAAAGGTAGAAGCTCAGGAGATGATGTAACATGCTGCCCAAGTGCCCTTTTGAGGCATGAAAAATGAAACACGTGGATTTTGTTGTTCTCAGGCAGCTCCAACTCGTAAGCAACCTCTCCTACTCTCCTCACAATCCTGTAAGGGCCATAGAAACGAGGTTTGAGTTTTTCTGCACTGCTCTTCTTCAATGTAGACTGTCTATAAGGTTGCAGGCGCAAGAAAACCAAATCCCCTATCTCAAAAGCCCTCTCAACCATGTGCTTATCTACATAAATCTTTTGCTGATTCTAAGCACAATGAAGATTATCCTTACATGACTTAAGGATATCTTGACTCTCCTGGATCCAATCCTTAGCTTTAGGAGCCTTGTTGTCATCAAATGCCAAGTCTATAATTGACATAGCATCATAACCATAAAGTACTCAAAAAGGAGTCATGCCAATAGACATATGATAAGTGGTATTATAGCAATCCTCTCCCAAATATAAGCACCTGATCCAAGCTTTCTGCTGCCATGAAACATAATTACGTAAGTAACCTTTCACCCATTTATTTACAATCTCTGTCTTCCCGTCAGTCTGCGAATGATAGCTAGTGGTCGGGGTCAAATCTGTACTAGCTACTCTGAATAGCTCTTGCCAAAATATGCTAAGAAATCTGCCATCCCGATCACTAACAATGTTCTTGGGAAGTCCATGGAGTCTGAACACCTCTCTAAAGAACAACTCTGCAACCTGAGGTGCCTTATACTCAGAAGATATGGCAAAGAAATGTGCATATTTGGTCAACCTGTCACCCACTACAAAGATGCAATCTTTGTCCTGCACTCTAGGAAGACTTGTAACGAAATCCATGGATATACTTTCCCATTTTTTCTTAGGAATAGGCAATGGCTGCAACAACCCTACTGGGAAAGTATGCTCTGACTTATTCTGCTGACAAGCCATACACTCTCTAACATGACGCAAGACATCATCCTTGAGACACTTCCAAGAGAATCTCTCTTTGATCTGCCGGTATGTCTTAAAGTAACCTAGATGTCCTGCAAGAGGTGTATCATGAATGGCTCTTAAGATCTTCTCCTTCATTTTTTATTCAGGAACCAAATAAATTATGTCCTTGTAGTAGATAACATCATCTACCACTTTGTACTTGTCATCCTGAATTTTACCATCCAAGAGCTCCCATGCAAAAGTATTTTTGAAATACTCAACCAAAAGGTGAGCCTTCCAATCAGCTGAAATCTCTGTCATGGAGCATAAAGTGGGTTTCCTGGATAAAGTATCTGCTACTACATTCCTCTTCCCCTTCACATATTCAATATCAAAATCATATGCCTAAATTTCGCTTACCCACTTTTATTGCTATTCATTTAAATCCTTCTGCTCCAAGAAGTATTTCAAATTGTTGTGATCTGTTCTGCGACAAATTTTGCACCCACCAAATAATGTCTAAATTTTGCCAACGCATGCATGATGGAAAGCATCTCCTTATCATAGGTGGAATACAATCTCTCCACAACTCTGAGCTTCCTACTCTCATACGCTATCGGATGCTTATTCTGCATTAGCACAACTCCTATCCCCTCACCTGATGCATCACACTCCAAAACAGATGCCTGAGAGAAATCGGGAAGTGCTAAAACAGGACAAGTACTCATTACCTCCTTGAGTCTGTCAAATGTGAGATGAGCCTCATCCGTCCATCTGAAAGCACCCTTCTTAGTAAGATCCGTAAGAGGTACCGCCAGCTAAGAAAATCCCTTAACAAATCTCATTTAATAACTGCATAGGCAAAAGAATCCCCTCAAATCTGATGTCTTCGGCAGTGGCCAATCCAAAATGGCCTGAATTTTCTCCTGATAGACCCTCACTCCATTAGCACTAATCACATGCCCCAAGTATAAAATATTTGTCATCCCAAACTCACACTTGGAAGCTTTGGCAAATAAATACTACGCTTCCATAAGGCCCAACACCTCATCAATGTGCCTAAGATGGTCCTCCCAAGTCTTGTTATAAATCAAGATGTCATCAAAGCACACAAGAAAAAATTTCCGCAACTATTTATTAAAAATATGGTTCATGCAAGACTGGAAGGTAGTAGGAGCATTGGTCAAACAGAAGGGCATGACTAAAAACTCATAGTGGCCATAATGGCATCTAAAAGTTGTCTTGTGCATGTTCTCCTCACAGACCATGATCTAATGGTATCCAGAATGAAGATCAATCTTTGAGAAGTAAACTGCACCATGTAGCTCATCTCGCAGCTCATTGATCCTGGTTATCAAATACCTGTTCTTGATAGTCTTTTTGTTCAGTGCACGATAGTCAATGCACATCCTCAAGGTCCCATCTTTCTTCACCAGAACAACTAAAGAAGCAAAGGGACTTGAGCTAGGTCTGATATGTCCCATGTCTAACAACTCCTTAATTGCTTTCTCTATCTCCTTCTTGAATCTTTCTGAATGTCGGTAATGAATAGTGATGACGAGCTTAGAGCCCTCCTCTAGCTCGATCACATGCTTAAAACCCCTGTTAGGTGGCCTACTAGAAGGAATCTCACTGAAAACCACACTATGCTTATCCACTACGGATTGGATATCCACATGATATTGTCCATCACTATTAGAAGGGGTTTTGGATGAAATCAAACATTGGGCTGCCCATGCAACCACACCATGTCGGAATAATCCCTTCATCCTCTTCGCAGTGAGCACTCTAGGTGCTCCATTTGACATCGCTCAAAGAATTATCTTTTTTCACTCATGTCTGAACTTGAGCTCCATGGTTTGAAAGTTCTATGAATACTTCCCAAAGGAGTGCAGCCACTGGATACCCAGGACTATATCTGTCTCACCAATTCCAACCACATAGAAATCGTCAATAACCTAATGATTGCCCATAGTAATGTTCAACTGAGAAATCTTCTTAGTGCAACTCATAGTGAAACCATCTACAACCATCACGTTAAAACCAAGGAAATCCTCAACCTGAAGACCTCTTTTAATCACCGAGCCTTCATCAATAAAGTTGTGGGTTGCTCCACTGTCAATCAAGACCATAACACGCTGACCCTGCAAAACTCCTTGTTGGTTCCCAAAATAGCTGCAACCCAAAACCCTAAAACATTTCACTATCACCAAGGTCAGGGGTGTCGTCAAGGTAATTGAAAGAGGTTTATCAACAGGTCAAGGGCGATCTTGGCCAACTAAAAGGAGTGGTTATACTCCTCTGCACTTCAGGCTCAGATAGACCTAGGAGAGATATTCCTAGAGGCATGAAATAGAACACAAACAAATATACACAGCCATAAGCAATGTACACTTGACCCCTAAAGCTATCACTAGGTCATGACAAACTGGTTGCATAGGCCTCTGTATTAAGTTGATTACTGCACTATGCATTTGCACCCAAATATAGCTACATCACATTCCTTAAGATGACTCCACTTAACTTCACATACACAAGATACACAGTGCAGGCATACATGCACATGATTCAACAATGATTAAGATGGTTTTGCATCACTTTAGATTTATCCCTGGTTATTACATCGAATCATGGACAGCATGAGAAACCCTAAACTAAACCTACTACTCCTACAGCTAACAAAACGAGGGTTTGATTAAAATAGTGATTGATCCATCCCCAATATGGACCGGTGCCTACTCCACTAGGCAACAGAGTCATAAGCAATAAAGAGGAAAGAAATGGATTGAACCAATATCAACAGAAGACTAAAATATATTCACATATATTTCTCATATTACATTTCATACATTGGACATACTTATTTATCCAGAGCCAAACTACAATGACCCATTTGTAAAAAAGAGATGACCCAGCACAAAGCATGTATTGATTTAAATGTTGTCACACATTGTCAAATCCCTATTACAATCGCACTAGCAACTGTGGTGAAGGCAAAATACATAGCTGCGACTATGCGTTTATCCTATAATTTCCAAATGTTGAGTGCTGGAGTTTATCATTGAAGCGTCATTTTGGAGTGGGTCTTATTGAACCCGTAGCTTCCATTTTTACTAGCTGCTGCCAAAGTTCAATAGCATATTTCTTACTAAGTGGTGTATGGTGTGTGGGGGTCGCTACTATATCTTGAATGCATCTCTTATTCAAATCGTCCTTCTTTTCCTAGAGACGCAGCCTTGTATTGGCCCTTACATGGATTCCAAATTCATTGGTGGGTCCCTTTAAATGGTACGCTAGCATTTGGGAATCATATTTAGAAGAAAAGGACGCCAAGTTGGAATGTTATTTAGCTTGGGACGCATCCTATGTAGAGTTCGAGGCCTTGAAGAAATAAGGAATCTCTACTCCTTGTTGTGGTATGTAGTTTGCTTATTGACATATATATATTTCAGTTCTGTCTTATTTTGTGTAAACAGCAAACTGGGCAATGATTATTTCAGACTTCTTCATTACAACACTGTTGCAAACTGTTTAATACATTATCTCTATAAATCCTTGTTTACTGTGAGTGCATTTATGAATGTTTACATTACTAAACTGCAAAATAACCTTTCTCAACAAACATATTGAAAATACCCTTGAGTATGACAAGAATGCAAAGTGTTTGACGAAATGCTTGCCCACTAGAAAACAAAAATTTATGAGTATTTGGGCAAAAATCTGGAAGGGAATTTTACAGTGGTATCAGAGCAAGTGATCTTTGCAGCCTGGAGGGTTTGCATGTTAGGTTTATCTAGTGCATGTTGATTTCTGAATCCCAAGGATAGAGATTACATCACTTACAGGAGAAGGCAGCACGTTATGAGCTCAGATTCTGAAGAGAACACTATGGGTGACAGGAATCATAAGGATCCAAGCACTAGAGTGTCATGTCCCCATTTCCGGCTTGATCATCAAGTGTAAAATGGATTAGCCTATTCCTCATTCCCGGAGGCTAATTCTAAATAATAAGGGAATGAATTGGTTTTTGACTAAATTTATCGTTTTTGCAGGAACAAGTCAGAAACCCAAATTTGGCTAAGTCTGGAAGACAAGAAATGCAGGAAATTGACTCTTGGAGTCTAGGCGCAAATCCTATATCAAAATTTGCAAAAGAGCGCCTAACCTAGAATCATCAAGCTATGGAGCACTCCTATCATATCCACCAGGGCGCCTTGGAAAAAAGGAATGTTTTGATCTTCAAAGTAACATGTTGCACAATCCTAAATGGGCGCCTAGAACAACAGGGCGCAAAATCATGAATCCAAGACCTTGAACTGGCGCCTAAGCATGAAGGAGGAAGCAAAAGTGTTTGAAGTACTAAGGAACCTTTGTAGAGTCATATGAATCACATAGTGTTTGAGATTTTTTGCACCTTGAAGACTAGGCACTATTTCATGATCCATCAATCATTCAAGTGCGCCTAGATGACATCTACTCAAGCATGCACCTAATCAAGGAAGTAGCCTTCAATCTTCTCACTCAGTCAAGGTGCTAAAGAAGAATGATATCTTCACTTACTCCAATGACTCCAAAGGTGAGCGCTTACAAGGGAACTGATCATTTCAAGTTGGGCGCCAATCCATTCCCTCACAAATCAAGATGGGCGCCTAGGCGCTAGAGCACCCCTCAGCAACACTGAAATGGCTCCTTGTCAAGAAAATGATTTGGATGGTTGAGATGATCATTAAAGGCTTCAAGATTCTTGAAATGACCTTCTAGACAGTTGGAATCATTGACCAAAGCCAGAAAAGTGGGATGGAAGTGGAGGCGCCAATCTCCTTCTCTCCTACCCTAAGTTGCCGGTTCTAGTGCGGGTGCGGGTTCGGGTTCGCGGGTTCAGCCAAAATTTTTTTTGGGGTTTGGGTTCGTTTTTTTATATATATAAAAAAATATATGTATATGCAAAAAAATTAAGCATGGAAGCAAGAATTAAGTGTAGAAATGCAAGAATAAAGTGTAGAACACCACATAGCATCATATAATCAACAAAACCACCATCAACTTGAATATCATAAAACATAAAACTCGAACTTCAAGTTCAATAACAAGATTCAAAATAATAATATCATGTTCAACAATCAATTTTCATTGTTTCAATGTCAAATGACAAGTGTCAATCATCATATGGATTTGCTAAATCCTCCACATCATCATCATCTTCTTGGACATTAGCAGGATCATTTGAAGAACCACAACCAGCACCACTGCCACTCGCTGAAAAAGTATGCTCGCTCTCTGATCCCTCAAGTGCAACATGTGTGGATTGGGAAGTAGAAGCATCCAAGTCAATTTGCTCTGGCTCCACATCCCACAACTTTGATTCCCCCTCCTTATAGTCTTGCTTTTTGTGCGAAAGGAGGCACAAGTTGGAATGCACATACACTAAATTCTCCGCCTTTTTGGAGTGCAATCTGTTGCGCTTTATCGAGTGGATAAAAGAGTACGTGCTCCAATTCCTCTCAGATGCAGAGGAACTAGCAACCTATGATGACAAAGTAGAGAGAAAGAGTTAAAAATAAAAACTTACAAAGTTAAAACTTATAAAGTTACAAGTTATAAAATTTATAATAATTAAAAATTATGGAACTTCAAACTTCAAATTTTTAAAAGTCTTTAAGATAAAATTATAAATCATAAAAAACATAGAAATTTAGTAAACTTACTTGTGATAAAACTTTGACTGCAAGAGGCTGTAGGCACCGGAATTGTTGGCCATGAAAGTACCACCAATTGTGAGCATCTTTCTTGAATCTATCACGAAGAGCCTCAATGCTTAGACCATTGGAGTGTACAAAATCAGTGAACTCATCAGTGACCATATCATGCAAATCCGGATCAAAGAAGAGTCTACGAAATGCTGCCTTGTACCCTTCAGACACTTCTAAATCTCTCCATGGGGGAATCCTATTTGTCACCGAAAGAATCTCACTGCTGTAATATTTTGGAGTCAATGCAAGTGCAAGAAGATGTAGTGGGGTTGTCATTGTGTTCCATCTAGCCTCAATAATTTCATGCACTTGCTTGAAGAGAATTTCTTGAGGATCTTTCTCCTTCTCATTTATGATGTTCTTTATCTTTTCTATCATTGAATCAATGCCATCATATATCTCCCCCATGCAAGGCTTGTCCATGTCCGTATAACGAATCATGCTCAAAATGGGCTCGGTGAAACTAAGGAGATACTCCACACGATCCCACCAATAGTCATTTAGGATCATCCCCTTAACATTTGCTGCCCTCTCAATGTTGCTTTGCCTCCATACGGACCAAGTAGTGCTTGTTACCATACTGATAAGAGCCTGTTTGACCTTCACAAGTCGTCTCAAGGCAATTATGTTTGAGGCAAAACGGGTCTCAGCAACCTATTGAAATATCAAAAATAAAAAGTACAATAAATAAAATTTAATTTAAACATTGAAAAAATTGAAAACAAACTATAACTTTTAAGAAGAAATAGAATATGTGAAATTAAAAATTTAAAGCACTATGAAAAATTTAAATTTAAAAATATATTGCTTCACTTACCTTCAACAACTCCAATGTAGAAAATGATCTAAATATGCTTTGGGACATGTGGTGGTTGGTGATGAACATTCGTATCTCCTCGGCCTCTGCATACAACTCTCTAATCCAGTCAATTTTTTTTCCCAATCTTTTGTAGCATTAGATTGAGAGAGTGGACAGCACAAGGTGTCCAAAAGATATGTGAATATCGTTCCTCAACCAACAACCCAGCAGCTCTACAATTTTTTGCGTTGTCCGTTATCACTTGAACAACATTACGAGGTCCCACATCCTCAATGGCTGCAATGAGGATCTGAGCAATAAATTCACCATCCTTCACCTGTCTCTCACAATCCATAGCTCTCAAAAACATTGCCCCTTTAGGGGACACTGCAATGACATTGATCAAAGGCCGATTTTTTGCATCTTTCCATCCATCAGAGACAATCGACACCCCTGTCTCACTCCATGAATCCCTTAAGGGCTTCAATGCATCTTCTATATTCTTCACCTCATTCTCCAATAAGGTGCCACGCACCTTCTCATAACCTGGGCTCTTATACCCTTTTGGAGCCTCATTAATTTTTCTCACCATCTCTTGCCAATATGGTGAGCGAACAACATTGAATGACATACCATTTGCATAAATGCATCTGGCTATATGTTGGTCAGCAATATCTCGAGCCTCATTTTGAAATGATGTTTCTAAAGGTCCCTTTGGTCTCTTGTTTGTAGTGCTTGTGGGTTGCTCTTGAGGAGTGACCAGAAATGGGTGGCTCTCTATCACAACATTGGAACTAAGAATAGATGGACGACCCATTCTTTGATTTCTGCCTCTTTTCCTTAACACGTTTGCTACTGATTTACGGCCTGCTGCTTCATCTGCTGCTTCTTGCTCGGTGATATATGCCAGCACTTGCTCTCGTGGTATAGGTTTATTACTCTTTCCTGGGCAAGCTTTGATCCCCATCCCAGGGATGTTACACAAATGGGCTTTCACCCGACTATATGAACTGTTGTATTGCACATCACAGCCATTGCATTTCCAAAGGTAACCCCCACCACCTGGTTGTTGTTGAATCATTTCAACATGCCTCCAAAGAGGTGAGTGTGGATCGATTTTGAATTTTGATTGTGATACTGAGCTAGAACTAGCTGCCATTGTGATTCCTGTCACCTGTGGGTGTGGCAATAAGTTTTGTAAACAAAATGGAAACAATGAAAACTCAAAACTTTTGTCATGTCCCCAATTCCGGAATGATGTTACATGGAGATAATTGGTTAGCCTATCATCTATTCCCGTAGGCTAATGGATTGGTAAGGGAATAATTGGCTAGTTGAGTGGGCTTCCACACATGGAGATTTGGAAAGTTAGCTTAACTAGTATATTTGAGCTACATGGAAAATGCAATATTAAGATTGTGTTTTCATTTATTTGAATTTGAATTTGAGTTTGACAAATAAGGAGGGAAAATGAAATCTTTAATTACATTTTCTCTAATCTATTTTGTATGGAGATGTGTAATTATGGATAGCTCCAGGTAGGACCTATTTATGAAAGAGTTTTTGACAAGTCAAAATGGGCCCAATTCAAATTTAATATCAAGCCACATGGATCGATGGAATATGAGGTCGATTGGGTTTGTGGAAATTAAATGATTGCATTTAATTTGATATTGAGCTTTGAAAATATTTTAAATGCAAATTTTATTATTAAATATTTGCATTGAAGCGGTTGAGGGGTTTTATTAAATGCAAATATCATCATTTAATGCATGCACATGAGGTAGTTGTGGATTGAAGCAAGAATAGAGGAGCATTTTAAATGCAAGTTCATAAATTAAATGCCAAGTTGGTTATGTCAAGGATCAAGATTTTAAATGCTTTGAAGGTTATTAAATGCTTGCATTTGGATAGATTGGTTTATTTAATGCAATCGCCCAATCATTGCAAGTACTAGTTGGAGGTTAGAAGGATTTTAAATGCATTTCAAACACAAAATTAAATGCATGTAGCTGATCGCCCAAGCAAAGAGGAAGATTTTAAATGATTGCAATCTCAAAATTCAATGCAAGTGTCAAAGGCCAAGCTTAAGGAGGATCGATCTATAGAGGAGGAGCAAAATTCATTTAAAATAATTGAAAATTGTTTTAAATGAAAGCATTTCAAGTGAAGATCATTCAATATTGTTCCATTTCCTTAATTTCTATTGATGGATTTCAAAATGCATTCCAAAATTGCCAAGAGGATGGACATCAAAGCTTGAGGAGTTTAAATAGATGACTTGAGCTTCATTTTGGTATGAATTATGCTATGGTGTGTTTTCTTTTATTATTGTTTATGACTGAAAATTCCGATTTTCTAGTTATTTTTCAAGGAGATGTTCCCTTGAGTGTTGTGGTGATGATCCCATAACAATTTGTGAGATGTTGTCATATAGATTTCATCATTGGATTACATTTGCAGGTTATTTGAAGAGTTTGGAAGTGACATTGATATCTATTTGAAGCTTTTGGTGTAGAGGATTGACTACCAAGGTAGTTGAGTGAATTTGAAACACATTCTAGATGGTATTTTCATATTTTGCAGGGTCTGATTTTGCAACAGCAGGGTTCTGATTTTTATAACAGCAACTTTACATTGGAATTTCAGGGCTTTTTAGGTGAATTTGATCAAGGGTTTGAAGATTGAAGAGTGGTTCTTGATAGAAGACATTCCTATGCATCCATAGAATGCATTGGGAGGAGTTATTTCATGATATTTCATTGTAAACCCTTGGCTGGGTAAACAATACACTTTCAGCAGTCATATCAGCATACAGAAAGTTGACATCAGAATTTTATTGAAGCTCTTTCAAGGGTATTTTGTGTCCATTTGATAGCCATCATCATTCTAGAGGCTTTGGGCTATAGTTGTATGCAAAGTTTGATGTATTTGGGCTTCCCATTGATTTGTAATTAAGTCTGATATAAAATCAGACATGGACTGAAATAAATTCCAACCACTTGACATTTCATGTTTCATTTTCATATATGCAAAGTTGATGTGAGTTTGATGTGTTACAATTCCTTATTCATTTGGTGAAGCTGTTTAACTGACGTGTGCAAGAAATCTTATCTAAATTTGCAAAAAAATTCAGTCATTTCTAGAAGGGTCTTTTACAACTTTCAAGAATCAAAACAAAAACAAAAGCATGGTGATACATTCATGATTCATATAAATAGTTTTAAAAAAAAAACAAGTTGAAAAGAATTTGTTTGTTGTTCAAAAATGCAAAAAAAAAAATCTCTTCCTTTGATCTTCTTGGCAGCCTCTAAACCGTTGGAAATGAGTAGGAATGGTGGAGCAATCGACTTCCAACCTTCACGATTCAATCTTCAAGCTTCTTTCTTCAACCACAAAAAAATTCTTGAGTTCAGCCACAATGGACAATTTTTGTGTTTTGGAATGAAAGAATGAGTTGAAAATGGCAAAAGTGTGTTTATAATGACTTTTTAGGGTTATATTTGCATTTTTGAATGTTTAAAATAATATTAAATTGTGTTTTAGTTGAAAAAAACAATAAAAAAAAAGAAAGGTGCGTGGGTGCGCTCCGGGTGCCATGTTTTAAGGCTGGGTTCGCACCCAGCGAACCCGGGTGCGTCCGGGACGCACCCAACACCTTTGTTCAGCACCCTGCCCGCACCCACAAGGTACCCGCACCCGCACCCGCACCCGATCCGCACCGCACCTGATCCACACCCGATCCGCTAACAGGCGAATCCGGTAACTTAGCTCCTACCTCCAGTTGGCGCCTAGATGGTAGAAGACCTCCTTTTGGGCACCTGAACTTGTGAAGACTTGTATGAAGTAGAATTCACTTCAAGGAGCATAGGTGCCATTTCATGTCTCTTGAACTTTGATAATGCGCCTTGGATTGATAATTACTTTGAGGTCTTAAAGTGCGCCTAAGGGGTGATATGATAGGTCATCTTTCTTACAGCTTGAGTTTGCAAACCTCTATCATTTCATCTCAAAAATGCGCCTCATGGATAAAATGGACTTCAAACCCTACAAGTCATTTAGGCGCTAATAGGTATGATGTTCTGGACTTACCTCAATGCCTCCGGAAGTGAACACTTGCATGGAAATGAGCCATTCAAGGGAGGGTGCCAAAACCACTGCAGAACTTCCAACACAAGAATTGCGCTTAAGTGTAATTGAAGATTCAAACAAGACGTTAGAACTCTAGATGAGGGCGCTGGGTTAAAGGAGGGTCAAAAGGGTTTTGATTGCAAGTGTTTGATAGAGTGAGTTGTATAGAACATCTTCCTTAAGGTACCAGGCGCTGATTCCAGTTGAAACTACACCAAGTGTGCGCCTAAGATAGTTGCAAGCCTTCCAGACCGGTTTTGGAACAAGGCACCCCATTAGGAGGAAAGATGATGATCATTTGAAGTCAAGTTGCTTTCAAGGTTCTTTGAGAAGATGATAAGTTATAACCAAGGCGCCAGAACCCCTGTGAATCTTCCAAAGTTGGCTCCCAGTCAGAAGGACACCAGTTCTGCGCCTAAGCAAGCTAAGTGTCAATCCTCTTCTTCCCAATTCTCAGATGGCGCCTAGGATCCAAAAGATCTTCGCTAAAGTTCCAAGATTGCATGGAGTCATCAAATTCCTCAAGGCGCATATTCATGCCTCTGCTACCTCAGTTGGGCGCCTAGGTCACATTGGGCGCCATTCCATAATCATACTACTCCAAATGGGCACCTAGTCAGAAGCTAAGGTAGTTGTAACTACCTGAGCTCTCATTGGTCGACAGGATGTCTTCGGGATCCGTGTCAAGGTCTCTGGATAAGCTTGCCAACTCAGAATGAGTCATCAGATGGCATATTCCCTTGGATATGCTTCTTGGGAAACGTGCCTTAGTTCCCCTTTGTGCATTGAAATACGTGCCTTCATTACCTTTGGAAGGCCTATAAAAGGAGGAGCTCTCTCATTCATTTACTATCTATTCATTTTTGACAAAATTCTCTCTGCAAAGCTATTTAGCTTGTGATCTTGAGGCCTGCGAGTTTCAAGTGTTGGGGTGATGCTCCCTCAACAAGCAAGGTGATGCTCCCTTATTGTAATGTGAGGTGTTGACATTCAGTTAACATCATTGAGTTTGATTGAGTTGATCAAGTGTAGAAGTCAGTGTAGACATCAAGGCTTCAAGGCCTCCTTTTGTAATTCCATTTGAATAAGGTTGTAACTTCATGCTGTTGAAAGCATTATCCATGTAATAAGACATTGCAAGATGATTGAATTAAGTAATAAGAGAAGTACCCATCTTTAAGGTTGATTCAGTCAAGTGATTATCTTTGATGTATATCTCTAAGTTGTTGAGTAGTTGATGAGTTGATAGCAAGTAAAATTGTTTAAGGAAAAATTTTAGTAGAACTGGTTGGGTATCTTACATAGAGAAATTCTCAATGACATTACTAGAGGGTAGCATGATTTAATGCAGCTTTTGACCCAATTTGTGCAACATAGTATGACAAACAACAATGTAAATCAAAATAATAACAGGGACAATCAGCACACAGGTGGAAACAATGGAAACAATGGTGAGACAAGCAACTCTGGAAATAATACCAACACTCCTAATACTCACACTAGAACCACTCAAGCTTCCATAATTAGGCCTCTTATGCCTACTTTCTTAGATCAGCAAGGGGCACAGTGTGGTGGACAGCAGGTTACAGGACAGAGCTTTAATGACTATGCGGCAGTGGCGATCACTAGGTGATGAGTTTCATACTACAATGTCTCTACAAGATTTTTGTCAGCTGAAATATAGAAACATGCCTAGAGCAGACAGAAGATTTGCAGAGGAAATTGGGAAAGGTAACTATTACTCCTTTTAATGGTTCGAGCAAATGCACTGCACATGCATGGATTTAAAAGATGGATAACTATCTCACTTTGAACCCTATGTTTGAGCAAGAGGCAATTCAGCTTGCCACTTTACATTTGGAGGGTGATGTGCATGACTGGTGGTATAATGGGATGGTTACACAAGGTCATAGCCTTGTCACTACTTATGTCGATTTAACCCAGAGGCTGATTGACAGGTTTGATAAAACAAACCCCAAATAGTTTTTCAAAGAGTTGGCCAAACTCAAATAGAAGGATTCAATGGATGCCTATATATATGACTTTCAAAGGCTTATAGTCTTTGTTTTGAATGTCTTAGAGAACATATTGACTTATCTTTTCATTGAGGGTTTAGAGGAGTCTCTTCGTGGTCGAGATAAAGCCCTAGATCCACCTTCATTGCAAGGTGCCATTAAGCGAGCTAGGAACATGGAATTTTCAGCACCTCCCAAACATAAATTTCAAAACAAATCTTTTTCTTCCTCAGGGAAGGACCATAAGAAAAAATTTTAGGAGTGGCCTAAAAAGACTAATTTAGATACAGAGGCTAAAACTGAACTCAGCAGGAAGAAGCTTTGTTTTTCATGCAGGGAACCTTGGGAGCCTGGACATAGATGTAATGTCCCCTTTTCGGAGCGATCACTAGAGAAGACCTAATTGGCTCATTTCCACACTTCGGGATTTTTGGGATGCAATTTGAGTGTTGGAAATGACTTGATATATTTTTATGATATTTATTAATGGGTCAAAATATTTAATTATTTTTCCTTGAGGAAAAGCAACCCATTTGGGTTTTTAAGGTGGGCGAAAATAAGTGAAATAATAATATTTTATTATTTTGATTGATGTGCTCAAGGAGGGAGATTAAAATAATATTTAAAATCAAATCTTTAATTTGAATTTTGGCACCCAAGTCTATTGCTGTTGGTCGGCCCAAATTGGAGGGAGAAAATAAAAAGAAATAAAATTCAAATATTTGATTTTGGGCACCAAGATTTGCTCGGCCACCTTATGAGGAAAATAATAAATAAAAGATGTTTTAATCTTCCTAGGTCGGCCTCTTTGAGAGGAAGAAACAATAAAAATAATGGATTATTCTTGGTCAGCCTTATGAGGAAAAAAGATAATAAAATAACATTATTTTGCCTAGGTTGGCCAACAAGGGAAAAAGGTGAAAACGTGTATAAAAGCAAGCATCGTGGATCATTTCAAATCATCATGGAATCAGCTTGTTTCTTATTTTTCCCATTGTGGATCTGCAACTTTGTTTGCAACTATTCCAAGGATGAAAACCAGTGCGGATATTTGGTGAGTTGGACGAAAACCTAGCTCATCTTGTGGAGAGTTCGTGATGGAGCTCTAATTGCACTTCATTGGAGATATTCGTGGAGAAGAAGAGCAGATTGAGAAAATCAGATTTGAAGATCATTGTCGAGGACTTCTCTTGGCGTGGATTGAGGCGATATTGGCTAGGGTTTGCCCTAGATTTGGGGCAACCACTTCATAAAGGAGAGCGGCCTCACTTGGAGACGATTTTGGAGGTTGTGATTGCTGATTAGGGTTAGAGAAGAGCAGAATTCTGGAGCAGCAGCATTGCAGGCCTGATTCGCCCTCTTTCCATTTGCATGTGCATCATCATTGGCCTAGGGTTTCCTCCCTTCTTGGAGCACCATCATTGGAGATCATTAGTAATCATTTGAAGATCATTTTTACTATGTTTTTGGTATCTATTACCTATAAAGTTTGAGCAGATATATGCTGGGCTTATTTGTCACATTCGCCCATACCATTGATGTAATTGAAGACTTATTATATTATGATTTTTATAGCAGCAGTCATCTATATTCAGAAAACAGAATTATATGTCATTTGTTTTGTGTTTGGATGGTCATATTATGTGTTGGAATTCATAGTTGATGTTATCTCTATTAAACTAAATTCGTAAGTTTCTATAATGGTCAATTCTGTTTCCACCTTTTACTCTGCTTTGTTTGCTTTAGCTTTTTACAAAGCTAGCTGTCTATTATTAGCATGTATCCTCTTTAAATAAGAGCATTCGCTCTCTCTATAAGATACGAAGATTTAATAATATGTAAGATATTCTAATAACATGGTATCAGAGCCCAGGGCGAGGGCTTCCATACATCCGTACCTCACTGCTAGGGTTTCTGGGCGAGTTCGTTGTCTGATCTTGATTTTTTTCATTCTGGTTTTGATGGGCGTTTGTTTTCTTCTGCAAAATCGTGGATTTTTGTAGGTGTTTGTCTTCTGGGTCGGCGTCTTCACTTTATTCTGGTTCTGGTTGTGTTTATCTGTATACTCCGAGGTCGCGTTTTCTTCCTGGAGTGGCGTTTTATCAGAGCCTTCAAGTTTTGTGGACGGTCGTGTTTCCGTGCCTCAAGGAGGTTGCAGTTCTGTTCATTCGGTGCAGAAGGTCGCGTGTTATGAAAACCCTGTCATGGCTCGCACATTTTTCCTCTGCTAAAATCGTGATTCTCCTTCCTGAAGTCGTAACTTCTTTTCTGGGCCATTCCTGGTTCGTGATTCAGTATCTCCTTCCTCTATGGTCGCGGGCTCCGAAACTCGCGATTTTTTTTGTGGCCGACGACATCTTTTCATCTACATCTTTGGCTTCGCCTCTACACTTGCTCCAATTGAATGTGCACGCAATCCATCTGTTTTTTCTCATGTTTTTCACTGCGTTTCAAATCCTGTGTAGGGTTTGTCTGTATGGTGGGTCGCGGCTTGTTTTGGTGGCTTTTTGTTTGACAGCAAACATTCAATTTTTGGCGGCTTTTGATCGATGTTTGGATTTGGCAGATTCGAACCTTTAAGCGGAGGTTTATCAGAGATTTCTTCCTTTGCTTCTCCCGTGGTCAACTTTTGACCCTGCTCCAGTTTTCGAGACTTGTGCCGACCATGTCAGAAATCTACAGGCATTTTCTCTTTTTTTTCTCAACATCCATGTTCAGATTCTTGAGCCGTTTTCTTTGTTTCGATACTATTGCCGTCTACTTTCTAGCCATCCTCCGGTATCTCGCTTTTCATGCCTTGAAAAAGGTGACGATGGCATCTTTTGTTGAGCACCTTGTGCAGGAGTCTGCGGTCTCTGCCTATATGGCCAAGCGGCCATCAAATCCTGGTAAATCTTCTGCCTGGTATATTGACTCAGGTACTTCTCGACATTTTACACATCAATGAGATGGGTTCACATAATACACACCCTTTAAAGATTCTGTTATCTTTGGAGGAGGCGAAGAGTACACTGTTGTCGGAAAAGGCAACGTACAGATTCAGTCTGGTGGGAGAAATTTAATATTTCTCGATGTATACTTTGTACCTGGCATGGAGCTAAACCTTCTCTCCGTCAGTCAAATTATGCGGCACTCTCCTCATCTGGATGTTGTTTTCAGCATGCACACATGCAGCATAGTAGATCATAACACACGCATCACTGTTGCTCAAGGACTTGAGGATCATGGTCTGTACAGACTCATTGATTCTGGTGATTCTCACGAACACGCCATGGCAGCCAGGAGTACATCCATCAGCAAACTCTGGCATCAACGTTATGGCCACCTGAACATGCACTATCTCTCTCAGCTAGCTTAGGAGAGTCTGGTTGGTGGTCTTCTGGAGTTTCAGACTTAGATTCATGGCATATGCGATGCGTGTCAGGCTGGCAAGCAGCATCGGACTCCATTTCCAGATGGTGATAAATGGAGGGCATCCAAGGTTTTGCAGTCGGTTCACGCTGATGTATGTGGACCAATGAACACTCCTTCAGTTACTGGGTGCAAATACTTCCTGCTATTTGTTGATGACTTCAGCAAGAAAATGTGGGTGTATTTTTTGAAACACAAATCTAATGTGTTTGGTACATTTCAGCAGTTCAAGGCCTTGGTTGAAAAAGAATCATGTTGTTCAATACTCACTCTTAGGACTGATAATGGGGGGGAGTTTTGCTCTTCTGCCTTCTCTCGTTTCTATGCTACTCATGGCATCAAACGTCAGCTCACCACACCTTACACTCCTCAGCAAAATGGTGTTGTTGAGCGTCGGAATCGTACCATTATTGAAATGGCACGTTCTATGCTGGAGCATCGAACTGTTCCCAAAAAATTCTGGGCTGAGGCAGTTTACACTATTGTCTATCTTCTAAACCAATCTCCCACCTATGCTATCGAGAACATGACTCCTGGAGAAGCCTGGTCTGGACGTAAGCCTCAGGTCAACCATCTAAAAATTTTTGGCTCTACTGCTCATGTTTGGATTCCAGATGCCAAGCGCACCAAGCTGGACTCCAAAAGCCAGAAACTTATGTTCACTGGTTATAGTGAAAATCATAAAGCATACAAACTGATTGATATAGACACTGATCGTCTCATATTCAATCATGATGTAGTGGTTGATGAGACTACTCTACTCCTTCTGTTATCCCTGAGGACCAGCCTTTAAAGGCTTCAGATGTGGATGTTCACCTGCCCCTAGCCCCACCTGATGGGAGGGATGCTGCTGTTGTGCCACCAACTCAGCCTGTTGTTCCACCACCCGTCCTGCCTCAGGACATTCTGGATCCTCCTAACCTTGTTCCAGCCACTCTCAGTGATACTGTCGCACTTGTTTCCGATATTGGTACATCTACTCTCCGGCCTAAATGGTGGGCCAAAACACTTGGTGATCTTCATGATAGTGAACTCGTAGAGGGTAGATCTGCTCAAAAGAAGAGCAAGCAGCCAAATACTATCAATTTTGTGCTTATGGCCAACCTCCACAGCATATCAGAGCCTCAGACATATTCAAAGGCTAAAGGCATCCCTGAATGGGAACAAGCTATGAACACTGAGCATCATAGCCTTTTGAAGAACAACACTTGGGTCCTCTCCGATCTTCCCCCTGGGAAGAAGCCCATTAGCTGCAAATGGGTGTACAAAATCAAGTACAACGCTGACGGAACCCTCGATAAATATAAGGCTCGGTTGGTAGCCAAAGGGTTCTCACAAAAAAAGGGCATTGACTATGAGGAAACTTTTGCCCCCACAGCCAAGATGAGTACCATTCGACTTGTCCTTGCTATGGCAGCCTAGTTTGGATGGAAAGTCCATCAAATGGACGTCAAGAGTGCCTTTCTCAATGGTGATTTGCAGGAGGAAATTTACATGATGCAACCTCCTGGCTTCAAGGTTGCAGACAAAGAACACCAGGTGTGCAAACTGGTGAAAGCTCTCTATGGCCTCAAACAGGCTCCACGGGCATGGTACATAAAAATTGATAAGTACCTCCTGGATCATGGTTTTCAGCGAAGCCCTTCTAATTCCAATCTGTATATCCAACAATATGCTAATGACAGTCTCTATATCGCTATCTATGTCAATGATTTGATTATTACTGGTAGCTCCGAACAATTGATTCAAGAGATCAAACATGATCTCAATCACACATTTGACATGACCGACTTGGGACGACTCCATTATTTCCTTTGTATTGAGGTTTGGCAGCACACTGACAGCATCTTCATCTCTCAGTCAAAGTATGCATGAGGTTTGTTGGACAAATTCCGAATGATAGTCTGCAAACCTGCTCCTACACCTATGGAAAAAGGGTTGAAACTCTCAGCTAATTCAGACTCTCCTGTAAAGAATGAATCCGCATTCAAACAGTTAGTGGGCAGTCTCATCTATCTTACTGCCACTAGACCTGATCTTAGTTTTACAGTCAACTACATCTCCCGCTTCATGACAGCTCCTAAAGCTGAACATTGGGTTGCAGCTAAACGTGTATTGAGATATGTGCAAGGCACTTCTACCTTTGGCATTCTATATGGCCGGTGCACAAATCCTCAGATGATTGGTTTTACAAACTCAGATTGGGCAGGTTCTATTGATGACAGGAAGTCTACCTCTGGATATGTTTTCAGTTTGGGCATAGGTGCAGTCACATGGACCAGCAAGAAGTAGCAGGCAGTGGCTCTCTCCTCGACAGAAGCGGAATATCGAGGAGCTGTTAAAGCAGCATGTGAGGCAGTTTGGCTTCGATGGATGCTTTCCGACACGCACATGTCTCCAGTCGGTCCTTCCACCTTGTATTGTGACAATCAAGGCGTGCTGAAACTTGCCAAAAATCCTCTTTCATGAATGGACCAAGCATGTTGACCTTCATTGTCATTTCATCCGACAACTTGTCAAAGACGGATCCATGGAGTTGCAGTATGTCCCCACTGAGGACCAGACTGCAGATATTCTCACCAAGTCTTTGAGCCCGGATAAGTTTGTCAGATTTAGGGGGCTTCTTGGTGTAGTTGATCGATTGACCATTAAGGGAGGGTATTAAACTAAATTCGTCAGTTTCTATAATAGTCAATTCTGTTTCCACCTGTTATTCTGCTTCGTTTGCTTTAGCTTTTTACAAAGCTGGCTGTCTATTATTAGCATGTATCCTCTTTAAATAAGAACATTCGCTCTCTCTGTAAGATATGAAGATTTAATAATATGTAAGATATTCTGATAACAATCTCCATAAGGGCATATAATTGGCATGTTTATTTGAGCATTTGACATACATTTGTTCGCTGTCAAAAAAATCATTTATAATTCAGAAACAAAAAATCAGACCTAGGGTTTTGAGCAGAAAATTAGGGCAGAATTCAGAAGTTGGAAATCAGAAATTTAGGGCAGATATCCGTTGGGATATTACAGTGGTATCAGAGCGTTGATCTTGCCAGCCTATTGGGTAGTTGGTATATCAATTTCAGCAGTGATTTATCATTTGGAGGATTGTCAAAGGTTGATTCTTCTAGGGTATGAATTATGGCATCATTCAGTGAAGAAGATGTGGGAAAGAAGCTTTATAGAGCAAGTAATAAACTCGAACATCTATCCCAGCCAAAAGATGTTCTTCTCAGCACTTTGGAGGAAGTAGAGGAATGTCTTCACATGGTGGAACAGTCATCCTCACGGGTAATGCGAGCAGCCTTGATTCCTGCAACATCTTCCTTGGGTAAGTAAAGGTTGTTAAGACACAATGATAATGAGGTAAGACTTCTTATTACTTCATGTTTGAGCAAAATCATGAGAATTTCAACACCTAAAGCTCCTTATAATGATAACACATTGAAAGAGGCAATTCAACCGATGGTGGATAGTTTCCAGGCTATTGATGATATCGCATGTTCTCACTTTCCTAAAGGGTTGCTATACTTAAAACATTTGCAGAAATCAGATTGAATAATATTATGTTGGATTTGGGACTGAATGATTTGATTGACATAATGTTTCTCCAGTTCTTTGCCACAGTCAGGAAAGAACATGCCAATGATGTTATTGCAGCCATACAAAGCATTATGGTTTTGACTATTAATGAAAGTGATGATGTGCCACAATCACTTCTTTCTATTCTATCGGCTAACAGGAAGAAGAATGACCTTGGAATCCTATCAGTTAAAAGGGGCTTAGCTAAAAAGGTGATTATTCACTGTGAGAAGAAGCTGAAATGTAATGTCCCTTATAGGAACAATACTAATTTTACCCTAAATTATCAATTTCCAAGTAAACAAAGATTTAGAGAGTACCTTGGCTTGATTTAATTCCCACAAACAAGTTAGAAAATACTTACAATAATGTTTCACAATCAAGTTAACATGATTAGCAAACTCATAATGGCATTACTAATTCAACTCAATCTAACTATCTAGGAGATTCAACCATAAGAGAGTTGAGGAACATGACTTTGATGGGGTGTCTTGGATCCTCTACCCTAGGCCTAAGAGCGGATATACCATCCCCCTTGGCCTCATGTGGCCCATGCCATCCATATGAGGCGGTCTACCTAGTGAGGTATCGTTCCCGTTATCCCCTCATCTTATCATTTCCTTTCCCTTTCTCTATGATTGGTTCCTTTGAGTTTACATGTCTATGATAGGAGAATGAGATCACAAAAGGTGCCCTGGAAGCCATCTCTTCTAAGCCCAAGGGTAGTACCCTTTGTACCCTTGTACCCCCTTGGCCCCAATGGAGTTATTCAATCCTCCCTATAGGGGTGGCGTACCTAGAAGAGTGCCCCATCTCCGTTATCTCTCTTGCACCACATTTGCTCCTTCATAACATTCATACAAGAATCCACATTAATGCATAATAAACTCATCAAACTCATGGTTGTAAACAATTCTATCAGCCATACAATCGAATCATGAAGATGATACCACAATATACATGATCATATCTAAACACACATAGATCCTACCACACATATACTAACTTACAAATCTACAATCACAAGATATAGCTTATGCAATAGAGATTCTATGGTCTGCTCGCTGATCTGTTTTGTTTTCCTCCTTCAAATCTGCATATTTCTCCTTCAAATCACCAAGACTGCTGCCTTTTTATTAATATATGGTCTTGCCTGTTCACTGGTTTCTTCTGTTTATTTCTGCAGACTTAGAACTCAGAATTGCTGATGTATTTCCTGCATTCGTTTCTGACTTTATACCTCAGATTTCATATGGAAAGAGGTATCCTTTCACATAACCATCGCTGCTTCTCATAAACTCACTCTTTGGATTATATAAATGATAATAGATTGCTGACCATGGATGATCGCCCCCTTTTGGTTAACATTTAACTAAATTATTTTTATTTGTGAATCGATGCCTTTCAAAAGATGATCATTTCTTTAACTATTTTATTGAATCGTACCTCTTTTATCTATTAGCAAATTGCTGCATTTAGAATCTTATTCCAAAACTGAGATCATTGTGTTTGAGGGAGGTCGGTCTGGGTTTTGATTTCATTTTATTGTTAATATCTTTAACACAATCGCATCCCATCCCTCTAGACAACTCCTTATCCATATAAATTCCTTTTTATGGGGATCGGCCTAAGGAAGAAGTCGGCCACTTATAAATGCATTTTATATATGGGATTAAACTTTAAAAGACGATGCAAATATGGGATTGGTCCTTTCAAAAGTTTATATATATATATATTTTATAATCTAACATAGGATCGCTGCCTATGCGTTGATATGGGTCGCTGCCGATATATTTATATTTCTATATTAATTTTATATATATATATATATATAATTATAATAATATTTGATTTAATATTTACATTTATACTATTAATATTTATATATAATAAAATACCTTTGTATATTTTTAAAACATTTATATAATAATACTATTTAATATTATTGATACATACGCAATTATGGTATCATTCGAATTGACTAAATAACGTATTTCACAAAAGCAACTTCACCGATTTTTATCATGATGTTTAAATCTTTAATTTAAACAATGCCTTAAAATCAGGACATCACATGATACCTTTCTTGGTTAATGAGGCGCAGGTGGATGAAGAGGAGTTTATAGCAGAACATTTGGATGAAGAAGAATCACTTGTTTGTGACTCGCAGCTCACTAGTGATCATGAGGAAGACAAAAATCAGTCAACATGCATCCCTAAAGAAGATGAAGCCAAAAGTTCTTTTCAGCCCTGTGAGGACAAGGACAAAGGAGAGTCACCTATTGAAGTCATAAGTGAAGAGCACATGACACTTCAAGATGACCACAAGATTGAAGGAGATTCACCTATTGAAGCTACAAATGAAAAGTATGTGAAGATTGAAGAAAATACCGCCATGGAGATTGTCAAACCAGCCATGTTAGATCAGCTACAAGAAGGTATGAGTTCGTTTGATATTCCTCTAATTGAGCCTAGCATTGCTTCATCACTTTTACCTCATCTTGGCAAGGAATCAAATTGTGGTTTGGGTGTCCTTGAGATGGATGTTGCTCATACATATGTGAGCAATTTAGAAATTTCAGTATGTGGTGAACAAAGAGGTTTGGATAAGACTGATTTGGCATTGCAAGATGTGAAGGATCCCTTGGTGGTTAAGGAGATCATAGCTGTTCATACACTTTCTAGATCGGCCATTGAGGAAGATCATGATGTAGAAGACTCTACTCATTAGTTTGATGGTGACCCTTTGATTGAGCATGATGATAACCTAGTTTTCACACATGGATGTAATGAAAAAGAGGCCATGAAGGAAGCTGATTTGGAGGTGCACGATTATGAAGACCGGTCAGAAATTTTGCATGTAGGTGTTGGGTCTCATGTCACATCCTTTGGAAGGTCAACTAAGGGTTAATGAACGTATGGTTGTGGCTGCTGTAACCCATTTTGATCATGTTCATAAGATGATGTAATGTCCCAAATGGGACAATTTAGGGCAAATTTGGATTTCCTGGGATTCCAAATAATTTTCTGTTTTATGACCCAAAACTTCTGCACCTTATAACTCTGCTCTAACCCTAACTCTGTTCAGAAAATCAGACTTGAACCAAGATGTAAATTCCACCACAAAATATGTCTATTGATCAATGCAAGTCATCACAACAAGTTCGCTCAACCATGCAGATAATATCCAACATCATTATCCACATGAAGCTAATGATACCATGACACAAATATGAAGAATACAGTCTGCTGTAACAATATCAGATCTGCTACATATATTGTTGAAAGTATTAAGATAACAATGACATATAAGTGGCTAAATAGCCCAGCCTTCAACGGTGATGATTACATACCACAAGGGTGATGAAACAATGCAAATACTAGCCTCTCCAGTAGGCGAATCTGCTGTAGCAATTGCTGGTCCAGAAACCCTAGGCACAGCAGTCTGAAACCATCAAATATCAGTCCTCAATCTGCATGTAAGGCTGTCACTCCTCCTCTAGACAAGCTGCCCAATGTTTAGGATGAATCCTAAACAAGTTTGCCCATGATACAATGCTCAATAGCTGATGTGAATGAAGCTCTATGATGATGAAGCACAATTAGACTCCCGCTGCGGAATCTCCTCAAAAGAAGAAGTTAGGGTATCGTCCAACTCCCTCCAAGACTTGAGGTTTTCATCCCAAGCCTCTCCTCAAGATTGCTCCCGAAGTATGAATGTCAAATGAATGAATGATTGAATGATTGATGCCCTTGGATGCCAAGTCGATGGGAGATATATATACATCAAGTCCTTTTCCCTCCAGGCCGACCTAGGAATTAGCGCCTTAGTTTGAATTACAAACTCCCTCCAAAAGGCCGACCCATCTAGAAGCTCATTGCCTAATTCAAATTAAAGATATGTATTAGGGAGGGCGCCAAGAAATAATAATTTATTATTATTTTATTCTTTCCAATAGTTCCTTAGTGAGCGCCCAAAGGAATAATGTATTATTCTTCGCCTAAGGTGTAGTCACTTCGCCAAATGAGTAGGAATATGATGAGCTTCTAGGAAAGACATAGGAATGATGTGTTATCAATTCGCCCACGTGAAGGGTGACCTCCATGACGATCTCCATATCAATGACAAATCATTATGAGCCAAGTGTCCAAGATAAAGCATCCAGGAGAGAAATAATAACATCCATACAAGAGAAGCTCGATCCTCTACCTCAAATCCACATGACAGACCCTCCAAGTGACTGGCTCCAAAGAAGACAGTCCTCCATATCATCCTAAAAGATGTACTAAAGACAACATACCCAAGTGATAAGCCATCTCCACTGCTCGTGATGTCCTCAAGATGTCCCCGGGTGAGATGAAAAGCCTGTCCATGACCTACTGGTGGCCATTCCCAAAATGGGGACATTACAATCCTCCCTTCACGGAATTGCTTGTCCTCAAGCAATGGCAAGTGTGAATGCTGTGAGATAGTGTCAAGTAACATATATCTCCATTTGCTCGCATGCCCGGCGACCGGTCTACATAGCCACTAGTGGTTGCATCCTCCAAGAAGTGTGCCCACAACCACAAGTGCAATGACCTCCAATGCTCCCAAGGTGCCACCCCCTGAGAGACAAAAGTAGGTCCAACTCATAGTCTTGAAGATTATGGGATGAAAGATGTGTGGATCAAAGCATATCCACAAGTCTCCAACCCTCTGTTGTGCTACTATGACGTACTCATTGGGAATGTGAGACAACTCATCAACATTCCAATGAGGTAATGTACCAAACATGTCTCCACCAAGATCCCAAACCATCCTGTCAATGCTCCTGCCAAACATGAAGAGAGGAAAGCATCTCACAATGCTATCATCAACCCACCATCCAACTCCAGTCAACCTCTCAATAATGCATAGAAACCTCAACTCAGGTACCATGAAAGGTGGATCCCAACTGAAAGCCATCACCATGTGATCATCAACAAACCCTCTAATGACATAGAGTGACAGGGAGTCACTCAAATGCCATCCTCCTAAGGTGAAGAAATGATGCAACATCCACACACTTGTGCATCGTGCAACCATATCCATCCTCCAATCAATCCCATGTGCTAGGGCCAGAGTACTAGTGCCATCATGCAAGCCTCCATATATCAACTGTATGATCAACCCTAATGCCCTCAGAACAGAAATGGAATCATACCTCAGTGTGGAAGTCTCTGTAGCATACACCTCTAATGTGTTCGCCTCTGTGAGCAAGCATAGGGCAGTCACAAGTAGCTCCAAAGAATCCATATATCAACTGTATGATCAACCCTAATGCCCTCAGAACAGAAATGGAATCATACCTCACTGTGGAAGTCTCTGTAGCATACACCTCTAATGTGTTCGCCTCTGTGAGCAAGCATAGGGCAGTCACAAGTAGCTCCAAAGAATCAAAAGTATAGGTGTGTATCACACCATTGCCTGACTCCAAGTCTCCTCTCAGAATGATCAATAAGCCGTGCCCATGTCTCCCTCTCCAAGTGTCAACAAGACACTAGTGGCTGACCCACTGAGTGCGAACTCCTCAATCTCTAGCTCCTCTATTGCTTGAACCTTCGAGGGGCTCTCCACAAATGTGTCATGATCAAAAGCAAATGCAGGGACCACTGAATCATACCTTTCTTCCAGCTCATCTATGTGCTCCATCATGAACTCTTCTTCCATTGGAAGGAATAGTGACCTCAGCTGTGTCTCCCTCTGCTCTCTCCTCAGGTCCAACTGTTGGCGCTGCTCCGGTACCTCCTGCAGATGGGTGTGTGCAAAAAGTTGAGTCCACTTTTTGGCCAAAAAGTGGAAGTGTTTTCCCTGATTTTCAGAATTTGTCACATTTGACCTAAAAATTTGAAGCACTTAAAGGTGGAATCTTGAAAAAAGTCACTAAATATGAAATGTAGTACTCGGAGTCTAGTTTCCAAATATATAATTTTTTTTAATACCCAGATAATACAAATTGATTTTTAATAGGCGTTTCTAAAAACCACTGTTTAAAAGTCACTTTTTTTTTACTATACCATGCACGTGTACATCATCTATATTTTGACCTAAATAATCATATTTTTCTAAATCCTTTTGAGAAAAGATTTCTAACTCACTGAAGCACGTTTTCCATATTTTTTTGTAATTTTTTATTGAATTTTTTTTTTTGTTAATTTGTAATTGGCCATTTTTGGTGTTTTAAAAAATTGTCGCGTACGTCACGCAGAAGATGACCTAAACTTATAATTTTTTGAAAAAAAAAATTTCAAATTGAAAAGAATTGTCTGAAGTACGTTTTCATATAATTTTTTTTACAATTTTTTTTTAATAAAAAGTTATTAAAATACTAAAAAACCCTAATAATTCAAGTTTATGGACCTGTTTCATTAGAAATTAATTGAAAAATAGAAAAAATAATCCAATTGTAAAAAAAATTACATATTTGGAATCTACACTGTCTCATCTATAATGGGTTTTAATTTCGTCAAAAAATTCTGCAAAAAAGGCCTTCAAACATATGCCCAAAGTCACTAGTTTGTTGTGACATTGACAGGACCTTCAACTTGCAGGTCAAACCAGGTCCAAAGCCAAGGGTCGGGTTCCCAAGCCTTTTTTCCGACCCAAAACCCATAGCAAAAGTGGGTCGAAAATTCAAAATTTATAAAACGGGATCCCGTTTCATAAAAGGTTAATATTTTAATCCTTTATGAACGGGATCCCGTTTCATAAAGGTTAAAATATTAACCTTTTATGAAACTCAAAACGGGATCCCGTTTCTAGAAAACGAGATCCCGCTTTTGGCTCGGGATTCCTAAGCAAAATGGGATCCTGTTTCATAAAAAGCGGGATCCCGTTTTTAGTTACCCGATTTCGGATTTTTTTCTAACTCCGAAACTTCCACCTTAAGTGGACACAACTTCTTGCATTTACCCAGATGTAGTCTCGCTTGTGCCGCCAACACCTTCACCTTCCTTGCTCCCTGCAACCATCCCTCACAGGTGTCTAGCTCAAGGGTCTCCTTAGAATGCACCTCCTTGTCCTCCATCTCCTTGACCTTCGCCATATGTCCATCTAGTGATGCAGCTCTAGTAGGGTCCTCCCACTGAAAATCACTTGCCTCGAGCCTATATTGTACCTCCATCCTTTTGGCTGTCATGCTTGCCTGGGTGCTTCTGCTGCTAGCCTTCAGGATGATTTGCTTGCCCTTCGAGGTGAACTCCAACTCCATCTTGTTGAAGTCCTGAATGTATCACCCAAGAGATTTGGTGAGTTGGATGAAAACCTAGCTCATCTTGTGGAGAGTTCGTGACAGAGCTCTAATTGCACTTCATTGGAGATATTCGTGCAGAAGAAAAGCAGATTGAGAAAATCAGATTTGAAGATCATTGTGGAGGACTTCTCTTGGCGTGGATTGAGGCGATATTGGCTAGGGTTTGCCCTAGATTTGGAGCAACCACTTCATAAAGGAGAGCAACCTCACTTGGAGGCGATTTTGGAGGTTGTGATTGTTGATTAGGGTTAGAGAAGAGCAGAATTCTGGAGCAGCAGCATTGCAGGCCTGATTCGCCCTCTTTCCATTGGTGTGTGCATCATCATTGGCCTAGGGTTTCCTCCCTTCTTGGAGCACCATCATTGGAGATCATTAGTAATCATTTTTACTATGTTTTTGGTATGTATTACCTATAAAGTTTGAGCAGATATATGCTGGGCTTAGTTGTCACATTCACCCATACCATTGATGTAATTGAAGACTTATTATATTATGATTTTCATAGCAGCAGTCAGCTATATTCAGAAAACAGAATTATATGTCATTTGTTTTGTGTTTGGATGGTCATATCATGTGTTGGAATTCATAGTTGATGTTATCTCCATAAGGGCATATAATTGGCATGTTTATTTGAGCATTTGACATACATTTGTTCGCTGTAAAAAAAAATCATTTATAATTCAGAAACAGAAAATCAGACCTAGGGTTTTGAGCAGAAAATTAAAGTGCAGAAAATTAGGGCAGAATTCAGAAGTTGGAAATCAGAAATTTAGGGCAGATACCCGTTGGGATATTACAATAGATGCCTTGGGAAAGGCAAGGTTCATTACATTGAGGTTACTTCTGATTGTGAGGAGGTGAAATCAGATTCTAGTTCGGATAGTGAGCAGGAGGTGACAGTGGTAGAGCAGGAGGATAGAGTTACAAAGGATCCGTTGGGTGGCACTATAGCGACTCTTTCAAGTACACCCAGATATCATCCTTTCAGGGTGAGAGGAGTTCTTCAGGGGCAATGCGTCACTGTTTTGATTCATAGTGGAGCAACCCACAATTTTATTGACAAAGGCTTGGTAATGAAGAGAGGCCTTCAGGTTGAGGATTTTCCTGGATTCAATGTTATGGTTGCTGATGGTTTTACGATGAGCTGTAAGAAGAAGATTTCACAATTGACCATTACTATGGGTGACCATCTGGTGACTGATGATTTTTATGTTCTGGGAATTGGGGAGACTGATATGGTTCTTGGCATTCAACGGTTGCACTCCCTGGCAAATATTCACAGAATTTTCAGAATATGGAGCTCAAATTCAAACATGAGGGCTAAAAGGTTGTTCTTCGAGCAGTGTCGAATGGAGCACCTAGAGTAGTTACTACGAAGAGGAGGGAGGCACTATTCCAACATGGAGAGGTTGCTTGGGCAGCCTAGTGTGTGATATCTTCCAAAACCCCTTATGATGGTAATGGATAGTATCATATAGATATCTATTTTGTATTGGATAAGCATAGTGTGGTTTTCAGTGACATTCCTCCTGGAAGACCACCTGACAGGGGTTTTGAGCATGTGATCGACCTACAAGAGGGCTCTAAGCCCGTTATTACTACTCCTTATTGGCATTCAGAAAGATTCAAGGAGGAAATAGAGAAAACGATCGAGGAGTTATTGGACATGGGTCACATTAGGCCTAGCTCGAGTCCCTTTGCTTCTTCAGTTGTCCTGGTGAAGAAGAAATATAGGACTATGCAAATGTGCATTGATTATCGTGCACTCAATAATAAGACCATAAAGAACAAGTACCCTATCCCTAGATCGATGAGTTGCATGGAGCTGTGTATTTTTCGAAGATTGATCTTCGTTGTGTACCATCAAATCAAAGTTCGTGAGCAGGACATACACAAAACAACCTTTAGGTGTCATTATGGTCACTTTGAGTTTCTAGTCATGCCCTTTGGTTTGACCAATGCTCCTACTAGCTTTCAGTCTTGCATGAACCACATTTTCAACAAGCAGTTGCGAAAGTTTTTACTGGTGTTCTTTGATGACATACTCATTTACAACAAGACTTGGGAGGACCACCTCAGGCACCTTGATGAGGTTTTGGGTATTATGGAGGCACAATCCTTGTTCACCAAAGCTTCCAAGTGTGAGTTTGGCATGACAGAGATTCTTTACCTGGGGCATGTTATCAATGCTGATGGAATGAAGGTCCATCAAGAGAAAATTCAGGCCATTCTGGATTGGCCACTGCCGAAGACATTATCGGATTTGAGGGGATTCTTCGGCCTTTACAGGTATTATAGGAGGTTTGTTAAGGGTTTTTCGCAGCTAGGTGCACCTCTTACAAATCTCACCAAGGAAGAAGCTTTCAAAGGGACAAATGAGGCTCAACGCACATTCGACAAACTGAAGGAAGTAATAAGCACTTGTCCTGTTTTGGCATTACCTGATTTCTGTCAACATTTTGTTTTGGAATGCGATGCTTCAGGTGAGGAGATAGGTGCAGTACTAATGCAAAACAGGCACCCCATTGCTTATGAGAGCAGGAAGCTCCATGATGTTGAGAGACTACTCCACCTACAATAAGGAGATGCTTGCCATCATGTATGCGTTGGAAAAGTTTAGACGGTATTTGGTAGGTGGAAAATTTGTTGTTAGAACATACCACAACAGCTTGAAGTATTTCTTGGAGCAGAAGGACCTGAATGAGAGGCAACAAAAATGGGTTAGCAAAGTTCAAGCATATGATTTCGACATTGAGTATGTGAAAGGAAAGAGGAATGTTGTAGCAAATGCCCTTTCTAGGAAACCCAAGTTGTGCTCCATGACTGAGATTTCAGCTAACTGGAAGGCTCACTTTTGGTCGAGTATTCCAAAAATATTTTTGCATGCGAGCTTATGGATGGCAAAATTCAGGATGACAGGTACAGAGTGGTAGATGATGTCATCTACTAGAAGGACAGGATTTATTTGGTACCTGAATCGAAGTTGAAGCAGAAAATTTTGAGGGCCATTCATGACACTCCCCTTGCAAGACATCCAGGTTATTTCAAAACCTACCGGCAGATCAAAGAAAGATTCACTTGGAAGGGTCTCAAAGATGATGTCTTGTGTCATGTTTGTGAGTGTATGACTTGTAAGTAGAACAAGTTAGAGCATACTTTCCCAACCGATCTTTTGCAACCATTACCTATTCCAGAGCAAAAGTGGGAGATTATATCCATGGATTTTATCACAGGTCTTCCTAGAGTGCAATGCAAGGATTGCATCTTTGTGGTGGTTGACAAGTTGACCAAATATGTGCATTTCTTTGCCATATTCATTGAGTACAAGGCACCTCAGGTTGCAGAGTTGTTCTTTAGAGAGGTGTTTAGACTCCATGGATTACCGAAGAACATTATCAGTGATCGGGATAGCAGGTTTCTTAGTATCTTTTGGCAGGAGCTATTCATATTGGTTGGCACAGAGTTGACCCCGAGCACCAGTTACCACCCTTAAACGGATGGTCAAACGGAGATTGTAAATAAATGTGTGGAAGGATACTTGCGCAATTATGTCACAGGGCAGCGAAAAGCATGGATCAGGTGGTTACATTTGGGTGAGCATTGCTATAATACCACCTACCATATGTCGATTGGCATGACTCCTTTCCAAGCATTGTACGGATACGATGCTCTATCTTTCGTAGACTTGGCGTTTGAGGACAGCAGAGCTCCTAAGGTGAAGGATTGGATTCAAGAGAATCAAGACATCCTTAAATCACTTAAGGGTAACCTTCATTGAGCATAGAATTGGCAAAAGATTTATGTAGATAGGCACAGAGTTGAGAGGAGTTTTGAGGTTGGAGACTTAGTTTTCTTGCACCTACAACCTTACAAACAGTCTTCTTTGAAGAGGAGTGGTGTTGAGAAGCTTAAGCCTCGCCTCTATGGCCCTTACAGGATTGTACGGAGAGTTGGTGAGGTGGCATATGAATTGGAGTTGCCTGAGAGTAGTAGAATCCATAATGTGTTCCATGTTTCTTGCCTCAAAAAGGCAATTGGTCAACATATCACTTCATCACATGAGCTTCCACTGTTGGATGAGAAGGGCAGATTCATATTGGTTACTGATGTTATCCTAGATGTTAGAGAGAGGAGGTTGAGGAGCAGAGTGCTCAAGGAGTATCTTATCAGATGGAAGGACTTGCCCTTAGAGGATGCTCCTTGGGAGGGAGAGCAAATTCTTCAACATCCGAATTTGCAATTGCTTGTGGGCAAGCAATTTCGGGAAGGGAGAATTGTAATGTCCCCTTCTTCCAAATGAGTCATTAATGGAGATCGTTAGCCTATTTTATTCCCGTAGGCTAAGTCGGGTGATATAAGGGAATAATTGATTAATTAAATTTTAAATAGTCCTAAGCTTTGCAGGATTATTTATATTTAATTAATTAAAAAAACTGGGCCTTGGTTATTTTAATAAAGTGGCTTTATTCTTATGTCAATGCAAAATTATAAAGCGGGTCACTTTATGAGCAGGAAAATGAAAGAAAAGAAAAGAAAAAAGTAATTCTCTCAAATGTGGGTTATAAAAGTGTTGAAAGCTAAAAAGCAACTTTTTCTGGACATTTTCATTTTACGGAGATTCTGTTTGAGAGCTGGAGTTTACTGGTTCAGCAAACCCTTGGGTATTTGGTTGTGTGGACAAAAACCCATTCAGCCATCCTTGGTGGGAAATATATAACTATATTTGCTGGTTTTGTGCTTTGGCTTCCGGAGGGTTTTGTTTAACAAATTTGTGAGATTGCAAGCAATACAAATTTGAAGAATTCTCTATACAAATTGAGGTTTTGGAGTAAAGATTTATATTGAATATTTTAATGAAGATGTGGAGGTTTATTGAGGGTTTCCAACCCTATAATTTCCAAATGTTGAGTGCTGGAGTTTATCATTGAAGCGCCATTTTGGAGTGGGTCTTATTGAACCCGTAGCTTCCCTTTTTACTAGCCACTGCCAAAGTTCAATAACATATTTCTTACTAAGTGCTGTATGGTGTGCGGGGGCTGTTACTATATCTTCGACACAGCTCTTATTCAAATCGTCCTTCTTTTCCTAGAGACGCAGCGTTGTATTGGCTCTTACATTGCTTCCAAATTCATTGGTGGGTCCCTTCAAATGGGACGCTAGCATTTGGGAATTATATTAGAAGAAAAGGACGCCAAGTTGGAATGCTATTTAGCTTGGAACTCATCCTATGTAGAGTTTGTGGCCTTGAAGAAATAAGGAATCTCTACTCCTTGTTGAAGTTTAGTGCAGCTGGCCGCCCAGCCCTTGTATGTGCAACATGGCTAGCTTAATGTTGGTATGTAGTTTGCTTATTGACATATATATATTTCAGTTCTGTCTTATTTTGTGTAAACAGCAAACTGGGCAATGATTATTTCAGACTTCTTCATTACAACACTGCTACAAACTGTTTAATACATTGTCTCTATAAATCCTTGTTTACTGTGAGTGCATTTACATTACTAAACTGCAAAAGAACCTTTCTCAGCAAACATATTGAAAATACCCTTGAGTATGACAAGAATGCAAAGTGTTTGACGAAATGCTTGCCCACTAGAAAACAGAAATTTATGAGTATTTGGGCAAAAATCTGGAAGGGAATTTTACATTACTCCCAACCACTCTGTCTCCATCATGGTTGAACTAAGCCAATCTAACTCCTAGACCAAGAGTTTTGTAAGTCAACAAAACAACATCAACCTCACAAAGTTCTTCAAATTCATTCATTGACAAAAGTTAGGAATGCAACTTGTATACCAAACTTGATTTTGCATTGTAGTGCAATTTTGCACTACATTTCCTGAAAAAATTCGTCTTCATTACTTTCATAAAAACCCTATGCAATTCAAGTCTGGCAATGTCCCACAAGGCTTGTTACAAATTACAAAGCAAACGATCAATCTTTAGAGCTTTATCACAAGCCATCTACTTAAGTGCATTATGAAGTTTCTCAAGAGAGTGCAGCCTATCACAAACATTTTGTTGGGCTTCAGTAAGACGGCAAGGAGATAACTCCCAAACATTAAAAAAAACCCACCTCCTTGTAGAAGTGTAAGCATGGGTAGTAAATAGCATTCTTATGATGAGCTACAAAAGCTCACAAAATGGCTAGGAGCTCAATAAGCCAAGTACTCGCCTCTTTAAATGACTTTAATCTAGTAAGATGTATGACAAGCTTGCACATGCCAGAAGAGCTCCTTGGAAACACAATCCCCAATTTTATGCCAATCCATATGAGCTCGGATTTGAGCTCCTATATCTGCATAAGACTCCACCAACTTAATATTTAAAGAACATTTTTTCCACTCTTATACAGCCAAAATTTCTATTTTTTGGCTGTCAATAAACCAAATGTATTCTTCATTACATAGGATAGTTAAACTACCTTGAAAGAGGAACGAAAGGGATTGTATATTACATCATTTTCGAGACTCTATATATTGAATAGCATTTTGAATTTTGAAACCTTTTAAGCCACAGATTCATGCAGCATCACAATTAGTCAGCAAACAATTAAATAAATTATTTGTATACTTTGTGTGTGAGAAACATATGGTTCAGCCGTTTAATTGTCCTTTCTTATTTATAAGATGAATGCTTACTTTGATAAATAAATAACTTATGTTCACTATTCCTTCTCCGTGTTTGTTTGGTCAAGTTTACATTGAATGTAGGACCATATGACTTGCCCGTGTTAAACCATAAAATGGGCTACTTTGTCTAGAAGAAATGTGTCACCAGGCTCTACTCCACCGGCTTGCAAATACTCAGAGTGTGTAAATTGAGATGCTAATACCACAACGTTGTTGTCACTGACAGGATATTACGCAATGAACATTTAACCGCACAATGAACATGAGGTTTTCACAGTCTATGAGATAGAGTGAAAAAGCTTCTTAAAGAAGCTCTGTACAGTTAATTTTCATCAACATTTTGGAATGATGGATCACTGAATGAGATCCGAAGCCTTAATGAAAATTAAATTTACACATTTTTTTCCAAACTTGCTTACCCTATTTAACCACATGTTTCCCTAGTTTGCAATCTCTAGAAAGTAGAGACACATGACATTCACAAACGATGGGAATGACTCCGGCATATAAAAGATTCAAATAGTTCCAACTTTACAAGTGAAATAGTAGCTTACCAAAGCTACTCCTAAGCTGCAATTGCTAAAGTACTCTTATCTAATATTCCAATAAAAGCAGGAAAAGAAATTCCTACCAGATTGGACCTCCGCGAAAGACCGCCCATTTTTAACTTTAAATAAACACACTTCACTTGTTTCTTCAGATCTTTGATTTCAACTATTTTCACTGAGAGTCGATTTGGCCTGTTTGTGTGTGTCACCTGCAAAGAAACATAAATAACATCTCAATTGAGAGCAATATTTCAGGATTAACTGTGTTAGTGACATATTGCTCTCAATCATTATGGACTGTGGAAATTTGATGTCTATCAACATCTCGATTTCAAAACCTTTATAATTCAAGAAAATTGCTACTGCCGAAACCAAGCAAAGCTCTGAATTCATTTAAATTTTAACAAAATTTAGCTTACGAAGTCAAAATTAAAGCATACCAAAGCTTCATCGTTAGGCTTGAGGTCGGAGATTCGATCCCCGCCTTCAGAATTCACTGTTGCTTCCATCTTCTTTCTCTACACAGTTTGGCTCATCAACATCCACAACTCCCCTAGTGTTAATATCACCGCTCCAATTTCCTCATACTTTTTCCTGTGACAACATTGGATCTTTTTTCGGTCTTCTTCAGTTTCTAGACAAATTGTCCACGTGGAAAGGAGCCTACAACAACCATGCCTTACCTTGCTCATATTATAATTGAGTATCCCTACTTCGGTGAATCATTAAATGCATGTTGCCGCGCATGGATTTACGTGGCTCAAGCTTTAATTCTTCTATATAACTGAAAACATTTCAAGATGTAAAGCTCACGATCACTAAATTTTTATAAACAAATTTATAAATAATATATTATCTGATTTCTTCAGTTCTGTTTTTCTTGATTTCTTGAATAATTTCTATCTGTATAATTTTGATGAATTTTTTAATCAAACAAAAGAAAAAAAAGTTGAAGTACTCTTACATCTGACAAAATTCTATGCTCCCGTGGTAAGATAGAAGATTCAACGAGACAAAGAAAGCCTCGTGATAAAACTCTAAAAGACAAGTAGGTACAGTATCGATTCAATACTACTATTGAGAATTAAAGGCAAGACCAGTCCTTGAGAATGTCAATTCAGATTTTTGCAAATTATAATTTCATGAGTGTTGTCAGCGGTAGTAGCTGCGAAATGTCAGGCTCGGGAATAGAGCTCTGATTTGATATCCCTTTAATGTTTTAATAAAGGCCGTAAAGAAATTATCTTGCCCACGGTACCGGGTCCAGCGGAGGGGGAAATGCTTCCGTCTTTTTATAGTGCTGGAGCGGTCCCATTGGTTGTGGAAATGAAGGGAAAGATACATTTTGAAAGATACTTTTCTTTTGTCTAACCAGTTTTTCCTCGGGTTACTGCTGGATTTGATGTAAATGCTCCTCCTTTTGATAACTCCTTGTGGGGGTCGGTGTGAGCTGGCCAAATTGCTTTCATTATCTTTGGTTGGACTTATTGAACAGAATCAAATGTCCTCAACCTTTGTTTTTATTTTAGTATTAGTTTTTACTATTTATTTTGATGATTGAGATTTATTGTTTATATTATGTTAAAATTAAATTAAGTGTTCTTAGTTATTCATCTTTTCTTATATTTTAATGATAGAATGGAGCATTTGTTATATTATAATATAAAAATATGTATTGGTTTATGTAAAAGATAAGTGAAATGAAATTACACCTCAAAAGTTAATGTAAGTGTTTAAAGATGAAATAAAAGTGGTCATACTTTTATATAATTAAAGTGAATACTAACCAAAGGAAGAGGGTGGCCTCTATTAAAGGGATTACCCTAATGATATGAGAGGTCTTAGCCTTCACAAATAGGCTCCCAACTTGTAAAAGTATCCTCTTTAGCTTAAGCTTTTTCTTTTTCTTTTGCTTGTTAAGTAGAAATAGTGTGAATAGGAGATATAGCAAGAGCTAGCCAAGGGTGCTAGCTACTGTCATTTCAATTGGGATTGCCTCGATCACACTAAGAAGCAGAAGACTAGCCACGTGTCTAAGGGGACTAACCACATCTTCTATGTTGAGGTGATCCATGAGAGCCATGATCGGAATAAACATCATGACTATAGCCACAGGGGCACCCACATGGAGGGGAAGCATCCTCACTGGGAGTTGATAGTAGCACATGAGCAATGGTACACAAAGCATTAGCCCAATATTCAATAAGAGTTCATAAATAGACAACTTCGAAAACATTTTTATTACCCTAACTCCCCCGACTGAGAAAACTCGTAACTTCATATATGAAATAGAAATTACATAACGTTGAAGCTAAAAGAAGCCTTGCAAGGGAAAAAATAGCAAAAAAGAAAAAATAAGTTTAAAAAATAGATAGAACCCAAAAAATAAAGGGTATGTGCAACCAACATTAGGCTACAACAACCAATAATCACTAGTGCAATGCACACATACACGACCAACCCACATGGTCAGCAACAAAATAGTGTGTCAACAACCCGAGAGACATAAATAAAAGGAACATACTAACAAAAAAGGGACAAAAACAACACTGACCAAATAAAAAACCATGGCCAAGAGCAACCAATCATGGAAGGAAAAAAAAACCCACATAATGACAAAAATATCCATAGTAGAAAGGGCACAAAGGAGGCAAGTGGAGATAGAGTATGATTTGTCACAAAGAGGATAAGAGGTGGCAACATAGAGTCCACCAAATGTTCAATAAATTCCCATATATCGACAACTAGGTGTAAGTCCACCTTTGATTGAGCATCAACCTCCATATTGAACTCCCTTTAAACATGGGTGAAAGATAAATTAACGAAAGTAAGTTGTAGCCTATCAATCAATTCTTTTATAGGCATTCGAATTAGATTTTCAACCCAATAGATCCCATTTATCCATTTGATGATGACCTTAGAATTGCCAAAAACCTGAAGGTGTTCCATTCTTTTATCCTTTGCCCAAATCAACATGAGTTTCAATGCCATAATCTTCACAAAATTCTTTGTACCACCACCCAAACTAGCATTGAAAGTGATGTAATGATTAGGTTGAAAAAACAATATGCCTCCACCCCATAGAGAGTAGGATTTCCTTGATATACCCCATCAAAGAATCCCCAAGGGCATTATTTATCAATCAGTGGGGGAGTCAGTAATCTCAGAATTTTTTACTTTTAAAGTATTTTGGAAGTGAATAAAAATGGATTGTATCTAAGATGAGCATTGGAAGGAAGGAATAATTTTGTCTTAAAATATAGCAACATTTCTAGCCAGCCAAATACCCCAGGAAACAAGAAGAGGGAGTGCCCTGCAGACGAGTAGAGATCCCTACTGATCCCAATTTTTAAAGTTGTCCAAGGTTGTATTTCCACCCCAAACATTTTGCTAACCAGTCAATCCTTTCATTTTAGACCAGACTTGGACAATATAAGGACATGTGACTAATAGGTGATAAATAGTTCCCAAATCCATCAAGCACGATGAGCAATGTCTTGATCCCTGCCAACTTCTTTTTTTGCAGCACATCCCAAGTTGGAACTTTATTTTTTAGTGTGAACCACATAAAAATTCTAGTCTTAAGAGGTGCATGTGAATCTTCCAAATACTCTTCCACCACCAACAATCAACATCATGGTCCCTTGGTGGACATAATGTCTTATACCCTAGACTAATAGTGTACACTCCCTGGGTCGTATTCTTGGACCAAACCAAAGAATCTTCCTCGTTGATTCTAACATGACTCCATTTTAGCCTATTTACATATTTACCCTAGTTTTATCTATCCACACCTATCAAACTAATCCTCTCGACTAATCTCCACCCTTGTTGCCAAAGATTTGTGGTAGTAGGATTAGCAGCATGTGCAAGAGAAAACAATACCCTTCTCCATCAATAAATTGGTTAATTCCATAGGGAGTAGATGAGCACCTCCACTACCAACCCAAGGATCAACTCTTACTGTGACATTTACACCATTTTTAACCTTCCAAATCAGCCAATCTCCAATAATAGGGAAAGATTGAACAACAACCTTCTAGACAATAGAAACATTATGTGAAGTTGCTTGTCAAAAAAACCTCTTATCGAACCATTGTGTTTAGCGGCCAATAAGGCCCAACTTAAACCCTCAGCAACCAATAAAAAAGAAGAGGGGATAGGGGCAACTCTATCTTAAACCCCGAGTAGGTTTGAAAAACTCAAAAGTAGATCCATTAATAAGAATGGCATAAGAAACAAAGGTGAAACAACCCATAATCCAATTTACTAGTTGCAAGCAAAAAACCAAGATGGACCAACAATAACCAAATATATATCTAGTTCACTCTATCATATGCCTTGACAAATCAAACTTCATAATGACCACCAACATTTTCTTGGTTTTTATAGTGCGAATACCTTCCTGTGATACCCCAATTTACTCGTGTATTTGTCTCCCATGTAAGAAGCCAAATTGTTCACTGGAGATAATGTTAGACAATACCTCCTTGACTCTCATAGCAATGACTTTATCAACAATCTTGTATATGTAATTACAAAGAGAGATAGGTCAAAATTCATTGAAGGAATCTGGCTTGTCCTTCTTAGGAACGAGGGCAATGAAAGTCAAATTTATGGCCCCAAGTATCTTCCCTGACCTCTTAGTTTCTTCCACCACATGAAGGATGTCAAAACCAAGGTAATCATAAAACTTAGGGAAGAATTCAATAGTACAGTCATCAGGCCCCAAATTTTTGTCTTTTTGAAAGTGCCCATAACAATCCTCAATTAATTTCTTCCATAAGTCTCTCATTAGCTACCTCATCAACAAACTCAAGAAGTGTGAAGATATACTAGCAATGTCCACTACATTGGCCCTATCAAGTTCCTTGTACAACTAGTTAAAGTATGAGTCACCCAAATTAGTGATCTCCTTGAAAGTATTTTCCTTTGATCCATCCTCCTTTATCATTTCCCAAATAGTATTTTTTTTCTAAAAGTATAATGTCCCAAATATAGAACCTTTGTATTTTCTGATTTTTTTTGTAATTTTTAAAATTTTAAACAAATGTAAAATTGAAACAACGCATTTGAAACTAACTATACCACGAATTGTAAATAGTAAATGATTGGCTTTTCTTGTGTTAATGGACAACCAACATAAATATTGAAATCACCAAGCTTTTAAAGAAAAATTAGATTGATTATTGTTGGTAAAATGTATGACAACAATGTGCAACATCACCAAACCCTACGTCTAACAATTTATTCCATGACAACCAATATAATGCTAGTATGCAAAAACTGAACTTAAATTTTAGGATTACAATAATGAAAATCCACTCTATAATGCAAATATAAGGTACAACTAGCCATGTAACTAGAATAGTGCCAAAATGAGGAGGAATTCGCTATAGTATGGCCTATAGATTGTTGCAATAGTGATGGATCTACCTCTATACCTCTGGATGGATTGTTGAATGGTGTCAAATCCCCAAAAACCTGGTACAACACCTCTCAAATGGCATGGTTGCAACATAAATGAATATCTATGATGGCAATCAGCATAATAAAGTGATCAAATGTGGTGTGAACGATAATAAAATGGTGGTAAATGATGGGTGATTAGTGCCAAGAGATGTCAGATAGTCTTCTCCTTCGCGGTGCTCCTCTAGGTTGATGTGAAGATGTAGTTCACAACCTAGAATGATAGGAAATAACCACCAAAAATTATTCGAACCCTTAAATCTGCCAACTCGCCCTCCTAGGGAATCAACCTATATGTCAATAATGAGATTTACCCCTCAAAGAAATGATGTGACTACCTTCAAGATGTAGTTTGATGATCACAATAACAACAACAAAAACCTCTAAAATCTACAATAGATAAATATGTTGATGTTCCCAAGTGTGGTGCACCAATGATGAATGATAAACAACAATAATTGATGTAAAATATGTAATAATGAATTATGTAAGTGATGCCAAAGTCTTTGCTTACAAATCTTGATCACCTTAACCCTGAAAATCCACACAAAATGTTGAATTACCACACCATGCAAACCCTAGGTGGATTTGCCAATGCTGAAAAAATGAGGGTTTTCATCCCCACCGAAAAAAGACACAAGAGGGTTTTCGTCCTCCTAGATCATAAATTATAGCTAAGGGTTTTCATCCTTAGATGCCCTAGATTGAATAAACTACTCAAATCTAAAACTTCTATGCAAAGGATAACTTGGATGATGATCAAATGAAGATAGGTGCCTCCTTCATATACCCTTTTCGTATTGGGCCCTTGGGTCCTAATTTTTTGTCCAAGTATTTAAAAATACTTATATTTTAGTACTAGTGTTTAAAAAACACTTTTTATTTTAATTAATAATAATATTATTAAGTCGCCCTTAAATTAGGAATTATCGAGCCCAACTTAAATAATATTATTAATTTATTTTAACCGAAAAAAGGGACATGACAGTCCACCCTTCCCAGAATTGGTTACCCACAAGCAATTTTAAACCCAAATTATGAATCATATTATAATGCCCATAGAGTCTAGCTCATGTACCTATCAAATGAAACAAATTTTGCCAAAAAACATCAAGCATACTCAGATGCTTAAATACCATCATGCCAACATTGTGAATCATGCTATAACATCTGGATTTTGTTTCTGTCAAGTGGAACAACTCCTCTGGGAGATCTATGATGAGGTGCATGAGTATACTTTTCCATCTTCGACTTGGATCAAGCAATTAAGGCATCCAACTCTCTAGACACTCCTCTTTGACGTGGTGATGAATGGAAATTTCCAGAAACTCCCACAAGACCAAAGGTTGCCCTATGAATTTGCCACCATGTTTTTGTTGTGCCACTCTAATCTCATAATGAGCATGATGGTAACTTCTTCGAATTCTAATGGGTCTTACCACTGTACTATAAGCTGAAACCCTCATGAGTTTGGACCAATCAACTTGCATACATGTCAGAATGAAGTTGTAATAGCCAAAATTTAATCCAAACCTCATCCAAAACTGCAGTGTAGTAGCTAAAACAACTGTTTTCTATAGCTCCAATGGTTGAAACCCTTCACAAATAGCATGATACATGAAAAAGTTCTAAAAAATTAAAAATATACAAACTGGTAGCTGAATATGATTGATAATAGTAGTCCAAACTTAGAGACCCTGAAAATTGGCAATATAAAAATGGTACAACAACTGCAATACTAAAAATCCCTCACAAAAATCAGCAACAAAAGCTGGAAACAACCATACAATGACTAAAAATATTCTAACAGAAACATCAAACTAAAAATCACCCAATCTTATGATTGAATACACCTGTATGGTCTCCTTTTCCTTGAACTTCATCTCTATAGTGTACCTTCAAAAGAAACGTGGCCGATGTACGTCAATAATTATGCTCACCTCTTCTAAACTAGTGTTATAAAATTTACCTTAGACTCCAAAGACTCTTATCATGATGCCTCAAGCTTTACCACTTAAAAAATGGCTTGAAGCAGATTGTATGTGGGCTGGGAAGTGGTTATAATAGTTATATTTTGCTTGGAATTTTCTTTATGAACAACGATCTATCAGTTGGAATATTAGCACTTAGTATCCCCAAAGGATGAGACTTCTTACACACAATATGAGACAAAAAGATCTTCCCAAAACCATGGTTGTAACACTGCATTTCTTTACTCAAAATTAGAAATGTAATGGCTAGAAACCACCTTGTACTAGCTACAAACACCTCAACAATGATAATGGGTTGGAAACTCCTCCACCAAGTGACTGAAAACTTTTCTTTGGCTGCAAGGAAAGTATGGGAAGTGTTGTGAATATTGAGGGCAACAGATCTAAAATTGGGGACCATACTCAAAGAGGCCCTTGGCTCATATCTATTGCAACCAATACTCATCCCTACTATGTCAAATTGGTGTTCATCAACAAGAACACCCAATTTAAAAAGTATTCCCTTTGGTAGCCACCCTAGAAATGTAATATTGGGTACAACCAAAATAGACCAAATACCATTATGATTAAGCATCTCACCTTTGGAAAAGGTCATGATTGTCACCCATTGATATTTCATCCACATAACCATGGCAACTCTTGGAGCTCCATCTTCAATGCCTTGAAGACCTACCTCCTTTCTCTTGGATTCCAACTCCATAGTGAACTCTCGCATAAAATGTACCCATTGTGAGCTCCGTGTTTTACTTATTCCTCCAAGATCCATGATCTAGAAGTCTTTGCATATCTCTTGTTCACTCAAAGTGATGACCAATTGCTTTGCCTTCATGATGCTAGGAATTTGTAGTGTCTCATCCTTCATATATCCTCTAACTTGTTTGTAGCTTGATATCCAAAGCACTATACCACATTTTGTCATAAAATCTTGAAATCAAAATGACATCTATTTTGCTTACCATCATCAAGCATCAAACACCCCGCAGTGACTATCTCCATTTGGCCATCACTCATGATATTTTCTTCAATTGTGGTACTTGGCTCCCATGAGTGATCTATGAACTGTGAACATTGACCCTTCACAATGTGGTTAGAGTACACAACAAACCATATATGATTCCTCATAAAATTCCTTTCAATCCAAATGCAAGAGATGGAGAGCTAGATAGTGACATCTATGCCTGTGTCCACTTTGACATGCAAGAGATTATTCGGATCCCATGTATGCAAAAACAATTTGGAACTTGAATGAAAGAGTCCACATGCCCCATACTATAAGTTGTATCCCTTACTCTATCACCCTTTTTTGCATGCTTTCCATGATGACAAGAATTTTGCAGTGACATAGGAAGCAACCAATCTGAACTGTTTTCATACCTTAGGCTGCAAACAAAATGCTCATCCTCATTTGTCGAAAGAGAATTTTTTGGGATATCCTCAACACCTCCATTTTTGTGACTCAAAATTCCCAAATTAGGGCTAATCAAAATATTCTCTTCAAATGCATATACATTCATAATGCTACTCTAAAAATCAATCAATGGCTCACCCTTTGGAAGTTCAAAAGATAGTGCGTGATTTGGCACATCTTCCTTCAACTTGAACTCTTCGCATCCAACAAGTGGAACCCTTTCTGCCTTCACTTCATTGATATTTTGTTGACACATACAATCATTAGAAACCAATAAGACATCTTCTCCTACCAAAGAATCTTTACCTTCAACTTTCTTGTTGGGTCCCTCTTGTTCTTGCTCCATGATGTCTTGTGGCTCTGAATTTGATTGTTCCTCTTGCTTCTTGATTTCTTCCTCCGCCTAGATCCTTGTGGTTTTGATTCTTTCTTCATCAATTCCTTCCTTCTTTATCTTCTATTTTCTTTGAATATCTTTAAGAATTCTTCATAGGTAACATAATATATATAAATATCAAACTTTTTATCGTATTCATAAAAGGCAAGAAGCTTGCACTCATCTCTTTCACACTAATCCTCTAAACCTGCCCTTTGAACAGGATCATCTTATCTCATTCCTCTAAAGGAATCTAGAGCTTTACAACTGATAGAAAATTACTTCAAAATATGGTTCTTAAAATCTTGGCTCTTTATCCATGCTTCTTGTCTTGCTCTTCTATTGATTTCTTCAAGACGATCCTTGGCTTTTTACTGCTCTTTATGTATTCAACAACTCTTTGCCTTCTTCCTTTGGTAAGAACTTAGGTCACCAATCCATGTTCTCTCTCCTAAGTTTCCTTTCACTCATGTGTCCATCTAGATCTATACTTAGATGTTGGATTTCGACCTTGTAGGCTAGCAAGATCAAGGCTCTGATACCACTATAATGTCCCAAGTATAGAACCTTTGTATTCTCTTTTTTTTTTTTTGTAATTTTCAAAATTTGGAACAAATGTAAAACTAAAACAACACATTAGAAACTAACTGCACCACTAATTGCAAACAACAAATGATTGAATTTTCTTATGTTAATGGACAACCAACATAAATGTTGAAATCACCAAGCTTTTAGAGAAAAATCAAATTATTTATTGCTGGTAAAATGTATGATAGTAATGTACAACATCACCAAATCCTAGGTCTAATAATTTATTCCATGACAACCAATATAATGCTAGTATGCATAAACTAAACTTAAATTTTAGGATTACAATAATGAAAATCCACTCTATAATGCACAATATAAGGTACAACTGGCCATGTAACTGGAATGGTGCCAAAATGAGGAGTCCTAAATTCACTATAGTATGGCATGTAGATCATTGCAGTAGTGATGGATCTGGATCTATACCTCTGGATGGATTGTTGAATGGTGTCAAATCCCCCAAAATCTAATGTGGCACCTCTCAAATGAGATGGCTTCAACATAAATGAATATCTATGATGGTAATCAATAGAATAAAGTGACTAGATGTGGTGCAAACAATAATAAAATGGTGGTAAATGATGGGTGATCAGTCCTAAGTGATGGTAGATAGTCTTCTTGTGTTTGGCGCTCCTCTAAGACGATGTGAAGATGCAAGTCACAACCCAGAATGACAAGAAATAGCCATAAAAAAATTTCCAACCCCTTAAATCTGCGAACTCACCCTCCTAGGGCATCAACCTATATGTCAATAATGAGATTTGCCCCTCAAAGAAATGATGCAATTGCCTTCAAGATGTAGTTTGTTGATCACAACAATAATAAAAACCCCTAAAATTTGCAATAGATAAATATGTTGATCTTCCCAAGTGTGGTGCACCAATGATGAATGATAAACAACAATAATTGATGTAAAATATGCAACAATGAATTCTCTAGGTGATGCCAAAGTGTTTGTTTGCAAATCTTGATCGCCTTAACCCTAAAAATATGCATGAAACGTTGAATTAGCACACCATGCAAACCCTGGGTGAATTTGTCAATGCCCAAAAATCGAGGGTTTTCGTCCTAACCTCTAGAAAAAAGACCCAAGAGAGTTTTTATCCTCCTAGATCACAAATTGTCGTCATTCTAAAAGTTGTATGCAAAGTATAACTTGGGTGATGATCAAATGAAGATAGACACCTCCTTCATATACCCTTTTGAATTAGGCTCTTGGGTCCTAAATTTTCGTCCAAGTATTTAAAAATGTTTTTATTTTATTTTATTTTAAGTTTTTGAAAATACTTATATTTTAGTACTATTGTTTAAAAAATACATTTTATTTTAATTAATAATAATACTAAGTTGCCCTTAAATTATGAATTATCAAGCCTAACTTAAATAATATTATTAATTTATTTTAACCTGAAAAAGGGGACATGATAGAAAGTTGACATAATTATGGAAGTACTTAGTGTTTTCATCACTATTTTATAGCCAAAGTGTGCAGCTTTTAAGTCTCCATTAAACCTCTAGATCAACCAATAACTTCCTATTTTTGTTCCAACTACAACATCTTATATTTTGTAGACTCATAAAAAACATTCTAAAAATTAGAAGCATAGAAAGCATCAAGTTGTTGTTCCATCAATATTAATGTCATTTCTTGTTCCATATGTTTCTTATGGGCCTATTTGACAACAACAACCTTGACCTTTTTAAGATTTGTAGCAAGTTGGAAACTAGCCAACACTCTTGAGGACTCATCAAAAAGAACCCATTCATCTTTTACTAGTTTTATGAAGTCATCATCTTGAATCTAAGAGGGGTTAAATTTGAAAGGAGAAGCAAGTTTTGGGTTAGCTTTGGCTAACTACAATAAACGGGAAGATGATTTGAATCACCACCCGAGGCCACCCAAGAACAAATCTTATTTGATTTATGAAAAAAAAATCGTGAATAAAAAATCTATCAAGCCATTTTGCCATCCACTCCACTCAAATGCACATATTCCTCCAAGTAGGAATAATCTTAGTAGGGGTTAGATCAATCAGCTAGGAGTCCTCCAATTTATGTTGAAAATAACCAACAAGTGGGTCAACTCTAGCAGAATCTCCCCATACCTCTTCACTAGAAGTTTAAATCCCCCCCGCAAAATGAGGTTTTTAGATTTTAAAAATTATGAGCAAATATATGTTCCCAAAAAGTCTTCTTGTCAGATGTAGTTATAACAAGTGGAAAACCCAATTCCAAAGAAAAGAGTCTTCTGCCAATGCAAGTATAAAAGATGACAGAATCATTCAAAACCATAGTAGAGTTCCTCCAATTAGTGAGTAAACCCCTAGAGTTCCTAATGGAGTTTATTAAGAGAAAGGTTCAATCAGATATAATCATGGATAAATCCCCTATAATCTTATTTCCTTCCCCTTTTGTTTCTTGAATGTTTACATGATACCACTACCGTTTGAGTGCAGACTTTTTCGAGGGGCTTCCAATCCCTATGATATTAAAGGACATAATAATCATAATTACATGTGCTTGAGAACTTGCCCCACTCTAAGGGCCGCAACTTGTGAATTATGAATCCCCTGTATAATATCTTCCACCGCCATGTTTTGTGAAAGTGAAAGAATGACAGATCTCCCCTACCTGAGAGGTCCCCTTCCCTTGTCATATCAAAGCCAATACCACCTTCTATATAGTAGTCATCCATGACCCCAATCACCTATTGAGGACGTAAGGTATATCTAGAAAAGTGTACATCTATAGCATAATATTAGAGTATATCGTGACTATAGTATAGATGGAAAAGTGTACATCCACAACAACTCCAAAAAATAAAGCAATATTCCTAGAACATATGGTGACTTTAGTATACATGGAAAAATGAACATTCACAACAACTCCAAAAAAAAAAGCAATATTCCTATTTTTCTATAAACTAAATAGAATTTCCACTCTAAAAACATGTTAAATATTACTAACTATTAGGCCTAAGTTAGGCCTAGAGGCATAATCTATAGTGGGAGGAGAATCAATGTTTGTGACTATGAAAAAAACTATTTAGAGCCAACATTTATTTATTAAATATAAAAACATCAAAATTTTAAAATATATATTAATATGTACAAATGAAACTATTAATAAGTAACATATAAGTATATAATATTTACTACTTTAAAGTAAGTAACAAAAAAAAAATTACCAAAATAATGAATGGTGACTTCTCTAAAAGTAAATTAGTTAACGAGCCCTTGGTCTACTAGTGAAGTTGAACGGTTATGAATGAGCCCACTAGGGATCAAGTCTTGTAGATTCCAAGCCTTCAATACCATAAGGAATGAGGTCAAGATCATGCCCTTGGTGACTTTGGCAGAATGGATAGCCCCCTGTCCTTGGCTCTTAGCCAAAGAGGTTTTAGCCTGAGGCTTGTGCTCCTGTATCACGTAGCTAAACAATTATGTAGGTTTGATATAAACCCTCGAAAAAAAAATAAAAAAATTAAATACAAAAGTAAAATAAATATATTTCCAAAAAAAAAAAGTATTCAAATAAAAATAAAGTAAACAATGTAGATAAAATAAAATAAAATAACTCTTGGTTTCTGTCTATGGATTGTGCACTTCCGAATATGCCGAAATCTCCAAAGACTTTAGGAAGGGTTTTTGATATTGCCTCTGTTGCAAATGGATTGGTGGCTTCCCCTGGCGGTTTGAATGGAACAATATCTCCTTCTCAACCTGCTCGCGACGAAGCCCTTGCTGGAAATGATGGATGTAGGTCTTTTAATGTGGAGCTTGGGTGATTTGCTATGGTCGACCCAACTGTCAACAATCCTGTCGTGCCCTTGGTGCTGCCTCTCTCCCCGACTGTTGTTAAAAATGATTCCACCAAGCCTCTTCAAGTTATCACAAGGGGTCCGACGATAGGTCTTGGTGATGCAGGTGGCTCCTCCATGTTGCTAGTTTCGTGCCCTAGTTTTGTTAGGGCTTCAGAGGTTCAATGCTCAAGTAATTTTATGTCGGGTAACTCAATCCCTCTCCACTCTGATGTTGGGTCTCAGGAATCGACAGGCTCCAAGCATGGGGTTAGCCTATCATTTAGGGACATGCTGGTTGCTTCAAGTCAAGAGCAAAAATTCAAATCTATGGCCTGGGATGCTTAGCCATTGAAGAACAACTTGGTCTCCAAAGGGCACGGGATCTCCACGAGCTGTCCAAAAACCCTCTTCAAAATGGCTTCCTTCTCCCCTGTTCTGGTTTTTTCTAAGAAGCTAAAAAAGGAGGTCGACGTTGGCAAACAGTATTTTGCTTCCAACGGTTTGATTGGCTAGTTCAACCGTTTGTGGCCAAAATTACCAGACTTGTATTACTGGATCTCAAGGGCTTGGCAACCCATGCTCAAAGGTAATGTAGAAATCTACCCTTGTGCTCAAGGATTCTTTATTGTGGTGTTTGATTATATCCAGGACAGGGATGCAATTTTGCAAGAGAAATGGTGTTGGGGGCAAAGCCTGCTCCTTCTCAAGCCGTGGTTTCCAAAATTTAACCCTGCTACTGTAGCTTTCTCTATAAAACCTATTTGGATTCGTCTTCCAAATCTTCCATTACAATTTTGGTTTGCGGACTGCTTTCAAGCGATCGGTAACTCTTTGGGTAGCTTCCTTGCAGTGGATTCAGACACTACTAGTTTCACCCACACAACCTTTGCCCGCATCTTGGTAGATATGGATGTCACAAGAGACCCTCCCGCTAACATCACATTTAGGTTTGTTGATCGCAGTTGGACGCAACTTCTTGACTACGAAGGATTAACCTTCCGTTGTAGGAAGTGTTTTGAAACTGGACATATGGCTAATTCCTGTTCTAAAATCATCAAAAATTTAGTTCAGTAGTCTTGGTGGGATAATGCTCTACCTCGTCATTACTTAATCAAAGCACCGTCTATGGTGAAGGAGGAGAATTCTGAGCCCTCTCAGAAGCCCCCCCCACCCCCCCCCAAAAAAAAAAAAATTGGGGCAAGGATAGCTATGTCACTCCAAACTACGAAACCTTCTTCAAATGGGAGTATGGCTCGGAAGCAGCGTCTTCAATTAGACAAGGAAAATTTAAACCCATCAACAGGCGATCCTCAGTTGGGGGTGGGGTGTTCAACGACTCTAGGTGGTGGGAGCATAACACCGGCTGATTTCGTGGACACCACTAAAACGCAACAGAACACGAATGGGGAGGGCTAGCAAGAAGTACAGAATAAGAAAAGGAAAATCTTCAAATCAAATTCGAATCAGACTAAATTGCAATTGCATTCTCGCACTAGTTTCGGTGTCCACTATTCAACTTAGAATAAGTAGATGTGTTTGTACCTCTGTGATGCAAATTTTGCATGTTGGCCATGACTGTCCATTTTTGTACTTATTTTATTTAATCAATAAAACTCTTTCTTACATATCAAAATAAAATAACTCTTAAATAAATTAATTAACTTTGAAGTTAAGATATAATATTTCAAATAGTAATAATTATAATTAGTATAGATATTTAAATTAATTAATATGTCAAACGGCCCTTGGTTTGGAGTGCAAGACCATTGACACCATAAGGATCATGCCCCTCCACCAATTAAAATATTTAATTAATATAAATGATAATGTTTAAATTAACTTTAAAGTTGAGATAGGATATACAAGCAATAATAAATAAAGATTCACTCACTCTTATATATAAAAAGGATCATATCAATAAAAATGTATATACTTTAAAATTATAACATGAGTTTAAGGTAGTCAATATTTAAAAGTGATTTTATCTATATAAAAATTCGTTTAATATTTTTAATGTATTTATCGATTAAACATTTTAATTTGAAACCTTTTTATATCATAATCACTTCATGTGGAAGAATTAATACTATTATTAAATAATAAAAAAATAAATCAGAAGATTATACGTAGCTAAAGTCAAAAAGTAATCGCTTGTATTTAATACCAGGTTGTGTACTATATGATGACGTAGTTATAATTAAAATGGAGAAGTTATCCAAAAATTCATGATTTGCAAGGTGTAATATGTAAGCCAAATACGAAGTTTTTTTCCTTGGGAAGCCAAATACGTAGTTGCTTTTTGGTTGGTCCAAGTCAAATCGCCAAATATTTTTAAATAGTTATTTTTTTGTCTTAGCTATAAACTCTCAATACATATTACAATCATGTTGTCTGTTTGTGTGTAAAGGCGCAAGTACAAAGTATTCATTTCACATTTGTGTAGTCACATCTTTATTCAATTCCTCTTCATACTGTACTATCATTTTTTATTCAATTCCTCTTCATACTGTACTATCATTTTTTAAATTTATTTATTAGCCGATAGGCTTTTATATGTGAGCATTATAGTGCTTGGAATTGTCTCAGGGCGTAAAAAATATTCACGCTGGAAAATTTTCTAAACTTATCGGTTGTTCCTATCGGCGGAAATTTTCTAAAGTTGTCGGTAAAAGTATATATTTTGAAAATTAGATTATTGGTAAAGATTTAACATGTAACAAGTCTCACGTCTCACATAGTGTTTAGTATATACTTTGGGTTGTGAATGATAGAAAGTAGAAAAGGGGAAAAATAGATGAGCAAGATTGTAGAATACAAAATTATGAAGTAGAAAGTAATTTGTGAAATTGTAATGGAGATATATTAGAAGGATATTTTAGCTATTTATTAAATTTTTTTGTGTTGATACTTTGTTAAATATGAAAAATACTTCTAACAAATAGTTTTTATTGGCATTTAGAGTATGTTAAGTATGATGATGATATGATACAAACGAAAGGAATTGAATTGAATAATTATCAATATCAAATACGAAATGAAAATCGAAGATTCTAGCCATCCAAGTACGAAGGCATAGAAAGAAAATATAGTTTCATTCTCAAGAAATGTATGAAGTTACAATTGATGTGTTGATATATATATATATGAAATATTAACAAATTTGTCATTTTCTATACGACAAAGTTGATACAATTTTGACATCTAGTATATTGTTATAATTGCAATGTAAGAAAGAACATGTTTCTACATAGCAATGTGATCGCTATTTTAGTAGCCTAGATGAATGACTAGGACTCAAAGTTCTGGTGGAGATAAAAGTAGATGAACCGGTGGTGCTGGTGAATGACAGATTGGATTGTCTATTTTGTTTTCAGTGATTTCAAGGTGGGGTAATAGTATTTATCTATAAGTGGACATAAAAGTAGATGTAGTTGTGGTGTTGGTGGATAATCTATTGATTTGTTTGTTTTATTCTTAGTGTTTTCAAGGCTAGGTAAAAATAAATGTAAAGGTCATGCATGTCTTGGTTGGATGGCAATTAGAGTTTGCAAAATAGGAATGCTCATGTTTGTGATTTGATGCTTTAGTGAAGATATTTTTTATTATTCCTGCAATGAACATTTAAAGTTACTAAGTAATTTATCTCATCAAAAATAAGTTTAAACAAAATCCACGCATTTTTGCATTAGCACGAAGAGGCACAAAAACTTACCTCACATTTCATTCTTAAGTTATTTAAGCTCAACCTTCACTAGTTCAAACCCAAGTGTAAGAGATGAATTATGCCCCCCCCCTCCAAAATGGGGAACGTTGTCAATTCTTTCCTCTTACTAATGTATATTACCCAAACACAATTGTTGTTAAAGCTCGAAGGCTACTTTCCTTTACCACAAATAATAGGTGCTTTTAAAACCGAAACAATATGGAGACTTAAAGAAGAAGCTAGTGAATATGTTTTTCAAGCTTCTTCCTCTTTGCAACCTTATTGTGGTTGCTTATTGTTTGTAACAACTTTGTTGAATACAACAAAAAAAGAAGTATGTGAGTATGATAGAAACACAAAACTTCTAACAAACAAGCCATTAGTAGAGTGTTATTAAGTAACAAACATAATATACATAGTCTAAATAAACTTATTAGGTATTCACCCTAGATGATTTGATAACAAAGAAATGACTATATTTATAAGCATAACAAGATAACTCTACTTAAACATCATCTAGTTCAACAATCTGATAGCAATTTTACACCTCATCTACACCAAAAAGTGATAAATAATTATCCTATTTTTATTAACCAAAATCTACCTTTAACTATTGAATCAGATGATATTTACAAATAGCCAAGAGATGCATAATTCTATCTCACCAATAAATAAGGATGTTGATAGATATATAAATTTTAACTTTTCATAATATTAACATGGACTAAAATTTATATTACATAAGAGAACAACCATACCAAAATAATATCATTTTATTTGAAAGAAAATAAAAATGATGAATGGTGGAGACTCGAGTATTTTAAGTCCTCAGGAAGCTATCTTTGCCTTCATTACTAGATGTGGACAATTTGTTATTATATAATTTAAAGGAGGCTTCAAGCTTACATCTAGTTTAATATACTTAAATGGGGATAAATAAAAGCTCACCACTAGTTAAATCTACGATCAATTGATAAAATGTATGTATATAACAACATGTTTGTGATGGAAATTAAAAAGAAAAAAATCTTTTTCTACTATTAATTGTTGTTATTTAAGACCTAATAATCCATTTTAAAAAATTATAAAAAACCACATTAAACAATACTTTTTATAATTTAAAAAAATATAAATTTGAGCAATAAAAATTATGTGATAAGAAACATATACTCAAGTAGGACTCGAATTGTTATTTGTTTTAATTTTAAAAAGTAAATGTCTAGCAGTTAATGTTGTCTTTGAAGGTTTTCTAGGCCTATCTTTACTTTGTTTCACTAGTGGGTGATAGATAGACATTTAGTTTTTGGATGTTCTAAAAGAAATTAAATTTTGCCTAGTTAGCCTTTACTTGAACATCATCCGCTTCAATGGTCAAATAATCAATAATAATTTTATAAATCATCCACATCAAAAAATGGTAAATAATTGTCTTATTTTTATTGACCATAATTTACATTTGACCATTAAAGAGGACAATGTTTAAAAATAGCCATCTTATTATAGTGTAGATTAGAGTATTTTTATGTACTTATTATTTATTTAACTCACCCACAAGATAAGATAGGATTTCTACATTAAAAAGACACATAATTGGTGAGAATGGAACTCATTTCTTTGTACTTGTTGATGTTGATCCTTAATCAAAGGAAAAAACTGTTGTCTTCAAAGAAATACTCATCTTCCTTTTTATTTGTTCACATGAATCCGCCAACTTGTAATAGTAGACCTTATACCGTGCAAAGATACTAACAATTGGCCACTCTACTTAAATATCATCCACTTCAATGGTCAAACAATCAATAACAATTTTACACCTCATTCACAATAAAAAGTGCTAAATATTTGTCCTATTTTTATTGACCAAAATTAACCTTTAACTATTGAAGTGAATGATATTTAAGAACAACCATAATTGATAGGAATAGAACTCGTACCTTGGAACTCAATGACTCGACCAAGGTAGGAGAAAAGTGGACAAATTTGAAGATGAATTAGATGCCTTCCCAAGGCTGCTTTGAGTTGTTGAACCATGGGAAAGAGTCCATGGCTCCAAAACAGATATGTAATGTTAATAAAAATGTAGGATGGTTATCCCTGACTGTCTATGACAATTGACTTCAGTTTAAAATAATGAATCTGAATAAATGAATGAAGACTTTTAATAACATCCACAAGGCCAAACAGCCTATGGGACCACCATAAACCAAAACACGCTTCCTGCTTTGCAAGACAGATTTAGTGTGGCATGCTGGTCCATTGAGTCAAAAGAGGAGTAACCCATGCCCCGCCCTGTTACGTTGTACTTCCTGTAGAAGTTGTGAGACAAACACTTATTGTCACTGGACTCTCCTCTGACGGGCCCTCTGCAAACATTGTTTGGCAAAAGAATCTCCCCAAGGCCCAATCCCACAAAGTATAACATCCATGACAGAAGATATACGGTCTGCCGGTTGAACCTTTGGATGTTGGACAGCTCCATGACCTTTGTCATAATTTTCTGACGACCATCGCCGCGCTTGTCACTTGTTGAACGGCTCCTGCTTTAAACAACAACATCAACTGTTAACGTAGAAAATAAATGCAAATGAACCTTTGAAGCATCGCTGCGGACTGGTGTAACGTCGCATTGCTGACTTTCCTCTATTGAAGCACCCATACTTTTTGTATACATCAAGATTGAGCAGTTGCATGTTGATTCAAGAATAAATTTAACCCTTAATGTTTCGTGAATGCCATATCTCACTACAGGGTGCAGTAAAAATTAATTTTTGATTTGATGTTGGGTATGGGCATATTAGTTGTGGTATTTAAAGTGTGCATTTTCATATTGATTGTGGTATTTAAAGTGTGCATTTTCATGTTGATTGTGGTATTTAAAGTTCGTTGATACTATATCCAACATCAAATCAAATTAATATACCCCATTGATTGTGGTATTGATTGGTTTACTCTCTTATTACCAATGATTTTCTTTCAACATTGTAAACTGTATTGATGAGAAAAAATTACCAAAATGATTGGTTGACCCTTGACAAGTTAAGTGGAAAAATTTGGATATGGATGATAAGACTCCTCATTTAAAAAAGATAAAAACTAATAAAAAATTAGATAAATGGATTTTATAAATTTGACAAATTTAAATAATATTGAAAATACTTTTCACATGACTCAAAATTTTAACAATGAAAAATTCAAGCATATGATTTGTCATTTGGAAAAGGTTATTTGAATTCAATGAATGTTATAGTTTCCTTACATACCGACATGAACTAACAAGAGTCCTATAAATAGACAAATACTCCCTACTTTTAGAAGAATTCTATGAACAGTAAAAGTTTTGGCAGATAACTCCATAAAATTAGTGGATATGAGTTACAAAGTATATAAGTTAAGCCATTTGACCACCATAATATGTGCATCCTTTGCCATTTTCCCACTAGTTTTATATTTGTGTTGGCTTTGTCTTTAAATATGTTATTCTTGCACTTAATTTAACCTATTTTTGTGCATAACATGACAACACAAGGTAAATTCCTCATCATTCAGTCATTTCATCCCAAGTGGTCTAGACCAATCCTAATTCATCAAGTTTCCCATCGTGGACTAGAACATAGGTGCAAATTTGACCCCTAGACAAAATCGCTCCCATGATAATGTTCCATTAACCCAAACTCTCTTTTTACTCAACTTAAGCTTACTCTTTCACCAAACTCGCCATTGCCCATCAGGTTGCACAACAAAGTATTTGAATGTAGTGCCTAAGATGTCATATTTAAAAACAAGCCATATGAATTTAGAACATTATCATCAGATCATCTTGAAATCATATTTGAAAGGTGTATTAAATCATATTTAGAATAGTCTACATTGCATCAAAATTTTGCAAACAGATGCTATGCTTTAGGCATATTACATTTGTGTGTATTTCATGTTTTCGAATCTTGTTCAAATGTAAATTCATTTTAACTACAATTTAAGGAAGTTTCATGATTCAATCCTCACACTAAAAACCACCAAAGGTGTTTGTTAACACTGCAATGGCCTGAAAGTAGATACCATCATAGGTGCACAAGATTTAAGTGTGCATAGAAACAAAAGACATAATCATGTTGAGGTGGACTAAATCATGCTAGAGCAATACAAAATTGTGCATATTTGCATCTAAATTTGGAGCAAATACCAAACAAAAAAATAGTTTGAAGTCCGCAATCTAGGTCTAATACTAGAATTCTAGATCCAATCATTAAGCACTTTTGCACAATCAAACCAACCCCATTAATACTTGACATCATCAAAGTGCTAAGATCCTTCTAGCTTTCCATTTACTTTTGTCAATCTTAGTTCAATATTTATTTAAGTCTTTTTATTGTATTATTATCTTATCATTTATTAGAACTAGATAATCATTATTTGTAGGACATGTTTATATTCCTTGCATTTTGGTGAACTTGATGTTCAAACCCCTCTAGTGGTACCTAGGTGTAGGGCCTCCTTTTTTTTTTTTTTTGATCTAATTTCTATTTTCAATCCAAATCTAAAACTTGTTTGCACTTACATTGCTTGTTTCATTTCCTCCACTATTGATTGTGTGCCAAAACATCAACCTAGCCCCGTCTTCCACTCAGGAGAACTCCTAGACTTAATGCCACCATGGATCAAAATGAGTCTCATATAGTTCAAAATCTAAATACATCATTTTATTTGAATAAAGAAGATTCTTTTGATTATTGGGCCCATCATGTTGATATGGATAAGAGAGATATTGCCAACATAGACCACCCGCTTAAAGAGGATTTGTCCCAACCTAATTATTAGACTAACCCTTTGGATCTAGCCAATGCTCTTCATAACATGCTTATGTCTAGATCTTAAGGAATAAAAGTCCTTAAAGTCATTGGCCAAAAAATGAATGCTTAAAGTTATCTTCATGACATGCTGACCTCCCTTTTCATTCACAAGCTTCTTGTTTCATTATTCCCTCCCAAAGTCGATCCCCTACCTTTTTCCCCTACACACTCCACTTATCTCCTTCCTACTCCTTCCCCATTCATATCTCATCAAACCTACTCTTCTTACATTTTTACCACTATTACTTCTCTCCTCCTTGTTCGTACCTCCCATATACACCATAATCGAGCACTATACCCTCTGACACTCTAACTCATTCTTGTGATATGATTCCCCCTTCCACTAATATGTCACAATCTATTTATACTCCACCTATATCAACTCACATTCTTACCCATACAACCACTATCAACCAATCCACTCTTGAGACCATCACGAAGAGGATTGGTGATATTCAAAGTAGAGTGAGCACAATGCCTTTAAGTACAAAGAAGGACATTACTTGTGAAATCAAGCATAATCATCTTGTTTATGTCATCTTGGCATATCTATTTCCTATGGGTTTTGTGGCCCCACATTTTGAATGTACAATGGTAAGGGGGACCACATGATTTATCTTAGATCTTCAACACTACATATTTGTATTATATGTATGATGATCACTCGCTAAACTATTTTCAAGTACATTAAAGGATTATGCACTCTACTAGTTATATTCATTGTCATGTGGTTCTATTCCCTCATATGTCAAGCTTGCAAATGACTTTGTCCAATATTTTCATGATAATATTAGTCTCAAGTTCATATTTCTAATTTGTTTGAGTGTAAAGAAGGAAACAATGAGCACATTTACAATTATGTTACAGAATTTCAATAATTGTCTACCAATATGAATGATTAAATACCGAATGATGGGTTACAATGTTTATTTGTCCAAAGGTTACTATGATCTACTCCAAAAATGATTTTCAGAGAATTTTCTTTGAAAATAAAAAAGGAAACATTACTTCGTTATGCACTTTGGAGAAAATTCTCTAAAGTACATAACTTGACCTACCCAATATGTACTTCGGATCATTTTCTTTGAAGTGCATAATCCTTGATAGAAAAAGAAGATGTAGTTTGGAGAATTTTCTCCAACCTGAATCCCAAGGTTCTTCCCTAAGATGCAATTCAGAGAAAATTCTACAACCTGCATCCTTTTCAAAAAAGTCCTTCCATTATGCAACGACAGGGAATTTCTCCGCCCCTGCAATTATGTTATTTCCTACCCAATGTAGTTCGAAGATCGAAGATTTTCTCCGACCTACACAAACTTGATCAACCATGTGTAAGTCAGAGAATTTTCTTTGACCTACACATAAAACTTGTTCTATCTCATGCAAGTCAAAGATTTTTCTCCAAACTACACCAAATACTGTTCTGATGCAGAAGTGCAGTTTTTCTCTGAAATTGCACATTCAAGCAAAAATATTCTAACTCTAGAGAATGTCAATCTCCTCTTGTAGTTTACCAACAAATGTCAGAGGCTTCTCCTGCGATGAACAATATGAATTTCAAGTATTAAGAAGTGATCCCAATATCCTCTAATATGAAATCAAATGTAGATAATATCAAGGACATTGAGATTGGTCATGTGGACATAGCCGAATTTCTAGAGAGGTTGTCCTTGATAGTAGTGTTCACTTGGCTTCTGCTTTCCCAATATCAGCGTAGAATCTAGAATTTGTTTTGGCAGTAGCTACTCAATTTGAAAAAGAGAGTAAGACTGTAAAGGACTTCGATGGTAAAGTAGTAATCCAACTTGATGCATAATTCCTTGATAAGTTTTTCAGTTGTCCAGACATTGAAGAGTATTTAGATGTTACTATGGAGTTAGCACAGGATCATTATGATAAAAACATGGAGAGATGCAAAAGAAATATCAACTCTCGGTGGCTCAAGACTCCCAGGCCTACTATAGCAAGGTGGCCAAAACCATCTATAGGAGTGAGTTCAATGAAGAGATGGGTGATTTAATTACTCTTTTGATTAGAGTCAAGGGACTTCTAACATTTAATATTTTTTAGGAATGGATGTGTTGTTATGTCGCGACTGATCATGCAAGTACTATACACTAATTATGTATCCTCGCTGGGGTTTGGGGGGCGCAACCCTCGAAAAGAAATTCCCTCTCTTTTGCCCGTACGAGGTCGATTCTTAATTTTTGTTAACCGACAAAAGAAAAATGACTTTGTAAAACCCTAATTCTAGAAGCTTCCAAAAATCTTGTTATAAGCGGCTGAGATGTATGTTGTAGGTATGCATTCACGAGATTGTAATCTATTTTGCACTAGATAATAAAATCATTGGATGGTTGAGTTTCTGTGGATGTAGCCCATATTGGGTGAACCATGATAAATTTCTGTGTTGATCTCTTTTGTGTTATTCCTCATTGTTATATTTGGGTTATTTAATCTACATATAATTATTAGTGTTTATTGCTTTGATCTGTCTGAACCCTAACAACTGGTATCAAAGTGGGAGCAATGGTAGATGAGGGTAAATTGAAGGTAGATAAATTCAATGTGTAAAATAATCAGTTGTGGAAGATGCAGATGAAAGATTATCTCTATTAGAAGGATTTATGGAGGCCATTAGAAGGAATGGCCAAGAAACCAACAACAATGACTGATAAGGATTGTGAACTTCTAGACAGAAAGGCATTGGGAACCATTCGGTTGTGCCTAGCACCATCTTTGGCATTCAATATAACAGAAGCAAAAACAATAAATGAACTAATAAAAGCTTTGGCTAAATTGTATGAAAAACCATCAGCCTCTAACAAGGTATTTCCACCATCAGCCTCTAACAAGGTATTTCTCATGAAGCATTTGTTTAATCTGAAAATGATTGAAGGCAAATTTGTGTCAGATCATTTAAATGAGTTTAATACGATTACCAATTAGTTAACTTCTGTAAAAGTGAAATTTGATTAAGAGGTGAGGGCTCTCTTGGTTTTATGTTCTTTGCCAGAAAGCTAGAATATCTTGGTAATGGTTGTAAGTAACTTTGTCTCTGGTTCAAATACTTTAAAATTTGATGATGTTGTTGGTGTTATCCTTAGAGAGGAAATGCGACAGAAAAGCACAAGTGAGAGTTCAACATCAAGTAATGCTTTGATTATAAAGAGTAGGGGAGGAACAAAGGAGAGAGGAAAAAGACCAACAAATCGCGGGAAGTCACAAGGGAAGTCGAAGAAAGGCATATCTAAATCTAGTGGAAGAATGGATTGCTGGCACTGTGGAAAGATAGGACACTTGAAGAAGGATTGCTAGTCTCAAAAGGGTAAACAAGGAGATGGACAACATGATGATAGTAAGGAAGCTAATGTTTCAACTAATAAATTACAAGATGCTTTAATTTTGTGTTTAGATAATGCTAATGATTCCTAGGTAATAGATTTAGAGGCTTCATTTCATGCCACACCCCATAGGAAATATTTTGTAGATTATGTTCAAGGTGGTTTTGGACAGGTATGTTTGGGTGATGATGAACCCTGTCAAATTGTTGGAAAAGGAAAGATAAAAATCAAGTTGCAGAATGGAAATGAATGGTTGCTATAGGAGGTAAGGCATGTTCCAAATTTGAGAAGGAATTTAATTTCTGCAGGACAACTGGGTAGTGAAGGCTGCATAGTTACCTTTTCAGACAAAGTTTGGAAGGTCACTAAAGGTGCATTAGTAGTAGTTAAAGGTGAAAAGGTAGGCACATTGTATTTGTGTACTGGTAATACTTATTCTACCTTAGCTACTATAGAAACAATTGTTATTGAGACAGTTATAAGACTTGCTACTGGGACAGAAACATAATTGTGGAACCATAGACTTGGGCACATGAGTGAGAAAGGGATGAAGATCTTTCACTCCAGAAAATTGCTACTAGGTCTAAAGAAGATTGACTTGGAGTTCTGTGAAAATTGTGTTCATGGAAAACAAAAAAGAGTCTAATTTTTTAAAGTTGGGAAAGAGAAGAAGAGTGAGAAATTAGAGTTTGTGCATTCAGATGTATGGGGACCAGCTTAGGTATCTTCTCTTGGTGGCTCTTACTATTATGTTACTTTTATTGATGATGCAACTAGGAAAACATGGGTGTATTTCCTTAAAAAAATCAAAAGTATTTGAAACTTTTAAAAATTGGAAAGCTTTGGTTGAGAATGAGACAGGAAAAAAGTTCAAGTGTCTCAGATCTTATAATGGAGGTGAGTATTGCAACAAACAATTTGAAAATTATTGTTCATACAATGGAATCCATAGGTAGAAAACAGTTCCTGGAACCCCACAAGAAAATGGTGTGTCTGATAGGATGAATAGGACCATTATGGAGTGTGCACGAAGCATGAGATTACATGCTGGACTACTCTTACACTTTTAGGTAGATGTTGTACATACCGCTATTTATTTAATAAATAGGGGACCTTCAAATCCTTTGGATGGTGGCATTCCAAAGGAGGCATGGATAGGAAAAAAGGTAAACTATTCATTTCTAAAAACCTTTTGTTGTGAATCTTTTGTCCATGTTGATATTGAAAATAGAACCAAGCTTGAGGCTAAGTCTAAAAAATGTACCTTCATTGGATATGGAGTAGATGAATTTGGTTATTAGTTATGGGATTATGAAAATCAAAAAATCATTAGGAGCGGGGATGTTATATTCAATGAGAAGGTTATGTATAAGGAACAACTGCAGGAAAAGAAGCATGAACATGACAAAAAGGAATATGTGGTGCTCGATGAGATTCTAGAAAATAAAATGCTAGTGATACCTGATGCTCAGCAACAACAAGTTATCCCATAGACTCCTGCAAGTGTTAGAAGTTCTACAAGGATAACTAGACCTTCAGAAAGATTTTCTCCATCATTATATTCTATATTATTAACTGATTTTGGTGAACCTAAAAGTTATGATGAAGCAATGCAGGTAGATACCAAAAAGAAGTGGGAGCTAGGCATGAAAGAGGGAATGGATTCCTTGCTGCAGAATCAGACTTGGGACTTAGTCAAATTGCATGCAGGTAAAAGAGCATTGCCAAATAAATGGATTTATAGGTTGAAGGAAGAAGATGGAGGCAAAAAAATAATATCAGGCCAGACTCATGGTAAAAGGTTTTGCACAGAAAAAAGGTATAGATTTTGATGAAATATTTTCTCCGGTTGTAAAGATGACTTCTATTAGAACTATTCTAAGTCTTGTGACTGCAGAAGACTTGCAACTTGAACAGCTAGATGTGAAAACAACTTTTATCCATGGGGATTTGGAAGAGGAAATATACATGTAGCAACTACAAGGATATGAGGTCAAGGGTAAGGAGGATTTTGTGTGCAGGTTAAAGAAGGGTTTGTATGGCCTAAAGCAAGCACCTCAGTAATGGTATTTGAAATTTGATAGTTTTATGGCTGAACAAGGTTACAAAAGATGTCTTTTGATTATTGTGTTTATTTTAATAAATTGGATAATGGCAACTATATTATCCTATTGCTTTATGTTGATGGCATGCTTGTTGCCTGGTCTAACATGCAACATATTAATGAACATAAGCATAAATTAGCAAATTCATTTGCTGTGAAGGATTTGGCTGCAACATTGGTATGAGGATCACACGAGACAGAAAAAATAGAAAATTATTTTTGTCTCAAAGTGAGTATGTAGAGTTCAGGTGTTGAAAAGGTTTAACATGCAGAAGCAAAAGTAGGCAGTACACCTTTGCCTAGTCATTTTAACTTGACTAAGGAGATGTGTCCAAAGACACAAGAGGAGGCAGACAAAATGTCTAAGATACCATATGCATCAATAGTTGGCAGCTTGACGTATGCAATGGTATGCACAAGGCTGGATATTGCACATGCAGTGGGAGTTGTGAGCAAGTATATGAGGAATCCTGGAATGGAACATTGGAATACGGTAAAGTGGATTCTTAGATATTCGAGAGGTACTACTTCAAAGAAACTATGTTTTGGAGGAACAAATTTTGCTCTAAAAGGATATGTTAACTCTGATCTAGCGGGTGATATTGATAGAAGGAGTACTATAGGGTATGTTTTTACTATAGGAGGTACTACAGTAAGTTGGATTTCAAGGCTGCAAAAGGTTGTTGTGCTTTCAACCACTGAAGATGAGTATGTTACAGATACGGAAGCTAGCAAGGAGATGATTTGGTTACAACGCTTTTTGGAGGAATTGGGCAAGAGCAAGAAGATAGCCCTTTGTACACTGATAGCCATAGTGCCATTCATCTTGCTAAGAATTTAGCTTTGCATTAAAAAACTAATTACATACAGCTTAGATACCACTTCATCTGGCTAGTTTTGGAGGATGGACAGTTGCAGCTGAAGAAAATTCACACAAGTGAGAATCCTGTAGATATGTTCACAAAGGAAGTTACACAGGAGAAACTGATTTCCTCATCAGTTTCTGTTGGCCTTCATGACTGATAATGGTGGATATAAGAAACCAGCCAGGCCTATAATCCAGTGGGAGCTGCAAGTGAATCAGTATCATCTAGGATCAGTCTCCAAGTGGGAGATTGTTGGTATGTGGTGACTGATCATGCAAGTACTGTACACTAGTTATGTATCCTCGTCAAGAAGGACAATTAGAAGATATACCGGGGTAAACAAATAAGTGATTCTATTTGCCAACAACTCTCTGAGGTATATACTTCATTAAAATACTATATGACATCATATTTGGTACATGTTGCTGCTTGCATGAGGTCTTTCCCTGGCTTGTCTTTAGTTGATGATAAAATACATGTACTAGTGTATGAGTACTATCCGCATTTGACTCTTAAAGAGAGTCTCAAACATTTCAAAAGGGTTAATGATGCCTTCTTCTACAGGTACATTTGCATGTTTGAGAAGGATCTTGAAAAGAAAAGGGTTTCAGATACTGCATGGGAATAGGAGAAGAAGGATGGCTACATATTCCTTCAATTTCCAACCTTTACTTACATCAGGGTTGGGTGTTTCAATGAGCAACCCTATATTTTTCCTAGGTATCCTGGGGATAAATTAATATTGATGAAATTATGCAGACAAATGATGAATGTGCATAATAAATAAGCATAATCTCATAGAGATGGCTTCAAGTTCCTAGTTACCATTGGCTAGTATATAGTATCAACAATCCCCAAGGCTAAGTCAATGGAAACTGAGTTGTAATGGATAACCCTAAAAAGGTTCAAGAGATGAGTTGACTTTGATTACAGGGGTATGAAAGATAAGCTCAAAGGCAACTACACTCATGTACATAAAATTGAAGATATATGGGTTGAGTGTCAGACTCATGAATAAGTGAGGAAGATGGACTACAGTCTGCTTACCTTGGAGAAAATCAAACTTTTCTAGCTTGCTGATATTCCTGATGATATGCAAGATGAGGATGATACATTGGACCCTTCATATGAAGGTAATAAAATTGAGTCAACCCCTCTTCTGCTAATTCAATGGTCACAGAAGGAATCCACTTCCATAAGGGACAGGTTCCAACTTGTTCTTGTAAACACCAATTTATGGTTAGAAATGAAAGGGATAAATATAAAACTATTCAAGATAAGTTCAGAAGAGGAGCATGTTGAAGGTGCCTCTAGCAAGAGAGAGGAGTTGAGGACTAAGAACAAGGAAGATACTCCTAGTTCTTCACATAAGTTGTAATTTGTTTTTAATGTATTCGCCATAGCATTAAGTCCTTTGACCTTGATAATTTCATCAATCATGGACTCCATTATCCTCCATCAGAACAACTATGTGGGCAGGTTGGTTTGTTACCCATTTCTCATTTAAAATGTGCATAGATCAGTCAAAAGTAAACAGTTAAGAAATTAGAGTCCTATGATATTTTCAGTCTGTGAAAATGTATTATAATGTTTTTGGTAGAAAATTGGGTAAAATCTTTCGAACCAACATTTAGAAATACATTCCGTGATCCATCATCAGAAAATTGGACTCTGTAATCCATTATCAAAAAGATGAGATTATTTATTAGCTATTTTCTAATATGACTTTCTCTTCTTCTTGATAATGAATCATAGAGTTGATCTAAAACATTACACTCTATAATCCATCATCAAGATGATGAGATTATTTATTAGCCATTTTCTAATAATTATTATTTCTGGTCTTCCTGATAATGAATCATAGAGTGTGATCTAAAACATTACACTATGTAATCCATCATTTGAAAGATGAGATTATTTTTTAGTTGTTTTCTAATAATAATTATTTCTCATCTTCGTGATAATGAATCATAAAATATGATCTAAAACTTTGATTAAAAAATTCTAAGAAAAATTATGATAATATGATAATACCAAGTTAGTAGTCAAACATTCCATATATATCCCTCTATAACATATCATACAAATTGCTAATTGATGTTACTACAATGTAGCATTTATCAAGCCATTTTGCCACCCACTCCACTCAAATGTGCATATTCCTCCAAGTAGGAATAATCTTAGTAGGGGTTAGATCAATCAGCCAGGAGTCCTCCAATTTATGTTGAAAATAACCAACAAGTGGGTCAACTCTAGCAAAATCTCCCCATACCTCTTCACTAGAAGAAGTTTAAATCCCCCCCCCCCAAAAAAAAATGAGGTTTTTAGATTTTAAAAATTTATGAGCAAATATATGTTCCCACAAAGTCTTCTTGTCAGATGTAGGCCCATAAATATTAGTCACAACAAGTGGAAAACCCAATTCCGGAGAAAAGAGTCTTCTGCCAATGCAAGTATAAAAGATGATAGAATCATTCAAAACCATAGTAGAGTTCCTCCAATTAGTGAGTAAACCCCTAGAGTTCCTTATGGAGTTTATTGAGAGAAAGGTCCAATCAGATAGAATCCTGGTAAATCCCCTATAATCTTATTTCCCTCCCCTTTAGTTTCTTGAATCATGATAATAGCTATTTTACATGATGCCACTAACCGTTTGAGTGTAGACTTTTTGGAGGGGCTGCCAATCCCTCTGATATTAAATGACATAATAATCATAATTACTTGTGCCTAGGAACTTGCTCCACTCTAAGGGCCCCAGCTTGTGACTTATGATTCCCCTGTCTAGTATCTTCCACCGCCATGTTTTGTGAAAGTGAAAGAATGACATATCTCCCCTACCCAAGAGGTCCCCTTCCATTGTCATATCAAAGCCAAAGCCACATTCTGTATAGTAGTCATCCATGGCCCCAAGCACATATCGAGGATGTAAGGTATATCTAGAAAAGTGTACATCTATAACATAATATTAGAGTATATCGTGACTATAGTATACATGGAAAAGTGTACATCCACAACAACTCCAAAAAATAAAGCAATATCCCTAGAACATATGGTGACTTTAGTATACATGGAAAAGTGAACATCCACAACAACTCCAAAAAAATAAAGCAATATTCCTATTTCCTCTATAAACTAAATAGAATTTCCACTCTAAAAACATGTTAAATATTACTAACTATTAGGCCTAAGTTAGGCCTAGAGGCATAATCTATAGTGGGAGGAGAAGCAATGTTGTGACTATGAAATAACTATTTAAAGCCAACATTTATTTATTAGATATAAAAAACATCAAAATTTTAAAATATATATTAATATGTACAAATGAAACAATTGAAAAGTAACATATAAGTATTTAATATTTACCACTTTTTAAAGTAAGTAACAAAACTAAAAGTAAAATTAGTTAATGGGCCCTTGGTCTACTAGTTAAGTTGAATGGTTATAAATGAGCCCACCAAGGATCAAGTCTTGTAGACTCCAAGGCTTCAACACCATAAGGAATGAGGTTAGGATCATGCCCTTGGTGACTTTGGCAGAATGGATAGCCTCCAGTCCTTGGCTCTTAGCCAAAGAGGTTTTAGCTTGAGGCTTGTGCTCCTATATTAGGTAGCTAAACAATTATGTAGATTTAATATAAACCCTAAAAAAAAATCAAAAATTACATACAAAAGTAAAATAAATATATTACAAAAAAAAAAAAAAATTCAAATAAAAATAAAGTAAACAATGTAGACAAAATAAAATAAAATAACTCTTAAATAAATTAATTAACTTTGAAGTTAAGATATAATATTTCAAATAGTAATAATTATAATTAGTATAGATATTTAAATTAATTAGTATGGCAAAGGGCTCTTATGAGCTCACTAAGGATGAAGTTTTGTTGAGTGCAAGGCCCTCAACACCATAAGGGATGAGGTTGGGATCGTGGCCCAAGTGGATTTTGGTAGAATGGATACTCATTAGTCCTTGGCTCTTAACCGAAGAGGTTCAGTATAAGGCTCGTGCTCCCATATTAGAAAGCAAAAAAGATCTTGTGAATGATCTCCATCAATTAAAAAAATTAATTAATATATATGATAATGTTTAAATTAATTTTAAAGTTGAAATACCATATACAAACAATAATAAATACAGATTCACTCACTCTTATATTAAAAAGAAAGACTATATCAATAAAAATGTACATACTTTTAAATTATAAGATGAGTTTAAGGTAGTCAATATTTTAAAGTAAGTGATTTTATCTATATAAAAATTCATTTAATATTTTTAATGTATTTATCGATTAAAAGATTTTAATTTGAAATCTTTTTATATCATAATCACTCATATGTCGAAGAAAACATTTTAATTTGAAATCTTCTTATATCATAACCACTCATATGTGGAAGAATTAATACTATTAATAAATAAATAAAAAAAATCAGAAGATTATAGGTAGCTAAAGTAAAAAAGTAATTGCTTTTATTTAATACAAGGTTGTGTACTATATGATGAGGTAGTTATAATTAAAATGGAGAAGTTATCCAAAAATTCATGATTTGCAAGGTTTTTTCCTTGGGAAGCCAAATATGTAGTTGCTTTTTGGTTGGTACAAGTCAAATCGCCAAATATTTTTAAATAGTTTTTTTTTTTTCCCTCTTAGCTATAAAATCTCTATACATATTACAATCATGTTGTTTGATTGTGTGTTTAAACGGCGCCCTAAAAGTCCAAAGTATTCATTTCACATTTGTGTAGTTACATTTTTATTCAATTCATATGAAATATTAACAATTTTGTCATTTTCTATAAGACAAAGTTGATACAATTTTGACATCTAATATATTTTTATAATTGTAATGTAAGAAGAATATGTTTCTACATAACAATGTGATCACTATTTCAGTAGTATAGATTGAATGACTAAGACTCAAAGTTCTGCTGAAGATAAAAGTAGATGAACCGGTGGTGTTGGTGAATGATGGATTGGATTGTCTATTTTGTTTTTAGTGATTTCAAGGTGGGGTAATATTATTTATGTATAAGTGGACATAAAAGTAGATGTAGTTGTGGTGTTGGTGCATAATTGCTTGATTTGTTTGTTTGATTCTCAGTGTTTTCAAGGCTAGGTAAAAATAAATGTAAAGGTCATGGATGTCTTGGTTGGATGGCAATCAGAGTTTGCAAAATATGAATGCTCATGTTTGTGATTTGATGCTTTAGTGAAGATATTTTTTATTATTCCTGCAATGAACATTTAAAGTTAGTAAGTAATTTATCTCATCAAAAATAAGTTTAAACAAAATCCACACATTTTTGCATTAGCATGAAGAGGCACAAAAACTTACCTCACACTTCATTCTCAAGTCATTTAAGCTCAACCTTCACTAGTTCAAACCCAAGTGTAAGAGATGAACTATGTCCCCCCGCCCCTCCAAAGTAGGGAACCTCATCAATTCTTTCTTCTTACTAATGTATATTAGCCAAACACTATTGTTGTTAAAGCTCGAAGGCTACTTTCCTTTACCACAAATAATAGGTGCTTTTAAAACCAAAACAATATGGAGACTTAAAGAAGAAGCTAGTGAATATGTTTTTCAAGCTTCTTCCTCTTAGCAACCTTATTGTGGTTGCTTATTCTTTGTAACAACTTTGTTGAATACAACAAAAGAAGACGCTGGTGAGTATGATAGAAACACAAAACTTCTAACAAACAAGCCATTAGTAGAGTGTTATTAAGTAACAAACATAATATACATAGTCCAAATAACTTATTGGGTATTCAACCAAGATGATTTGACAACAAAGAAATGACTATATTTATAAGCATAACAAAAGAACTATACTTAAACATCATCTAGTTCAACAATCTGATAGCAATTTTACACCTTATCTACACCAAAAAATGATAAATAATTATCCTATTTTTATTAACCAAAATCTACCTTTAACTATTGAATCTGATGATATTTACAAATAGCCAAGAGATGCATAATTCTATCTCACCAATATATAAGGATGTTGATAGATATATAAATTTTAATTTTTCATAATATTAACATGGACTAAAATTTATATTGTAAGAGAATGACCATACCAAAATAATAGCATTTTATTTGAAAGAAAATAAAAATGATGAATTGTGGAGACTCAAGAGTATTTTAAGTCCTCAAGAAGCTATCTTTGTCTTCATTACTATATGTGGGCAATTTGTCATTATATAATTTAAAGGAGGCTTCAAGCTTACATCTAGTTTAATATACTTAAATGGGGATAAATAAAAGCTCACCACCAGTTAAATCTACATAATTCTTGTTATTAGATCAATTGATAAAATGTATGTATATAACAACACGTTTGTGATGGAAATTAAAAATAAAAAAATCTTTTGCTACTATTAATTGTTGTTATTTAAGACCTATTAATCAATTTATAAATTTTATAAAAAACCACATTAAACAATACTTTTTATTACTTTGAAAAACATAAATCTCAATAAAAATTATGTGATAAGAAACATATACTCAAGTAGGACTGGAATTGTTATTTGTTTTAATTTTAAAAATCAAATGTCTAGTAGTTAATGTTGCCTTTGAAGGTTTTCTAGGCCCATCTTTACTTTCTTTCACTAGTGGGTGATGGATAGACATTTAGTTTTTGGATGCTCTAAAAGAAATTAAATTTTGCCTAGTTAGACTTTACTTGAACATCATTCGCTTCAATGGTCAAATAATCAATAATAATTTTACAACTCATCCACATTAAAAAGTGGTAAATAATTGTCTTATTTTTATTGACCATAATTTATATTTACATTTGACAATTAAAGAGGACAATGTTTAAAAATAGCCATCTTATTATAGTGTAGATTAGAATATTTTTATGTACTTATTATTTATTTAACTCACCCACAAGATAAGATAGGATTTCTACATTAAAAAGACACATAATTGGTGAGAATGGAACTCATTTCTTTGTACTTGTTGATGTTGATCCTTAATCAAAAGGAAAAACTGTGGTCTTCAAAGAAATACACATCTTCCTTTTTATTTGTTCACATGACTCTGCCAAACTGTAATAGTAGACCTTATACCGTGCAAAGACACTAACAATTGGCCAGTCTACTTAAATATCAGCCACTTCAATGGTCAAACAATCAATAACAATTTTACATTCATTCACAATAAAAAGTGCTAAATATTGTCGTATTTTTATTGATCAAAATTAACCTTTAACTATTGAAGTGAATGATATTTAATAACAACCATAATTGACAGGAATAGAACTCGTACCTTGGAACTCAATGAGTCGACCAAGGTAGGAGAAAAGTGGACAAATTTGAACATGAATTAGATGCCTTCCGAAGGCTGCTTTGAGTTGTTGAACCAGGGGAAAGAGTCCATGGCTCCAAAACAGATATGTAATGTTAATAATAAATGTAGGATGGTTATTCCTGACTGTTTATGACAATTGGCTTCAGTTTAAAATAATGAATATGAATGAATGAATGAATGAAGGCTTTTAATAACGTCCACAAGGCCAAACAGCGTATGGGACCACCATAAAGCAAAACACGCTTCCGCTTTGCAAGACAGATTTAGTGTGGCATGCTGGTCCATTGAGTCAAAAGAGGAGTAACCCATGCCCCGCCCTGTTACGTTGTACTTCCTGTAGAAGTTGTGAGACAAACACTTCTTGTCACTGGACTCTGCTCTGACGAGCCCTCTGCAAACATTGTTTGGCAAAAGAATCTCCCCAAGGCCAAATCCCGCAAAGTATAACATCCATGACAGAAGATATACGGTCTGCCGGTTGAACCTTTGGATGTTGGACAGCTCCATGACCTTTGTCATAATTTTCTGACGACCATCGCCGCGCTTGTCACTTGTTGAACGGCTCCTGCTTTAAACAACAACATCAACTGTTAACGTAGAAAATAAATGCAAATGAACCTTTGAAGCATCGCTGCGGACTGGTGTAACGTCGCATTGCCGACTTTCCTCTATTGAAGCACCCATACTTTTTGTATACATCAAGATTGAGCAGTTGCATGTTGATTCAAGAATAAATTTGAACCTTAATGTTTCGTGAATGGCATATCTCACTACAGGGTGCAGTAAAAATTAATTTTTGATTTGACGTTGGGTATGGGCAAATTAGTTGTGGTATTTAAAGTCTGCATTTTCATATTGATTGTGGTATTTAAAGTTGGTTGATACTATATCCAACATTAAATCAAATCAATATATCCCATTGATTGTGGTATTGATTGGTTTACTCTCTTATTATCAATGATTTTCTTTCAACATTGTAACTTGTATTGATGAGAAAAATTCACCAAAATGATTGGTTGACCTTTGACAAGCTAAGTGGAAAAATTTGCAGATGGATGATAAGACTCCTCATTTAAAAAACATAAAAACTAATTAAAAATTAGATAAATAGATTTTATAAATTTGACAAATGTAGATAATATTGAAAATACTTTTCACATGACTCTAAATTTTAACAATGAAAAATTCAAACATATGAGTTGTCATTTGGAAAAGGTTATTTGAATTCAATGAATGTTATAGTTTCCTTACATACCCACATGAACTAACAAGAGTCCTATAAATAGACAAATACTCCCTACTTTTAGAAGAATTCTATGAATAGTAAAAGTTTTGGCAGATAACTCCATAAAATTAGTGGATATGAGTTACAAAGTATATAAGTTAAGCCATTTGACCACCATAAGACATGTGCATCCTTTGCCATTTCCCCACAAGTTTTATATTTGTGTTGGCTTTGTCTTTAAATATGTTATTCTTGTACTTAATTTAACCTATTTTTGTGCATCACATGACAACACGAGGTAAATTCTTCATCATTCAGTCATTTCATCCCAAGTGGTCTAGACCAATCCTAATTCATCAAGTTTCCCATCATGGACTAGGACATAGGCGCAAATTTGTCCCCTAGACAAAATCGCTCCCATGATCATGTCCCATTAACCCAAATTCTCTTTTTACTCAACTTAAGCTTACTCTTTCACCAAATTGGCCATTGCCCATCAGGGTGCACAACAAAGAATTTGAATGTAGTGCCTAAGATGTCGTATTTAAAAACAAGCCATATGAATTTAGAACATTATCATTAGATCATCTTGAAATCATATTTGAAAGGTGTATTAAATCATATTTAGAATAGTCTACATTGCATCAAAATTTTGCAAACAGATACTATGCTTTAGGCATATTACATTTGTGTGTATTTCATGTTTTCGAATCTTGTTCAAATGCAAATTTATTTTAACTACAATTTAAGGAAGTTTCATGATTCAATCATCACACTGAAAACCACCAAAGGTGTTTGTTAACACTAAAATGGCCTAAAAGTAGATACCATCATAGGTGCACAAGATTTAAGTGTGCATAGAAACAAAAGACATAATCATGTTGAGGTGGACTGAATCATGCTAGAGCAATACAAAATTGTGCATATTTGCATCTAAATTGGAGCAAATACCAAACAAAAAAATAGTTTGAAGTCCGCAATCTAGGTCTAATACTAGAATTCTAGATCCAATCATTAAGTACTTTTGCACAATCAAAGCAACCCCATCAATACTTGACATCATCAAAGTGCTAAGATCCTTCTAACTTTCCATTTACTTCTGTCAATCTTAGTTCAATATTTATTTAAGTCTTTTTATTGTATTATTTTCTTATCATTTATTAGAACTAGATAATCATTATTTGGAGGACACGTTTATATTCCTTGCATTTTGGTGAACTTGATGTTCAAACCCCTCTAGTGGTACCTAGGTGTAGGGCCTCCTATTTTTTTTATTTTTGATCTAATTTCTATTTTTTTTCTATTTTCAATCCAAATCTGAAACTTGTTTGCACTTACATTGCTAGTTTCATTTCCTCCACTATTGATTGTATGCGAAAACATCAACCTAGCCCCGTCTTCCACTCAGGAGAACTCCTAGACTTAATCCCACAATGGCATGGATCAAAATGCGTCTCCTATAGTTGAAAATCTAAATACATCATTTTATTTGAATAAAGAAGATTCTTTTGATTATTGGGCCCATCATGTTGATACCGATAAGAGAGATATTGCCAAAATAGACCACACGCTTAAAGAGGATTTGTCCCAACCTAATTATTAGACTAACCCTTTGGATCTAGCCAATGCTCTTCATAACATGCTTATGTCTAGATCTTAAGGAATAAAAGTCCTTAAAGTCATAGGGCAAAAGATGAATGCTTAAAGTTATCTTCATGACATGCTGACCTTCCTTTTCATTCACAAGCTTCTTGTTTCATTATTCCCTCCCAAAGTCGATCCCCTACCTTTTTACCCTACACACTCCACTTATCCCCTTGCTACTCCTTCCCCATTCATATCTCATCAAACCTACTCTTCTTACATTTTTACCACTATTACTTCTCTCCTCCTTGTTCGTACCTCCCATATACACCATAATGAACACTATACCCTCTGACACTCTAACTCATTCTTGTGATATGATTCCCCCTTCCACTAATATGTCACAATCTATTTATACTCCACCTATATCAACTCACATTCCTACCCATACAACCACTATCATCCAATCCACCCTTGAGACCATCACGAAGAGGATTGGTGATATTCAAAGTAGAGTGAGCACAATGCCTTTAAGTACAAAGGACATTACTTGTGAAATCAAGCATAATCATCTTGTTTATGTCATGTTGGCATAACTATTTCCTATGGGTTTTGTGGCCCCACATTTTGAAATGTACAATGGCGAGGGGGACCGCATGATTTATCTTAGATCTTCAGCACTACATATTTGTATTATATGTATGATGATCACTTGCTAAACTATTTTCACGTACATTAAAGGATTATGCACTCTACTAGTTATATTCACTGTCATGTGGTTCTATTCCCTCATATGTCAAGATTGCAAATGACTTTGTCCAGTATTTTCATGATAATATTAGTCTCAATTTCATATTTCTAATTTGTTTGAGTGTAAAGAAGGAAACAATGAGCACATTTATGATTATGTTAGACAATTTCAATAATTGTCTACCAATATGAATGATTAAATACCTAATGATGAGTTACAAAGTTTATTTGTCCAAAGGTTACTATAATCTACCCCAAAAATGACTTTCAGAGAATTTCCTCTGAAAGTCATAAAGCAAACATTACTTCGTTATGCACTTCGGAGAAAATTCTCTAAAGTACATAACTCGACCTACCCAATATGTACTTCGGATAATTTTCTTTGAAGTACATAATCCTTGCTAAATAAAAAACATGTAGTTTTGAGAATTTTCTTTGACCAGAATCCCAAGGTTCTTCCCTAAGATGCAATTCAGAGAAAATTCTCCAACCTACATCCTTTTCAAAAAAGTCCTTCCCTTATGCAAGGGCAGGGAATTTCTCCGCCCCTGCACTTATGTTATTTCCTACCCAATGTAGTTCGGAGATCAGAGATTTTCTCTAAACTACACAAACTTGAACAACCATGTGTAAGTCAAAGAATTTTCTCTGACGTACACATAAAACTTGTTCTGTCTCATGCAAGTTAGAGATTTTTCTCCAAACTACACCAAATACTATTCTGATGCAGAAGTGCAATTTTTCTTTGAAATCGCACATTCAATCAAAAATATTCTAACTCTAGAGAATGTCAATCTCCTCTTGTAGTTTACCAACAAATGTCAGAGGCTTCTCCTGCAATGAAGAATATGAAGTTCAAGTATCAAGAAGTGATCCCAATGTCCTCTAATATGGAATCAAATGTAGATAATATCAAGGACATTGAGATTGGTCATATGGACATGGCCAAATTTCTAGAGAGGATGAACAAACATCCAGTTGCATCTCACATGTAGGTTGTCCTTGATAGTAGTATTCACTTGGCTTCTGCTTTCCCAGTATCAGCGTAGAATCTAGAATTGTTTTTGGCAGCAGCTACTCAATTTGAAAAAGAGAGTAAGACTGTAAAGGACTTTGATGGTAAAGTAGTGATCCAACTTGATGCATAATTCCTCGATAAGTTTTTCAGTTGTCCAGACATTGAAGAGTATTTAGATGTTACTATGGAGTTAGCACATGATCATTATGATAAAAACATGGAGAGATGCAAAAGAAATATCAACTCTCGGTGGCTCAAGACTCCCAGGCCTACTATAGCAAGGTGGCCTAAAAACATCTATAGGAGTGAGTTCAATGAAGAGATGGGTGATTTAATTAGTCTTTTGAGTAGAGTCAAGGGACTTCTAACATTTAATACTTTTTAGGAATGGATGTGTTGGTATGTGGCGACTGATCATGCAAGTACTGTACACTAATTATGTATCCTTGCTAGGGTTTGGAGGTGCAAGCCTCAAAAAAAAATTCCTCTTTTTTGTCCGTTCGGAGTTAGTTGTTAATTTTTGTTAACTGACAAAAGAAAAATGACTTTGTAAAACCCTAATTCTAGAAGCTTCCAAAAAGCTTGTTATAAGTGGCTGGGATGTATGTTGCAGGTATGCATTCGTGAGATTGTAATCTAGTTTGCATTGGATAATAAAATCATTGGATGGTTGAGTTTCTGTGGATGTAGCCCATATTGGGTGAACCACGTTAAATTTCTGTGTTGATCTCTTTTGTGTTATTCCTCATTGTTATATTTGGGTTATTTAATCTGCATGTAATTCTTAGTGTTTATTGCTTTGATCTAACTGAACCCTAACAACTGGTATTAGAGCAGGTTGTGTTTTATCTGTAGGAAGGTCTCACAGTTGAGTGGGAGTCTCACGGTTAAGTGGAACAATGGCAAACGAGGGTAAATTGAAGGTAGATAAATTCAATGGATAAAACTATCAGTTATGGAAGATGCAGATGAAAGATTATCTCCATCAGAAGGATTTATGGAAGCCATTGGAAGGAATAGCCAAGAAACTAGAAACAATGACTGATGAGGATTGGGAACTTCTAGACAGAAAGGCACTAGGAACCATTCGGTTGTGCCTAACACCATCTGTGGCATCCAATATAACAGAAGCAAAAAAAACAAATGAAGTGATGAAAGCTTTGGCTAAATTGTATGAAAAACCATTAGCCTCTAATAAGGTATTTCTCATGAAGCATTTGTTTAATCTGAAAATGATTGAAGGTGAATTTGTGTCAAATCATTTAAATGAGTTTAATACGACTACCAGTCAATTAACTTCTGTAAAAGTGAAATTTGATGAACAGGTGAGGGCTCTCTTGGTTTTATGTTCTTTGCTAGAAAGCTAGAATAGCTTGGTAATTGTTGTAAGTAACTCTGTCTCTGGTTCAAATACTTTGAAATTTGATGATGTTGTTGGTGTTATCCTTAGTGAGGAAATGTGATAGAAAAGCATAGGAAAGAGTTTAACATTAGGTAATGCTTTGACTATAGAGAATAGGGGAAGAACAAAGGAGAGAGGAAAAAGCCCAACAAATTGCGAGAAGTCACAAGGGAAGTTGAAGAAAGGCGAATCTAAATCTAGAGGAAGAATGGATTGCTGGCACTGTGGAAAGATAGGACATGTGAAGAAGGATTGCTGGTCTCGAAAGGGCAAACAAGGAGATGGACAACATGATGATAGTAAGGAAGCTAATGTTGCAAGTAATAAATTACAAGATGCTTTAATTTTGTGTTTTGATAATGCGAATGATTCCTGGGTAATAGATTCAGAGGCTTCATTTCATGCCACACCCCATAGGAAATATTTTGTAGATTATGTTCAAGGTGATTTTGGATAGGTATATTTGGGTGATGATGAACCCTATTAGATTGTTGGAAAAGGAAAGATAAAAATCAAGTTGTAGAATGGAAATGAATGGTTGCTATAGGAGGTAAGGCATGTTCCAAATTTGAGAAGGAATTTAATCTCTACATGACAACTGGGTAGTGAAGGCTGCATAGTTACCTTTTAAGACAAAGTTTGGAAGGTCACTAAAGGTGCATTAGTAGTAGTTAAAGGTGAAAAGGTATGCACAGTGTATTTGTGTACTCGTAATACTTATTCTACCTTAGCTGCTACAGAAACCGTTGCTACTAAGATAGTTATAACACTTGCTATAGGGACAGAAACATAATTGTGGCACCATAGACTTGGGCACATGAGTGAGAAAGGGATGAAGATCCTTCACTCCAGAAAGTTGCTACCAGGTCTAAAGAAGATCGACTTGGAGTTCTGCAAAAATTGTGTTTATGGAAAACAAAAAAGAGTCTGATTTCTTAAAGTTGGGAAAGAGAAGAAGAGTGAGAAATTAGATCTTGTGCATTCAGATGTATGCAGACAAGCTCAAGTATCTTCTCTTGGTGGCTCTTACTATTATGTTACTTTTATTGATGCAACTAGGAAAACATGGGTGTATTTCCTAAAACAAAAATTAGAATTATTTGAAACCTTTAAAAAGTGGAAAGCTTTGGTTGAGAATGAGACAGGAAAAAAGTTGAAGTGTCTCAGATTTGATAATGGAGGTGGGTATTGCAGCAAACAATTTGAAAATTGTTGTTCATACAATGGAATCCATAGGCAAAAAACGGTTCCTGGAACCCCACAAGAAAACAGTGTGTCTGAGAGGATGAATAGGACCATTATGGAGTGTGCAAGGAGCATGAGATTGCATGCTGGACTACCCTTACACTTTTGGGTAGATGTTGTACATACCACTGTTTATTTGATAAACATGGGACCTTCAAATCCTTTGGATGGTGGCATTCCAAAGGAGGCATGGATGGGAAAAAATGTAAACTATTTATTTCTAAAAACCTTTTGTTGTGAATCTTTTGTCCATGTTGATATTGACAATAGAACCAAGCTTGAGGCTAAGTCTAAAAAATGTACCTTCATTGGATATGGAGTAGATGAATTTGGTTATTCGTTATGGGATTATGAAAATCATAAAATCATTAGGAGCAGGGATATTATATTCAATGAGAAGGTTATGTATAAGGAACAACTGCAAGAAAAGAAGCATGAATGGGAAAAAAAGAAATATGTGGTGCTAGATGAGATTCCAGAAAATAAAATGCCAGTGAGACTTGATGCTTAGCAACAACAAGTTATCCCATAGACTCCTACAAGTGTTAGGTGTTCTACAAGGATAACTAGACCTCCATAAATATTTTCTCCATCATTATATTCTATATTATTAACTGATTCTGGTGAACCTGAAAGTTATGAAGAAGCAATGCAGGTACATACCAAAAAGCAGTGGGAGCTAGGCATGAAAGAGGAAATGGATTCCTTGTTGCAGAATCAGACTTGGGACTTAGTCAAATTGCATGCAGGTAAAATAGCATTGCCAAATAAATGGGTTTATAGGTTGAAGGAAGAAGATGGAGGCAAGAAAAGATATCAGGCCAGACTCACGGTAAAAGGTTTTGCACAGAAAAAAAGTATAGATTTTGATGAAATATTTTCTCCGATTGTAAAGATGACTTCTATTAGAACTATTCTAAGTCTTGTGGCTGCGGAAGACTTGCATCTTGAACAACTAGATGTGAAAATAACTTTTCTCCATGGGGATTTGGAAGAGGAAATATACATGCAGCAACTATAGGGATATGAGGTCAAGGGTAAGGAGGATTTTGTGTGCAAGTTAAAGAAGAGTTTGTATGGCCTAAAGCAAGCACCTCGGTAATGGTATTTGAAATTTGATAGTTTTATGGCTAAACAAGGTTACAAAAGATGTCATTCTGATTATTGTGTTTATTTTAAAAAATTGGGTAATGACAACTATATTATCCTGTTGCTTTATGTTGATGATATGCTTGTTGCCGGGTCTAACATGCAACATATTAATGAACTTAAGCATAAATTAGCAAATTCATTTGCTATGAAGGATTTGGGTGCAGCAAAACAAATCCTTGGTATGAGGATCACACAAGACAGAAAAAATAGAAAATTATTTTTGTCTCAAAGTGAGTATGTAGAGAAGGTGTTGAAAAGGTTTAACATGCAGAATGCAAAAGCAGTTAGTACACCTTTGCCTAGTCATTTTAACTTGACTAAGGAGATGTGTCCAAAGACATAAGAGGAGGCAGACAAAATGTCTAAGATGCCATATGCATCAACAGTATGCAGCTTGACGTATGCAATGGTATGCACAAGGCCAGATATTGCACATGCAGTGGGAGTTGTGAGTAGGTATATGAGCAATCCTGGAATGGAACATTGGAATACGGTAAAGTAGATTCTTCGATATTTGAGAGGTACTACTTCAAAGAAACTATGTTTTGGAGGAACAAATTCTGCTTTAAAAGGATATGTTGACTCTAATCTGGGGGGTGATATTGATAGGAGTACTACAAGGTATGTTTTTACTATAGGACGTACTACAGTAAGTTGGATTTCAAGGCTACAAAAGGTTGTTGTGCTTTCAACCATTGAAGCTGAGTATGTTGCGGCTACAGAAGCTAGCAAGAAGATGATTTGGTTACAACATTTTTTGGAGGAATTGGGGCAAGACCAAGAAGATAGCCCTTTGTACACTTATAGCCAGAGTACCATTCATCTTGCTAAGAATTTAGCTCTGCATTCAAAAACTAAGCACATACAGCTTAGATACCACTTCATCCGGTCAGTTTTGGAGGATGGACAGTTGTAGTTAAAGAAAATTCACACAAGTGAGAATCCCGTAGATATGTTCACAAAGGAAGTTACACAGGAGAAACTGATTTCCTCAACAGTTTATGTTTGCCTTCACGACTGATAATGGTGGATATAAGAAACCAGCCAGGCCTGTAATCTAGTGGGAGCTGCAATTGCAACAGTATCGTCCAGGATCAATCTCCAAGTGGGAGATTGTTTGGTGTTGAGCCTGATTAGTCTCCAAGTGGGAGATTGTTGGTATGTGGCGACTGCTCATGCAAGTACTGTACACTAGTTATGTATCCTTGTCAAGAAGGACAATTAGAATATATATCGAGGTAAACAAATAAGTGATTCTATTTGCCAACAACTCTCTGAGGTATATACTTCATTGAAATTCTATATGACATCATATTTGGTATATGTTGCTTCTTGCATGAGGTCTTTCCCTAGCTTGTCTTCAGTTGATGATAAATACATGTACTAGTGTATGAGTAGTATCCGCAATTGACTCTTAAAGAGAGTCTCAGACATTTCAAAAGGGTTAATGATGCCTTCTTCTACAGGTACATTTGCATGTTTGAGAAGGATCTTGAAAAGAAAAGGGTTTCAGATGCTACATGGGAATAGGAGAAGAAGGTTGGCTACATATTCCTTCAATTTCCAACCTTCACTTACATCAGGGTTGAGTGTTTCAATGAGCAACCCTATATTTTGCCTAGGTATCCTAGGGATAAATTAATATTGATGAAATTATGCAAACAAATGATGAATGCACATAAGAAATAAGCAGAATCTCATAGAGATGGCTTCAAGTTCCTGGTTACCATTGGCCGGTACATAGTATCAACAATCCCAAAGGCTAAGGCAATGGAAACTGAGTTGTAATGGATAACCCTAAAAAGGTTCAAGAGATGAGTTGACTTTGATTACAGGGGTATGAAAGATAAGCTCAAAGGCAACTACACTCATGTACATAAAATTGAAGATATATGGGCTGAGTGTCAGACTCATGAATAATTGAGGAAGATGGACTACAGTTTGCTTACCTTGGAGAAAATCAACCTTTTCCAGCTTGCTAATATTACTGATGATATGCAAGATAAGGATGATATATTTGACCCTTCATATGAAGGTAATAAAATTGAGTCAACCCCTCTTCTGCTCATTCAATTTTCACAGAAGGAATCCACTTCCATAAGGGACAGGTTCCAACTTGTTCTTGTAAACACCAATTTATGGTTAGAAATGAAAGGGATAAATATAAAACTATTCAAGATAAGTTTAGAAGAGGAGCATGTTGAAGGTGCCTCTAGCAAGAGAGAGGAGTTGAGGACTAAGAACAAGGAAGATACTCTTGGTTCTTCACATAAGCTGAAATTTGTTTTCAAAAACAAAGGAGAGAAAGGTAAGGGTAAATAAAAAGAAGCAACATCTACCCAAGTAGATGTTGAAGAAAATCCCGTTGTTTTGAATGACAAGTTCCTCCTGTTGCTTCTCAGTTGGAGTCATGTCAGGTATTACCTCCTTCCTCACTTCCTATTGTGTCAACCATGCCTACTATGTTTGATACCCCTACTATGTCTATACAAACCATCTATTCATCTCCTTCATCACCCATGAGTGAGTTATTTTTCCAAAGCCCTCCTCATGGCAATATGGAACACATGTTTGACTCACTTTCCTCTTTACCTAGTCCTACAGGTTTGTCATCATTAAACCCTGATCCATTCATTACTACTTAGTTGGACTTTGATAATTTCATGTCTACTCCTACATCCAAAGTGTCAACTGAGGTTAACCCTACTGTTGTGTTAACTCAAACACCACCCATTGTCACTTCCACTCCCTTGGTACCCACCACATTATCGGGTACCTCTATTCCACTTTCCATTCCACTCATCTCACAAACCATTGATCCTACCCCGTCATCACAATCCTTGGGGACACAAACCAAAGAAGATTCATCTATTCTTCCCCCTTGGTTAATTTCACAAAAAATCGAAGAGGAAGAAAGAAGCTATGTCACTTGATGATTTTGATTTTGGCCAACTAGTTGCAGCAAAGCCTAAATCAGCAAAGAAGGTTAAAACAATATCAAGGGTGATCATTGATCCATCTGGTAATAAGTATGTCGAGGTTATTGTGCCTCCAAAGGGAAAAAGTATTGAAGAAATCCAAGTTTCTGACTATGCCATCTCAAGGATAGAACTTGGTAAGCAAACACATGAAAGTGCAAATGAGGACCTACGGGCAACATTGGCCACCTTGCTTGAAAGGTATGATAGAGACAAGTTGATCAAGGATCAACTTAAGATGTAGATATAACAACTAACTTCTGTTCTCCTTAAGATAGCCCAATCTTTAGAGCAAGTAGAACTTGTTGACACATGTGTTGATGAAGAAGCCATCCAAAAGGCTGAGAAGATTGGAGCTCAAGGTCGGGTAGTCAGTGCCTGGATATAAAGACTGTTGGCCCAAGGGACTCAACTAATATGGTCTTCTATTGATCTTTACAACAACTTGGGTGAAGTGAAATCAGAAGTGAACAAGACACTTGATACACTTTCATAAGACTTGCAGCTAACAGAGAAAGATATTCATACATGGACTTGGCTGTGGGAATTCAAGTTGGAAGTTCTGGTAGAGCATGGGGTGATCCCCAATGGAAAGGTTTTTGTAGAATATAGGGAAGCCATGAAGAACAAGAAAGAAGTCCTCCAGAGTTTAATCAAGGATCTCAAGGAAGCCCTAGATGTGAGCATAGACAAAGGGCTAGATATTTCTTATAAGATTGGGGAGCTTCCTTTCCAGATGTTGGATGACAGTCAGAAGACCCTCCCTGTGGAAACAATTATCCAAGAATTCACTACATTAAGTAGAGACAGAAGCTTTCACATTGGCTTCAATTGATAAGCTAGTGGATTTTCAAGTGATTTTAGATAAATTGAAAAGAATTCTAGTTAGACACAAGGCTGTGCCTATCACCATAGTGGACTCCATAACAAGAGTCCTTACCATCTCAAGATACACACCAGGACCAGATGATAATGAAGTCAAAGTGGCCCTGAAGAGATATGAAGATTTTCTGGAGAAGGAAAAAGGGGAAGAAATTCCTTTGTCTTCAGACAGTTAGATTATTTTCAAATCTTTCTTATGTAGTTTTGTTACATGTAATTGACATCTTATATGTCATTTTGTAATATGTAATTTGCAAGTAGGAATAATACAGTGTCCTAAACCAAATTGGACTTAGTTTAGAATAAGTCAAAGTAGTTGTAATTTTCCTATTTTTTGCTCATAGCTCCTCTCTATAAATAAGAGGGGGCTCTTTTGTAAATATTATCTTTTAGCTATTGAAGTGAAATGTTGCCGCTTTGAGAAGCAAATTGAGACTCTGTGTTCAAATTGCAAATCTTTATTCAATCAATATAAGAAAAGAAAGTGGGCATTCAATCTTTGTGTTGGAACAAGCTTGTGGTGTATTGGGAATGTTCCTACAATTTTTCCATTGCATTTTCTTGTGCATTTGATCAAATCATGGTATGAATCTAAATAATCTGGAAGGTGTTCTAAATCTGATTTTGATGTCTTTAGGTTGCAATATCATTTATAGATTTGTGTCTTATGTTTGTGATTTGAGGTGACTTGAAAGGCTTTGGGGTACGAGTTATCATCTTAGATTGTTCAATCTTCTTGTGGCATATGGTGGGGACTTTGGGCTGCACTCTATTCCATACCTCTTCATTTTCCAATTAGCATAAGGAATAGCAAAAGACTTTGAGCTTTTGTAGTTTTCTTGTTGTTGACACACCTTGGTATTATTTTAGTTACTCTTACGTTTAGCTAATCTGGATATCAATTATTATTGCTCCAATAAGTAGTTTGTGATTTATCATATATTGTAAATGTTAAAGGGTTTTTATTATAAGTTTGTAAGTGGAACATCAATTCTGAAAAAAGAGAATTGGATGATGGAAACACCCACATGATAGATTTAGTATAAATAAGCATATTTAATTACTTGTTGATCATAGTTAGCAATAAGAAGGGCACCTCCCCTTTCTATGAGGAGAGATTTTATCTCATCATAATATGGGTGATATAACCATTTTGTCTACGACAAAATATTCACCCAACAGTTTTTGACAACTCTAATGGGGAATTGGACACGCAACCAAGAACCACACTCATTGGTTGAATCACACTAGCACCTTATTATTGTAGTTATCTTTGTTGTTGTTGATCTCTCTCGTTCTTGTTAAGTTTACAATTTGACAGAACAAAATTATACCCATGGTAGAAGGGAAAGAGGACTCATAGATCCTACATTTGAGTTGTTGCAAAAGCATAACTTTGATCTTTTTCATGCACGTACGAGGTCACCTCTTTAGTGTACAATGATTTTTCCTCCTACCAACGCAAGATCTCCTATACTAGAGGAATCTTTCAACGCTTGTAGGGTCCTGCCTATCACACGACTACAAGGGTTTGTTATTCCTCCATTCAACCCCGACAGAATGGCTACTCTAGGTCCATGGTGAAATGATTTTGGTCCTTTGAATTTGACACCACCAGTGCATGATCTACCTCATTGGTTGCGGAAGAACTTTGCCAAGTTCTATGGTGACATCTGGCAAGCAACACCTAGATGAATACATTGTTGCATTCTACATTACATGCGAAGTTCTTGGAGTGAAGTATGAAGACGTTTCTATAAGATTGTTCATAAAAAAATCCAAGGTGTTGCAGCTGATTGGTTTTACCATCTTACAACATGAAGTATCACAAGTTGGGCAACATTTTGAACCAAGTTTGAAGAGAGATTCAAGCCAACAAAAGATGCTCATGCCTTTTTGGCCCAACTCACTCAAATGAAGAAGGAACCACATGATCCCATGCATGAGTTTGTGGCAAAGTTCAATAAGCTGAAGAATAGGATCCCAACTATTGCACAACCCACAACTAAGAACTTTAAGTGTTTCTTCGTCAATACTCAATTGCTTGAAGTAAGTTTTCTTCTATGAAGAGCAACCCCAACTGATCTTGCAGTTGCTCAAAGTTTATCTACTAAAGTAGAGGATGATTTAATCCTGGCGGGAAAATTGAGGAAGGATTCAATCAAGCCTAGAGGGTAATTCTCTTCAACTTTACCTTCTACTAGAACCACAGATCCTATGGTGCAAAAGCTGGCAAATGAATTGTTGGCCCTCAAGAAGCAAATGTCCCAAGGTTTGTCCATTCTTTCGTACAAGAACATTCCAAGGAGAACATATCCAAATGCTTCTAACTACCCTAACAATGATGCAAGGAACCAGAATCAGAATAGGATTCCCCCACCACAAGGAAGACTTGTGTTGGAGGTGCCACCTATTAATGCAGTAGTAGGTTTTTTTGAGTTTGAACAAGATGATCTTCCAGAGTTAGAATATACCCCAGGAGATGGTGCTAATCTCTTCATAGAGGATGAAGCAGAAATATATAGCTCCTAATAAGTCCAAACTCCTCCAAAAGTGCACCTGTTGCCCCTAAACCAAATCCTGAACAAACTAATGTGGTTGCAACTCCTTCATCTACTCTAGGGAAAATAAAACCTTTCTATATTTCCCTGCTTGTCAATGGTCACAAGCTCAGTAATTACATCACTGATTTGGGTGCCTCCGACAATGTGATGCCAACCAAAGTAGCTAATGCTTTGGGATTAACTTTGACAAAAAATTTTGGCTGTTGCTTTTCAATGGAATCCAAGCAAGTACCCTTCATAGGGCAAATCAAAGATGTTTAGTTTACATTTGCTGCTTTTCCTGAGAAGAGGATAAAGATGACAGTTCTTGTAGCTGATGTTCCAGCTTCATATGGAATATTGTTGGAATGAAATTTTTGCAAGGATATTGGTGGTGAAATCAATATGGATTGGTCTAAGGCTAGAATACCTGTCAAAGGTGTTATGCATAAACTTCATCCAAAAAGGGAAGCTAAGTACACTATGACAAAGACCGAGGATTTGAAAGCTTATATTCTCTTTGAAGCCTTTGGAATGGGCACCTATTTCTTGACCATGGATGAAGTTCCTGAGTCATCGGATGATATTCCAAGTGAAGGATAGGAAATTGATGAATCATCCTCTTCAAGTGAAGAGATTCTAGATTTTGAAACTGTCAAGGTAGGAAGTTCAAATGATGTTTGGAATTTAGAGTTTGATGGTAGAGTTGTTCTTCAACTAGATCTGGAGCAAGGATAGTTCTAATATCCCCAGAAGGAAAGATCTTCCCTTTTTATTTCAAGTTGCAATTTTATAATACTAACAACACTGTAGAGTATGAAGCTTTGATGTTAAGAATAGATGTTGCACAAAAGAAAGGAACTAAAAATCTTCATGCACAAGGTGATGTTGAATTGATTGTTTGCCAGGTGAGAAATCTATATCAGATAAAGAATGAACGATTAAGGCATTACCACAATTGGGTTTGGGATTGCATTGAATATTTTGATGCCTTTGACATATCTGTAGTCCCAAGGGAATACAATGATAGGATAGATTCTTTGGCCATATCAATCCACTCTCATGGTACCTCATAAGGATTTCAGGGGAAGCAAGTATACCATTGAGTTGGTATTTTGACTCAGTGTTCCTAATAATGCCAATCATTGGAAAATTTGCAATAGTGATGATCAAATCATCACCTTTGGAGAAGGCAAAAAATTTCATTGAATTATACTTTGAAGGGAGTGACTCTACTCCTCAGGAATCAATCTTTGAGGTAATTTAAGAAATTGGTGAAGATATTCTACAATTGAAAGGGAATAATATTCCCAAACAATTGGTTTCTCTGGAGAAATGTTTTGATAAGCACGATCACTTTATCAAATGGCAACAATAGTTTAGACGAGATTCATCGATAGAGGTTGAGAAATTCAATTTGGGTATAGAGGATGATCCCAAAATGGTAAACATTGGGAACTATTGCTCGCTAGAGGAAAGGAAGAAGTTTGTAGCACTTCTATGATAGTACATTGATGTGCTAGCCTATTCATATGCTGATTTGAAGTCTTTCCATCCCAAGGAAGTTCAACATGAGATTCCTCTCAAGTATGGGTTTCTACCTCATAAGTAGAAACAACAGCAGTACAATCCCAAGTTCTTAGGTACCATTCTTGCAAGATCCAAAAGATGTTAAATGCTAGGATCAATTTTCCTATTCATCACTCAACATGGATGTCTAACATCATCCATATGAGGAAGAAGAATGGAGAAATCCATATTTGTGTAGATTTCTGTAATTTGAACTAATCATCGTTGAAAGATAATTACCCATTGCCAGTAATGGATCAAGCACTACAAACAGTGATGGGTTCAGAAATGTTGTCTATGTTAGATGTTTTTTCAAGATACAACCAAGTGGATGCGTGTGAAAAAATCAGCACAAAACCACCTTCACTAGTACTCCATGGGGCACCTTTACATATTGTAGAATGCCTTTTGGGTTGATCAATGTTGGTGCCACTTTTCAAAGGGCGATGGACCCGACTTTCTACGATGATATGGCTAAGTTTATTGTGGTCTACCTTGATGATTTGACTATCTCCTCCAAGAACCATCAAGATCATTGTCATCACTTACAACAAGTGCTTGAAATGTGTCGTCAACATGGGATATCTCTCAATCCCAGGAAATCCATTTTTGGGGTTACTGAAGGTAAGCTTCTTGGGCACATTGTCTCTAAAGAAGGTACCAAGATTGATCCTAAACAAGTCAAGTCTATTCAAAGTCTCACCCTGCCATCCAAAAGGATAACAATGCATTCCTTCTTTGGTAAGGTTAACTTCTTGCAAAGGTTTATACCTAATTTTGATGAGAAGGCACGTCATATCATTGATATGATGAAAGGAAAATCAACCTTCCATTGGAATGCGGAAGGGAATGCTGCATTTCATGAGATAAAGGAAGCAATTGCTCATGCTCTAGTCTTAGTCTTCCCAGACTATACCAAGGACTTCATCATGTACAATTATGCTATAGATCACACTTTATCTACCATCTTGGTGTAGCAGAACAGAGAAGGGATTGAATATCCTATAGCCTTCATGAGTTGTCCTCTAAAGACTCATGAACTCAAGTATTCACCAATGGAGAAACATGCTTACTCTACAGTGAAAGAGGTTAAGCACTTCAGGTATTACATTCTCAATTCTCATACCATAGCATTGGTGCCATATTCAACAGTTAAGTCCATCTTGACTCAACAAAAAATTAGGAGCAAGAGAGGTAAATGGATCGCCAAGATCCAAGAGTATTATATTGAGATCAAGCCCACAAATCTATTGCGTGGGAAAGGTTTGTGCCAGCCTATTGCTGATAAAAAACCAAAAGAAATATCTAGTGAGGAGGGAGCAGATATCAAAGAACTTCCCATAGTCTTGTTCGTAAGCACAATGGACGAGTGGTATTCCAACATTGCACATTTCCTCACATGTGGAGAGTGTCCAGAACATTTGTCTTACAAAGAGAAAAGGACAATCAAGCTTGAAGGATGCAAACTTCATTCTTTGGGACAATGGTTTGTACAAAAGAAGCATTGACAAAATTTTCTGCGATGTATGGACAAAGCACACCACGACAAGTTGTTGGAGTCTTTTGACAACTTAGCATGTGGAGGACATTTCTCAGCTCCAGTTACAACTCACAAAATTTTGCAAGCAAGTTACTACTGGCCTACACTTTTTCAAGTTGCATATGCTTGGGTGCATAGATGTGAGTAGTGCCAGCAGTTTGTGGGGAAACCTAAGTGGAAGCCCTACCCCTCAATCCAGTAGTAATTGAAGAGCCCTTCTAGCAATGGGGTATTAACTTCATTGGTGTAGTGAATCCACCATCAAGTGCAGGTCATAGCTATGTTCTCATAGCTACTAACTATTTCACCAAGTGGGTGAGGCAATTCTTGTCAAGCATGCCACTTCAGAGGTTGTTTGCAACTTCCTCAAGGAAAACATTATCTCAATGTTTGGAGTACCTAACAAGATAGTGGAAGAAAATGCTACATGTTTCTCATCTCATGAGATAACTGAGTTTTATTTTGATTATGGGATCACTCTTTCTCATTCTTCTGACTATTACTCCCAAGGGAATGGTCAACCTGAATCAAGCAACAAAGACCTGGTCACCAGAATCAGGAAGTTGGTTGAAGAAAATTAGAATTCCTGGCACAAGCCATTGTATGATGCATTATGGGCTGATCTCATCACTCCCAAGCGAGTGATTGGCATGTCCCCTTTTCAACTCTTGTATGTCTTGAATGCAGAGATACCCATCACATTGGAGCTACCTGCTCTAAGATTAACCAAGGCAATTGAGGATGAGACTTTTGAAAGTTCCATAGATAAGCATGTCATGTTCCTTATTAAACTTGAGGAACAACACGTGAAGGTGGTGGATCACATTGTTGAAGATCAAAGTCAAGTCAAGAAGCTTTTTGACAAGAAGGCCAAGCCATGATATTTCCAAGTTGGGGATCTAGTTCTTTTATGGGACAAGAGAAGAGATCCAAAAGGGATGCATGGAAAGTTTGATTCTTTGTGGAGAGGCACTTTCTTGATTCACCAACTCTGTGGTAAAAATAGTTTCCTTTTGGCATATTAGGATGGAATGTACCATTCCCATTGCCCCACAGTGGAAAACATTTGAAGCTTTTCATTCAGTGAAGTTCTAGATAAGTTTGTACATTTTGTATATTTGTGTATAGTCTTTTTGTTTTTGTCATCTTGTGTTGAGTTTATCACCTAACTCTATAGCCCAATGGATGGATGAAGGAATTTAGAGTTCTGGGATTCTTCTCCCTTCGTTCATTTCAAAGAATGATCGAAGGAAGCTCTCTAGTTAGAGCTAGCTATTATCCTCAAATTTAGCTAACTCATTTCGTGGGATAACCCCTACAAAACTTGTTCATTTCATAGCCCATGACCTCTACGCACACAAAGCAAGGCAAAATTGAATTGGCCTTATGTGTTGTAAAACGCCCCAAAAAGTCATTTTAAGTGGCATTAGTTTTCCCCTTTTGAAAAATGCAAAATTAGGTTTTTCATACTTGGTATTTTTCTCTAACGTGCAAAGTCACAATTTTTTTGTGACATTGCATTTTTGCCTAATATGTAAAGTCACAATTTTTAGCGACTACTCTTTTTGAAAATTTTAGTTGTGTAATTGTGGAGAATTTTTCCGCAACTACATCCTACCCCAACACATTTGGGCATTAATGGAAAATTAATGTAGGGTTATATATATTTTTACTATGTTGGTTTTCTATTTTAATCATTCCTTTTTACCGTTTACCTATTGCCATTCCTGTGCTTGCTTGCCACCTACTTTGTTGGATTGTTCATGGCCATCGCATGGATTTTCCTCAACCTTTGTAGATCCCAGGTGAGTTTTGTTATTGTTTCTTTTTGTTTCCTTTTGGTTTCATTTTATTGTGGATCTTTTTTAAAACCCTAGGTAGTGTCAGCATTGGCCGTCATTTAAAACACAATAAGGGGGGTCGTGTAGATGTTCAACCCCTCGAGTGATAACCCATGGATGTGGTTTGAAGAATAATCTCTAGGCCACATTGTTAAGACAATTATTTCAAAACCTTTACACCTGTTTTAATTCCTACTCAGTTGCTGCAATTACCATCCACGGTAAACACAATGTTTTTCTTAGAGGTTTTTCTCCAAACAACACCTATCCTTGAGCCATCAAAGAAATGACTTTTAGAGAAAATTCTCTAAAAGTCATAACTTAGAGATCTACCCAAAAAATGACTTTTAGAGAATTTTCTCTGAAAATCATAAAGCAAACATTACTTTGTTATGCACTTCGGACAAAATTCTCTAAAGTACATAAGTTGACCTACCCAATATGTACTTTTGAGAATTTTCTCTGAAGTGCATAATCCTTCCTAAATAAACAAGATGCAGTTTGGAGAATTTTCTCTGACCTGCATCCCAAGGTTGTTCTCTAAGATGCAATTTAGAGAAAATTCTCCAACCTGCATCCTTTTCAAAAAACTCCTTCCCTTATGCAAGGGCAGAGAATTTCTCCACCCCTACACTTATGTTATTTCCTACCCAATGTAGTTTAGAGATTTTTCTCTGAACTACACATTTACTTGATCAACCATGTGCAAGTCAGAGAATTTTCTCTGACCTACAAATAAAACTTGTTCTATCTCATGCAAGTCAGAAACTTTTCTCCAAACTACACCAAATATTATTCTGATGCAGAAGTGTAGTTTTTCTTCAAATTTGCACATTCAAGTGAAAATATTATAACTTTGGGGAATGTCAACCTCCTCTTGCAATTTCCTAGCTAATGTCAGAGGCTTCTCCTATGAAGAAGAATATGAAGTTCAAGTATCAAGGAGTGATTCCAATGTCCTCTATGGAATGAAATGTAGATAATATCAAGGACATTAAGATTGGTCTTGTGGACATGGCCAAATTTCTAGAGAGGTTGAATAAACAACTAGTTGCATCTCAGATGCAGGTTGTCCTTGATAGCAGTATCCACTTGGCTTTTGCTTTCCCAATATCAACACAAAATCCAGAATTTGTTTTGGCAACAGCTGCTCACTTTGACAAAGAGAGCAAGACTGTAAAGGACTCTGATGGTAAAGTAGTAATCCAACTTGATGAAGAATTCTTTGATAAGATTTTTTAGTTGTCCAGACATTGAAGAGTATTCATATGTTACTATGGAGTCAGCACAGGATCATTATGATAAAAACATGGAGAGGTGCAAAAGAAATATCAACTCTCGGTGGCTCAAGACTCCCACGCCTACTATAGCAAGGTTGCCTAAAACCATCTATTGGAGTGAGTTCAACAAATAGATAGGTGATTTAATTACTCTTTTGAGTAGAGTCAAGGGACTTCCAACATCTAATACTTTTCAAGAATAGATGTAATAGTACATTGTGATCATCAAGAAGGACAATTAGAAGATATACTGGGGTAAAAAAATAAGTGATTCTATTTTCCAATAGCTCTCCAAGGTATCTACTACATCAAAATTCAATATGACAACATATTTGATATATGTTGCTACTTGCATGAGGTCTTTCCCTAGATTGTATTCAGTTGGTAATAGAAGACATGTACCAGTGTATGATTACTATCTACAATTCACTCTGAAAGAGTGTCTCAAACATTTTAGAAGGGTCAATGATGCCTTCTTCTATAGCTACATTTGCATGTTTGAGAAGGATCTTGAAAACAAAAGGGTTTCAAATGTTGCATGGGAACATGTGAAGAAAGTTGGCTACATATTCCTTCAATGTCCAACCTTTACCTACATCAGGGTTGGGTGTTTCAGTGAGAAACCCTATATGTTTCCTAGGTATCCTGGGGACAAATTAATATTGATGGAATTATGCAGACAAATGATGAATGTGCATAAGAAACATGCAGAATCTCATAGAGTTGGCTTCAAGTTCCTAGTTACCATTGGCTAGTACACAATATCAACAAACCTAAAGGCTAAGGCAATGGAAACTGAGTTGCAATGGATAACCCGGAAAGGGTCAAGAGATGAGTTGACTTTGATTATAGGGGTATGAAAGATAAGCTCAAAGGAAACTACACTCATGTATATAAAATTGAAGATATATTGGCTAAGTGTAGACTGATGAAGATGTGAGGAAGCTGGACTACAATCGACTTACCTTGGAGCAAATCAGAGATTTCCTGCTTGTTGATATTCCCGATGATATGCAATATGGGGATGATATATTAGACCCTGCATATGAAGGTAATAAAATTGATTCAACCCCTCTTCTACCAATTCAATGGTCACATAAAGAGTCCACTTCCATAAGGGATAGTTTCCAACTTGGTCATGCAAACACCAATGTATGGTTAGAAAGGAAAGGGATAAAGATAAAACTATTTAAGATAGGTTTAGAAGAGGAGCATGTTGAAGGTGCCTCTAGCAAGAGAGAGAAGTTGAGGACTAAGAACAATGAAGATACTCCTGGTTCTTCATAGAAGCTGAAATTTGTTTTCAAAAACAAAGGAGAGAATGGCAAAGGTAAAGAAAAAGAAGGAACATTTGCTCAAGTAGATGTTGAAGAAAAGTCCATTGTTGCTGAATCACAAGTTCCTCCTATTCCTTCTTAGTTGGAGTCATCTCAGGTATTACCTCCTTCCTCACATCCTATTGTGTTAGTCATGCCTGCTGTGTTTGATATCCATACTGTGTCTATACAAACCATGTATTCATCTCCTTCACCACCCATGAGTGAGTCATTTTTCCAAATCCCTCCTCATGGCAACATGGAACATATGTTCAACTCACTTTCCTCTTTGTCTAGTCCTATAGGTTTGTCATCATTAAATCCTAATCTATTCATTAATACTTAGTTGTAATTTGATAAGTTCATGTCTACTTCTGCATCCAAAGTGTCAACTGAGGTTAACCCTACTGCTGTGTTAACTCAAACACCAACCACTGTCACTCCCACTCCCATGGTATCCACCACATTAATGAGTACTTCTGTTCCACTTTCCATTCCATTTTCCATTCCACCCATCTCACAAGCCATTGATCCTACCCCGTCATCGCAATCATTGGTGACACAAACTGAAGAAGATTCATCCATTCTTCCCCCTTGGTTAATTTTAGAAAAGCCAAGGAGGAAGAAGCAAGCTGTGTCACCTGATGATTTTGATTTTGGTCAACTAGTTCCAGAAAAGCCTAAATCAACAAAGAAGGATAAAACAATATATTGATTCATCTGGTAATAAGTATGCTGAGGTTGATGTGCCTCTAAAGGGTAAATGTATTGAAGAAATCCAAGTTTTTGACTATGCCATCTCAAGGATAGAATTTGGCAAGCAAACACATAAAAGTGCAGGCAACATTGGCCACCTTTATTGAAAGTTATGACAAAGACAAGTTGATCAAGGATCAAGATGTAGGTAGAACAACTAACTTCTGTTCTACTTAAGATAGAAAAATCTTTAGAGTAAGTAGAACCTGTTGACACATGTGTTGATGAAGAAGCCATCCAAAAGGATGAGAAGATTGGAGCTCAAGGTCAGGAAGTCAGTGCCTAGATAGAAAGATTGTTGGCCCAAGGGACTCAAGTAATATGGTCTTCTATCGAGATTTACAACAACTTGGGTGAAGTGAAATCAGAAGTGAACCAGACACTTGATATGCTTTCACAAGACTTGTAGCTAACAGAGCAATATATTCATACATGGACCTGTTGTGCCTTTCACACATGCCCCATATTATCAAATGGAAACCCCCTTTTTTTTCTTTGGCTTAGAATATCAACCTTTCTCCCTTATGATAATGAGAGTGAAATTGTGCTTAGATTGTAGGATTTGTTTCAGATTTGAGTATGTGGAGTCATTTGATGCCTTTTCAGATTGGTCTGGAGGAGTCTTGATTGGGTTTGTGCTTGAGAAATAGCCATTTGTTACCTTTTGTGTTGAAATTAGGTGTTACTGCATCTTGTGTCAAAATCTAGTGTCACTGGATATAGTGCTTGAAACTATAATTGCAAGAGGTGTCATGTTGAAATTCCTAGTTTCCATGCCTTAGAATTGCAAAATCATGTCAAATTCCACAACAGTTCACTAAGGGGTCCATATGCCTTCATCCTGATATATGTTCCTGATACCCTTAAATTGGCTAAGTCTGATGTCTTGAAACCTTAAAATTTTGACTAAGTCTAAAATCTAGTGGATCCTCAAAAATCTAGAATCTGCATGTTAAATCACATGGATCCGGGACCTATCTCAAACATCCTGACAGTATATTTCAAAATATTTAAAGAAACATATACTTAAATATATTTTTAAATATACTATCATCTAGGCCTTAAAAAATCTAGTAGAAAAACACCTCCTACTGCACTTTGCACTTAAATCCAGTATAACTAGGTATCAACGTTGGATCCCATTCGCATACCTCAATGCTAAAAATCACGATCATTGGACTTGAGCTAAAAAACATGCTCATCAGATATGTCTACTTGACCTTAAAACCTCTGCATATCCTGTGCTTATCAATTCCCCACTAAGAATGTTTTGCGCTAAATTGCCTTCCTACATGATATATCTGGTAGGGGCAAAAATGCCCGCTATCCGGTTACATTTAGTTTCCTCGCTGACCAAGGTTTAAAACCATCATTTTGACTTGCGCTAAAATACTTGCCTACTGCCTTGCACTGAATTTGACCTTTACTGCACATATCCGATAGGAGACCAAATCCCTACCGATCCGATGACCTAGGAAATCCCCACTAAATGTATTTTTAAGGCTAGCGCTAAAATTGATCTCTACTAGATATGTCCAGTACCCCTAAAAATCCCCACTTTTTGTTAATTTGGGCTAAAAAACTAATTTTTTCAAGGTGCAAATTGGATTGTTAGTGGTGAATTTGAATTACATATCCATTTATCACATCATGATGAATATTTTTAGCATGTTATTGTGGATTTTAAGCATGTTTGGCATCAATTAATGTCACTGCACCTGAATGTCCAGTACCCCCCCAAAATCTTGCTTTTTGTAAAAAAAAAGGCTATAAAAACATGAAAAAATGTCTCCAAATGGATCCTAATGGCCACAAAAACATTCTAGATCATTATATTGGCCAAATGGGTACTTGAAAAAGATAAAACTTTCAGAAAATCTTGTGAAAATAACTAGATTTTTGGAATTGTTCACAAGGAAACAACATTGACATTGAGTTGTTCCGGACTGATCCATGGTTGCAAATGGACATATCTTGATTTAATTGATGGAAAATGATTTTTTATGATGAAATTGATTCTTGGTATTGTGAATTGTAGGTTTGAGAGGACAAATGAGCTAACTGGAGCTGTTTTGGAGGGATGCAAACTCAAAGGTACAATGCTGATCTGAATATGTAGAACCTTCATTTTGTCAACCAAATTGCTGCTGCACATGCAAGAGGAAGTCATTATTATGTCCAAGGTGATGGATATAAGTCCCAAGAGATTGAAGACACTAAAAAGAATGCCCACATCACTGTTGTTCTTGTAGATCTTGTTGAATGTCCAGGACTTGTTCACAGCAGTCTACAATTGTCCCAGTCATTTAGTCATGCAATGTTGATCCAGCTAACATCCAGTTGAATATATCTTCAAAAAAAATGTGCCACATACTCTTCTTGACTTATGAACACAGTGGAAAAGTTATTTGTCCCACTAGACAACTCAAAAAGTTGCTATTTCGTCTTGTTCTCATGAGCTAAAAAGTTGTAATTTTGTCTTTTTCCTACAAGACAAAAGTAAGTCCATGATTGTAACTACCCATTGACCAAATTAAATGCCATGTAATCTGAGCCATTGGTGTTGAGTTAATCTCCACCTTCTATTGAAAAACTTAGTATGCTTGCCTCTCTATATAAGGGCAACAACTCTCATTGTAAAAGATATGAGAAAGCACTAAAGAAAGGATTATTGAAACTCTGCCATTTTTCTGAATCAATACAAATAGAATTTCATTTGCCTCTGCCATTTGAGTTCATTTTATTGATTGGATATGGTTATCATGGTTCCTCTTCACCTTTCTAATTAGTTATTTGGTTGCATTTGTGGTTAATTATTCATATATTTGATGTATTTCCTATCCATACCATTAATGGCTTGCTGATTGTATGTCATTGTGCATGGTTAGTTTGGGTATATTTTATGAGATAAGTTTGATTGTGTGATTTCATTGAGTTGCGCCAGGAATTGGGTGTTGAATGACCCCTCCACAATTTGAAAATCATTATATTTCCTTAGAAGATTGCACAATCTCTATGGCATTGTGGGTTGCCTAGTTAAACAAGGATTTGTTTATTGTTGGGAATCTGTCTATCTTCTTGTTGATCATATCTACAATTGTCTATAGGATTTCTTATCCTTTCCATCTTCCCCTTTCTTTTGGATTTTCTTTATAAACATCTATTAGATTAGGTTTCAAGAAGCATCTACATTGTTAATCTACTAAAATTATCATAGGGTTTTGCATACTTTGCTATCATAAGTTTTATCAAACCCTATCATTGCATGTAAGTCCCCTTGGTATAGCTAAAACATATCCACTGATGTCATTCCTGCAAGCTAAGACCTAGCTGTATAAACCTTGGAGTAGTCTTATCTATGATAGGATACTTTTCAAGAGAGGTGAGATAACCCATATTTCACCTGCATTGTTGCATGCTAAAACCACTATCAACAGGACCCAACCTTGAGAATTCAAGTTGGAAGTTCTGGTAGAGCATGGGGTGATCCCCAATAGAAAGATGTTTGTAGAATATAGGGAAGCTATGAAGAATAAGAAAGAAGTCCTCCAGAGTTTAATCGAGGATCTCAAGGAAGCCCTAGATGTGAGCATAGACAAAGGGCTAGATATTTCTAATAAGATTGGGGTGCTTCCTTTCCAGATGTTGGATGACACTTAGAAGACTCTCCCTATGGAAACAATTATCCAAGAATTCACTACACTAGTACATACAGAAATAGAGACAAAAGCTTTCACAATGGCTTCAATTGATAAGCTAGTGGATTTTCAAGTGATTTTGGATAAATTGAAAAGGATTTTGGATAGACACAAGGGCTTACCTATCACCATAGAGGACTCCATCACTAGAGTCCTTACCATCTCTAGATACACACAGGGACCAAATGATAATGAAGTACAAGTGGCCCTAAAGATTTATAAAAATTTTCTAGAGAAGGAAAAAGAGGAAGAAATTCTTGTCTTTAGACACTTAGATTATTTTCAAAGATTTCTTATGTAGTTTTGTTACATGTAATTGACATCTTATATGTCATTTTGAAATATGTAATTTGCAATTAGGAATAATAAAGAGTCCTAAACCAAATTGGACTCAGTTTAGACTAAGTTAAAGTAGTTGTAATTGTTGGCAAAAGACACTTTTATGAAGAAGACTTGAATGTTGTCATTGATGGCAACAAGGCAAAGAGGATACATCATCATGAAAAGAAGACATCGTTCAAGAAGACCAACTTGGATTGGCAATAAGGCACAAAAGTTTTCAAGTCCGGAAGGCCAAAATGACTAGGTATGGATAGAGTTCAAAGTAAGGGATAGTAAATGAATCAGTATGCCTCCACAGATGAAGACCTGTAAATGTGGGTTAGGTATGATAACTCATAGCTAATTGATGATGATATACTCCAGTGCTTAAGTCATGACTTCCTCTAGAAGTCATTTGGAGAAAATGTCTAAGTTTGGGTAAATAGAGGTAAGACAAGGAATGTGTATAGTGCAAAGTAAAAGAGTCCACATTCCTCTTTAATTACATATTTTGTTCTATAGATCTGAGGCAACTAAGAGACATGTCATGACTACCTAAATCCAAGATTATAGCCCTTAAAGTTCAATAGATCACATTCTACAAGCTTCCCAATAGCGGCTTCCAGTTTGACAATATTTCTTTGTGACAGTGCAATAGTTCCAAGATCTACATTTTGACATACAAGTTTATCTGGTTCCATGGATCTAAAGGCTTGTTAAAAAGTTAGTAATGATTGTTGGGTATGATTCATTAAGTCTCCTATGGTCTGCAATGTGAGATAGGATATGATAGATGAATTGATCAAGTATGTTCTTAAGGAACAAGCTGATAGGCATGGTAGATCCTTATGCGGAGAAGTTATACCATCTGGAAAACTAATCTAAGTGGCTATATGATTGGGGCTGACCTATGTGAAGACTTGTACATGTTTGTTTGAGTCCACAATGCAGATTGTTCACAAGATTAAGTTGACAGAGTACAACTTCTTATTTACACGTTTCAGGTTTAGCTTGCCGACCTAATTAAGAGAGAAATCTTGTTGCAGATATATATATCTGATGAATTTCATTTTAGTGGTATGGATGATGAGCAAAGAGGTATTATATATGTAAAAAGAATGCGAAGATAAGTGATCAATTAGTAGAAGAAGAGAAAGCTTATCCCCGAATAAGAGCAGAGCAGTGAAACAGGGCAGATAGAGATGAAGAGTGTTGAATTAGTTTTTCTGTGCTTCATTGGAGCTATAACCATGCATGTATAGATGCAATCTAAGCAGCTAAATTTGGTAGTGAGCCATTCTTCCTTCTTCTTCTTTCTCTAGGCAGTGAGCCTTTCTTGTATTGAGAATTTCTCAAGGCAGTGAGCCTTATTGTAATTGGTATTGTGCTATATTAATATATTGTGAGCTGACACTCACCGTGGTTTTTCCCTTTTTGGGTTTTCCACGTAAAAATCTTGGTGTTCATGTGTTATGTCTTTGTGGTTGCTATTCCTATGCTTATTATGCTTTTATATTATTAGATTTAGAAATTGGATTAATAAACTTGTTAAGAAGAACTTTTGTGGAATACTGATTCACCCCCCCTCTATCAATAGTAATTTTACCATTTTTTCTCATAGCTCCTCTCTATAAATAAGAGGGGGCTCTTTTGTAAATATTATCTTTTAGCTATTGAAGTGAAATGCTGCCACATTGAGAAGCAAATTGATACTTTGTATTCAAATTGTAAAGAGATATAAGAAAAGCAAGTGGGTGTTCAATCTTTGTGTTGGAACAAGCTTGTGGTGTATTGGGAATGTTCTTATGTCTTTTCTATTGTATTTTCTTGTGCATTTAATCGAATCATGATGTGAAGCTAAATAATTCAGAAGGTCTTCTAAATCTAATTTTGAAATCTTTAGGTTGCAATATCATTTATAGATTTGTGTCTTATGTTCATGATTGGAAGTGACTTGAAAGACTTTGGGCCATGAGTTATCATCTGAGATTGTTTAATCTTCTTGTGGCATACAGTGGGGACTTTGAGCTACACTCTATTCCACGACTTTTCATTTTCTAATTAGCATAAGGAGAAGCAAAATACTTTGAGCTTTTGTAGGTTTCTTTTTGTTGACACACCCTAGTATCATTCCAGTTACTCTTATGTTTAGCTAATCTAGATATTAGTTATTATTACTACAATAAGTAGTTTGTGGTTTATCATATATTGCAAGCATCAAAGGGTTTTTATTATAAATTTGTAAGTGAAACATTAATTCTCAAAAAGGAGAATTGGATGATGGAAACACCCACACGATAGATTTAGTGTAAGTAAGCATAGTTAGTTACTTGTTGATCATAGTTAGAAATAAGAAGGGCACCTCCCCTTTCTATGAGGAGAGATTTTATCTCATCAAAATGTGGCTGATATAACCATTTTGTCACCATTTTGTCGGTGATAAAATATTCACCCAACACAATTATAATCCATATTTTGGGGATGATGCAGTGGGAGGGGTTTTCTTAAAGGGTGATCTATCTAATTCTCTAGTGGTTCTCTCAGCCCTTTAGATTGTCAGAGAAGGCCTAGTCATGGATACCTTTGAATATTCAATAATTTCATTAGACCGCTTGAAACATGAGTTGGGGGATAACTTGTTTATCCAAATTTATAATCTCATCTCCATTTACTTTTTAATTAAACATGCAATAGAAGATCTCCATCAACTAGTGGATTTGGTGATGTAGACACTTAAAAATGTCCCCTTCACTCGCAAGCATCACATTCATGTCAATTTCAGCCATTAATTAAATAATTTTAATTATTTAATTAATTCAATTTCCTCCTTTCTAGTCATTTGTGTATGTTTTTCTATAATTAAATAATTAATTTTAATTAATTAATTATTTAATTATTCATACTCTAATGTCCCTCTTCACTCAATTGATTTAAACAAATAAACATTTGTTTAAATATCCCACTTAATTAAATAACTCTCATTTGTTTAATGAAGGGTTCACATGTCCCACTTCAAATAAATTGGGCAAATTTATTTAATTTAAACTCCCTCACACCTCATCATATTTTTGAATTTTAAATTCACTCTTGTCTTGTAGTGAAGGGAAACCCTAATCGATCTCCACCCTTCTTTTTTCTCCAAGTCAACATCAGATCCTAGCCCTTCATTCAAACAAGTCCTATAAAACAATTTCTACAACCATTTTTCCTCTCTTTGATAACATAAACCTAAAAATCTGCTATACACTCTCCAACATCTTGTTGTTCACACATTTGAGCTTCTCTAGATTGTTGTAAATCTCCAAAATTTGAGAACAATATGTGAGATTGAGGAGGACAATGGAGATGAGTCAATGTTTAGCTTAGAATCTTAGTTGTTCAGTGTTTATTTGCTTTATTTCTTAGCTAGTTTGCACTCCATTGGGAGCTAGGGTTTGCTGTAGCTTGTTTTTTGCATGCTTGAAAGTTTAAATCCTATCTCATTTTGTTAAACCTGACGTGAATCGAGTATTTTTTGTCAACTTTTGAAAGACAAGTTTCGCAGGTGGCTTCTTGGCCTCAAACAGACCTCACCATTAAGTCCGGGAGGCCTTGCAGGTGAAGATTAATATAAAACACCATAGGTTTTGCTTTCTGTGATTTTTTTTTTGAAAATTATTTAGCACAACAGTTTGTACTATACAGATCTGTACTGTACGAATAGGTTGTACCATTCTACACAAGTCTCTAATTGAATCCTTGGCTAATGTTTATAGTGTTATAGGTGTTGGATCAAAATTTTAAAAACCCTAAAATTTTGCCATTTCCCACCATAATTCCTAATAAGCTATTTCACTTAACTTGAAACATATCACCATTCCATCATTAACCCTAAATTCCTTCACCTTCACCATAAACTATTATATTAAAAATCATTATGCTTTCAAAGTTATAACTAATATCGACAAGATGATACTACATTGGGGAGACTTAATATCCAGTCTCTTCGATGGCTCAAAGGCATAAAAGGATAAAATATTGACTTAATAATATATAGCTTTAAAGTTACACCAATCGAAGAAATTAAGAGATCAAAGAGGCAAGAGATATTGGTTAGAGCCACTTAGCAGTCTTATTGATACCCCGAACACATCAAATAGACAAGGCATATAGGGTGACACCAAAATGTGTCATGTCGATCAAATGAAAAATATCAAAAAAAATTTGCAAAGGGAGTTTGAGATGTCGAGGTGATATGATTTAGAGTTTCGATAAACAAAGTATCACCAATAAATAGACAATATAAAGAGCATTAAGAGATTTCGAAATGACTTTACTATATCGAAGAGAGGGTTTTTTGTCTCTTCGAAAAGGCAACAAAATAAAAACAAGAGACATCGAAAGGAAGACTGAATATCAATGGGACTTCCTATTTGAAGAGACTTATGTTATTGATGTGACACCATTTGGGGTCACACCAAAGTCTTGAACGAGCATGAAAAGTAAATGAGATTGCAAAACACATCATCCCAAGATATAGTGACAAGACATAATGGTGGCGATCCAATGGTCTCTACTCAAAAAATTAAATGTCCCTTTGATGATGTGAAAAATATAGTGAGATGCCATTAATTGCATCAATGCTAAGTTTATTGACTGCAAGTCTTGAGGGTATTGCAAGGAGTAATAGAAGGGTACACCAGGACAGTAATTCAGAACTAGAATGATTGATCAAGTACTTCTGATTGGCTTACACATTCATAATTCACAGAGTTGAGATCCTTGCATAATAATAGAACATGGAAGAAATAAATCAAAACCCTAAAAGTAAAAGGGAAAAAATAGGGGATAGGCATTTGAACCAAGATTTATTAGATCAATGCCTTGGGTCGAGACATAAATCTAGAAGGAATGCTCAATTGAACCCGCATGCTGAAAAATTTGATGATGTATACAAGCAGATAGGGGACATATGGACACCAATCAAAGGATATGATCTCTTTGTTTACCATTATAGAAAGATGCACATGCATAAGCCCATTTCAAATCCTTGGAGGCTAAATTTGGGTAAACTAATAGTGCCAAATGTGTTCGTAAATGTCCAATTGTTAAAACTCTTTGCAGAAAAATACAACCCTAAAACTTGCTTGGTTGAATTAGATGTCGGGTCTGGTTTCTTTCCCATTACTAGAGATTACATCACAATAGTGTTTCAATTAGACTCAAGTTTAGATGAAAAATTTAGAATCAGGGACTTATTGACTGAGTACCATAATATGAGCAATATTTATAAGAGATCAAAATTACCCCTGCACAGGCCTCGTGATGAAAATAACAAGCTCAGGGTATTTTTCAGGAGTTGAGGATTCACCCTATTCGATTGAACTATTTGAAGATTATTTCAAAAGCACATATTACTCTATTTGTCAAATATTAGGTGTAGAAGCTTCTATGTTCATGGAAATTGCACCCATGGTTTTAACTGCAGATATATAGAGTCATGATGCATGATATTTTTATTATGCTGAATATCTAGCAAATAGCCTACACAATGAGCTAATATCTTTAAAGAATGGAGGGAATAAGTTCAGACACTATTCCCTATTTATGCACATGGTGTTGTATGAAGGACCAAATATGTGCTTGTGGGATAAATGTCTAAAGGTGAGAGACCTGGACAATGAGGGAAATATAAAACCTATGCAAAATTGGACTGCTATCTGGGAAAGCAGATGTGATAGGTCCCATTACTTATACTTTAAGGAATTTTTTGTGAAACCTGTATACAAACTGCTAGGTTGTCCCTGCAATCACAACTTATCAATAGAAATATAGAGATTTCTAAGGCAAAAGGATAAATATGAGGAGCGGATGTTTAGTCACAATTGGGGTGACTAGTATGTTTTTGATGATCGCACCATGATAAGAGTGTTTAGATATGAAGGAACACCCTTCTTTCTACCAAAAGCATGCCCAGATAGAGTTGCATACTTAGAATTTGTCAGGCAATTGGCTTGCTCAGACTTCATGCACCTTAAGAATCACATCAAACAATCATTCATTCCTAGAACTCTGTGATTTGGAGATTTTACAATTCTCTCTGATAAAGGTTATCAATTGGTTGAAAAAATATTAGAACAATTCAGATTACCTCTTGGAAATGGTAGAGAAAATTTTAATCCAGAACATTTTATAAACAGTGTAAAAGTAAAACAAAAGTTTAAAGGATATCATCATGTCCTATTCATTGATGATGATTTAATCAGGAATTGTGATGAAAACACAATAGTGGAAAGGATAAGTTTATACAATAAAGCAATGTTAGTTGAGGCTTGGAGGGTAGCCAAAAACCCCACTTACACCAGAGCTTATCAAGATATTGATGATCCTATTGAAAGATTGGATATGATGATTACACATGCATTAGAGATGATTATGAATGTTCCCCCTTATGTGTTTGACAAAAAAGGAAAAAAACTTAAAGAGACACAAGCTGAGTATGAAACTCCCCTGGGTCACATGTCACCTTAGCCCACACTAGACATGAGTTTCTCTGCAGATACAAAAATTGTAGAAGGAGCGGAAGAATTTGAGGAAGGAGTGTAGAGCTATGACCCAACCATCAAGGGGTATGAACCTCCTGTGTACAAAGAAGTTGTCACCCTGAAAGCACCAAATGATTTATCAGGAGACATAAGACATCTAGCCAACAACAAATTTACCTCAGATAATGATTTCATTAAAATGCCTGAATTTAAAGCTTTTCTGTATGAGTACAAGGGCAAGCATGTTAGAGAAAAAATGAAAGATATCACTCCTGAAATATAGGATGAGGTATTAGTGGAGCTTCAAGAGGAAATTGACAAAGAATTGGATATTATGACTCCAGAAAGGGGGAGGACACTATTACAAGAAGCATGTGTAATGTTGGTTCTTGGATGGGATATGGCCTCAGCCATTATATTTGACACTTTCAATAGGAGTCAGGACAAGAAGTTGCAACTCAGCATGGAAGCATTGGATGAAATTAGAAGAGGATCAGGATATGATCCTGATAAGAGAACATTGCTGATATGGGCATTGTATCCTTCTAATAAAAGAGCTCAGATCTGACGATCCAAATAAAGCATTTGGTCATCTTTTGATACAAAGGGTTGAGGACACTGATCCCATGGAAACTGCTGACTTAAATGTTAATATTGCAAGGTTCACAAAGGCCCAAATTGAGAGATTAATCAAAGATAATATTACATATAAGAAAGAAAATTCCATGTTGAGACAAGAGCTCTCCATCAATAATAATAGATTATTGTAATTATCTAGTTCTTAGCTGCCTTTTCAAGAACCAGATAAGAGAATAATGGAAGCCATAGCCGATGCAAATTATTGGAAAACAAATGCTGAAAAGTTTCATAAAAGGAGTGATAAGCTAGAAAGTGACATCAGAGTTGTCAAATACTAGATGGCTTCTGAATTGGTAAAGAGAAAATTTGAAGATATGATGAAACATAGTGACCAACTATGGAATTTACACAAACGAACTCATAATTCTTATGAAGAGCATAAAAGATTGCACCACAGGATGCTTGAAAAGAAAGAAGAATTAATAGTCAAAGAAAACAGGGATGAGCAAGCGATTAAGAATTGCAATGCATTGATCATCGAACATGAAAGGTTTGATACTATATTGACAGATGATATCAGTGATTTTAATTTGCATGGAGATGTGGTATTTCCTAATTTCTTTAACAATGAGGGCAACATACGTGATAAAGATCTGTGGAAAGTAGAATTTGCCTAGCTATTACCCACAACTTTGAAGTAGATTGATGATGAAGACAGGGTGATAGAGAACACACATAGAAATCTGGATAAAATATTCAAGTTAGAGTTTTCCATGTGGGTTATAATTTCCATGGATACTTGTGTGTCTCAAGATTACATCGATCATATTGGCAAGATAAATTTGTTCATATCCAGGGCAGTGTAAGGAAGTGGATGCAGTACAATTTTATCATACAACAAGCAATGCAGACATATCAATCTGTTTCATGGAGAGGAGGATGATCTTGCCAGACCTATGGGTCATGGATCCCTCTATGGTGATTAATGGAGCCTAGAATTTGATCACTGCATAGGCTTCTATTTTCTTTCTATTTCATAATTACGCATTAGTTACTCGAAGAGATGTAATTATGAACAGACATAATGTTTAGGGCCCGAAGCTTGTCTGCATCCTATAAAATAGGATACCAGGGCCATTTTGAAAGATATCATATATACATGTGTATGTAATATAAAACAATACTTGAAAATATCTATTTACATCTATCTATGTTTTCAAACAAATATGAACTTCTGAATTAATACAAAGAATCAAAGTTATTTGGTGGATCAGAGAATTGATGTTCAATTGTTATGTTGATGTTAATATTTATGGGTTGCATGGTTGTTTCCAGAGTGGTTTCCCAAGTTTTTTAAAGTAATATATTAAGGATACCATTAATTTATCAGTACACATTTGCTATTTCTATATGATCTATGTGATTGGTTTCTCTGGGAAGTTGATTTAAGTCTTGCTAAGTAGTCTATGCTTACTGGTCTCTGCCCAAGGTTAAATTCCTTTATACAAGTCATTTTGGTTGGTTTCCTTCCTATTAGAATTAAAATCATTTCTCTTGGTCATAGCAACTTGGGGAAACATCATTGGGATTTGATAAGAAGAACCCTGCATCTCAACATTCTCACACACCTGTACAAGATACAGACTTACACAGGTGCCTAACAATCTGAGTTAAGTCAATATAGAAATCTATTATACCATTTACTCTTGATCTCTTTACCCAATAGATAAAGCACTGGTCCTATTCATTTGCAATTTTAATACATTACTCACATTTGCAAACATTAGCATTAGGAATAACTTTCACCCTTGCATGTACTTCACACCCATTTGCCATTGTGAAGGTTAATCAAGTCTGCACTAATCATTGAGGTATACCCACCTAGGTCTGGAAGAGCCTGAAATGAAGGGGGTTTTAGCCATATCTACCCCGTGTTGTCAGCCAAAAATATCAAGAGAGCTTGGAAACCTCTTAGGGTTAATGACCTGCATTTTTGTGACATAACAGAATTGGTGACTCTACTGGGGATACACATAAGGAAACCTAGTAGGAGATCATATCATTAGAGTCAGAAAGTTACAAGGCATAACTCTATTGGTCAAGGAAAACCTAGAAGATTAATCAGTCCTCTTAAGTGAGGTGGTGACTCTATACAAAATAGAAATCATTTTATGTCTTGAAGTGTCATAATCCCTTAACATGGATGGTAGGAGATCTAAAACTAATGATAAAAAACTACAATCATCCCCACCCTTGAAAGCCCATGTCAAGAAAACTAGGATACCAAGTCAATCTCAATGTACTAATAACCAAAACACCTAAGAAAATACCTTAGAACAACCAATTATAACTCATAATAGCTTCACTCCCTTGCATGAGTCAAATGAATTTCAATCCAAAAGTTATCATGATCATGATGGATCTGACGATATCCTAGACCAATACAAACCTAACCCTTAGAAACAACTTGAATATGAGGCTCAAAGTATGAGGGAAATAGAACAAAGTCAGGAAAAATATGATTACAAAATGTAATTACAATAGGGTGAAGAAGCTCAACAGGAGTTCATGGATTAGACAACATCTGCATAAATTCATAACAGTCTACCAAAAGACATGAGGAATAAGGATGAGATGCAACAGGATTTACTCAAACTACAAGAGGAACTTGAGCTAGCCAAATTAAAAGAGGAAGAAGAATGATTGCAAAAAGAACTACAAGTAAAGAATAGAACTAAAGCAACTAGCTCAAAGTATATGTCCCCATAAGCAAGGAAGGTATGCTCTAACAAGCACCCAACAAAAGTCACATTAAAATGCAGGTAGTTCATAGATACCACATGGAGGCCATGTCCAGCAAAATGTTCCACCACAAAATACAAGGCCATCAAATACTCATAATACATCTCATAATATAGTTAACCCTTATCTCCCCCCTAGCCATCGACACATTCCACCACAACATCAAAATGTGAGCATAAACCCACATCCTAATATACAACAATATCATCCCCATAATCAATACCAACCAAACCAATGATTACAAGGACCTCTTAACATCAATAGATACAGATTGCTAGACTTGTCTAGATATCAAATATGTCCTGACCCTATTGATTATTATCTAAGGAATGCTCTCCCAAAATTTGTTGGAAACAATGCCATATCTACAGAAGAACACATTAGAAGCTTTGAAACGGTCATGGATAACTATGAAGTGCAATATGAAGATGTTCAGATGAAATTATTCAAGCTATCCCTCATTGAAGATGCTAGGGATTGGTGCAAGAATCTGCCTGATGCATCAATTCGTTCTTATGAAGATTTCAAGGACCAATTTAAAGAGTAGTATGGGAGCCAATTTGTTCTGAATTTTGTTGTCCATGAATTGACAAGTATCCTAGAAGAACTATAATGAATCTGTGACTGATTTCAACCAAAGATTTTTGAAGATCTATCATAAGATCCCATTAGAATTGAAGCCTCCAGATCGTATGACTCTGACTTTATATTTAAATGCCTTTGAACCTAAAACTAGATATGAACTCAGAAGCAGAGCCCCCATGATGTTGGCAGAAGCTCAGAAGGCATCCATAAGTATTGAAAACAATAGGAGAGCAGTTGGGAAGCTTGGGAAAATAGATAATCCAAGAATGCTACCTAATGCAAATAACAATCAAACAAAGCTAGAAAATAATTACAAGAATGAAAGGCCTAGATTGCATGACATGCCTTATAAAACAAATTGTAAAGATGGAAGGCCTATAGATAACAGGTAGAAAAGTAATTTCAAAGAAACTCCTGACCCCATAAAGAAATAGGGGACACATGTAGTAAATAGCACTCCTAGGTGTGCTGCATGTAATCTTCATCACTTACTAGAATATTGTGTGGTAGCCAAATCATTGCAGGAAAATGAAATACCCTATGATCAAGATAGAAATGGGCATACTATAAATATGGTTGGATTAAAACCTTATTCAATTGATGATGATCATTCATCTTTTGAAGATGGGTTTGAGTATGAAGTGAATAATCAGAAATATAATATTAACATGAGTGAGCAAGAAGTTTTTTTGATCAAGAAGATAATCATGAAGAAACCACCCCTATATCCCATGTTACTCCATACTTCCAATTAAGACACCCACTAAGGAGGAAAAGAAATCCCTTACAGTTGCCGCTATGGCTCAAGCCAGGAATAATTATAACTTGAGGAATAGGTTGTGAATGCAGACCAAGGAACACCTAGAGGCCTGTTTATCAAAGAAATAGAGCACAAAAAAGGGACCGTGGGTGACCATAAGAAAGATGAAAACCAAAAGGTTACACACAAGGAACCACCCAAAATTGAACAAAACAAGGTGAAAGACAAGAATAAGCAAACTGAAGAAAAGGATCCCAAATTGGAACAAATTACTGCTACTCCTTCGTTTGATATGACACAAACATTGTCTCAAATCAAAATATCAGTACCATTAATGAAGATGATGAGAATTGATGAATACATGGACAATGCCCTCAAGTTGATTTCTGGCATACCACATCAAAATAAAAATAAAGATAGAACAAATGAAAAAGTAAATAATGTTGGACAGGAAGTTATCAACACCCTTGAAATCTATCTTGGTAATGCCATGATAAAGAACCCAGCTTAGGTAGACCCATTTTACATAACACTATTGATAAATAACAATATAGTAAGAAATTGTATGATTGATTCCGAGGCAACAATAAATATTATGCCAATTGCTGTCATGAAAGAATTGGGTTTATGGGTAGATACAACATATGACAAATGTTATGCAATGGACAATAGGTCTATCCCTGTTGTTGGAGTGATGAAGGATGTGGAACTAAAATTAACTTCATGCCTTGAAGCTACCTACATAACTGATATTATTGTAATAGATACTCCATCTTACTTTGGGATGCTATTATCCAGACAATGGACTATTGCTGTGGGAGGAAATGTCTAGTTGGATCTATCATATGCAACCATACCAGTGAATGGTAAAGAAGTCAAAATATATAGAGAGCCAAGGTATGAAAACATCATAGAATGTATTGACCCAAGACAAATGAATTGCTTCTGTGATATAGACCTTGGGACATTCAGAATTGAGAAATCCCAACCAAAATTGAAAAACATTGATTAAATAAATAAAGAAGCCCAACTTGATAAATGTGGTGTTTGGAGAATGTACTTTGATGGTGCTTGTAGCAAAAGTGGCAATGGAGCAGGGGTGTTGTTCATTTCACCAACTGGTAAGACTTTCAAATATTCATTCTTGTTGACATTTGAATGCACCAATAACATAGCAGAGTATGAGGCGTTGCTTATAGGCATGAACATTGCTATAAAACATAACATAAAACTTCTTGTTGTATATGTGGATTCAAAATTGATTATCCCTCAAGTCAGAAAAAAGTATTTATAAAAAAATAAGAGGCTAAAACAGTACAAGAATGTTATTTGGGATAACATTGAACTATTTGATGCGTTCTCCATAAATTGGGTAGACAGATCTAAGAATATAATGGTAGACTTCCTGGAAAACATAGCTCTAAAAAAGGATGACATCACATTGGCATGTATAACTGAAGTAGAATTCAAAGCTAGACTCGCCATCCCTAACAATATTTACAACTGGCAAGTTTTTAATGATGATGAGGACTTAATCAAATTCCTCCACTATGTGGACCAATATGAATCCCAACAAATTGATTTCAATGCATTTGTGGAAAAGGTTGATGGTAAGGAAATCCTCTTTGGATAAGAAGTGGTGCAACTGAAAACAAATAAGATACCCAAAGGATTAGTAGCTCTAGAAAGAGTGTTTGATGCACACGATAGGGCCAATATTAAAAATGTTCTTGTAAAGCAAAATGATGTTGATGAAATAAATCTTGGAACACAAATGGCTCCTAAGAATGTATATATTGGAAAAAGGCTAAATCCTAAAATTAGGAGCATGCTTATTGCCCTGCTTAGAAAATACAAACAGTATTTGCCTAGTCTTATGATGTCTTGAAAGTGTATTGAGAAGACCATTTTCAACATGAGATACCTCTGCAACTGGATGCTAATCCATTCAGGCAAAAACAAAGGCCCATAAACCCTACACTAGCCCCTAAAATGCAAGAGGAACTTACAAAGCTCAGGGAAGGTGGAATCATCAAACCAATCAGACATTCTTGTTGGGTTTCAAACCTAGTCCCTATAAGAAAGAAGAATAGGGAAATAAGATTATGTGTGGATTTTAGAAACCTAAATGTGTCCTCACTCAAAGATAATTATCCTCTTCCTAATATGGAAGCAATACTGCAAAGAGTAACTAGATGTGAGTTATCATCCATGATGGATGGATTTTTAGGATACAATCAGGTAAAAGTTAAAGAGTCAGAACAATTTAAAACTACCTTCACCACACCATGGGGTTCGTATGTGTATGTGAGAATGCTATTTGGTCTCACGAATGTAGGAGCAACATTTCAAAGAGCTATGGATGTAGCCTTTGCTGATCTAATAAATTTTATTATGGTAGTCTATCAAGATGACTTGACAACATATTCTAAGAAGGTTGAGGACCATTGTGCACACCTTGAAAAATTTTTCATCAGAGCTTTAGAATATGGCATCTCATTAAATCCAAAGAAATGCCATTTTGCTGTAACAGAGGGTAAATCACTTGGCCATATAGTTTCAAAGAATGGAGTAAGAATTGGTCCTGAGAGAGTAGAAGCCATTGACAAAGTCCCAATTCCAAAAAATGTAAAAGCCATACAATCCTTCTTTGGTCAGATTAATTTCATCAGGAGATTCATCCCAAACTTTGTAGAGATAGTAAAATCTATCTCCAAAATGTTGAAAAAAGGTGAAAAGGTGGAATGGGTAATAGAGGCTATTGATGTATTTGGAGCTATTAAAAAAACAATTAAAGAAGCTCTAGTGTTGAAATCTCCAGAATTTGACAAACCATTTCAAATATTTTCCTTTGCGTCATTTCACACTGTGGCTGCAGTAATGTTGCAAAAGAATAAAGAAGGTTTTGAACAACCTATCTCATTTTTCAGCAAATCACTTCAAGGGGTAGAATTAAAATATGACATAATAGAGAAATAAGCCTATGCCTTGGTGAAAGTAGTTAAAGCAGTTAGGCCTTATTTGGTAGGAGCTCAAGTAATAGCCTATGTGCCAAATGCTGCAGTAAAAGATGTGTTTGTTCAAAATGAAGTCACTGGGTGAAGATGCAGATGGATTAATAGAATCTAGGAATTCAATATTTACATTCAGATAACCAAACTTGTTAGGGGACAAGGTCTAGCCAAATTAATGGCTGAATCAAATCTAGAGGTACCACAGATTTATAACATGAATGAAGAAAATAATGCCATTGCAAGCATTGAACATACCTCTTGGTATATTGACATAGTGTATTATTTAAAGAACACGAGGTGCCCTCCAGGCCTGAGTGATAATCAAAGAAGAACATTGAAGCTCCATGCTTTGAAATATGTTTTTATGGATGGTGATTTGTATTGGAAAAACTGGGATGGTGTCTTATTACTATGCTTGGATAAGGCATAGGCAGAAAAAATGCTGCAGGAAATGCATAAAGGTGTATGCGGAGGGCATTTCTTAGCCAAAACCATTGCCCATAAAATACTAAGGTCTGGATATTATTGGCATGAAGCTTTTAAAGATGCTCACAACTATGTAAGGAAATGTGAAGTTTGCCAAAGATTTTATGATAAACTCAATTATCAAGGAGCCTTACCACTTAAACCAATGCAGGTAGAAGCTCCATTCACCAATGGGGACTTGATTTTATAGGCGAGATTGCAGAAAGGTCTTGTGGTGGACATAGGTGGATTTTGGTAGCCATTGATTACTTCACCAAATGGATAGAAGCTATGACAACAAAACAAGCTACTAGCAAGATAGTGATAAACTTTCTTTTTGAGAATATTATCACTAGATTTGGAGTACCAGTGAAACTCATCATAGATAATGGCACGTGCTTTAGGTCAACAGAATTTAAGTCATTTTGTGAATATTATGGTATAACCATCTCATATGCTTCACCATGCCATCCCCAGGCCAATGGACAAGCAGAGTCTAGCAATAAAAGCATCATCAAAATAATAAAAAGAATGTTGGAAAATAATAAAAAGGCATGGGACAAAATGTTAAAATTAGCTCTATGGGCAGATAGGGTAACCATAAAAAAGGCTATAGGAAAATCCCCATTTGAGTTGGTATATGGTGCCCAGGCTAGGCTACCTATGCATAACTTTATACCAGTAGATAAGTTTATTCTCCAAGAAGATTTGGACATCCCTGAGCTATGGAAGAAAGATTGGAACAATTGACTGAGCTTGATGAAATTAGAACACAAGCTCAGAAACAAAATGAAAAATTGCAATTGTAGATAAAATATCTCTTTGACAGAAGGACTAGGGAAAGAAAATTCAAGGTGAATGATATGGTCCTCATGTGGATTTCTAGAGGACAAGATAAAGGGAAGCATGCCAAGTTTGAAGCATTGTAGATAGGCCCATTTGTCATCACCAGCAAGTGTGGTGAAGACTCTTATTATGTACAAAAACATGAGTGGTGAAGAATAAGAGTTGCTAGTGCATGGACAATTCCTAAAACATTTCTTCTCATAAAAGAATTTTCCATGCACAGTACATTAAAAAAGAATAGGAAATTGCTAGTGCATTGACAATTCCTGAAAAATCTTCTCATTAAGAGAAAATTTTCCATGCACAGTAGGTTAGGATTCCATTTCCCACACCCCCACTACCATTGATCTGTGTCCTAGAGAATTATTTTCTAGATTCTTGCAATGACTTTACATCCATTCATCCCCAGCCAGAGCCACTGTTGGATCAAAATTTTAAAAACCCTAAAATTTTTCCATTTCTTGCCATAATTCCTAAAGTTACACCAATTGAAGGAATTAAGAGATCAAAGAGAAAAGAGATATTAGTGAGAGCCACTCAATAGTCTTATTAATACCTCGAACACATCGAACAGACAAGGCATATCGGCCTGACACCAAAATGTGTCAAGTCGATCAAACAAAAAATATCAAAAATAATTTGCAAAGGGAGTTCAAGATGTCAGGGTGATATGATTTAGAGTTTCACCGATAAAAAAAGTCTCACTGATAAACAGATAATATAAAGAGCATTAAGAGATTTCAAAATGACTTTACTATATCGAAGAGAGAGGGTTTTTAGTCTCTTCGAAAAGGCGACAAAATAAAAACAAGAGACATCGGAAGGATGACTGAATATCAACGGGACTTCTTGTTTGAAGAGACTTATGTTATTGATGTGACACCATTTGGCATCACACTGAAGTCCCGAACAAGCATGAAAAGTAAATGAGATCACAAAACACATCATCCCAAGATATAGTGACAAGACATAATGGTGGCGATCCAACGACCTCTTTTCAAAAAATTAATTGTCACTTTGATGATGTGAAAAATACAGTGAGATGCCATTTATTGCACTAGTGTTAAGTTTATTGAATGCAAGTCTTAAGGGTATTGCAAGGAGAAATATCAGGGCATAGCGGGACAGTAATTCAGAACTAGAACGATTGATCAAGTACGTACTTCTAATTGGCTTACATATGGTTCACATTCATAATTCACAGAGTTGATATCCTTTCATAATAATAGAACATGGAAGAAATAATTCAAAACCCTAAAAGCAAAAGGCAAAAAATAGGGGATAGGCATTTGAACCAAGATTTATTAGATCAATGCCCTGGGTCGGGACATAAATCCAGAAGGAATGCTCAATTGAACCTGCATGTTGAAAAATTTGATGACTTATACAAGTAGATAGGGGACATATGGACACCAATCAAAGGATATTATCTCTTTGTTTACCATTATAGAAAGATGCACAGGCATAAGCCCGTTTCAAATCCTTGGAGGCTAAATTTGGGTAAACTGATAGTGCCAAATGTGTTCGTAAATGTCCAGTTGTTAAAACTCTTTGTAGAAAAATACAACCATAAAACTTGTTTGGTTGAATTAGATGATGGGTCTGGTTTCTTTCCCAGTACTAGAAATTACATTGCAACAGTGTTTCAATTAGACTCAAGTTTAGATGAAAAATTTAGAATCAGGGACTTATTGACTGAGTACCGTAATATGAGCAACAATTATAAGAGATGGAAATTACCCCTGCACAGGCCTCGTGATGAAAATAACAAGCTCAGGGTATTTTTAGGAGTTGAGGATCTGCCCTATTCAATTGAACTATTTGAAGATTATTTTAAAAGCACATATTACTCTGTTTGTCAAATATTAGGTGTAGAAGCTTCTATGTTCATGGAAATTGCACCCATGGTTTTAACGGCAGATATACAGAGTCATGATGCATGATATTTTGATTATGATGAATATCTAATAAATAGCCTACAATGAGCTAATATCTCTAAAGAATGGAGGGAATAAGTTCAGACACTATTCCCTATTTATGCACATGGTGTTGTATGAAGGAAAAAATATGTACTTGTGGGATTTATGTCTAAAGGTGAGAGACCTGGACAATGAGGGAAATATAAAACCTATACAAATGTGGATTGCTATCTGGGATAGCAGATGTGATAGGTCCCAATATTTATACTTTGAGGAATTTTTGTGAAACCTGTATACAAACTGTAGGTCATCCTTGCAATCACAACTTATCAATAAAATACAAATATTTCTAAGGCCAAAGGATAAATATGAGGAGGGGAAGTTCAGTCACAATTCAGGTGACTAGTATGTTTTTGATGATTGCACCATGATAAGAGTGTTTGGATATGAAGGACCACCCTTGTTGCTGCCAAAAACATGCCCAGATAGGGTTGCATACTTAGAAATTGTCAGGCAATTGGCTTGCTCAGACTTCATGCACCTTAAAAATAAAAAAAAATAGCCATTCATGCCTAGAACTCTGTGCTTTGGAGATTTTACAATTCTCTCTGATAAAGGTTATCAATTGGTCGACAAAATATTAGAACAATTCAAATTACCTCTTAGAAATGCTAGAGAAAATTTTGATCTGGAACATTTTATAAATAGTGTAAAAGTAAAATAAAAGTTGAATGGATATCATCACGTCCTATTCATTGATGATGATTTAATTAGGAATTGTGATGAAAACACATCAGTGGAAAGGAGAAGTTTATACCATAAAGCAATGTTAGCCGAGGCTTGGAGGGTAGCCAAAAGCCCCACTTACACCAAAGCTTTTCAAGATACTGATGATCCTATTGAAAGATTGGATATGATGATTACACATGCATCATAGCTAATTATGAATGTTCCCCCTTATGTGTTTGACAAAAAAGCAAAACAATTTAAAGAGACACAAACTGAGTATGAAACTCCCCTGGGTCACATGTCACCTCAGCCCACACCAGACATGAGTTTCTCTGTAGATACAAAAATTGTAGAAGGAGAGGAATAATCTAAGGAAGGAGTGCAGAGCTATGACCCAACCATCAAGGGGTATAAAGCTCTTTTGGATAGAGAAGTTGTCACCATGGAAGCACCAGATGATTTATTAGGAGACATAAGACATCTAGCCAACAAAAAATTTATCTCAGATAATGATTTCATTAAAATGCCTGAATTTAAAGGTTTTTTGTATGAGTACAAGGGCAAGTAGGCTAGAGAAAAAATGAAGATATCACTTCTAAAATACAAGATGTGGTATTACTGGAGCTTCAAAAGGAAATTGACAAAGAATTTTTTATTATAACTCCAAAAAAGGGGAGGACACTATTACAAGAAGTAGGTGTAATGTTGGTTCCTGGATGGGATATGGCCTTAACCATTATATTTGACACTTTCAATAGGAGTCAGGACGAGAAGTTGTAACTCAACATGGAAACATTGGATGAAATCAAAAGAGGATCAGGATATGATCCTGACAAGAGAACATTGCTGATATGGGCATTGTATCCTCCTAATAAAAGACCTCAGATCATTGATGATCCAAATAAAGCATTTGGTCATCTTTTGATACAAAGGGTTGAGGACACTAATCCCATGGAAACTACTGACTTCAATGTTAATATTGCAAGGTTCACAAAGGTCCAAATTGAGAGTTTGATCAAAGATAATAATACATATAAGAAAGAAAATTCCATGTTGAGACAAGAGCTTGCCATCAATAATAATAGATTATTGTCATCATCTAGTTCTCATCCACCTTTTCAAGAACCAGATAAGAGAATAATGGAAGCCATAGCCAATGCAAATTATTGGAAAATAAAGGATGAAAATTTTAGAAAAGGAGTGATAAGCTAGAAAATGACATTAGAGTTGTCAAATACCAGATGGCTTCTAAATTGATAAAGAGAAAATTTAAAGATATGATGAAACATAGTGACCAACTATGGAATTTACACGAGAACTCATAATTCTTATCAAGAGCATAAAAGATTGCACCACAGGATGCTTGAAAAGAAAGAACTAATAGTCAAAGAAAATAGGGATGAACAAGCACTTAAGAATTGTAATGCATTGATCATCAAACATGAAAGGTTTGATGCTATATTGACAGATGATATCAGTGATTTTAATTTGCATGGAGATGTGGCATTTCCTAATTTCTTTAACAATGAGGGAAATATACGTGATAAAGATCCGTGGAAAGAAGAATTTGCCCAACTATTACCCACAGCTTTGAAGTAGATTGATGATGAAGACAGGGTGATAGAGAACACACATAGAAATCTAGATAAAATATTCAATTTAGAGTTTACCATGCGGGATATAATTTCCATGGATACTTGTGTATCTCAGGATTACATTGATCATATTGGCAGGATAAATTTGTTCATATCCAGGGTCGTGTAAGGAAGTGGATGTAGTACAATTTTGTGATACAACAAGCAATGCAGACATATCAATCTGTATCATGGAGAGGAGGATGATCTTGCTAGACCTATGGGTCATGGATCCCTCTATGGTGATTAATGGAGCCTAGAATTTGATCACTGCATAGGCTTCTATTTTCTTTCTATTTCCTAATTAGACATTAGTTACTTGAAGAGATGTAATTATGAACATACATAATGTTTAGGGCTTGAAGCTTGTCCCCATCCTATAAAATAGGATACTAAGGCCATTTTGAAAGATATCATATATACATGTGTATGTAATATAAAACAATACTTGAAAATATCTATTTACATCTATCTATGTTTTCAAAGAAATATGAACTTCTGAATTAATACAAAGAATCAGAGTTATTTGGTGGATCAGAGAATTGATGTTCAATTGTTATGTTGATGTTAATATTTATGGGTTGCATGGTTGTCTCCAGAGTGGTTTCCCAAGTTGTTTAAATTAATATATTAAGGATATCATTAATTTATCAATACACATTTTCTATTTCTATATGATCTATGTGATTGGTTTCTCTAGGAAGTTGATTTAAGTTTTGCTAAGTAGTCTATGTTTATTTGTCTTTGCCTAGGATTCAAATTCTTTAAACAAGTCATCTTGGTTGGTTTCCTTCCTATTAGAATTAAAATCCTTTCTCTTGGTCATAGCAACTTGGGGAAACATCATTGGGATTTGATAAGAAGTACCCTGCATCTCAACATTCTCGCACACCTTTACAAGATACAGACTGACACAAGTGCCTAACAATTTGAGTTAAGTTAATATAGAAATCCATTATACCATTTATTGTTGATCTCTTTTCCTAATAGATAAAGCACTAGTCCTATTCATTTGCAATTTTTATACCTTACTCACATTTGCAAACATTAGCATTAGGAATAACTTTCACCCTTGCATCTACTTCACACCCATTTGCCATTGTGAAGGTTAATCAAGTCTGCACTAAACATTAAGGTATACCCACCTAGGTTTGGCAGAGCCTAAAGTGAATGGGGTTTTAGCTATATCTGCCCCGTGTCGTTAGCTAAAAATGTCAAGAGAGATTGGCAACCTCTTAGGGTTAATGACCTACGTTTTTGTGACCTAACAGTAGGTTTTATGTTTTTCTGTGGCTAACATTTTACCTGACATAGGTTTAATGTGATTTTTGGTTGCAGGGTTTGAAATTTTAGTTACATGTGTTAGTAAAACCCTAACAGCTGCTTATAGCCATATCACAGGCACTATCCACCTTATTCCTCCACGGCCTTGCTAAGAACATAGTCGCCCCCCTTGAAATTTTTGGTCACCGCCACCTATATACACCCTCTCTTGGTTTAAAGTCCCCTTTCATTCATAGTCCCTCTTTCCTCCTCTTTGGATGCCACCACCATTCAATATGGTCGACACTCCTAAAAAAAACTCCCTGTCGCCACCCAAACTTCCTTAGTTGACCATTCCAAAAATCCTGTCATCGCTTCCAATAGACCATCACCACCCCACTCAACTGCCTCCTAAACTCCTCTCCACCCATCATACACTCTGTCGACACTATCAACAATTATCCTCGTTGCTCCAAAAAACTCTCCATCAGCATCTCATGTAACACTGTCGACACCTCATATAACACTACTTTGAGCACCCACAGTCCTCCACCACTAAGTCAAAACCTTGGCTCCTCCCATCGTTTGACCTCACCTCTTAGTCTAAAGCTTCCGATCTTCCATTTAAACCCTGAGCTTTGCCTCTATCATCGGCTCCAAAACCCTAAACCAATAACTGCCAATGAGTAACATAAACTTAACTACCGCATGGACTCCCCCCTAAATTATCTATCATTCAACCCTAGGTCTAGGACCGTCAATTCTTCAACCATGGTTTACTTGCCATTTGGTCAATGTTGTCCCTGCAGCCTTCCTTACAACAGTAATGTGACCTCCCTTACAATAGTTACTCTAGCGTTGCATTTGTCTGAGGTCACATTCGTGACTGGGGATGGGGGCCCAACACCTTTCCCTTTGTTTTCTTTTATTTATTTTTTTGTTTGTTCGACCCCACTTCACATGGGTGACCAGGGGCCGATTTGAACCCTAACTATCCAGACTAACTGTAGATAGTTAACGGCTACATGTGACCACAAAATCACTAACAGTTAGCAGTTAAAGTTAACTTTCAGGCCTGACCCCCTTCCACCCAAGGCCATAGAGGGGCTATTTTTTTTCCTTTGATCATAACTTGGACATACGAAGTCAAAAATTGGCAAATGAGGACTTGTTGGAAATCTGGCTCAACAAACTATGTAACAGTGTAGGTTTCATCAGGTAACAATGCCATTTCATCAGGTATTTTGGTAGTCAAAGTCAATGTTACATTTAAACTCCAAACACAAATATCTTTGGCATTTTTTTATCAGATTTTAGTGAAATTTTTTTCGAATTGCTCAGAATTTTGTCTACTTTCTGATGCTACGCTTGGTTTTTCTGTGAATGATAAAAATTTTTAGATATTTTCTGGATGCTCTTTCTTAGCCTTTTGGTCTCAGTATCTTGTAAAGGGGGTATTTCACTTCATGTTTTTTGTTTTTCACACTTTGGTAGGTGATTTTTTTACTACTAATTTCTGATTTGCAGCTTTGTGGCATTCGCTGGGAAAAGAAATCAAGTTGAAACTACTAACAAATTTGGTCCAGGGTTTCATCCTTTCATGTGTGTGTTATTTGCTATCATAGGCACATTTTGATTTGGTGCATTAAAAAAACAATAGCTTGCTGTTTTCACACTTATTTTGGGGCTTAAAAAAAATCATTTGTCTTCTTTGTTTGGTGGTTTTGTTTATGTTGTGAAGTGTGTATGCTCTTCCCTCACACTCTAAGCGATCTTGGGAATCAAAAGCACTTCCCAACATTTGTATAAATCACACTACACATTTAAATTCTTAAGGTCAATGAATTTTGTCTAGTGTGGCCAAGTCAAATACGTATGCTTTCTCCTCACATCATTGTATGAACTTGGAGATTGAAAGTATTTCCACTTGTGTCACCTTTGTACCCCTTTAGAGAGGCTTGCCATGGTGGGAAAAGAGGTACTCACCCCAAGGGAATGACTTCAAATGATACTTTCATTTGGTCTGCTATATAAAAGAGCATAAGGTGAAAGCCAAGTGTAACTAGTATTTGTGAGGGTAAAATAGTGATCAATCAAATGAATAACAGATGACCCAAACATCAACAGAATAGAGAAACAAAGAAGATTCAAGTAAACAAAGCAATGAACAAACACAGCAAACCTCTTCCGTTTCGAAACTTCTGTTGTTCGCCTATCACGAATCGTCCTTTCGCAGATGAGATGAGCCCTCAGAGAGTGCAATCTTTTAAAGCTGTTTGAGGAAGTCGATGGTGAACGGCTATGGTGTGATATGCAAGAAGGTGAGCTCCAATGCAACAATGGTGATCTCAAGCTTGTAGATGACAAGTGGGTGCCAAAGGCGCGCTGGTGATATTTCTGCAGAGTAACGATGTCAAAAGCCTGGATGAATAGAATGGAAGAATGAAGCTTCATTTATAGATTTGGAGGAATAGGAATCAACGGTTGAGAGGAGATATGAAGATAAACGGTTGAGGATGGTTGAGGAATGTGCAACCAGTGGAAACGTGCCAAGTGTCGCAGCTCCATCATGAAAGGTGGGATGTGACAAAACTGATTGGAGAGTTAACTCTATTGACTGGTTTGTTAACAGAATTGATTGATCAGTTAGAAGAGTGGATTGTGGAACTGACTGGGTTGATTGAGGATTTGACTCAACTGACAGGTTAGTTAACAGATTTGATTGATTGGTTAACTGACCTCTGATTGGAGAAGAAATAGGCCATGTGGGTGAGGGAAAATAAGATAATTAAATATTAAATATATTTAATTACATGTGCAACCTGATGAGGTGGACAAGGTGAGGTGTAAAGGTGATGTGGAATTTTGAATTTAGAACTTTAGGATAGAGGAAATAGGATTAATTAAATAATTTATGATTATTTAATTGTGAAGGACAAATAGAAGAATTTAAAATAAATAGAATTTATTTAATTGTGAGATAGTGAATTGATTAAATAAATTTGGAATATTTATTTAATTAATAGAAGAATGGAATAAATATTTAGAATATTTATTTAGGATAATTTGTGTCATTTTTAGGTGTATACATTTTGCCCCTCTTTGATGCAATGCAGTTTACGGCGTTGCTTCAAAGAAATTGATAGTCTGAGTGATGATACATGCCCCAGTTTGCCCCTGGTATAGGTTAAATAACGATAGGATGCCCCCTCGGGAGATTGGACGGGAAAAATGGCGAAAGTTTTGGAGACGGACGATCTCACGACGAGGAAGGGGTTAAGATAGGTTGGAGGAAAAAGGACGCGGTCAGGGGTGCGGGAAGAAAACGGGAGGAAAAACGGACACGGGAAGTAGTCCACAGTCATCACCTAGCTAGAATTAGGGTTTGGAGGCTATAAATAAGAGCTGGGTCCACAAGAATAGTCATTTGCACACTTGGTTGATCTGGATTGGAGAAAGAGAGCTCAGAGCAAACTTAGAGCAGCATGGCGGCCAGAGCAGCAGACATTCCACGCGAGGAGCACCAATTCGAGCGAGTCCGACGATTCAGGCGACCAGCAGAGGCAGGACCCCCGGTATGTGCTTCGAAAAATTTCTCCTAGGGTCGAGTTTAGGTGTCATAAATGCCCGTAGAAAATAGGTGAAATGAATGCGCCGAAACGCAGAACGGCGCATATGCCTCGCGAAGCTGCGCTTTTGTGATTTCGCGGCGCATATGCCGGTTTCGGCGGCGCATGCGTGAAAGCTGCGCACTTGTGCATTCTAGTTGCGCTTTCGTAATTGGGCGGCGCTTTTGTATTTCTGTCGTGCATGCGTGAAATGTAGCAGCGCATTTGTTAAAGTTGCGCATATGTGGATTCTTGCGGCGCATGCGTAATTGCGCGGCGCATGCGTGGATTTCTGCGGCGCATGCGTTAAAACGGCGCATATGTGCCCTGTAGCGGCGCATATGCGTTTTTGCGGTGCATATGTTGATTTTTGCGGCGCATATACCAGAAATGGCGCATTTACCACCTGTAGTGGCACATTTGCTTGGGATGGCAAATTACTTAGCCAAATTGATTCGATTAGCGTCCTGTTTGATGCAGGAATCGATGAGCTATCTCCGAGATTGCAGGAATCTAGTCAAGAGATGTAGTGTGCTGTTTTGATCAATTTGAAATGCTAAGTTTAGTTGATATAGTTCAATAGATATGTTGAGTATGGTATATGCAGCTTGAGATTGACGCCTTGCATTGTGTGTTTGCAGGAGGAGATACGAGAGACTCTGCAGTCGAGGGAGACGTTCCCTATGCCTTTATTGCAGAGATACATGCTGACGGAGGCTGACAGAGTGGCGCTTGGTGCCATGGGTCTAGATTATGTTTGCTTTATGCCCGAGGTGCGGGCGAACCGAGGACTGTTGACAGCTGCCGTGGAGAGATTCCACAGCGAGGACGGGACCTTCCACTTCCCTACTGGAGAGATGACTGTGACGTTGGAGGATGTCTACCGGATACTGCACTTGCCCGTAGTAGGCGAGTTGGTGGAGTACGATGCTCAGCGGGACGCGGGACTCGCCGAGTGTCAGCGAGTATTTGATGATCCTGAGTTGGTGGGGCAGGTCATCCCGTGGCAGGACATATATTACTGCTACGACTACTTCCCTGGGATTGTGGCTGGGCTGATTGGGGACGTTGTATGCCCGGACAGGAGATCGCACGGGTTCCCCATTAGATGGGGCAGGATCATGGAGCGGATGCTGACTGAGGGCACCCGTTATGCGTGGGGACCCTATGTGCTGGCCCACCTTTATCACGACATGCATCAGGTGGTTTACCACCGCAGCACGAGTCTATCAGCTGGGGTGTTGCTATTACAGTTCTGGCTGTGGGAGCACATAGCGGTGACCAGGCTGATATGCGTCTTTGCTAGGCAGAGAGGAGAGCCATACAGCTATGGCTACGCAGGAGTGATTTCCCAGCACAGGCTGGGGAAGCTAGAGTATTGGCGGCACACGTTGGATGGGATAGATGTGGTCGTCTGGCAACCATATCTGGACTGCGAGCCTTGGGATGATGAGGGAGATGAGCTGCCTTTCTGCTTTCAGACCAGGTGGTTGATAGGCCGGACCCGACACATACTGGAGAGGCGGATGGTGGGCCGAGTGCTGCGTCAGTTTGGCAGGAGACAGGGCATGCCACAGGGACAGGCTATGTTTGCCCAGACTCATGCAGAGAGGGTCAGATGGGGGCCGATGGCTTCGTACGAGGAGGCCCTGGCAGAGTTCCAGTAGTTGCCCTACGTGGCATGGGACATGCGGAGGGAGATTGCAGATGCGGGGGTCACACAGGAGTACGAGGACTGGATTACTGCACATCCATTCCCGAGATATTCAGGACCTGGCATGCTGGTGCCTCGTATTGACGAGGCGGACTCAGAGGAGGAGGGAGAGGCTGGCCCAGGGCGGAGGGCCGCTAGAGGAGGACGAGGACGGGGTGGCCGAGCTGCAGAGAGGCCGAGGCAGCGGAGGAGGATAGATCAGGCTGGGCAGGCAGTGCCAGGACAGGGAGAGGGACAGCAGCAGGCACATATGCCACCACCCCAGCAAGTACCACAGCAGCAGGTGCCGCAGCAGCATGGGCTAGGACAGGCAGAGGCAGCACAGGGGCCAGTGCAGGGTGAGGCACATGAGAGGACTATAGCCAGCCTGAGGGGACAGGTGCGAGAGCTACAGGCACAGCTGAGGAGAGTGGAGAGGATGCAAGATACAGACGCAGCGGTGATCGCTGGTTTGACTCGCGAGCGAGACATGGCAGATGCCCGGGTACGCCTCATCCGAGTAGAGAGGGACACAGCAGTGGCTGCCATGGGCACAGATGCAGCGAGTACATTTTTGGTTGGGCAGGTGCAGCAGGCACAGGCACAGGTAGGCCAGTTGTAGACGCAGTTGGCACAGGCACAGACAGACCTAGCCAGAGCGCAGCAGCAGGCACAGTATTACCGAGGCTTTTACCATGGTGCCGTATCCTCGAGCCAGAGGGCAGGGAGTTTCAGGAGTCAGTCTGGGGTGGCTCACAGAGCAGGTCCTTTGCAGTTAGGGGTATCCGTGATGGGACCTCAGCAGTCAGGAGCTGGCAGTGGTGGCCCACAGCAGCAGGGGTAGACACAGACCCGATGTTGTACATTTTTGGGACATGTATCACCGTCTATTTAGACGCACATTGTATATGACACTTTGATTTTGAGAGAGATGGTGATATTGTACATTTGGACGTCTTTGTATATGATAGTATGGATGATGACGCAACTTTGTGTATCTATTGCATGCATTATGAGATGATGACTTTACTTCTATTGTATGATGTGATTCTATTGCATAGTTAGATGGTCTATATGATGCTATATGAGAAATACTTTGATATGCTGCTATATGATGTCTATATGATCTAAAGTGACAAATGAATGCAAAATGTAATATGATGTCTATGTGATGATGCAAATGTATATGTATATGAAACATGATTTCTATGTTATGATGTAACTATATATGTGATGTCTATATGATCTAATGCAAATGTATATGTATGGAACATGATTTCTATGTTACGATGCTGTATAGATATGTGAGATGCTATTGGATGTTTATATGATGTAATGCTTTGAATGTATGCAGTTGTAATCATGAGTACTATGTGGTGATGCAACTATATATGTGATGCACTTAGCTATGTTTGTTTGATTTTCTGGGCTTTTAAGATTAAGATGTGATGCAAATGTATTGGTGACCTAATGCATTGGATGGTGCATTCTACTAACCTACTCATGTGCATGACTAGCTTCTACGAATGATATGATATGCTCCTATATGCCTTGTTTTTGTGATGTCCAAATGTACTCTATCGACATAAGAATGACATGATGGATAGAGGAATGGTTGCGAAAGAATGACTTAGGGGTTTTTCTTGATATCGTTACTCTGCATAGTTTGAACAATGAGGATTGTATGGATGGGTGTATGGATATAGGACGGATGCTTTGCTTTTAGATTGCTTTATTGCATCATTGGGCATTTTGTTTTTGGTACTTTTCTGAAGTGTTGTAAGTGAATACAAGCTGTTAGTGCCTGAATTGACTGACAGTTTTTGAGCAATTTTCATGCAGGCACTTTCCCTAAGTATCCAAAAAATGTTCTAAGTGTTGGACCTCCTCAGCATTTTTCAGCTGCAGCATCATATTTTCCTGAGGAGGAGGTCATCATCATCATGTTTTCTTCGATGGTGGTCAACATCATCATTTTTCCTGTCGACTTGTTTTTTCATCATGATCATCATATTTCAATATCGGGTGATGTTTGGATATCATCCTGATCCTGCTGATGAGCTACAGTGTGCCCTGATTTGCTTGCGGGGGTGATTTTTCAAGTATCTGGTGATCTTCCAATTATCACCTTGCCCTAACATGATGATGATGTCACCCCGATCTTCTGAAGGGATTATTCTCTGAGTTGTTCGACCTGACTTGTTTTTTCTTAAGGGTCGTCATCATCATCATCATATTTTCAGTTTTCACCGTGTTGCTTGCGAGGGTCATCATATTTTCTGCCTGCATGATATTTCGCCGGGGTGATATTTTTATCATCGGGTGATCTTGGTTATGATCATCCTGATGATGTTGTTGAAGAGTTCTAAGTATGACCCGATATTCACTGGGGTCATCATATTTCGAACGTCAGGATGATCTTAGTCAATATCATCCTGATGTTGTTGTATCACTTCATGTTCGTTGTTTTATCATCCTGATGATGCTGACGTCATTCTTATGTCAGGGTGATATCTATTTCTCTGCCTATCTGCATCATGATATTTCTGAAGGAGGGGGTGATATTTTCATTTTGAATATCACCCGGATGTATGTTTGTTCCAGCGTCATGATGATGCTGATATCAAGGAGATATCCGCCTGCCGGCTTTGTGCATTATCTAGTGGGGGGTGATCTTTTCAAGCATCATCATATTCATCTATCGCCCCGATCTTATAGTGGAGCTACAGTGCAACCTGATATTTGTGCATCAGGATGATATTTCCAAATATCCGGTTATCTTCCGAATATCATCCTGATGCCGATATGATGATGACGTCATCAAGGTCCGGGGGGGTCATATTTCTAACACTGATCATCTTGTGGAGATCCCCTGATATTTGCAAACATGATGATGACGTCATCCGGATATGAGGAGGTGCGCAGTAGGCAGATATGATGATGACATCAGCAAGATATGACGGTGACGTCATCAGGATGTTCATCGGCCAGACTTTTGGTATAGGCTCAGCAGGAGGATGTTCCTCCGATGGATCAGGTTGTGCCGATGAAGGCGATTATCATGCAGGTTATATTGCGATATGATGCTGATGTCAGGGTGATATTTCAAGCGACAGAATATCATGCTGTTGGAGGATGATGATGAAGTCTTATACTAGTGTCGTCAGGAGCAAAAGCACCGACATCATATATGCTCATGACCTAGTATATAAAGTGTTAAAGAGGTCGCCGCGGGGTGCATGTGGGATATTTGATATCCTGCATATTTTCAAATATCATGATGATGAATCTTGGCGGGAAGTGGTTGCGATCGACTGTTTGATGTTTTTCCCAAGGCCGCGGGTTGGTGCGCCATTAATGGCGAAGGTTGCAGAGGTATGGGCGGATCTGGTACCCGATTGAAGGTGTACATCGACGGATAGTGGCGCAGGGCTCGAGATTTCTTCCTGTCTCCTCCCCTACCTGCTGCATTCATGTTTGGGCGCCAATCTGGTAATGCGTTGGGCGCCATTTTGCTGATACTGTGTATCTGGCGGGTTTTTTTTGGTCAACCATGTAATTAATTGCTGTGGTACACTACCTGGCTGTTATAAGCAGGAAGTGTTACTCATTTTTGGTTGTTGAAAAACTGGACATTTTGGCTCTATAATAAGATACAACTGGTTTTGGTTGCTCTGTGCAGCAAAACTTGCGAGTTTATGTATCTCCTGTTGTACGATTTGGCATGGATCCACTGATTTCATGGTTAATCTTATATAAGTAATGCTGTGTTTGCATGTGTTATGCTGATTCTGTCTCCAGTTTTGCATGTATCTTTCTTACTGCAATAGGGATGCCATAAGTATAGGCAGCTTAACACTCTTTATTGGGAGATATCTGTAAGGCAGATATCATGTGTATCCCCCTGAAATCCAGTTTTAGCTATTCATGCTGATCATTCACAGGTGTATGTCTACCGACTCCAAGCCCTGGATAGGCACCAATCTAGCTCTGTGTTGAGGTTATACACCATGTCCAGCTTTGCATCCAAAATCCATTTCAAACCATCTCATCCTTCCACTTGTTAGTTGTAGGAGTAGGATTAGGAACCCCTTGCATGCTCTCATACCCAACCAGACATCATGTCCAAGAATGTTGCCAACCTTGTGATCTATCATACAGATCTTGGTCTATACATGAGAGCATTCTGCCTGTTGTTGTCAAGTTAAATCTTTCTATCTTTGAGCTAGTCAAGGTTACATCTTGAGTTATAGGGATACCCCCCTTGGTGCGGCAGAACCAGAAGTGAAGGGGAGGCAGCTCACGCAACCTCCTGTATTTAGTTGGCTGAATCTGCCTGTGCACTAGAAGTGGCAAACCCTAATGCTGATTCAGAAGAAAAACCCAACAAATGGTGACTCCGCTGGGGAGTCTTTCATGTGAAAAATGATGCTCTGCTGGTGGAATGAACCTGGAAAAATAGCTTTCAGCTGCTGTAAATTTTGTCCTCTCTGGAGAGGTGGCGACTCTGCAAAAAAGATCTGAATGCACATGAAAGATGGATGTATGTTATTGGTTGAAAGATGTACATATTTCTGCATCTGTATGAGAAAAGGTACCTTGTTACTTCCCCTTTATTTGCTGTTCTACTGCATATGTTAGATGCCAGGGGAAACCTTAGGTCTTAGACAGACAAAGGATGTCTAAGAGTAGGATTTTTATGAATCCAAGTATGAATTATCCCATACTCAGTGGTGAAATGTTGAATAAAAGAATAGAAGAGATAAGAAATAGGTTCATATTCTTAGAGGCTGAGCAGGCCCAGTTAAAAAGCAGTAACCCTGTTGTGTCTGCCAGTCAGAAAGCTAAACCTCCTGTCAGCCCTTTTGATCCTTTGTATGACCAACTGGATTTGTCATGGGTGGATTATAAAGTAGAAACTATGCCTGCTAGGATATACTGTCAGATGCCTAGATTTACTGGTCACAATGTATGTGATGGGAATGCACATATCCAAAATTTTCACAGTTTTATGGGAAAATATTCATTCAGAGATGAGGATATGTGGATGAGGTTTTTTGTTAGGTCCTTTGATGCAAAAGCAAAAGACTGGTATTTGAGCTTTCCAAAGAAATCCTTTGCCTGTTGGGATGAGCTTGCTGACTGTTTCAAGGAAGAATTTGCAAAAGAACCAGCTGACTTTGTTGCAGAATTGATGAGAATCAGAAAACAAGATGAAGAGCCATGTGTTGATTTCAGTCATAGGTTTGCAATAGCCCTTTCACAGATCCCAGAAGTCTTCAGACCTGATATTTCAGCCTGTGTTGGCATATTCTTTGAAGCTTTTGAGGAGGGCTTTAGTGCAATACTGAGGGATTTCAAGGTGACAAGTATGCAGATGGCATACAGGTTCATAGAAAAGATAGAAAAAATTAGAAATGTGTACCTGCTGAAACCCCTGTCCCCAGGCCTTGTTGTGAGAAATGGTTGTGAAGCTGCAAATGACCAAATGATTATGGCATCATGTGCAGATAAAAATGAAAATGAAAGCATAGAGGTTGAGACTGCTGTGTTTGAACATAATGCTAACAATACTGCTCAACTGGATTGTTCACCAGTTGAGGATGCCAGTGAAAGGACTAATGAGGATTCCCATTGCAATGATGAGGCAGCTGACCATGAAAACAATAACGAGGTTGTGGACAGCAATGAGCAATTTTTGGAATGGACCTGTGGAGACAATTGTGAGTATTGTACTCAAGACAGAGAAGATATAAGCAAACAGAAAAGCAGTCCTATGTGTGACCCATTGCCTACCTTTCAAACACATGGAGATCATGAAGAGCAGTCAGAAATTGAAATAAATGCTAGTTCAGAGCATGATTGTTTTTCATTTGATGGCTGTTTTGCTTATGACACACAGGCTGATACTCCTCCACAGAGTGAATCCATTGGTGATGAAGATGTGTGCTCTGCTGCCCATGAACAAATGGCATACTATGATGAAACTGATGCACCTGGGTCACCCATTTATGACACATATGGTGATGAGGATCTGTTTGAGTATGGTGAGGATCTAGACATTGTTTTTGGTTTGGATTCTGTTTCTCATCCTGATGAAAGAGGAAACAACATACATCAGGTAAGTGACTGTGAAAATGTGCCTGATTTGAAAGAGATGCCAGAGCCTGATCTTTTCCAGCTTGGTGTGCCAGATGGTTGTGTACATGATGTACACAATTGTGATTTTGAAAGCTTTTCTTTTGATGTGCCAGCATATAATACAATGAGCCCTGATCTTCCTAGTTGTGTGGTGGACTCTGAGTGTTTCCTATTTGCAGTCCAGCTAGGAGATCATGTTGTAATGCAGGATGATGATACAGATGATAACCTGTGTTCTATACCATTTGAGTATGCATTGCCTGATATATTCTGCACCCACATGTCACATGATGTTGAAGGTTATCTGCACAGGGGTGATAATGACAAGCCAAATCAGAAGGTTGAATATGCAGATGACAAGATTTGTTTGTGGGTGGATCTTTGTAGTATCTCCAAGCTTAACCCAGTGCATGCAGATGAAAACAAGATATTTGACAAAGGGAGATACATGTTTTTCTTTTCTTGGTGGCCTTAGGCCATCAAGTGTGTTTGGTGATGTAGGTCGGTGCAGTATTTGACTCTGTGCCCAATGGATAAGGGACTGGTCTGCATCCCAGAGATCTGGGGTTCTCGCTGCAGTCTTGCACCTGCACGTCCCCAGACAGAGCCAGCGTTAGTGCCTGAATTGACTGATAGTTTTTGAGCAATTTTCATGCAGGCACTTTCCCTAAGTATCCAAAAAATGTTCTAAGTGTTGGACCTCCTCAACATTTTTCAGCTGCAGCATCATATTTTCCTGAGGAGGAGGTCATCATCATCATGTTTTCTTCAATGGTGGTCAGCATCATCATTTTTCCTGTCGACTTGTTTTTTCATCATGATCATCATATTTCAATATCGGGTGATGTTTGGATATCATCCTGATCCTGCTGATGAGCTACAGTGTGCCCTGATTTGCTTGCGGGGGTGATTTTTCAAGTATCCGGTGATCTTCCAATTATCACCTTGCCCTAACATGATGATGATGTCACCCTGATCTTCTGAAGGGATTATTCTCTGAGTTGTTCGACCTGACTTGTTTTTTCTTAAGGGTCGTCATCATCATCATCATATTTCCAGTTTTCACCGTGTTGCTTGCGAGGGTCATCATATTTTCTGCCTGCATGATATTTCGCCGGGGTGATATTTTTATCATCGGGTGATCTTGGTTATGATCATCCTGATGATGTTGTTGAAGAGTTCTAAGTATGACCCGATATTCACTGGGGTCATCATATTTCGAACGTCAGGATGATCTTAGTCAATATCATCCTGATGTTGTTGTATCACTTCATGTTCGTTGTTTTATCATCCTGATGATGCTGACGTCATTCTTATGTCAGGGTGATATCTATTTCTCTGCCTATCTGCATCATGATATTTCTGAAGGAGGGGGTGATATTTTCATTTTGAATATCACCCGGATGTATGTTTGTTCCAGCGTCATGATGATGCTGATATCAAGGAGATATCCGCCTGCCGGCTTCGTGCATTATCTAGTGGGGGGTAATCTTTTCAAGCATCATCATATTCATCTATCGCCCCGATCTTATAGTGGAGCTACAGTGCAACCTGATATTTGTGCATCAGGATGATATTTCCAAATATCCGGTTATCTTCCGAATATCATCCTGATGTCGATATGATGATGACGTCATCAAGGTCCGGGGGGGTCATATTTCTAACACTGATCATCTTGTGGAGATCCCCCGATATTTGCAAACATGATGATGACGTCATCCGGATATGAGGAGGTGCGCAGTAGGCAGATATGATGATGACGTCAGCAGGATATGACGGTGACGTCATCAGGATGTTCATCGGCCAGACTTTTGGTAGAGGCTCAACAGGAGGATGTTCCTCCGATGGATCAGGTTGTGCCGATGAAGGCGATTATCCTGCAGGTTATATTGCGATATGATGCTGACGTCAGGGTGATATTTCAAGCGACAGAATATCATGCTGTTGGAGGATGATGATGAAGTCTTATACTAGTGTCGTCAGGAGCAAAAGCACCGACATCATATATGCTCATGACCTAGTATATAAAGTGTTAAAGAGGTCGCCGCGGGGTGCATGTGGGATATTTGATATCCTGCATATTTTCAAATATCATGATGATGAATCTTGGCGGGAAGTGGTTGCGATCGACTGTTTGATGTTTTTCCCAAGGCCGCGGGTTGGTGCGCCATTAATGGCGAAGGTTGCAGAGGTATGGGCGGATCTGGTACCCGATTGAAGGTGTACATCGACGGATAGTGGCGCAGGGCTCGAGATTTCTTCCTGTCTCCTCCCCTACCTGCTGCATTCATGTTTGGGCGCCAATCTGGTAATGCGTTGGGCGCCATTTTGCTGATACTGTGTATCTGGCGGGTTTTTTTGGTCAACCCTGTAATTAATTGCTGTGGTACACTACCTGGCTGTTATAAGCAGGAAGTGTTACTCATTTTTGGTTGTTGAAAAACTGGACATTTTGGCTTTGTAATAAGATACAACTGGTTTTGGTTGCTCTGTGCAGCAAAACTTGCGAGTTTATGTATCTCCTGTTGTACGATTTGGCATGAATCCACTGATTTCATGGTTAATCTTATATGAGTAATGCTGTGTTTGCATGTGTTATGCTGATTCTGTCTCCAGTTTTGCATGTATCTTTCTTACTGCAATAGGGATGCCATAAGTATAGGCAGCTTAACACTCTTTATTGGGAGATATCTGTAAGGCAGATATCATGTGTATCCCCCTGAAATCCAGTTTTAGCTATTCATGCTGATCATTCACAGGTGTATGTCTACCGACTCCAAGCCTTGGATAGGCACCAATCTAGCTCTGTGTTGAGGTTATACACCATGTCCAGCTTTGCATCCAAAATCCATTTCAAACCATCTCATCCTTCCACCTGTTAGTTGTAGGAGTAGGATTAGGAACCCCTTGCATGCTCTCATACCCAACCAGACATCATGTCCAAGAATGTTGCCAACCTTGTGATCTATCATACAGATCTTGGTCCATACATGAGAGCATTCTGCCTGTTGTTGTCAAGTTAAATCTTTCTATCTTTGAGCTAGTCAAGGTTACATCTTGAGTTATAGGGATACCCCCCTTGGTGCGGCAGAACCAGAAGTGAAGGGGAGGCAGCTCACGCAACCTCCTGTATTTAGTTGGCTGAATCTGCCTGTGCACTAGAAGTGGCAAACCCTAATGCTGATTCAGAAGAAAAACCCAACACAAGCATCGAGGTATAATTGAACCGAGATGACCTGAGTATCGCTTACATGGATTGTGATTTAGCAAGTTAAGACAAGATTCTAGTCAAAATTGAATCTAGATGACCTGAGTACCTCTTGCGTTTCAACAAGCAAGGATTGCCCCCGTTCATGTTAGACCTTTGATGTCCTCGATGATCTTTTGCCGATCACGTCCTAAGACAAGGCTTCACATTACTAAAGTTTAATCCCCAAATAGCAAACAAAGAAAGTAATCATGCCCCCATCATAGCATCTCTAGCTTTTGGCATCCTTGAGTAGCATAGGAGGGTATGATAGCAAAAATCAAGACTCTGTAACTTAACCCTAGGTTCCAATCTACAAAAGCACATTTGCGTTGATATGTGTTTATTTCTTGCCTTAATTTGCATAAAATCATTTAGAAGACCTTGGGTATTTGCTTTGCATTGGATAGGTTAAGATGCTCATTGTCGGGATGTCTGCTTGAAGTGCGGGTGCTTGCTTGCATTCGCTTATCTGATGAGAAGGTTGCACTATCCTTATTGAGAAGACGGACCCTAAGGGACTGACCTAGTGCCTCGGGGGCTCATTGCTAAATGGCCTTGCCTACGTGACGACGCAGAGGCAACGTAGTTCGGGTTAAACCCTAATGGACCTTGGATGGACTAGAAGAAAGACGACAAGAATGAAGACAAGAAAGGAGACGAATGGGACCTTGGGAGAGATGGAAGCCTCGGGGGCGCATTAGAATAATGGCCTTGCCTACGTGACGGTGCAGAGGCAACGTAGTTCACGGATTCGGACCACAGACACTGACGAGAGACACTACACTAGGCTTACATTGAGGAGACGGTATGGGACAAAACCTTGGTTGACAAGGCCACAAGGTGAGTATCAAGCCATGATAGGTAACTGTCAAGCGTTTATTGTGGGATGGATATGGGTCAAATGAGGAAAATAGAGGGAGAATGGGCCCAAGGTGATTGGATTCCCAAAGATGGAGAATGCGGCTTGTCACAAGTAACGCCTGTTTACCAGGTTTTCATCACTTGCTTTTATTTGCACGAGAAGCTAGAAAGTAACATGACGCCTGATTGCCAGGTTTTCCCCATGATACCTATCCAAGGCGCCTGTTTGCCAGGTTTTCACCAAAGGATGATTTTTTTGTATGCTTGCTACTTTTTTCTGATTTTTTTTTGTATTTTCTCTTTGTAACTTTTTCTTATTTTTTTGATTTTTTGATTTTTTGACTTTATTGTACCCCCTTGCACTGGGGTTCTCTTAGGTATAGAACCGGTGAAGGTGCATGCTGTTGATTGGATCATCAAACAACTCACCTTCTGATGTGGCCAACTGATATGCCCCCGATCCGTAAGCTGCTACAATTACATAGGGTCCAAGCCAGTTAGGCTCGAACTTGCCTTTCTTTTCTCTGTCCTGCTGATTGCGAGGGTTCTCTCTTAGGACGAGGTCCCCAACCTTGAAGCATCTTGGTCTAACCTTGTGGTTGTAGCTTCTTGACATCATCTGTTGATAGGCTTTGAGATGGTCAAAAGCTTTCTGGTGCCTTTCCTCTAGCAGTTCTAGCTCCTGTAGTCTGGAGACTTTGTACTCTTCGTCTGATATGAGACCTTTCAATGACACCCGAAGGGATGGGAGTTTGACCTCAATGGGAAGGATGGCTTCGGAACCATAGACGAGGGCGTAGGGTGTAGCACCTGTGGGAGTGCGTATGCTGGTTCGATAGGCCCACAGAGCGGGATTGAGTTGGACATGCCAATCGCAACCAGCTTCATTGATAGTCTTCTTTAGGATTTTTAGAATGGTTTTGTTTGATGCCTCAGCTTGGCCATTACCTTGGGGGTAATATGGAGTGGAGAAGCGGTGTTGGATCTTGAAACGTTCACAAAGTTCCTGGACATCCTGATTTTTGAAGGGTCTCCCGTTATCCGTTATGATGGATGAAGGGATGCCATATCGGCAGATAATGTAATTCAGAATGAAAGAGGAAATTTGCTTTCCTGTGACGGTTGATAAGGGAACGGCTTCAATCCACTTTGTAAAGTACTCAGTGGCGGTTATGATGAATTTATGGCCGTTGGAAGAGGGCGGATGAATCTTTCCCACGAGGTCAAGTCCCCACTGGCAAAAGGGCCAGGGTGTCGTTAGAGGTCTCAACTCCTGAGCAGGTGCATGAATCAGGTTCCCATGTATCTGGCACTGTTTGCACTTTTTGACAAACTGATATGAATCCATTTCCATATTGGGCCAGTAATAACCCAAACGCATGAGTTTCTTAGCTAAGGAAGGACCGCTGGAGTGTGTTCCGCAGATCCCTTCGTGCACGTCTTGCAAGGCAGTTATAGATTCTTCTTGTTCTAGACAACGGAGTAAAGTACCATCCAGACCACATCGGTAAAGGGTATTGGCGATAATGGTGTAACGGGAGGCTTGTCGGATGAAAGTTCATTTTTGGTTGGAAGAGAGGTCCAAAGGAAGGATATTGTCCTTGAGGTAAGTGTAGGTCTTACCGTGCGAATCAGATCCTACTAGGTGGCAAATGGAATGGGTCTCGAGGAGATCATAAGCCGGTTGTCGAATTGTTTCTACTAAGAACTCATACCGTGACTCATGTTCAGGTATCTCAAGGAGGGAGGCTATGGTCGCCATTGCATCTGCTGCTTTGTTCTCTATCCTGGGTATTTGCTCAAACAAGATGGTCCCAAAATGTTCTTTGAGGTCGTTGACCATTCGCTTGTATGGGATGAGCTTCTCATCTTTGGTCTGATACTCGTCGTTGACCTGGTTTATGACAAGCTGAGAATCACCGTAGACACATAGTGTTTGGATTTTCCACTCAGTGGCCATCTTGAGACCAATTACCAAAGCCTCGTACTCTGCTATATTGTTAGTGCATGGGAATAACAACCTGTAGGACTTTGGAATTGTGTCACCTTGGGCAGTAATAAACAAGATACCTGCCCCCGATCCATGGTTGGTGTAAGACCCGTCGAAGTAGAGTTTCCAAGGAGATGTTGACAGAGTGAATAAAGACTCATCTGGGAACTCAAACTGCATTGGTGAAGTGTCCTGTAATGGTGCCTCAGCTAGTTGGTCTGCGATGATTTGCCCCTTGATGGCTTTTCTATCCACATACTCTATATCATATTCGCTAAGAAGCATAACCCATTTGGCTAGTCGACCTGTGAGAGCTGCTTTGCTGAGAAGATATTTTAGTGGGTCGATCTTGGCAATGAGTTTGACAGGATGTGCCAACATGTAGTGTCGGAGTTTTTGTGAGGCAAAAACCACCGCAAGGCATGAACGTTCCACCTGTGAGTACTGCAACTCGTAGCCCACTAAGGTTCGACTGATGTAGTACACAGCTCTTTCCTTGTTCTCATAGTCTTGCTGCGCTAGGAGAGCCCCAAGAGCAGTAGGTGTAGCAGATATGTAGAGAATCAAAGGTTTTCCTTGGATCGGAGGCATGAGTATAGGAGGATTCATGAGGTACTCCTTGAGCTTGTTGAATGCCTCTTCGCACTGCTCATCCCATTTAAATGGAACGTTCTTATGTAGGAGATGGCTGAAAGGGTGGCACTTGTCTGCCAGCTGTGAGATGAACCTGCGGATGGCCTGTAGCTTGCCCTGTAAGGATCTCAACTGTGTTAGAGTTTTGGGCAGAGGCATGTCCATGATTGCTTTGACCTTGTCCGGGTCTACCTCTATGCCGTTTGCTGACACGATGAAGCCTAGCAGCTTGCCCGATGTTACCCCAAACACACATTTCTTCGGGTTCAATTTTACTTGGAATTGGTCCAGCCGTTGGAAGACTTTCTCTAATGTGTCTAGGTGTGAGTCCCTGGTGAGTGATTTTGCCAAGATGTCGTCAACATAATCTTCCATGGTCACATGCATCATGTCGTGAAATATAGTTGTCATGGCCCGCTGATATGTAGCACCTGCATTTTTCAGCCCAAATGGCATGACATTCCAGCAAAAGGTACCCCATGGACAAGTGAAAGCGGTTTTGTGCTGATCCTCTGGTGCTATTTTGATCTGGTTGTACCCTGAGAATCCATCCATAAGTGACAGCATTGTATGTCCTGCCGTGAGGTCGACTATGATATCGATGTTAGGCAAGGGAAAGTCATCTTTTCGGCATGCTTTGTTTAAATCTCTAAAATCGTTGCATAGTCGGACCCTGCCATCTGGTTTAGACACCGGCACAATATTAGATATCCATTCAGGGTAATCTATGGCTCTGATGAACCCCACGTCTAACAATTTCTTGAGTTCTTCCTTGACCAGTAAGGCTATATGGGGATGCATCTTTCTTAGTTTTTGCTTTACGAGCTTCACCCCTGGATCCAATGGCAAGTGATGTAGAATCAGGTTTGGGTCCAAACCTGGCATGTCGGCATATGACCAAGCAAAGCTGCCTCTCTTCTTCTTAAAGAATGGTACAAACTTGGTTTTCTCAGGCGGCGTGAGAGATTTTGCAAAGTGGATAATCTGAGGCTGCTCTTCGGTTCCAATGTTCACTGGCTCTGTTGGCTCTACCACGATCTGTGACCTTTCTTGATACATGTCACTTGGGAGGGTGTCAAGCAATCCATCGTCAGGTGCCACAGTTGGGTTTTCACCTTCAGATACGTCCTTTCTTTTTATTGTTTTATGATCTAACACTGCCGCATGGCGGTTTTCACCGTCAGATCCCTTTTTGATCTTTACATTTTTGCGACTAGAAGGCTTGGCACCCTCCCCGAAGTAAGCTACAATATTGAGTTCGATAGCGAAACCAGCTTTATGATCTCCTTTTGGTAAATGATCTCTAAGTCCCATATAGTCAATGTAGGCATCATCGTTCTGGAACATATCTAATTGAGGGGTCCCTTGCAGGTCCCAGTCAATAAGCTCAGGGTGTAAGAGGGGAAGGGAGTCGGATGAAGGACTTGATTCGTTGATAGTGTGGATTGAAATACTAGGAGCACAGGTGGGGGTAGTGTTCTGGGTGGTACTTTCTTCCAGGTTGTTTATCGCAATGGAATCGAAACTTTCCTCGAAAGCCATAACTTCAGGGAGGGGCAAATCAGACTCCAGTGGTCTGCCCCGTTGCATTTGTCTCTCATGATATGGGCTAAGGGTTTGGATGGTGTCAATCTCCTTGTCATCGTAGGAGTGCTCTGTCAGATCGTCCCATTCATATTGATTGGAATCATCTGAATCTGCGTCACTGTCCACTTGGAGTGTGTGAATTGTCTCCACTAGGCAGGCATTTTCTTTGGCTTTGCCCTTGCCTTTGTATCCCAAGCCAGTGGTGTTTCTAGCCGAAGAGGAAGAAGAAGGTTGTATAGGTTTGATGATCCCTTCTTTTCTGAGGCCGATAGGGCCTTGTCCGTCATATCCCATCCTATGCAAGATGGTTTCACCCCGTCCATAGAGCTCTGTAGGGAGTCTGGGTGGATCTTGGGATGTGTTTTCTTCTTCGGCATAAAGCCATTGCAAAAGATCTCGCTCCTCTGATTCATCGGATAAGGTCCCCCATTTTACAAAGGGGTTTGCGGGAGTTGTAGGGGGAGCAGAGGGCTTTGGAAAATGCCTGGATTGATACTTGGGCTGGCCGAAGGAGTGAGGAGACAAGGGCATTTTTGCAAGGTTGAGGCTGTGCTCAATCTGGTATTCCCCTACGCCATTTTCCTTTATGGTGATTTTCATTGTTTTGGGCCGTGAAGAGGAAGCTTTGGCAGTATGGTCTTGTGGCGGAGTAGGGGAGATATGGGCCCTATTGTTGGGAATGACGCATTCAGGTTTAGCTTGGAAAGAATTGCAGTTTGGTAGGGATCCGGATTGCCGTGTATGGTGACCTGTTTGCCATCGTGCGGGAACTTTATGCATTGATGGTAGGTGGAGGGGACAGCTTTCATGGCATGGATCCATGGTCTCCCTAGTAGAATATTGTAAGCCAGCTCCCGATCAAGGACTTGGCACACCACATCTTTAATTACCGGTCCCACTTGAATGGGTAGGACAACCGTGCCCTTTGTGGTTCGTTCCTCCTCGTCATAGGCCTTTATGGTAATCTTCCTCCGTGGATCCACTGCCTGTTCAGAAAACCCCAATGCAAGGACTAGCTTCAAAGTGCAAATATTCAAACCGGCACCCCCATCAATGAGAACCCTCTTGATGCGGTGCCTGTGTACGAATGCGACAATGTGTAGGGGAGTGTTGTGGGGTTGAGACATGGAAAGGTCATCTTGTTCGGTAAACGAGATGGAAGTGGAGGATGTCAAATTACCCACCATGGTTTGAAACTTTTCTTGGGCTAGGTTAGTGGGGACAGTAGTTTCCACTAAGGCTTTCTCAAGAATCTCCTTCTCATAAGGAGATAGACGCAAGAGCTCCAATATAGAAATGTGAGCTGGAGTCTTTTGCAATTGGTCGATGACATTATATGGGCGGGAGTTAGACGGAGATGGCGACGACCTTGGAGGAGTGGTGTTGATCGTGACCCTACCACTGCGGGTAATTATACTACAACCAGTTCCGTTAGGTCCTGGTTGTTGGTTGGGGGATATGACGTTGACTTGCGGAACATGCTCAGAAATGCAGTTAATGGTGTACTCAAAGGGAACGCTTGCATAGTTAGCATTACTCGACCCACTGTTCTGGTTTGGCCTGTTACGATTGTTGTCATTATTGTTATGGCCATTGGAGTTGTTGCCATTGTGACCATTGTTGTGGTTGTAACCATTGTTGTTGTGGCCGCTGTTGTGATTGTTGTTATACGGCCGGTTGTGGTTTAGGAGAGGATCCCGGTAGGCCACATGAGATTCATTGGAGGTATGCTGTTGTGTCCCTCCCTGATTCTGATCCAGTATATCCTGTATGACGTTCTTAAGACGGATGCAATTATTGGTTGTGTGCCCCCTTCCTCGATGATACTCGCAATAGTCTGTGTCCTTCCAATAGGGAGGTTTGACTATAGGCTCATAGTCACTCGTTGGCGGTAGAGAAATTTCATTGTTAGCCAACAACTTCCTGAGAGCAGACTCTTGAGATTCTCCTAACGGCGTGAATTTTCTCCTTGGGTTTGAATTGAACCAAGGTCTAGATTCCCGAGGGGGTGGCTTGTTGAGTGCACCGTTATTTGCTTCTTCCTTAAGAGTGAATATGGGTTGTTGTTTAGGGGCTGCCGCCTTGGCATCCACTACTCCATCATTAACCACATTCTTGTTCTTGGTCCAAAACTTTGACTTGTCCGTCATGTAATTGGAAGGAGGTGTGTCCTTGTAGAGCTTGAGAGTTCCTTTAGCGATCATAGCTTTCTCAATGAATAGCCCCATTTCAATGACTTTGGTGAAGGAGGTAGGGCATTGTATCTGAATCTGATAGCTAAGATCAGGATTCAAATTGTGGACAAACATTTCCAATAGTTGTTTCTCAGGCATGTCGTAAGAACACTTACTAGCTAGCTGTCTCCATCGTTGTAAGAAGGTGGCGAAAGACTCACCACCTTTTTGTTTGGTGTTGCATAGGTCTAGCATAGATACTTCGTGTTCTATGTTGTAAGAGAAGTGCGTTATGAATTTATTGACAAGTTCGTCAAAAGTTTTGATTCCTAATGGAAGACGCGAGAACCACTCCATAGCTTGACCTCCTAAAGATCTTGGGAATAGTCTCATTAAGTAGGTCTCGTTGTGAGCTACTTCTAAACATGCTGTTGTGAATTCCCGGATATGATCTCTAGGGTCCCCCTTCCCTTTGTATTTGTCAAATTTTGGGATTCCGAACTGAAAGGGGAATGGTTTCATGACCAAACTTCTGTCAAAGGGGTATGGTGCTATATCTTCCAAGGAGTAGTTCTTGGAACTGGTGCCGATCTTAAGGTTGGAGATTTCTAGCTTTAGACTCTCAATTTGTTGTCTCACATCCACCATAGGAGCATTTTGATCTATGTGTTGTTTTCCTCTCTCATTGGCCTGGGGGACCATGTCATTTGTGCCTTTCTCATGTGCATTTGGGACTGTGTCATTTGTGTCCCTCTCACGTTCATTGTCTGTATTTTCCATGATGGAGCTAATGTCAAAGTCTGCGGGGAGTTTGATTCCGAGACTAGCAAGATGATGGAAATATTTGGTGGGGTCCTCAAGGAGCACTTTCTCCACTAGGCGTTGGAATTTGCTATCTTGCATGTGTGCCACTAATTCCTCACGAGAAATTTCTTCATCATCATCGTGTGGTGGGGCGATGTGATCGGAAGAGTCGGCCATTTCAGTTAGCTTGTTGTACTGGGATCGAGTAAGAACCATGCAAGGTGGGGTGGGACGAAATGGACTAGGATTAGAAATTTTGGCAAGGTGTCAACTAAGACTGTAATGAATGGGATATCGAGGACAAGACTTGGACAAAGGGTTCTCTCGCTCAATGACTTCAGGTAAGACGGTTGACACAAGACTCTAGCCACTAGCAAGGGTAGTCGAGACCAGTCTCACTGTGTAGGGCTTAGTCGTTCAACAAGACTACTAGCAAAAGGTACGGTGACCTACTAGGCTTACGTGAATTCACGAATGAAACGAAGAAGGACCTATGTCGACTCGGTATGAGACAGAATGACGTTGGGGCAAGAGTGACTAGGACAGAAGGTGACTGGGACGACCATCGAGAGAGAGAGAAATGGGTGAAATGGATGAAGATTGACTGCAAGGTTGATTCTGACCTCGGAAAATGAAACTAGGCTGAAATGGGTACTCTGAACAGCTGGCGAAAATTTCTCAAAAATAGGGCAGATGCTCACTATCACACATGTGCAGAAACAAATGCGCAGCAAGAATGGGCAAATGCACCGTAAGTCGCTATATATGCGCCGCTCTGGTGAAGTATGTATGCGCAGCAACAGTGTGTAAATGCGCAGCAGAAAAGTTTATGCGCAGCAGGTCAGCGTATATGCGTAGCAAGTCACTGTAAAAGCGCAGCAGAATAGTGTATATGCGCAGCAGAAAGGTATAAAAGCACCGTAAATCAGACAAAAGCGCAGCAAGTCGCTGTATATGCGCAGCAGGAAAGGGTATATGCGCAGTTCTGGTATTTTTTTGTAAATTTTTGGGATTTTTCTCTATTTTTGGTATTCTTTGGCTGGAAAAGGTCTTCCTGATCTGATATTATAAATTAATTTAGCAAGAAAACACAGCAAGCACAAAGAGTATTTTGTAGTTTTCCATTGTTTTTGTAGTTTTTTGACTCTATTTTGGACAAAAGCAAGCACAAAATCCTAGGCGAGAAATGGATTATAAGGGATTTGGGCCACTAAAACAAGAGGTAGTTAATTCGGGCAACCGTTCAAGTGGTTACACGTGCGGCGGCGCTACTCTCCGTTATGGAGTCTCCCAGCCTCACAGGGTTGCGCCTGAGAGGGTTTTGGGGGAGGTTGGCCGTCGGTGTAACATAACAACACTCGTTGCAGGAGGTTTTCACCTCAAGCACAATTTATTTTAAGTGGCTCGGTAGGGCTTGGCGTTAGCCTGTTACCACTCAGGGTCGTTCCCGCTTGGACAAGCGTGCATCCAAGGGCAGGCCCCTCCTAAAGGTTAAACAAGTAGAATGACAAGTCTGGCACTCTGATCACCCAGAAGAGGGGAGAGCATAAGGCTATTGTCATTCGTAGGCACAGAATACACTGATTAATCCACCCTAGTTAAAAAGATAAAAACTAAATGGGCTAAGCTACTCAAACAAAACTTTGAAGTGATTTCAACAATATTGCAGTGGTTCGATTTTAAATCCCAGAAAGTAGTTGTGAGTTCAATTTTAAATCCACGTTGCACGAGGTTGTTAACTTTGAAATTCAGGTCTCACGATATAGCAATGGTTCATTTTAACTTCAGAAAGCAGTTGTGAGTTCAATTTTAAGTCCACGTTGCATGAGATTGTTAACTTTGAAATTCAGGTCTCACGATATAGCAATGGTTCATTTTAACTGCAAGATCAGTGATGAGTTCAATTTTAAATCTTAGATAGCCATAACTTGGAAGTTTGTTTGCAATGCAAGCATGAAATAAACCAGTTATTTCCTCCCTAATTAAGACTAGATGAAGATTTGTAATGAACAACCATTTTACTCTTTCCCAGAAAATGAAATGTGAGCTAGTTAGATGCAACTACATGTAGCTAAAACCCGAGCCTATCCTGCAAAACCGCTCCAGCAAACACCTACAAAAGGGTTAGCGTTAGCAAAATACTCTAGAAAAGTACTAAAACCTGAGCCAGTTACAAATGCGCAGCTTCAGTGATCAGATGCGCAGAAGTGATCAACAGAAGCGCAGCATTAACGAATGCGCCGTAGTTTTGAACGTATGCGCCGTTAAAATGAACATATGCACAGTTTTAACATATGCGCAGCAACAGTCGTCAGAAGCACCGTAACAGTCTGTAGATGCGCCGTTTTGACGTATGCGCAGCAACAGTCTATGGAAGCGCAGCAACAGTCAACAAATGCGCAGTTTTAACAAAAGCGCCGTAACAGTCTGTAAAAGCGCAACAAGAATACACAGATGCGTAGGATTTTCAAAAGCACCGTAACAGTCTTCAAAAGCGCCGTAAAAATGAACAGATGCACTGAAAGAACCTGTGCGTGACTCTGCGGGACCTGTACGGAACCTGCCTTCAAAAAAGCTCAAAAACGGTGAAATAAAGGGGCAACGGCCCCACGGTGGGCGCCAAAAATGTGAGGGTAAAATAGTGATCAATCAAATGAATAACAGATGACCCAAACATCAACAGAATAGAGAAACAAAGAAGATTCAAGTAAACAAAGCAATGAACAAACACAGCAAACCTCTTCCGTTTCGAAACTTCTGTTGTTCGCCTATCACGAATCGTCCTTTCGCAGATGAGATGAGCCCTCAGAGAGTGCAATCTTTTAAAGCTGTTTGAGGAAGTCGATGGTGAACGGCTATGGTGTGATATGCAAGAAGGTGAGCTCCAATGCAACAATGGTGATCTCAAGCTTGTAGATGACAAGTGGGTGCCAAAGGCGCGCTGGTGATATTTCTGCAGAGTAACGATGTCAAAAGCCTGGATGAATAGAATGGAAGAATGAAGCTTCATTTATAGATTTGGAGGAATAGGAATCAACGGTTGAGAGGAGATATGAAGATCAACGGTTGAGGATGGTTGAGGAATGTGCAACCAGTGGAAACGTGCCAAGTGTCGCAGCTCCATCATGAGAGGTGGGATGTGACAAAACTGATTGGAGAGTTAACTCCATTGACTGGTCTGTTAACAGAATTGATTGATCAGTTAGAAGAGTGGATTGTGGAACTGACTGGGTTGATTGAGGATTTGACTCAACTGACAGGTTAGTTAACAGATTTGATTGATTGGTTAACTGACCTCTGATTGGAGAAGAAATAGGCCATGTGGGTGAGGGAAAATAAGATAATTAAATATTAAATATATTTAATTACATGTGCAACCTGATGAGGTGGACAAGGTGAGGTGTAAAGGTGATGTGGAATTTTGAATTTAGAACTTTAGGATAGAGGAAATAGGATTAATTAAATAATTTATGATTATTTAATTGTGAAGGACAAATAGAAGAATTTAAAATAAATATAATTTATTTAATTGTGAGATAGTGAATTGATTAAATAAATTTGGAATATTTATTTAATTAATAGAAGAATGGAATAAATATTTAGAATATTTATTTAGGATGATTTGTGTCATTTTTAGGCGTATACAGTATTAGTGCTTACCGTACAGTGCTAATTTGAATGGAGGTGTACCTTGTGTATATGAGACTCCTAGTAGGATTAGTTAAATCCTTAAGTGGCTTGCTAGACACTCATAACAACTCAGTCCCCTGAATCATTACTAGACACCTTTAGATTAGAGGCCACCCCTTTTTGACCTTGTGGTGGTTTGTGAAAGGCAAGAGGACACATAATCCTCTCTAGATTCTCACCATATGACTCCCTAGAGATGATAAGGGCATCCTTGGTTTAGCATAAGCTATATGTAGCTTTCCAAGGAAAGGGTGATTGGGTCATCCTTCCAGTCCTGGAGGCCGCTATCCATCCTCTCTCGTAAAGGCAAGATAATGCACACACCCACTGTAGGTGTGAAGATATTTGAGTCAAAGATTCCAAGTTGTGGGATTGAACAAGCTACCATTAGCCATTGACTTTAGGGATAGGAATTATCTTATGTGAATTATTTTTGAATTGTGATAAGACTCGTGGCAATTTGGGGTTGGACAGCCTTAGAACATACACATATGCAAACCAAGTCAAGAGTCACCAAAACAACCAATTTGATTTCCAAGTGTCTTCTATGTTTGATGTGTCTTCTAATTTTTCAAACAAATTGCCCAAACAAACACAAAAACAATACACCACAATCATAGGGAAACCTTAGAGCATCTACCTTCCCTATCAAACTCAAATTGCAATTGTGTCAACATACCTAAGACTTGCATATTCCATCCAACCATCCCTTTCATTCCCTTAGGTTTAGGTATCATCCTATAGATAGGGCATTCCAAATCATTGCATTATTGTTCAAACTCATTACATTCACTCAGGTCGTCCTTGCATTGATTTAGCCCTTTTCACTTTAGATCAACCTCAAAAATTAAGTCACCTTTGAGACTTGGAAAATAGGAGATTTTCCATACTTTGATCATACCTTAGTTACAAACTTGAAGTGTATAAGACCTTGCCCCTTTCCCATCAATCAAATCAATTTACAAGTTGGACTTTAAACTCACAAGTCTAGTTCAGGTCCATTTCCCTCAATTTGCAAGTCGAGTCTTCAACTCACGTGTCTAGTTTGGAGGCTCACTTCGATCAATCATTAATCTCCCAACACTTGCAAGGTCTTAAACAATTTTAATTAGTCACTTGGGTATACCTTAGTGTTCCTTAGCATCCTCTTTTATCAAAATCTCTTAAGGTTGCTTATCCAATTAGCTTTAGACATTGTCCTAGCTTCATCCCTCATTAGTATCCTTTGTCATAACTTCATTATCAAAAATCCCAAAACATAGCATTAGTGACATTTCATCATTACCCACATAGCATTTTCTACACTTGTCATCCTCATTCTCCAAAATTCCCATTAGTTGCATTGGTTATAACCTATTGTGAAAAAAATACAAAAACATAACTTAATTGCATTTGCCATCCTCATTAATCCACTAGTTTCATTTAACATACTTATTGTTCAAAAAATCTCCAAAACATACCTTAGTCACACAGATCACCTTGCATTGTCATCCCAATAGAATACCAAAATTCACAAGTCCTATATGGTAGAGACATAGTTGCAAAATAAGAGAAAGGGAGTAGATCCTCCTATTCATTAGTATAGTGAACACATAAACACATCGTTCTAAACATCCTCACCAACACATTTCATCCTAATCATCCTTGTCATATCCTAATCACATCCTAGTCATTCCTAATCATTCCACATCATCATTCTCATTCTAGTCAATCACTAGTCAAAATGGCTTGATCCTTAGAAAGCCTATGAACAATCCAAGACCTAAACTTATACTTTGAGGCCCTCCTTCAAATTCTAGTGATGATCCAAACCTCATGAATAAATCTTATGTGTCACCTCCATCATCATCCCCCTCCACTTCATACCAACCTAGTCCATACATATTTCAAGTTCATGCTACATCAACCAATCCATTCACTTCACAACAAGAACATGTGAGCCCAAGTCCACCTTGCAACAAAATAAAATGCCTTTGAATCCTAATGCCACCTTTGACAAGGGAAACACTAGTCTAGCTCATCCACCCTATAAGTACCTTCTACCATTTAATCCTTCATCAAATCCACATCATAAGTTCAAACATTACAAGAAGAAACCCAAATCCATCAATCCATCCAATCCCTTTGACCTTCCACCTAGTCCTAATCATGAGCCAACACCTTCCACCTCTTTCATCCCTCCACCATGGTACCTTTCCACTGCACTAGTCTTAGTCATAAGTCTTCAACTTCTATCACCCATCCACCTACAAAGGATGTGATCCAAGGGCTACTATCAAGGAATCAATCATTTCCATGTCATCAAAGTCCTATCCTTGCGCTTGTAAAAGAACCTTCCAATGTGTTGTACCCAACCAAATTTTTTTCTTCATTAAAGCATTTTGAAACAAGTCTAGAAAATTTTTCGTCAAAAAGTCAAAAAAGTAAAATTTCTAAAAATAGAAATTTCTATTTTTAGAAATTTCTAAAAATAGACGTCGAGTTCAATTTTTTGGGTTTCTTGAGATATGGATGTTGGCAAAACTTTCTAAAAATAGAATCTCCAAATCAGGTGTTGGGCTCGATTCTCATTGGTCGATTTTCCTTCACGATCGACACGGTTCAGACGGAATCTTCAAACGACCAAGTTTTCTCTACTGGGCCATTTTTGCTTTTTCAGAAGGCAAAGCATGAGCTTGAAAGCCATCAACATAGAAAAATTCACCTGCCAGAACTCATCAACAAGTTTCCAATGTTGTTTTAATGACGCAAAACTGACAAACGACCGTCGACTCGACATGCACGCAAAACGATGCAAGATGGATCCAAGGTGAAGTGAAAAGTTGGAAAATCAAAAATTTGGCTAAGTCTGGTGAAACTGGGTGCCCCAAGAGGCTTGGGGTGCCCATCTTCTCCTGTGTTAGTTTTTTTTCACGTTTTTTGAGAAACGTCGAAAATGCTTCCGTCAGCTCTTTTCTGGTGCGTCAAACTTGGTCAAAAGTCAGTCAAAGCCAGGATTTCATCACAAATATGTTTAGACTACTCAGATCACCTCCATCCCACCTCGATAGTCGTCAGAACGACCGAAATCAAAGATTGAACAGGAGCTGTGGGCACAAAAATTGAGAAAAGGTACAAAATTGAAAATTTTTGAAAAATTTTCTAAGTGTTGAGAAACCAGGTGCCCCAAGAGGCTTGGGGTGCCCATCCTCACCAGTGTTAGATTATTTTTGAGGTTTTTCTCAAAAAACGTGAATCTCCTTCCATCAGCCCTTTCTGGTTCAGTGTTGATCAGTTTGGCACATTTTTTGAGGCAAACGAAAGGTACAATTAGCTCATTTTCATTAGGCCTGCATATTTTCCAGATCACTAGACTCATTTCCATCCCAGTTGATAGAAATTGACAGCCAAACAGGGGTCCTGTGCCTCTGGAACGCGCACGCAAACCAAGAAATTGGAAAAGTTGAAAAAATAAAAAAATGGCTAAGTGTTGGGAAACCAGGCACCCTAGGAGGCTTGGGGTGCCCAACTTGAGCAGTATTAGAATATTTTCATGTTTTTAGTGTTTTTTGACATGTTTCGTTACCAATCTTCGCTCGTTGGCAGTTTCCGGGAGGTCAAACTTGGTCAAACAATGTCAGATCGTCGAATGGAGGCAGGGGATGGAAATTCAGTTGATCAATCTCCAAAATGTCAGGATCAGTTAGCTTTTTCAGTCAATGATGACATTTTTCCACCTTGTTGAAGTCAAAGACAGGCCATATTTAAGTCAAAACGAGTGTTGAAGTGTCGAAAATGAAGAAAATTTTGTTAGCACTTCTTTCAACTCGCGTGTTCGATGACATCATCAAAGAAGATATTTTTCGTCATCTTGCACATGAAGCCATAGGCTCCTACAAAATAGGGATTCTTCCTATTCGAAGACATCCACTTGGATTTATGCTTTAAAAGATGCTTTCTTCATGGAAAAGGGAGAAGTTTTTTTCTCACACAAATAAAGCTACTTTTTTCGACCAAAAGATTTATAAAGACAAGTTTTGGGCTTCTTTATTTCATTATCTTTTGCAGGTTGCATCCAGAGGAAAGATTTTATTTTTCTTTCAACGAAGATTCGAAGACCCAAACCAGGTGCTTTTTTAGTTTTCTTCATAGATTCGGGTTGAGGAAGAAGAGAGGCTTACTTTTTCAGGGTCCTTGATTCAAGGGGATCATTTTTTAGAAATCTGACCAGAGCTTTTTCAGTTTTCGTCGAGATGGGTCCATCCAAATTATCATCCTCTTAAAGATTGGGAGTTGTGCTTTTTTCAAGAATTTGCTTTTTTCCTACTTTTTCAGGAAAATCTTCGCTTTTTCAAAATCTGACGATCTGGGTCGCTTCGAAACAGAATTGCCTACAAAACCCATGTGCTAGCTTTTTCAGTCAAAATCAGCTTTTTACAAGATATTATTTCCAAAAATACCAGTGGATGACGTCACCAATAAAGCAACAATAAAGATGGGGACACAAAAAGAAATTAGCTTTGAAACATATGCTTTTTGTTTTAAAGCAGCTCATCCATTCTATATTTAGAAAGAAATCACCTTGTGATAGAAGGAATCTTTTTGCTTTAAAGTAGATTGCTTTAAAGCATTTGTTTATTGTATCTTTGTCTTAGAATAGTAATAAAGCTTGCGAGTTGGCAAGTTAGGGTTAATCAAGGAGATTTTAGGGTTCCCTACTCCTTTGATTTTAGTATAAATAAGGGCATCCTTGCCCATTGTTGGTAATAACTTTTGTGATAGCAAATTTGCTGTGCCTATTCTAGCCTGCAAACATTGTTATTCTAGGTATTTGTTCACTTTATGTTCATTGTTCTCTAGTGTTTGATCGGTTACTGTATGCCTACCTTTTGCTACAGTATTGCTGTCCTGGATTTGTGCAAACTTCATGATATTGAATAGAAGTCTCATGCCTATTTTGCTCTGATATTCTATCTCGATTCATCAAGTTATCGTTGTGAAATGTGTAGCTTCTGCAACTTTCATTTTTAGCTTTCATCATTAAAGTACTTTTAGTCTTGTGGTGTTAATCTGGAAGAAAATTGCTTAAGTTTTTGTGTTAACAATCATTCCTCGTTCACTTTCAACTTCCTTTGCTCTGAATTTACTCAGGAGGTTGAAATCATCTTTAGTCTATGCCAGTTGTAGAAGTTTTATTTAAAAAGGAAAAAACCTCTTCTGTAGCGTTTAGAGTTTTATAACCTTGTGCTCTGCAGCTGAGAATCAAAAAGAAGATAGGCGAAGTTTCATTCAAGTTATCTTTTTAGTGAACATTAGCAAGAAAGGGAACTCCCCCTTCCAATAGGAGAGTAGTTTATTTGTGCATAGCTATCCGTTTCCAAATCACATTCCAGAGGTGCGAATTGAAACACCAACAGTTTTCTGGCGCCCACCGTGGGGCACGAGGCATAAAACTTCAAGCAAGCTTAGGCTTATGACACGGTAATGACTCTCTGGCGTCCTTCTACTCTAGTTCAACAACCAGATCTTACACCACCTATTATTCAACTAAATCTTGTACGAGTGGAAGGAGAGCAAACGGACATCATTAGCACCCTTAGAAGTTTCATATTTGTGCAAAAGGAAAGTCTTGATCAGTGGAGAAACGCGGCTGCTATCCTTGACGAAGAAGAACACAAGGCAGATCTTGCAGCAGGGAGACCAGTACTACCACCTCTCGCGTGGCAATAGATAATCCTGGCTCACAGGGTTTATTCAAGAAAGGGAAAAGGCGGTGCTACAGATCCTTTCTTTCAAGATCTTGATTCTACAAAAGTTGGAGAAGCATCCAACATAGTTTGAGAAATTCAGATAGTTCCTAAAGTTAAGCAGGAAGAATTACGAGAAGAACCAGTAATCCAGCCTAGAGCAATGGGTGATGCAAATAACAACAATCACAATGATCCAAATCAAAGGTGACCGCCACCATTGCCTTGGGGTAATAATATTGGACCTTTGGCCCTACAAGCACATCATGATTTACCAAAGGGGTCAAGGAAGCACTTTCCTTGGTTCCATGGCGATGGAACTCAACATCCTGATGAACACATCTCTGCATTCACAACAGCTTGCACTATTTTACATGTATCACATGAAGATGTTGCCGTGCATCTCTTCGTTGAGACTCTCGCGGGAAATGCTACCGATTGGTTCAATCATCTGGAACCAGGAATCATTACAAGTTGGGCAACTATGAGCGAGAAATTCTTGGCAAGGTTCAAGCCTACCGAAGATGGTCACAGATTGTTCGCCCAACTCTCAAATTCAAAGATTGAAAACAACGAACCAATGAGGGAGTTTGTGGCAAGGTTTAATCACCTAGTTACACATCTTTCTCATACTCTTAATCCATCTTCGCAAATTCTGTTGAGCAGTTTCATTAACACTCTTCCTTCTGAGATAGCCTTCTTTTTGAGATCAGCTAATGAAATAGAATTATCCAATGCACAACAAAATGCCATCAAGTTAGAGGACGACATGATTACCTCTGGCAAGATGAAAACAGATTCAATCAGGCCTCTAGTTCAGAGTTCTGCAGATCCACTGCTACATAAGGTAGCAAACGAAGTGACTATCATGAAAAGACAGTTGCCTACTCAGGGGCAACCCACGCAACAGCTGTATCAATCATCACAACAACAATACCAACCACAGCAATAGTATCAAGCTCAGCAACCATATCAGCCTAAGAGGAACAATTTTCAGCCATTCAATAACTACAGGCCTAGGTTGCCAACACCACCACCAAGACAAGTAGTTGATGCTACTCAAAATGCAGTGTTTTGTTCCTTTCATGAGAATGATGCACATACTGGAGCCACGTGTCCCGAAAATTTAAGGATGAATCAAATCATGGGATATGCTGATGCTGCACCTATTTCAAACATTGTTCCTTCCCCAAGTGCGAATGTTGTCTTACCATAGATGGACAACTTCGATGGCGACTCTACCACGGGATACTTTCAGAACGAACCCGTTATAATGAAGGAAGAACAAGATGATTTTCGTCAATATTCTCTTGTAGTGAATCATGAAAATCTTTCGACTCCTATGTTTACACGTACTCAACATTTTAAAGCACAGAAGGAAGGAGAGGATAGACAAAGACCAATAGAGAAGGAGAAGGAAGTGGCTTCCACTTCCAATGCTCAGCCATCGCGTAAAAATGCTTAGACTGCTCAAAATTCATCTTCAACAAATTTTGATATAGTCGATTCCATGATGAAGACAAAGGTGCATATTTCTCAGCTGGAGTACCTTCAAGACCATCCAGATCAGTTGGATAGAGTAGTCAAGTATGCCAAGAAAGAGACTGTCGTACAACCCACATTGCTAGAATCTTCTGTTCCAACAGGAGAGAAGCCAAAGCCCTTCTATATTTCTCTGTATATAAGAGGTTATAAATTGAGCAATTGTATCATTGATTCAGGAGCCTCAGACAATGTCATGCCCTTATAGGTAATGAATGCTCTGGGACTCTCATGCACCAAAATGCATGACAAGTGTTATTCGCTTGAGTCTAAATCAGTACCATTGGTTGGACAATTGAAGGATGCTCAAGTACGATTAGCGGCTTGCCCAGAGAAGAAAATAATGAAGACTATCTTGGTAGTTGACATTCCAGCCAGCTATGAGATGCTGCTAAGTAGAAGTTTCTGCAAAGATCTTGGAGGAGAAATACAATCGGATTGGTCATCTGCGACCATTCCTTTAAAGAAAGGAAGTTTCAAATTAGAACCAGAAACCAAGTCATGGTTCACGGTGGTGAAATCTCAGGATCCTCAAGCACAAGTGCTATATCAAGAAATAGGTCCTGGTACATATGTTATGCTGTCTGAAATAACTGAAGAAAATCAGGAGGTTGTCTTTGTGGTTGACAAATCAGAAGAAGAATCTGAAGAAATGTGCAACTTGCAAACTTTCTTTGAGGAAGAAGTGCAACAATCTTCACAAGATCAAAATTACGAGGAAGAAATAAAATATGTTGCAGAGAGCAATGAAGAATCCAATTTGTTCTTCTCATCTTTTAAAGGTTGGTTTGAAGAACCTTTGTCAGATATATCCAAAGAAAAGACCAAAGAAGCATTAGAATTGGAGCAAGAACAAGATCTTCTTCATTTTGAAGATGATTCATCATTAGAGGAATTTCTCAAAAATGGAGATCATATGGAAGATTCATCATTGGATCTCGACAGTTTTCTACATCACTTGGAGAGTGATTCTTCAGTAGAGGATACTGTAAATTTTCTTTTACAATTTAGCCTGTCTTCATCTTTGTCTCAAGAAGTTTTCATACACACTAGTGAAGAAGATGATGCTAAACTTTTGAAGGTTATCCCTGAACCTATGAAATCAAGAGACATTACAGATACGATGAAGTCAACACAAAATACAACATATGAAGAGGCTGATGGAGAAGAGGAGTTCATGGAATATTCAGTTTTGGTCACTAAAGAGGATGATATTGAAAAATCAGAGATTCTTGACAAATGTCTTGTGAGATATGCCATGTGTGAGATTGATCAAGAAGAAGAAGAGGAACCATATGACTCAGATGAAGTTGTCTTTGATTCCACTCCTTTTACAGAAGAAGAAAGATACATGAATGCTGAAGATGAAGTGATGATGGATATCTGCATTGAAGAAGAGTACTCTACAGAGGATGACGAGATTCCAGGTAATGAATGGGAAAGTGAGATGTCAGGTGAAGATGTTCAAGAGTTTGAGCATTTAGATCTTGATAATTCATTAGATTTTGGAGAGTGGATGGATGAAAACACAACCAATGAAGAAGCTCCTGAAGCACTTGAAAAATGGGCAATGACAGTTGTGGATCCTATAAGCCAAGAATCAGTAATGAGAGTTGTGTATGAGCAGCTTGCACCTTTTCCACAAGATGATGCATTGACTGAATACAAAGTTGCGTGTGTACAAGATATAAATGAAACTCATATTCAATATGTGGTGATGACCATTCCCACAGATGTACTTTGGCCACAAGACTTTCCTTTATATCTTCAAAAAGAAGTTCTGTATCTCCACATATTGTAGAGGTTGCTTGCATTGGAGGAAGATGCTCCACCTGATCCCTGGCATATCAATTAGCTTCTCAGGAATTTCTCATGGCCTAAACGTGAATACCCTCCTGAATCACGGCTCTTTGAGAGGATGTTGCAGAAAAAGAAAAGTTTTGTGCTGCCAAGACAATCTTCACAGCTAAAGAGATGGTTCTTACTTTTCTGAGTCGATCGACGGTTTCATGTGACAGCCCTAATCTCTTCTCATCCTCACTCAGGAGAAAGAGCGCGTGAAACACTTTTGTTCTTGTAATGTGTTTCCCCTTTCTGTGATGTGATCATTATGTCGTAGTGTTTTTCCCCATTCTGTAATGTGATAGTTGTGTTCCTTGTGTGTTGTGAAGTTCCAACTTCCTAGGTGATTTTAGGAAGTCCAGTCTTTGGTGATGTAGGGAAAAGTCTTGTTCTAGGTGATTAGGAATGTAACCTGACTCTATTGCCCAATGGATAAGGTACTGGTCCAACTTGCAAAAGTCCAGAGATTCTTGGTTCTCCTATGCGGTAAGTATCTGCCATGGTCCCCAGACCGAGCCAATTGTTGTACCCAACCAATTTTTTTCTTCATTAAGGCATTTTGAAACAAGTCTAGAAAATTTTTCGTCAAAAAGTCAAAAAAGCAAAATTTCTAAAAATAGAAATTTCTAAAAGTAGACATCGAGTTCGATTTTCTGGGTTTCTTGAGATATGGATGTTGGCAAAAATTTCTAAAAATAGAAAGTTTCTAAAAATAGAATCTCCAAATCAGGTGTCGGGCTCGATTCTCATTGGTTGATTTTCCTTCACGATCGGCTCGGTTCAAACAGAATCTTCAAACGACCAAGTTTTCTCTACTGGGTCATTTTTGCTTTTTCAGAAGGTGAAGAATGAGCTCAAAAGTCATCAACACAGAAAAGTTCACCTGCCAGAACTCATCAACAAGTTTCCAATGTTGTTTGAACGACGCAAAACTGACAAACGACCGTCGACTCGATGATGCACGCAAAACGATGTAAGATGGATCCAAGGTGAAGTGAAAAGTTGGAAAATCAAAAAATTGGCTAAGTCTGGTGAAACTCGATGCCCCAGGAGGCTTGGGGCGCCCATCTTCTCCCGTGTTAGTTTTTTTTCACGTTTTTCGAGAAACGTCAAAAATACTTCCATTAGCTCTTTTTCGGTGGGTCAAACTTGGTCAAAAGTCTTTCAAAGCTAGGATTTCATCACAGATATGTTCAGACTACTTAGATCACCCTCCGTCCCACCTCGACAGTCATCAGAACGACCGAAATCGAAGATTGAACAGGAGCTGTGGGCACAGAAATCGAGAAAAGGTACAAAATTAAAAAAAATTGAAAATTTTTCTAAGTGTTGAGAACCAGGTGCCCCAGGAGGCTTGGGGTGCCCATCCTCACCAGTGTTAGATTATTTTTGAGGTTTTTCTTGAAAAACGTAAATCTCCTTTCGTCAGCCCAATCCGGTTCAGTGTTGATCAGTTTGGCACGTTTTTTGAGGCAAATGAAAGGTACAATTAGCTCATTTTTCATTAGGCCTACATATTTTCTAGATCATTAGACTCATTTCCATCCTAGTTGATAGAAATTAACAGCCAAACAGGGGCCCTGTGCCTCCGGAACGCGCACGCAAACCAAGAAATTGGAAAAGTTGAAAAAATAGAAAAAATGGCTAAGTGTTGGGAAACCAGGCACCCCAGGAGGCTTGGGGTGCCCAATTTGAGTAGTGTTAGAATATTTTCATGTTTTCAGTATTTTTCAACATGTTTCGTTACCAATCTTCACCCGTTGGCAGTTTCCGGGAGGTCAAACTTGGTCAAACAATGCCAGATTGTCGAACGGAGGCAGGGGATGGAAATTCAGTTGATTAATCTCCAAAATGTTAGGATCAGTTAGCTTTTTCAGTCCATGATGACATTTTTCCACCTTGTTGAAGTCAGAGACAGACCATATTTAAGTCAAAATGAGTGTTGAAGTGTCGAAAATGAAGAAAATTTTGTTAGCACTTCTTTCAACTCGCGTGTTCGATGACATCATCAAAGAAGATATTTTTCATCATCTTGCACATGAAGCCATAGGCTCCTACAAAATAGGGATTCTTCCTATTCGAAGACATCCACTTGGATTTATGCTTTAAAAGATGCTTTCTTCATGGATAAGGGAGAAGTTTTCTTCTCACACAAATAACGCTGCTTTTTTTGACCAAACGATTTATAAAGACAAGTTTTGGGCTTCTTTATTTCATTATCTTTTGCAGGTTGCATCCAGAGGAAAGATTTTATTTTTCTTTCAACAAAGATTCGAAGACCCAAACCAAGTGCTTTTTCAGTTTTCTTCATAGATTTAGGTTGAGGAAGAAGAGAGGCTTGCTTTTTCAGGGTCCTTGTTTCAAGGGGATCATTTTTCAGAAATCCGACCAGAGCTTTTTCAGTTTTCGTCAAGATGGGTCCATCCAGATTATCATCCTCTTGAAGATTGGGAGTTGTGCTTTTTTCAAGAATTTGCTTTTTTCCTACTTTTTCAGGAAAATCTTTGCTTTTTCAAAATCTGACGATCTGGGTCACTTCGAAATAGAATTGCCTACAAAACCCATGTGCCAGCTTTTTCAGTCAAAATCAGCTTTTTACAGGATATTATTTCCAAAAATACCAGTGGATGACATCACCAATAAAGCAACAATAAAGATGGGGACACAAAAAGAAATCATCTTTGAAACATATGCTTTTTGTTTTAAAGCAGCTTATCCATTCTATATTTAGAAAGAAATCACCTTGTGATAGAAGGAATCTTTTTGCTTTAAAGCAAATTGCTTTAAAGCATTTGTTTATTGTATCTTTGTCTTAGAATAGTAATAAAGCTTGCGAGTTGGCAAGTTAGGGTTAATCAAGGAGATTTTAGGGTTCCCTACTCCTTTGATTTTAGTATAAATAAGGGCATCCTTGCCCATTGTTGGTAATAACTTTTGTGATAGCAAATTTGCTGTGCCTATTCTAGCCTGCAAACATTGTTATTCCAGGTGTTTGTTCACTTTATGTTCATTGTTCTCTAGTGTTTGATCGCTTATTGTATGCCTACCTTTTGCTACAGTATTGCTGTCCTGGATTTGTGCAAACTTCATGATATTGAATAGAAGTCTCATGCCTATTTTGCTCTGATATTCTATCTCGATTCATCAAGTTATCATCGTCAGATGTGTAGCTTCTGCAGCTTTCATTTTCATCTTTCATCATTAAAGTACTTTTAGTCTTGTGGTGTTAATCTGGAAGAAAATTGCTTAAGTTTTTGTGTTAACAATCATTCCTCGTTCACTTTCAACTTCCTTTGCTCTGAATTTACTCAGGAGGTTGAAAGCATCTTTAGTCTATGCCAGTTGTAGTAGAAGTTTTATTTAAAAAGGAAAAAACGTCTTCTGCAACGTTTAGAGTTTTATAACCTTGTGCTCTGCAGCTGAGAATCAAAAAGAAGATAGGTGAAGTTTCATTCAAGTTATCTTTTCAGCAAACATTAGAAAGAAAGGGAACCCCCCCTTCCAATAGGAGAGCAGTTTATCTGTGCATAGCTGTCCATTTCCAAATCGCATTCCAGAGGTGCGAATTGAAATGCCAACATAATGCCATGTCCATTCCTTTGACCCCATCACGTGGTCCACAAACCATCAAACTTCTCCAAGAGCCTTCCACTTCCATTTAATAAAATCAAGAGATATGCTAAGGGCATAATCCTAAGCATGAGGACACATTGGCCCCTTATTCCAATCAAGATCAAATCCATTCCATGAATGATCCCATTCATAATACACCTAATCCTATCTATGATCAAGTTCCCATATATGATCAAGATCCTACTTATGATCAAGAAGGCCATGATGATCCTCTTAGCCAACTCTATGCATTCCATGGTCAAGAGATTACCACTCCACCCATCCATGATCCAACCACATCCACTTGTCATGATGAGACACATGCCTCCCAAGAAAATATAGAAGATCAAATAAATAACTTGGATCCTAATGAGCATGATCAAGATCCTAATGATCCTTCCTCATCCACTATCAACCCCATTTCAAAGCCAACATATCCTATTGGCCTATCCACATTCATTCATGAATGTTCTTCCTTAGGACAACAATAACCTTTATCTTCCACTTCACCTTCTTCATCAAATAATGAACTCAAGTCTAGTTTCCAAACTACACCTAGTCCCATTGTCAATTGCATCTTCTAAAACATGAACTATCAAGGTAAAGGCTTAGGCCTTCATGAACAATGAATTTTGGAGCCTATACATGTCAAAGTCCCTCCACACTCATATGGCCTTGGATATACACCCCAAGGTAAACAATCTAAAGATGTTAGTGTATACGAAAAATTTGGATAAATACAAATGATAAAACAATACAATACATTACCTTGACCCAAATCTTCAAATACCTCAGATAGATAGAATGATAGATGCATGCAAGATAAATTGATTAAGTGATTTGATATGTTGATTGCTCAATTTATGTGTTATGAAGATGATAGATGGAAGATGATAGATTAAAAGACAATGGATGAAATATTGTGGAGAGATTTTGATAGCATAAGGATACTTGAAATGTGGATGATCTCCCAAATGGCTTGTGAGAGGGTTGATTTATAGGCAAGGATTGATTTGGATGGATTGTTGTGATTGAAATGCTACATGATCGATGTGGAAGGATACGATCGATTAGTTATTCCCACTCCTCAAGGAATTGTAGTCATGTGACAAGTGTAAGGAGGAGAATAAAGTTCATGTGTGATTGTGTACACAAAAACTTGTATTTAATAAAATTAGGTCTTATTAGTTTTACAACATGAAGGATATTAAATAAAAGTTGTATTACCACACATGATTCGATTGAGAGGTGGACAAGTGTTGCAATGTGGTGAGAGGTGAGGGAATAATTCAAATATTTTATTTGAATTGGTTGGGACATGTGAATGGGATAATTTAAATAAATATTTTATTTATTTAAATTAGAAAAAAGGTGGGAAATTAATTAAATTAATAGGATTTATTTAATTAGTTTGCTAGGTGATTAGGATGGGATGGGATTATGATGGGAAATTAATTAAATAAATAAGATTTATTTAATTAACTGGCTAATGGATTAGGATGAGATTAGGAGTAGGAAATTAATTAAATAAATAAGATTTATTTAATTAATTGGCTAATGGGATAAGTTGAATTAGGAGTGGGATTAGGACAAAATGCTACATGATGTCTCTAATAGTGTATTTGACTAGGTGTTGCAAGACATGGACAATTTTAGGTGTTTATAGTTGGTACCTCCCCCATTCCTCCTAAGCCCACCACTTTCCATCACAAATCTTATCATACACCGAAAACATATGTTGTCATTCCACCTCCATCATCCCATAAGTGTCAAAAGCATGTGACCACACACATTCCACCATCCACTTTACCTCCACAACTTCCAACTCCTAATACCCCTCCATCCACTTTTCCTCCACTTCTACCAATGCCTAATATCCCCATCATCCATAAATTCTCTCATATTCTTAATCAAGATCAACAAATGCACACATCATCTAAACAACAAGCTTCCACCCATCCCATGGGATTCAAAAACAAACATTTAGATGCCTCCTTTCATAAAGCAAAAAATCCTAAGGATCCTCATGCCTTAGGGCATTAATGTAAAAAGTCAAAATCAAATCCATTAAAAAATCCATCCAAGCCCATTCCTTCAAAAGAAAAGGTCAAAAATAAAAAGGTTTGGGTACCTAAGCAGAAAGAAAGCAAATCAAATGAAGCATCCACATCATCAAAATCCCAACAATCCTCTTCCATCTATAAATCCCAAAAATCCCATACCATTCAAAAGTGTCAAATTCCTCCATCCCACAAGAAAAGAAAAAATCATAAAAATACAAAGTCCATGTGGGTCCCTAAATGCTTACATCACCCATCCCTTAAGTAAACATCCCCTTTGCTTCCTACACCTCCACCAAATCAAAATCTTTAATGTTTATCATGGTGTGTACAACTATTGGTCATGATTCCTTTCCATACCTTCATCACCTCATCATTCAACTATTATCCTACATATCTTTCCCACCCTATCCCTATGGTCCATGCTTTTGCATAAACCTTTCATCCATTCTTGCATATGTCCTCCATAATCCACATCATAATCCACTATTGTTCCTCCATAATCCACTATCTACCTCATCCATATCCCTTTCATGAAATCCCCTTACCAACATCGATGAGCATAATGATTTGACATGGTCCATGCGATGACATCTTTCTCCAATGGGACTATCACCTTTCATGGAACTAGACACTTGAGTCCCTTTTCCATATTCACCTTCTTCCATCCAAAAAATAAAAAAAGTCAAAAAAATTAAAAAAAGAAGTAAAGAATAATCCCTTCATCCAAAGGTGAAAACCACCCTTGGTGGCACCTTGGATAAGTACCATGATGAAAACCTAGAAAATAAGCATCATGTGTAAGTTGATCTTCTATGTCATTTACACTTGGGGGCACATTATCTCATATTTCCATCCATATCATTTCCTATTCTATCTTACCATCCTTATCCATTTTGTCTACATACATATACTTATCATATTGAGTTCATCCATTCTCCCTTCCTCCTTTTTGATCTTGATAAAGATTGGGGGCAAAATGTTGGCACATGTTGTGGATATCCCTTGATATACCTCATCCATTCCTTTCCAATCATATCATCATCCTAGTGTCATAAGCCATGTCATGAAAAATCCTAAGTATTGCACCTAGAATGGGGCATGTTACTCCTATGCGACATAGCCTTTGGAGATCACATCCTTGCCCACTTACATATACATCCATCCCATCCATTATTGCCTATCATTATATCCATCCTTCCTTTTTTGCACCTAGACTTGGTTTTCCCTTGTCATTGGTATTTAGCACAAAGGCTATCAAAATTGCAATCCAATTCCATCTTAAAACATTTTCAAAACACAAAAAAATCAAAACATGCTCAAAAACACAAAAAATAAAACATTCTAAAAAATACAAAAAAATCAAAATATTCCCAAAAATCCAAAAAAATAAAAATATTCCCAAAAGATAAAACATTAAATATCTAATAAAATCCAAGCAATAAAATCAATCTTCCTCAAATCAATTCAACTCATTCAAAACCAATCATCAAATCAATCAATTCTTCCATTCAATTCAATTCCTCCAATCCAATCATCAATTCACTTCATCAACAATATTCCACCAAATCAATCAATCATCTAAACTAAATCAAGTCAATCGAATCCAATAAACTCAAATGCAAGTCATATCAATTCATGCCAATCAAGTCAATCAACCAAGTCAAACTATCCAATTGCATCAATGGTCTTGATCCTAGCCTTGTTGTAAAACCAATCAATCAATTAATTAATCATCAATCAAATCCTGGTGTTGGTTGCATGGCTAACTATTGGTATGTGGTGACTGATCATGCAAGTACTATACATGATTAATGTATCCTCACTGGGGTTTGGGGGTGCAGCCCCCATTTTTTTCCCCTCTTTTTGCCCGTTCGGAGTCGGTTGTTAATTTTTGTTAACCGACAAAAGAAAAATGACTTTGTAAAACCCTAATTCTAGAAGCTTCCAAAAAGCTTGTTATAAACACCTGGGATGTATGTTGCGCATATGGAATTCACAAGATTGTAATATATTTTGCACTGGATAATAAAATCATTGGATGTAGCCCATTTTGGGTGAACCATGTTAAATTTTTGTGTTGATCCCTTTTGTGTTATCCTTCATTATTATATTTGGGTTATTTAATCTACATATAATTGTTAGTGTTTATTGTTTAGATATACATGAACCTTAACAACTAGTATCAGAGCATGTTGTGTTTGATTATCATCTGCATGAAGGTCTCACAGTTGAGTGGGAGTCTCATGGTTAAGTGGGAGCAATGCCGGACGAGAGTAAATTGAAGGTAGATAAATTCAATGGGTAGAACTATCAATTATGGAAGATGCAGATGGAGGATTATCTCTACCAGAAGGATTTGTGGAGGCCGTTGGAAGGACAAGCTAGGAAACTTGTAGCAATGATTGACGAGGATTGGAAACTTTTGGACAGAAAGGCACTGGGAACCATTCAGTTGTGCCTGGCACCGTCTATGACATTCAATATAACAGAAGCAAAGACAACAGATGAACTGATGAAAGCTTTGGCTAAATTGTATGAAAAACCCTCAGCCTCTAATAAGGTATTGCTCATGTAGCATTTGTTTAATGTGAAAATGATTGAAGGTGGATCTGTGTCAAATCATTTAAATGAGTTTAATATGATTACCAATCAACTAACTTCTGTAAAAGTGAAATTTGATGAAGAGGTGAGGGATCTCTTGGTTTTATGTTCTTTTCTAGAAAGTTGGAATAGCTTGGTAATGACTGTAAGTAACTTTGTCTCTAGTTCAAATACTTTGAAATTTGATGATGTTGTTGGTGTTATCCTTAGCGAAGAAATGTGACAGAAAAGCACAGGTGAGAGTTCAACATCAGGTAATGCTTTGACTATAGAGAATAGGGGAAGAACAAAGGAGAGAGGAAAAATCCCAACAAATCACAGGAAGTCACAAGAGAAGTCAAAGAAAGGTAGATCTAAATCTAGAGGAAGAATGGATTACTGGCACTGTGGAAAGCCAGGACACTTGAAGAAGGATTGTTGGTCTCAAAAGGGAAAACAAGGAGATGGACAACATGATGACAATAAGGAAGCTAATGTTGCAAGTAATAAATTACAAGATTATTTAATTTTGTGTTTAAATAATGCTAATGATTCCTAGGTAATAGATTTAGGGGCTTCATTTCATGCTACACCCCACAGGAAATATTTTGTAGATAATGTTCAAGATGATTTTGGATAGGTATATTTGGGTGATGATGAACCTTGTGAGATTGTTGGAAAAGGATAGATAAAAATCAAGTTGTAGAATAGAAATGAATGGTTGCTACAGGAGGTAAGGCATGTTCCAAATTTGAGAAGGAATTTAATCTCTGCAGGACAACTAGGTAGTGAAGGTTGCATAGTTACATTTTCAGACAAAGTTTGGAAGGTCACTAAAGGTGCATTAGTAGTAGCTAAAGGTGAAAAGGTAGGCACATTGTATTTGTGTACTGGTAATACTTGTTAATGGGAAAATAGGTTGATCGATAAACAATATAAAAGCCAAACAACAATGAAATATGCGAGTAACAAGAATAAACAAATAAAAGCACAAAACTTACAAACTTGTTACCCTGCGGCTTCCATTGCTCGCTTATTCTTTCTTGATCTTGAATGATGAAGGTTGGCCCTCAGGGAGCTTGCTTCCTTGCTTCGATTCCTCAAGATGACAAGGAGAAATGGCTATGATACTTTGTGTGATTGAAGATGAGCTTCAACACACTAATGATGGATGATATGGGACGACTAGGATAATTTTAGAATTACGATGGTATGCAGAAGAGAATTGAGAAGAAGAAGATTCCCTAGAGGAATTTGGGCATAGTAAGGATGTCAGAAGAAGTCTCTCTAATTTCTTAGAGAAGGGTCTCATTTATAGATTTTCTAAAAATGCAATGGAGGGTGAGGATCAAAAGATGAGATCAATGGCTCTCATTTTTTGTGAATCTTTAATTCATAATGGATGAATTAAAAATTCAGAGTGGAGGGTGGTGGATGAGTTAAAAATTCAGAGTGGAGGATAGTGGATTATGACAATTGGATTAAGAATTCAATAATGGAGAATAATGGGGAACAATTGAATTAAGAATTCAATTAGTGGAGGATAATGGGGGATAATTGAATTGAAAATTCAATTGGTGGAGGATAGTGGGGAACAATTGAATTGAAAATTCAATTAGTGGAGGATAATGGGGGACAATTGAATTAAGAATTCAATTGGTGGAGGATAGTGGGTATTAGCTAATTAAATATTAAGAATATTTAATTATATGTGCAACATGGTGAGGTGGAAGGGATGAGGTGGAAAGATGAGGTAGATTTTGTGAGGTGGATTTAGGATTTGAGACATTAGAAGAATTTAGGGATTTTAATTAAATAAAATGATTTTATTTAATTGCAGGATAATGAACCAATCTAATAAACTTATAATATTTATTTAATTGATAGAAGAAAATATGAATTAAAATAAATATCAAAATATTTACTTAATTCAACCTGAGCCAATTTTAGGTGTCTACATTTTGCCCCTCTTTGAAGCAATGTGTTTTATCAAGTTGTTTCAAAGAATAAATAGTTTGAAAATGATACATGCCCCAGTTTGCCCCTGGTATAGGTTATGATGATAGGATGCCCCCTCGGGAGATTGGACGAGGAGAAGGCGGCAGGCGTGAGACGGACAATCTCACGATAAGATATGTTGACAAAAGATGAAATGGTTGAATGCAAAAGAAAGGGATGAATGATATGGAATGCAAAATGATAACACACACAAGCAAGTAAGCAAGTATGCACAAATGATACAGGAATAACCAAGGTATTGCCCCTGTCGAGTGGTAAACCAATGATATGGATCGACGATGTCTGGTTTCGACAATATAACATCCTGTCTAAGACATTTGATACGACAGTGTTGTCATGGCAGGGAACAATATATCCCTAGACCAACACGGCAGGCGTGTTGTCATGGCAGGGAATGATGGATCCCTAGAGCAACACGAAGGATAGTGTCTGGTTTTAGGAAATGAAGCATGTCATGTAAGACGCGTGTGTTGGTCTAGTTTCGACAATGCAACATCCTATCTAAGACAATTTGATTGATTGATTGAGTTGGTTTACGACCTGATAAGGATCAAGACCATTGATTGTGATTGGATCATTTGACAAGATTGACTTGACTTGATTGGCATGGATTAAGGATAGACTTGTAATTGGATACGGTATGGATATGGATATGGATATGGATACGGATATGAGACGCAATTTGATATGGTATGGATATGGATATTTGTCACCTTGATATAGCAAGTATTTTGAAGCGCTTTCATCATTGGGCTTTATTATGTTGTAAGAAAATACAAGCATCTAGGTATAATTGAACCGAGATGACCTGAGTATTGCTTACATGGATTTTAATTTAGCAAGTTAATACAAGCATCTAGTCAAAATTGAATCTAGATGACCTGAGTACTTCTTGCATTTTTCAACAGACAAGGATTGCCCCTTTTCATGTTTAGACCTCGGAGTCCTCGATGATCTTTTGTCGATCATGTCGTTAGACAAAAGTTGTCACATTCCTAAAGTTTGATCCACAAGCAGTAGACAAAGAAAATAATCATGCCCCCATCATAGCATCTCTAGCTTTTGGCATCCTCGAGTAGCATAGAAAGGCATGATAGCATAAATCAAGACTCTTAATCTAACCAACACAAAACATTCTTGCATTTAGATGTGTCTTTTTGCCATAATTGTTATGAGATTTAGCTTGAGTGTTTCAGTATGGTGCTCTCTTTTGCCTTGGACAGGTTGATGTTTTTCATCAAGATTTTTGTTTGCAAGTGGACTTTGTTGCTCTTGTTTGTCTAGTAGAAGGTATCACAACCCTTATTGGTGGGATGGATGACAAGACATGGGATGGACGAGAAGTGGAGCGGACTCAGATGGATAGAAGGACTAGACATGGAATGGAGGGGAAAGTGGAGCCTCGGGGGCGTATGAGAATAATGGCCTTGCCTACGTGACGACGTAGAGGCAACGTAATTCGGGGCTTGGACCATGGATGGACTAGAGGATAGACGACAAGATATGAGATGGACAGGGAAGCAGAGCCTCGGGGGTGCATTAATAATGGCCTTGCCTACGTGACAATGCAGAGGCAACGTAGTTCGACAAGAACCCTAATAGACCTAAGATATGGATTAGATGAGACACGGTATGGAGCAAACATGGATCATATATGGAATAAATAAGACATGACATGGAATAGATATGGATTAGATAAGACACGATATGGATCAGATATGGAACAGATAAGACATGATATGGAACCGACATGGATCAGTTAAGACATGATATGGAACTGACATGGATAGGTAGATGTATGGATGAATGGAACAGGTAGGTAGAAGGAACCAAGGATGTGATCTCCAAGGACTATGTCACATAAGAATAACATGCCCCATTGTAGGTAGAATACTTAGGATTTTTCATGGCAGTGTTTATGATGATAGGAGGATGAGAGGATAATGAAGGATTTGCATGGTTTGGAGGGATAAGGTATGTCAAGAGACATCTAGAACATTTGTCAACATTGTGCCCCCAATCTTTATCAAGACCAAAGAATAGAGGAAAGGAAGTTTGGATGGATGGATAGGACAGGATAGGTATGTAATGGATAGAGGATAGGATAGGAAATGTAATGTAAGAGTGATATGCTAATGAGACAAGGTGCCCCCAAGTGTGAGTGACATAGAAGATCAACTTACACATGATGCTTGTTTACCAGGTTTTCATCATGGTACTTATCCAAGGTGCCTGTTTGCTTGGTTTTCACCATTGGATGAAGGGATTTTTCTTTACTTTTTTCTCTTTTTTTCTTTGTTTTTTGAATATTTAGATAGGAGAAGGTGGGTATGGAAAGACTCAAGTATATAGTTCCTTGAAAGGTGATAGTCCTACTAGATAGATACTGTCGCATGGACAATGTCAAGTGTTCTCACATATGTTGGTAGGAGATTGTATGAAAATGATATGGTGTAGGTAGATAGTGGATTATGATGCGGAATAGGGAGGGAAGGCTTATGCAAAAGCATGGACCATAGGAATAGGATGAGGAAGATGTGTAGGATAATAGTGGAAGGAAGGGGAGATGGAGGGATATGAAAATGTTGTGGAATGGAAGGGAATCATGACTAATGGTTGCACATACCATGGTAAACATTGAAGCTGGTGATGGGAAAGTAGTGTAGGAAGCAACAGAGACTTTTGCTCATGGATGAATGATGTAGGTATGTAGGGTTCCACATAGGCTGAGTATTGTCCTGATTTTTGTTTGTCATGTGAAATGGAAGAATTTGAGACTTTTGGATGGAATGGGAGAAAGTAGATGGTTGGAATTCTTGAGAGGTGGATGCCTCATGTAACTTTAGGGCTTTTTGCTTGGGTACCCAAACCTTTTTGCTTTTAGATAGTACCTGTGAAGGTATGGATTTGGGTGTATGCAACTTTTGTGCAACTTTTGGATTAATCATTTGTTGCTTGGGGACCCACATCTTGTTCAATTTGGCATTGATGTGTATGGGTACATGTAGCTTTTGATATGGATAATTCTTTGATTCGTGGCGTTTATATCCTAGGTCATGAGGACTCTTAGGATTTTTTACTTTAGAGGTAGAGGCATCCACATATTTGTCATTGAATCCCCATGGGATGGTAGAAGTGAGGTTGGTGAAAGCTCCTTGTTTAGACACCATGTGCATTTGTTGGCCATGATTGGGATATTGAGAGGATTTATAGATGGATGGATAAGGTGTTGGAAGCAGTGGTGGTAAACAGCATGGGGGGATATTAGGAGTTGGAAGTAGTGGAGGTAGATTGGATGGTGGGATATGAGGAGTTGGAAGTAGCAGAGGAAAATTAGATGGTGGGATATTAGGAGTTGGAAGTAGCGGAGGTAGATTGGATGGTGGGATAATATGGATGTGTGACGGACCTTGACTTTGGTGCATGGTAGAAGGCTCTTCGATAAGCTCCAGGGGTTGCAGGATTTGACAAGGCATGGGAAGAATCTTTGGTACGGTCAAGGACCGAAGTTTGGGAACATGGTTGACTCTCTGCTAAGAGCCCTTGGAGCACATCCTTTGTAGGTGTATGGGTAGATGAATGAGGTAATGGATGAATGGATTTTGCTTTCTCCCTAGCTTTTCTTACATTGTATAAATCTAGAAAACATTTTTCCCACCACTCATCTGATTCTTTTTTGGTCATCCATTTAGAGTTTGAGGAACTAGATGGTGGTGTTGTTGTAGAACTGGTATGCTTTGGGAGAGGTGTCTTAGAATATGGTGAAGGAGGATTAGGAGCCAAAGTGGTATACGATTTCCCTCTTGAGGTGGCGGTTGCCTTGTCATGAGTATGGGAAAAGGACATAGGACTTTGGGGCAAGGCATAGCTAGTGCTGGTACGTTCAGCTTGCAAGATTGTCAATTCTTGTTTTAAGACTTGGATATGTTGACAAATTGCTATACAGTCTTGAGGCAAGGGACATAAGTTTATTTGCAATTATAGATATTGGATTTCTTGATCAATATATTCTAGGTGGTTTGCCATGGACACAAGACTAGAAGAGCTTACTAGTTTGGAATGTGCAGCAGTAAATGTGTCGTAACATAGTGCAGATGTGTCACAAGTCGAGGCAAGTGTGCCAATTCTAGTTTTTGATTGGTTTGGCAATGTTCAATGATCACACATGTACAATCATGAGTCACTCACACAAGACGCAAGAAGCACTTTTGAATTTGTTAAATTTGAAGAATATGCTGATTAGTAAACAAGCACACATGGAAGACACATCAACATACCCTAATGTCTAGTTTGATGTAGGGTATGGCCAATTAGGTTCGGGCAATGTTTACATGAGGTTGACTAGGGATTGAAAGTGAAATCCTATCACACAGCCGGGAGAAGGGGGTAACCCACCCTTCACTTTCACTTCCCAAAGGTAGAAAGTTCTTTGGGGCTTAGCCAAGAGTGACAGGATTCTAATTTCAATGATGGTGTCTTTCGATTCAGCTTCGATTGAGGTCGTCCCTAGGGGTGATGAAATCACCTAGCAGGCCTCCTAGGAAAGGGTAAACAAAAGCGAATCAAGTGATCTCCAAGGTCACCTTGCGGTGTGAGGAGAGAGCATACACACGCACTCTTGATTCACACTTGTAGTTGTAAATTATCCCTTAGAAATTGAAATGTGAGGAAGGCATTTCAAACACTGGTTCTTTTTAAATCCCAAATCAAGATTTGATTGAAAGACACTGATTGATTTTATGTGCAATTTGATATGTGATGAAGACAAATGTTCGTTTGAAAAGCCCAAATCGAAGTGTGTATGCAAACAAGATTATGAAGAAATGAGAGATAGAATGAGTGCACCCGAATTGTTTTCGCTATCCAATCTACTGTATATGTTGTTTATGATGTTGTTCTAGCCCCGAAGGATCACCTTTGAGGCCTCCCGACCTCAACAGTGAGCTCGGTTTGTGCGTAGGAGGTCGTTTGTGAGAGTTTATGCCCGAATGTGCTCTGAAACACCTAAATCCTACAACGAGAAAACTTGCAAAGACAAACTCTCACAAGATTATGGTGGGCGCCAAAATGTGAATGGGAAAATAGGTTGATTGATAAACAATATAAAACCCAAACAACAATGAAATATGTGAGTAACAAGAATAAACAAATAAAAGCACAAAACTTACAAACTTGTTACCCTGCGGCTTCCATTGCTCGCTTATTCTTTCTTGATCTTGAATGATGAAGGTTGGCCCTCAGGGAGCTTGCTTCCTTGCTTCGATTCCTCAAGATGATAAGGAGAAATGGCTATGATACTTTGTGTGATTAAAGATGAGCTTCAACACACTAATGATGGATGATATGGGACGACTAGGATAATTTTGGCATTACGATGGTATGCAGAAGAGAATTGAGAAGAAGAAGATTCCCTAGAGGAATTTGGGCATAGTAAGGATGCCAGAAGAAGTCTCTCTAATTGCTTAGAGAAGGGTCTCATTTATAGATTTTCTGAAAATGCAATGGAGGGTGAGGATCAAAAGATGAGATCAATGGCTCTCATTTTTTGTGAATCTTTAATTCATAATGGATGAATTAAAAATTTAGAGTGGAGGATGGTGGATGAGTTAAAAATTCAGAGTGGAGGATAGTGGATTAAGACAATTGAATTAAGAATTCAATAATAGAGAATAATGGGGAACAATTGAATTAAGAATTCAATTAGTGGAGGATAATGGGGGATAATTGAATTGAAAATTCAATTGGTGGAGGATAGTGGGGAACAATTGAATTGAAAATTCAATTAGTGGAGGATAATGGGGGACAATTGAATTAAGAATTCAATTGGTGGAGGATAGTGGGTATTAGCTAATTAAATACTAAGAATATTTAATTATATGTGCAACATGGTGAGGTGGAAGGGATGAGGTGGATTTTGTGAGGTGGATTTAGGATTTGAGACATTAGAAGAATTTAGGGATTTTAATTAAATAAAATGATTTAATCTAATTGCAGGATAATGAACCAATCAAATAAACTTATAATATTTATTTAATTGATAGAAGAAAATATGAATTAAAATAAATATCAAAATATTTACTTAATTCAACCTGAGCCAATTTTAGGTGTCTACATGTGGGCGCTAAAACGTGAATGGGAAAATGAGATTGATCAATTAAGATAATATTAACCCAGACAACAATGAAATGTGCAAATAACAAGAATAAACAAATGAAGTACGAAACTCACAAAACCTATTACCCTGTGGCTTCCATTGCTCGCCTATTCTTTCTTGATCTTGAATGATGAAGATGGCCCTCAGGGAGCTTGCTTCCTTGCTTTGATTCCTCAAGATGACAAGGAGAAATGGTTATGGTACTTTGTGTGATTGAAGATGAGCTTCAACACACTAATGATGGATGATATGGGATGGCTAGGATAATTTCAGCATTACAATGGTATGCAGAAGAGAATTGAGAAGAAGAAGATTCCCTAGAGGAATTTGGGCATAGTAAGGATGCCAGAAGAAATCTCTCCAATTGCCTAGAGAAGGGTCTCACTTATAGATTTTCTGAAAAGACAATGGAGGGTGAGGATCAAAAGATGAGATCAATGGCTCTCATTTTTTGTGAATCTTTATTTCATAATGGATGAATTAAAAATTCATTTTTGGGAAGAGTGGGTTATGACAATTGAATTTTCAATTCAACTTAGTGGAAGACAAATTGAATTTTCAATTCAATAGTGGAGGACAATTGAATTTTCAATTCAATAGTGGAGAACAATTGAATTTTCAATTCAATAGTGGAGGACAATTGAATTTTTAATTCAATAGTGGAGGACCATTGAATTAAAGATTTATTTTTTGGATAATAGTGGGGGACAATTGAATTAAGAATTCAATTTTAGATAATAGAGGATATTAGCTAATTAAATATTAAGAATATTTAATTATATGTGCAACATGGTGAGGTGGAGGAGATGAGGTGGAAAGATGAGGTGGATTGATGAAGTGGATTTTGTGAGGTGGATTTAAGATTTGAGATATTAGAAGAATTTAGGGATTTTAATTAAATAAAATAATTTTATTTAATTGTAGGATAATGAACCAATCAAATAAACTTATAATATTTATTTAATTGACAGAAGAAAATAAGAATTAAGATAAATATTAGAATATTTACTTAATTCAACCTGAGCCAAATTTAGGTGTCTACAATACTTATTCTACCTTAGTTGCTACAGAAACAGTTGCTACTGAGATAGTTATAGCAATTTCTATAGGGATAGAAATAGAATTGTGGCACTATAGACTTGGGCACATGAGTAAGAAAGGGATGAAGATCCTTCACTCCAGAAAGTTGCTGCCAGGTCTAAAAAAGATTGACTTGGAGTTCTGCAAAAATTGTGTTCATGGATAAAAGAAAAGAGTTCAATTTCTCAAAGTTGGGAAAGAGAAGAAGAGTGAGAAATTAGATCTTGTGCATTCAGATGTATGGGGACCAGCTTAGGTATCTTGTTTTCGTGGATCTTTCTATTATGTTACTTTTATTGATGATGCAACTAGGAAAACATGGGTGTATTTCCAAAAATAAAAATTAGAAGTATTTGAAACTTTTAAAAAGTGGAAAGCTTTGGTTGAGAATGAGACAAAAAAAAAGTTGAAGTGTCTCAGATCTGATAATGGAGGCAAGTATTGCAATAGAGAATTTGAGAATTACTGTTCACATAATGGAATCCGTAGGCAGAAAATATTTCTTGGAACCCCACAAGAAAATGGTGTATCTGAGAGGATGAATAGACCATTATGGAGCATGTAAGGAGCATGAGATTGCATGCTAGACTACCTTTACACTTTTGGGTAGATGTTGTACATACCACTATTTATTTAATAAATAGGGGACCTTCAAATCCTTTGGATGGTCGCATTCTAGAGGAGCCATGGATGGGAAAAAAGGTAAACTATTCATTTTTGAAAACTTTTGGTTGTCAAGCTTTTGTCCATGTTGATATTGAAAATAAAACCAAGCTTGAGGCTAAGTCTAAAAAATATACCTTCATTGGATATGGAGTAGATGAATTTGGTTATTGGTTATGGGATTATGAAAATCATAAAATCATTAGGAGCCGAGATGTTATATTCAATGAGAAGGTCATGTATAAGGATTAACTGTAGGAAAAAAAGCATGAATAGACCGAAAAGGAATATGTGGTGCTAGATGAGATTCCAGAAAATAAAATGCCAGTGGTACCTGTTGCTTAGCAACAAAAAGTTATCCCACTGACTCCTGCAAGTGTTAGAAGTTCTACAAGGATAACTAGACCTCCAAAAAGATTTTCTCCATCATTATATTCTATATTATTAATTAATTATGGTGAACCTAAAGGTTATGAAGAAGCAATGCAGGTAGATACCAAAAAGCAGTGGGAGCTAGGCATGAAAGAGGAAATGGATTCCTTGCTGTAGAATAAGACTTGGGACTTAGTCCAATTGCTTGTAGGTAAAAGAGAATTACCAAATAAATGGGTTTACAAGTTGAAGGAAGAAGATGGAGGCAAGAAAAGATATAAAGCTAGACTTGTGGTAAAAGGTTTTGCACAAAAAAAAGGTATAGATTTTGATGAAATATTTTCTCCGGTTGTAAAGATGACCTCTATTAGAACTATTCTAAGTCTTGTGGCCACAAAAGACTTTCATCTTGATTAGTTAGATGTGAAAAAAACTTTTTGCCATGAGGATTTGGAAGAGGAAATATACATGCAACAACCACAGGGATATGGGGTCAAGGATAAGGAGGATTTTGTGTGCAGGTTAAAGAAGAGTTTGTATGGCTTGAAGTAAGCACCTTGACAATGGTATTTGAAATTTTATAGTTTTATGGCTGAACAAGGTTATAAAAGATGTCATTCTGATTATTGTATTTATTTTAATAAATTGGGTAATGACAACTATTTTATCTTATTGCTTCATGTTGATGACATGCTTGTTGCTGGATCTAACATGCAATATATTAATGAACTTAAGCAGAAATTAGCAAATTCATTTTCTATGAAGGATTTGGGTGTAGAAAAACAAATCCTTGATATGAGGATCACACGAGACAGGACCAAAAAAATTTATTTTTGTCTCAAAGTGAGTATGTAGAGAAGGTGTTGAAAAAGTTTAACATGCAGAATGCAAAAGTAGTTAGTACACCTTTTGTTGGCAAGAGACACTGTGTGGCTTTATGAATGTTGTCATTGATGGCAACAAAGTTCATCCCACACATCCACAGGACATGGTGTGTCTTTACCGGAAGTCAGATTGAAGAAGTGTTGTGGTTCGGTAAGCAAGAACAGAGCAGGTAGCAAGGTTTGACAGTTAGGTCCGGATCTCTCAGAGGAAGTATCTCAATAAAGTGTGGATTTGGGGAAGTCAAGAGGAGTACCTTGACTGATAGATTCCAAGGATTTAGCCTTCGGTGATAGAAGAGTGAAGAGATATGAGCACTTGAGTGTTGGGTTCCTGATTGGCAGAGTAGACAGAGGAAAAACTGAACGATAGAGCATCAGACCTAAATCCAGATGAGATATTGATGGTGATCAAGTTTCCTAAGGTATCATTCATGATTGTTCAACATGATTGATGACTTCTATAAGCATCTCCCTGATACACATCACTTGGTAAGTAAGGATTCAACCGACAGAATAAAGTTTGGGAAAATATTGACTATTCCGATGACGACTAGAAAGGTGTTGAAATCACTTTTGTGGATATATATACTAGATGGATTTAGATGTGAAGGTGTGTGTTGTGCAATTGGAATTTTGTGAAGAAAAGTAGAAGAGCAGTAAAAAGGCAGTAAGACAGGTCTAAAATGTGACTGGACAGTAGCACCTAAGGAGAGTAAGAATGAAGTGCAGCAGATCAGTATATTGGGCTTAACCAGAACTGAACTTTAGCATGTGTGGATGCTTCTCATCAGTTCAAGTATCTTGTTACCTTCATTTCTTATAGACAGTGAGTCTCTTGTAGGCAGTGAGCCTGTTGTGAGTAGTGTGCTCGGGCAGTGAACCTCTTGTGAGCAGTGTGCTCAGGTAGTGAGCCCTAATTGGCAAGTTCCATTTTGTTCTTTCTATTCTTCTAACAGTGAATACAAACTTGGATTAGTCACCCCATGGTTTTTCCCTTAACCAGGTTTTCCATGTTAAAATCTTGGTGTCTCATGTGTTGATGTGTTTCTGCTCTTGATTAAATGCATTATGCTTCATGTTTGATTTATTGTTATATTGCTAAGTGAATTCAAGTGTTTAATAAGAGGAAAGTTTTGGACAACTGATTCACCACACCTCTCAGTTGTCTGCCCTGAATCTAACAATTGGTATCAGAGCCAAGTTCCTCCAAACAGAGCCTAATAGCTTGAGGAAGATTTGGGAATCTTGATGGATATGTATGGTATGAGGGAACAACTTTAGTTTGCCTTAGATGATCTTGAGCAGTCTCATTCTGAAGTCCATGACCTAAAAGAAAGACTCAGACATGCTGATGATTTCATTAATGAACTAAAAGAGAAACTGAGTATTACTATGAAAAAGAGAAAGGAACTACTTCAACAATTAGCAAGTCAAAGTGAAGCCAATAACACCGATGATGATCTGAATGAGAACAACAAGTTATGGAAGAAGCTATCAAAAGAACTCATTATGGTAAGACATGAAATGGAATCAAAGGTTATGAAATTCACCAAAGAAATTGAAGAGAAAAGGAAAATTGAAGATAATCTAAGACAATCTCGCAAGGAGAAGTCAGAGGACTACCACAATATGGATAAAATAATCAGGCATCTAGAATCTAATCTTGAAGAAGCTAAAAATAATGAAGAACAACTTGAGAATCAGATTGACACTCTCAAAAGGGATATTCAAACAACAAATGAATATAAAGAGAAATTCAAGATAAGCTCTACTCAACTTGAAGTTCTTCTTGCAAGCCAAAAGAGGGTAGATGACAAACAAGGCTTGGGGTATGAAAAAGGTGAAAGCTCTGGATCCGGACAGAAGAACTCCATATCAGAAAATCTAAGAAACAGGCCTAGAAGACCTTCGGTAAGGCAACCTAATGCTCAAAGATATCCATCTTTCAATGGATACTGCAACAACTACAATAACTTTGGTCATAAAGCAAATCCGTGTAGAAAAATAATGAATCAGACTAATTAATCCTTCTCCGGACAGTGTTTTAATTGGAAAAGGTATGGTCACAAATCTCTTGAGTGTAGATATATGGTAGATGCTTTTCATGCAATAGAATGGGACATATGGCTAGATAGTGTAGATCAAGAGGATATCAATCAAATATACAAAGAAATGTTGTTTGCTACAATTGCAATAGATTCGGTCATATTGCCAAATTTTGCAGAAGTAAGAATCAAGACAAAAAGGGTCCGGTGCATCATAACCAAAACCAAGAGAAAGGAAAAGGAAAAGTGAACGTGGATGAAATTCAAAGGGAGATGAATAAGATTTGGGTGAAGAAAAGCACAGAGAATGTTGGGGATGGATCCGCACTAGAATCTAGTGCTGATATTCCTTCTAGAAATTAAATAGATGAGCTCTGGCTCAGGGGGAGTAACAAAAGAAAAACCAATTCCCCCAACCAGTCAATTGATGCCTGAAACTGACACATGGGAAGTTGCAGATAAAAGGGTTCTTAGAGAAACATCTAAAGTAGGTTTGGTAAAGATATGAAAGATCCACAAGAAGATTGGAAGAGTCTAATCTGCTAGGATTGATCCGGTTTAACAGTCATCCGGTAAAGACAGGGTTCTCACAGTTAAATCCGGCTTGATTCAAAATTGTAGAATCTTGATTTGCGGATGGCTCAAATGATTAGGGAAAGGAAGATAGATTATCACTATTCACTAATAACTCTAAGTGTATCTCAATGATCATGAAAAGATCTATCTCAAAATAAGAAAAACAAGGCAACCGAAATGACTTAAGTTGCGCATTTATTGCAGTATGGATTTAGGGTTTTTCTCAGAAATAAAAGGGTTCACTCGCTCGTCATTTGCACATTTGCATTCGAGAAGAAAAGAAAAGGAGCTCTACAACAAATTGTTTCAAATTTCTCGAGGATCAACTGTAGGAGTCAATTCATGTAGATAATCAATCTGGTTCTCTCCGCGAACCCTAGAAGCGTGAAAGGTATTTTTCGTTATTGAATATATCTCTGTAAATCTTTTTGAAGATGGCTACACCAAATGTTGTAAAGATCACTGATAGGCCATGTCCTAAATTCAAGAAACATCGATATAAATCCCTAGAAGTTGATCCCCTAGGCACATTTTCAAGCATTCTGCATGGGGTTCTGCATGTAGAAGATGTTAGGGCATATATTCATGTGAATATTGAAGAATTTGGAGAATCTAAGCTGGTTGATATCTATCACAAGCATTTGATAGATGACTCATTTGAAATCAAAACTCAGTATAAAGCCATCTGGGAAAAGCATTTTGCACAATGTATTCATTTCCCCTATTTTGCAGAAGATGAATGGGTCCAGTATATTTTGAGCAGGGTGCATGATAACTTCATGTGGTTGAATGGACCATTCAATTTCACAAAAGATGCCATTAGGGTAGTTATCGGATTGCACTCATTCAGTGGGATGCCTGCTCTCAAATCTGTCAAGAATCAAACTATGAGTGAGGCTACCAGATCTAGATTTGATAAAAGAGCAATGACAGTTGCGGATATCACAGATCCAGACATCAAGTTTTCCTCCATGATTATTGGCTACAAGATATATCACTCCAATAGAGAAAATTCTATATCTGGAACAACAATCTACACTATCTATGAAATGTTGAGAAAAAATGTAGATTATGATCTTTGTGAACTCCTTCTGAGCCAACTGATGGAAAATCTACAAAAGATCAAGAAGGACAAGAAGAACTCTTTCAAGTAGGGTGGGCTGATACTATGTCTGTTCTTCTACTACATGAATGAGCTACCAGGATCTAGTGGCTGGATGTGGCAAAATGATAGACCGATTTCCATACAAATCAGGGATTACTTGCATGGGCTTGGTGATGCCAAGGCACAAAACACAACATTATGGGGTTACTTCAAAAACTTCCAAAGCATGATGTAGGCTAGAGAAAGAATTCCCCAATCCCTAGTTGAAAAATATAAAGATACAGTATGCTTTATGGTAGAAACTGATCAGTGCTTAATGGAGGCAGTGGAACCAAGAATAGTGTGGATCATGCCAATGGGGTATGAAGTGGATGAGAAAATTGTAGAGCTGCATGTTTAACACATGTTAAGTTAGCCCAAGGATCCCAAGGTAGAAAGGTTTGGAACCTTTGAAGAATTGAGTGTAAAGATCCATGTGGAGCTAAGGCAACCGGAGATGAAGAGAAAAGTGAGAAAAGAAGTAGAGAATGTTGCCAAAAGGTATGGCATCTCAAAGGAGGCACTTGATGCAAATAGAGAAATGATGGAAAGGGCAGAGAAAGAAAAGAAAGAAACTGAAAAAGAAAGTGCTCAGGTGCAAGTCCCCTCTCAGACTAGATCAACCAAAAGCTCTGTACCTGCCACTTCCAAGGGTCAAAAGGCTTCAAAACCAGAAGCTCAGATATCTAGAAAAGGAGAAACGAGAACCAAGAAAAAGGTAACAAGGTCTTACACAAGACAAAAGGATGAAGAAGAGACAGAATCAGATGAGGAAGCAAAGAAAATGAAGAAGAAAAGGAAAACATCCGGTGAACCCTCTACTGAAGAAGTAACAGAAGAATTTGTTGAGAAGCCTACTCTGTGCATTGATGACATCATAAAATTAGTTACTGTGGATGGGAACCTTCAACCAATGGCTGAATTCTATGATGATTACAATGAAGCTGACCAAAAGATCTTGCAAGAAGCCATAGTCAGGTATCTGAATATCTACAATAAGGCTTTTATTGAAATTATATCTCTTATTCCCAAAAGCCTAGAGAAGGAATTAGAAATAAGGAAGAATAATGCTATGGCAAAGGATCTTGAGATTCGAGAACAGATAGCTATTCAGCTATATCCTTCAATCACTTTGAAGCAAATGAATATGATCTTCAAAGATTGCAAGGATGAGTTCTGGAGCAAAGCTAGAATGAATCAGCTTATGCTTGGACAAACTGACAAAGTAGCAAAAGAGATAGAAGAGATCCTCCAGAATGCATACAAAAGATTCAACATTCCTATTATAGAGGACTTAGATGATGATCCCTCTGCTACAGATGTTGAAGAAGAATCTACTGAAACAATGGCAGAAGAGGTAAAGGAGATAGGTGAAGAAAAAGGTAAGGACTTAGATTCCTCTACTCCGGAAGAGGAAGTCCCTAAATAAGCAAACATCTCTCCTCTGGTTTCCCCTATAGACTCTGGATCTAAAGGAGAAGAACAAATAAAGGAGAAAACCAGTCAAGGAGAAGAAGTACAAGAAAAGGAGAAAGGTCAAACACAGAAAGCTTCAGATGATAGTGCTAAGGCTGCAGAAGGGGAGAAAACCTTGTCACCGGCAAGAGACATAGCAAAAGCAGTCAAGGATTTCTTAACCAAAGAAATGATGGAATTTGATGAACCAAAACTTCTTCAAGGATTGTTCAATTTTGACTCACTGTCTCCGATTCAAACCATGAAACTAGCATCCTTCACTCAAGCAAAGGCAAAAGAAAAACTACTGAAGTCTCACATGGAAGACTGTGAGCTCTTAGAAACTGCATCCGGTGTATTGGAGAAGATCATGCCATCCTTCCAAAAGGATCCTTCGGCCTCCACATCCGGTAATCTAAAGTCTCTTGTAAATTCTGTTAATACACATTTTGACTCTTTAATGAAAGCAGCAGAAGAGAAAGTCTAGAAAGAATTTTTGGATAAGAGATTCTCTGAAATATAGGGTCTAATTTCAAATGACAAGAGAGTTATGGACATTGGGATAAAGAGCTTAGAAAATGCTCTCAAAGATGGCAGAGATATTTACAAATTTTGTTTATCCTAGCCTAAAGTGACCAAGGACATTGAGAAGAAAGTAAAAGAGCAAGAGGATAAATTGTTAAGTTTATCTCAAAGTTTTGATCCTCTATCTTCCTCCATAGTAAGTCGAGAGTGTCAGACTATTGCAGTCATAAATGAAATAAAGACACTTGAGAAGGAGAATAAAAGTAGAATAAACAGGTTAAGTGAACTTAGAGGCATCATTATCCCTAAGTTACAGGCCATGCATGAGGCACTAACTGATGTACAGGCCAAAGCCTAGACCAATGATTTGACAGATCTCAAGAAGGCAGAAGCTTTTGCATTCCTGTTAAGTGGTCACATCTCAATTTTGGACAGGATGAAGCTAAGTTGGGCAACATAACTTGTACAATTAAAGAATACTTTTGTAGATATACTAAAGTATATGTAAAGTATAGTCGAATAATATACTTATGCAATTAAGTACAGATTGAGTTTTGCAAATTTTGGTGTGCGGACCCCACCCTTTTCCATTGATGTCAAAGGGGGAGTGAGGAGCAATGAAAAATGAGGAATCCAACTAAGGGGAAGCTCTAGAAAATGTACATAAGGACAGAGCATCATCCAAGGGGGAGTATAGTGTGATAGTCATTTTTCACTAAGTGTTGCCATCAATGCCAAAGGGGGAGATTGTTGGCAAGAGACATTGTGTGGCTTTATGAATTTTGTCATTGATGGCAACAAAGTTCATCCCACACATCCGCAGGACATGGTGTGTCTTACCAGAAGTCAGATCGAAGAAGTGTTGTTGTTTGGTAAGCAAGAACAAAGTAGGTAGCAAGGTCCAACAGTCAGGTCTGGATCTCTTAGAGGAAGTATCTCAGTAAAGTGCAGATTTGGGGAAGTCAAGAGGAGTACCTTGACTAATAGATTCCAAGGATTTAGCCTCCAGTGATAGAAGAGTGAAGAGATATGAGCACTTGAGTGTTGGGTTCCTGATTGGCAGAGTAGACAGAGGAAAAATTGAACGACAGAGCATCAGACCTAAATCCGGATGAGATATTGATGGTGATCGAGATTCCTAAGGTATCATTCATGATTGGCCAACATGATTGATGACTTTTATAAGCATCTCCTTGATACGCATCACTTGGTAAGCAATGATTCATCCGAGAGAATAAAGTTTGGGAAAATATTGACTATTCCAGATGCCGACTAAAAAGGTATTGAAATCACTTGTGCGGATATATATACTAGATGGATTTAGATGTGAAGGTGTGTGTTGTGTGATTGGAATTGTGCGAAGAAAAGTAGAAGAGCAATAAAAAGGTAGTAAGACAGGTCTGAAATGTGACTGGATAGTAGCACCTAAGGAGAGTAAGAATGAAGTGCAGTAGATCAGTATATTGGGCTTAACCGGAACTGAACTTCAGCATGTGTGGATGCTTTCTCATCAGTTCAAGTATCTTGTTACCTTCTTTTCTTGTAGACAGTGAGTCTCTTGTAGGCAGTGAGCCTCTTGTGAGCAGTGTGCTCGGGCAGTGAGCCCTAATTGGCAAGTACCATTTTGTTCTTTCTATTCTTCTAACAGTGAATACAAACTTGGATTAGTCACCCCATGGTTTTTCCCTTAACTGGGTTTTCCACGTTAAAATCTTGGTGTCTCATGTGTTGATGTGTTTCTGCTCTTGATTAAATGCATTATGTTTCATGTTTGATTTATTGTTATACTACTAAGTGAATGCAAATGTTTAATAAGAGGAAAGTTTTGGACAACTGATTCACCCCCCCTCTCAGTTGTCTGCCCTGAATCTAACACCTTTGCCTAGCCATTTTAAGTTGACTAAGGAGATGTGTCCAAAAACACAAGAGGAGGAAGACAAAATGTCTAAGATACCATATACATCAACAATTGGCAGCTTGATGTATGCAATGGTATGCAGAAGGCTTGATATTGCACATGCAGTGGGAGTTGTGAGTAGGTATATGAGCAATCTGGGAATGGAACATCAGAATGCGGTAAAATGGATTCTCTGATATTTGAGAGGTACTACTTCAAAGAAACTATGTTTTGGAGGAACAAATTCTGCTCTAAAAGGATATGTTGACTCTGATTTGGTGAGTGATATTGATAGCAGGAGTACTACAGGGTATGTTTTTATTGTAGGAGGTACTATAGTCAGTTGGATTTCAAGGTTGCAAAAGGTTGTTGCGCTTTCAACAACTGAAGTTGAGTATGTTGCTACTACGGAAGATAGCAAGGAGATGATTGTAATGTTCCCTTCTTTTGCTTGTTCTAGATTAACTCCTACAATCACAGTTATAATAAATTATGATTAGGAATTTTGACTCACATATGGATGCCTTCCTTAGCTTAGATTCTTCAATACTGGATTCATTTTTATTAGTATAATTTCTTATAAAGGAGAGCATGGTTGTCTTGACTCATATGTCAAGCTCCAACCCTATGATCTTTTAGACTTGGTCATGGTTGTTTTGACTTATATGTCAAGCTACAACCCTATGACCGTATTGAACTTGGTCATGGTTGTCTTGATTCATATGTCAAGCTACAACCCTATGACCATATTGAACTTGGTCATGGTTGTCTTGATTCATACATCAAGCTACAACCCTATGACTATATTGAACTTGGTCATGGCTGTCTTAACTCGTATGTCAAGACCCATCTTATATCATTTATGCATTTATTCTATTTCCATCTTACATTTATATTTATCATATTCATGTTCATCATATTCATAAGCATTAATTTCATGTATTCTATTCTTTTCATATATATATATATGGTGTGTGTGCAAGCTGATTCAATATCTATATTTCCATTTTCTACTTTTATGTAATCAGTCTCTTTGCTATTTCCTATTACCTTTATACTTTACCATTTCCTACATTTCATGGGCCTCAAGTATAACCTTATATATATATATATATATATATATATATATATATATATATATATATATATATATATATATATATATATATATATATATATATATAACATCATATAGAAAATAGTGGAAATATATATAACATCATACAAAAAATAGTGGAAAACACATACCTGATGTCTGCCCTCTTGGGTCATTTCTATCTGCTGGACCTGCTTCCCTTATCTCATCTGTTCCCCTTTTTTCTGTCCCTTTTGGAAGAAATGGTTCAGGCTTATTTAAAGACTTGAAGGGTGCTAAGATAAAGGGTCACCTCGTATCACTTTAAGGAGACTCTTCCTTCATTGGCAGTTTGTTTGCTAATAATATATATGCATTACTAATGGGATTAGACTTCCCTTATGGGAATCGATCACTTACTATAGTTATTATTATTATGAGATTATATTATCATATACACCTATAATTATTTTACATACAATTTGTATATTATAATTATAATATGTGTATATCAATAATTATTATAATAGCATATACTTGCTTTGTGTTATTGTTTATTGTTTATATACATTCAATTGGAAATATAACAATTGTTAATTAGAATTTGTTATGAATATAAGTAAATCATGAAGATACATATTTGGATATATATATAAAAATCAAAATATAGGGGATATGACAGTCCACCCCTCCTAAAATTTGCTTGTCCTCAAGCAATTTAGATTTGGATGTCTAAAGATCTCTTCCCCTTCCCATGTAGTGTCTTCCTCCGGTAGTCCTTTCCATTTGATCAAGAACTCTGAAATGGTTCTATTCCTCAATCTTTTTTCTCTCTCATTCAGGATAGCTTCGGGTTCTAAAATCAATTTGCCCTCCTCATCGAGTGGTGGTAATTCTGTCTCGGGTATAATTTGTTTAGTCTAGATACATGGAAGATATTATGAATTTTGCTACTTTCAGGCAGCTCTAATTCATATGCTACTTCACCGATTCTTCTTAGGACCTTATATGGTCAATAGAATCATGGTTTTAGCTTTTCTGCACCACTGGTTTTGATTGAAGATTGTTTATAAGGTTGTAGTCTCGTACTTCAAATGATCTTTCTATATGATTTTGATCAGCATAAATCTTTTGTTGGTTTTGAGCATAGTGAAGGTTGTCTTTAAGGGTCCTCATAATATCCATTTTTGTTGTAAAAAATCTTTGGCACTTGGTACTTTGCTATCTTGGATAATCAGGTTCCCAAATGAAGAGGCATCATACCCATATAGAGCCTTGAATGGGCTCATGTTGATTGACATATGGTGGGAAGTACTGTAACAATATTCTCCTAAATGCAACCATTTAATCCATGCACTTTGCTGGTTTGTTACATAATTCCTTAAGTACCCTTCCAACCACTTATTTACTATCTCTGTCTAGCCATCTGTCTAGGGATGGTAACTTGTGCTTGGAGTGAGATTAGTTCTTGTGAGATGGAACAATTCTTGCCAAAATTTGCTAAGGAAATAGCTATCTCGATCACTGACTATATTCTTTGGTACATCATGTAGTCTGAAGATTTCTTTGAAGAAAATTTCTTCTATTTGTGATGCCTTGTAATCGGTAGATATTGCAAGGAAATGTGCATATTTGGTTAGTCGATCCACTATCACATAAATACAATCTTTTCCTTGTACTTTGGGCAGCCCGGTGATGAAATCCATTGAGATGCTTTCCCATTTTTGGTTTGGAATGGGCAAGGGTTGCAAGAGGCCGGCCGAATGGTTTTGATCAATCTTATTTTTTTGGCAGGTTATATATTCTTGGACATACTTTAAAACATCCTTTTTGAGGCCCTTCCATGAGTACTTTTCCCTTATTTGTTTATAAGTTTTATAATATCCTGGATGACCTGCTAAGGGATTGTCATGATATTCTTTTAAGATTTTTCCCTTTATTTTGGAGTTGGGTATAAGGAAAATTCTATTTTTGTATAAAATGAGTTCTTCAACTACCTTATACTCGTTATTTGGTATATTTCCATCCAATATTTCATTAGCTTGTGAATCTTTAGCATATTCCGCAATAATGTTGTGTTTCCAATCTGTCGTGATGCTTGTTATGGTATTTAAATGGAGTCACCTAGACAAGGCATCTGCTACCACATTTTTGCTTCCTTTGAAGTATTCGATATCAAAGTCATAGGCTTGGATTTTACTTACCCATTTCTGTTGGCAGTCGTTGAGATCTTTTTTGTTCATAAAGAATCGTAGGCTATTATGATATGTTTTTACCTTGAATTTTCCACATACCAAGTATTGTCTAAATTTGGATAGAGCATGCATGATGGCTAACATTTCTTTATCATATATGGAGTAATGTCTTTCGATTTCGGTAAGCTTGCGGCTTTCAAAAGCTATGGGGTGTTTGTTTTGCATAAGTACCACTCCAACTCCTTCTCTTGATGCATCACATTGTAATTCAAAGGGTAAGGTAAATCTTGGAATAGCTAAGATGCGACATGTACTCATTGCTTCTTTTAACTTTTCAAAGGATTGTTGTGAGGCTTCATTGCATGAAAAAGCTCCCTTTTTTGTTAAGTTTGTTAGGGGTGCGACAATTTTGGAAAATCCTTTAACAAATCGCCGATAGTAACTGCATAGGCCCACAAATACCCTAAGTTGAGTTAGGGTTTTAGGTTTTGGCCAATCTTTAATTGCTTGGATTTTTTCCTCATCTACGATTACTCCTTCTGTACTAATTTTATGACCTAGATAGAGGATTTCTTGTAGGCTGAATTCACATTTTGAGGCCTTGGCAAACAAGGATTTAGATTCCAAGATACTTAGAATTTCTTCAATATGTTGTAGGTGCTCTTTCCATGTTTTTCTATAGATGAGTATGTCGTCAAAGAATATGAGTAGGAATTTCCTTAGTTGTTTTTGGAAGATATAATTCATGCATGATTGAAAGCTGACGTGCGCATTTGTAAGGCCAAAGGGTACGACTAGAAAATCAAAATGCCCGTAGTGACATCTAAAAGTGGTTTTGGGAATATCATCCTCCCTCATTCAAATTTGATGGTAGCCTGATCTTAAGTTGATTTTAGAAAAGTATTAGGCTCCATGGAGTTCATCTATTAATTCATCTATCCTTGGTATGGGATAACGATTCTTTATGGTTTTCTTGTTTAGAGCTCTATAATCTATACACATCTGCATAGTTCCATCTTTCTTTTTGACCAAAACAATGGAGGATGTGAAAGGGCTATTACTAGGTTGAATATATCCCATCTCGAATAATTCTTTAATAGTTTTCTCAATTTCCTCCTTAAATTTGCGGGGGTGTCTATAAGGAGTGGTAATCACTGGTTTGGAATTGGCTTCTAATTCTATAGTATGCTCAAATCCTCTCTTTTAGGGGAGGTCGGGTGGAATGTCTTCAAAAAATCTCTTGTGTTTTCTTAGGATAGGTTGGATATCTATGTGGATTGCTTGACCTTGAGGGGACGATTTATCTAGAATCATACATTGTGCAACCCATTCAGCTTGGCTATGTCTAAATATCTTTTCCATTTTTTTACACAAGACCATTTTTGGAGACCCATTGGGTAATCCTTTTAGTGTGACTTCTTGCCCATTGTGTTGAAAGCATACTTCCAAGTTTGGATGATCCATGGTGAAATGACCTAATGAATTTATCCAAGGAGTCCCTAATATTATATCATTCCCTAGAGGTACAACATAAAAGTCTCCTTTCATGGTGTGTTGGCCCAAGGTGATTTCTAATTGAGGAATGACTTTGGTGCATTAGTCCATAGTTCCATTTGCTAGGGCTACTTGGAATCCCTTGAAGTCTTGGACTTTTAATCTTCTCTTGGATACTAGATTTTTACTTATAAAATTATGGGAAGCCCCACTGTCCAATAGGGCAATTACCCTTTGTCCTTTTAGGGTACCTTTGATTTTGAAAGGATGGTGTTCATTAGTTTGAGAGATGATCTCTAGGGATCCCTGTTCTTCTTCCTCTATTTTGGATCTTTTCCTAGGAGTTTCCTTAAGTTCTTCGGAAGCTGCTTCTACATTATGCACTCGACTCCTTTTCTCACATGTATGTCCTTGTTTCCAAGGTTCCTTGCATCTATAACATAGATTTTTCCTCCTTAGATTGTCGCATTGTGTTTTCATTTCTTCGCACATGTGTTCGCGTTCCCATGGTTCATGGCAAAAATTGCATGGATTTTTTCTTTGGATCTCTCTCTTATACCTATCCCATTTAGGGGGATATTTAGTGTATGTGTTGGATGTAAAATTCTTGGATTTATCTTTAGAAGGTTGAGTATCAAATTTCATTGCCTTAATGATAACTTCCTCTAAGTTTGCGAGATCCATGGTGCTTACTATGTTGCGGGTGGACTCCTTTAACCCTTCTAAGAAGAGGTAAGTAAGTCTTTCTTGGGATATTTCAGGTACCATGGTTGCTAGCCTTTGGAAATCAGTGGCAAATTCTTCCACCGATCCCCTTTGTTTTAAGTTGAGTTAATTCTTTGAAATACCATTGTGGATGTTTTTGATCAAATCTTCGGATGAGTTTTTGTGTAAATTCATCATAAGTGATGGAATCTTGTCTACCTTGTGTGATGAGACCATGGTGCCACCATTCATGAGCGGTTTCAGTCAAATGTAGTGCTGCGAATTTGATTGCATTTTCCTCTGACATGGGGCTTAATGAGAGATAAGTGTTTAACTTTTGGACCCATGTGCGTGTTGAGCATTTCCTAGATCCATCAAAATTAGGGAGGGTTATCTTACTTATTCTTTCTTTTAGATCTTTGTCAATTTTCCCTTTCTTCTTCATTTTAGGGGCAAACTTCAATTTCGCCTCACAATAATCTTTAAAGGAAACATTGTTTTTGAGTTCGGGATCTAGCCTAGAGTAGGCCTCTAGTATTTTATCCACACTATCTGATTGTGGTGTAATTTCTTCCTCTCTTTCTTCTTGATCCTCTCTTGGTAGGAAAGAAGGTTTAGTGGGTCTATGGTCAGGTATTTTTGGAGAGATGTCATTGTCATTTTCTGATTGATGGGAATTTGTGTCCCTTCCATTGACTTGATTGGATTTTGGGTTATTGTCCATATTTTGAATAGTTTGAATGAGGAGTTGATTTTGTTCCACTAGGGCTTGGGTAGTGTGAGTGGTTTGCTCTAGGAAGGCTTTTAAATCATTGCTCATTTGTTCACTCATGTTTCTTCCTCTCCTATGGTATGTTTCCATTAATTATTTTTTTCAAGATGGCAGAATCTCTGCTCTGATACCACTTGTAATGTTCCCTTCTTTTGCTTGTTCTAGATTAACTCCTACAATCACAGTTATAATAAATTATGATTAGGAATTTTGACTCACATATGGATGCCTTCCTTAGCTTAGATTCTTCAATAATGGATCCATTATTATTAGTATAATTTCTTATAAAGGAGAGCATGGTTGTCTTGACTCATATGTCAAGCTCCAACCCTATGATCTTTTAGACTTGGTCATGGTTGTTTTGACTTATATGTCAAGCTACAACCCTATGACCTTATTGAACTTGGTCATGGTTGTCTTGATTGATATGTCAAGCTAAAACCCTATGACCATATTGAACTTGGTCATGGTTTTCTTGATTCATACATCAAGCTACAACCCTATGACCATATTGAACTTGGTCATGGCTGTCTTAACTCGTATGTCAAGCCCCATCTTATATCATTTATGCATTTATTCTATTTCCATCTTACATTTATATTTATCATATTCATGTTCATCATATTCATAAGCATTAATTTCATGTATTCTATTCTTTTTATATATATATATATATGGTGTGTGTGCAAGCTGATTCAATATCTATATTTCCATTTTCTACTTCTATGTAATCAGTCTCTTTGCTATTTCCTATTCCCTTTTTACTTTACCATTTCCTACATTTCATGGGCCTCAAGTATAACCTTATATATATATATATATATATATATATATATATATATATATATATATATATATATATATATATATATATATATATATATATATATATATAACATCATACAGAAAATAGTGGAAAAATATATAACATCATATAGAAAATAATGGAAAATACATACTTGACGTCTACCCTCTTGGGTTATTTCTATCTGCTGGACTTGCTTCCCTTATCTCATCTATTCCCCTTTTTCTATCCCTTTTGGAAGAAATGGTTCGGGATTATTTAAAGACTTGAAGGGTGCTAAGATAAAGAGTCACCTTGTATCACTTTAAGGAGACTCTTCCTTCACTGACAGTTTGTTTGCTAATAATATATATGCATTACTAATGGGATCAGACTTCCCTTATGGGAACCGATCACTTACTATAGTTATTATTATTATGAGATTATATTATCATATACACCTATAATTATTTTACATACAATTTGTATATTATAATGATAATATGTGTTTATCAATAATTATTATAATAGCATATACTTGCTTTGTGTTATTGTTTATTGTTTATATACATTCAATTGGAAATATAACAATTGTTAATTAGAATTTGTTATGAATAGAAGTAAATCATGAAGATACATAGTTGGATATATATATGGAAATCAAAATATAGGGGATATGACAATGATTTGGTTACAACATTTTCTGGAGGAATTGGGACAACAACAAGAAGATAGCCCTTTGTACAGTGATAGCCAGAGTACCATTCATCTTGCTAAGAATTCAACTCTGAATTCAAAAATTAAGCACATATAGCTCAGATACCACTTCATCCAGTCAGTTTTGGAGGATAGATAGTTGAAGTTAGAGAAAATTCACACAAGTGAGAATCTTGTAGATATGTTCACAAAGGAAGTTACACAGGACAAAATGATTTCCTCGTTAGTTTTTGTTGGACTTTATGATTGATAATGGTGGACATAAGAAACCAACCATGCTTGTAATCTAGTGGGAGCTGTAAGTGCAACGGTGTCGTCCAGGATTAGTCTTCAAGTGGAAGATTGTTGGTATGTGGCAATTGATCATGCAAGTACTGTAGACTAGTAATGTATCCTCATCAAGGTTTGGGTTAGGCTGGGCCCAAAGGAGGGGTTCAGGGGCATAGCCCTCAAAATTTTGTTTCCCTCTTTTTTCCCATTCGGAGTCGGTTGTTAATTTTTGTTAACTGACAAAAGAAAAATGACTTTGTAAAACCCTAATTCTAGAAGCTTGCAAAAAGCTTATTATAAGCATCTGGGATGTATGTTGCAAGCATGGATTTGTGAGATTGTAATCTGTTTTGCACTGGATAATAAAATCATTGTATGGCTAAGTTTTTGTGGATGTAGCCCATTTTGGGTGAACCACGTTAAATTTATGTGTTGATCTCTTTTGTATTATCCTTTATTATTATATTTGGGTTATTTAATCTGCATATAATTGTTAGCATTTATTGCTTAAATCTGCCTGAACACTAACAACAACAACACTAGTGTCAATCAATCAATCAATTGTCTTATACATGATGTTGAATTGTTGAAACTAGACCAAGCATCTTATACGACAGTTTTCATTTCCTGAAACCAGACACAATCATCATTATCATAATTAATCAATCACTTAATCATTGGTTTATAGCTTGATAGGGGCAATACCTTGTTTGTTTTTGAATCATTTGTGAATGCTTGCTTGCTTGCTTGCATGTGTTATCATTTTTATTTTGCATTTGTATCAAATCTGAATCATTATCAAAAACCAAAAACATCAAATATTCTCAAAAATCCAAAAACATCCAAATATTCTCAAAAATCCAAAAACATCCAAATATTCCCAAAAATCCAAAAACATAAAAAACGTGTCAGAAAATCACAAAAAATCAAATAACCAACCAAAAAATCCAAGAAATAAACTGTGTCAAAACCACATGGTCAAACTATGGTGCCTTTGAGCTTTCACGTAGGCAAGGCCATCTTTGATGAGCCCCCAAGGCATTCCACCCCTAGGTCATAGGTCAAACAATGTCCACCCAGTCGAACTACGTTGTCTCTGTGCTATTACATAGGCAAGGCCATCTCTGACGATCTCCCGAGATATTAGGTCAGCCCCTTAGGGCCTGTCGAGTCAACTATCATAATAAGTCATCCTTTGATGAGATGGACACTTTGATCAGACAAACAATCAATCTTTGACATGAAAAACAATCCCAAATATCAACAAGACAAGCTATTCAATCAACCAACACAAATCAGTAGCCATCAACTACCCTTATCAGCTATCACATTTCTATATGGAATGGAGCATCGTCAAAAGTAGGACTCTATGCCTTATATGACATGCATCATTTCTAAAATCAAACATCAACAATCATCACATGCCAATCATCTCATAACTTACGACATTCTTGAAACCATACCACATGTCTTATATGAGATGTCACAATCTTATCACTTGCCTTATACAGGTGGTTGCATTGCCGAAACGAGACTTAACGTCTTATATGACATGCTTCCTTCCTGAAACTAGGCCCTATTCATCTAATCAAACAAACAAACACATATCACTTGGCAAACGATCTAATGGATGTTGACTCTGTTGGTCTAGTTTGCCTTTTCTTTCATTTGGATTGTTGTTTGATCTTGTTCTTATGCTTCTCAAGACAGTCCCTAAGCGATGAAGAGAAGAGAGGATAGAATAAGGTCTTTTTCTTTGATTTCTATTTGTGGTTTGTGTTGGCAAAATGACTGGGGTAACTAGGTTCCTTGCGTGTGATCAGGATTCCATTTGGTGTGAATCAAAGACATCTTATGCATGGGAAAGAATAAATGTTTCCTCGCATGAGGATTTGCATACCTCACGATTATCTCATCGCATGTTTCGATAAGGTACCATGGTTACTAGTTTGAGTTAGACATTCCTTGTCTGTCATGTGCCTATTTCACAAGGGATCACATTTTCACACTTTGGCCTTTGTCACGCCATTGTGTTTGTCATCCCTTGACATAATAAGTTTTATGATGATAAGTAGAAATTGCAAGTGAGAAGCTCAAAAATCTATCAAAGCAAGCAATCATTCCCATTCTTTTGGCCAATCTTCATTCCTCCACCATCTCTCTCTTGCATCTTCATCATGTTGTTATATGGAGCCTAATCAGACTCAGAGGTTAAATTTACCCCACTTTTATCGACGCGATTTCCCCCCAAATTATTGAACGGGGTTAAGGGGCAGCACCCCTTGGATTTTATAAAGGCGTCGGGATTTATTTTTTCTATTAGCCAACATAAAAAACCCTATTTTGTAACTGACATAAGTCCTGATAAAAATGGCTAAGGGTTAGGGTTTCCATTGATATTGTATTGTAGCATTTGTAGTGGTATTGAGTTGCAGGGATTACTGGTTGTAATTTGTTTGATTTACTGGATAATAATATTGGACTCTCTATTGGTGGATGTAGCCCGAGTTTGGGTGAACCACGTTAAAAATTGTCTCTCACTGTAATTATTTTTGTGTATTTTGCATTCCTCTATTTAATCTTTATTTGCATTTAATTGATATCTTCTACTGGTTAACCCTAACAAGTGGTATCGGAGCGGGTCGTGTTTGATTATCATTTGCAGGAAGGTCTCATAGTTGAGTCAGAGTCTCATGGTTGAGTGGGAGAAATGACGGATGAGGGTAAATTGAAGGTAGACAAATTCAATGGGTAGAACTATCAGTTATGGAAGATGCAGATGGAGGATTATCTCTATCAGAAGGATTTATGGAGGCCATTGGAAGGAATAGCCAAGAAACTAGCAACAATGACTAATGAGGATTGGGAACTTTTGGACAGAAAGACATTGGGAACCATTCGGTTGTGCCTGACACCATCTGTGGCATTCAATATAATAGAAGCGAAGACAACAAGTGAATTGATGAAAGCTTTGGCTAAATTGTATGAAAAACCTTTAGCCTCAAATAAGGTATTTCTCATGAAGCATTTGTTTAATCTAAAAATGATTGAAGGTGGATCTATGACAGATCATTTAAATGAGTTTAGTATGATTACCAGTTAGTTAACTTTTGTAAAAGTGAAATTTGATGAAGAGGTGAGGGCTCCCTTGGTTTTATGTTCTTTGCCAGAAAGATGGAATAGCTTGGTAATGACTATAAGTAAATCTGTCTCTGGTTCAAACACTTTGAAATTTGATGATGTTGTTGGTGTTATCCTTAGCAAGGAAATGCAATGAAAAATCTTAGGAGGGTCCACATCAGGTAGTGTTTTGAATGCAGAAAGTAGGGGCAGATCAAAGGAGAGATGAAAAGCTTCCAGAGGTCATGGAAAGTCATGAGGAAAATCAAAGGACAAGAGGTCCCAATTCAGAGGATAGAAGGATTGCTGGTACTATGGGAAACTAGGTCATTTGAAGAAAGATTGTTGGTCTCAGAAGAATAAAGAATGAGACAAACAAGAAGGCAATAAGGAGGTAAATGTGGTAAGTAATAAATCTAAAGATGATGCTTTGATTTTTTCACTAGATAATGTTGATGATTCATAGGTTTTAGATTTAGGGGCCTCATTTCGTGCTATGCCCCATAGAAGTTATTTTCTTGATTATGTCCAAGGGGATTTTGGGATGGTTTATTTGGGAGATAATGAATCATGTCAGATTGTTGGAAAGAGAAGAATCAAGATTAAGTTGTAGAATGAGAATCATTGGCTACCACAAGAGGTAAGGTACGTTCCAAGGTTGAATAGGAATTTAATTTCAGTAGGGCATCTAGCTGACGAAGGTTGCATAGTTAATAAAAAGTTGAAGGTTAGGTGCCTTAATAGTAGTAAAAGGTGTGAAAGTAGGCACCTTATATCTTTGTATAGGTCATACTGTTCCTTCTACTTTAGTTGTTGCAGAGAAAAACCAAATAGGTTTAGGAACAGTTGCTGCAAATTTGCAGGAAGAGACTGAAACAGTTGCTGCAGGTTCTGAGACAACATTGTGGCATAACAGACTTGGGAATATGAGTGAAAAAGGTATAAAGGTACTTCATTCTAAGAAAGTTTTACCAGGTCTAAAATATATTAATACAGATTTCTATAAAAGTTGTGTATGGCAAACAAAAGAGAGTTAGTTTTCTCAAGGATGGGAAACAAAAGAAAGATAAAAAGTTGGAGCTTGTGCATACAGATGTATGGGGACCGGCTTAGGTATCTTCTTTGGTGGCTCTTGGTATTATGTTACATTCATAGATGATGCAACTAGGAAGATTTTGATTTATTTCCTCAGGCATAAATCTAATGTATTTAAAACATTTAAGAAATGGAGAAGCTTGGTTGAGAATGAGACGGGTAAAAGATTAAAATGTCTTAGATCTGATAATGGTGGTGAGTATTACAATAAAGAGTTTAAGAATTATTGTTCCTTTAATGGAATCCGTAGGCAGAAAATGGTTCCAGGGACTCCACAGGAGAATGGAGTGGTTGAGCGCATGAATAGGACAATAATTGAGCATGCAAAGACCATGAGATTGCATGCTTGGCTACCTTTAAACATGTGGGCAGAGGCTGTCAACAGTGCTATATATTCAATTAATAGAGGTCCTTCAGTTCCTTTGGGTTGTGGTATTCCAGAGGAAGCATGGACAGGTAAGACTTGGTGAGTTATTCTTTTCTCAAAACCTTCAGATGTGAAGCATTTGTACATGTAGATTCTAAAAATAGAACCAAGCTAGATGCAAAATTAAAAAAATATACCTTCATTGGATATGATATTGATGAATTTGGTTATAGGCTTTGGGATTTTGAAAAGCAAAAAATTGTGAGAAGTAGGGATGTTGTATTCAATGAGACGGTGTTGTACAAAAATTAGTGGCACCAACATGAAAAGAAAGAAAAGGATTATGTGGTGCTGGATGATACACAGATAGTGATGTTCTAGTGGTTCCTCATGCTCCGCAACAACAACAAGAAATACCACAAACTCCAGTGAATGTTAGATGGTCAACAAGGCTAAGTAGACCTCTTGAAAGGTTTTCTTCGTCTTTGTATTCTATTTTGTTAATAGATGCTGGTGAACCAGAAGGGTATGATGAAGCTATGCAGGTGGATACAAAGGTTCAGTGGGAGCTTGCAATGAAAGAAGAAATGGACTCCTTGCTAAAAAATTATACTTGGAAATTATGTAAGTTACCTGCAGGTAAAAAGGCTTTACCAAACAAATGGCTTTATAGGCTGAAAGAGGAAGATGGAGGTAAGAAAAGATTTAAAGCCAGGTTAGTTTTAAAAGTATTTGCACAAAAAAAAAGGTATTGATTTTGATGAGATATTTTCTCTAGTTATTAAGATGACTTCTATTCATATTGTTTTAAGTATTGTGGCTACTGAAGATTTGCATTTGGAATAGCTAGATGTAAAAATTGCCTTTCTCCATGGTAATTTGGAAGAGGAGATATATATGGAACAACTGCAAGGATTTGAGGTCATATGTAAGGAGAAATTGGTGTGTAGATTGAAGAAGAGTTTATACAGCTTGAAACAAGCACCTCGGCAATGGTATTTAAAATTTGATAGTTTTATGGTTGAGTAAGGTTATAGTCAGTGTAATTATGACCATTGTGTTTATTTTAAGAGGTTGGATAATGAGAACTACATTATTTTATGTTTATATGTTGATGACATACTTGTAGCAAGGTCTAACATGGATCACATAAGAGAGTTAAAACATCAGTTAGCACAGTCATTTGCTATGAAGGATTTGGGGTCAGCAAAACAAATCCTTGGTATAAAAATTTGTAGAGATAGGAAGAATAGAAAATTGAATTTATCTCAGGCTAATTATGTTGAAAAGGTGTTGCAGAGATTCCATATGGAGAATGTAAAAGCTGTCAGTATACCTTTGCCTAGTCATTTGAAACTGACTAAGGAAATGTGTCCTAAGACACAAGAGGATGAAGAAAAAATGTCCAAGGTACCATATGCTTCAACTATAGGAAGTTTAATGTATGCCATGGTATGCATGAGACCATATATTACACATGCTGTAGGAGTCGTAAGCAGGTATATAAGTCATCCCGGATTGGAGGATTGGAATGCGGTAAAATGGATTTTCAAATATTTGAGAGGTACATCCAATAAACACTTATGTTTTGGGGGCTCTAATATTGATTTAGTAGGTTATGTAGACTTAGATTTGGCAGGGGATATTGATACCAGGCAGAGTACTACAGGTTATGTCTTTACTATAGGTGGGACAATAGTGAGTTGGATCTCACAGTTGCAAAAGTTGGTGTTTTTATCCACCACGGAGGCAAAGTATGTAGATGCAATAGAGGCAAGCAAGGAGATGATATGGCTGCAATCTTTCATGGAAGAATTGGGCAAACAATAGGCTAACAGTTCTTTGTATACAGATAGTCAGAGTGCCATACATCTTGCGAAGAATTCTACCTTGCATTTAAAGACCAAACAAATACAGCTCAGGTATCACTTCATCTGATCGATGTTAGATGATGGACAATTAAGGCTAGAAAAGATACATATAAATGAAAATCTAGCGGATATGTTTACAAAGGTTATGACAAGGGAGAAGCTGAGCTCCTCTTCAGCTTCAGTTGGTCTTCAAGACTGAAAACAAAAAAATTAGAACAATAGAGTCGAGGGTGCTTATTTCCAGTGGGAGCTATAGGGTCAACGGTGTTATGATCAGTCTCCAAGTGGGAGATTGTTGTTATATGGAGCTTAATCAGACTCGAAGGTTAAATTTACCCCACTTTTATTGACTCGGTTTCCCCCCCAAATTATTTAACGAGGTCAAGGGGCAGCACCCCTTGCGGGGGTTTGGGGGAAGCGCCCCCAAGATGGGGTCAAGGGGCAGTGCCCCTTGCGGGGTCTAGGGGCAGTGCCCCTGGCATGCTCCCTATCACGATACAGAGCGAGATCGAGGGGCAGCACCCTTGAAACCTCAAACAATTTTTTATAATTTTATAAAGGCGTCGGGAGTTTTTTTTTCTATTAGTCAACATAAAAAGCCCTATTTTGTAACTGACATAAAAAGCCCTATTTTGTAACCGACATAAGTCTTGAAAAAAATGGCTAAGGGTTAGGAATTCTGTTGATATTGTATTGTAGCATTTTAGCGATATTGAGTTGCAGGGATTGGTGGTTATAATCGGTTTGATTTATTGGATAATAATATTGGACTCTCTATTGGTGGATGTAGCTTGAGTTTGGGTGAACCATGTTAAAAATTATCTCTCACTGTTATTATTTCTGTGTATTTTGCATTCCTCTATTTAATCTTTATTTGAATTTAATTGATATCTTCTGCCGGCTAACCCAAACACATCCCTTCTATTCCCTATATCATGATGGCATACTTTTTAGAAAATTTCCCATTTTTTTTAAAAAATTGCCAAATTTCCTGAGGAGACACGCTATCCCGCTTCATCTAGGGCATGCTAGGGCACGTCTGGGGCATATTTTTAAAATTTTTCTTTGATACAATATCAGAATTGACATTGTATCAAAGAGGGGCAAAATGTAGCAACTTAAAAATGTCCCCTTCACTCGCAAGCATTACATTCATGTCAATTTCAACCATTAATTAAATAATTTTAATTATTTAATTAATTCAATTTCCTCCTTTCTAGTCATTTTTCTATGTTTCTGAAAGGAAGCTAGGTGTGTGGAAATCGCTTCCTACACTAATCTAAAGAGGAGAGATGAGTGCAAATTCTTTTTAACCTTTACAATTACAGTGTTATTAATCAACCAACAAAGATATTGCAACAATACACAACATAAAAATGTAAGACAGAAGAAAGAGAGACAAGATATAATGTGGGGAAAACCCTTACGGGTGAAAAACCCCACTCCAAAACCTACACAATGTATTATCGAAACAACAAGGTTTACAACACACTTGCAATGCAAGTTTTTACAAGAGTCTTTGACACTCGTATCTAGAGATAAACTAGTAGCATAACAGTACTTGTCAATCACATAATTACATCTCCTCTCAAAGCACCTGCTTAAAATAGAAGTTTACAAGGCAAAAATGAACTTTCCATGAGATGGGCGTCCAACTTCGCCTCATGGCCCAAAACCCATGCCTAGGGACACTTGTCTGACACTACAACATGGTCATAACACTTGTCATATCACCCCATCCCAATATGGTCACCTATTCCCAAGTTGGGCAATGACAGATGCTCTTTGATGAGCCATATAATTGACTCATCTATTTCATGTTATTTCTACTTTTAAGAACTTTCATAGACACTTTGGCATATATAAATACATATTATTATAATTATATTTATATTTTGGTTAGATTATGCACATGATTAGTTTTCATTTCCTTTGATGAAATCTCTTGCTTTATTTTACTAGATTACATTTCAAATGTGCATATTTTATGAATTATGATGTGAAGTTGTGAATGTTCTTATAAGGTTTGCAGCAGTATGAACAACTAGTGGTCTCGAGAGCTCCAGATGCTGAAAACCTCCCTTGGATCATCCTCCCCTTGAGTCGATGATCGCTGCAAGTCCATCCCTGAGTGCAAACATAACTTATGCTTCAATCATGCTGTTGATAAGGGTAACATTGCCACGACGCCACAATCTTGGTGACTAATTGAAGAATCAGTTAACTAACCTCAGTCTTAATTGAAGTGACTCCCACCTTGCATCATACCATTTCTGGAGAATCATCTTGTTTTCCATGTAGTTAAAATAAGTACAAATCTCTAATCTACAGTTCTGTTTAGGAATTCTAAATGTAATAAAACCATGCAACTGGCCTTAGTTCTAGTTCACTCCAGTTAGACTTATTGATAGTTTTCTTCTTCCAAATAATGCTTGACTATATAAGTAGGAGCAATGCATTTTCTTTCTAGTTAGTTCAGAGTTTTTAAGTCTCATAGTAGTTATCGCATGATCGCTATAACATGAGGAAAACTCCTCATGCTTGTAATTACTTCCATTTTCTAGACTTTGATTTAATATGAAGGGAAATTTCTGCTGAAAGAAGTTAGTTGAGCAAGAGGATCGTCTCTAGTTGGGGAAGTAGGGCCCGCTTACCCATCTAAAGGAAGATCTCTTGATTATTTGGTATTTCTGCAATTTTGTTCTAGTCTCTATTAAGTTTTTCCTTTATGTATTGTGTGATTGTTGTTAATTGTTCCCTATAGGTTAGTTCTTAAAAATCCTAAAAATACCAAAAAGAGATAATTCTGTTTCTTATTAGCATTGTCATATTTAGAGTGTTGCATTGCTGTAGAGTAATAGTGGATTTAATTGATCTTCATTTACTTTTTTTGCATGATAGATTAATTTCTTTTCTAGCAAAGTGTGATTGTTTTTAGTATTTTAAGATAGTTCCTTTTTCCTTCAATGTGTGTTTCCTTTCTAGTAATTTAAGATAGTTTCCTTCCCAGTAGAGTGTGTTTATTTTTTAGCACGTAGATAGATCCTTATTTCTACATGCACTTTTCAATTCTGGTGAGACTGACAAACCAAGTCCTACTCACCAAAACACTCAACCAAAACCCCCCCATTCTAAGAAGTCTTATCATAGATACCTCTAGACACCTCCAGATTGATAAAAGTAAATGATGATGCATTAACAAAGCCTACTTTGACCTCATCACTCTTATGCATCTTACGACCGTCATAGAATCTATCAAACTGATAGTACTTACATTTGTAAGAGAATCTGTCATACACTGACTAAAAATAGCATATTCTCTTACAACATGTCATAACTCTCCTTGGGGCACCCAAAGATGCCTTCTTCCAAGATTCCTTGTGACACATGTCTTCACCTGTCATAGAACATTCCATTTACGACTCTTATGCGTCATAGATTTTGTCATAGGAATTTGTCATAACCGTTTCAGTCAAGATTCACTTACACACTAGTCAAAGTGTTGACACATGGAAAAATATCTCTACCACTAGGTGGGATTCCTATCTCCTCATGTGAGGACAAAATTACATGTGGTCACCTTCCACGTAGGATGACACATCACTGTGCCAACGCCCACAAGATGAAAAAACATGATTTGCATCCTAATTATACAATAGGCAATAAATAAATGCAAGGAATTACCAAGGTTGAGACATCTTAATTCCCAACATTCTCCCACTTGTTGAACACCTTATAAGAGCCAATAGAAATAACAGGATTTAACTGCTATAGGCCGAGAGGCCCAAAGACTCTGAACACCATTTGAACTTCTTTGTGCCCACTGGTTTGGTCAATGCATCTGCAACATTCCTCAAAGTGTCTACCTTCTCCAAATTCACCTTCCCATCCTCTACCATGTCTTGTATGAAATGAAACTGTACATCAATATGCTTTGTTCTGGCATGAAAAGTTGGATTCTTTGCTAGGAAAATCGTACTCTGACTGTCACAATAGATTGTAATCTGTCCTGCATCAACACCAATATTTGAACACAATCTCTTAAGCTAAATGGCTTCCTTGCAAGCATGAGTTGCTGCCATACACTCATCTTTTGTCATGGACAAAGTGACAACATGTTTTTGCTTACTCATCCAACTAATTGCACCACCAAACATAGTAAACATGTAAGCACTGGTGGATCTCCTACTGTCAATGTCACCTACCCAATCAGAATCCATGAATTCACAAATACAAATTGAATGCGGAGGTCCTGTAGGATTACCATGATATCATATGGAATACTCAGATGTACCCCTCAAATATCTGAACACTCTCTTTATTGCATCCCAATGTACTTTTCCAGGATTAGCCATAAATTGACTAAGGAATCCCACTGCTTGGGTAATGTCTGGTCTTGTGCAAACCATAGCATACATCAAACTTCCAACAACACTAGCATAAGGCACTCTACTCATGTACTTCACCTCACTAGGAGATTTTGGATAATCATTAACAAACAAATTTATCCCCAAAGAAATAGGAACACACAATGGTCTACAATCTGCCATGCTGAACCTAACCAACACAGTCTTCAGATACTTACTCTGGCTTAACCAAAGTTTTTTGTTAGCTTTGTCTCTTCTGATTTCTATTCCTAGAATGTACCTGGCTGCCCCTAGATTTTTCATCTCAAACTATACTGACAACTGAGACTTCAAATCATAAATCATATTCTTACCATTCCCAATCAACAACATATCATCAACATACAATGCAATAATGAGAATGCGATCATTGTCAAATTTATAATACACACAATGATCTGATTTTGATCTTAGAATCTAACCAACAACACAAAGGCATGAAACTTCAAGTACCACATCCTAGGAGTTTGTTTCAAACTATATAAAGACTTTTTCAACTTGCAAACCAAATTTTCTTTACCTTTCTCTATGTAATGCTCTGGCTGTGACATGTAAATCTCTTTCTCCAAATCACCATGAAGGAATGATGTCTTCACATCCATCTACTCCACCTCTAAGTCATAAGCTGTTGCAAGAGATAAAGGGAAACAAATAGATGTTAGCTTTGCAATGGAAGAGAAAATTTCACCATAATCAATTCCCTCCACTTGTGAGTACCCCTTCACAACCAGTCTGGCCTTGTAGTTTTCAACATTGCCATCTACACCAAATTTCTTCTTAAACACCCATTTGCATCCAATAGGTTTCCATCCTTCAGGCAAAGGCACCAAGTCCCATGTTTTATTCTTCTCCAAAGAAGCCATCTAATCTTCCATGGCCTCCTTCCAAGAACTGCATCTTTCACGCCCATAGCCGCTGTCATAGTTCTAGGCTCATCATTGTTAGTAAGCAAGGAAAAAGCACAACTAGAATTGAGGAATGAATAACCAAACCTATTAGGTTGCTTCCTTGTTTGTGTAGACCTCCTCAATGGCTGAGGTTGAGGTTCTGCTTCTTCTTCTGAACTTTCAGAGCTACTAGAGCTCTCCTCATCATCATGTCTCACAGGGTTTGTCAGTCTAGTCTTCTCAGGGGTAGAAGGAAACTAAACCACATCCTCTTTTTTTTATGTTTCTTCTGGCTGTAGAAAAATCAGAGAAGGTGTTAGCTCTTTGAAAATAACACTTCTGCTATATAACACTTTTTCAGCCATAGGATCCCAAAGCTTGTATCCTTTCACACTGACACCATAGCCATTGAAAATACACTTACTAAACTTGTTCTTTAATTTAGACCATTTCTCCCTAGGCACATGTGCATATGCCTCACAACCAAAAACATGAAGATGTCTAACTAAAGGCTTCTTACCAGACCACACCTCCATAGGTGTCTTACCAATAAGAGCTGATGTAGGATCTACCTGTATACCAGGTAGCAAGTAGTGGCTACAGCTTTAGCCCAAAACTTTTGTTCGAGACTTGCTCCACTAGGCATACTCCTAGCCTTCTCCATCAATGTCCTATTCATCCTCTCTACAACTCCATTTTGCTACGGGGTGTATGCAGTTGTATTATGTCTTTCAATCCCTTGCTCTTTACAGAACTTATCAAACTCTATCGAACAAAACTCACCACTATTGTCAGTTCTCAAACACTTAATCTTTTTACTAGTTTGATTCTCAACAAAAGCTTTAAACTCTTTGAACTAACTAAAGACTTCAGACTTGCTTCTAAAAAAATAAATCCATGTTCTTCTACTGTAATCATCTATGAAAGATAAAAAATATACAGATTTGAAAACTGAAGGAACACTAATAGGACCAAACACATCAGAATGAATAAGGTCCAACACACCAGAAGACTTGTGAGAACTAGAGTAAAACTGAACACGGTTTTGTTTTCCATATATACAATGTTTGCAAAAGTCAAACTTGAGATTGCAATCATTTAACCCCTCAACGATGTTTTTATTTTTTAGGGTTTTAAGAACCTTCTTACCAATGTGGCCAAATCTCTTATGCCATAACATTGTCTTTTCAACAGGAAGCTTAACCTCAAAAGCATGAGCACCCTTGGGTACCCAAGATGCACTACCATCAGAATTTGTTACAACAAATTTCTTCACTGTTGGTTTAGATGGTGGGGATGAAGTGACTGCAACTCTTTTCTTCGAGTCAGAAGAACTATTGCACCATAGATCCTCTAGTTATCTTGCATTCGTTCTTCGAAAAGACAACCTACACACCTACATCATTCAACTTACTTATAAAAAGAAGGTTTCGTGCCAAGCCTAGGATGTACATGACCCCAGTGATCCCCTTCACTCGTCCATTAGGGAATCAGATTGAGACTCTTCCACCACCAACAATCTTTAGATGAGAATCATCACACAGGTACACTCTTCCACCATCCAACTCTTCATACTTTGTGAACTAGCTTTGATGTGAGGTCATGTGGAATTATGCACCAAAATCAATCAACCACATATCATTAGATGCATGGGTGGCCAGAGCTATGATGAAGGCATCACCATCATCTTGTGACTTGTCAGAATTTGAATCTAGGACATCCTTTTTCTTCTTTTTCTTTTCCTCTTTGCATTCCTTTTGGAAATGCCTAGTTTTTCTATAGTTCAAATAGAGAGCCTTGGACTTTCTAGGAGATTTGGATCTCCCATGGGATTTGGATCTACCCTTCCTAGCTTTCTTGTCCTTCTTTTTCCCTTTCTCCTTGGGTCTTCCAAAAACTGCAAGAGTCTCTTTGGCTGCTTTAGAAGACTTTCTCTGCATTTCTTTAGATAACAGTGAAGATACCACTTCATCCATTTTGAAAGTGGATGTGGTGCTCCCAATAGACATAACAAGATGATCCCACGAGTCTGACAAAGAACAAAGCAAGGTCATACAACGATCCTCCTCCTCTATCTTCACACTAATGGATGTCAATTGTGCAACTAACATGTTGAAAGCATTCAGGTGATCTACAACAGATCCTCCATCCTCCATCCTTAGAGAATACAACTTCTTTCTTAGAAAAATCTTGTTCACCAGGGATTTGGCTTGATAAACATCTCCCAACTTCTTCTAAAGGTCTTTCGTGGTCTTCTCATGGACATTTAATAGGATAGAATTAGCTAGACTGAGTCTTATGAGACCCTTAACCTTCTAATCTTTGAGATCCCAATCAACTTGTGCTATTGTAGTTGGTTTTACACTAGAAAAGGTTTCCCATAGGTCTTGATCAACAAGCATGTCTTCCATCTTAAGTTTGTATAACTCAAAATTTGTGCCATTGAACTTCTCCACCTCTAATCTTCTGGATGTGCTTGCCATCTCCTTCCTACAACATGATTATAGAATACTTTGCACTAACTCCCACTTAACCTAATATTAGCTCAAAAAACCCTACCCAACAGCTAGAACCAAAACTAGCCAGGCTCTGATACCAATTGAAAGGAAGCTAGGTGTGTGGAAATTGCTTCCTACACTAATCTAAAGAGGAGAGATGAGTGCAAATTATTTTTAACCTTTACAATTATAGTGCTATTAACCCAACAACAAAGATATTGCAGCAATACACAACACAAGAATGTAAGACAAAAGAAAGAGAGACAAGATATAACATGGGGAAAACCCTTACGGGTGAAAAACTCCACACTCTAAAACCTAAACAATGTATTATCGAAACAACAAGGTTTACAACACACTTACAATGGAAGTCTTTATAGGAGTCTTCGACACTCATATCTAGAGATAAACTAGCAGCATAATAGTATCTATCAATCACATAATTACATCTCCTCTCATAGAAGTTTACAAGGCAAAAATAAACTTTTATTGAGATGGGCATCTAACTTGGCCTCATGGCCCAAAGCCCATGCCTAGGGACACTCGTCCAATGCTACAGTATGGTCTTGATACTTGTCATATCACCCCATCCCAATATGATCACCTATTCCCAAGTCAGGCAATGACAGATGCTCTTATGCATCTTACGACCGCCATAGAATCCTTCATACTGATAGCACTTACAACTCTAAGAGAATCTGTCATACACTGACTAAAAATAGAACATTCTCTTACAACATGTCATAACTCTCCTTGGGGTGCCCAAAGATGACTTCTTCCAAGATGCCTTGTGATACATGTTTTCACCTATCATAGAACATTCCATTTACGACTCTTACGCGTCATAGATTCTGTCATAGGAATCTATCATAACCGTTTCAGTCAAGACTCACTTACACACTAGTCAAAGTGCCAACACATGGAAAAATATCTCTACCACTAAGTGGGAGGCCTATCTCCTCATGTGAGGACAAAATTAAATGTGGTCACCTTCCACGTAGGATGACACATCACCATGCCAACTCTCACAAGATGACAAAACATGATTTGCATCCTAATTACACAATAATTGATTATTTAATTATTCACACTCTAATGTCCCTATTGACTCAATTGGTTTAAACAAATAAACATTTGTTTAAATACCCCTCACTTAATTAAATAAATCTCATTTGTTTAATTAAGGGTTCACATGTCCCACTTCAAATAAATTAAATAAATTGGGCAAATTTATTTAATTTAAACTCCCTCACACCTCATCATATTTTTGAATTTTAAATTCACTCTTGTCTTGTAGTGGAGGGAAACCCTAATCGATCTCCACCCTTCATTTTGCTCGAAAGTTAACATCAGATCCTAGCCCTTCATTCAAATAGGTTCTTCTATAAAACAATTTCTATAGCCATTTTTCCTCTCTCTGATAACATAACCCTAAAAATATGCTATACACTCTCCAACATCTTGTTGTTCATACATTTGAGCTTCTCTAGATTGTTGCAAATCTGCAAAATCTGGGAATACTATGTGAGATTAAGGAGGACAATAGAGACGAGTCAATGTTTAGCTCAGAATCTTAGTTGTTTAGTGTTTATTTGCTTGATTTCTTAGCTAGTTTGCACTCCATTGGGAGCTAGGGTTTGTTGTAGCTTGTTTTCTGCATGCTTGAAAGTTTAAATCCTATCTCAGGTGCCAAATCTCTTTGAGGTAGCTAGCTAAAGTGGAAGTTGTGATGCTTGATTTAGATTTTAATATCCCAATTTTGTTATGTCTTAGAATATAATTCCTTTTGTAAGGTCCCAATTCAATGGTTTTTAGTGTTGGGCAAATTTTTTGATTCCATGTTTTCATAGTTATATTTTGTAACCTTTTGGGTTTCTTACTGATCCACGGACAATATAGTTCTAATGTAATTTTCAAAGTTTATAGTAATACAAAAGTGGCTCTGCCACCATGATCGAGCAAAAAAAAAATTAAAAATTGGAGAATTTTTCTATTGCATGCATACCCAAGTCCAAAGAGATGTCATATGAAAGAAAAAATGTATTTTTCATTTATACAAATGTTTCAAGGAGTAACCAATAAGGATAAATCAAGGCAATACCACATCAAATGAAAAATATATGGTGTCAATAATCATGTACAATAATACATGCTAAGAGCAAAATATTATTGGCCATTCACAGCACATCTTATACCAAAGAAGGTTACATTTTAAATGCAAAATCAAGGAATGTATGTTGGGGGGGGGCATCAAAATATACAATTCATTTATGCAAAGATAAAATGCATAAGGTTATAATGAAAGATGAAAAATAGAAATGAATTTGGGTACTTAAAGAAAAATTAGATACAATTCCTCTTACCCAAACATTTGTAAAGGGGCCTATATTGCATAGTGATTCCGTCAATCAGAAGATAAATATCGCATGATTAATTTTAGAAACTTCAATGTTTATGAGTTGAGTAATGATGGCCTTCAAGTAGATGATGGATACGATGATTCTAATGCTTTATTATCATTTTTTTAATTGTTGATCATGCTTTGTGCATATTTTATGTTTACTTTATCTTTACTTGATTGCATTATATGCTCTTTGCTCATGTTTGTAGCTCATATATGGATGGCACAAAACCACCTTTAATGGTGTATGTTGACACAAGTTTCCATAAACATAATTTTGTTTCATGTACCATTCTTCTTTATTTTCTAGGTTTCTCTTTGAGTTTCCTCCATGTGGATTTGGGATGATGTAAATTCATGGGGTGTGCTCAAAAATACTTTCATCATGTTTACTAAAAACATAGTTGCTTTTTATTTTTGGTTTCTCTATTGACCTTTTTGGTGGAGTCATTCTTGTTGTGCTCCTCCTTCCTTGTATTCTTTTAGCTTTTTGTATGATATGATTTGGTTTTTTATTTATTCCAAGTGTATGTTGTGCTTCTCCTTTATTAGTTTCACATTTCTCTTTATCTATTTTACATCTATAATTAAATTCATCAAGATGGGGAACCAAAAAGGGGTATTAAGTGGTCACATTTTTCTTGAAAATGTGAAACTTGAACTTCAACAAGTGATTTGAGATGTCTATCCAAAATTTAAAAATGTTTTAAAAATAAGAATTGTAGCATTTTGAATATGGTTTCTAAACATTTTTTTAAATGATGAAGTTTAAGTGGGTTAAATAAGAGCACATTGAGGTGCTCCTATTTTATCAATAAAATATAATAGTGTCAGGCATGCTCCCACTCTTTTTAGTTTTGTTAAGCATTTTCAAAACCTTTTGGTTGAAGGTTAGTTAAGATCATACAGTAGGTGACATGTTTTTTAATATTGTTTTAATGAATATATTTTTTATTAATTATCAAAGTGGACATATTTGGAAAATGGAACACTAAGTGTTCTCCCCACTAATTTCAATAACAATAATTGATTTTTTTCAATGTGTATAAAATAAAGCACTGGAGGTCCCCCATTAATGGGGTTGTTAGAGTTAAATTTGTTCCTAATCCTTGTCTAGGAATTTACTAGACCCAATCCCTATCTAGATGGTCAAAATCAACTTTGATGAAGTCGTTAGGGGGAACCCTAGCAGGTCTAGTGTGGGATGTCTAATTAGGGACTCCTTTGGGAAACTAGTTGGAACAACTTCAAAAAACTCAAGGTTGAAATGAACAATGAAGTAGAAGCCCAAGCATTAATTCTTAGTCTCCAACTTTGTCATCAATATGGCATTAGAAATGTCATTATTGAGGGAGACTCAATGATTATTATAAATGCATTATGGAAGCATAACTCTACAAATTAGAAAATTAACAATATCTTATCTCAAGCATGGTGACTATTATATGATCTATCCATCTTCTCTAATTAATGCAAAAGCCAATTTTTTAGAAAAATTTGTGATTGATATAAGAAAAGATTACATTAAAAGTAACAAGGCCGAGTCTTGGGCTCACTTTGAGGACAAATTTAAACTCCTAAATGTTCATGTGAGATTAGATTAATGTTTTTGAGCCCTCAATGGTTAGACACATTGCTTTAATGACTTGGCTTATGAAACAAGTTGTCATTAAAAATTCAATCATGACACAACCAACTTCAAATCATTTAAAGGATTCTAATTGATTAATATGACATCAAATGACCCCACTCTTTGGGCACAATAGACAGATGGTGTTGAATAAATATGTAAACTTTTCATGAGACATCATATCATGTTAGCTTAGTTTCTTGGTAATTTTGCAAACCTTTGGTTTTTGTAGCTCTCTGTCCATATTTTTTTGCATTCTCTCTGGCTCAAGTGGAAAATGGATACTAATGTTCTATTAAGGAGCTTGAAGAGATAGATGGATTTTTTAGGCAAGGTTTTAGAGTTGCATTTAAAAAAGGTTTTCAAAACTAACTTTGGTATGATCCTCTTTGTAATTCAGTGGCTGCTTGGGGAGGATTTTTTGGTCGCATCGCATAGATAGAGGGTCAATACTAATATTGATACTATGTTCATTGGAGTCCTTTTGGACATAAGGGAGGACTGGTCTACCATTCACACATTGGATTTCTATCTTATTAATAAATTTTGGCTTGGTGGTTTGGAGATAGTTCTACACAACTTATATTGGCAACAACTTTTCCTTGCTTGAGGTTTTGATGAATTCACAGGTTGGTAATGTTGGTGGGGTTTAGTATCCTTTTATAATCTTAAGAAGTGGGAAGAAGGAGTAATGTAGGAGATTGAGGGCTGCCCAAACATGCAAATATCTGAAGTAGGTGACATGGATAGAGGATGGTGGATACATCATTTGGATCTTTACAACCTCAAATGACTCAATAGATGATAGTGGCTATTAGATCTTTGGTGGCAAGTTCTTATTTGATTAGATTTTTGCTTTTAGTTAATGCATTGCTTTCTCCTCCAAGTTGATTATATTATAGTTTTTGTAGGGATTTTTGGTTTCTCTTTCACATTAGTAAAAGATGTAAGATCTAGGCCCTTTTGTATAGCCCATTATTTATTGTAATTAGATTGTGAACCATTTTGTAGAGGTTGGCTCTATAGAAATATTTTTTATGCTTACTATTAGTTTGGTATAACATGAACTACTATATGTAATTTTGTTTTAATTTTATAAAAATGAGAGTAGCCGCTAGTCCGCAATTCACCTATCAAAAATAAATAAAGCACTAGAGGTGAGAATATAATTTAATTCAAATTTGAATGAACGAATCAAAAGATATGTTAAAAATACAATACATGTGATTTTGTGGTATTTGAAGACATTAGTAAAATAAAATAAGGATGAGAACCTTAATTTATTTAGATTATAGAAAAAATATATAGTTAGTAATATGAATTATTGTGGGAATTTAGAGGAGAATACCTAGTGAGGGACTAGTTGTATTGTAATTAACATAAACAATATGTGAATTAACAATTATTGAGAAAACATGAAAGTAGATTTATTCAAAATAGAGAGTTCATACAAGTTGGAAAACTTTGTGGAAGAGATGCATACCTTCAACTCTATCTCATTGATTCAAAATATACCAATATATACATTTTTGCAACAAAATGAACCAAAAACTTAGTAAGACTACTAATTTATAGCTTCCATAAAATATTGAAGAGTCATTACACCTAATTCTTCATTGGAAGTTGAAATGGACATCTAAATGAGGATAAATTAGATACAAAATTATATGAATATAAAAATATTTATTTTTGGTACCCTAGCTTGGTGGGTCCTAACTTCTAGTCCATTGAGCAAAAATCAAATTTATTGGGTGCATTGGAAAGATCTCAAAAATACCCATGCAAAGAAATGAAGAGGATTAGGACAAGAAAACATGCCTCTTTAGACTAATTGGGGTCCAAAAACTTGAAGGCATCTGAAAATGCAAATTAGGAAGATGTAGAAAATACCAAAAAATGAGATTTTTGATATTTTCTAGATTTGATCATGTAGATGCCACCTAGATGCTCTTAGATCTATGTGGGATCATTTTGATCCCCTTGAGAGGCAATGCTACCCATTTCACCAAGGCTTTGTAGGATATGAGTAAATCTTTTATCAATTTGGTCCCTACTGAACCACTTGCCCTGGTTAAGAAATTGTCATGTATGTACCACACGGTAGAGAATGATCTATTGATTGTTTAGTGTTTTGAAATGAATGTCAGTAATTTGATCTTTATCTAATGGAATAGTAGTTTTTGGATTCAATTATGTACTATGAACATGTTGAACAACTTCATAAGCATCAATAATGGTGGAAAATATGGACACAACAACTCTAAATTAAAAATTGGATGTAGTCCTAGGAAATGCAGATTGAGCTCATAAGCATTGTCACCTTTCTACTTGAGGATGGTATACAAGCCATATCAAAGGGAAAATTTTTTACTATGTGGCTTTTAAAGTCACTCCTTTTGGAGATGAAGCCAAACATTATCTCCATCCTAAAATTGATGAGGTGTATAATGTTTTTGATTATTATAAGTGCTTTTAACTAGAGCTATGAACTGGAAAGGGTTTTGAAAGGGCCCCAAAGCCTTGTACAACCACATGAATCAAGAAAGAACCAACTACAACATGAGACAAGAAACAACAAAGAAGTAATCCTTAAACATAGCAAGGCCACAACAAAGGGGCAACCCTAAACAAAATCATGGTGGTTTAAAACCAAACCTCACCAAAGAACTCTGATGAGGAAATTGAGTTGTCTTGCCTTTTTTAGAAGCTGAACCAAGCTCAACCAAAGGGCATATATTCTTATCCTTCAAAGGAGTCACCTTCTCATTTCCACTAGGACCAACCATAACAATACCCTTATCTTTTCTTTCATTCCTTGTAGCATAACATTTATTATCATTATTCTCACACTCTTTCCCATGCTCATGAGTTTGGTTACAGGAATTGGAGAAGTTCCCAACTTTATGATAAAGTAGAGAGAAACCTACGAAGATGTCTTGTAAATAATTTGCTACTCCCAAATACCAAATTTGGAGCACAATTTAATGAATTCAGGATATACCTTATCAAGATCAACACACACAAAATCTAGCAAATACAAGACTCTTTACAAATTTAGTAACATGGTCAATAGATAAATACTGACTGATAGCATTTGTTATACCTTGGATTATGGCTTCAGTCTAGTACTCTAAAGGAAGCCCTAGAAGTCTAACCCAAATAGAAACCCTATTGAAATTTTCCTTGGCTGCATCAAAACCAGGAGACCATCTTTTCAATAACAAATTTGACTTACCAAGGAACCAAGGACCTCCCTACATGACAATCTTGCTTTCCTTGAGAGATCCAAAAGAGATAAGGAAAAATCCATTAGACATGGAAGCCACACTAATCTGATCAGACTCACCCCATCTTTTTTGAGCCCATTTTCTAACCACATCAATATTTGGGTGAAAGCCTAAGAATCTCCCAATAAGGGCATTCTCCATGTAGGCAATAGCTTTGTCAACATCCTCATTAGGGACCTGCAGAAAGATGCAAGAATCACCTGAAACATTTGGAGAAACACCTAAATAGATGTTAGAAGCATGCAAATAAGAAGAGGAATCCCCCAACGGTTGAGCCAAGGGATCTTCAGACTAATCTGTATAAGCTGAGAAGTTGATTTGTAGGTTCAGATCCTACAAAACCTACTTAGAAAGGGGACCCAAAGTAGGAGTACCCTCTCCAGAACAACCTTGCAACATGCAAGGCAGCAACACCCTAGTATGGCTCACCAGATCCAAAGGTGAAACATAGTCATTTAGATTTACCTGATTGAAAACATGCACAACAGGGCAAGAGGCCAACGCTCCAGACACATTTCCCTTAGCAAAAATCCTAGCATCCTTTGTAGAGTTTATTGGAGGAGAAAGGAAACCCTTCTTTAGAGCCCAATAAAGCCTAGGAAAATTAGAATTTGAAGGAGCCACAGAAGGCCCCTTCCACACCACAGACCGCTGCACCTCCAATTAGATATCTAGGAGAGTTTCCTCCTCTTCTTCTTCTACAAAGAGATGCCATGCATCAGATCCTCCATCATCATCCTCTCCATCTTCATCCTCTCCCTACATGGGTGATTTGCTACCGCCCTGCAAAAACTCTGGCTCCATCCTCGTGTATGTCCACTCGCACTCCCCTTCATGCTCCCACTCTATACTATTTGCTCTAGTACTTTTGGTTGGTGTGTTGTAGTATCTCATGAACTAGGTGATAGATATGGTAGATCCACTCAACAAACCTAGATGCTTTATCTACCTCCTTATCAACATGCAGTGATGTCTCATTGAACATCACATGCAAGGCTACATCAATGGGAGCTAATTATTAGTACCCAAGACAAACTTCAAAATGACTATCTTGTGGAGCCATGCAATGCATGGTGGTATCTATGTTGTACATAGGGAAGACTCTCATGCCATGTGTGATGATGCTTTGAATGATATGTCTGCATGGTGCAAATGGTCATGGGTCATCCCACAATAATAGGTTACACTTTTTGGCCAAACTTGACATTGAATTCAACATTTTGAACTAAATCTTCACTTTTTGACACCTATAGCCACTAAATCGTTAGGAATTTGAAGATGATGCGAACTAGTGATTTGTGAGATTTTGTTTGTAGATTCTAAATATATATATTTTTTAAAACTTGGATTTAAATTGTAAATTTTTTTGCGTCTCCTTTGATAACTAGTTTTGAATAGTAAACAACATTTTTTAAAGTGATGTGTGTTCTGTAGCACATAACTTTTTTTCTACAAAGGATAAAATTTTGATTCTTTTGAATTTAGATTGGTAACACAGATATATAGGGCATGCATTTGGTTTTATAATGTTTTGTTGAATTTTTTTAATTAAGTTTTGAAGTCAAACCAGTTATAATTTAGGCATAGGCATATTCTATAAACATAACTTTTTCTGTATGTATTGAAATTCAATTTTTTTTTTGTTGAAACAAGGACATCAATATCTAGGGCATAGATATTTTTTAGAATTTGTTTTCACTAATTTACAAATTTTCCATGTGTGTAGAACATGGAACTCGATGTTTGATGGAAAACCTACATTCACAAGAAATAAAAAATAAATATAATAATCAAATTAAATATATTTAAAATTATACTTTTTGGGAAGCTTATAATAAGGACTACATTCTTACAAAACATAAATTTTAAATGAATTCATTTTATCCCCCAAAAGGTAAATCAAAAGTGGGTTTTTATCAACATTTTGATAACTGTAGAGGAGACTCCATTATAGGTATGGTTTAAAACTAGCGAGGTTCTATCCAAGGGGGTTTTGATCAAACCCTCTTCAATTAAAATCCTTTAAATAGAACCTTTCAAGGCTTAAATTATTATATTTTCTAAAAATATGCGATTTCAGCAAAAATCAAGATGTCCCAGAAAGTGTAACCCATTATTATGGTAGCACCCTCATGTACTTCACCACCCTAGTTTTCCCATTTGTGTGTGGTGAAATGCAAGACTTTGTTAATTTGGCATCCATCATGGTCCATAGTGATGACTAGAAGTTGATAAGGAACTTGTCATTCCTATTAGAGATGATAATCTCTGGAAAACCAAAATGGACCCAAACATTCTAAAATTAAATCTTGGTTGTTTCTTCTGTAGAGACCCATTTCTTACAAGATACCATGATGGCCATTTTTTAGAATCTATCTAGTACTACATACACATAGTCATGACCATTTCTATTCATAGGAAGGCCTAACATAAAATCCATGGAAATAAAGTTCTAAGGCTTATTATGAACAAGAATAGGCATGTATAATCATCACTTTTTATTTGAAGGCTTTGTGATGGCATAGGAGCTAGAGGATCAAATGTATAAGATGACATCATGACACATGTTTGGCTAGTAGAAATACTTTTGGAATATAACAATGGTCTTCTTTATTCTAAAGTGCCTTGCAACACAACTATAGTGTGCTTCCCATATCATCCTTTTTCACTCCCTAGTAGGAACACATATGTGTCCAATGCAACAAAAATTTCCATCTTGAAAGGATAAATAAAGGGCTTGTTTACCTTTTGTTTTTGGTGTCCAAAAGAGTCTAACACTACTTTTAGGGCTATAATTGGAGGTCAACTCAAGCAATCTACAAATTTTTTATTGCTTCCCTTCTTGAGATAAATGTTGAGGTGAAATTGTTGTAGGTGGGTAGACCACCTTTTATGCCAATCATTCTACAACTTTCCTTGTGTCTACATAAATTGGAGAGGCTTTTAGTCTATGTGAATGACAATCTCCTTCAAAAAGATATAGTGTTTCCACTATTTGCAAGCCTAAATAATTGCATGCAACTCCCTGCCATATATAGGACACTTGTGTTTGTATCAACAAAGGTCTTGCTGTGGTAGGCAACTAGATGCTTGTGTTGCATGAGCACTACTCCATGTGCATATTTAGAAGCATTTGTGTCAATTTCAAAAGAATGTTGTAGATATGGAAGAGCCAATATTGGTACTAAACATAACCTCCTTTACAATTCTATGAATGCATATTATTTTTGATTATATAAGTCGGCAAAAACCAGGGGCCGAATCCTTACAACAACATAACAAAAAGAGATAGCAGAGGCTTAAGAACAAAAAGAGCCACCCAAACCAACTACAACATTAACAACAAATACAACCTATTACCAGTAGATAGTAAGTAGCAGTAGAAAGACAACATAAAACATAGAGTAACAAGACTAAGGAGATACATTCTCCCAACCTTTAGCTAGAAATTTAACAATTTCATCAAGTTTCTTGAATTTCTCCTTCTCCTTGCCATTAGCTTGAATCCCATGTTCTTGCAGTAGAGTCAAATTGAGCTTTGTTGTGTGACAGAGCATGCTGCTTATGAAATCTCCCATATTAGAAGTAACCTTCTACTCCAGTTCCTCCACTTGACCCCTATGGATAGCAATATCATACATCTGGTCATCCCCCTCCTCCTTAGTCTCCTCTCTAATATTCTCCACAATCATCTTCTCCCCTTCACCAGTATTGTCCACAGGATCACCATCATCACCTCCTAAGTCATTAGTCTATTTCCCTTCTCCCTCACCAGCTTCCTCTTTAGAGATCTCATGGACTTCAATGTCTTTGGAATTCAATTGATCATCCCCCTGAGTGGAAGCTTCAGAAGCACTCTCAGAATAATCAATTAATTTAACCTATGGAGCAGGCTTACTAGAAATTATTCCCAACCTTCTCACCCTAGAAGAGAAACCCTCATTCTTATCTTTAGCTGACAACTTGGTTTTATGTTTATTCTCAGGTCCCAAAAAGTCACTGCTCAGATTCTTATGGGTCCCAACATCATCCCCTACAATTTCACCAGAAGCATCCATCTCCCTGAGTTTTCTTTTTTTACTTTTCACACTCCCTTTAGAAGCTAGAGTATGCATATCCTTCACCGTGGTCTCCTTAGTGGACATAGAGAAAGAAATCCCTTTCATTTTTTAGAAATTAGGGGTAGGGCAAGGTTCCTCAGAAATGGCAGCAGCAAGAGGGTGGGAATTAGCAGGCACCTCACTACTGGAAGGCTGAATAGGTTTGGGAGGCTCCAAGGCAAGATGAAAATTATACAAATGAAGAATGAGGCCTTAATGCAGAGGGACAGGGTGTTTAGAAAGGTTTCTTTTCAAACTTAGCTTTAGCCCTAAAAACAAAGTGTTCAAGGGAAGACATCAAGTAAAAAGGAAAACTAATCAAAGCATTACGCCTGAAATGGTTAAGCAGAGGGAGGTGATAATTATAAAACCTGGTGAAACGACCTTCTAGAGTGAAGTATTTCATCAGAAGAGAGCACATCTCATTCGACGGCTCCAACAACTTAGCCCATTCAAACCCACCCTCGTAGGGAACTAATTCCTCCTCCTGCCCCAGAAAATGCTTTTGGTTTAGATGGTCAGCTACCTTAGCCTTTCTTTACAGATTAGTTCCCTTAGTGGAAAGGCCAATCGCCATGGCTATGACTTGTTTAGAGATTTCAAAACCAATTCTACCCACAGTGACTCTTCGATTTTACCATGAAAGGGCACACTGCACCAACAGGTTTTCATCAAAACCATTGAGGCATTCTAGAAAAGGACTTATGCCACCCTCCTTACAATAATGCCAGACAACAACATTATCTTTAAATTCACAACAAGATATAGGCTTAGTTCAAATCCTGTCTCCCCCCATTATATCCTTAACCTTGAAAACATAGAGAACACAGAGCCGAGGATATCTTTCAACAAAGTGTTCTCGCAAGATAATTCTAGACGCTCGGAAAGGAATGATGAAATAATAAATGAGGCAATGATCTAACATGCGTAAGTCATCAAATGCCTTCACAATCTCTAATTGATGCCAACCTTTCCCATGCTTGGAAATGATGTTCATAAATTCTCTATCATTAACACATATCCTACTCACCTTAACGCGAGTGATAAAAAATGCCAAAATGGCAATAGTCAAAAAAGTACAAAAGTTCATAATAGTCTCATACTTCAAAGTCCACATCATCTTTTCTCAAAATAACTGACTGGCTAGGCTGGCATTTTCACTGAGGTGAGTCATCCTTGACAAGTCATCTCTTTTTGAATTAGTTCCCTTATGTTAACAGGAATATTGTTATATTGGTGCCAACATTGCCAATTCATAAATTGTTGACCATAATCAGCAAGAGCATTAGTGACTCCATTTCCATCTCTATAGATATGGGAGAACTCCACTCTAGAGATCCTCTAGATAAGGAATTAGCTATCCACAATGATATCCTTAAGCCTCCACCTGTAGACTGAAGCATTAGTAATAGCATCAATGATTAGTTTAGAATCCCCCTGTATATACAAATGAGGAATGTCCAGTGAGATAGCCAATTTAACTCCCTATAAGAGAGTAGAGGCTTCAACATAGTTATTACTATGAATACCTATCCCACCAGCATAGGCAGCAACAAGCACCCCTCTTTCATCCCTAATAATCCCACCACCACTAGCCCTTCCATTGGACTTAGAAGCCCCATCAAAGTTAAGTTTGAGCCAATGGGACCTCGGGGAGTCCATCTAGTATTTAGCCTCAAAATCTATTTAGAATTATCATATTGTGGAATTTGGTTAAGAATTCTCCAATTGGCAGCGATTTTTTCTTCCTCCTGAGTGAGTAGTTTATCAGCAGTTTTGATGTGGAAGCTAACAACACATTCAATGAGGAGATTATAGAAAGAGTGATAAACCTGAGAAGAGTCCCTGATATCTTCCCTAAATATTTTGTTATTCTGTTCCTTCCACAAGATCCACCCAATAAAGGGAAGAGTTTGATTCCAAAGCTCCATGAGCCAAGGATGGGCAAAAGTAGGAGGCCAATTAGCAATGACTTCTTTGATATCTTGATTGCAAACCCACTGAATGTCAAAATTCTGCATGATAGTACTCCAAATTTCCTTGGCAAAGTCACAATGAAGGATTAAATGAGGGACAATTTCCTCTTCCTTAAGGCACAAAATACACCTATTAAAAAGAGAGAAGCCCCTCCTCTACAAATTATCTTGGGTTAAAATCTTGTTATGAACCATAGCCCACCAAAACATATTAACTTTAGGGATAAGTTTATGGTTCCAAACTTTCCTCTAAAGCTCATTTTTATGAACATTAGGGATCAATAGATGGTAAGCAGAGTTAACCGAGAATTGAACTATCTTATCAGGAGACCAATATAGCTCATCTTCTCTAGGAAAGAGAGGGATTCTGGTATCCAGGAACAGTTGTTGTATAGATCTCATTCTTGGGATAACCTTAGGGTGATGAGTACAACACTCAGTGAGATTTTTCCAAAGTCTGATACCATTCTCAAAATGGATATAATGGCAAACTTTTGTCCCAAAAAACTATTTGGCTAAATCAACAATAATCCTATTTTCCTCCTGTGCAGCAAGGGCTTTTTCAACAACCCAAATGTCATCCTAGAAATTTATAGTATTACCATTCCCCAATTTCCACCTAAGCCCATGTTTAACTAAGCTTTTAGAATTCAACATTTTGTTCCAAATAACTAAACCCTGAGGAAGTCCCTCCTGATAAAGGAAACTTAGCTTGCTTAATGGATCCCCATTCTTTATGACTGTTAACCAGATTCTAGTTAAGTTTGGCAAGGAGGGCTTTATTCATTTTTCTTATAGATATGATATTAAGGCCCCCATGAGTTTTGTAAGAGTCAATGTGACTCAGCAAGCTAGGATCACCTACAATCAAGACAACCTTCCACACAAAGATGACAAGAGAGGATGCTAAAACAATGGAGCAATGATTCTATACAAATATCATATGAAGTTGTATGAAATACAATGAGTGAGCCTTGCTTATAAAGGCAAGGTGAGAGCTAGAAGGGTGGAGTGAAAGGTGGAGTGGAAAGTGGAGATATTCCTACAACACATTTCAATTAGAGGATGATTACTTACTGCACATGTGGAGGATAAGACAACTCATTCCAACTATCAACAACTCAACACACAACTAGACTCAACTAGTGACAACTATAGACTCACAAAGTCAACTTAACATGTGTGAATTATGTGTTCACACGAACACCCCCCCTTAAGTGCAACTTAGGGAGCAATTGACTAAAACAAAGATGCAATCATGGAGATGGTTCCCGGCTACTAGGCCATGTTAGGTACCCATGTACAACAAATCTCAAGTGGAGAAAAGGAGAAAACCTCATGGGACAAAACTCCTCTCCAAAAGTGAGAATGCAGAAAAAATGAAAGATGTGATAGAAGGAGGAGTCAAGCCCCCCAAGGACTACATCCAACACATATATTCAATCAATTACCCCCTGATAAGAGAGCAAGTGTGAGACTATAAGTCCCCCCCACAATGAAGTAGCTCCTGTGCCAATGGTGGATGCCTAAAGAAGAATGCTAAAGAGAATCCAAGGCATGCAAACAACATTCTTCCCCTTAGGAAGAAACAAGTCTAAAGGCTGATGAAGAAACTCCATCTCAAGGTATGAGGGAAAAAGCCTCATGATGTATGATGTCTCTGAAAACTTCTCAAGTGTCCACAGGTCATAACCAAAAGGTGTCACATAATCAGGTGTTGCATGCCTGATCAAAGAATGTGACAATCCAAGACAAGATGTAAACTCAAGATCATCAATCTCCAAAGACAAAGAATCCTCCGAATGATGCTCAAGATTCTCTAACTCAATGCCAAATTGTGACAAGTGAAGAGGAGAAGAAGGTGCTTGCTCATCCGAAGTAGTAGAATCAACTCCTTCAAAGAGGAGATGAGTATCATCAATGATGTCCTCCAAGTCATCAAGATAGGACTTATGAAACAAGTCTGCAATACCTGTCAAGTACTCATCCCTCAAACCTGTATCTGGAAGACAAAGAATATCCTTCTCAATTGAAGTGGATGAAGCTATGTCAATGCCAATCTTTGAAGAAGCAGGAGAAGGAGGAAGCTCAAAACTAGTCTAAGGAACTGAAGTAGATGCAAGAACACCAAGGTTCAAGTGACCAAACTTTTCCTTGAGAACATGATTCACACTTGATGCATGAGTGTGAATATTAATCAAGGGATCTACATCATCATCAGAAACAAAATGGGAGAATATATACAAGCGAGATGCATGATCAGCCATCCCAACAATAATGATATCTCTGCTCTCCAAGTTCTGTATGAACAAAGAATCAGGAGTGAACTCAACTATCTTACCTACACCACAATGAGTATTTTGGTAGATGGAAAGGAGATTGGTTGTCAAGGAAGGTACACACAACACATTGTTGAATGTATTCTGACCAACATCAATATTTCCTCTTCCAATTGCATGCATGCATGTATTGTTACCCATGAAAATAGGTGGCAAAGTACATGACTGAAATGAAGAGAACATCCCCTGTGAAGATGTCATATGATGAGAAGCTCCTAAATCAAGAAGCCATCTCTCTAATTGTAGACTTGTTGAAGTAAAGAGTGCTTGCCCTTTTCCTTTGTCTGTCCCATAAGCAAATCTTGTTGTTCCTATAGATGTGGATGATGATGGTGGTGAAGAAGAAGACTTGGGTAAAACTGTTGTTGATGGAGAATACTCAATGTTATGTTTTTGAAGAAGTTTTGACATCTCATCAAATTTTTTTCATAACATTTAGTCTCATCATGACCCAATTTCTTACAATAAGAACACTTTGGCTTCTTCTTCTTATTGGACTCCTCTTTGGAAGAAGATTTGGGGTTTTATTTGATTCTTTTTCTTGCTTATTAGATTTTGAATCCTTTTGTTTCTTTCCCTTATTATGTGAAGCTTGAGGATCTTTTGTGCTTTGTGTTGCAACTAGAGCCTATTTTCAAGGAGACTTCAATGTGCCCATGTGTAGTAGCTTGGCTTGTTCCCTAGTGAGTTGTGCAGCAAACTCCTCAAGTGAAGGCATAGTAAACTTACTACCAAAGGCATCCATTGTAGCATAAAAGGTAGAAACATAAACTGAATATGTAGGACCCAATTTTGCAAGAATAGATAGAATCAATTATTCATCTTCTTTTTCAAGACCACTTTGTTTGAGTTGCAACTTGAGAGACTTAAACTTGGTGAAGAAGTCTTCTATTTGAGCAAAGTCTTGAGGATTAAGTGCAATTAGCTCATTCTCCAATTTGAACCTTCTTATTTTATCTTGCTTGCCAAATAGATTGTCCAATGTTGTCCATATCTCATTTGGTGTAGTACAAGACTCAACATGAAATCTCAGATCTGGAGAAATAGAAAGACAAAGTGTGCCAAAAGCCTGAACTCTTCTATCTAACCATTTTCTTCTCCTAGTAGCACCTGTGGGTTTAGGATCTGTGCCTAAAGTTATTCTATGTAACTTTTGTTTATACAACACAAACTCCATGTTTTTCTTCCTGGAAATTGAGACACATCCATGATGAAAAAGAGAGACAACAAGACAACAACACCCCTTTACTATGTAAGATAGCCCCCCCAATTTGTTGTGGCACTTTATACTTAGTGTGATTTACAATTGTCCTCAAAGGACCAAGATTGGGAAAACAACAAAATCTCTTAAAAAAGAGATCCCAGTGAGATTACAATCACTCACAATGATGTATTACAACAAACAAATCTTCTCAAAATAGATTTCACCTCCTCAAGTATCAAAATGCCCAAGTTATCACTTAAATGTCAAAAAATTGACAAATTGAATAAAATGCACCTAGAGCAAAATCTAAGAAAAGTACATGGATGGCTGTGTAGAGCTCCTAACTACCTTTCCGATGCCATTTGAATCATGAAAAATGGAGATCGTGGCAAAAAGTTATGAGCTCGGGAGCCAAAAATAAAGATCTTCCTTCAACCTGCAATAAATGTTGTCAAACAGAAAAAAATATGAAAACAACTGATACCACTATGAAGTTCTCTCTATCAACTTTCCAACAATATCTTGTTTGGCCAATTTTGACACCGTGGGCAAAAGTTGTTCAAAAAAGAAAAAAAAAACCCTACTTTAGGACTTTGAGGGGCAAAACAAGCCCCCTGTGCATGAAATATTCCTTCAGTGGACGGAATATGATGCCTAAAAACAAAAAACCACTCGCTTGGTCTGCACAAAACCACTGTTAGAAGGAAAACCGCCTATGTACTGAGAAACCACTATGTTGAAGGCATGAAACCGCCTTTGAGCAAGTGGAAGACCACGGTTTAAAAAAAACAAAACCGCCAAGCAAAACCACAGCCAAATGGTCAAAACCACTGTTTGAGGGGTGAAAACTGTTACCACAACCACAAATCAATTATACAGCCATGGAGGCTCGAGCCTAAAGGCTCCCACTTGGTTTGAGAAACCTATGGATATAACATGGTTTTGGTCGATGCTGAAAGTCTTTTGGTCACCGGTAGTTAAAACCTCCCCGTCAAAGATTTTTGGAGATGACTACTAGTGTTCCAAACTTTGCAGATGCTGCTACCAAAGAGAAAATTGATGACTACCGCTATTGTGGTGTGACCACTGGGTAATTCGCTAGTATGGAGGTTGATGGTGGGAATACACCGAAAGGTACTACCGACAAGTTTAATAAATTTTCTGGCATGAAAACCATCCATGGAAGTGACTGTGGTCCAAAATAAAACTACTCAAGAAAACTTTAAACTGTCAAATAGATGTCTAAAGCCTCTAAAAGGTTTTGGTTTTGGGATCAATAGTATTGTGTGTAGACGCTGAAGCTTTCTCTGCTGACTGAGAATGTCGATTGGATGAAGATGGCTGTCGACCACCAATAGCAGATCTTAGCCAATGAAGAGAACCAAACGCGAGTCTAAGACCGCCTTGAATCTTACAAATCCATTAGAAGTAGACTTAAAACTTGCCGATTGTATGAAGGATCTTGTCGTTGCAAAACTATTTGGATCACGATAAAACCACCAATACCAAAAGGTCAAGACCATGATTGCTAGATGCAAAAAAAACTGCCAGAGATGTGGGCGTCAATAGACTGAGAACAAAGGCTGTTGGGTTTGTATGGAATCTGCAGAGATTTAAATGCCATGAGGGCAATGGTAAGGGTCCATGCCTACTTAAGGTATTATTGCAGAATAATGTACCAAATGGTATGGGAGGGTCTGACACAGGTCGTGTACCGCCTATACCCTAATTTTTATTTTGCAAAAACTTTTATAGATCTGTAGAAAATAAACTAACCTGACAAAACAAATTTTTACAACTAGCGGACAAGGATAATACCTGATGACACCAATTTGACCTCCTGTGATGCAGGCCAAGTACGGTGCTTATGTAGTACAACGCGGATGTGGGTGATCAAATCTATGACGCAGGTATGCTGTTCGTATAATCATATAGATTTTTCTACAACACTAACCAGGGGCAAAAAAATTTGCCAAAATCTTTGATGATGAAATTCAGCAAATGAACAACCGATCTATACAGATTTGGGCCTCTTGACTGCAACGGTGATGTCAGATTTGCTCCAGGATGCTCCTATGATGCTGCTCCCAGCAAAACCTCTCCAATGAGGGAAGGAAATTACAGATCAGGCTCTGATACCATGTAAGAGTCAATGTGACTCAGCAAGCCAGGATCACCTGCAATCAAGACAACCTTCCACACAAAGATGACAAGAGAAGATGCTAAAACAATGGAGCAATGATTCTATACAAAGATCATATGAAGCTGTATGAAATACAATGAGTGAGCCTTGCTTATAAAGGCAAGGTAAGAGCTAGAAGGGTGGAGTGAAAGGTGGAGTGGAAAGTAGAGATATTCCTACAACATGTGTCAATTAGAGGATGATAACTAATTGCACATGTGGAGGATAAGACAACTCACTCCAACTATCAACAACTCAACACACAACTAGACTCAACTAGTGACAACTAGAGACTCACTAAGTCAACTTAACATATGTGAATTATGTGTTCACACCAACAAGTTTTGGGAAGACAAACCTTCTCCCATTTGACCAGAGACATTTTCTTTTTTTCTTCCACACTTGTCCATAAAAAATTTCTTTGTATCTGCTCTAATTTGTCAGCTCAATACTTAGGCATTTTAAAGAGAGATATGAAATAAGTAGAAATACGTTGGAGAGAAGCCCGTAAAAGCTGCAACTTTCCAGCATTACTCAAGAGCTTACCCTTCCAACCAATTAGCTTCTTCTGAGTTCTTTCCAAAATACCATTCCAAAATCCCAGGGTAACTTCTTTAATAGTTAATGGAAGGCCAAGGTAGATAGAAGGAAGATCAACCTCAACACAACCAAGAATGTTAATGATTTTCCTTTGTAGGTCACCCTGAGTGTTGAAGAAATAAACATTGCTTTTCTAAAAATTAATGTGTTGACTAGAAGCTTTGGCATAGTCATTTAGAATATTCCTCTAGCTTCGGGCTTCAACAACAGATGAGATATCAAAGAGGATGGTATCATCCACAAACTGCTACATAGACATCAGAGGTAGAGAAGAAGTAGGTTTAATACCCACAATTTCCTTAGAGAGAACCTTAGAGTGAACATATCTCCCAAGGGCTTCAGCCATCATGATAAATAAATATAGGGAAAGAGGATCACCCTGTCTAATACCCCTTATGGGAGAGAAAAATCCTCTAGGGACCCCATTAACCAAGACTGAGAATTTTGCAGTAGAAATAGCTTCCCGTATGAGAAGAGAGACTTATCATTAAAACCAAACTTTTGAATAACCTTAAAAAGAAACTGCCAGGAAACTCTATCATAGACCTTAGAAATGTCTAGCTTTAGTACCATACCAGGGATCTTGCTCTTTGCCATAGAGTGTATAGTTTCATGAGTGGTTACACAACATCTAAAATTTTCTTTCTAGGAACAAAGCCTTTATGAGAGGATGAGATAATTTTATCCAGGAAAGGTTGAAATCTCAGAACAAGCAGTTTGGTGCATAACTTATAAATGGTATTGCATAGACTGATAGGTCTGAAATCAATAAGCAACTCAGGGTTTGGCTTCTTGGGAACAAGAACAATTAAAATATTGTGGATTTACTTTAGAAGTTTACCAGTTCTAAAGAAATCTCTAATAGCAACAGTAACATCATAGCTCACAATATCCCAATATTCGTAGAAAAATATCAGAGGAAAGCCATCAAGGCCTGCTGCTTTGAAAGGACCCATGGAGAATAAAATAGCACAAACCTCTTCTTCAAAAATGGGTTTCAACATTTCAATGTTATCGTCCTTAGTAATCAAAGAAGGAATTTTATCAAAGAACTGATCCATTATTTGCTCATTAACAACATTGTTAGCTTGTTTCATCCACAAATTCTAGAAAAACAAAGCAGCTTGATTACCAATCTCATTGTCATCCATGATAGTATTGCCATCCTCCAAACATAATTTAGAAATAGAATTAGCTTTCCTATATTTCATAGCTGAGAGATGAAAAAAAGCAGTGTTACGATCCCCTTCTTTAAGCCACTGAACTCTGGACTTTTGTTTCCAGAAGAGTTCTTTATTCATAAGGTTCTTCCACTTAGAAATCAGATTACTTTCCTCCTGGGCAATATCCTCCGTAGAATCTCCTTGGGCCATTTTATTTTGAAGGTTAGCTAATTTTCCCAATATAGTCCTCTTCTGAACAAACACATTTCCAAAGCTATAATTGTTCTAGCCCTAGACCTCTTGTTTAATATGTAAGAGCTTCTTAACCAACCTAAACATAGGAGTACCTTAAACTAGAAGTTGCCAGCAATTAGCCAGAAGACACCTAAAATCTTTGTGTTTAATCCACATAGGTTCAAACCTGAAAGGAAAGGGACCCCGCCTATGTTGGACCACCCAATTGAGGAGAATAGGATTATGATCAGAAATAGTTCTCGGTAAAGCTACCAGAAATGCATATTGTTGTGCCTCTATCCAATGAAATTTTCTTTTAATCCTTCATTGAGTTCTTGATTCATAGGCCATGCCAAGTGCGAAAATCCAAGAACAAACCTTTGATAAAAATTAGCCAATCCCCAAACAAAATATGAAGTTCTATGAGGTTTATGGGAGATGGGAAATCTTTGAAGACTTGTATCTTCTTAGGGTTAACATGAACACCCTTAATCTCCATGATGCACCCCAATTATTGAATCCTCTCTGTACCAAAAGAACACTTGTCTTTGTTAGCATAGAGTCGATGTTGTTGTAGAGTTGAGAGTACCTATTGAACATGCTACAAATGGTCTTTCCACATTTTGTTAATAAAGAGTATATCATCTAAATAGACCATAATGAAGGAAGTAGTGAATACCCTAAGTACAACATTCATCATTCTCATGAAGGTGGTAGGTGTGTTAGTTAGATCAAAAGGCATGACTAGCTGCTTGAATAATTCCTCTTTGTATTTGAAAGAAATCTTTAACACATATAATGGATTAATTAGAACTTCGTGGTAGCTAGACTTTAAGTCAATTTTTGTGAAAAAATTAGCCCCCTAAGCTAGTCCAAGAGATCATCAATGCAAGGAATTAGATACATGTTCTTTACAATGATCTTTTTCAAAGCTCAATAATCAATGTAGGGTTATCATGTTCCATCATTCTTCTTGGAAAGAACAATTGGGCTCCCACATGGTGATCGACACTTGGGAGATTGTGTCCCTTTTGAAATAATTCTTGTATTTTTTGTTTGATTTTGTTGAAGTCACAAACCAAGATCAAATCTACAACACCAAATAACCTTCTACACAAAAGAGAGAAGCAACAAAGAATGTTATTCTACTAATAATACAAGAATACAAAATGAATGCAAGATACATAATGTACAAGAGAAGCCTTGCTTATAAAGGCAAGGTGAGACCTAGGACTACATAGGATTATTAAAAGTGTCATAATCACGTGATATGAGACACAAAGAGATAAGTATCTTATGTGTACCCTAAAAGTGCCCTAAGTAACTTCAACAACTAAGTGTGAATAGGTGCTAGAAGGGAATTGGTTAGGGAATAACCCTTTTCACGCCAACACCCCCCTTAAGTGTAATTTAGGGAGGAACAAATGAATATGAAGATGCATAGATGGGCCTTGACAATAAGGCTTGATGAGGTACCCATGTACAAATAATCTCTCACAATTGGAGAAAAGGAAAAAACCTCATGGGAAAAACACCTCCCTAAAAGAGATAAAACATGCAAAGAAAATCATGAAAAAGAGGACTCAAGAAGACCCCCAAGGGAAACTTCCTTCACCCCAAGCATTGATCACAAATGAACATAATGAGGCCATGCCAAAGGCTTAGTGAAGATGTCCACAACTTGCTCCTGAATACGAAAGTACTCCAAGATGAGAACATCTTCCTAGATGAACTACTTGATGAAGTGCATGTAGATCTCAATGTGCTTAGTTTGTTGATGATACACTAGGTTGTGAGAAATGTGAATGGCCTTTGATTATCACACCAAAGAGTACTGGGGTGATCAAGAGGAAATATAAACTTAGTCATCAATTGTTGAAGCCAAAGAACCTCTTGGTATCCAAAACTACACCTCGATACTTAGCCTTTCTCAATGATAATACAATAGTTGTCTTCTTCTTGCAAGACCATGCAATCGGGCTAGAACCAAGGTAGAAAACAAAACCAAAAGTAGACTTTTGATCATCAACATCACTAGCCCAATCTAAGTCAGTGAAACCCACAATCTAAGAATCTCCTAATGTGTAGTGAATGTCAAAGTGTGATGTGCCCTAAATATATCTCAAAATATGTTTGGATACCTTCCAATGACTCTCATGTGGCTCTTGAGAGAAATGAGAGACAAGTCCAACCACAAAGGAAATATTGGGATGATTGTGCATCAAGTACAAAAGACTACCAACCAACTACTAATACAAAGTAGCATCAATTGTAGGATTAGTGCAACTAGTAGATAGTACAACACCTAATTGATATGGTGTGGGGGTAGGCTTACAATAACCATGCCAAATCTTTGAATAAAATCAAGAGCATACTTTTTCAAAAAAATTAAGATCCCCTCAAAAGTCTGGAAAACTTAAAGACGAAGGAAGAAGTGTAGAAGCCAAGATCTGTCATATCAAACCACTCCATCAATGCTCACTAGACACTTTGGATCATGGAGGTGGAACTCCCTTTGATAATCAAATCATCCACATATAACGCAAGAATAAAAAAATCCTCTCCATGTCTTTGAGTGTAAATTGTAAGATCAGAATGGCAGTGTGTGAAATTGAAAGCAAGCAAGAATCTATCCATCTTCTCATACTAAGCCCTTGGGGATTATTTAAGACCATACAATGAATGATAAAGACTACAAACAAGTCAAGAGTCTTGCACAAAACCTGGAGGTTGATCAATGTCGATCTCCTCATGAAGATCACCATGTAAGAAAAAAAATCTTCACATCCATCTAATACAATGACCATCCTTGAGATCCAACTAGGGAAAGTACAAGATGAATGGAATCCATCTTGTTGAAAGGAGAAAAGGTCTTGAAATAGTCAATACCCTCAACCTGAGAAAACCCCTTAGCCACACTATATGCCTTGTACTTGTCAATAGAACCATCAGCTACATAATATATTGGTACAATACACCCACTTGCACCAAACTTTCTTCCCTTAGGAAGAAGAAGAATATCCCAAGTATGATTCTTCATCAAAGAAGAACACTTTTCTGCCATAACACTGTCCCACTCTGGAATACCTATATTTTTATAAAACTTCTAAGGATTAGCTGAAATTACATGACTCAAAACACTAGCACCTTGTGAAAAAGCATAGTGACTATCTGTGGGATCACCAACAAGAGGTCTAGCCTCCTCAAGAGTAGTGTGATCCCAATAGGGAAAAACTAGTGCACTAGGAGGTGGTGGAGCAGGACCATCATCTGTATCATCTTGAATAAGAAAATATCCTCAAGTGATGAAGAAGAGGGTAGAGTACATAGTGATGAATAAGAAGGGGAGGGGGAATTCAACTATGTGAAGGTCTCATCAAACTAGACATCTCTACAAAAGTAGACATGCCAAGTGATAGGATCAAACAACCTGTAAGCCTTTGCGTCCTCAAATAGCAAAGAAAGATCAAAGGTTAACTCTTATTCTCCATTTCCTTATGTTGACCATTTAGAATTAATGCCCAAGACTCACTATCAAATACTTTGAAAAAGGAAACATTAGGCTTGAAATGGGACCAAGCCTCCTCAGGAGTCATATTCTACACTTCCTTGTGAGGCATATTGTTCTGAATAAATTTGGCACAGTTGACTACTTCAACCCAAAAGGTAGGATTCATAAACCTAGACTAAATCATATAATTTTCCATCTCTCATAAAGTATTTTTCTTTCTCTCAGCCACACCATTCTACTGAGGAGTGTAAGGAACCAAAAAATGATGTTGAATACCATGCTCACTGAAAAAATCTTGAAAATATTGATTCACATACTCCCCCCATTATTTGTGCATATCTGTCAAAGACAAAGACTTGATTACTTCTCCACAAAGGCCTTGAAAATTCTAAAAGTGGTGAAAACCTCACTCTTGTACATATGAAAGTACACACATGTGCACTATGAGAAATTATCAATAAAAGTGAGCACATACTTGGCCCCTAAAAATGGAGGAGTCAGAAAGGACATGAGATTTCTATGGACGAACTCTAAGGGTGTCAAAGCTCATGTAGCCTTAACCTTAAGAAAGGGATCTTGATGATTTTTCCAAGAACTCAACCTTGACAAACTCCATCTCACCAATCTTAGGAAGACTAACAACCAAATCTTGTGTTCTCAACTGCTAAAAATACTTGTAGTTCAAATGGTCAAACCGTCATGTCATATATTGCTCAAAGTATCAACATATGCTATAAGAGATGATCCTAATGAAGACTCAAATCAATCAAATATTTATAGGTGAGACTCATGATCCACTCTTGTTGTAGAAACAACTCTCTTAGGATCCTATAGCCATCGAATAGCCACATCATAAGGAGTGAACTGAGCTGTCTTCCCATCCCTAGAATGACAAATATATATGGAGAAAAGATTTTCAAAAAGTTTAGAAATATGAAGAACGTCCTTAATACAACCATCTTGCAATTGAACGGTTCTTGTCCCCAGAAGTAAAATCTACAAAGAGTTACCCATTATAATATGAGAAGTGATAGTATTAGAAAAAGACTCAAGTAGATTAGGTGAATTGGTCATGTGATGTGAAGCACCTAAATCACGTATCCAACTATCTAAAGATGAATGCAAACTATGTGCAGAAAGAGCTTGTCCTTTTCTTGTAGAAGAGGGCTTGGAGATAGAAATATTGTGTCACCACATGGCTTCCTCCAAAGCATGTAACCTCTTAAAGTAATGAGACTTATCATGACTAGGTTTACCATAAAAAGAGCAAGTGCCAGCTTTCTTCTTCTTTGTCTTAGAGGAAGACTCACTAGAGTTAGAAGAAGGAGGAGAAGGAGTGGGCTTCTTATTGTTCTTCTATTTTGTTTTGGAGGGAGACTTACTACCAAAAGGAGATTTTATCTTGGGTTTCTTCTTATTCTTTCCCTTACACTTGGAAGATGAATCCATCAAGGCTTGACTCTTAGAACTAGGAAGTACATCTATCTAAATTAACTTGGCCTACTCCCTTGTAAGACACTCATAAAACAACTCAAAGCAAGGCATCTTAAAGTCTTTCCCCAAGGCATCCATAGTAGAATAGAAGGTAGATGAAAACACCTAGAATGGACTCTTTAATTTTGACAAAATCAAGAAGATACACTCCTTACCTATTTTATCATGTCAACATCATTTCAATCAAATCTTTATGTGGATGTCTTAGACCTGAAATGTAGCATCCTCAAACATACCTCTAACTTACTTCCAATCCACAAACCATGATCTTCAAGAAGGAACAAATGCGGAGTAGTTTACTGGACTGTTCTTTAGCATACAACTCACTGTCTGTACTGCACTTCTCTGTGGCTTACTTGTTTCTTCCGGAGAGGCTAATTTTCTCAATATCCTCAACATACAAGTCTTCTAAACAAGTAATGGAATAGGATATAGTTGTCACCAATGATAACAAGAATATGTTGACATCAATGACAACATCGATGAGGCATATACTTGCAACAATCTCCCCCTTTGTCATTGACATACTTGCAACACATACATCTCAACAAGGTTGTATTACGTTGGGTGCACAAGACACATCATCACCCTGGTCCTTATACCTTGGTGTATAATGTCTAGTGCTATATCAAACTATAGGATTTCTCTACTCAAGTTAGCATAACTAATCCCCATATTAAATTCATCCTTTTATCTTCTTCACTTTTCTGTATATTATTCTCCATCTTCTATCTCCTTCTTTTCTTCATATCCATTCATTCCGAGAGTACACCCATATTCTTCCAATTCGTCTATCCTCTCAAGGGGGCATCATTCATCCTATTAATTAATCTACTAAGTACTTCTTCTACCTGACTGGGGCATCATCATTTCTAATCCAATCATATTATTCTTCTAAACAAAAATATTCTTCTATCCAACATAGCACTATGTTTTAAGCTTCTTTGAAATGATGTTACTTTGCAACACTATCTCAAATAGGGAAAAATGTAGACACCTAAAATTGTCCTATTCTCAGATCAGGTATTCATCTGCCATACTTCACTATTAAATAATTCTTAATTATTTGATTAAATTCATCTATCGATATCCATCTTATTCCTCCATACTTAATTAAATAATCTTGATTATTGAATTAAATCGAATTTCCTCCACACATTAATTAAATAAATTTAATTTATTATTTAAGTAAAGCTAATATTCCATTTCTTCAAAATAAATAAAATGTAGTATTTTATTTATTTATCCATGTGCATGAAATTAAATAATTAACTCATTTAATTTCCTATTATTCCTTCTCCTCCATAATTCACTCTTAATCAGTTTAGATAGCTAATCAATCAAATTAGTTAGCTAAATCAATTAAATAAGTTAACAACAAATAGTCAATCTAGTTAACTAATCAATCAATTTAGTTGACTAATCAATCAAATTAGTTAACTAGTCAATCAATTTAGTTAGCTAAGTAATCAACTCAATTAACTCTTCCATTAATACTATTATCTCCCCTGATTTGTGAGAGGACAAGGACACTTGTCACTCTCTCATTTGCTAACACCCTCTCAACCAATTCTAGCCATTTATCTCTCTCATCAATCACAATCATTGATCTGCATTTCAATAAGTCTATAAATTGAACCTCATTCTCCATCTATGAATCTCGGATCTTTATACAACATCACACTGCTGAAATCATTCTAGATCTTATCATCCTCATATCACAAGGTTATGATAACAAATTGAGCAATCCACATATCAATGTAGCAAAGAGAAATCGATTGGAGTTGGGTGCACTTCAATAAGCTCAATCAGTGAAGTTAGATTTGTGAATGCAAAGGGAGGTAAATTGTATTTGATTTCAAATTCTTTTGTTTATGTTTACATCTTAGATTTTACCTATCACACACACTTCACTATAACCAAATATCCCAATTGAAAATCTCTTTGAAGTTCTTTCTTGTCAAACATGTTTTTTATCTTCTGTTGTTGTGATAGGACCCTATCATGTGTAGTTCTTCTATCCTCATCCAAATCTATTAGCTCAATCATTCTTTGAGAAATTTCATCACTTTCTTCTCCTTCAACATTATACAACAAATTGTACATTGACAACTCCAAGCTAATCAACATCTTGGTCTCCATGCCATAAACTAACTCAAATGATATCTTGCATATAGATCTCTTGTATGTTTTTCTATCAACCCATAGCTCTCTTGTATGTTATTTTATCAAGTCATAGTACATACTTTAATTTATCATCCCTTCTCTTCTTATTCACATTCAATGTTCTTTTAATGATCTTCATGAGGGTTTTACTGTTGGATTCAAACTATATATTACCTTGGTGATGGTAGGAACATGAGTGAATCAGAGTGATCCTCTAGTTAGAACATAAATATGAAATTTCATGGGATCTAAAACATGTTACGTTATCAATAACAATTCTTGTAGGCATGCTGAATCTAGTTATCACATTGTTCAACAAGAAATCAAATACCACCTTAGATGTTGTATTTTGGGTTAGAATGCCTCCACCCATTTGGTGAAGTAGTCAGTAGCCACAAGAATCCATTTGTATTTGTTACTTGACCTTTCCATAATTTCTCCTATGAAGTCAACCCCCCACTATTGGAATGGAGCCTCAATTGTCATAGACACAAGGGGGAGAACACCTACAAACTTTAGCTTACTTGAGAATCTTTGGAAGGAATCACATTTTCTTACTAGTCTAGTTACAACCTTGAACATTGTAGGCCATCATGATTCTACTATAATAGATTTAAGCGCCATAGTTTTTCTTTTAAATATCCACCACAAATCCCTTGATGAGACTCATTCATTACTTTGGAGGATTGCTCTTGGTCTAGTCATTTGAGAAACATCCAATCATAGTTTCTCTACATCAAATCACCTTGAACCAACATATATTTTTGGATTCATAGCTTTAATGTTCTTTGTTGACTCTCATTTATTCTTGGAAGACAATACATGTTCTCCAAAAAAAATATAACATCCTTATATGATGGATTATCCTTCAAAATATAATGGACATATATAAGGTTAGAAATTACCTCATTGAACTTCATTGCATCCAAGTTTGCATCTACCATTAGCTTGGCCAAGCTTCAGCCTCTAACCAACTTTGTAATTTGCACCTTCATGTCATATTTTTGGATCTTGTTGATCTACCTACATCTTTTAGCTAAAACTTCTTATTGAGTGAATATGTCTTTTACAATAGTGTGTGGGACATATGAAATAATCTTAGCACCTATTAGATACAACCTAAATTTCTTAAGAAATTTAACAAGGGCATAAGCATGTTTTTACATAATTTAATACCTCAATTTTACACATTGTAAAGACTTGCTGAAAAATGCTATAGGTTCTTCATACCCATCCTTATTCTTCTACAATAAAAAAGTGGCTATGGTAGAAAATGGTACAAAGGAGTAGAGTTGAAATGACTTAGAATAATTAGGACCAACTATATTTGGTTCTTACTTGAGTGCCTCTTTTATCTCCAAGAATGAACCAGTTAACTCTTTACTCCATGTGACATATTTCCCTTTCTTTAACATCTTAGATATTTCTTTGATCTTCTTAGAAAAGTTAGGAATTAATTTCCTAAAATAAATTATTTTTCTAAAGAAGGATTGCATTCCTTTGACATTTTTAGGACGGGAAGTGAGGTCAATTGATTTTACTCTTTCTATATCTATCCGCACCCCATCTTTTCACACTATGTGCCCTAACACTTTACCTTATTCAATGCCAAATACATATTTTTTGGGATTTAAAGGAATCTCAAACTCATAGTACCTTTTGAAGATCAACTCCAGTGCTTGCAATGATCTCTTCTATCCTTAGAGTAATTTGTGAGGTCTTCTTGTTATACTATAGTGATGTCATTAATGATACTTGCAAAAGCAACATCCATTGCTCTTTGAAAAGTGACTCCTACATTTTTAATCCAAAAAGACATTCTCACATAGAAATAGGTTCCCTAAGGAGTGGAAGATGTAGTCTTGTATTGTTCTGACTCCTTGACCACCACCTAGTTGTAGTAAGTGTGAGGAAGATTATTTTCACTTCCCTATTTTGATCATTTACATTTTAATTGATGACATTATCTAACTTTGAGAGACTATTATTTTGATAGTGCAGATTAGATTATAGCTCCTCACTTTTGGGTTGACATTGATTAGACATGTGGCGAATTGATTTGATCATATTTTGATGTTATGCTGATGTTAGATATATGAGATATAGTTGATGATGATTATTGATGTGATTCCAAGTTTATTATGTAGATATATTATTTGATGATGATTAGGAGACATTAGATAGAAAAGGCAATTTTAATATTAAATTATGTTGTAAATGATTAATGTTGTATGCAATGACATGAATTTAATTTCAGTTTCTTCGGCTATGATTATCTATGATGTGATTGAAGCTTGATTTAGTTGTGTAGGATTATATTCCCAGGCCATGGGAAATCGGAGGTAGTGTTCACACATATGTTATTCCCTATGAAACTGATCCATTCCCAAGAGGGATGAGGATCAAGTGTGATCAGATGTTGCTTGTGTGCATGCTTAATTTATTTATTTTGGCCTAGTGACCCCTTTCTTAGTTGATTTATATCATGTGTTGTATATTTATATTTGTTTTACACCACTTGGTATTATTTTTTTATTTATGGGCCATTTAAAGTGATTTTATGCGTCCCTATGTGTACCTTAGTGTCCCAAACTTACCCTAGGTGGTAACCCTTGGGTCTAGGGTCAATTTTGACTAACTAAACCTTAGGGTAACTCAATTTTGCTAACTCTAAACTGGGGTTTAGTCAAAGTGAGGAATTTTGAAATGGCTAAGGGTGGGAGATGAGTCATGCTTTGGGAAAGACCCATCTCCCTTCCCAAAGTTTGGGGATTCCTTTATCAAGAAGACTTGGAAGGTCTTCAAGACTCCCAAGTGTGTGGGATCTCCCTCCAAGATTCTCACACATGTGTGAGATAATCTTGGAGGGAGATGGCTCTCTTGGAGAATAAGAGGATTCCATATGGCATCCCTTATCCTCATGGAGGCTTGAAGGGAATTGCCACCTCACCACTTGGTCTCTCACACATGCGTGAGAGCACAAGTGGATAAGGTGAGGGATTGAATTGAGTTGGAGGGTGACACTTGTCATCCTCACACTCATTCTCCCTTGCAAGTGGCATGGGATGAGGAAGGAGAAGGTGACAAGTGTCACCTTCTCATTCCTCAAGGCCAAATTGGAAGGCCTATATTATCTCCTCTTGAAGAGGAGTGCGGGGTTCTTGCATATGGCATTTTTCCTTCTATTCTTGGATTTCTTTGTTTTGGGAGTTAAAGAAATTTGGAGATTGGGAGACTTGGAGAAGCTTGGAGCTCTTCACCAAACGTGCTTCCATTTTTAGGGCTTTGAAGGTAAGCCCCATGGCTATGGCCATTTCCTTTTGTATATTTCATTTCATGTTGGTGTTTGTAATTTCATGTTGATTGTTGTTTCTTTTTTTTTGTGTGGGTTCAGAGTTTGGTGAGAGCACCTCCATTTGGAGGTAAGGCTCAACTTGTATGGGGTGGGGGAAAGTGAACCTCCTCGAGATCACCTCCTTATTGTTGTGCCACTTATAGCCTTGAGGGCTTTTCTATGGTGTTGAGAGCATTTTGATGGCAAGAGTGCCATGATAGTTTTTTTGAAATAGTTGGAGATATGTATTATGTGGTTTTGGCTTGAGGCCTTGAGACTTGGTGATTTTGAGATCTTGGAGTGACCTCTTGAGTTGAGGGGTCCACTCCCCTACCCCACTTCAAACTCACTTTCATGAATTTAGTATTGTGCAAATCCATGGGAGTTGAATTCTTTTGTGTTTGGAAAATTTTCATTATTGTGATGTGTGGTGTGCAACCGTGTGAATCTTACCTCCCCAGCTCAGGAGTGACCCACTAGCGAGTCTATGGTAGGGAGGAGGGCATTCCTTCGTGGTTGGTTCCCCATAGTTGTGTTTTTATTGCAAGTGTTCTTGGGAGAAAATGAAGTTTGGAGTAGATCATTTTTGCCTCTTTTGCTTCATTTTAGTTGGCTGATTTGAGCCATGGCCTTTGAGGCCTTATTGTATTTTGTTGTCAAATTTTTACTATTCCTTGTGTTAGTTGTTCTAAGAAAGATCATTGTGAGTACTCCTTAATGTTTATTCAAAATCTGTTATTACTTCCATGCTGTTGTGTTTATGGGTTTATGGAGAAATGCAAAAGGAAAATGTATTTTGCCATCATATTATTCCAAAGAAATTATATGTTATAAACTTGTTGTTGTGCTTATTGTTATTGGAAAGTTTGACACAAGAAAATATAGCTTACTATTTTTTTTTCTTTAACTCAAGAACTTATTTATGTTGTAGTTGAAAAGGTTATATGTTAAACAGAAAAGAAACAAATAGTGCTGTTGAAATTTCAGTTGCATGCTATGTGGAAATAAAATATATATTGTTGTCATTTTAAATCTGAAAGGAGAAAGAAATAAATAAATTAGTGGCTATGTTATTTTTGCAAAAAAAAGAGAGATAGATTCTGTTTTTAATTGTTTGCAAAAAAACAAACATATCCTTCTGATTTAATTTATGTCTCAAATCTGGTTGTGATCATTATACAAAATAGCCCTATTAATGTATTTTTGAAAATGATGAACATACTTTTTTTGGGTATAATATGTATATATAAATGTACACATGTATACATATATATGTATATGTATGTATGTATACATATATATGTATATGTATGTATGTATATATATATATATATTAAAAAAAATGATATACACAGAAATTTAGCTTTGAATATAATTTTATTTTTGTTGAGATAATTTACAGACCATGTTTAAGATTTGAAATAAAAGAAGAAAGTGCAAATAGATTAGATGCTGTTGAGTAGGTTCGACAGGATTTACAAGACAAAACCCTTGCAAATTTGTTTGGGGCCGAAAGGCCATTCAAGCTAGAGAGAGGGCGGTGGCCACCGATGGTTGGACTTTGTGGGAGTTGGGTGGGGGACGAACCCCCCACCCACTCCCCACCATTTGGTGGGGGGTGGGTGGGGAGTCCGCACCCCACCCCTGTCACAGAAGCCTTATAAAAAAAACAAACGTCGGTTGCAGACTTCCAACACAGATCTGAGGGTTTCTTCACCACCAACCTCCTTCTCTCCCTACGTGGCTCGGATAGGCCCCTTAGAGTTCTTCCTTGCACATTGACATTTTATATATATATATATATATATATATATATATATATATATATATATAAACAACAAAAAAAAGGATAGTATTCTCAGTTCTGTGGCGGCCATGGCTACCTTGCTTCGTAACCTATAACAAAACATTTAGAACAAAAAAAATCCATCACAAAAATATACCTCTGTGTGTGAGCTTGCCCTTGGCAGTCATGGAGGAGCAAACTTTCAACCTGAAAACAAAATGGAGGAGCAAAACAATAGAGAAAACAAAAGAGAATACAAATGAATAAGTTAGGGCAATCCATAAGGAAATGATAGAGTAATAAACTAGGGCTTCCTTATGAAAATAGATAATAAAATAATAGATTAGGGTTAGTGGTGAATGTGAGGATTTTAGTTTTGTTAATTAATTTAAATTCCTTTTTATTTTTCCTTTGTGCACGGGAATTTATCTCCCCCTCTTTTACGTTGGAGTCATTTTTGAATTGTTAACTCTTTGTGTTCTAAGTAAGTTGATATTATTATTCTCTTGATTGGACTTCTTTTATTTTCATGTGAAATTTCTTTAGTGGGATTGGGTTGTTTTAAAATTTGATGGGATGATTTATCCCTTAAGGCATTATTTTACTTTGGGCATTTTTATTTACTTTCTTGTGTGTTTTAATTAAATATTGCGGGAAATCTTTATTGCATTTAATTTTATTTTAAATCAATTTATTTCTAAGGGGATAATTTAATTAATCCTCTTTTAAATTATTTTAACGTGAGTCAATTAATAAATATGATTGTTGAAGTTATATTTATTAATGGACCTGACTATTGAATTTTATTTGGTTGTTTATTATTTTAATTCAAATTTTATAATTTTGTTGAGTGATCCATTTATTTAACCTTGGAATTTTTATTTTATTTTCCTTACGATTATTTATTTTAATTTTTGCATTAATTTCTTCTTAGAGATTTCTTTTTAAAATTTTTTTATTTCAATTTTTGAAAATGCATTATGCTGTCAAATTTTTCCTAGGTTTTAGGGTTTCATTTTTATAGGGTTTTTGAAACATCATTTAATCACTCCATTTTATCATGTGACCATCTCACCTTTTGATGTTTTTATTATTATTTGAATTTCATCTTTGCAATAGAGTTAGGGTTTGGTTTTGAATCAAACGAAATCATCTCTCTCGCCTAGGAAGCTTAGGGTTTGAATTAAATCTGTTCTAACCCTAGAAGCGGCGCACATCACATCACAACCCCCCTAGTCCACTTTCATCACGTAGGGGAGTGTGTAGGTAGACACACTTCCCCGAATATGATTGACATGTTTACGCCTCATGTGTGTTGCCACCAAGCACACAGATGTGTGCGAGGGGGTTTCTTGGGACATGAGGAAAAGTTTTTGGTAACTCGTGTCATGACCACATGACAAATGTGGACATGACACATGTGTTGTGTGTCATGACCGCATGGGAAATGTGGGCATGACATTTGGTATTAGAGCCCACATTTAAACACTGGGCTTGTTTTGGGCACATTATTATTCCGCAACTTTGATTTATTTGTAATTACCTCAATTTTGTAGGATGCCTCCTCGACGAGTTTAGAAAGCGTGATCTCACAACACTACGTTTGCTAAGATGCACAGTGATTCTTCAGCCAAGGGTCAGGCACCGCCGTCCCCACAGATACCACAGGCACCACCGGCTCTACCTATACCAGATATTGGGCCATAGATATTGCAGGCACTACAGGCAGTGTTAGATAGGCTACCATCGGCTGCAGTTGAGCCATACATAGAGCCACGTGTTGAGCCCCGCGTTGATCCATGAGAGGAGCCACGTGTGGAGCCACGAGAAAAGTCACATGTTGAACCATGTGTGGAGCCCTGTGTCAAGCCGTGAGAGGCACCACGTGTGGAGCCATATGTTGAGGTACCAGATATGATGGCGGAGGAGGTTGGGTCAGCCTATAGGGCCTGTAGCAAGAGTTCTTCATGTCATGCTAGGCATGAGGAGGTAGTACGAGTGGAGCAAATTGTTCACAGGCCTTATGATTATTATGCGGATGAGCCTATCAGAGGGCATAGAGACTGAGGAGATCCCATCAGGGATTTGTTGAGGCTGACTCCTCCTACATTCATCGGGACTATAGAGGGAGCTGAGGCTGAGGCCTAGCTTATCAGGTTGGATAGATGCTTTGTGTTACGCCCTGACGAGGGCAATACGAAAGCACGTGTGGCAGTCCATTTGTTGTGAGATGCAATAGCTACTTGGTGGTGCACAGAGGAGTGTAAGCGCCATCTATCATTGGACACACTCACATGGGAGACTTTCATTGAGCATTTCAATGTGTGATATTTATCAGATTATTATAGACAACATTGCATAGACGAGTTTCACGACCTTCAGTAGAGAGGGCTTACTATTTCTCAATATGAGGGCAGATTCACTGGGTTATCTTGATATGCGGAGTATCTCCATGATGAGAAACTCCTGGTTCATAAGTTTATCAGAGGATTGAACCATAGCATAGCGGGGCCTGTACACATGGCAGACCCCCAGACATTGAGTGATGCTGCCAAGAATGCATACATAGCTGAGGAGATATAGGGATGAAGGCAGAGTTCATGCCCCCAGTTTCAGGATCATGGGCAGTAGCAGCATCAGCAGAGTTACCGCAGACCACCACCGCCACCTCTGAGAGGAGGATTTAGTTCCTCATCCTTACCTCCTAGGCCCCCACAGTAGCAGCAGCCGTAGCAACAACAGAGATCGAGGCCACAACAGAGGGCACATGGGGGGCATAATCAAGGTTGGCAGTAGCAGGGCCTGCGTAGAGATCAGAGGCAGTAGGGACCACCTGCAGGACTCGCAAGGTGAAAATAATCATACAGGGGTTCATAGGGGTCCACAGGTAGATCTGGACAACAGCAGTCGAGTAGGACTTAGACTGGACAGGTGTAGGCTAGGGGCCCATGTTATGTGTGTTGTGGAGTGGGACATCTAGCTAGAGAGTGTTTGCAGGGCTTTATAGTAGGGGACAGCCTCATGCAGGAGGATCAGAGCAGACAGTTGGAGATGTGGGCAGGTCCCACCATATGTTCGCAGTAGTTGATAACTACTAGGCTAATTTTTAGGCATAAGTGATTGAGACATTAGGTATGATAGGGGGTGTCCCCATTTCTATTCTTTTTGACTCTGGTGCTACTGACTCTTTCATATCTCCATCATTAGTGGAGCATTGTAGGTTGGTGGCCTCTAGGCAGGGTGATAGGTGGGAAGTTGAGTTGGTCTCAGGGGCCAAGATGACAGTAGATGCTTTAGTCCACGACTGTGAGATATCTTTGGGACCCTTTGCCATAGTATGTGACCTTAGAGTTATGACATTAGGATCCTACGATGTGGTTTTGGGTATGGACTAGCTTGCGGCTCATCGAGCCAAGCTAGATTGTCCCAAAAGGTGATTAGCTGCTTAGACAATCATGGTACATTAGTTGAGATAGTGGGAATTCAGAAGCCCACAACAGTGCATGTGATATCCACTAAGTAGCTTATGTGCTGCATGTGGAAGGGATCCTAGATGTTCACTATTACAGTGAGTGACAAATCAGATGACGAGCCTAAGGCATCTTTGGATGACCATCCCATCCTAAGAGAGTTTTTTGATGTGTTTCCCGCAGAGTTACCAGGGATGCCACCCCATCGTGAGGTAGACTTTCATATTGACTTAGTTCTGGCTGCTAAGCCAGTGTCTCGTGCACCCTATAGGATGACCACTCATGAGCTCATAAAAGTCAAGTTGTAGCTTGAGGACTTGCTCAAGAAGGGGTACATCTGACCGAGTGTTTCACCTTTGGGTGCTCCTATCATCTTCGTGAAGAAGAAAGATGGGTCTCTTCGATTATGCATGGATTATAGGCAGTTGAATAAGGTGACAGTGAAGAACCATTATCCTCTACCCAGGATTGACAACCTCTTCGATCAGATGCAGGGAGCAAGGGTGTTCTCTAAGATTGACCTAAAGTCCAGTTACCATTGGTTGCGTATCATAGAGGTGGACATCCATAAGACTGCCTTTCGGATTTGATATGACTAATATTAGTTCACTGTGGTCCCCTTCGGTTTGACGAACACCTTTGCAGTGTTCATGGGTCTCATGAATGGGGTGTTCCATACCTACTTGGATCAGTTCATGATTATTTTCCTTAATGACATATTGATCTATTCATGGACCAAGGAGGAGCACCTACGTTAGGTTCTATAGTGTTTGAGGGAACAAAATCTTTATGGGAACTTGGCGAAGTGTGCATTTTTCAGGATACAGGTACAGTACTTGGGGCACATCCTATCTGGTAATGGTATCTCAGTAGATCCATTGAAGATTAGGGCTATCAGAGATTGGCCAGCACCCACCAGAGTGTAAGAGTTTAGGAGTTTTATGGGGTTATCTAGTTATTACCGTAGATTGTTGAGGGTTTCTCTTGGATAGCACACCCCATCACTTCCCTTCAGTAGAAAGGGAAGAGTTTTCTATGGACTGAGCAGTGTGAGAGGGCATTTGAGGTCCTTAAGGAGCATCTTACCAGTGCTCCTATTTTAGCAGTTCCTGATCCAGTAGCAGATTTTATGGTTTGCACGGATGCATCACTTGAGGGTTTGGGAGTCGTACTTATACAGGGTGGTAGAGCAATCGCGTATGAGTTGCGAAAACTCAAGACCCATAAGCTGAACTACCCCACTCATGATTTGGAGCTTACAACAGTGGTTCATGCTCTAGTCTGTTGGAGACATTTCTTATTGGGTTGTCATTTTGAGCTTCATTCAGATCATCATAGCCTTCAGTACATATTCACATAGCTGAATCTAAATTACTATCAGTGGCAGTGGATGGAGTTTCTTTACAAGTATGACTTTGATGTCCACTACATCAAAGGGAAGGAGAACGTGGTTGCTGATGCATTGAGTCAGAGGTGCCATGAGATCTTGACCTTGACTCTGAGTGTGGACTTGAGAGGATGCACTATTCAGCATCTGCCTGAGGATGAGTGGTTTCTTGAGGTGCAGTAGGAGATCTGTTCATAGAGGGCCCTTGTGGGCAAGTTTGTAGGGTACTCACTTGAGGCAGATGGGTTATTTCATCATCATCAGCTCATCTATGTACCCCGCATAGGTGACCTACATACTATAGTTTTATCAGAGGCTCACATAGCACCATATGCAGCACATCTGAGGGTGAAGAAGATACATGCCAACCTATGACAACTGTACCATTGGGTGGGTATGAGATGAGATATTGCAGAGTTTGTTGCTTGATGCCTTAAGTGCCAGAGGGTCAAGGTTGAGCATCAGCATCCAGTGGGTCTTTTATACCCTCACGAGATACCTGAGTGGATGTGGGACACCATTTCCATGGATTTCATTGTTGGTCTTCCTATGTCTTTGTGTTGCCATGATGCCATCATGGTGATAGTTGACAAGTTGACCAAGGTGGCAGATTTCTCACCTGTATGCACGACGTACAATGCACCAGCAGTGGCGAGAGTATTCTTGGACGATATTGTGAGATTACATGGGGTACCTCATCACATCATTTTTGATAGGGATTTAGTGTTCACTTCAGCCTTTTAGAGAGCTTTATAGTAGGCATTGGGTACACAGCTCAACTTTAGCTCCGCTTATCACACTGAGATGGATGGATAGACAAAGCAGGTGAATCAGGTGTTGGAGGACATGCTTTGTATGTATGTTATGGACCATTAGTCTAGATGGGAGGAGTATCTGTATCTGGTTGAGTTTGCCTACAATAATGGAAATCACAGCTCGTTAGGTATGCCTCCCTTTTAGGCTTTATACGATAGACCATGCAGGACAACATTGAGTTGGGATCAGCTAGAGAACAAAGTTTCTATTGGTCTAGAGTTGGTTTAGGATATGGAGCAACAGGTCACACTGATTAGGCAGAGAATTTAGGAGGCACAGGATAGACAGAAGAATTATGCCGATGCTAAGAATCTTGATTGGAGCTTCTTAGTGGGTGACAAAGCATTCCTTAGAGTGCGGCCACACAAGAGTCCAATCCATTATGGGAAGGGATCTAAGATCGCACCACAATTTGTAGGACCTTTTGAGATCTTGGAGTGGATAAGACCTGTTGCCTACTGTTTGGCATTGCCACCTAGCCTGTCGCGTATCCACGATGTCTTTCATATTTATGTATTGAGGTGATATATATCTAATTTGTCTCATGTATTAGACTGGAGTGCTCTATAGGTAGAGGCAGACGGACAGTTGGGTTTGGAGCCAATTAGCATATTGGCTCATCGGACGATGGGCCTTTGAGGTCGAGAGCTAGACCAGGTTAGGGTCCAGTGGGATTGTTATGATGAGGTCACAACTACTTGGGAGGATGCAGCTAGTTTGAGGGCACTTTATCCTCACCTTTTCAACGACTTCCAGGAGGAAGTTTAGTCTTAGGGAGGCGGATGTGAGGCCAAATATTTTCACTTCCCTATTTTGATCATTTACATTTTAGTTAATGACATTATCTAACTTTGAGAGACTACTATTTTCATAGTGTAGATTAGATTATAGCTCCTGACTTTTGGGTTGACATTGATTAGACATGTGGTGAATTGATTTGATCATTTTTTGATGTTATGATGATGTTAGATATATGAGATATAGTTGATGATGATTATTGATGTGATTCCAAGTTCATTATGTAGATATATTATTTGATGATGATTAGGAGACATTAGATAGAAAATGCAGTTTTAATATTAAAATATGTTGTAAATGATTAATGTTGTATGCAGTGACATGAATTTAATTTCAGTTGCTTTGACTATGATTATCCATGATGTGATTGACGCTTGATCTAGTTGTGTAGGATTATATTCCCAGGCCATAGGAAATCGAAGGTAGTGTTCACACATATGTTATTCCCTATGAAATTGATCCATTCCCAAGAGGGATGAGGATCACGTGTGATCGGATGTTGGTTGCGTGCATGCTTAATTTATTTATTTTGGCCTAGTGACCCCTTTCTTAGTTGATTTATATCATGTGTTGTATATTTATATTTGTTTTACACCACTTGGTATTATTTTTTTTATTTATGGGCCATTTAAAGTGATTTTATGCCTCCCTATGTGTACCTTAGTGTCCCAAACTTACCCTAGGTGGTGACCCTTGGGTCTAGGGTCAATTTTGACTAACTAAACCTTAGGGTACTCACTTTTGGTAACTCTAAACTAGGGTTTAGTCAAAGTGACGAATTTTGAAATGGCTAAGGGTGGGAGATGAGTCATGCTTTGGGAAAGATCCATCTCCATTCCCAAAGTTAGGGGATCCCTTCACCAAGAAGACTTGGGAGGTCTTCAAGAGTCCCAAGTGTGTGGGATCTCCCTCCAAGACTCTCACACATGTGTGAGAGCATCTTGGAGGGAGATGGCTCTCTTGGAGAATAAGAGGATGCCATATGGCATCCCTTATCCTCATGGAGGCTTGAAGGGAATTGCCACCTCACCACTGGGTCTCTCACACATGTGTGAGAGAACAAGTGGATAAGGTGAGGGATTGAATGGAATTGGAGGGTGACACTTGTCACCCTCACACTCCTTATCCCTTGCAAGTGGCATAGGATGAGGAAGGAGAAGGTGACAAGTGTCACCTTCTCATTCCTCAAGGCCAAATTGGAAGGCCTATATTATCTCCCCTTGAAGAGGAGTGTGGGGTTCTTGCATTTGGCATTTTTCCTTCTATTCTTGGAGTTCTTTATTTTGGGAGTTAGATAAATTTATCAATTGGGAGATTTGGAGAAGCTTGTGTTGGATCTAGGGCATACAACTGAGAGGGGGGGGTGAATCAGTTGTATAGAACTTCTTCTATTTCAAACACTTAATTCTCTGTTGTTAGTTAGCAGCATATCAAATAATCATTCATGGAAGCATAATACATAAACATAAGAGCAGATAAGCATCAACACATTGAACACCAAGATTTTGACGTGGAAAACCCGGTTAAGGGAAAAACCACGGGGTGATTAACCCAAGAATTATTCTCTGTTAGAAGAATAAAGAAAAATGAATGGCACATGCCAATAAGGGCTCACTGCCCGAGCACACTGCTCACAAAGAGGCCCACTGCCTACAAGGAGACACACTGTCTACAAAGTGATAAAAATCACAGTCTTGAACTGGAGAATGACATCTCTACCATGTCCGGATCAGTTCCAATTAAGCCCAACAATCTCTGCTCTGCCTTTCGCACCTTTCTTCGCTATATCATACTCATCCTCACACCACACACTGAAATGAACTCACAAATCATTATTTATACAAGACATCGACTTAGGAACAAGCATCTAAGTCGGCAAACAACCATAGGAGTATCTGCAAGATGAATAACACATCCGGTCGGCCATCACAAGAACATTCGCAGGATGAACAACTCATCCGGTCGGCTACACAGAGCAAGAACTTCATCCGGAAGAATAACTTCAATTCCGGGCTCTACCATCAATGCGGACCAACAACACAACCTAAACATGATCCAAGAACCTTCACAAGCCTGTCTGAATGTCCGGATACATCCGCACTTCCTCTGCTTACTGGGATCTCTTGTCTTCCTCATCCGAAACTTTTAAGAACACAGTCTGTCGCCACTGTCATAATGCAGGAGGTACTTCCGGACCTCCAAATCATACACAAATCAGGATGATACATCACAAGGACATCCCAAACACTCCTTCCAATCCGCAGATTAGGATAATACAATTCCGGACCTCACCGGACCTTTTTGTGATCCTCTGTCACCTCCGGATACTTGCCGGACCCGGTTCTATACCGGTAGCCACAACTCCTTCAGATCTGCATGCGGACCTCTGAAATCTTAACTGTAGCATCTCAAGACTCATATCTACTAACCCTTTAATCCGCATTCTCCGGTTCTCATCCTATACAGTACATTTACCTTCTTCTCATCACTGTTCTTCACTGTTCCTGACTGAGACTAATTTTCTCAATATCCTCAGTACACAGCTCATCAAATCCTTCTTGTCAAAGCAATATGAGTATGTTGACATCAATGACAACACTGGATAACCTCATACTTGCAACAATCTCCCCCTTTGTCATTGATGGCAACATATGATGTGAAAAACCATTAAGACAAGAACTTCATCTTTTCATATGTCTTCTCTTCCTTTACTGCTCCCCCTTTGATCATCAACCATTTGTTTTTCACATGTCTTCTCTCCCCCTTTGACATCAATGGCAAAGGGCTCATACTTGCAATTCTCATACATCAGAATCATACTAGCTGCTCCCCCTTAGTTGCAGCTCCCCATTAGTCCGGATCACAAGATATGACTGTGATAGCCACCGGACTGATGCACAACAGTGCATCTTAGTTCATTACCGGAGGGGCCATGACCCCTAACTTCTCCCGGAGATATTCAAAAGAGTCCTTGGGAAGAGGTTTTGTAAAGATATCTGCAATCTGATCCTTGGAGGGAACATACTCCAATCTGACTTCTTCCTTGTTTACTTGTTCTCTCAAAAAGTGAAATTTGATAGATATGTGCTTAGTCTTAGAATGCAATACCGGATTCTTGGAAATATTAATTGCACTTGAATTATCACAGAAAATTGTAATAGGCTCCTCATATTCAACTTTGATGTCTCTTAGCATCTGCTTCATCCACAAGATTTGAGTGCAACTACCTGCTGCTGCAATGTATTCTGCTTCAGTTGTAGACAGAGATATTGCATCTTGTTTCTTGCTTAGCCAACAAACCAATCTCTTTCCCAAAAAGAATGCTCCACCACTAGTGCTCTTCCGGTCATCCACATCTCCTGCCCAATCTGCATCTGTGTAAGCATGAAGAGAGAAATCCGGATCTCTAGGATACCATAGACCATACTCAACTGTCCCTTTCAAGTATCTGAAAATTCTTTTGATTGCCATAACATGAGATTCTCTAGGATCAGCCTGGAATCTTGCCACAAGACCAACAGCTTGCATTATATCTGGTCTAGTTTGAGTGAGATACAACAATCCACCAATCATTGATCTATACTTTGTCTGATCTGCTTTTGGAGAATCATCATCTTTGCTTAACTTACATCCGGTTGCCATAGGAGTGTTCATAGGCTTTGAGTCTTCCATACCAAATTTCTTTAACAGTTCTTTCGCATATTTGGTCTGAGAAATGAAGATCCCTTCTTTTGTTTGAGTAATTTGCAGACCCAAGAAGAAATTCATTTCACCAAGCATAGACATTTCAAACTCACTTTTCATCTGATTTGCAAAAGTTTTACACATACTATCTCTACCTCCAAAAATGATATCATCCACAAACACTTCAACAATCAGAATGTTCTCATGATCAATTTTGAAATATAAGTTGCTGTCAGCAGTACCTTTGTTGAATCCAATCTGCACAAGATGCTTATCCAACCTTTCATACCATGCTCTTGGGGCTTGCTTCAATCCATACAAGGCTTTCTTCAACTTGCAAACCATATCATTATTATCAGACAATTGAAATCCATCCGGTTGTTCAATGTAGACTTCTTCTTCCAGATCACCATTTAGGAAGGCAGACTTGACATCCATCTGATATACCTTGAAGTCTTTGAAGGCAGCAAATGCAAGAAGTAATCTGACTGCTTCAATTCTTGCTACCGGAGCAAAAGTCTCTTCAAAGTCAATTCCTTCTATTTGAGAGTAGCCTTTGCAGACCAATCTAGCTTTGTTTCTGATTACTTCACCAGCTTCATTTAGTTTGTTCCGGAAGACCCACTTGGTTCCAATTACATTCCTGTCTCTAGGTCTGGGAACAAGATCCCAAGTATGATTTTTCTCAATTTGCATCAGTTCATCTTCCATTGCTTTGGTCCAGTTTTCATCATTGCAGGCTTCATTTATTGTTTTAGGTTCAATCTTTGAAATCAGACAACATTCATTCTGATCTTGAGCAATATTCCTTCTAGTTTGTACACCTTTGCTTCTGTCACCTATGATCTGATCTTCAGAGTGATTCAGTCTTACATACCTTGGAATTTTGGGAGTATCCAGTACTGCTGTTTCTTGATCAGGCTCATTCAAACCTAACTCTTCTTCCTGATTTGCCGGATCAGGCTGACTCTGTCTCACCGGAGAGGATTGAGGTCCTTGAACACTATCTTGGTCATCTTCATCAAACTCATAAAATCTTGAAGGCTTCTCAATTCCTTCATCAACCTTTACATTGGTGCTTTCTATCATCTTCCTCAATCTCTTATTGTAACATCGGTATGCTTTTCTTTGAGTGGAGTAGCCCAAGAAAATTCCTTCATCACTTCTAGCATCAAACTTTCCTAGATCTTCATCTCTTTTAATATAACACTTGCTACCAAATACTCTGAAATATTTCACAGTAGGAGTGATGCCAAACCAGAGTTCATAGGGGGTCTTACCGGTGTTGTTTCTGATTTGAACTCGATTGAGAGTGTAGACTGCAGTGCTGATAGCTTCTTTCCAAAACATTTGAGGAACATTTGCTTCCAACATCATTGTCCTAGCAGCTTCCTGGATGGTCCGGTTCTTTCTCTCAACTACTCCATTCTGCTGTGGAGTCTTAGGAGCAGACAACTATCTCCTTATACCCTGTTTCTCACAAAAGTCAATGAATTCACCAGATGTAAATTCACCACCTCTATCAGACCTTAGACACTTTAGTTTCAATCCGGTTTGATTCTCCACCATAGCTTTGAAGATTTTGAACTTCTCAAAAGCTTCTGATTTTTCTTTTAAAAAGGTAACCCACATCATCCGGGAATGATCATCAATTAACAACATGAAATATCTATCACCTTGCAGACTCTTGATTCTTGTTGGACCACATAGATCAGTATGTACTAATTCCAATAATCCGGTAGAAGACTGATCTTTGCTTTTAAAAGAGACTCTGCTTTGTTTGCCTAACTGACATTCTTTACACACACTATTTGTAGGTTTTATCAACTTTGGAAGATCTCTCACAGCCTGAGTATTGCTTATCTTGATGATGTTATCAAAATTTACATGACACATTCTTCTATGCCATAACCAACTCTGATCAATTTGAACAAACAAACAACTTTTATTTGAACCAACCAGATGAAAGATGTTACCTCTTGTCTGAGTACCGGATGCAATTTCAGTTCCGGAGCTTGTAAAGATTCTGCATTTTCCACTCTTGAACCGGAGATCATAGCCTTTGTCCACTAACTGACCAACACTAAGAAGATTGTGCTTCAATCCTTCAACATACAGTACATTACCTGTTTTGCTCTTACCATCAAAGGAAATAGTTCCCCTACCTCTGATTCTGCCAGCAGAATTGTCACCAAACTTTACCATTCCTCCTTCATATCTTTCCAAGTCTAAGAACTTATTCTTGTCACCAGTCATATGGTGAGAGCATCCACTGTGAATAACCCAATCATCCTTTTCTTCCACTTGAGCAGCCAAGGCTTTTTCAACAACTTTGTGATTGACAGATTCAGAGAGCAAGGAATCTTCTTCCTTGATGGCTATAAACACCCACTCATTTCCGAATTTGCTTCCTGGATCTGATTCATCATCTGTTACTCCTTCATTGTCATCTTCTTCATGAACATAATAGCAATTCTTTTGAAACCTTTGTCTGTGAGTATTAGATCTTGCAGATCTCTCCGGACATCTTGAGGCAAAATGACCAATCTTATTGCAGTTAAGACACTTAAAGGGTAGTTTTCCTTCATACTTACCAGATCCTCTTGGTAGTCTCTTTGCAATGAGGGCTTCAAGTTGAGCTGTTTCTGCTTCTTCTTCTTCCATGTCTCTTCTTGCTTGATCATACCATGACATTTTCCTTGATGAGTTTTCACCCGGATCAAATCTCTGTTTGCCTTTCACATAGGCACTGGCTTTGAAAGCAGATTCAGTCTTGGGAGGATCATCTCCAAACTCGGTCATTTCAAATGCAGCTAGTTTGCCAGCCAGTTGTTCTCTTGTGACAGTTGTGTGGGCTCTGAATTCATCAATGGCAGCAACTTTGATTTTGTAGGCAGCAGGAAGGGATCTTAGGATTTTGCAGACAATCTCATTTTCATCTAAAGTTCCACCAGCATTTCTGATTCCACATACTAGCTCATTTACTCTTGGCATAAAGGTAGTGATGTTTTCATCATCTCTCATTTTCAATCTTTCAAATTTCCCTTTCAGACTTTGCAACCTTGCACTTTTGACAAACTCATCTCCTTCATACAGAAGTTCCAGTTTAGTTAGGATCTCATATGCAGTTGGTAGGTCAATGACATTCGAGAGATCTGAGTCATTCAATGCACTTAGAAGAGCTTCCTTGGTCCGCAGATTGTTTTCAGCTTCTGTGATTTCATTCAGAGTTGTCGGACCACCTTGTGGAGGTACATATGGTTTTGAAATCATACCCAGATATGCTTTTCCCATGCATTCCAAGTGACACTTCATGCGACCTTTCCAGAGAGTAAAGTTGGTTCCATCGAACTTCGGACTATCCTTCTTGTAAGACGACATCCTGGATCTCCTCAAGCGGTTAAGCTCTTGTCAGAGGAACTTGGCTCTGATACCAATTGTTGGATCTAGGGCATACAACTGAGAGGGGGGGTGAATCAGTTGTATAGAACTTCTTCTATTTCAAACACTTAATTCTCTGTTGTTAGTTAGCAGCATATCAAATAATCATTCATGGAAGCATAATACATAAACATAAGAGCAGATAAGCATCAACACATTGAACACCAAGATTTTGACGTGGAAAACCCGGTTAAGGGAAAAACCACGGGGTGATTAACCCAAGAATTATTCTCTGTTAGAAGAATAAAGAAAAATGAATGGCACATGCCAATAAGGGCTCACTGCCCGAGCACACTGCTCACAAAGAGGCCCACTGCCTACAAGGGGACACACTGTCTACAAAGTGATAAAAATCACAGTCTTGAACTGGAGAATGACATCTCTACCATGTCCGGATCAGTTCCAATTAAGCCCAACAATCTCTGCTCTGCCTTTCGCACCTTTCTTCGCTATATCATACTCATCCTCACACCACACACTGAAATGAACTCACAAATCATTATTTATACAAGACATCGACTTAGGAACAAGCATCTAAGTTGGCAAACAACCATAGGAGTATCCGCAAGATGAATAACACATCCGGTCGGCCATCACAAGAACATTCGCAGGATGAACAACTCATCCGGTCGGCTACACAGAGCAAGAACTTCATCCGGAAGAATAACTTCAATTCCGGGCTCTACCATCAATGCGGACCAACAACACAACCTAAACATGATCCAAGAACCTTCACAAGCCTGTCTGAATGTCCAGATACATCCGCACTTCCTCTGCTTACTGGGATCTCTTGTCTTCCTCATCCGGAACTTTTAAGAACACAGTCTGTCGCCACTGTCATAATGCAGGAGGTACTTCCAGACCTCCAAATCATACACAAATCAGGATGATACATCACAAGGACATCCCAAACACTCCTTCCAATCCGCAGATTAGGATAATACAATTCCGGACCTCACCGGACCTTTTTGTGATCCTCTGTCACCTCCGGATACTTGCCGGACCCGGTTCTATACCGGTAGCCACAACTCCTTCAGATCTGCATGCGGACCTCTGAAATCTTAACTGTAGCATCTCAAGACTCATATCTACTAACCCTTTAATCCGCATCCTCTGGTTCTCATCCTATACAGTACATTTACCTTCTTCTCATCACTGTTCTTCACTGTTCCTGACTGAGACTAATTTTCTCAATATCCTCAGTACACAGCTCATCAAATCCTTCTTGTCAAAGCAATATGAGTATGTTGACATCAATGACAACACTGGATAACCTCATACTTGCAACAACTTGGAGCTCTTGACCAAACATGCTTCTATTTTTAGGGCTTTCAAGGTAAGCCCCATGGCTATGGCCATTTCTCTTTGTATATTTCATTTCATGTTGGTGTTTGTAATTTCATGTTGATTGTTGTTTCTTTTTCTTGTGTGGGTTGGGAGTTTGTTGAGAGCACCTCCATTTGGAGGTAAGGCTCAACTTGTATGGGATGGGGGAGAGTGAATCTCCTCGAGGTCACCTTCTTATTGTTGTGCTAATTATAGCCTTGAGGGCTTTTCTATGGTGTTGATAGCATTTTGATGGCAAGAGTGCCATGATAGTTTTTTTTGAGATAGTTGGAGATATGTATTATGTGGTTTTGTCTTGAGGCCTTAAGACTTGGTGATTTTGAGATCTTGGAGTGACCTCTTGAGTTGAGGGGTCCACTCCCATATCCCCCTTTAAACTCATTTTCATGAGTTTAATATTATGCAATTCCGTGGGAGTTGAATTCTTTTGTGTTTGGAAAATTTTCATTATTGTGATGTGTGGTATGCAACCGTGTGAATCCTACCTCCCCAGCTTGGGGGTGACCCACTAGTGGGTCTATGGTAGGAAGGAGGGCATTCCTTCATGGCTTGGTTCCCCATAGCTGTGTTTTTATTGCATGTGTTCTTGGGAGAAAATGAAGTTAGGAGTAGATCATTTTTGCCTCTTTGAGGCCTTATTGTATTTTGTTGTCAAATTTTTACTATTCCTTTTGTTGGTTGTTGTAAGGAAGATCATTGTGAGTACTCCTTAATGTTTATTCAAAATCTATTATTACTTCCATGCTATTGTGTTTATGGGTTTATGGAGAAATGCAAAAGGAAAATGTATTTTTCCATCATATTATTCCAAAGAAATTATATGTTATAAACTTGTTGTTGTGCTTATTGTTATTGGAAAGTTTGACACAAGACAATATAGCTTACTATTTTTTTGCTTTCACCCAAGAACTTATTTATGTTGTAGTTGAAAAGGTTGTATGCTAAACATAAAAGAAACAAATAGTGCTGTTGAAATTTTAGTTGTATGCTATGTGGAAATAAAATATATATTATTGTCATTTTATATCTGAAAGGAGAAAGAAAGAAATAAATTAGTGGCTGTGTTATTTTTACAAAAAAAAGAGCTATACATTCTATTTTTAATTGTTTGCAAAAAAACAAACATATCCTTCTGGTTTAATTTATGTCTCAAATCTGGTTGTGGTCATTATACAAAATAGCCCTGTTAATGTATTTTTGAAAATGATGAACATACTTTTTTTGGGTATAATATGTATATATAAATGTACACACATATATAATATATATGTATATACATACATACATGCATGCATGGATGCATACATACATACATACATACATACATACATACATACATACATACATACATACATATATAGTTTTTTTCTATTTTTATGCATTTTAACCATATGGTATACCTAAGTGTAATGCATTTTTCCCTCATTGTGAAACTAAGGAAACAATATATATATATATATATATATATATATACACACACACACATAAAAAAAATGATATACACATAAATTTAGCTTTGAATATAATTTTATTTTTGTTGAGATAATTTACAAACCGTGTTTAAGATTCAAAATAAAAGAGGAAAGTGTAAATAGATTAGATGCTGTTAAGTAGGTTCAACGAGTTTTACAAGACAAAACCCTTACAAATTTGTTTGGGGCAAAAAGGCTGTTCAAGCTGGAGAGAGGGTGGTGGCCATTGATGGTTGGACTTCGTGGGAGTTCAGTGAGGGATGAACCCCCCACCCACTCCCCACCATTCGGTGGGGAGTGGGTGGGGAGTCCGCTCCCCACCCCTATCACACATGCCTTATAAAAAAAACAAATGTCGGCCGCAAACTTCCAACACAGGTCTGAGGGTTTCTTCGCCGACGACCTCCTTCTCTCCCTACATGGCTTGGCTCGGCCCCTTAGAGTTCTTCCCTGCACATTAACATTATATATATATATATATATAAACAAAAAAAAAGGATAGTATGCTCAGTTCTGTGGTGGCCATGGCCGCCCTGCTTCGCAACCTATAACAAAAAATTTATAACGAAAAAAAATGCATCACAAAAGTATACCTCTGTGCGTGAGCTTGCCCCTGGCAGCCATGGAGGAGCAGACCTTCAATCTGAAAACAAAATGGAGGAGTAAAACAATAGAGAAAACAAAAGAGAATGCAAAGGAATAAGTTAGGGCAATCCATAAGGAAATGGTAGAATAATAAACTAAGGCTTCCTTATGAAAATAGATAATAAAATAATAGATTAGGGTGAGTGGTGAATGTGAGGATTTTAGTTTTGTTAATTAAATTAAATTCCTTTTTATTTTTCCTTTGTGCACGAGAATTTATCTCCCCCTCTTTTACCTTGGAGTCATTTTTGAATTGTTGACTCTTTGTGTTCTAAGTAAGTTGATATTATTATTCTCTTGATTGGACTTCTTTTATTTTCATGTGAAATTTCTTTTAGTGGGAATGGGTTGTTTTAAAATTTGATGGGATGATTTATCCCTTAAGGCATTATTTTACTTTTGGCATTTTTATTTACTTTCTTGTGTGTTTTAATTAAATATTACGGGAAATTTTTTATTGCATTTAATTTAATTTTAAATTGATTTTTATTTTTGAGGGGATAATTTAATTAATCCTCTTTTAAATTATTTTAATGTGAGTCAATTAATAAATATGATTGTTGAAGTTATATTTATTAATGGACCTAACTATTGAATTTTATTTGGTCGTTTATTATTTTAATTCAAATTTTATAATTTTGTTGAGTGATCCGTTTATTTAACCTTAGAATTTTTATTTTATTTTCCTTACGATTATTTATTTTAATTTTTGCATTAATTTCTTCTTAGAGATTTCTTTTAAAATTTTTTTATTTCAATTATTGAAAACGCGTTATGTTGTCGAATTTTTTTTAGGTTTTAGGGTTTCATTTTTATAGTGTTTTTGTGACATCATTTAATCACTCCATTTTATCATGCGACCATCTCACCTTTTGATTTTTTTTATTATTCAAATTTCATCTATGCAATAGATTTAGGGCTTGGTTTCGAATTAGATGAAATCATCTCTCTCACCTAGGAAGCTTAGGGTTCAAATTAAATCCATTCTAACCCTAGAAGCGGTGCACATCATGTCGCAAACCTCCTAGTCAACTTTTATCACGCAGGGGAATGTGTAGGTAGACACACTTCCCTGAATATGATTGACATGTTTATGCCTTATGCGTATTGCCACCGAGCACGCAGACATGTGTGAGGGGGTTTCTAGGGACATGCAGAAAAGTTTTTGGTAACTTGTGTCATGACCACATGACAAATGTGGACATGACACATGTGTTGTGTGTTGTGACCACATGGGAAATGTGGGCATGATAGTAAGAGAATCCACCCATCATGGACATCCATTTTGATCTTGTCACATTTTGTAGCAAGTGGTTCATGTTTGGAAGTGGGTAGTTCTTTGAGGGATTTGATGTTTAGATTCTTGAAATACACACACAAACTAGTCTCTCCATTCTTCTTTCTAAGTTGAAAAAGGTTAGATAACCATTTAGAGTGTCTAGTAGGTTTGATGATACCCCTTCCCTTCAACTTCATCAATTATTTTTGCATTTGGGGGGCCAACATTGGATTTATTGGCATTTACTTCTGTTGGAAGGGTTTAGCACCATGCCAGAGGGGAATTGTATGTTGAAATAAGTCCTCTCTATATGATTTAAGATCATCATAAGAATAATAAAAAATATTCTTAACTGTTTTTAGTAGTGCAATAAGCATCTACTTCTTTTCTAGTTTCAAATTTTTTCCAATGTAAATCATTTTTGGTGCAACATTGGTTCTAAGGTTTACACCTTCTATATATCACTTTCTTTCACTATCCTACCTTTGGTCTTGTAAAAATCACCACCATCAAGCACTCTTTCTAGTGCTAGTAAACCTCTAGGAATGGTATTGGTTTTCGACTGTACTACGTCATTCTCAAAAATCACTTTCTTTCCATCTTGTATTTCAACCATAGGCTTCTAATCAATCAATTGACTGTCAAACTCATCCATGCAATTCAAGAAATTGTAAATTTGTGGATCACCATTAAACACTTGCCAATTGTATATGGTATTTTAGGCCTTGTGATGACTTCAACATTTTAAGTGTAATGAGATGAAGCTAATCCAAGTCAAATTTAAATTCCTCAATTGCTAATGCATCAATTGCAACATTCTTTGACTTATCAATCCATTCAATACCAACTATGTCAAATAATTCAATGGTATCCTAAAGAGCATTGTGGTACATCTTTAACCTCTTATCCTTTATTATATATACACCCTTCACCTATAGAACAACCAACTTTGAATCTTTGCGAATCCTTAAGGATTTGACTCCATGCTTATGAATACTCAATACTCAACCCTAACATAAGGGATTCATACTTTGTAATGTTGTTGGCACACTAGGAAGTCAATTTGAATGAAAACATGAAATGTTGATCACTAGGAGAAATCAGAACAATACTAGCACTTGCACCATCCTTTAAACATGCACCATCAAAGAACATGGTCCACGAGTTGTCCTCATTGAAAATGGGACAAAAGAAAGAAACAAGATCGATAATTCTATGGTCTTGTTTATCACAATATCTAGTGAGATGGTTTGGACCATCATTTAAGTAGAGAACTTCATTAGTGGCCTTGTAATGGTCCTCAATAGTATGTAGCATTTTATTTGATCTAGGTAATTTGACTTCCTCCTCATGCAAGGGAATGGTAGCATAAGACAAGTTGACACTGCCCATTTTTTGGACATCATACCCCATTTGGTGTTAGAAAAAGATGTGTTGTACACCATGAACAAAAAATAAATATTTTTTAATTATGTAAAATAAATATTTATTTGTGGTGCATCTTTAGTGATGTGTTTAGCCACATTAAATATTTATTTGGGGCCACTTGTCAAGTTGTACTGTAACATTAGTTAGATATTTTATGTGTGGTAGACATGTGACAAATATTTAATTTTGGGGTCAATGTTGTGCTCACATGGTTTTAAAACCAATTTACCATAGTTGTATTTGTGTGAGCTTGATTCTATAAAGAAAGCTCATGTTTAGTGGTTGAGGTTGGCTATCATTTTGGAGTTGGTTGTCAGTTGTATTGATATCTCTTGAAGAGTGCATATGTGAAGCATGGAATGGGATGTGTGGTTGCATGGTTACCCATTATGCTTGGACACATGGAGGATGCTTTGGAGGAGCTTAATGTTTTAGACGTATACATGGAAATTCTATACGTGCATTGTAATTCTTTCATTGCTAAATAATACATTGAGTGTGGATGCTTTTAGAGACTAGGTTTTTCCCAAGGTATATCTTATGTTATCTTGTGGTATGGATTTTGATCTTTACATTACAGTTATTCTATAACCTTGCATATATCATTTTCTCTCATAGGTTTATGTAGAAAATGGTTTGATCAACCTGGTAAATTTTCTAACAAGTGGTATCAAAGCTATTGGTATGGATAAGGGAGGTGTGAGCTCCTTGGTTTTGTTTAACCCTTGTTTGAGTAGATTTGGTGTAAAATTTAAGCCATGGCAATGCTAGAAAGATTTAAGATATTTTAAGGTATAAGGTTTTTGTGCAGGTTGTGAAAATGTAGATTTGGAGTTTCGGGGTTTGCAGATTTATGGTTATTTTTGTAGATTTGGGGTTTAAAAAATATTTGCAAAAAAGTTTTTTTGTGGATGTTCATCATATGAGGGTTTTGTGGAAGAAATTGTAGAAATGACCTCTTGGAATAAAACAAACCTCACCATTCGATCTAGGAGGCCCAAGCTATGAAAATGACATAAAACTTAGAATATTTTGTTCGCTAGAGCTTGATGTAGGAAAATTTCCCCCTCCCCCTTGGTTTAGTCATACGGTCATACAATATGCTATTGAAAAATAAAATAAAATTAAAAATTAAAAACCTATAGATTAAATTAAAAAAAATATGACATTAATAGTTCATAGGGTTTTTAGTGGTATTATGGTAGGCGTGGACATGTGATAGACAAATATAAGGTTGCAGGGTACTTGAAGGTATGGGGTTGACTATTTCACACTATTGAATTCTAGCCCCCGGTTGGGCCGAATAAGCCTATAACCCATGTAGGCATTAAAAGGATTTGAGACTCAAAAATAAATAAACTTAACTCATGTTTAGGACTGAATGTGAAAGATTTGAAATTTAAAAACTTAAAGAGATTTAAACCTTTTTGGAGTTTGCTACCCTAGCACTACTTACACATCACCTGCATGCCACCACTGCCAAACTATCACCACCTATAGAATGATGATGTCAACACTGATTTCATCTTTATAGACTGTATGCATAGGATGTTTTTGGGCCTTTTTCTAGCCCTCAAAGGGTCTTTTTATTCTATGGGGCATAACTTTCACCCACGATATTATATTTTTTGACTTCTTATAGGTGTTGGAAAGATATTTCTAAGAACTACATTATGGTATAGGCTTGGTTATCATATTTTTATATTTATGTTAGAATTTGGTGTCTAAAGACAAACATTGCTTTGGAATGGTTAATTAGTCATAACATGAGCATACATAATCAATTTTAGACTTCAAATAGGTGATGGAGAGAATCTTCAACATAATACATAGTGGATTAGGTGGGTTTTCACTTGGATGATAAAAGAGAGGTTTGTACTTGTAGGAGTCTGAGATTTGGGGTGTAATTATGTGAGCATCTAGACAAATTAGTGGGCAAAAACTTGTGGGAGCGCATGTTTTTATGAGAATAATATGATGGTGCAATAGGTTTTTAGATTTTTTAATTCTTTATATAAGTTTATAGGTGTTTTTAGAGTGTTGACTTTGATGGTGACAGTTACACATGTTGTCTTATAGTTTGAGGACATGTTTAATACGTGTGTGAGACTAGGAGTTTTGATTTAGTGGAAGTTGAGTATAGGTACAATGATGGTGACAATTATGGTGTCATAGATATGTATTTACATTTGAGCATTGACACAACATGGTCATGTATGTAGTTGACAGGTTTGGGTTATGATGATTTGATTGATTCATTTTTATAGGTGGTGGTGTGGTTTAGTGTTTGGAGGTTGTTCGTATCTCTTGGATGCTTGATTGGTTCCTTGAATATGGTTACTCATTTATGGACTTGTTTGGAAAATTAGATTTAGGGTTCATCTAGTATTTCAGTCTTGAGGTCTATAGGTTATCTTCTTTGTTATCTTAGTTTATAGGTTACTGATGTGATGATGAGTTTACATGTTGCATTGATTTGGGATCTATGACTTATGGAGTTTATGGGTAGGTACAAGCCATTTGTTATATAGTGGGATGACTCAAATGTGGAATGTCTATTTCCACAAGATGGGTTCAGTGTTAATGCATATTTTGTTAGTTATCCTTGTTTGTGGTCATTTGTGTATTAGTATGTTACGTTGGGATGATAGGATGGATGATTAGAGTGCATGAATAGTTATCTGTTAGGACTTGTAGCATGTTTATCATGATGTCATGTGTAGCTCGGTATTATGGTTCAGTGGGAGCTTTAACAGTGATGTGTATTTTTCACTTGGTTATGGATGATCTTCTATAGTGGTTGTGGGTGTCATGGAGAGGCTCTTGGATTATATATACAATAAGAACTTACTTTGACATCTTGAGTTCTATTGTCAAGAGATGGTTATCTTCATGTGATTGGAGATGTTGACATCTTGGTTTACCATGGAGGACTCTTGTAGTCTTTGGTTGAGGTGTTACTTTATGACTTGTCAGTTTTGATAGGGGATCCTTGGTTTAGAGAATGTTTGGTATTGTGTCTTGGTTTACTCTTGATTCTAGATTGGAGTGTTGGCATGATATAGGTGCTCTTAGGAGCAAGATATGTTCATTGGATTATATGTTCTCCTAGAGGAGATGTCATATCATGATGTCATGATGTGTTCATGGATTTTGTAGATGTGTAGTGGGAGATTTTATAGTGGTCTTGTTAGTTCTCTTGGTATTAAGTACATTGGTCATTTGCTTGAAGCTGCATGATAGTGCGGTATTGCATTTGAAGCTTAGCATGGATTGATCAATTGCATGTGCTCAAGGATACTTGGAGACTTGGGTAAGGCTATAGTTCTCTTGAGTTAGAGACACATTTTAAGATTATTACTCTTTGGAGGTTTTAGTAGGAAGTTTGAGGAGCCTTCACCTAGATATGGACATGAGTTCATAATGGACCTGATGAGGAGATTGTTCTTGGAGAGAATCATTTTGGCTTGGTATATATTAGAGGAGCATTCTCATTCCCCACTCATGATCTACTTAGTAGAGAATCATATAATAGGTATTTCCCATCCTATGTTGAGATGCATTGTGTTTTATGCTTTATCTTATCATATATATGGATCTTGAGCTATGTTAGTTTTGGAGGTTTATTTTGAGGAGTGTTTGGCATGGTTATCTCCTTATGCATATGAGTTTGACATATGATGTCATTTATGAGGATTTAGGAGATGTTATTGGGCTTATTCTTGGTTAGGGAATGGATTTGAGTTTGATCTTGCTTGGTTAGAGAGGCTTACATCCATGTTTGTTACATGAAACATGTGTTTTGTTTGATTTATGAGATTTAATTGTTGGGTGTTGTTAAGGCTTTTCATTTGGGGTTGTAAATGAGATCTTACCTAGCACAAGTTAGCACTTTGAGGTGTTGGGAGAAGGACATGGTAAGAAATATGATTTATAGGTTTTCTCTCTTTGTTCTATAGATACTTCTTGTATGTTCATGTTCACATGGTTTGTTGTGGTGGACTTGGGAGAGTTATGGTGATTTATTGTGAGGGAGTATGTAGTGGTTTGTGTTGCATGTGTGGATCATTGTGCTTTCTCTTTGATACTACATGGTTTTGATTATTAGCCACACCTTGGTTTGATTGTTGATTGATAGACTTGATATGTCTTGATCCATTTTCAGATTTGACATTACCCATATAGTGGGAGTTCCAAGATGTGTATGTTGCTCTTTGACAAGTTTTATGTAGGGAGCTTTTGATTGTGGTTTATGGATTGGATAAGTTGTTGGTATGAGTTCTATTAATTTTTTTTGATACCTTTTGAGTTATGGATGGTTGGATCTAATAGAATTTGTTGTGGGTGCTATTTCTAGTCATGTGGGTTTTTTCCTTGGTAGTAGGTTGGAGCCTTTATTATCACTTGGATTTGATGGTTGTGTTCTTTGGATTGGTGCATCTTCATCTTGGCTTTTTCCTTTTCTTCCATAGGTGGCATGTTGGAGGGTGAGATGAGTTCTTGCTTGAGATGGTCTTCACTTTGGTTTTATTGTAGGTATCTTGATAGGGAATGAGAGCATGTTGGAGATTCATGTGGTTTCATGGATGGATATAATGATGTGTTTGGTTGATTGACCCTTATGCAATGTATATAACAAGTGGGAGAATGTTAGGAAAAAGGTGTTGTTTTGTACACCTTGCACCAAAAAGAAATATTTTTTTAACTATGTAAAATAAATATTTATTTTTGGTGCATCTTTAGTGATGTGTTTAGCCACATTAAATATATATTTGGGGCCACTTGTATAGTTGTATTGTAACATTGGTTAGATATTTTATGTGTGGTAGACATGTGGCAAACATTTAATTTGGGGTCAATGGTTTTGTGCTCTCATGGTTTTGAGACCATAATTGTATTTATGTGAGATTGATTCTATAAAAGAAAGAACATGTTTAGTGATTGAGGTTGGTTGTGATTTTGGAGTTGGTTGTCATTTTTATTTCAAGCTCTCCTAAAGAGTGCATATGTGAAGTATGACATGGGATGTGTGGTTGCATGGTTACCCATTATGCTTGGACACATGGAGGATGTAGTGAAGGAGCTTGATGTCTTAGAAGTATTCATGTAAACTCTATAAGTATATTGTAATGTTTTCATTTATAAATAATACATTGAGTGTGGATGCTTTTGGAGGCTAATTTTTTCTGAGGGTATATATTGTGTTATCTTGTGGTATGTCTTTTGATCTTTGCACTATGGTTATTCTATAAGCTTGAATGCATCATTTTCTCTCATAAGGTTATGTAGGAAATGGTTTGATCAACCTAGTAAATTTCCTAACATTTGGAAGGACAATCATTAATGATTATATCCCTTAGGAATGATTTACTAGGATATGCAACAAGTTAAAGTCTATTGCCATTCACAACTCCAATGGAATTCACTTTCCAAGAATCCATTGCAAAGCATATACCATAAGACTTGGAAACATACAAATCCATCTCATTCATAATTTGAAGAGGCATGACATTACTTAAGGCTCCAAAATCTAACATGTAGTTGTGAACTAGCCATCCATTAATTAACAAAGTTGTATAAAAGGGGTTAAAATTCAACTGATTATTAATTATGGAGGTTCCTAGGTAGGCTTTAGGAATGTCTTGGACACATTTTTCAATTGTAGTATCATTGAGTATAATGGAAGGTTGTTTTTATTCATTCACAATAGTGATTTAGGACAAAAATTTCTCCCCATGCTCAAGAAATTTGAGTTATCCTATTGGCACTAAAAATTCTAACTTTGATCATGATCTATGCTACATCAACGGGGTTAAATTAGGTAGAGGAGAAGATTGTGGGACTATTAAATTAATTGCATTAGGAATGAATGACATGACTTGACCACAAGAAATAACATCCTTACCTTTTGGTTCTTTTGTCCTATATTTTTCTCTACTTTGTTATTTAAATAGTAGGTTATGAACTTTATTTCCCTTATCATCTAAATTATTCTTTTGAAGAACATTCATAGTACCTGATGACACAATAGGCTCATGAGTTTTTGGTAGATATAATTTCTTCTATATAATTGGTTACCACACTAGATTTCTTTTATTTTCTATTACCTTCTTTGTGCTGTTACCATTCTTGGTTTTAATGCTCACTGCTTGTTTCTCCTTTTCAATATTAGTGACAATTATATTTATTTTGGTGGCTACAACATCAATTTTAGTAGGAGCGTTCCTATTTCTCAACTGGTAGTGACTTTGAACTTGCATTACTACTGCATTAAAGTGAGAGCCTTTATGTCTTTGTTCAGTGGTTTTACTCTCTTGTACCATGGATGCATTAGCTCCCTAAGGTGTTCAAAATCATGAATAGGCAACTTAGAGTGGTTTATACTAGTATTGTGATCATACTAAAAAACTTTACCTACTATAGTTTGCATAACATGCCCAAATTCTTCATCTACAGATTCATATATTCAAATACATCTAGTTGATCAATACCATCTTTATAATATTTTGCAATACCATTCTCATTAGGGAATTATTTGTCCTTAATTACCATGAGGGAAACAACACATTTCATCAGATCATGTAGAAGGTAGCGTGTCTCACACTACAATGTATCTTCTTGAAGGTTCATGTGGTCACTTTGCAATGGATCTAGAGTTTATTTATCTTGTTTCTTGAAAATTCCTTGTTTAGGAGCCACTTGTTTATCATTTTGGGGTGGCTTCTTTGAACAGTCAGTGTTATAAGGCCCATTATGTAGATGCTAATCTTGATTGAAATATGTTACAACATTATTTGGTGGTAGCCCTTTTCCATTCCTAGCCACCCATATGATATGTCTTTCATAACACTCGTCAAATTATCTAGTTTATCCTCAACAATGAGAGGCTTGTTTGAGATTCCACTATCTGGTTGTGAAATCTTCACACCCAATCTTGTAACATGCTTTCCTGATGCCCTAATCTTTCTTTTAATGTTTATTGAGTGGCCTAATCTTCTCTCATAGTTTTTGGATCCTTGCCTCAAAGATAATATCCTATCTTGGCATTAAAAGCACCATAGTAAAGAATTAAACACATTGAGTCATTAGGCTTGGGATTTGGTGGTATGTTCATCATAGTCATGATAAATCTACTATTGAAGTCCACCATTGTTTAATTTATCCCTTTCTTGATGGTTGCAAGTTTATGTATATCAATTTGGGATCTATCCTATCCTCATATTATAATCTAAATCCTCCCACGAACTCCTAAGAATAAACACTATTATTTGGAAGGCTTTTGTACCACTCTCTCACACTCTCTTCTAAAGAATGCACAAACAACTTCATCATCACATCCTCACGATCAATTTCATACTCATCAGTGACATTGATGAAGTGTCTTAAGTTTTCTTCTCCTATGACTACATTGTTACCCTGAAACCTTCGTATCTTTATTCTTATTTCATTTGGGATTGCATTAGGGTAATAGGGATCCTAAAGAAATCTAATTGTTTATATATTTTTGTTCACAAAAACTTCTTAACGGTTGGGAATCTTTGAGATTATCTTTAGAATCCATGCCTTGAATTTGGAAAATAGATAAACTATTGGTTATGCCCCTGATGTGGTAATGGTTGATTTGGGACATTGAGGCCATAATTTTGGTTTTGTAGTTGGGCTACTTGTGTTTTTATTTGAGCATGTTGAGCAAGTTGAGCTTGCTATCTCTCTACTTGTTCCTAAAGTTCTTGTCACCTCTATCTAAGGTGGTCAAGTAAATCAAGCTCTTGATCAATAATTATCTCTATGCTTATTATTTATATGTATGGGCTTATTGGCATCATGAAATGTAGCATCAAGTTCAAACTCATTTCTATATGATAGAGTAGGAGATGTGGAGTATTGACGAGCAAGATGTGTTTCTTTGTTCTACTTTTGCATACAAAGAGTTTGCAAATGAGCATTATGGGATCCATCCCCATTCCCTCTACCAATAAGTACATCATTTATTTGCACATTGTAGTCATGCCTATGCATTATTCTATGGGTCCTAACTATGTTATTTGTAAAGTCCTCAGAAGTGTATTGATATTGATCTCTTAAATCATTAAAGGAATTATTTCTGCCTAATCTACCTACTTCTTGGTATAAATAATTTAGTCTAGATGACTTACTAGCACACTTGACTTTCCATTTGATTTATTGTTTCATGGCATGAGTTGATGTATCTTCTTATCCTTGTAGATATTTGGACTATCTTCTTCTTTCCTTCTTCAAATCTTTCTGAATGTGACCTGATTTTGGGTTTGACTAAAATAGAGTTACCACTCTTCACTCAAAAGAGAAATACTTCTTTTATTAGTAAAGGTCCTCAAGATATAAACTTGATATTTATCTCTTTGATAATGGTTCCATTCTATTGTGTACCAAAATCATAGTTCCACCATCCTGAAATATCAATATATCTTCAAGTCCAAGGATTTGTCTTCATGAAGATAGACCAAGAACTTATCAACAAAGTGTGGATGGTTGAGGGATAATTTTTGAGAGTGGGTATTCTCTCCTTCACTTTGGGCCTAACTAAACCAAAGAGGGTGTTCCTAGAGGTATCCTCAATAGGATTTATAACAAAGAATAAAACACCAGACTAAACTTTTTGTAATTGTACACAATGTATGGTTAGCCCCAAGATTTGTCACTAGGTTGAACAATAACTAACTACTTATAGAAACCTCTTCTCAAGTTGATATTGACATATTGTACATATGTAAGATAAATGCATGCAAGACGTGATTCCTCAAGATGAATAACTATCATAGTTTACTTAAATTATTTCCTTGATTATACCACTACATCATTAAGCATGGAAAAAATTAGCCCGCTTCTAAAATATTGGTGAAATTTGATTCTATGTTTATGAAAAGTGATTGAACATCAGCCTCCAAGATTGGTGCATATCCTAGTGAGTAAAAGAGTCTTAGATTTCCAAGGAGAACAAGACACACCTATCGATTATACTTGAAACTGGATTTGTGTAAATACACACATCAAAGGTATCATGCCATACAACTAGACATACTTAATAATCCATAGTAACACTACACAAATCCATATGAAATAAGGAAATGACCACCACAAAAGATTTTAAATGATTTAAAATGTTGTCACATTTATCAAACCCCTATTACATTCATGCCAAAAAATGTGGCAAGAGGAAACCCACAACTAGGTTTTGAGGGTTCCCCTAAAGATTTACAAACCACCATGTAGACATTTAGTTATAGACACCATTACCGTATAAAGCACCTTTTGTGACTTATAGAATATGTAGTTTTGCTAACAACTTGGATGTGTAGAAGTTGAAATCCTAGATGACCTTTTGACACTTACAAAATCTTGGAAGAACAATGGTGAACAACCCTTTTTACATCTTGCATCATTGTATTTATAGCATTTTAGATTTATCCAACTCGCAACCCATCGAGACTCATATGACTATTTGAAAATCCTAGCATTAAACATAAGAAAGTACACAAATCCCTTAAAATCTACCTTTAGCCAAGTCCAGGGAAAGATGGTGTGAGAAAAAAACATGTTTCCTTCATGAAATGGGTAGTCTAGCACCTACATGTGGACTAATGGTGACTAGGTTTTCAATTGAAGTATTAATGGTAAGTGATTCATCTTCTTCATCCTCCATTTAAATTTTCATATAGATCTGTGCCCTTAGGATGAGTGACAAAATGTTGGTAAGATAATTATTTTTGTACAAATATAAGGGGTCAAATTTGGCCATTAATGGCATCCTAAGAAGTTCAAGGGAGTGGTTGAGGCATTTGGGAGATTTTGCAAAAAAATGATGTTGAAGTGGAGGTCATTCGTAGAAATGTTTGTTGGAAGATGGAAAATCCACAAGGAAAAGTGTGGAGGGAAATAAGGAAATACAAGGGAATGAGGATTAGGACAAAGGAAAGAGTGGAAGAAGTCCACATGTCCATGGAAGATCCACAAAAGTAAATTTTTATTGGTGCAAAAAATGATAGATATCTAGAAGTGAGGGATGCCTATAAGTGAAGGAAATCTCACAAGAGAAGAAAATTGAAGGATATGAATGTTTTGGGAACATGAGATAAATGTAGGGTCTAATCGAACATCTAAACTTTAAAATGAGAAAGGAATTTGCAAGATTGAAAGAGAAGTTTGAACATTTGGATAGGGTTAAAAAATCTCCAAAATGGAGGATGGAAATGAGAATGTGGCAAAATGGGGAAGGGGAGGACTTTTTCCAAAAGTGTACAAAAGTCTGTTGAATATTTGGAAATGTGCAAGATGGAGAAAATAGGGAAAGAGAAAGGAAGGAGGAAAAGTGGAAGAAGTTTGTAAGTCTCTGAAATCTCATAAACTTGCCAAATAAAAAAATGACAAATACTCCCCAGAATTATAATTTTTTTAGATTTTTACAACTTTTGACACATGACCAAAATAAGGGAAGGAAAAAGAAAACATCAAGCACATTTTTGACCAAGGGTGGGGCTATTAAATATTTTTCAAATTAGTTATAAATGATAGGAAAAATGGGGCTAAGATATAAAAAGGAGCACCAAACTTAGGTAAATTTGCACTTGGTAAAGTAGGTCCCAGCACTTCGTTAGAATATATACCTTGGTTAGATAGAAAAATGATACTATTGTTTGCTTCTCAATAACATTTTGGATTGAAACAATATTGGATCAGTCCAACACCTTTCAAGTTTGATTCAAAATATTACTCATTTTCCAGTTAGGTGAGGATTTGCTTATGATTACCTTGATGATAATTAAAAAGTCACCCTCAACACAAATTTTGAGAATGCCATGCTAATCTGTAATTTGGAGAATTATGATAAAGGCTTGAGGTTTGGCCTCATCATTAGTTCAATGCTAATGTTTTTTTGGAAGTTGCCAAAATAGAAGCCCTTGAGCTATTATGAACAATGTAATTATCCCTAAAGCAATTATCTCGGAAGAGACTTGAGTTTCCCCTAAAAGCTCAGTCGAAGTTAATTTTGAATACTCCCAATGAAAAAGGAATCCATTTTTTCAATCTTCTATCTATTTTTACGATCTTAACCCCATAGGACCTATTAACTTGAGATAAAATCTAATAACTTATTTCTCTGCCACTTTAAAGATTCTTCAATTTTTTTGTTTATTTTTATGAATTTACAATCAATAAATACCTTTATATTCAAGTGAGGCCTAGAATTTGAGTATAGCTATGCCCTACAAATGAAAATTTCTTATTAATTTTAACTATTTCTAAGCATTTTATTTTTCATCTTAAATAAAATTTTAAAATATAATTATAAAATAGATATATAATGTATTATCAATATTCATATTGTATTAATCTAAAATATAAACAATATTATTATTAAATAAATGTTAACATCAATATTTTAGATTACACTTAATAATTTATCATCAAAATAATAAAAAACAAAAATATTTTATAAATACTATGAAACTAAAAACATATAAATATAATCTAAAATCTCAAAATAAATTAACTTTAAAACACACATGAAAATCCCCGTTCATGGGGTGCCAACATCAAACAATATCTTCATTGATTGTTCCATGATCAAATGGATCCCTCTGCCAAATGGTTCCTACAAGATAAACTTTGGCAGGTGTCACGAGGGAACCTAGGCCCCTCAGGTGTAGCATGCATCATTTACGATTTCTAAGGTGCATCGATCAAGGCCACATTTAAGAAACTTGCCCTAGAGACCAATAATGAAGCGGAGGTGGAGGCTCTTCTTCTTGTGCTGCTAGTTCTTAAATCTTGTGCTCCAAGCATGGTGATAATTAAGGGTGACTCATAAGTGATCATCCAATGTTGGAAGAATAGGGTATCTTTGAGTTGGCATATCAATAATATTCTCAAAGATGCTTTATCCATCTTGGACTCCTCTGAGGGGTACTACCTTTCACATAGTCTACATCAAGGTAACAAGGTGGCAGATTGACTTTCAAATCTTGGGGTTGATCAAATTGAGTGTTTAATCATTAAAGAAGACATCCAAGGGTGGTGGGACTTGGAACTCATGTGACTCTAGGAGAGTGAAGTAAGCCCTGCCCTTTAAGGGTGAGTGCATGGAATATTTCAAGTCAAGATCTTAGATATTATATATACACACTTTTCCATCTTTCCACACATTTGGCTCACGTCTCCATCAGCCTATATTATTCTCTTGTGTGATGCTTTGTGTGAAAATGGAGGCTATCAAACTAGGTTCCAAGAGCCACCAAATGGCATTCATTTTTGAAATTTCCCATGCCAAATTGCATAAGGTTTTTTTCTTTCAGGAGGGTGATGTTAGGGAAGCATATGTAAATATTCTGGGGAGGGATTTCATTGACACAACAAGGCACTACATTAATTCAAAAATTGCTTCTATTTTTGTCTCTAATGTGTCAATACTCTCAAGTGATAAGGAACTCACTAAAGCCCTAGGAATATTTTATGTATGGGAGAGATATAGAGTGGGGTTGTAGGAGGAGCTCGACCGTGTCACTCTTAGAAAAATCTCAATGCTCCTATGCTCCATTTATGAATTATACAATCTTGCCTCCATCTAGTTAGTCTGTACACTTGAAGCTTGAATGGATTCCATTGTCAAAGAGCTAGTTGGAATTTAGAAGTTTCTCAAAGATGGTTGTTGTCTTGCAAGTTTCCAACCTATAGTCAACTTGGGGGAATTTTCTTAGTTGGTGAAGGAATTTCCACGCAGGAAGGATTATGTCTCCAAGTCAAAGAAGGCTATCTACTTCCTCACCATATGTGTTGCTTTGGTCAAACATGAGGATGGCTCCTTCGGCCTTGACCTTGGTTGTTAATCCTATTGATTCTTATGGTTTATCCTTTTTTGTACCTATTCAGATGTTCTCCATCAACATTTTTTTTTACATGGTTTTATATAGTTGTTTATATGTTCTTAGTTGGGCATATCTCTATACTATAGATATCTCTATATTAGTTTTGTTGTCGAGTGGATTTTCATCATTTTTTGGCTCAATATATATCTATAAGTATGAAAAAAGACACACAAGCCTTCATGGCAGTCTAATGATGAGCCATAGTCCTAATCATGTACATGTAAGCATGAAATATATAGACCTCTCAGTGGCTTCCCTCTTGGAAATGTGTTTTCATTGGTTTTTGTCTTTGTTTGTGCCTCCCTCTTTGTTTGTGCCTCCCTAACCTCCAAGCTAACCTTATAAGGTTCTACACACTTTCTTGTTAACCACATAACCCATGTTTGACAAATCATTCCCATCACTTGCCAACCCTAATGACATGGCTAATCCACTTCACAAGAAGTGAAATTTGGTTTCTCTAAGGGATTTGTCATCATTCAATCCTCTAGGATCATCCAATTGACCTTTCGAAGCCCTTTGTACCCTCAAATTGCATCTCCAAGCTATCCTTTCTGGGTCACCCCTTATGTCTTTTTGGTCTCCCTAAGTGACCCTACAACTAAAGTTCCATCTCTAGGGGTGACCCACTTCTTGGATGTTCCATCCCTTGTTTCAGGCTCCCAAAACTATTTTCATCCTTCTAAGACCACTCTCCCACTTTCAAACAACAAGTTCAAACCACCCCTTCTGGTTCGCCCCTTATGTCTTCATGGTCTCACTAGGTGACCCTACAACTTAAGTTTGATCTCCAAGGGTGACCTACCCTAGTAAAGGGGGTGACCCACTTCTTGAAAGGGGCGACCCTATCATCTTTTTTATGCATGTTTTCTTTTAGTTTTAGAGATATTTTGCTCTATTTTTAGCTCTTGATGGCAAGCTATCTCATGCACAACTAAATTTTAACCCCCCTAACTATTTCTAGACTCTTAATCAGTCTATTCTTGACTTCCAATCAATATATTCTTATCTTTCAATCGGTCATGTGTTATCTCAATTTCTTCTTTTGTGATTTGCTCTTCAACCATTGTTCACTCCAAATCAAAGGTAGATCACTCATCAATCAATTATGTTGACCCATGAATCACCACCCATTTTTATGTGGATTTTTATCCTATAAATACCTCCCTCCTCTATGCATTTGGGGAGGCAAATTCATCATTGCATCTTTCTTTTCGTTAAATTTTTCATTTAGTTGTCTCCATTGCTATAGGACTTTGCATGATTTTTTTTTCATTCATAGATTCATAGCTCAAACCATTAGATTGCTTCACACCATCCATATTCTTGAATCCATTGCCTTTGTCTAATTTTTGTAGCTTCGAATCTTGTTTCTATTCCCCTTTATCATCATTTTATCCTTGTTACAAAGAGGAGGACCTCATTGCTACAGAGGAAGGAATGGTTGCCCCAAAGGACTTCTAAGTACTCATGCTAGGCATTACCACTCAATTCATATAGGTTCCTTTATGTTTTCAAGTAGTAATTAGATCAAAATTTGCTCTTGGGAAAGTAACTCAATGCTTGCTTTTCTCTTGATAGGAAAATTTAGTTCTTTGATTTCTTAGAGGAATTTTTGCATTGCAATTACTTAGTTTAGTTTAGTTTCAATTTCATTAGATTAATTTCCTTTTATTGCTTTAGATTAGTTGTTATCTTCAATTCCATTAGATTACAAATTGAAAATCATTCCACAAAATACAAAAACATTGTTTAGTTTGTATTTGAAAAGTCATATAAACTTGCATCCATTTTCAATTTCTTAGATAATTATATCACATTCAAATTTAGAGAAAAAGAACCAATGGTATTGCATTTATTTAGGTTTGCATTCATCCAAAAAGACCAAAAAATTAGAAAACTTGAAAAAGAAAAATAAAGTCAAACCCTTAATTCTATCACAAGGTCAACGTAGTCAACACTTTCAACAAAGTCAACATGAAAATCTCCCCCTCTTGTCTAGCATTCAGTGTGCCTAGGCATTAGAGAAGGTTGGATAAAATTCATCCTAGATGAGATTAGGGAGAACTTCTCTCATCCAATTCACATCCAACAAGACATAGAATAGATAAGAGAAGTAGAAGAACACCACTAGTGAATCATCGACCAGCAAGAACTGATACAACAAGCAATTGAAAATGAAGAGAGGAGGTTAGAATGCCTCCACGTATTAAACAAAAAAAAGATTTTGCACTCTAGACTTAGGACAAGTGATCCTTCATGTCATATCATTATCACAACATCAACAACAATCAAATGCTTCAACCAAAACAATCAACAAACAAACACATACACACATCAAACAAACAACCCAATTGCTATCCATGACGTTCTCCTCCCCCGCAAACATAACAACCCCCCGGTTCTACCTCCATTTGAGTAGCTCTTGCCACGAGAGTGGGAGTGACTAGGAGGTCACCCATAGTAAGGATATGCTTCATGTGTTGCATTGGAGTCTGACTTAGTCATAAATTGTTTGAATCACATTCTAAACAACATAGTATCCAAGCTAGAGGTAACTTCTTTTGTGTTGTATTTGGCATTACCTTTGGGTTTGGTTCTTTAAGATCTCTTGAATTTTGTCTGCCCAATGTGAAAGAACAGATGGTGTCTTTTGACTCTGCAATCTCTTGCAATGCAATCTTTACAGTATACAATCTTCCTATCATATGCTATCTTTCTATGTAATCTTTACAGTTTATTAATAAAATGGGAGAGGGCCCTACCCTCACTTTAATTTATTTGATTTCATTTTAACTGCCTTTTTTTATTTTAACAATAGATTAGAGAATATAATTTAACTTTTATACTAAATTTTTTTTTATACAATTTAAAAATATTTAAAAAATTATTTATATGAACCAAGAAAATTTTATTGTCTAAATATTATTTAATTTTAATATATTCTAACTCATTAAATTGAACAGTAGATTTTTTTTTTTTCCAATCAACAGTTACAATTAAGGATTCAAACCTGAGACCACTATCTATGTCTTTATCTCTCTTTATCTCTCTCTTTCAGATACCTTGCTCAGGTAAATAATGAACTTTGATGACTTTGATCATTAAAATTAATGGCAAATAATGATTTTTCAAACTTTACAAATATTTCTTAATTAGATAACAAATAATTCCACAGTTCTTCAGAAGTTTGAGGATCTCATGCATAAATTTCAAATCTTACCGTAATTTCCCGTTTAAGATTCTAGAAGCCTAAAAAGAGGCAACAGGTGGCTAATTTCTTTGTCCTGATTCCTGCTCAACGTCAATCTATTTTTCCAGTGTTTGTACATCAGGAATGAGTGATTTACATGTTTGGAGATTTCAAGTCTCGACGCGTCTGCGCAAGCATTTATTCTTTTAAGTTGGATGATGAGGATGAGATGATGCACATGACAAAACATCCATTGTCAATCACAAAAGATAGTGCCACCGCGTTTATAAATTAAACATCATTACAGCTGAAAGTCAGATTTGTCACCGCTTTTATAAATTAAACATCATTACAGCTGAAAGTCAGATTTGTCAATGACGTCAAGGAGAACAAGCATCTATGAGACCCAAGAAATATCTTAATGAATGAATGCTTTAAAAGAAAAGTAAAGGCCCACACAGCTCAGCAAACATCATTACAGTTTGTGAAATGGACGACAGACTAGGCAGTTATCATAATTTGCATGAAAATGGTATTTCAATCTTTTTCTACGATGCTCCTGCTACACTTTTTCTAGAAACATTTTATGAGTATTATATATCAAGCATTTGTAAAAGATTAATAGTAAAAACAAAAGTGTTTTGACGTTATTCTATTACACTAGAAGGGACAAATTCTAATAATAATAAAGGTGTCAAGATAAATATTTAATTTAAGTATACCCAACTAAAACGAATAGGAGGGGGAGACGGATCACCCTATTGATAAACCACCCAAGGGGAAGGTTTAGTGGAGGAGGATGGAGGACCTTCCAACGGTCCTTTAATTTCGAGTTAGAGATAGAGGTAGAGGCAATGGGACACGACTTTGGTTGTGTGAGCAGTTCCGCCTCTTGGGGGTCGAAGGTGGCATCCTCTATGAAGAGCCATTGGGTAGAACTTTGCTCATGGTACAAGGTGCACTTCTCTAGTGATAAAGAAGGTCTTGGAGAAGTTGAAATTCTAGTGCCACCTTCTTCCCCTATACATGGATGAAAAGTATGTCAAGGTAAGCACATGGATTTTCTTATTAGGAGAAAAATAATGTAATCAATAGCCTTGGCATTAAAAATAACATTATTTATAGACTTCAAGAGTTGGAACAAATAGAAGCTCTACAAAAATTTCATATTCTAGCATTATAAGTTGGCCAAGAGGCAGTATCCCCAAACAAAGCAATTCTCTAGGAAAAGAATCAAGGCAAAGAAAGGCTATGAATCCATTTCCAAGCATCTTATGATCTAGGGCAAGTTTAGAACAAATACTTGAAGGTTTCCATTACATGAATTTAAGTAGGATATCTTGAATGAGCAAGTCCAATATGCAGTAATCTTTCTTTGAGAGGAAGTCCTTGGTAGACCAAACACCATAAAATGAGCAATTTTGGGCTTTAGTCTAGAATGCCAAACATGTTTAAGCCTACTAAGCTAGGTTTGAGGGGAGGAATTCAATCCCCACCACCTATTGATCTTATAAAGGGTAGGAGAAAATGAGTTGAGGATCTTGTAAAGAAGCCCATGAGTGTAATTTTCAAACATAGAGTCAAAATTTCATTACCAATCCTTCCACCAAACTAAAGGAGGCTAAAACCCCCAACACGTGAAGCATAACATCATGAACAAGTTCTTGAATATGAAGGATAGAAGGAAGATCAACATTAGAAAGCTAGAATTTTCATTACAAACTAGGTCACAAGGTCTAGTTTGTAAATGAGGCTAAATTTTTAATGGTATGAATACCTTTGCAATAAATCCAAAGAACTTTGATTCTAGGCATTTCCACCAAAGGAAAATTGAATATTTTTATAGTTAGAGACCACCAAGGGCTCTAGTTTTTGAAAGAAAGGCCAATTCTAAAACCATCTCCAACCCATTTGAGAAGAGGCCTAACTCCCTCAAAGGCCTTCCAAATAATCTGAACTACAAAAGAACCTTTAATATTGACACAGGCATTGGTGACAACAAGAGTGTGGAGGTCAATGTCACTAACATATTTTACTAAAAGGTGAACTCAAGGCAATATGATGCCTAGGAAGAATTTTCTAGGTCTCTGAGCCATTCATTTCTTGAATCACCCACTTAGAAAAAAGTGCAATGCTTTGTCTCTAAACATCAGTAGTGCCCATGTTGCCTTTATCTTGGTGGATAACAATTGACCCATGCCACTTTGAGTAATCCTCTAGTATGCTTGGTAAGCTTATCATAAGAAACTTTAGATAGGGCCAAACAAGAAGAGTAGTAAATATTGCTGCTAACATTTTAGTGCAAATTTACAATCAACCACCAAAGAAAGGGGCCTCTAAGACATGAAGGGCATCTTATTTTCAAATCTTTGTATGGCCTAATCCAACAAAATGGAGGGTGAGCTATTGGAAGCAAAGGGGATGCTAATAAATTTAGACATCCCCCCTTTGCCTATCCATTTCCATGTAATATCCTTTAGCTAATCAAGTTACGATAAAACATTTTGTTTCCAACATTGAGTTTTATTCCATTGAAGAATCGACCTAGAAGCCTTGTAAAGGTGTCAAAGTAGGCCATGGATTCTTAAAGTGTGATTCTTTGCAAGCACAAGGAAAGAATCATTGATGAAATGCCTATTGTTAAGATGTTGAGACATGTAAGGGACTCAAATCCTTGTCACCAACCCCTATGAATCCTTATTGGCAATAAGGTAGGCAAAATCTTCTATGACTAATATATAAAGTGAAGGGGCTAGTGGACAAGATCCTATGAAGAGCCCAAAGTTGTATGGGATTTTTCCATTGATAGAGAGGCAAGCTAAAGCATTAGAAAAAAGGGTTTGAACAAAGCAATGAAATAACCCAAAATTTGAGATCTTTAAGTATGGCTATTATAAAAGGCCACTAAATATAATCATATCCTTTCTCAAAATCAATCCTGAGGAAGAGAATGTGTTGCTGAGAATCCATAACCCATTCCATTCTTTCACGAGTCACAATAATGTTATTCAAAATAAAGCAACTTTTGATGAACTTTGTTTTCTCTAGTCACATAATGGAGGGAAGTAGGTGGTAGATACACAAGGCTAAGGGTTTGGCCAAGATCTCTTAAGATACATTGAACAAGGTGATGGGTCACCAATTGGTGATAGATTTGGGTCCCTAGCCTTAGGAATGAATTTGATGTTTTCCAAGTTGATATCACTTCCCAAGGGTTTATTACAAAGAGCTTCTTGGTAGACATTAAGTAGGTTTGGACTAGTCAATACCACATAGCCTTGAAGAATTTCATAAGGAAATCCATCTAGGAAAATGGCTTTCTCATTGGTCATTTGCATAAATGCAACATGAATCTCATCAAGTGTGAGAAGAGCATTACAAGCAACTTGAGCAAAATAATTTAGCTTGGAAGGGACAATGTCCAAGCACTATTGTAAAGCTTGAGGATGTTACACAATCTCCTCTTGGGCTTGAAAAAACAACTTGTGATGGTTGAAGAAAGTTTGGGATATCTCTAGGAGGATAGTGAGTCATTCATTAGTGGATGGGATAGTCTTAATTTAAGTTTTGGTTTTCTTGAGGAAAATGGATTTGAAAAAACCTTTGGAGGATTTATGCTTGGCTTTGATCCAATAAAGGTGGGATCTAATCTAGCCGCCTTTGGCTTGGTGACATTAAATGACATTAAGCTTATGCTTTAGTTGTGTATCTATCTTTGGAGTTGGAGATTAAAGGGATTGCTTTCCAATTGAGTGGAAACCCTCACAAATTATTTGGTAGTGCTATTATTGCCTCAATCATATTATTACCACCTTCTTACCAAATCATCATAAAAAGGTGGTAGTGTGAGCAATCATGATATTCCACCACTCAATGCAGTTAGAAGCAAGTGACAAAGATAGCTCAATGTTCCACACATACATGATGAGCTAGATAGACCCTTTATGAGAAAATAGTGGTGCTTTTAAGAAGAATTAGGTGCTCAATATTTTCAAGGGCCAATCATCCAATGCAAGTTGAAAAGTGATGGGATAGTGATCAAACAAAATGATGTTTAAATGTAATTTCACCAATCACCCACTATTAAAAGAAGGTGGAACATGTGTTGCTAAAAAACAACGACTTAATCCAATTGATTGAGGACCTTGTCTAAACCTACTTGGAGGTTAGACCACATAAAAGTTGACAAATAGAGGGAACTATTATAGTAATAACATCAAACTTAATGTACATATTTTATTGTTCATATAAAAACCAATATATAAATCAAATGGAGAACACATAAATAAAAAAACCATAGTAAATCATCACATGAAATTAGATGTACATGGAGAAACCATTGCAGGCAATGACTCCACCATCAAAGAGATGCTCAAGTATGTATTGATCTATGAGAAAAAATGTCCATAATCAACACATTATCTCCCTTCAATCCAACAACATTCTAGTAACACCTATGTGCTTGCGAAATAACCATACATACCACTATCCCAAGGCTCCACTATATAAAACAATTGGAAACAAGAAACCATAAATGGTTTACAAAATAAGGGGTCAATACCATGGGCTTAAAACTAAGCACCCATCACCTCCATACGAAAATCTAATGGACCACTCCACTTGGCCAACCTCCCATAATAGAATGTAATTCCTCTTACACCACTTACATGTCATAAATCTCATCATAATGGTCAAATTCCATCATTAAGCCCACTTTTCTAATTTTAGGTGCTCCACATTGGTAAATTAATGCTATCATAACCCATGATGAGAAAGATGCCCCATAACTCTCGTTTGACTTCTTTTGTAACTTCGGTCATTAGTACCATTACAAATACATGTAGAGAATAAAATAATAATAAATAATTATCTCCACACACATAAGGGCATCCACTTTCACTTTCTCGATGTTCGTTCGAGTGCATACATTATTTGTCATCTACAATTAAATCAAGACTTTAGAATTGCAAGGTGAGTGGAACTTATAATCCTAGCATTCTCCCACTTGACATTTAAATTGCAATTACACAAATGAAAAACATAAAATAAATCAAAAATAGCATCCAAGGCCCATGGCCTTCGTACACCAAGAGAACTTCTCTATGCTCACTAGTTTTGTAAGGAAATCTATAACATTATCTTGTGTCAACTTTCTACAACATGATGTTAGCATTCTCTACCATCTCATGCATAAAATGATATTGAATGTCAACATGCTTAGTACAAGCATGGTACATGAGGTTCTTGGCCAAAAAAAAGCACTTTTATTGTCACAATTGATTCTAACCACCTTGCAGTAAAAACCAATACTTGAACACAATCTCTATAATCATACCACCTCCTTAGAGGCATGTGTAGTAGCCATATACTTTTCTTTGGTGGTGGACAAAGCAACCATGGGCTACCTCTCACTCATCCAACTCTACACTACTAAACAAAAAGAAAACATAGCCGCTAGTTGACCTTCAACCGTCCAAGTTGACTACTCAATCTACATCCAAAAAGCCTTGCATGTCTAATGTCTTATCCACATCATTAGTACCATGATAACATAAATAGTAATTAGATGTCCCTCGCAAATATCTGAATACCCTCTTAACATAAGTCCAATGCTCCTTAGCAATATTAGAGATAAACCTACTCAAAACTCCGACTACTTGGGCAATATCTAGTATAGTGAAAATTGTTGCATACTGTAGACACTTAAATATTACCATGTCCTAACATCACACTAATTACATCTCACATTCCCACATCATCAAATTAATTAAATAAATCATATCATTCTTCTAATAATATAATATAAATTATATTTATTTAATTATTTAACCTAACACCCCTGTCTAACGTTTCAATGTTAATTAATTAAATAGATTTACCACCAACATTCTTCCATGGATTAATATTTATTTAATCGATCCAAATCCCCCCTCATCATTGCAATTAGTTAAACAAACCAAATTTAACAAATTAATCTTGCACATTCCTCCACCACATTATTTAAAAATAAATAAAATCTTTTTCCACTAAAATCTAAAAGTTAAACTAACTTCAAATCCACATGGTCATCCATTTCCTTTCTTCATATTTTAATCCTATCCATTCACATAAGGATAACCCTAACCTTGCACATTCTACCACAACTTTATTTTAAATAAAATCAATTTGTACAAGGCTCAAAATAATACTTTTTTGATCTCCACCCTCCACTCAAAATAAGGTAATCTCCACCATCAATCTTCCTCAATCCTTATCTTATTCACTTTCACCCATCTCAAGCCTCCACTTGTGAGTATCTTCCTTCCACGTGCAAATGGATCAATCATAGCCCTCCATCATTAACTTCCCTTGAAAGCTAATGAATCTCCACTATCCAATCTAAGATTAAATCCAAATTGTTCACATTCTTAGCTAAAAATATATAATGAGACCCTCTCAAAAACTTATCAAGCATAAAGGTGGAAGAAAGAAAGGTAATGTTGCAGGATTATTGAGCAACCAAATTCCTCTTCTCAACAAAAACAGATCTTGAGCACATCCAAGACATCAACAGTGTGTTGGTGAGAAGTTTATTGCCTTTTCATTATTGTTTTACATTATTTTTCTCAATCAGAGGTGTAACTTAGATTTGAGATAGGTTCTTTGTTTTCATTGCATTATTCCTTATTTAGATCTTATTTTAGCATACATATTTTGGCACACTTGGTGGGACTTTGTTCCTTATCTAATACTTTATTTTGGTAGGATTTTCCTATCTTGATCTTGTAGGTTCTTACTCTTTTTTTAGGAGAGATTTGGTCATGAAGTTTTGATGGGGGCATCCTATGGAAAAATAGACCCCATGCTTGAGTCCAGAAGGCTAAAAACTAAAAAGGCTTGATAGTAAACATTATAGAGTTTGCTTGCAGTCCTTGGTAGAGATTTTGTAAGACCATCCCTATTTTCTACTATATAGATTCTATATAGTCCATATAGTCACATGATTCGTACATACCATACTTCTTACATAGGCATTATACCATCATTTGTTCTCTTTCACTAGATTTTGTTCTCTACCACTAGATTTATTTATTTTTTAAATAAAAAAATATTTTTAATAAATTTTGTTTTCTTGTGGTCCTACCAATGCCCTATACAAGCTCGTACCTTGTACCCTGCAATCCAATTCCTACCATTGTGTAGGAATTTTAAGGGTTTGGGCATGCCAAAGTTTTAATTTTAAAATTTAATTTTAAGTGTTAATCACTTTACCTAGCCTTGGCATTAGAAGCTTCACTCCCTCTACCACCTCTTCTAGTGCCCCTTCAATACTGCCACCACCTCCAAACTCCTTTGCAGTCACCACCACACTCCTCTACCACAATGACTCCTCAATGATATTCCATAGCTCAACTTGTTGACCACCAAGTTGGTACCCTCTAGCCACTAGGTTACCACCTATTAGCTGCTAGGTCACCGTCTACTTGTCGGCCACATGAGCTACTAGCCTTCCACTAGGGACCCCAGACCTCTCTCCATTGCAAATTTTTATCCAAGAAGGCTAACTTCAAAAGGAATTTTCTCAGCCATACGAATGTCTTTTTTTGAGCATGTTATTGAAATAGGGTATAATTTCATGATCTTCATAGTGATATTATTTATTTTTTCTTAAGGATCATATTTTTATAGAAATTACATTTTTTTCTCTTAGATGTTGTGTAGTCACAATTTTTAGAGACTCAAAGCCTTATAAATTTTACAAATGAATGCAGATTTGTGTGCTACTTTTTAAGTTTATATTTTTTTGAGTACTATGCAGTGGTGTAGTTTATTTGTGCTTTTTTTACTTTAATTTTTTGGGTGTAGCCATCATCATATCATGACAACCTAATTTCACAACTTTCTAACATTAGTTTTGCAAGTTGTGTTTTATAGTTTTTGGCTTTTTATTAACCTCTTTTCTTGTAGGTTTGCTAGTCCAAGATTAAAAAATATCATAAACTACTAACTTGTGGTGCTTGTAGGTCCACATGTCAAAGGAAACTCTTGAAACTTTATATTTTCTTTCACATTTTGTTTTAAGGGTTAATGAACATTACTTGTTTGGCTTGTGTGTAAAGTAGGTGTGTATGATCTTCTATCAAATTGCAAGGTGACCTTGAGAATCAAAAGTGCCTTCTTTCACATTCATCTCCACATCTTCCATATTTTTGTTTTAAAGTTAACAAGCATTGTGCATTTTTCTTTTGTTTAAAGTGAGTGTGTATGTTCTTTTCTTGCACCACAAGGTGAACTTGAGAATAAAAACATTCTCTTTTCACTTTTTGTCTCTCAAAAGACTAGATCACATATGCTTTTTCATCACATTGCAAGGTGATCTTAGAAATTAGAAAGAGCCATACTCTTTATTTATTTTTAAAGGGTTAGATGAATTGGATTTCATTACTAAACATCGGCTCCAACCCTATGTTTTGGTGAGGTTTAGAAATTCCAAGGAGTTATAATTTCAGGTGAAGTTGGTATCTTCTTTATAGTTTGCTAAGTGAAGGACAAGGTGGGTTACCCTTTCAAGCCAAGACAATAAACAACACCCTTGTCACATGAATTTTGGCCTCCTATATTGCAAGGGATATTGAGGACTCCCTTAGTAAGCCATTGTTCAACCTAGCATATGAATTTTTCATCCATTCATAACTTATGGTGCAATGGTAAGGAGTTATCCCTAGGAAGTTACTCACACCATGCCTTTGGAACCAAAATAGTAGTCCATAGACAAATTACCATGGTTAGTGCTTTGAGATCATGGACAAATACTATTTCTGACCAAGTCAAGGTATATTTGTGATCTCATAAGACAAACACTCCTACTTGAATAATTGTGTTGTTCTTATGTTTATCTTATTTACACCTTGTGTTAAACTCATCAAAGCATCCAAAAATCCAAATGAAGTAAAAAAAATCCTCAAAAGCCAAAGTTTTGAAAATCTAACAAATCCAAAGTCTTTAAAATCCAAAATCCTCAATCCAAGTGCATTCAATGGTTCCAAATGCCAAGTCTTGAATCCAAATCAACCAAAAATCCCAAACCAACCCATCTATGATCCTAGATCTTAGAAATCAAACAAAATCCAAAACCCAACCAATCTCTAATTTCCACAAATCTAAACATCTAAAATTCAATCAAATTGACTCAATCTCCAAATAAAATCACCCCAATCAAACTCAACTAAAATCTAAAAATTAATCCACCTAAGATCCTAGATCTTATAAGTCCATCTAAAATCCCAAATCTCACACCATCCAAAAGTATCAAAGGTCCTAAATCAAACCAAAGTTCAAATCCCCCAATCAAACCAATCCCCAAATCAAATCATCACAAACCAATTCAACCCAAATCCAACATCCCAAAATTAAAAAATCTCTCCAAATCTCAAAAGTCCTAAATCTAACCCAAATTGAATATGGACCAAAATCAAAAAATCTTTCCAAATCTCAAACTTTCCAAAAATCCAAACATCCAAAATCCAATAAACTCAACTCAATCCCAAAATCAACCCATTTAAGGACCTAGATCCTTTAAAATTAATTCAAATTCAAATCCAACATCAAGCTACCCAAGATCCTAGATCTTACCCAAACCAATCAAAACCAAACCCAACATTCCAAATCAATCCAAAATCAAGTTACCAAAGCCAATCAAAATCATGCCAACAATCAAAACCAATCCAAGTTCTCATCAATCCCAAAATCCTCACATCAAAACATCACTTTTATGCCCCCAAAAATTTGACTTCAAGCGAAGTTGAACATGATACATTTAATGAAAGCAACTCCTTCCTCTTTTGATAAGGTTTGGCTCAAAATTCACACATTGGGAAAACATCTCACCAAGGATTCCCCAATAATGTTATTGAAGATGGGATTCTCCACAATCAAAGTGAATACTCTCAAGAGTATAGAGACTTCCTTATCTCTAACAAAAATCATGCCTTGGTTGACAAATTCATAGATCACAGCAAAGACATCTTGCTTAAACATCTTATTGAATTAAGAGCTAAGCTCCCCCCAACTACAATTTGGAGAACCTCAAAAATATCATAAGTCTTGAGTCATCTGCTCAAGACTATTACAATCCTTTGGCCCAAGGAGCCAATCCATCAAATTATGATCCCACCAATTTCCACATTTACCAAACTAATGATGATGGTGCTCAATTGCACCCTATCATTATAAACACCACATTATCAAATGATTCACACAGTCAAGATAAGCCACAACCTTATTCACTTAAATTTTTTCATGCCTATCAATCCACCCAACAAAATCAACCTCTCCAATCACATCAATTTCCCCAATCCAATCAAAATTCCCATCCTAATCAATCTATCCAATCAATCCCCAACATCTAAAATCAACCTTAACAAATAAATAAAACAAATTAAACTATCCCAAGTCAAACCCTCCCAAACCAATCCATCCCTAATCAAGTTATTCCCAATCATCAAGCCTACTAATCAAACCAAAAACCTTTGAATGAATTCCTCCATCAACCTATCTAACCAACTCAAACATTTCAACCCCATACATCAAATTCATTCCACCTCCACCCCTTAACAACCCCTTTGATCAAGACTAGAAAGACATGAAAATTTCCATCAAATGATTGCACCTAGGGAAATCAAATCAAAATTGACAATAGAAGTTTGAATAACTATGTCCCTACCCTATCTATAAAACTATATCACAAAACCCCTTTTCTCCTCATTTCAACATTATAAAACTTGACAAATACAAAGGAAAGGGTGATCCTTGAGATCATGTAAAATATTTTTTCATGAAATGCCAATAGGTGGCTTATGATGATATTTACTAGGTGATGCTTTTTCCTCACATTTTTAGAGATTAAGCCTCAGAATGGTTCCTACACCTTCTTGAAGTCTCCATCACTACTTTTGTTGACTTGGTAGAAAAGTTTGTAAAACACTTTTATTACAATGTCAAAGATGAACTCGCTATGATAGAGCTTTGTAATTCCAAGCCATGCAATGGGGAACCTTCTCTTCCTTCCTACATTAATGGAGAAACATTGCAATTAGATTCCCATGGCCTATTCCCGAGAAGCAACTACTCTATACTTTTGTTACAAACTTAAAATAGGAAATGACCTTTTACCTCTGAGTGCATTGCATGATCTCATTTGATGAAATTATTGAGAAGGGGGTGCACATTGAAAAATCCCTATTTTCTAAAGGCTTGATAAAATATTCTCCAAAGATTATAGTCAAATTTAATAAACCTAAGTTCTAAGCTAAGACAAAAAATATAGATGGTGATAGGTTCATCAGCTCTAAACATGTGTAAAACGTGTGACCTAGGAAAACATGCAATAGGTGTAGAACATAAAATGTCCTACAAATATCACCATCCCATCTAGCTAACCTAAATAAAGCTACAAAAAATATTAATACACATCCTTGGGGGAACCCCTCAAGGTTGTCTTCCACAAGCTCATCAAAGAAAATATGGTAACGTGCCCACTCACCAAACCATTTGATGATGCCAAACCCAAGCCCACATGGTTCAAAGAAAATAAATATTGTGATTATCACAAAATTAAGGGTTGTGCCACCAACAATGTATGAAACTCAAAAACTACATCTAGGACCTCATTGATAGAGGCAATACTGAAATAGATGGGAACACATCACTTTTGTCTAATAAATAGATGGGGATATACGAAGATCCCTTTCCAAAGCATGATCAATCGCATCCTTCAACATCCAAACAAGGCCACAACTAAGATCACCATGTCCACAACATCCATTACAACAAAGCTTCACTCTCCTATGACTCCATCATAGGACATGTCGACCAAGACAACACGTAAGTTACAAATTTATCAAAATCAAATCATAAAATTGTTCCGTCACCACGAGGCATGGTTGGGTCACCATCTAGGGATCTTCTTCATCTACATCAGTAAGCCAATACAACCTTATTAAACATCTTGAGAAGACTCTAGCTCAGATATCCATCTAGGAGCTTTTCGAAACATCTAATGTTCATAGAGATGTATTTAGCCACATCTTACACGAGTCGAGAGTCCCGAATGAAATTGAACCTAATCAATTCCAAGATCTTGTGGGACATTTTTTCTTTAACTAATGACTTTCTTTTAGCCAAAACAATATGCCATCCATCGATCCATCCCATAACTTACCATTGCACATTGAAGCCTTCCTCTCCAAACATAAATTCAAGAGAGTGCTACTAGATAATGGATCTACCTTAAAGCTTTGTACCTTGAGACTGGTAAGATAGTTGGGCTATTCTGCTAAAGACCTAGAATCATGAATGATCACTATAAAGGCTTATGATAATGTAGAACATGATTCAAAAGGCACCAAATGTTTTCCTACCCATTCAAGTGGGACCCATACTACAACAAACTATGTGTCATATTATTGATCTTGACTTACCTTATAACATTCGCTTGGGCCGATCATAGATCCATGCCATGTAGGTGGTTCCATCCACCTACCATCAATGCTTAAAGTTCCCTCATGAAGGCATGGAAGTTACTATTCTCACCGGTCCTCACCCCTTTCAATATTACAAAATGTTGGAAGGCCCCTATCACATGGAAAATCATTATCCTAGCATATGTAGAAGTTGTCATCCATTCCAAAATAGAATAATCATCCTCTTATATTGATCCTAATGATCTCTCATCCACATCCACTGATCAACCTTCCAAAACCCAAGTCAAGGTCACCTACAAAGGCTATGGAGAATATGAGCTACACAACACCTTCCATCTAGGCAAGATCTCTCTATCCTCATGGTCTCATGGTTGACCTAATCCATGTCCAAGAAAAACACAAAACACCCTATAGTTTGGTACCACAACTTTTGTGCAACATGGATTTATTACCGATAAAGACATTGAAGGTTCAACTAGCTCCTAGATTTATAAAAATGAAGAATCTGCATCATGTTTCCTAAAAGAGGAATATCCTGATGCTCTCCATATGTGCAAAAATATGAACTACAAGGGTAAAGGTCTCAGGCTCCACAAGTAAGGTATCTTTGACCCTATTCATGTGAAGGTAAACATCAAAACTCAAAGGTTGGGATGTTGGAGTCCAGGACAACACTGAGAGGGGTGAATTAGTGTTGTATAAATTTTAACTTTTTGCAAACTTTATCTTTCCAAGACAAATAGAGATGAGGACATTAATAATTTGTTGAGTTTATATGCACAAGACTTATAATAAAGAATGTAAACAAAAACTCATGATAAATGATTAATATGCACACACAGATGAAATCAATGAGAAGCATGACACAAGCTTTTTACCAAGTGGAAAATCCTCAGGGGTAGAAAAACCACTCATGAAGTGTCTCATTGGCTTAACTTTCAAAACTTCTTACAAAGCCTCACTAGTTGAATATTATGTCTCACAATTGAGAGGTCTCAATGACCTACAAGCCTCACTAGTATACTGTACGTCACTGGCAACAATGTTTAGAAGCACCAACTTCAATGAGCACCAACCCCTAATACATACTCAAATTAAAACCAAGAATTCAGAGGGTTTCTCTGTTTCAATACAAATCACTTCTTCTTTAACATGTGTCTGTCATATAACCATACTTCTCTTCAACTCAAATCACATACAAAACTTATCATCTGTATTTTCTCTTCAATAGGATATTCAAAATATATTCAACCCTGTATGCTGATCCACTCAACAACAACACACACACTAAAAAAAAGCAATGCACCTGAAACATCATTATATAAAATTTGAATGTCCTTTCACCTTCAAAACAAACTTTCATTGCCTATAAGAGAAAATAAAATCTTTCCATATTCCATTTTTATTTTCTCTATATAACTTTTCATATCTTTGTGTGAACTTGAAAAACCCCTTCAATCTTTTCATCTTCTCCTTCAATATGCAAAGAAACTTCAATGAAAAAACAATCTTTTCATCTTCTCCACAATATCATAAATGACATTCTTTACATCATATCTTCAATCTACAAAAAAAATCATCTTCAATAAAAAGTTAATTCCAATATCCTCTCTGCACACAAAAAATCTTCTTCAAAAAAATCACTCCACCATTTGAAAAATAACCTTTGATATTAAACTTGTTCATCTTCTCCAAAATGATATCCATAAAATCTTCAATTCATTTTGCCCCTTAAAAAATTTCTCAATAACACTTCAATAACCCTTTAATTTCATCTTCTCCTGCATAGAAAATTTTCCAATAATTTCCTTCAAAATAAAAAATAGCTCCCATAAAAATTTCAACTCCTTTTATCTTCCTTGCTCTCTGCAAATATCTACATAAAAAAAAAACATTCTTCTGCCTTGTTTAACTTCATAAATTTATTTTCCCTTAAAAAATATTATCTTATGAAATTCTCCTCCTTTTTCTTTTAATATCTCAAAAATTGCCTTTTTGAAACAATAAAAAAAATTCACACTAGTCATAAAATCTATGACGTCCTTTTTAAATCTTCATTTATCTTCTTAAAAAATCTTCCAAAAAGATTCCTTAAAAATCTCATAGTCTTCATATAATTTGATCTCATAGGAAGATGCCTTTTAGAAGGCAAATAAAATAGAAGATAAAAGATTTCTAAATTTAAAAGCTATTCACGTTCAAGGAGGATTTAAATAATGCTATTGATTTTTTTTTTAAAAGAAGTCTGATCCATATAAAGAACCTTAAGAACCGGTCACCTTTAGTGACTTAACCTGCAAGCTTAGGTCAACATTTAAATAAAACAAAAAGTGTTCTTTTGTAAATACATTCTAGGTTATAGTAAAGTCTTTAGGATTTTAATAACCTTTCAAACCATTGTAGGTATATGAAGCTTGAATAATTATAAACTTTAGTTTGATAACCAGTATTTATTTAAATCAAGGTTCTGCTCTATCACTCATCTATTAACTACCACCAAGACATGAACATTATTGCATACATAGACATTAGCTACAACTTTTGGCCTGCAAGTGATCATTCTACAAGACTTACTTCATCAACATCAACAAGATTATACTAAGCATCAATACACTTCATAACAACATGAATGAGAATGAGTAACACCAAGTCCTGATAATCACCATGAATGGATACCAAGCATTATGAAGCACCTGCATAACAACTATCTTTGCATCAACAACTCAACACCTTTTTGACATCAAGACAATCAATCTCCATCATGGGATACATACCACATGATGCATATTTCTAGTGAATTGAATGACACTTCCACAGTTGTGGGGGAAACCTCTTCTAATATTGAAAACATCCATCAATAAATCAAACTTTGCCATCACCAATCTTTTCCATGAAACTACCATTTGCACTATCAACCTTGAAATCACATATCTTGAACTCATAGATTGGGACAAACAAGATACTCTATCTTTATACACATTTTAGAATGATGAGGCTATCACATAATTCATCGAGCTTGAGATGAAATCCTAGCAGGGGATCACAAGAAGGGATTTGAAATCAATATAGATGCCACAACATACTTTGGGAAGCAGGTCGAGTTCCTTAGTCCTAAAAAATTAAAAGATCAAAAATATCCAAAAAATTTAAAAACTAAAAAGCAAAAAATCAAAGTCCCCTAGTGAAAACCTCATTGCGGTGCTATCAGACATAGAAAAAGAAAAAGAAAATAATGATGTGTCTATTGATGAAAAAATTTATGAGACATTGATAGAGGAGGAACTCGAATTGCCCTTGGCATCTCTACAATGGTAGGATAAATCTACAATCTTTATTGAGGAGACCTTATAAATAAACCTTGGTACTAAAGATAATGAAAAATTCATTCACATTACAACCACCTTAGAATTATAAGAAAAGGAGACTATCATCACTATACTCAAGGGAGATACATACATTTTTGCTTGGTCGTATGTTGATATCCCTGGGTTAGGCCCTTCCCTAGTGGTCCATCATCTTATGATACATCCTGATGCCAATCTGGTTAAGAAAAACTCAAAAAAATACATCCTAAGATCGCCCTCTTAGTTAAGAAGGAGTTGCAAAAGCTTTTGAAAGTTGGCTTCATTTGACCAATTGACTACCTTGAATGGATATCAAATGTCATTCCTATGAACAAGAATCTAAAAGGTATCCACATATGCACATACTTTAGATATATTAATTAACAAGACATGCCCAAAGGATGATTTTCCCTTGCCTAATATTGGCATGCTAGTTGATCTCACTGTAAATTATGAAATGTTATCCCTCATGGACGGTTTATCTAGATATAATCAAATTCAAATTGCTCCTAAATATTAGTATAACTCCTTGGGGCACTCTTTGTTATCAAGTTATGCCATTTGGATTAAATAATGTTGGGGGCAACCTATTAAAACACCATGACCATAATATTTCATGACATGTCACATGACATTATGGAAGACCATACAGATGATCTATTAGGAAATCAAAAAGTAGAGTAGACACTTGCAAATCCTCCAACACATCTTACATTGGTTAAGAGAGTACAAGGTTCACCTTAATCCAAAGAAATGTGTGTTTGGAGTGACATTAAGGAAGCTATTATGTTTCTTTGTCTCCAAATGAGGTATAGAGGTGGATCTCACCAAAGTCAAATCAATCATAGAGATGCCCCCTAACAGAATCTCAAACAACTTTATAGCCTCCAAGGTAAGATTCAAGCCATCCAAACATTCATTGCTCAACTTAAAGATAAATGTCAACCATTTTCAAACCTACTCAAGAAAAACATAGGCTATCATTGGGACAAGTTTTATCAAAAGGATTTTGATTAGATTAATAAATATCTTGCTACCCCACCCATTCTCATGGAACCTACATCAAACAATCTGTTTATACTCTACATCTCTACTACCCTGATCGCCTTGGGGCACTCTTAGCACAACAAGACAAACATGGCCATGAAAGAGCAATATACTACATTAGTAGGACCTTGGTTTCTTATGAAATAAACTATACACCCATAGAACAAGCATGTTTTTCCATTGGCTTCTCATCACAAAAACTAAGACACTACATGTTAAATCACTAAACCTATCTTATTTAAAAAATTGATCCCCTCAATCTCATATCAATGGCATCATTGATAGGAAGAATGGATAAATGGGTTATATTTCTTAGTGCATTTGATATCAAATATTTTGATGGAAAGGTATTCAAAGGATCTAGATCATGGTAGATCAGTTGGCCGATGCACCATTTGTAGATACCCAACCTCTCAACATGGATTTATTAGATGAGCCCATCCTTGCTCTTGAAGAAACTCCTAGATGGAAGCTCTATTTTGATGGATCCTTCACTAATCATGGCTCAGGGGAAGGCATACTGTTCCTCACATCACAAGGAGATCTCATTCCCAAATATTTTAGACTTAGTTTTCCTTAAACCAATAATATTTTAGAATATGAAGCCTTGCTTTCTATTCTCAAAACTACCATGTAATGGAACATACAACATCTATTAGTCTTTGGTGATTCCAAATTGGTCATCAAATAGGTGAATAACAAGTATCAAACCAAGGATAAGAAGCTCATCCACTACAAATGAATGGTTAACAACTTCAAGTAGTACTTCACCCACATTTAGTTTGAGCAAGTTCATCACCTTATTAATCACATGGCTAATGCAATGGCCACCATTAGATCTCTCCTAGAGATGCAAAAAACAAAATGTGAGTTCATGGTTGAGTAGCTCTTGATATCTACATACGACATCTCTAAAGCAAAAATGATATGCGAGATTGTTGGTCCCAATTTCATATGGTATCATGAGGTCCACACCTTATGTGAACAATTCCACATCAAAAATCATTGGTCCACTTCCTACTACCCATAAGGTAATGGTCAAGAAAAGCCATCTAAGAAAACCCGAATCAAAATCCACAAGAATATTATCAATGATGTTGGCCATGATTGTAATCTCCAACTCAATCCTGCCTTATGGGCTATTGTACTAGCATTTGTACACCCACAGGTGCTACCCCTTACTCCTTGGTCTTTAGAGCAAAAGCCATCTTGCCAATTGAGATCAAACTACTAGCTTTGTGCATCTCTTTGCACAAGCTGATCGATGACAAAGAATATAGAGTTGCATTGTTGCATGAGCTTAAATTTCTTGATGAAAGGTGCCTTAATGCCTTGAATCATTTGAGAGCCTATCAAAATTGGCTTTGCCCCAAATACAACAAAAAGATAATGAGTAAAGAGTTTGAGGTCGATGACCTTATCCTTAAGGAGAATCAGGGAAACACCAATTAGGATGATGAAAAAAAAGGTTAATTTGAACCTAATTGGTTGGGCCCTTATGTCATCAGTGCAAAATATGGAGTAGATCGTATCAACTGGACACAATAGATAGTCATGAGCTAGAAGAGCCCAAGAAATATCTTGCATCTCATGCACTTCCATGCCTAATGTCATGCAAAATATGTAGTTCTACTAACAAATTGGACATGTATAAGTTGAAACCCTATATGACCTTTTGACACTTGCAAAATCTTGAAAGAACAAAGATGAAAAACCATTTTTACATCTTACATCATATTAGTTATAGCATTTAAGATTCATGCAACTTGCAACCCATCAGGACCCATAAGGTTTATTTACAAATTGTGGCATTAAACACAAGAAAGTATAGAAATCCCTCAAAATCCACCTTGAGTTGAGTCTAGGACGAGCTGGTATGAGAAAAACATGTTTTCTTTCTAGAATGGGTAGTATGGCACTTGCATGTGTACTATGGGTGGCGAGGTTTTCAACTGAAACATTAATGGTAATTGATTCATCTTTTTCATCCTCTATTTAAATTTGCATATGGATCCTTGCCCTTGGGACGAGTAACAAATATTTGGTAGGACAATTGTGTTTTTATAGTTACAAGTGGTCAAATTTGGACATTAATGGCATCCTTAGAAGTTCAGGGGAGTGGGTAAGGCTTTTGGGAGATTTGTTAGAAATTCAATGTGGAAGTGGAGGTTGGGCATGGACATGTCCATTGGAAGATAGAAAATCTGCAAGGAAAGATGTGGACGTAAACAAGGAAATGCAGGGAAGTGATAATTGGAAGGATAGAGGAAAGAGTGGAAGAACTCCATGAGTCCATGGAAGATCCACAAAAGTGAACTTAAATGAGCGTGGAAAATTGGACATTCGGAAGTGACTTGCATGTTTGGAAGTCAAGAAGAATCCTGCAAGGGTGAAAATGGAAGGATATGAATGTTTTGGGAATGCAGGGGAAATGTAGAGTCTAACCAAACATTTAGACTTTGGATCCAATGTGGAAGACAAAAGAAGTTCATAGGAAACCCACAAGTCTTCACGAGTACGAAAATGGAAGGAAGTGGGAGAAAGGAGTTTGTGGGATTGGGAGGGAAGTTTGAATATTTTCAAATATAATTATAAAATAGATATATAATGTATTATCAATATTCACACTATATTAATTTAAAATAAAAAAATAATATTATTGTTAAATAAATGTTAACATCAATATTTCAGATTACACTCAATAATTTATCATTCAAATAATAAAAAAAATTATAAATATTATGAAATTAAGAACATATAAATATAATTTTAAATGTCAAAATAAATTTATCTTTAAAATACGCATAAAAAGTTAAAAGAAATATAATATAGAGTAGAATAAAAAACATATAAAAAAAATAATTAAAAAAAAATGCAGCAGTGAAAATTAAGCCAATTTTTTTTATTAAGCTTAAGAAAGTATCCTATCATTTCCTTTCTCCCTAATTTTTCTTTAATTTATTTGATTTCATTTTCACTGCCTTTATCATTTTGATGATAGATTAGAGAATACAATCCCCTTTATACTAAAAATTTATTGTACAATTTAAAAATATAAAAAAATATATTTATAGGAATAAAGAAAACTTTATTTCCTAAATATTATTTAATTTTAATATATTCTAATTCATTAAGTTGAATAATAGAATTTTTTTCAAATCAACAATTACAACTAGAGATTCAAACCTGATACCATTATCCATGTCTTTCCCGCAGCTTGTACGCCCGGAGGGCAGGTGAATAATATACTTTGATTACTCTGATAATTAAAATTAATGGCAAATAATGATTTTAACAACTTTACAAATATTTCTTAATCAGATAACAAATAATTGCACAGTTCTTCAGAAGTTTGAGGAGCTCATACGTAAATTTCAAATCTTAACGTAATATCCTGTTTAAGATTCTGGAAGCCTAAAAAGAGGGAACATGCGGTTAATTTCCTGGTCCTGATTCCTGCTCAACGTCAATCTATCTTTCCAGTGTTTGTACATCAGGAATGAGTGAATTACATGTTTAGATGATGAGGATGATAATAATAAAAGCACATGAGAAAGTTTAAATGCACAGCAGGGCATGACATGCCATCCATTGTCAATCACAAATTATAGTGCCACCACTTTTATAAATTAAACATCATTACAGTTGAAAGTCAGATTTGTCATAGCTTTTTGTTAAATGAATGAATGCTTTAATGAAGTCCAGGAGAACAAGAATTTATGAGACCCAAGAAATATCTGAATGAATAAATGCTTTCAAATGGTAAAGGCCCACACAGCCCAGCAAACATCATTAGAGTTTGGGAAATGGACGACAGACTAGGCAGGTATCGTAATGCGCATGAAAATGGTATTTGAATGTTTTTCTACGATGCTCCTGCTACACTTTTTCTTGGAAACATTTTATGAGTATTATATATCAAGCATTTGTAATGTAGATAACAGTACAAAAAAGTGTGTGAGGGTATTCTATTACAGTATTGATAGGAGGGGGAGACGGACCACTCTATTGAGAAACCATCCAAGAGGAAGGTTTATTGAAGGAGGATGGAGGACCTTCCAACGGTCTCGTGAATTAGCACCAGCATTCCTTAACTTAGAGTTAGAGATAGAGGTAGAGGCAATGAGACACAACTTTGGTTGTGTGAGCAGCTCTGCCTCTTGGGGATTGAAGATGGCATCCTCTATGAAGAGCCATTGGGTAGAACTCTATTCATGGTACAAGGTGCACTTCTTTAGTGATTAAGGTCTTAGAGAAGTTGGAATTCTAGTGTGACATTCTTTATCTATGCATGGATTGAAAGTATGTAGAGGTAAGAAAACATAAATTCTTAATAAGAGAAAAATAATGTAATCAATAGCCTTGGCATTAAAAATAACATTATTTCTAGACTTCAAGAGTTGAAACAAAATAGAAGATTTACAAAAATTTCATATTCTAGCAATATAAGTTGGCCAAGAGATACTATCCCCAAACAAAGCAAATCTCTAGGAAAAAAATCAAGACAAAGAAAGGTTATGTAACCATTTCTAAGCATCCTATGATCTAGGGAAAGTCTAGAATAAATACATGAAGGTTTCCATTCTATGACAAGCGGGATATCTTGAATGAGCAAGTCCAATATGCAATAATATTTCTTTGAGGGGAAGTCCTTAGTAGACTAGACACCATAAAATGAGCAATTTTGGACTTTAGTCTAAAATGCCAAACATGTTTAAGCCCACAAAGCTAGGTTTGAGGGGAGGAATTCAATCCCCACCACTTGTTTTTGATTAGATAAGTAGGAATACTAGGGTCCCAACCCTTTACAAAAGCTACCTGATGGCTAAACCAAACCAGACCCAAACTGGGCACAAACAACTAACAAACAACACAAAAATAATAGAGAAACAAAACTAAAGATAACAAAACATAGGACAAACCAAGAGGCTAACCCTAAGGGGTATATATATTCCCCCACTCCTCCAGAATAAACTTATACAAATCCTCATTAGATTTACTCTTCTTAACCTTCTGTAGGTTAGGGATGGTACCCACATTCTTCTCCTTCTTGGCAGATTGGAGCACTGAAAGAGTAGTGGCAAACTTGTGCATAAATTTGGTGTTGAACTTGATCTTATAATGGTAGGAGAAAAATGGTTGAAGATCTTGTAAAGAAGCCCATGAGTGTAATTTTGAAACATAGTATCAAAATTCCACTATTGGTCTGTCCATCAAGCCAAAGGAGTCTAAATCCCCACCACGTGTTGATCTTATAAAGGGTAGGAGAAAAATGGTTGAGGATCTTGTAAAGAAGCCCATGAGTGTAATTTTGAAACATAGAGTCAAAATTCCACTACCAGTCCTTCCACCAAGCTAGAGGAGGCTAAAAACCCCAACATACATGAAGTATACCATCATGAACAAGTTCTTGAATATGAAGGATAGAAGGCCTATCGATGTTGAATTAGAAAGGTAGAATTTTCTTCACAAACTAGGTCACAAGGTCTAGTTTGTAAATAAGGCTAAATTTGTAATGGTATTAATAGCTTTGCAATAAAGCTAAAGAACTTTGATTCCAAGAATTTCCACTAAAGGAAAATTGGAGCTATTGATAATTGGAGACCACCCAGGGCTCTAGTTGTTGAAAGAAAGGCCAATTCTAAAACCATCTCCAACCCATTTGAGAAGAGGCCTAACTCCCTCAAAGGAATTCCAAATACTTTGAACCACAAAAGAACCTTTAATCTAAACAGGGGTACTAGTGATAACAAGAGTATGGAGACCAATTCCTCATTAACATATTCTATGGTAAGGTGAAATTGAGGCAATATGATGCCTAGGAAGAATTTTCTGGGTCTCTGAGCCATCAATTGCTTGAACCACCCACTTAGCACAAAGCACAATGCTTTGTCTCTAAATATTAATAGTGCCTATGCTCCCTTTATCCTAGGGTGGACAACAATTGTCCCATGCCCCTTTGAGTAGTCCTCTAGTTTGCTTGGCAAGGTTATCATAAGCAACTTAAGATAAGGCTGAACAAGAAGAGTAGTAAATATTGTTGCTAACACTTTAGTGCAAATTTAGAATCAACTAACAAAGAAAAGGGCCTCTAAGACATCAAGAAGGACATCTTATTTTCAACTCTTTGCATGACATAATCTCACAAAATGAAGGGTGAGCAATTGGAAGAAAAGGGGATGCTAATAAATTTGGACATCCCCGCTTTGCCAATCCATTTCCATGTAGTATCCTTTAGCTAATCAAGTTACGAGAAAGTTTTTGTTTGCAAAGGATTGACTTAGAAACCTTGTAAAAGGTATCAAGGTAGGCCATGGCTTCTTAAAAGAGGTGTGTTTCTTTGCAAGCGTAAGTAGATAATCATTGAAGAAATGCCTATTGATAAGATGTTGAGACATGCAAGATACATAAATCCCTGTCACCAACCCCTATGAATCCTTACTGGAAAGAAAGTAGCCAAAATCTTACATGACTAATATATAAGTGAAGGGGCTAGTGGACAAAATCCTTAGATGGATATGAAGAGTCCAAAGTTGTATGAGATTTTTCCATTGATGGAGAGGCAAGATAAAGCATTAGAAAAAAGGGTTTAAACAAAACAAGGAAATAACCCCAAATTTAAGAGCTTTAAGAATGTGTTGTCAAGAAGCTCTAACCCATTCCATTCTTTCACAAGCTACAATAATGTTATTCAAAATAAAGCAATTTTTGATGAACCTTGTTTCCTCTAGTCACAAAATGGAGGGAAGCAGGTGGTAGATACACAAGGCTAAGAGTTTGGCCAAGATCTTGATTAAGATTTAGATTGAACAAAGTTATAGGTCACCAATTGGTGATAAGATTTGGGTCCCTAGCCTTAGGAATGAATTTGATGTTTCCCAATTTGATATCACTTCCCAAGGATTTATTACGAAGTGCTTGTTGGTGTACATTAGGTAGGTTTAGATTAGTCAAATACCATGTATCCTTGTAGAATTCATAAGGAAATCCGTCTAGGCCAATGGCTTTCTCATTGGCCATTTGCATAAATGAATCATGAATCTCATCAAGTGTGAGCAAAGCATTACAAGTAAATTAAGAAAAAAAACTTTGCTTGGAAGGGACAATGTCCAAGCACCATTGTAAAGATTGAGGATGTTACACAATCTCCTATTGGGCTTGAAAAAACAACTTGTGATGGTCTAATAAAGATTGGGATATCTCTAAGAGGATAGTGAATCATCAATGAGTAGATGGGATAGTCATAATTTGAGTTTTAGTTTTCATGAGGAAAATAGATTTGTAAAAAATCCTTGGAGGCTTTATGCTTGACTTTGAGCCAATAAAGGTGGGATATAATCTAACCACCTTTCGCTTGATGACATTCGATGACATTAAGCTTATGCTTTAGTTGCATAACTAGCTTTAGAGTTGGAGATTGCGGGGATAACTTTTCAATTGAGTGGAAACCCTCACAAATTATTTGTTAGTTCTGTTATTGCCTCATGCATATTTTTACCACCTACTTACCAAATTATCATAGAAAGGTGGTAGTTCAAGCAATCATGGAATTCTACCACTCAATGTAGCTAGAAGCAAGTGACAAACATGGCTCAATGTTCCACACATACATAATGAGCTAGATAGACCCTTTATGAGAAAATAGTGACATTTTCAAGAAGAATCGGGTGCTTAGGATTTACAAGGGCCCATCATCCCATGCAAGTTGAAAAGTGATGGGACACTAATTAGACAATATAATATTCGGATGTAATTTCACCAATCGCCCACTATCATTTATGAAGGTGGAAGATGTGTTGCTAAAAATCATGACTTAATCCAATTTATTGGGGACCTTATCTAAATCCACATGGAGATTAGACCACATAACTGTTGAGAAATATAGTGAACTATTATAGTAATAACTGTGATAGGTGAAAGTCAGGTGTGGCAGATCAGACATAGTCATGAAACCCTAACCCTACCATCATCAAGGAATCTAACCTAAATGAAATCAAAGAACAATGCAATTCAAGCATAACATCACCTAGACCGTGCGATTCCTTGTTTGAGAGATGTGGACTGCTTCTTCAACAATGAACAATTACAATGCTGAAAGCTGCCATGATGGATGATAAAAGCTCAAGTGAAATGCTCAAATGCTCAAGATGATAATGTAGGTGCTATATGATGGCTGGATATGATTGCTGGATGTCTCATATGAAGTGAGAGGGTGTTTATATAGGACTTAGCCAAGATCAATCAACGGTGGAGATTCAGAGGCTATGTGAATGGCTAGGATTGAAAGTTACTAAATTTAGATTCCATTAATTGTGCATGTGAAGGATTGTAAATGAAAGTTGTCTTACAACACATGATTGATTAGACAAGTGTTGGAATGTGATAAAAGGGGAGGAATTAATTCAAATAAAATATTTGAATTAGTTGGGATATGAGTTGGATATTAATTAAATAAATAATATTTATTTAATTAATTGGATAAATAAATAAAATGGGATAAGATATGATTGAGAAATGATGTGGAATTAATTAAATAAATACAATTTATTTAATTAATTGGCTAAGTAGATGAGAATGGGATTTTAATTAAATAAATTAAATTTATTTAATTAATTGGCTAATGGATTAGTGATTTAACAAGGTGTTGCTAGACATGGACAAAGTTGGGACAAATTTGGGTGTCTACATTTTGCCCCTCTTTGATACAATGTTCGATAGAGCGTTGTGTCAAAGAAGATATGATATGTGTTTGATAAACAAGTTATGCCCCAGTGTAACTGGCAGGTGATGCCCCCTCGAGAGGTAAGCCAGGCTAACCAGGAAGGGTTGGGTTGGCTCGCGATAGAAGAAAATGGCTAAAAAAAGAAGGCTGACACGAAGCAAATGGGGGTTGCATGGAAGAAAATAGGCTGTGGCATAGAAGAATTAGGGTTTGGAGAAGGGCTATGAGTAGGTTCTTCAATGGCAAATAGGCTCATTTGTGCTCATTTGTGCTCAAAAACGAGAGAAACCCAGAGCTCCTGAGAGTGAGAGTTGCAGAGCTAGCAGGATGGTTAGTCCACGCAGGGATCATCGTGCGGAGCGAATGAGGACACATGGACGACTAGAGGGAGCAGGCGCACCGGTATGTTTCAAAACTTTTCCCAAAAGCGTGTAATTAATAGCCTAAAAGTGTAATTAATTCACACACGTCACCAAAAGTGACTAGGTTAGGACATAGAACATTTAGGTCGCTTATGTAGGAATAGAGATCGCTTGTAGTAATTCTGGTCACTTATGGGGGCGGGTAGGTCGCATAGGGAAAAAGGGGTCGCATCCCGTCGGCGGGAAAAATGCAGGCGAAAAGCGCAGAAACTGCAAAATGTGTCGCTTATGGCTAGAAAGGGCTCGCTTATGAGCAAATAGAGGTCGCATCATGTAGTTCGGCTCGTGTATGGATAGAAAGGACTCGCATAGGGAAAATAGCACGCTTTTAAGGCTAGAATAGTCGCGAATGGTAATGTAGCTCGCATATGGTGTAAAAATAGCTTCCGGGATACTTTTGATTGGTTAAAGTGCTCGGGCTTTCAATATACAAATGGATTGCTTCTTGTTTGAGCTAATCAAAGAGAAGAAGATGGATGAGGAAAGAAGATGAAGAAGATGGGGTGGATCATCTGTGCTTGAGTACTGGAAACTTCCTTCATATTCCAGACTGCCTACATACCCTGTATCCATGGGATCAAAGCACATTTACGATGAAGATGAGACATGATGAATATGTAGTTCTGGGTTTTATTGATGATGTAAGTGATGAAAGATAGAAGAATTTGAGCTGAAAGAGTGAAGGATGTTTAGAAGAAAGATGAAAGATGAATGATGAAAGGGGCTATCGTCTTAGCCTGAATCAGAGTGCTTCCTTCGCATCTCAGATTGCCTACATACCCTGTATCCACGGGATCAAGGCGTCAACGATAGGGATGTATGTAGTTCTGATGGATGTCAATAATTGATTGGATGTTTGATCAGGCGATGTTTGTTAGAAGTGTTGGATGAATGGGGATAGATTGCGAAGATATGGGTCCTGGTTGCAAGTCGTTAAGTCATAGTTGTTGTTGGATATGTGCCCTGGTTGAAGTTGATAAGGTGTGTTGTGTTGTGAGCTGAGTTGTTTGATGTGTTATGAGCTAGAGATAACAGGATCCACTTCCAAATAAGACTCGACAAACGCCCCCAGTGTGGGATGAGGTTTATTATGCAGAAGCGACAATACAAAAAAGATGTGGCCAAGATGCTAAGGTGCCAAAAGATATGGATATCGCGACAATGTCTCAAATATGATAGCTAGCATTGGCAAAGACAAGGATGAAGACGAAAAGCTATGTGTGGGATGGCGATAGGGCTTATGATTATGGCTTATACAAGATGAAGTAGGAAATATGATCAAATGAACCAAACAGATGAGGGAAGCTGGTCACTACACATAGCGCTTGTTGCCAGGTTTTCACTATGGTACTTATCCAAGGTGCCTGTTTACCAGGTTTTCACCAGAGGATGGATTATTTATCAGATATTTATTTTTTTGTTTTTGTTTTTGTTGGTTTTTGTTGTTTTTTTTTTTTTTTTTTAATTTTTAATTTTTTATTTTTTGGCTTTTTGGGGGATAGCTAAGATTTATGGATAAAACTTCTTGAGATGAACGCTATTGACTGGTTCATCCAAGGGGATGCCTTCAGGTGTTGACAGAGTGTATGCACCTGATCCATAGACTGCTGTGATAATGAAAGGACCAAGCCAATTGGGTTCAAACTTGCCCTGTTTCTCTCGATGTTGTTGATTCCTTTGGTTTTCTTTAAGGACAAGGTCACCAACTTGAAATCTGCGTTCTCTGATCTTTTTGTTGTAGCTGCAGCATAGCCGGTTTTGATAGACTTGAAGATGGTTCAATGCTGTAAGGCGGCGTTCATCTAATAGCTCAAGATCATGGAGTCTGGATACTCGATACTCTTCATCTGAGATAGTATGTTGCAAGGATATGCGCAAAGAGGGGATCTCAACCTCAAGAGGCAAAATAGCTTCAGTGCCATAGACGAGAGCATAGGGTGTAGCTCCAGTAGGAGTTCTGATGCTTGTTCTATATGCCCATAACGCAGGATGTAGTTGTAGATGCCAATCTCGACCAGCTTCATTAACAGTCTTTTTAAGGATCTTGATGATTGTCTTATTAGAGGCTTCAGCTTGACCATTGATCTGAGGATAGTAAGGCGTAGAGAATCTATGTTGAATATGGAACTTGTTGCAAAGATCTCTAACTTCTTGGTTCTTGAAAGGCCGCCCATTGTCTGTGACAATAGCTTGAGGAACTCCATAACGGCAGATGATGTAATGTAGGATGAATTTGGCTATTTGTTTACCTGTGATATAGGTCATTGGTATGGCTTCTACCCACTTCGTGAAATACTCAGTGGCAGTAATAATAAACTTATGACCGTTGGATGAAGTAGGATGGATTTTACCTACGAGATCGAGTCCCCATTGTGAAAAAGGCCATGGAGTGACAATAGGTTGAAGCTCATGTGCTGGTGCATGTATTAGATCTCCATGTTTCTGACATTGTAAACATCTCCTTGCAAATTGCTGGGCATCTTTTTTCATAGTTGGCCAATAGTATCCTGCTCGTAGAAGTTTCTTAACAAGGCTAGGGCCAGCGGAATGCAAACCGCAGACACCTTCATGTACTTCCCGTAAGGCCGTTTTTGCTTCCTCAGAATCAAGACATCTAAGAAGGATACCATCAAGACTCCGGCGATAAAGGGTGTCTCCTAAGATAGTGTAACGAGAGGCTCGACGGATGAAGGTTTTGCGCTGAGTGTTGGATAGTTGAAGTGGAAAGGTTTGATGGTGAAGATAGTCGTATATATCCTTGTACCACGACGAGTTGGGACCAACAATTTCACATATAAGCTCAGATTGTGGAACTTCAAATGCTGGGATCAAAAGCTGTTCAACCAAGAATTCACATTTATAGGTATTAGATGGCATGTCTAAAAGAGATCCAATCATAGCCATGGCATCTGCTGCTCTGTTTTGTAGTTTGGGAATTTGCTCAAAGGTAATATCCTCAAAATATCTCTTGAAATCATCCACCATTAGCTTGTATGGGAGAAGCTTCTCGTCTTTCGTTTGATATTCATCTAAGACCTGTTTGATAACCAGCTAAGAATCACCAAAGACTCGTAGCTGTTTGATAGCCCATTGTACTGCCATGCGCAAGCCTGTGATTAAAGCTTCATACTCTGCTATGTTGTTGGTACATGGGAATGCTATTCTGTATGATTTAGGTATACAATCTCCTTGAGGGGTGACAAACAAGATACCTACTCTAGAACCATGTTGTGTGTATGATCCATCAAAGTATAGTTGCCATCGTGTGGGAGAACTCAAATTAAACAATCCTTCATCAGGGAATTCGAGATATATTGGCTGAATATCTGTGATGGGTGCTGCAGCTAATTGATCAGCAATAACTTGTCCTTTGATAGCTTTGCGGTTCACATATTGTATGTCAAATTCACTTAAGATCATAACCCATTTTGCTAATCTCCCCGTGAGAAGGGCTTTTGAAAGGAGATACTTGAGGGGATCCACATTAGAGATGAGCTTTGTTGTTTGGTTCAGCATATAGTGTCACAACTTTTGGGAAGAAAACACTAATGCTAAACAAGCTCTTTCCATGAATGAGTAATTGAGCTTATATCCCACAAGAGTTCTACTGATGTAGTAAATGGCTTGTTCTTTTCCTAAGTCATCATGTTGAGCTAGAAGGGCACCCAATGCTGCGGTTGTTGATGATAGATAGAGCAGTAATGGACGATCAGGTATCAGAGGTACTAGCACAGGAGGTGTTTCCAAGTATTCCTTTATCTTATCAAAAGCCTGTTGACACTTTTCATCCCACTTAAAAGGTTCACCCTTACGAAGAAGATGTTGAAAAGGATGGCATTTATCTGCTAGTTGTGAGATAAATCTGCGGATAGATTGTAGCCTACCTTGTAAACTGCGGAGCTGTTTGAGATTCGTTGGTGGAGGCATTTCTATGATAGCTTTTACCTTAGCTGGGTCCACTTCTATCCCTCGTCGAGACACAATATATCCCAACAGTTTTCTTGATGTTACACCAAAGACACACTTCTTTGGGTTTAGTCTGACTTGGTATTTTTCTAATCGATCAAAGATTTGTGCCAATACTTGTAGATGTCCTTCTCTTGTCTTGGATTTTCCCAGGATGTCATCAACATAATCTTCCATGATAGTATGAAAAAGGTCATGAAAAATAACTGTCATGGCTCGTTGATAGGTGGCTCCAGCGTTTTTAAGACCAAAAGGCATTACAACCCAGCAATATGTGCCCCATGGACAAATAAAGGATGTTTTATCTTGATCTTCCTCTGCTATTCGGATTTGATTATAACCTGAAAATCCATCCATCAAAGATAGCATTTCATGTCTTGCTGTAAGATCGACAATGTTGTCTATGCTTGGTAGTGGGAAATCATCCTTAGGACAAGCTTTGTTAAGATCTCTAAAGTCTGTGCAGCAACGAACATGTCCATCTGGTTTTGCTACATGTACCAAATTTGAAACCCATTTTGGATAATCAATAGGCTTTATAAATTTTGCTTCTAACAGTTTCTGAATTTCTGCTTTGACCAATAAGGCAACTTGTGGATGCATTTTGCACAATTTTTGTTTGACAGGCTTTGCATCAGGAGATACTGCTAAATGATGTACCACAAGTGAAGGATCTAGACCTGGCATGTCTGCATAAGTCCATGCAAAATTTATAGCTCTTCTCAGAAAAAATGCTGTGAAGTTTCTTCGTTCTTGCTCGGAGAGTGATGCTGCCAAAAAAGTGATCTTCGGATTCTGTTCTGTTCCCAAGTTCATGTCTTGTGATTTTTCAACTAGCACAGTTGATTTCTCATGATAATCAATGGCAACAGGAAGATCAAATCCCTCATCCTCAGGCGCCTTAGAGAGGTTTTCACCTTCGGATACGTCCTTTATTTTACTTTTTCACGGTCAAGAGATGCCTTGCGGTTTTCACCTAGTGACCTATTTTGTTGAATTTTGTTTATTTCACTTTTGCGACTGAAGGATTTGATACTTCCGCCAAAATATGCTAGTTTAGGTAAATCTATCATGAAACCTACTTTATGATCACCCAATGGAATACCTTGTCTCAAACCCATGAATTCTGCAATGGCTTCGTCATTTTCAAATGTATCCAATATCAGTGCCCCCTGTTGGTCCCAATCGATGAGGTCAGGATATACAAGTGAAAGGCTAATGGAGGAATCGTGATGGCTAGAAGAGGTTGTGGAAAACATGAAGATGGAATGTTCTTGAAAAAGGTCGGTGATATGAAGGGAGGAGTCATCGATAGTATCTGAGTTAGAAGTCTCTCCTACCGAAGAAGGTCCAACGTCAATATCAGAAATACACTTAATGTCTTTGGGTCGCGGTACCTCCGGTTGGTAACCAAGGCCTTGCTTATTAAACTTCTTAGACACAATAATGGGCTCAGTAGGTCCTTGTTCCTGTGATCCCAAGCCGCCATGTCCTTTATAGCCCATGTTCTTTATGATACGAAACCCATTGTTGTATCGCTTTACTTCAAGTTGGACTTGGTCATTTTCATCAAAGAATATCCAAGAGTTGATGTCCTCAATGTCTTCATCATCCAAAAAACCACCTTTAATGAATACTGTAGGGGGAGCTTTGATAACAGCGGAGGATGAAGTTGGCTTGGATGTAGAGGGCTTACCGCGGGATTTAGGAGATAATTGAAGGGTACCAACGCAATAGGACTCTTGTAATTTGTATTCACCAGGGCCATGTTCGGTATATTTGATATGAAGGTTGGAAGCGGCTTTGCTAGATGAGGGCTTAAGAAGATCGGATGGGTTGATATAGGATGAAGATGGATATGCCTCGGTGTTGATAGGAATGCGATTCGGACTCTGATATTTAGCTTGAAAGGCACAACAAAACTCAAATGGATTGGGATCAGCTTGAATGGTAATCTCAACACCCTTATGTGGAAATTTAAGGCATTGGTGGTATGTAGAGGGAACTGCTTTAAGGGTATGGATCCAAGGGCGTCCAAGGATGATGTTGTAAGGAAGATCAATATCAAGGACTTGACAGCGAGTTTCTGTAATGACCGGCCCAACTTGAATAGGCAATAAGATAATCCCTTCGGTATCTCTTTCAGCGTCATCATATGCTCTGATGGTAATAACCTTGGAGGTGTCAACATCTTTCTCAGAATATCCCAATTGCTTGATAAGTTTCAAAGAACATATATTAAGACCAGCTCCCCCATCTATCAAGACTCGTTTGATACGGCGTTGTTTAACAAAAACTTCAATATGGAGGGCTTCGTTGTGTGATGGATGAATGGAGGGCTGAAGATCTTTGTCGAAAAAGGTCAAGTGACAAGGGGCTGCAATGCTAGCGACCATAGATTGGAATTGTGTGATATTAATATTATTAGGCACCGAAGACTCTTGTAAGGCTTTATCAAGGATAGCTTTATGTGCGGGGGATATGCGGAGTAGCTCAAGGATAGATATGTGTGCGGGTGTTTTACCAAGGTGATCCAAGAGGTTATAGTCAAAGAGAGATCGAGGAGAGTGAGGAGCTCCTTGAATAGTAACTCGACCTCTTCGCGTGGTTACGGTACAATCAGGTGCTTTCCCTTGGACAGTAATGGTAGAAATGCGAGTATGGTCAATGCGGCCAATGGTAGATGATGCATAGTTATATGGAATAGCATTTCCGGTCTGAAGGTTATTTGTCTGATCATGAGATGGAAGTGGATTCTTGAAAGTCTCTAGATCATAGTTTGATGTTGATTGTTGAGTAGGTTGAGCTGTTGAAGGTGTGACGTTGATTAAACCTTGATCAATGCAGTCTTGGATAACATGTTTTAAGCGCATACAACCATTTGTTTTGTGCCCTTTAACTCAATGGTAATCACAATACTCATTTTCTTTGTACCAAGGAGCTCGAAAGAGTGGTTCGCCATTTGGTGGTGCATCGGGTAGAATAATGTCTCCGGCTTGAAGCAGCTTTTGAAGAATAACTTCCATGGGGTCCACCAATGGTGTAAATTGTCGGCGTGGATTGGAAGTTTGGCGTTGGTTTCTTCGTTGTGGAAAAGGCTGTCTTGGTGTAGAGGCTGCTTGAATGTTGATGGGAGCTCTCATAGTTTGAATATTCTTTGTGTCTACAATACCGTCATTGACAACATTCTTGTTCTTGTTCCAAAAATGAGACTTATCATTGGAATTTTGGGGAAAATCTTTGTTGTCATGAAAGATCTTGATAGTGCCCTTGGCAATTAAGGCTCGTTCAATAATAACTCCTTTGGAAACTAGTTCATCAAAGGTGCTAGTACTCTGCAATTGTAGTTGGAATGACAGCTCAGGATGAAGATTTTGAACAAAGATGTCAAGCTGTTGTTTCTCAGGTATTTCCCATGATAATTTGCTAGCCATATTTCGCCATCGTTGGGTAAAAGCAGAAAAGGGTTCACCGTTGTGCTGTTTGGTATTGACAAGGTCATTCATGTTTACCTCATGTTCAATGTTGAAGGCAAAGTGTGATCGAAATTTGTTTGCTAATTCCGCAAAAGATTTGATGCCTGGGGGTAAATGAGAAAACCATTCAAGAGCTTGTCCTGCTAAGCTTCGAGGAAATAGTCTCAAAAGATACGTATCGTCATAAGAGACATCAAGACATGCTACAAAAAAGGCTTGAAGATGGTCTTCCAGATTCCCTTTCCCTTTGTATTTATCAAATTGTGGGATTTCAAAATGTGGTGGAAAAGGTATCATATTAAGAGACTTGTCAAATGGACAGGCACATATGTTTTCGAGAGAAAAAGGTTTCTTGCCTTGTCCTCCCCTTTCATCAATCATTTGTTGAACATCTGCTGAAGATAATTGTTGTTGTTGCGAAGGGGGTGGAGTATGGTAGGAGATATATTGTGGTTGCGGTTGTGGGATATGTGGAGTTGTGACTGTTTGTTGCGGTTGTGTACCCACAATGTATGTCAAAGGATTGGTATGTGACACGTATGTGTTAGAGGATTGCTGTCCTTGAGACACAAGCAGCAATTGGGTGTGCATCACATGGGAAGTGGATAGTGGATTGATAGTAGTAAATGGTTGGGAAGTTGGGAGTTGATTCGTGACATGGTAAGTAATGGAGGGATTGGTAGATACGACAGAAACATTTAGATTTGTATTTTGGACGATATGAGGATTTGTCTGTGTCATAGGTTGGGTGACAATAGGAACGCTTTGGGTAGCATAGGATGGATTGATGGTGCGTGAAGGATTGGAAGAATATGACGACATGCATGTAAGTTGATCAACATAAGCGATCTTATTGTTTGGATTGGCTTGAGAAATGGGGGGATCGCTCATGTCAATGAGACTAACGTTGGGATTATATGATAGCATGGAAGTATTAGCAGTTGGTATGTGGGATATGGTATTCGTATGAGATGTAGTAGATTGTAATGGGTGTGAAGCATGGACAACATGTGTTGTTGGAATGGTTTGGGAGGTTTGCACACTATAAGACATGGGAATAGCTTGTGATGCTCAAAGTATTTGCGCTTGTGTTACATGGACAGCTTGTGTTACTTGAGGCATGGAAACAGTCATGGTAGAAGGAGAGATATGTTGAGGAACATGAAAAGGTGGAATGTTGAGATTTTGCGACATGAGAGGGGGCACATTGGTGGGCAGTATCAATGGTTCTAAAGTATGCTCTGATCGTGGTAACTCAAATGAAGCAACAATAGGCAATGAGGACGATGTTTGCGATGTAATAGGAGATGATGTGACTATAGTAGATGGTCCATTCGCAACAACAGCAGAAGTGTTGGGATCTTGCTCTCTAATAGCGGATATGTCAAAGTCTTTTGGTAGCTTAGCACCCATGCGAGCAAGTTGGAGAAAGCAATGATCAGGCTCAGATATCATGAGTTTCTCAACTTGGTCCCATAGATAGGTATCTTGGAATTCTGATGAGTCGTCTTGAGATTGTTCTTCGAAAGTTTCCAAGGATGGTGGAGGTTGCATTTTTTGTGAAGATGACTCGCCAATAGTGTATCCTTGAGGTATAAACATATGAGAAGTCATACCAGTTGTGAATTGAGTTGTGTCCTTAAGAGGTGTTGTGAATTGTTTCATCTCAGCTTGCAATTTGGCTTCCATTTTAGCTTTCAATTTGGCTTCTATTTCAGCTTGATATTGACTCCTAGTTTGAGGCATGATGTTGATGATGAAGTTGAGCTTGTCAAAGTTTTGAGACCTAAAAGATAATAGTTGGCTGGTTGGTTGATTGGTTGTTGTTTTGGTTTGCTGGTTTGGCTAATTCGCTTGGTTGATTTGTTTTGGCTGAGTTGTTGTTGGTTGTCCCTAGAGGATAGCTTAAACACTCAAGGGAAAGATTGTTTGCTGCTGATGTTTGGTTGGAACTAAAGCTAAAGGATGTTGTTTGCTGAAGCTAAAGCTAAAGGATGTTGTTGGCTGAAGCTAAAACTGAAGGATGTTTGCTGATTGAAATGATTATGTTGATGTCTGACTTGTTGGTTGGGGTCTCAAAAAGATGGAAAGCTCATGAGTTGTGATTGATTGATAAGCTCAAAAACAGGAGACAAAGTCCAGGTATTTGCTGTTGATCAAAGAGAAGTCTGAAAGCTGATGTTTAAGACTCAAGCAAGCTGGACCTGTGGCTAATTTAGCTAATGGATTGAGGTTTGCAGGTATTTTGACTACAGGCGACTGATGATAGCTCAAATGCGACTCAAAGGATGATAAAGGTGATCAATGATAGCTCAGATGTGATCTGGTTTAGGCTCAACAGAGAATGACAGTGTTAACCAGAAGTGAATGCTATGCCAGAGGCGACGACTGTTGGTTCAAAGGTGATTTCCTGTTGATCAAAGGTGACTTAGATATCCCTAAAGGCGACAGTCTGTTGTTCAAAGGTGAGGTCGTTCAGGCATAAGGCGACTAACTGCGGCTTAAAGGTGACCTAGTTCAGACAATATGCGATCAATTGTTGTTCAAATGCGATTTGGTTCAGGCTATAGGCGATCAACTGTGGTTTAAAAGAGACTCTGTTCAGGCAAAAGGCGATTAACTATGGTTTAAAAGCGACACAGTTTGAGCAATATACGATCAGCTGTTGTTTAAAGGTGACACAGTTCAGGCTAAAAGTGAATTACTACAGTTCAAAAGTGATGTCTGTGATCTGTGCGAGCAGTTTAGGTTCAAAAGCGACTGTGTTTGTCCAAAAGTTGTCTGATTTTGTAGTTTTTCAGCAAGAAAACAATGATAACAGTCACTCACACTCACAACAAGCACAAACTGATACAACCTAGGCTAGGATAGGATAGGACAGTATCTGTTGAATCCCCTAGCTGCGCCTATTCAAAGTGGGTAGCTCCAGGATCTTGGTAGCACCGGCTCCTCCTTACATTTGCACACACTTCTCACGCATACCAAGATCCAGGTTTCTTATAAGGCTTGACCCTCTCCAAACCTTTAGATTGTCCCTGCTACCTCAGCTAAGAACTGCATGAATCAGGACTGCTTCAAGGGTTTTGCCCTCTGCGTCAACAGATAGAAGGTTTTTGGCTACTACACAAAGTTGTTAATAAGGGCATCCGTTCGGGTGGCTATACATGCGGCAGCACTACTCTCCATTATGGAGTCTCCCAGCCTCCAAGGGTTGCGCCTTGGAGGGTTTTGGGGGAGGTTGGCTGTCGGTATAACACAACTGCACCCATTGTTTGTGGCTTTCGACACAAACACTTTTCTTATATAGCAGTTCGGAAGGACTTGGCTTTAGCCCGTTACCGCTTGGGTCGTATCCCTTCTCACACCAGGAAGACAGGCCCTCTAAAGATAATGACAAGTTCTCATACACCCAAGATCCATTTGATAGGTAAGGGGAGAGGATACTTTTGCCATTAAATTTGGGTTACAATCAGGCACATGCAAGCAATCAAAAAGATAAATCAAGCACGGAGCAAACAATGGTTCATTTTAAGCACCAAGCCCAAATATGCCTAATTTAGTGAAAAAAAACCACAAATCTTGGACCGATCGAACCTGCAACAGATATGTCAGTAGTTTGATAACCTCCTTTCTTGGACAAATTGTTAAGATGCTGCATAAATACCCAATTAATAGCCAAAAATCCAACTGGAACTGAAACAGATTTGAAAACAACTAAACTTACCAGATGCGATTCACTGTTGATCAAAAGCGACCTCCATTATACCGGAGGCGAAAGACTGCGGATCATATGCGACGCTGAAAATACAGGATGCGACATCTGTCAGCTCATAAGCGATGCGTATCATCCGAAAGAGATCAATTCAGGGCTAAACGCGAACAGTATCTGCAAAACACAGTCGACAGATAAAAAACCCTAATCTAACAGGCGATCACTGTCAATTCAAAAGCGATTTGAATTAATTCAAACGCAGCCTCTGTAGACTCATAGGCGATCCAGTTATATCCATAAGCGACCTGTTGCAAGACAAAAGCGACCTGTATCTACAAAAAAAAGTCAAAACCCTAACCTGCACAGGTGATCATTCCCAGTTCATAAGCGATTCAGATCAAAGCAAAAGCGGCAACTGTTAGATCAAAAGCGATGCCAATATGTGCGAAAGCGGTCACTGTTAGGTTAAAAGCGACCCAATTATGTGCAAAAGCAGCGACTGTTAGGTCAAAAGCAGAAAATACAGTCGAAAGCAACCGCAAAAATCACAAGCGAGCCTTTTAAAAACAAAAGCGATACGATTTTACCATAGGCGATGACTGTCTGTTTAAAGGCGATCCAGAGAGGTAGATGCGGCCTGTTCCAGCTTAAAAGCGGCGCAGAGATTCGGGAGTGGCAAATTTTCGTTCAGAAGCAACCAGAATTTTCTGCAAGCACCTGCAAAATCTGATCTTCAAAGAAAACAACTCCGAAAAATGAATTCAATCAAGGACGTGAGTCCCACCGGGCGTGCCAAAATGTGATAGGTGAAAGTCAGGTGTGGCAAATTAGACATAGTCATGAAACCCTAACCCTACCATCATCAAGGAATCTAACCTAAATGAAATCAAAGAACAATGCAATTCAAGCATAACATCACCTAGACCGTGCGATTCCTTGTTTGAGAGATGTGGACTGCTTCTTCAACAATGAACAATTACAATGCTGAAAGCTGCCATGATGGATGATAAAAGCTCAAGTGAAATGCTCAAATGCTCAAGATGATAATGTAGGTGCTATATGATGGCTAGATATGATTGCTGGATGTCTCATATGAAGTGAGAGGGTGTTTATATAGGACTTAGCCAAGATCAATCAACGGTGGAGATTCAGAGGCTATGTGAATGGCTAGGATTGAAAGTTACTAAATTTAGATTCCATTAATTGTGCATGTGAAGGATTGTAAATGAAAGTTGTCTTACAACACATGATTGATTGGACAAGTGTTGGAATGTGATAAAAGGGGAGGAATTAATTCAAATAAAATATTTGAATTAGTTAGGATATGAGTTGGATATTAATTAAATAAATAATATTTATTTAATTAATTGGATAAATGAATAAAATGGGATAAGATATGATTGAGAAATGATGTGGAATTAATTAAATAAATACAATTTATTTAATTAATTGGCTAAGTAGATGAGAATGGGATTTTAGTTAAATAAATTAAATTTATTTAATTAATTGGCTAATGGATTAGTGATTTAACAAGATGTTGCTAGACATGGACAAAGTTGGGACAAATTTGGGTGTCTACAATAACATCAAACTTAATGTACATATTTTAGTGTTTACATATAAACCAATGTATAAATGAAATGGAGAGCACATAAATAAGAAAACCATAATAAATCATCACATGACATTGGATGTATGTGGAAAAACCCATGTAGGAAAAGACTCTGCCATCAAAGAGAGGCTGAGGTAAGTATTAATATTTGAGAATAAATGTCCATAATCAACACACTATCTCCCTTCAATCCGACAACATTTTGGTAAAACCTATGAACTTGCAAAATAACCATACATACTATAGAGGAAAACTAATGCATTGTAGACTTGACACAATTCAGGGGTAAACCTATCTGAATAGTCCACTTGACATTATACACCTACATTAAATTATCAACTAAGGAGCGTAAGCTTATGATGGCACTACATTGTATGTGCCTTCAGGGGCTCATATTCTCCTAAACTATCCTATTCAAACCTACTTAGATTATCCTACTTTGCTGGAATTCATAGAAATGCAAGAACAATAAAAATAGTTATAGAACCTAGTGGCTACGTGTACTTGTAGCATAAGCTGTAGATAATTGCTAACAATAGAAAAGTACAGAACAATCCAAAACCATTCAAAATGATGAGAAAGCTAATGCTAACATCCGCAGGACTAAGATGGATTGATTATACATTTGTTCATGAACCACAACTATTGTAATTAACAAGAGTATTCTACTTAACTCACAATGCATTTAAAAAATAATGGAAAATGACTTTAACAAGAATGCATAAATGAATGAGAAAATAAATGAAGTGAAGATTAGTACATTGAGTGGATGGCTTAGGGACTGACTCACTTAGCTGGAAATCAAATCTAACTCAGATACTCATGCATCCACATAACACATAGTTCCATTCATTCCATATCACAGAAATAATTCAAACATAATCCTCTTTGCAAATTTTATTTAATAATTGCATTTCAACAATTCATGTCTGGAGAAATAACTAACATATGTATCTTCTAATAGTGAATAAAACAACTAACAACTGAGTAACTAACTTGACTCTGAGCTCATCCCCTAACTTATACAAAATGGGAGAGTCTTATTCAACTACCAACTAACTACAATCATTAATCCATTCCTAGATATTAGGATACAGAGTTAAGATTGATTTATTAATTCTAACTAAACAGAGGAAGGAGAATCCCATTCAAATAAGAATTCCTATGCAATGACTCATATGAGAAACACATAAGCTGCATTTAGAATCTTGGAACAAGTCTACTTCTTCTACATTTATTTCTTCCCATAATGATTCACGTTCAGCTTCTAGCTGCCTGCACTTCTGGCGGCTTGATCTCAACTTCCTTCAATTTCCCTGTTTTGCAACTTGCTACAAATTCTCTTCTCCTTGATGCCACGTGCTTGTTGCTACAGAGGGGTTAATCCACAAAACATATGCACACAAATAATCTTCATAATTAAACCATAGAATCTCATCTATATTGCATACATACTCATGTTCAAATCATTCAATTGATAAATATCATCACCATATTTCATATTAACAAAATAGGTTCAAGGTTTTGTAAAATATATAAAAATACAATATATCATGATGGTAATGTTTGAAAAGTATTGGGAAGATCATGTGCAAAATGTCTGAAAGCATATAAATATAACACAAAAGAGGCCAATAATTAAACCCATCATTCCCCGAACTATCCTTTTGGTTGTCTTCAAGAAAAACACTTAATTAAACATCTAGGGGAAATAATTGTAATGCAAGGTAATCTGCCTAAGGTCCATCATTTCTTTGACCCCCACTCCCCGCTTAAGATAGAAACCATTATAACATGCAAGCCTATCCATCTTAACTGATTATGTACTCCTACATTCATCATTCTTTTCTCTTGTCCAGTGTGGTACTTGATAGAGGAGAATAGGAGGACGATAAGTAAGTGACAACCATCCCAATCCTTTTTGTTCTAAAACTTGGATGTACTTGCACAATATTTCAAACATATTTATAAAATTGTGGAAAGAGTGGGGGACTCTTTCCTTTGCAACTCTGGGGTCAGATTATTCCATCTATTTTGTACATGTACCTTCGGTAGTTTTGAAGGATAGGCACTGCCAGCTGCTATAACATTCTCTAATCTCAGAGTCTCAAATCCATGATTATCTTTCCTGGACCCTTGTGAGAAAGGAGTACCAACCATTGAGTAATGATTACATTGAGATTCAATGCTTCTCTTCTGATTTGCAGTGCCACTATTTTCTCTTGTTCTTCATATCTGTCCATTAATTCACCTCTGAGCTGCTCATTCTTGAAATAGGATGATAGTACTCTAACTTGTACATCCCCAACACAAATTAAGGGGTTCCATTCTGTATCATCTTCCATCAAATAGTTGGGTAAATAATACTCACATAGCTGATCTTGCTCCTCCAGGCTGACTTCTTTGAAATAGATGAGAAATTTATGCTTCGAGTATAAAGAAACAGGTTGATCATTAATGAACTGAAAATTGAGAATTTTTTCTTTTAGAAACAATGCATACACCTTAGGTGGAGGTCTACACTCAATAATTTTAATGGCTTTGTTTATTACCTCAATCAATTTACCTTCCAACCTTTTCAACTCCAAATTCTTACCTTCCATTGATGCATTGAGAGTTTATTTTTCTTCCTCCTAGCTTTCTTTTTCCTATTTGAATTTGTTAGTAAGTTTCATCAATTCAAATCCTAAAGACAAAGTAGTGAGATATGTTGGACACCTTGCTACATGAGGTTGTGGATTTAGTGCTTCATTATCCTCAGTTTTTCTTTTATTCTTAGCCATTTGTGCTAACAGATCCAAGTTGGTTCCATGGCTGTAGGTTTGGATTTTTTCCTCTAATTCCTATATTCTTATCTCCTTCTCTTTGTCCTTTTCCTCATATTGCTTTATTTTCTTTTCCAATTACTTTATCCTGACAAGAGCTTCTCCAAGCTCTTTCCTTATATTTCTATCCTCTAATAGTTCTTTTTCCTCTTCAAAATTTTGTTCTTCATCATCATCCCCAGTGATATCAAAAATTTCCCTAGTAGAGCTACTGGGAACTGACTTCCCCATTTTCTTTGCAATTAAAATATCTTCTAAATTAGAGTCTAAAGATGAAGAAACATACCTTCTCTTTTTAGCAGGCACATTGGTATTTTTATGAACATTTGCAGGGACATTCTCAAGGGCATTCCCTTCTTTATCTAAGTTTGTGTCCAATAGCATTGAATCATGGTGCTTCTGTCCTTCACCTTTTTTCTTCCTGCCCCTGTTCCTCAACAATTCTTTCTTCAATAGTCTTCCTTTTCAACCTTCCTAAGCACCTGGGAGTAACAGTTTCCTATTTAACTTCACTTTTCCTCTTCTTTTTACTCCCCTTCTTCTTCTTCTTCCCTCCTGCGTCCTCTTCATTTATTGTGCTCTTATGTTTCTCAACACCATTCTTATTCTTGTTTTTCTTTGAATATATTGAAGCAGTGCCTCTCATAGCTTTAGGGTTTGTAGAAGATGAGGGTTTCTCTGTTGCCACCGGACTATTTTCTGGAGTATTTTCCTCCTGTAGCTCTTCTTGTTCTGGTTCAATCTCATCAGGTGCAATCTCAGGTTCTAATTCATGTTGAGGTTCATCCTCTGCTTCAGGTACTTCCAATAGTTTTGTGATATCTGTGTATTTTTTAAAGGCATTCCAATCAACCTGTGGATGTTGAATTCTTAGGCTTCTCTTAACCAATAGAGCTATTAAGTAGTGATGGGACAATGTGGTGTCCATTTTATTTCTCTGATATTTGGATGCCATCCTCTTCAACATTTTATAGAGGAAATTGGGAACATTGACTAACTTATCATGGCATAAGTGATTTAGCAACTTAAAGTGCACAGTATACAACAAATTGTGCCGACCATCATAGGTAAATTATTTAATGATATAAGAAGCACATTTTCCCCAAAAGAATGGAAGGGACAGTCTCTTTATACCTTGTGATGTTGAATCTAGGTGTTCTCCATGCTCACAGAATTCTTCTCTTACTACAGCTGCATCAACATGAGCTAGATATTCAGACCTTATACAAAGCAATCCTGTAACTTGGGCAATGGCCATTTTAGAAGCATCTACAATCAATCCTTTGACTATTGCCTCATCATACTACAATGTAGCTTCAAAGTCTCTCACCATTTCATTGTGTTTAGTGTGAAATTTGAAGAAGAGGGCTATTTTTGCTTTTGTTTGTATGAATCCTCCTTTCACCTCAAACATTCAAGGACTTTAGGCCAAGTAGGAAATCTACTATTAGATCTATGGTCACGTGGAATATTAGGGAAAATTGGAATTGTGTGATTTAGTTGTTCAATTAAGCCTGATTATGCTTAAAACCCTAATTATATGCAAATTCAAAAGCAAATAGACAAATTATAGAAAATGCTCGCACAGAGAGATACTAAATGATAATCAAATGCATACTAGTTTTCAAAGTTCAGAAAACAAAAAAGTTGGGGACTAATGAGCGGGCACCCTAGTCCTGTGCCACCATTTTCTTTGGGATCTGGGAACCTTGTCTGCAACCTGTCCCTGTTGTTCTGGGGATTCTTCAGTTGCAGGATCCAGAGGACTAATGAGTGGGAGCCCAATTCTAGGTCCATGTTTTCTCTTCAGATCTACAATTCTAACTGTTTGTACTACTCTCTTGCAAGTCCACATTTTCTACTTCTGCAACCTGTAACCTGCAATCATAGAAAAATGGGTTTCAGGTTGTGGTGTTTAGAGGCTTGCCTCAGTTAAGCCTTAGAGAGACATTCAAGTCTTCCTAACACTATTGTCAGATAAAGAGTGCGTGTCCCCACGGCATAGAGGCAAAATCCAAATGATAAATGATTGAAAACACAAATGATATCACCTTGTTGTGAAGATCTCATGAAAGGAAGAAGCTCTTCATGCCATGAGGAGATGAATGTCCAAATATGCAAACACAAACACAATAACAATACTCTGCTTTGCAACACAATGAATATTTTGAATGTTCTAATCACAAGAATGCCTAAAGATCACCATTGTCATCTAGTTTACAAATGATAACCTAATCATGCTTATATATGCAACTACAAACATTCCCGCCAAGAATTTCATAATTGAAACTTACCGTGTCGGCATAGGACCTAAATAACGGTCATAAACTGACACTTAAAATTTAGGCCTAACCTAAAATAGGGTAGGACTAGTGTGTAGGCACCCAAGTCCTCCCCCTATTTTAGGCAAGAATCATGTCAAGTGCATCCCCTGAGTCCTAATTGCCATGAAACTTTAGGGTTTTCTCATTGAGAGTCATCAAAATCATGCAAGATGCTCTAAATGCATAAACCAGACCCGAGAACTCAACCTTAAGAGGGAAAAGCCCCCAAGGGGACATTTTCCAATGTAACATTTAGCCCCCACTTTAATGTATGTATTAAGCATAAGGCCAATACATGCATTAAAGTACGGTCAACAAACACATCAAACACACCAAGCACAAAGAAGACACGCCAGTCACAGAGAAGATAATAACAGGCACACAAAACATAGAGAAGACAATTACAGTCATGCAAAATAGGGAGAAGACAACATTGAAGACACACAAAACATAGTGAATACATTGAATGTAGAGAAGACAACAATGATTTTCTTTTCTTTTTATTTTTCTTTTTCATATATATGAAATGCAGATGCAAGTACAAGGAAAGTAAGCACAACACCCATAATGTAGGAGGGACTCATAGCCACCAGTCTTTAAGACTGCATATGGGGCAACACACACACCAAACATGCCATACAAAACAAGCATGCCACACAAATCCTAAAGCATAGGAGGGACTCATCGCCACCAGTCTTTAAACTATGCTTGAGAACAAACACACAATACACACACACTTAGAAGACATGGAGAAAATAGGACAAACAAGCGATGGAGTGTTCCAATTTCTAATCTCATCACCATCTCAGGCACATTATAGGTACACATCGATGATTGGGCTTCGCCACAACAATCGTCGAAGACACGCTTAAGGGTTGAGTTAGTCACATAACCGCTCCCTGCTTCTCGATGAGGACTTTTGAAAATGACAAGATGTGCACTCTCCATGAGAAATACACCATCCCTGCCTCACGATGAGGGCTTAGCTGATTGCAAAAGATTTCAAACAAATCTTAGAGTGCAGGAGGGACTCATAGCCACCAATCTTTAAGATTGCACCTTAGAACAAGCACATTGCTAAAATCTAGAACAAATAGCTTACCTTATATATGCCCCCAATTTAAGGTGGTTGATATTAGGTATCAATATCAAGCATGTTAAGGTAGGAAGAAAACACATAAGGGAACACAAGCTCTCAAAAGGCCCATGCCCCTCGGAGGTGACATGTACTTTATGATCGCTAAATGTTCCCACAAACACATCCTTGCAAGAAAAGTGTTAGTGTCCATATAATCATGATAAACAACAATGCATGATGCAAGATTCAAGATAGACAAAGTGCATAGATCAGTAGTATTGTTATGTTTTGTAAGTGTGATAAGACACCATCTAGAGCATATGGAGTGTTTCTGCTAGCAAAGCTTCATATAATATATAACAACCCCATCGTCGTATAGGAACCAAGTCCAATTTTTGATTTCTCGCTAAAGGAACACTAGGTCCGCAGCAGTATAAAATGTTTTTCATCATCTGCCTGCTAGATAGAAACACTAGAGGAAGGGAAACAATAAATCAAGAGAGGAGAAATAAGTGTCTTAGGGATAGTCACGTAGGAGGGTGCCCCCAAGTCACCAACTGCAACGCTATGTCTGTAAGACACAACACACAACAATGAAAATAGAGGAGAAGCAATATAGAATAATGATGATAAAAATAGAAGAATGTCATAATAGAGGTGGTCTCCTGGTATCCTAGACCTTGCAAGAGAATCAAGGGTCATCCCAAGAGGCTTAAACAACACATAACACATCACAGGGGAAACACATCATGAGAGATAAAGGGTTAGAAATACTTACTTGTAGGGACAATCGTACTAAATATTGGAACTTGCAAACATCCTGGAGAGGTACTTGATCAAGTTTTGTGCTAAGGTTGAGTGGTTCTTATGAGAGTCTTGCTTGTAATAAAAAAATCCATGTAATTCTTGTTTCTCAAATCCTTGTGTAAGTGAGACCTTTTGTTGCTTGTGAGGAGGAGAACCACTATTATTTCCAACTGATGATAATCATCTTACTCTTTTCTAATTTTTAGCAGGTTTTCATTGTTGATTTCATCTACCATAGTTCAATGAGAATAATCCTGTACTATCTCACTCTTTTATTTTGTTATAGTCACTTGCGTCAATTGTTGCATTTGTTTTTCTGATGCATTTTGGTTATCTCCCGATCCTTGTAAAGATAACGGAGGAGGAACCTCAGTATAAATTCCATTTCTACATGGAGGAGGTGGGTTATTCAACTTTTCCTTATCCACTTCTAATATACCCATGATATTATCATATTCCAAATAATCGTCATCATCTACTTCCGCTATACCTTTTTCCATCATATTGTTGTCAGTATGTTTAGGGAAAGGATTAGTAAAGATTTATAAATTTTGATTCGGCGGAGCAACTGACTTATTTCTATTGTCATTCACACTCGATCCCTATATCACGTTGAAGTCAATGAGATATTGTATTTCATGTTTAAGACACATACATCGTTCATTATCATGTCCTTGTGTCTGATGATAATGACAAAAGGCATTAGCATCAAAATAAGGTCCTTGAGGTTTGTTAGGATCCAAAGGCTTAATTGGGGGAAGCTTCATAAGATTATTACTCACAACTCGATTCATGATAGAATGGTAAGACTCAGATATCAGAGTAAACTTTCTTTGCTAATACGGTGCCTTCTTCGGACTAGTGATAGTAGAGACTTGAGAAAAGTTATTCAAATTCAGTCCATTAATCTTGATGAAACTCCTATTATTGTTCCTTTTAAAGTTGATTTGTAATGATCCACCCATGGATTAACCAACTTGAGCTGATAAGTTTTGATTTTCATACTGACTAGATGAATGTTGATAATCACAAAGGGTGGTACACATAAGTGTTGAAAGGAGTTATACTTCATCAAGAGGATCTTATCACAAATGTTAGGTTGTAGATTTGTAATAAACACCTTCTGAACATCCTCATCTTTCATCTGATATTGAATTTTTGTATAGAGAGATTGATACTAGCTAATAAACTCAGTTAACTTTTCTTCTGGACGTTGCTTGCTATGAACTAAATCAATCAAAGACACTTGAGGTCCAATGTTTGCTTGAAAATATTGTAAAAATTTATCAACTAATTGCGAAAAAGATTGTATTGAATTCGAAGGTAAAGAGAAAAACCATTCTAAAGTAGTGTCCTTGAGAGATCGTGGGAAAATTTTTGCTAACAAGTCCTCTTCAAAGTAGAAATCGCTACACATAGCTGTGAATTCTGCCATATGAGTATTAGGATCACCTTTTCCACCATATTTTTCAAAGCAAGGAGTCTCAAACCTCTCAAGAATAAGAGTTCTCAAAATTGCATAAGATAGGGGATTATGAGCATGATAAGTTGGTATATTAGGTTGTGAAGAATTTGTCGAGTTTGTCACTTTTTGTTGTAAAGAATTCATGCCTTGCAAAAGTTGGTTTAAGAGGGCATCATTAGGAGATGCAGTTTGCTATGAGGAATTGGAACCAAAGTGACGGGGTGATTGAGCTTGAGTTGTGATAAGTGGAGGCTGTGAATAGTTTAATGGTGGTTGGACATATTGATAGGTGGAGGGTGGTTGCAAATAGTTGTGTAATAGGTGGGATGGATAGGTGGTTGAGAATAAGAAGAGGTCCCCTTAGAAACCAAGTTTTGATAGTTAAATCCCACAGCTTTGTAATTTTTTGGACTAGTTTCATTAGATACTCCAATACCAGTGGTAGTATTACTACAAGCATTCGCATTAGTTGTTAAAATTGTCAATGTAAATGTAGACACTCCAATGGTTGGTATAGGTGCCGATACTTGCGTATGAGACGATGACGATATGTTTTTGATACCATTTGCATATTCAGTCACTGCCATGACATTATTGTGTACAATATGTGTTAAACCTCAAACAACATTAATGCCATCTTGTCCTTCTTTTATCAATTCTCTTATGTTGTGAATCACAGGTACAACTTCTTCCCCTATTCTTTCAATTTCCATAAATGCTTGAAAATCAGCTAACTCTTTATCAAGCTTGTTTATTTGCTCATCAGGTACATGTGAGACCACCTCAATAGTGTCATCAACATCATGAAATACTTGATCTTCCATAGTGGTTTTATGAGGTATAATATCTTGCAAAATTTGTGTTTCTCCTTTTGTAAAAAATGTATTCAATGGATTTTTAGAGGTATGAATATCATTTTGTTCAAGGAAACTAGATCCCATAAGTCTCCTGCTTCTTATTAAAGGGATATTTCTATTAGGGAAGCAGGTCATAAGTCTCATGCAAGAGCATGAAACACAAAATGCACAAACTAATAGAACAAATCCTAAGAGCAAGATATATTTAAGATCCAAAATGCTTGACTCTTCAACTTTTTTCAAAGCAAATAAGTGAAAGAAAGGGTGTTGTAAGGAAATTGATCAAGTGCACCAAGTAATATGTCTGACATAAGTCTAATACAACAATAATATCCTTCACAACATGCTTTTGACGCAAATCTAGAATGATGACTAGTCAAAACCTAGTGAAAATACACTAAAATATGCGATTTTTCACAAATTTTCAATGCAAAGACCCAATAGAAAGGGGTGTTGTAAATAATTTTAGGAGGTATAGAAAATTATAGCAGTAATATTACTCACCTAAATCCATAAAATCCATCACAACACACTTGGAGTGCAAATCTAAGTCAAACCCTAGGGCAAATATAGTCAAAATATGTAAATTTTCACCAAATTTCAATGTAAAAGAGTATGAGAAATGGTGTTGTGAGAAAAATGATGATGGAAATAAAATTATATTAGTAATAATAGACACCTAATGCCAAAAAATCCATCACAACACGCTTATAGTGTCACTCAAGGTCAAACCCTAGGGAAAATATAGCCAAAATATGTGATTTTTCACCAAATTTTAACTGTAAGAGCCTAATAAAAAGGTGTTGTAAATAATTTTAGGAGGGGAAGAAGATAATAACCTTGATAACAGCCAAATATTACAGAAAAATCCTTTACAACATGACTATGATGCAATTCTAGAGAGACGATAAGGCCAAAATCTAGTGAAAAATCAAGGTTTTCAAACCCTAGGCATGAAATTTTGCAAGCAAACCACTATGATGAAACACTATAGTTATAAATAATTCCTAATAAGTGTTTTAAAATGGTAGTACAATATGAAACAATATTTTGACTACAAACCCTAGCTAATGCAAAACTAGGTTATATGAAACAATGCACAATTTCAAGCAATTTTTATCAATTTAAACATGAAAATGCAATCTAAATGAATGATAAATGAAAATTTCTGTATTTAAAATCAGATATGATGCTAATGACAGAAATTTAGTGAAATACAATGCCAATTAAACTAAATTACTTGAAAATGCAAGCTAAATTAATTTTTTCAAAATTTTCAAATCTTCTATTTTTTTTTGTAATTTTTCAAATGCAATAATATGAACAATGATATGAATGAATGAAATTAATGTAAATCTAAAGTACAACACTCAGAAAGGTGAAAAATTCATTAAAACATGGGTTCACCAAAATGTTTAGGGTGAAATTTGAAGAAGAGGGTTTTTTTTGCTTTTGTTTGTATGAATCTTCCTTTCACCTCAAACATTCAAAGACTTTAGGCCGAGTAGGAAATCTACTATTAGACCTGTGGTCACTTGGAATATTAGGGAAAATTAGAATTGTGTGATTTAGTTGTTCAATTAAGTCTGATTATGCTTAAAACCCTAATTATGCAAATTCAGAAGAAAACGAACACATTACAGAAAATGCTCGCACACAGAGATACTAAATGATAATCAAATGCATACCAGTTTTTGAAGTTTAGAAAATGGAAAAGTCAGGGACTAATGAATGGGTGCCCTAGTCCAATGCCACCATTTTCTTTAGAATTTGGGAACCTTGTTTGCAACCTATTCCTGTTGTTCCAAAGATTCTTCAGTTGCGGGATCTAGAGGATAAATGAGGGGGTGCCCGAGTCCAGGTCCCTATTTTCTCTTTAGATCTATAATTTTGACTATCTGTACTACTCTCCTTCAACTCCACTTTTTTTGCTCCTGCAACCTGTAACCTATGATAAACCAAAGCACCCAAGACATCTGCAAACCAAAAGAAACCTTCATGGATGAATGAGAGAAGCAACACAAAAGAAGCTATTTCACTAGGAGTGAATGAATTATATTCAGATGAGATGGTTAAACTACATAGTGTACAAGCCTTTTAAAGGCATGAAATATTTGATGGGTGTAAAGCTACCTATTATGGGAAAAAACCACCCTACGGGAAAAACCATTTATCCCTATGTTAAAAACTTAACACACTAACACCCCCCCCTTAAGTGCAAACTTAGGGAGAATTATTATGCAAAATCAAGATGCAATAGGGTCTTGGCTACACAACCATGTTAGGTACCCATTTACAATGCAAAAGAAGAAATCTCTCACAAATGGAGAAATGGAGAAAAACCCTGTGGGAGAAAACTCCTCTCCAAAAGAGAGAAAAACTAAAAATACTGAAAAGCAAAAAGTGAAAGAAAGTAGGACTCCTCAAGACCCCCCAAGGACAACTTCCTTCACCCCTAACATTGATCACAACAAGAGATAGCGATGAGATGCTAAAGGTTTAGTGAAGATGTCTGCAACCTACTGCTTCGTAGGCAAATACTCCAAACTAAGAACACCCTCCTGAATGAGATGCCTAATGAAGTGCATGTGGATCTCAATATGCTTAGTGCACTGATGCTCCACTGGGTTGTGTGAAATATGAATGACAATCTGATTGTCACACCAAAGAGTAGTGGGATGATTAGTAGGAAAACCAAATTTAGCCATCAACTATCGAAGCCAAAGAATCTCCTGACTAGCCAAAACTGTTCCTCGATACTCAGCCTCAGTTGATGATAATGCAATAGCAGTTTGCTTCTTGCAAGACCAAGAAACCAGACTAGAACCAAGACAAAAGACAAAGCCAGAAGTGGACTTCCGATCATTAACATCACCAACCCAATCTGAATCAGTGAAGCCCACAATCTTAGAAGCTCCTGATGTATAGTGAATGCCAAATTGTGTAGTGCCCTGAATGTATCTCAAGATACATTTTGCTTCCTTCCAATGACTGTCATGAGGATCTTGAGAGAAATGAGAGAAAAGACCAACTGCAAAGGAAATATCAGGATGACTATGTGTCAAGTACAGAAGGCTGCCAACCAACTACTGATACAAGGTAGCATCAACTGAGGGAGTAGTGCAAGTGGTAGACAAAACAACACCTGACTGAAAGGGAGTAGGGGCTGGCTTGTAGTCAGCCATCCCAAATCTCTGAAGCAAATCAAGAGCATACTTCTGCTGAAAGATAGAAATATCGATAGAAGACTGGTGAATCTGAAGACCAAGGAAGTAATGCAATAGACCAAGGTCATTCATATCAAAATGCTCCATCAAATCTCCCTGAGTATCCTTAATCATGGTAGGAGAACTCCCTATGAGAATTAAGTCATCCACATAGAGATAAAGAATGAGAAGATCCCCCTAAGTCTCTGAATATAAATTGTAGGATTAGATTGACATCTAGTGAATCCAGAAGCAAGCAGAAAACTATCCATCTTCTCATACCAAGCCCGGGGAGCTTGTTTGAGACCATACAATGAATGCCTCAACCTACAAACAAGTGAAGAGTCCTGTACAAAGCCTGGTGGCTACTCCATATAGATCTCCTCCTAAAGATCACCTTGCAGGAAGGCACTCTTCACATCCATTTGATACACTAGCCAACCCTAAGATGCAACAATTGAATGTACAAGACAAACATAATCCATCTTAGCTACAGGAGCAAAAGTGTTAGAATATTCAACACCTTCAACCTGAGAGAAGCCCTTAGCCATTAGATGAGCCTTATACTTATCAATAGAACCATCAGTTGCATACTTGGTATGATACACCCACTTGCATCGAACCAACTTTCTTCCCTTAGGAAGAGGAACCAAATCCCAAGTATGATTCTTGATTAAAGAAGAATACTCCTCAATCATAGCACTTTCCTATTCCGAAACACCTAAAGCATCTGAAAACTTCTGAGGATTAGTATAAACTACATGACTCATAAGACTGATACCTAAAGTTCGGGAATGAGTGCAGCGTGTAGCTGTGGGAACACTTGCAAGAGAACCAACATCCTGAAGAAGTTTATGGGACCATAATGGTCTTGTGGGTGCAGGTGGAGGAGGAGGAGATGGAGAGATGTCAACAACAAGATCAATGCCATCATCATGAACATCATTAGGAATATCGTGAGGAACATCATCATCATCATTTACAGGAAGTAAAACATCATCTGAAGAAGTGGGAAGGAGAGAGGAAGATGCCTGTGATGGTGAATCCTTTGGAGTGAAAGAGTCATCAAAATGAACATCACGACAAAAATATACCTCTTGAGTGACAGGATCAAACAACCGATAACCCTTCACATCCTCACAATAGCCAACAAAAATGAACCGCTGACTTTTCTTCTCCATTACTTTGTGCCTCCCATATGGAATGAATGTCCATGCATCACTTCTAAATACTTTGAAAAAGGACACCTTGGGCTTGACATGAGACCAAGCCTCCTTGGGAGTCATATTCTGCACTGCCTTGTGAGGCATACAATTCTGAATGTAGTTGGCACAATTGATAGCCTTTGCCCAAAATGTTGGAGCCATGGATCGAGACTGAAGCATACAATTGGCCATCTCTTGTAAGGTTCTATTCTTCTATTTGGCCACACCATTCTACTAAGGAGTGTATCGCACTATGTACTGATGAAGAATACCTTGAGCATGACAAAAATCCTGAAATGCTTGATTGACATATTCTCTCCCATTATCTATTCGAATCTTCTGAAGGGAGTGCCCTGACTACTTCTCCACAAATGCAAAGAAGGTCATGAAAAATTGAAGAACCTCATCCTTGCACTTCAGAAAGTACACCCATGTGCGCCGAGAGAAGTCATCAATAAAGGTGAGCACATACTTAGCCCTTGAAAATGAAGGAGTTGGGAATGACATAAGATCACTATGCACCAACTCAAGGAGTACCGAAGAATGTGTGGCCATACCCTTTGGAAAAGGATTCCTATGATGTTTGCCAAGCACACAACCTTGACAAACTCCATCAAAAAAAGAGATCTTAGGTAGGCCAATGACCAAATTCTATATGCTCATCAATTGAAGATATCTGTAATTCAGGTGCCCAAACTATTCATGCCCAAGCTTGCTCATAGAATCTGCATGAGCAATAAGGGATGATCCTGATGAAGACTCAAATCCATCAAACCTATACAAATGGGCCACATCATCAATTGTCCCTGTAGCAACAACCTTCTTAGGATCCTGCAACTCTCAAATAGTCACATTAGTGGGAGAAAACTCAACTACCTTCCCATCACCATGATTACATATCTGATAGATAGAAAGTAGATTCTGTGAAATATCAAGAACAAAAAGAACATCATCAATGCAACCATCTTGCATCTTAACTGAGCCTATTCCTACAACTGAAATCTATGAAGAGTTCCCACTGCAATATGAGAAGTACTACAAGAGGAAATAGAATCAAGAAGATCCTCAGCATTAGTCATATGATGTGAAGCACCAAAATCAAGAATCCAACTATCACAAGTAGAGGACAAAGCCCTTATTGCGAGAGCTTGCCCTTTTCCCAAGGAAGAAGACTTAGGCATGGCAATATTGTGCTTCCTCCAAAGCTGCTAACCTCTCAAAACAATGTGCATCATTATACCCTGACTTTCCACAAAAGGAATAATTTTCCTTCTTCTTCTTCTTAGACTTAGAGAATGACTCCTGAGAGTTACAAGGAGGAGGAGGATTAGTCTTCTGATCATTCTTCACCTTAGGTTTGGAGGGAGGCTCACCACCTACAGATGAATCTATCTTGGGCTTCTTCTTATTCTTACCCTTGCCCTTGGAAGATTGAGCCATCAAACAATGACTTTTAGGAAGAGCATCCATCTGAATCAACTTGGCTTGCTCCCTAGTTAATCGATCACAAAATACCTCAAATGAAAGCATCTTATGGTCTTCTCCAATAACATTCATAGTAGAATAGAAGGTAGAGGCAAACACTTGAAAAGGACCTCTCAGCTTATACAAGATCAATAAAATACACTCCTTTTCATCTTTGGCATGACCACATCCTTTCAATTGTGACAAAATCAACTTGAATTTGGCAAGGAAATCCTGAATAGTGGGGAAGGCATCTGGAGAGAGAGAGGTGAGATCGGCTTCAAGTTGCAAGATTTTGAACTGACTGACTTTACCATACAACTCAGCAAGCTTAAACAATAAATTATCAGACACATGGAGACCTATGAGTCTTCTAGCCTCATCCATTTTGTTTCTATGAACAAATTGTTCAAATGGTTTTGTGAACTTAGGTTGATCGGCATCTAACATTTGCCAAAGCCCCCTAGATTGCAACAACTATGATATTTTGAGCTTCCAGGTGTGATAATTGTGTGGGGTGAGCAACTCAATCCTTGGGTCTAACATGGTTTACAACGACACACACTAAGGACTAAAAATGCAATGTACACCCCCCCAGAATGTATAAAAAACCGAATTTGCAATTCCCAACACCAAATTTGCCAAATAATACTAACAGAAGTAACTAAAATAATCTTGTAACTTTCAGTTACTTAAACTGTTAAAAAATGGCAAAATTTTCAGAAAATACCTCATTCACAATGAAGTTCCTCGAAGCAGCTTTCCGACAATGTCTTGTTTGCTGAAAATGGGCTCCGTTTGCAAAAGTTGTGCAAGTTTGAAAAAAAGGCCTATTTTAGGCTCTTTAGAAGCACTAGCACCTAGTCACTCCATATGACCACAACTAGTACAGGGGATAAAATATTGAGCCTCTTGGGCCATAGCACAAGCCACCAAGTGATCTCAACCAAGAGTCAATCTCCAAGTTTGAGCACAAAGGATTCCAAATCACTAATCACATGAAGAAGGCAAGTGGTAAGATAGATAAAGGCCAATGGAGACCTCCGCAGTTTGAATGTGGGATTAAAACTCCAAATAATACTCCAAACACAACACATGGGCTCACCTCCACACTTGTACGAAAACTGATTGGGAACCCTAATCAAATATTTTAATTGCATAACTTTATAGATATTAAAGTCTGAAAAAAATATATCTTTGCTAACGAATAGACCCCATATGGCTACTTCAAATTGTATGTGAAATGCCTTCTCCAGAAACCAATGCACTTCAAAAGATCAGAATACAAACACTCCAAGCTCTAGATCTTTTAAAAGAAGCATGAGGATCGAGCCTTATGTTGGTTGTGCTTCACACTAGGCATCGGGATGCCAAGTTTTCTTCATGTAGAGATCAGAAGGTAGAGGAACCACCAAAAACGCATGCCATTCTTGTATGAAATATGCACTAGCAGTAAGGTCTTTGCACCAAAAAAAAATTATCCTCCGGCATACAGAAGAAAACAAGAATTTCACTTGTTCTCAAATGGAGTAAACCCCAGAGCATAAATGATATTTGACAAAGAGAAATAGCAAAATAATCACTAAACAATTGCCTTAGAAAAAAAATAGATCTCAATCCTAATGAAAACTCTCAGCAGAAGGAGGCTGTAGAAGACTGCTCTGATACTTTGATAGAGCAAAGCACCCAAGACCTCTGCAAACCAAAAGAAACCTTCATGAATGAATGAGAGAAGCAACACAAAAGAAGCTATTTCACCAGGAGTGAATGAATTATATTCAGATGAGATGGTTAAACTACATAGTGTACAAGTCTTTTAAAGGCTTGAGATATTTGACAGGTGTAAAACTACCTGTTATAGGAAAACACCACCCTACAGGAAAAACCATTTATCCCTATGTTAAAAACTTAACACACTAACAACCTATAATCATAGAAAAATGGGTTGGGGGTTGTGGTGTTTAGAGGCTTGCCTCTATCAAGCTCCGGAGAGACATTCAAGTCTTCCAAACATCGTTGTCAAATAAAGAGTGCGTATCCTAGTGGGATAGAGGCAAGATCCAAATGATAAATGATTGAAAACACAAATGATATCACCTTGTTGTGAAGATTTCATGGAATGAAGAATCTCTTCATGCCATGAGGAGACGAATGCCCAAATCTGCAAACACAAACACAATAACAATGCTCTACTCTGCAACACAATGAATATTTTGAATGCTCTAATCACAAGAATGCCTAAAGATCACCATTTCCATCTAGTTTATAAATGATAACCTAATCATGCTTATATATGCAACTACAAACATTCCTGCCAAGAATTTCATAATTGAAACTTACCGTGTCGACATAGGACCTAAATAACGGTCATAAACTGACACTTAAAATTTAGGCCTGACCTAAAATAGGGCAGGACTAGGGTGCAAGCGGGACTAGGGTGCAGGCGCCCAAGTCCTCCCCCTATTTCAAGCAGGAATCATGTCAAGTTTATCCCCTAAGTCCTAATTGCCATGAAACTACAAGGTTTTCTCATCGGGAGTCATCAAATTCATGCAAGATGCTCTAAATGCATAAACCAGACCCGGGAGCTAAACCTTAAGAGGGAAAAGCCCCCAAGGCGACATTTTCCAACATAACACATTGTCACATTCTGTTATCTTCAAGAATTAATCTAGCCATCCCACTCTGGTGAAGAGTGGTAGAACCATCATATCCTCTAATATTTCCTTGTGCGCAGATGGTTCTTGTTGTACAACATCACCTCCCATTGTCTTCGTATTCTATGACCTCAAAAGGTTTCAATTTCTGCTCAACTTCAATTCCACCACCTTTAGAAGAACCTATAATTTTCTGCCTTTTCTTGTGCCTTCTCCTATTTCCCCCAACTATAACTTTTGGAGCTCTGTTGTATGAAAAATTTTGTATCTCATCTCACTCATAGGGTAATAAGTTCACAATTTGGATGAAATAGGGTAGGTCTACTATATTTGGAAAAATGACATATAATTCTATCTGATAACTCTAAAGACCTAGGTGGCAAAAATCAAAATTAACTAACCATTATACCCCTCCCCCAACTAATGGGTGAAGTGATCTCACTTCACACATGAATTGATAGGGCTAAAAGAGTAATTATGAAATTTAATGGTGATATATATTTTCACGTGCATGAATGAAACAAAGAGTAATAATGAATATAAAAGGAAATCTAAGTTAATCATTGAAATTTTTCTTTTATACATACGTTACGGAAGTAAGTGATCAGTGCACCTTGGAACTAGAGAACATGTACTTGGCATTTATTTGATGTGAGTAAAATGAAATGATTGAGAGTGAACGATAACACGACAAGTAGTTAGGAAGTGATGTGATGTGACAACTTGCAGTACTTGAGCTAACAACTCGCGAGTGTGAGTTGAACCTTTTTGCTGTGGGTGTTTGATTTATTCAAAATGAATGACACATGTGTGGAAGAAATGGAATGCATGGGAAAATAGTTTACTTTTTTCCAAAGTGTTGAAGACATCTGTAGATAGGTGTTTCTATGGGTACCTCTAGTACAAGTCTTGATTGAATGTTTACATATTCATTATTTCAGGTCCCAACTATAACAGGTCCTAACTAAGATTGAAGAATGGGTCCCTCTAGAGCTAACTGTGGTCACCATGGGTAGTGTGCTGTGTGTGCATGTGAAGTGCAAAGCAAATAAAAATTAAGTCTCAGTGATAGGGGTTGAGTCATGCAACTCAACCTCTACATCACTAGACATGATGGGTGGATCACTTTCTGTCAGTACATCATTGTGTGTTTTAGGGGCTTCATCAATGTCATTGTGAGCACCATATTGGTTTGTTAGAGAGACAATAAAATCATCTTTTTGAAGTAGTTTCTTATAAATTTTCAGCCTATGTCCATTTACTAGTAATGAAAATCTGACCTCATCAATGGTTTTTAGTTGGATTGCACCATTAGAGAATACTTGTTGAATCTCATATGGTCCCAGCCATCGATATTGAAACTTGCCTTTGAAATCCTTGTATTTGGAGTCATAGAGAAGTGCCCAATCACCAATAGTGAACTCTTTAGTCTTTATATACTTATCATGCCATTTAATTCTTTTCTTCTGAATAACCTCTATGTGGTGTATGGCTTCTAATATGATTTCATCAAGAGCATTCAAATGTTGTAACCTTTCCTTTTGAGCCTCTATCAAGTCCATCCCCAATTCCACTACTGTTCTCAGAGTCTTGTATTCAAACTCTATAGGCAGTACTGCTATCTTGCCATAAACCAATTCATAAGGAGTGAATCATGTAGTTGTCTTCCATGTGGTTATGGATGCCCAATCAACTTTTGGTAATCTAGAAACCCAATCTCTTTTGTGGAGATGTACTATTTTTGTCAATATATTCTCAATCTCCCTGTTTGTAACCTTGACTTGACCATTAGCCTAAGGATGATATGGGGTGGACTTCTTGTGTCTAATCTAATATTCCTCAATCAGTTTGGTGATTAAGTCTAATGTGAATTGTGGTCCTTGATCAGTCACTATCTCCCTAGGTACACCATACTTAGTGAAGATTTCCTCATATAAGAATTTTGCCACATTGCCATCTCTGGCAAATTGCAAAGATTTAACTTCTACCCATTTGGTTAAGTAATCAGTGCATACATGTATATATTCCTTGTTGTTTGAAGTGGGAGAGATAGTTCCAACAAAATCCAACCCCCACTTATCAAAAGGAGCTAATACTACTTGGGCCTGCAAAGGCATTTCATCATTTCTTGTAGGTTTCCCCATTCTCTGGCACCGATCACAACTAATAGTACACTTTTTAGAGTCTTTATGTAGTGTTGGCCAATAATATCCTATTGTCAAGATCTTGAAGGCTATCCTTTTGGTTGCAAAATGTCCGCTGCAGGATTCATCATGACATGCCTTCAATATGTCAAACACTTCATCCTCCTTGATACATCTCATAATGTTATTTGGGCCAGTGTAGAATAGGAATCCAAAAATCTAAGAGTAAGGGAACCATTTGTGAACTAACTATCTTTTCTCCCTTGGAGAAAAGTAACCTAGAATCTGCCATGTCGCCAAATAATTAGCTATATCTGCATACCATGGAGTGTGTATGTTTAGAGCAAATAGATACTCATCAAGGAAAGGGTCATCAACCACTCATTCTGTTGATTATGTAGGTAGTATAGATAGATAACTAGCAACCACATTAGCCTTTCCTAGTTTTTCAACTATTGTTATGTCAAATTCCTGCAATAACAACAACCACCTTACAAGTCTTCCACCCATTATTGGCTTATTCATCAAATATCTGATTTATGTATGATCTATATGTATGCATACTTTATAGCCAGTAATGTAGTGTCTAAATTTGTTAATGGCATAGACAACATCTAACATTTCCTTTTCTGTCACAGTGTAGTTCAACTCAGTTCCCTGTAGGTTTTTGCTGATATAGTATATTGCATACTCTTTATTTCCTTCTTGCTGGGCTAAGACTACTCCAATGGGAAAGTCTGATGCATCAGTGTGGATATGAAAGGGCAGTGTCCAATTTGGACCTCTTAGAACTGGAGCTTGTGTCAAGGCTACTTTTAGCTTCTCAAATGAATTTTGATAGTCTGGGGTCCATTCAAAGTCAATGTCTTTTATCAACAAAGTAAACAAAGGGGCAACAATTTTGCTAAAATCTTGAATGAGCCACCTATAATAACCTACATGTCCAAGGAAGCTCCTTATATCCTTTTGTCTCTATGGAATAGGCAGGATAGATATGATTTCAATCTTCTTTGGGTCGACTTGTATTCCTGTGCTTGAGATAAAATGTCCCAAAACAATGCCCTGTGTCATCATCATAAAACATTTTTCATTGCTCAAAGATAGATTGTGCTATGTGCATCTCTTTAAAACTTTCTCCAAATTGTGTAAGGCTTCATCATATGTTTCACTATATGTGGTGAAGTCATCCATGTAAATCGCCATGCTATCATGGGCAAAATCAGAGAAAATACTGAGTATTGCTCTTTGAAATGTGGCTGGAGCATTACATAGACCAAAAGGTAAGACAAAATATGCATAGGTCCCCAAAGGGTAGGTAAATGTTGTCTTATCTTGATCCTCAGGTGCAATCTTGATTTGGTTATAGCGACTGAAGCCATCAAGAAATGAGAAATATTTCTTCCCTACTAGAGAGTCAAGAACTTGGTCAATAAACGGTAATAGGAAGTGATCCTTCCTTGTGGTAGCATTTAGTTCGCTATAACCAACACAAACTCACCATTTACCACCTTTCTTGGGAACTATTACCAATGGTGAAACCCATTCACTGTCTAAAATGGGGTATATAAATCCTGCATCCAAAAGATTTTGAAGTTTAGATTTCACTCTCTTAGAGCAGGGTTCATGTGTCTTTGTGATGAAGGGGGTAAATCATAAAACACAATAACAGATATTGCACACAAAAAATAGAATGATATTTTATTAATATGGGAAAAACATTACATTACATAAGCTCAAATACAATCAAAGGATGAATCCCCTACAGACTGCAACACATTACAACTCCCTCTCTCAAGACTCTGGAATCTTCAGCCTTCTGTAACCCCAAATCAACTAGGGTTTCTATTTCCCACCTTTTCTTGACTCTACACCTTCCCCCTTAACTCTAGTACCCCAAGGGTTCCCAAAAATGGTCATAGATAGCCCTTTTTGGTGGCCACTAGCTTAATTTCAAAATTTGCTTCTCCCTCCAAAAATAGGTCAACTTTGCGGGGCCATAACTTTCGATCCGACTGTTGGATTTTCAATTATAATACCTTTTTGGAGAGCTCTTGAAAAGACACTTATGCAAAAGCAATACCTAAAGGTAGACTACTTGGGTTTCCCACCAAATTTTGGGCCCATCCGGAGCCTCTAATTGCCTCAAATTTGACTTTGAATATTTCAGTAGGATTTTTGGAATTTGAAATTTTAATATCTCACAAATGACAAATGATATTGAAGTGATTTCTTCACCATGAGCTTCAGTTCACCATTTTGGAGATCTGTGTCATATTTTGTATCCAACTGTGCACAAATGCAAACTTACTAAAAATAGTAACCCTGCCAAATTTAGCCCTTATTGAAAAGAAACATTTTTTTTGGTTGATGCAAGATTGCTCTTACACCCTAGATGCTCCTGCATCACTTTGTTGCTACCTTATAGGTCTGTGGCCATCATCAATGTAAATTTTATGCATACATAAGGCAGGATCAATGCCTTTCATTTCACTGTAATCCCATGCAAACATTGTTGCGTGTGCTTGCAACACTGCATGTAGGGATTGTTGCTATTCACCAGTCAATGCATTATTAATAGTCAACATCTTTCTTGGCTTGATTTCTAATTGTTTAGACATTTCTTGTATAGAGGTGTAGACACCCTAAAATGACCAAGTCATCACATCACTTGCTTTTCATCAATTCTATTGCATCACCTGCATTTCAACATTAATTGAATAATCTAATTATTTCATTAATTTCATCAAATTCATCCAAAACTCTAAAATTTGACATTAATTGAATAAATCCTTTTTATTTAATTAATTAAATTAAATTCCTCTTTATTCTTCCAAAATTAAATAATTTTAATTATTTAATTAAATCAAATCATTATCCTCTTTCAAATTTCAAGTCCACATTAATTAAAATAAATCTTATTATTTAATTAATTCATCAAATTCTCTCTTATCTACAATTAAATGATTTACATTATTTAATTAAATCAATTATTCTTCTAAATTAAATAAATCATGCAAAATTATTTAAATTATCTCAAACCTCTAAAAATAAATAAAATCAAATATTTTATTTATAATCTTCTGTTCCTCTATCATGCACAATTAAATAAATAAATTTATTTATTTAATTTCAATTATATTTCCATTTCCTCTAAAAATATCATGTTAACTCATGTGCACAATCAGTCTTATTTTTAGAACTTTAAAAAAGGCAAAATTGCAAGTTGAGTCATCTATTCAATCAATCTTGTTTTTATCATATCTAAATAAAAATATCCTTATGGATTGACACATGTTGTGTGCACATTCATCATGGTTATTTGTCTAATCTCCTTCGTTGATTCTTCTAGATTTATTTCATCCATTGATCGATCATGTTTGAAATCTATATAACCCCCCCATCTCCTTCACAAATCCTCTTTGATCACTTATTCTTAGGCATCCTTTACAGCGCTTTAAGCATACATCGCATCATTGAGCTCTTTATTATCTTTTGACATTGATCTTCTTGAGCACTTCTAGCACCTATAATTGCTTGTTGCAAACATGGTTTCGCAACATATTTGAGCAATCCACATACGACAAAAGAGAACAATACAATCTGGTAAAAGCTTTCTTGTTTTATTTGATTTATTCAGTGATCATGGTTTTTTATTTAGATAGATCTCTTTATGTTATGGGTTATTGATCTAATTATTATTATAGTTTTGATTTTATCATTCGACTTATAAATTTTTCTCATACACATTCTAGCACGCCCGGTGCGACCCACTAATCCCTCTTTCTTTGATAAATTGATTTTTTTAAGTATAGTACAGAACAACGCAAAAGACACAGAAAAGCACTATTGATAGTATAGTAAAGTGCTTTTGGTGGCACACTATAGTGCCTTCAGGCAATACTGTAGCACCTCTGGTAGCACAGTAGCGTGCTATTGGTAACACAACACAATGCGGTTTGGCATAGTAGTAAGGTACTTTTGGAAAATTAGGGTTTCTGATCTTGTTTTGTGATTTGTAGGGTTTTTACTCACATATCTATCATTTATTGATTGGCAAGATGATTTATTTGTCTTTCAATTATCTTGTTTACTTCTTAAGCTAATGTATTTAGGAGTATTTACACTTTTTTGAGTTTACCCATATTTTTGCAAACATCCTTGAGTGGTTTTTGATTCCAGGTTACATATCCTATCAACCATACAGCCCAGATCTACAAATCCAAACATGAAATCATCTTTTGACCTAAATTTTTTGACAAAATAAAACTTTTTTTTTAGATCTAGGACAGTAAAGTGCTTTTGGTAGCATAGTACAGCGTTGTTGGTAGCACAGTGGGTCGCTTCTGGTTCTACAGTAACTCACCTTCGGTAACACAGTGCAGCACTTTCAGTAATATAGTAAGTCACCTTTGGTAATACAGTCAAGCACTTTTGGTCAAATTCATTTATTTTTGTTCAAACTTGTGAGTTTTTTTGGAACTAAATGACTTGTTGCAGCTCTTATCACTGACATAGAGCAAATGGGTTTCCCTAACATGTTCATGCAAGATGAGTGTTGAAGAAACTCAATCTATTTCGCTAAGTCTTAGAAAAATATTGCTTTCTTAAGGGACAACTGAACAAATCATTTTCTTTGCAATCTAAGTCTTAGGAACATATTGCTTTCTTAAGGGACAATGGACATGAATGCGAAAACACTTCAATATTCTAAGGGACAAAGGACATGAATGCCAAACAATTCAATTTCTTAAGGGACAATTGACAACTACAATCATATGTGTGCCTAATTTAGTTGCACCTTATTTTTCTTATAATGGGACAATTGAACCTCTGTTTGACGTGCTTTCTCTTAAATTTTAGTTATTCCTTTAAAAGGGCCCGCTTTTGGATTGCGCTTCATCCAAAAGGGATGATGACCCTAAGTGGAGTTTTCCTTTGAACTGCTATATAAGAGGGATAAGGCGAAAGCCAAGTCCTAACCGACGTCAGCCTTACCTTGTGGTGCCAAACTAAAAAGAGGTGTACTAGCTCTTTGTGGAAATGATTTTCACATTGAGTGAAGTGTTTGATACTCTTAGTAGGATTGGTTAAATCTTTTAGTAGCTTGTCACATTGCTCATAAGGCATTGGTCCCTCAAAGTTACTAAGAACCCATCTAGATAGTGACTACCCGATCCACCTCTGAACATTGTGGTAATTATCAGTGCAAGTGGAATCGATTTAAGCCCTCAAGATACTCACCATTGGCTCCCTTGAGAAGAGATAGTATTCCCTCAGCCATAAAGCTCTTGTGACCTACTTGAGTTTTCCAAGGGGAGGGTGAGATATCCCTCCCTATCGTCTCTCACAAAGATACAAATGTTTGACACCTTTATGGAATGACATTTGGTCAATGAAGTATTAAGTTGTGAGCTGATCTATTGCAATGAAACCTTGTCTCTAGGGATAAAAAGTGCTTGATATTGTTTGCAATTGTCTTATACTTGTGGAAACATTGGGCTTTTTTTGAGCCTCGAACATAAACTATCTGATGTGTTAGTCCTTTTTGCAACTTTGTTTGTTGTGTTTTCTCTTACCAAAGCAAATCCAATCAAAATCAAAACAAAATCTATCAAAATTTGCCTTATAAGCATCACTGACACTACTTCGATGCCTTTGGTATAATAGCAGCTCGCCTTTGGTATAACAGCAGCTCACCTTTGGTATTACAGTAGCTCGCCTTTGGTATAATAGTACCTCGCCTCTGGCAAACCTACTTCAGTGCCCTTGGTATAATAGTAGCTCACTTTTGGTCTAATAGTAGCTCAATTTTGGTATCACAGTCCTGCGCCTTTGGTCAAGCAGTACAGCGCATTTGGTCTAGTAAACTGTGCATCAAAACTATCATTCCCAAAAACACAAGTAAAACCTCAGCAAAACACAACATATTGTCGTAGTGTCTCCCATGGTAACCACTAGACTCTAGAAAACTATGAAGTCTAAGTAAGTCACCCAAAGGAAGCGTAAATCACCTCCTCGTACGCCTCAACCACGCCAATCCAACATAACTCCCAAAGTTACTCCAAAAACACCAATGGAAAAATCAACCAACTCTCAAAACATGCCACAATAGGACCAACCCAACAATCCTCAATAAGGTAATGTCCCATTGATTGATGTAACTCAATTCACTACCGGCATGCCTCATGATTTTGCTCCACCCAGTTATACCATAGGTCAAGTCCCATCTCAAGAAAAGTGACACTTTGATATAGGTCAATCCTCTCAAGAAGATAGGCAAGACCTTGATGAAATCATACAAGATCCTAGAGCCATGGCTGCCTTTGACAAGATCCTTAGAGAGAACCAAGATCATTTCTTTCACTTGCTAGCAGAGCAAGGAGCCAAATTACCTAAAGGTTTTGATCTATCAAATCTTATCAAGCCTAACAACACTCAAGACACTATAATGATAGTCCAAACCATGTCAACTGTGACCACACCCTTACATGAACAAAACTCACAAGGGAGAATGATTGCACACTATGAGAATCCCCTTTATCAAAATCCAATGGTAGAGAGACCCATATCACCCCTCCTAACTCCTATGGAGATCTACAAACACCAACAAGAGACTCTACATTGTCAAGCAAAACTAGCAAGATAGGTTGTTCTAGCAAAATCAAACATGCATAACCCTCCTAAAATATCCACACCAATCGCAAGTGGAACATTGGCTACCCCATCACAAGAAGGTTTCCCACCAAATTACAATCTGGGGAACACTTATGTAGCCATGCAACAAGGGTCTCAACAAACACCCAAAACCAACCTCATCTACCCTTCATATCCTTTAACCACATAATCCCAATCAACCTCCACCAACATAAAGCACATCTACTTATGTCCCTCCACCACAACATTCATCTATGCTACATCATACCTATCCCCATCTTAGTCAACCTCCACCATCACAAAACACATCTACTTATGTCCCTCTGCCACAGCGTTCATCAACACTAACCTTCTTCAGCACATTTCCTAACCACCTTCAACATTCCCAAAACCAAACTTCTCAAAGCTATGTTCCACCACTGCAACCAAACCCACCACACTTTACCTTTCCTCCACCAAACTCTTATCAACAACCATCACAAAGCCTACATTATTGCCTATCACCACCCCCACCTCCCCAAAATCAAAATGCCCATCTCCAACCCAATCTAAACTCAACATACAACGCATATGACCCCAACCAATCATACGACACTTATAACACCAATGCCCATGGCTTCGACTACAATCTTCCATATGGGCAACAAAAACCACTTCTAGGACAACAGGAGATGTTTCTAACCCCTCCCACAACTATGGAGCTAAAACTTGTGGAAGTTCAACAACAACTATCTGATCTTACATTTGGCCACACCAAGAAGACCTTCTCTTTGGAGGAAGTTTGTCCTTATCCATTTGATCGGTCATTACCCATGATCCCTTTTCCTCACAACTTCACTATTCCCAAATTTGATAAATACAAAGGAAAAGGAGACCTAAAAGGCCATCTTAGAGAATTCTATCTTGCTTGCTTCGAGGTCTCACATAATGACACATATCTTATGCGCCTTTTTCCTTGTAGTCTTGGAGGTCAAGCTATAGAATGGTTCTCACACCTAGCCATGGGTATCAAATCTTTTAACGAGCTTGTAGAGAAATTTGCCACCCATTTCTCCTACAACACAGAACATGAGATCTCCATGACCGACCTATGCAATAACAAATAGAAAAATGGGGAAGCTTTCATTTCCTTCCTACAAAGATGGAGACAAATGGCTAGTAAATTCCCATTCAAGATACCTAAAAAGTAGCTTGTTAGCATATTTGTGTAGAACCTCAACCAAGAATTGGGTTTTCATTTGCAAATCCTTAGAGCTACAACCTTCAACAAAATTACCTACAAGGGAATCAACATTGACAAGGCCCTCATTGCTAAGGGTGTGGTCAAAATCTTCAAGGACAACAAAGACAGTGCTCCCCAACAACAATCAAATGAAAACCAAAGTTTTGGAACAAAAATAAAAACATGGTCAATGACAGTGTGGTCGATTCTAAACATGTCCAAACACTGCAAACACCCCTTCATCTTCCCAAACTAACTCAACCTCTGCCTCAACAACAGCAACAACAAAGGAAACCATACCAAACCAACAACAATGACAACAAGAGCGGCCTCAACAAGATTACCCGCTACGGCATCAATTCACTCCCTTGGGAGAGCCTATTGAGACTGTTTTACAGAAATTTTTACTCAAAGGAATCATCACCTTACTAGATCCTCCCCCATATGGTGAACCTGTCTACAAAATCGTATGGTACAGAGACAATGAATATTGCGACTTCCATAGGAGCAAAGGACATAGAACTGCATCATGCATGAAACTCAAGCACATAATTCAAAATCTTATCGAAGGCAACCTAATCTCTTTTGAGGATGAAACACCAACTCAACACAGCAACAAAGACCTCAACATGTACAAGGAACCATTCCCTAACCATGGTCAAGGTCCTCCTCTGGATAAAGGTAAAGGTATTAGTAAAGCTTCCACTTCCTATGATTCCATTGTGGGTCGTTTTGAAGGGAGTCGTGTATCTACCGTCACAATCGAAAGAAAATCTACGGATTGCGCTATTACAACTCATCATGTTCGTGTCACCATTCATGGTCCAACACCAAGTATCCCAACCCAATCGGATTACAATCTTGTCGAACATCTAGAGAAAACCCCTACATAGATCTCTATCTTGGACCTTTTACGGTCATCACTTGCACATAAAGCTGTGCTAGATAAAGCCCTACAAGAGTCTTCAGTTCCTAACAACATAGCAGTCACGGATTTCCAAGCTATAATAGGTAACATTGCCTCACCCTACAATGTGGTCTTTTTTGAAAAGGACCTCCCTTCCCATGATCCATGTTACAATGATGCACTTCATATTGAGGTTCTCATCCATAAATGCAAGATCAAATGCATACTTATAGATGGTGGTGCTGGTCTCAATATTTTTTCACTAATGTTATTTAAAAAATTGGGATACTCTGAGGATCAAATCAACATTGATCAAAGTATTACAATCAAGGGGTATGATGATCCTAAATGCCGATCAGAAGGTGTTATCCATTTGCCTATACAAGTAGGCCCTATCATGCTTGAAACTTGGTGCCAAGTCCTTGACATTGAGTTACCTTATAACATTATCCTAGGACACCCATGGATCCATGCCATCAAAGTTGTTCCCTCCACGTACCACCAGTCTCTCAAGTTCCCATTCAATGATATGGAGATCATTATCCTAGGCGATCCTAATCCCTTCGAATTTTGTCGTGTCTTGCAAGGCAGTTATAAGAATTGCAACCAAGTGCCCAATAATGACAAAGCCCTTGAATCCTCACTATATGTCAACTCTAAAAATTTGATAAAAGCCTCTGCAAGTGAACCTAATCCTCATCCTATTCTTGAAATCAAATCTCACATCTGTGATATTGGCTTTGGAGAATATGATATCTCAAAATCTTGTTGTGTAGGGCAGATGCCTCTATCTCCTAATTCCTATGGCCAACCGCCCATTGCCAAAGCAACTAAAAAAGAAGCTATTCCTTCCCTAGCATCCCTAACTCAATTCCAAGAGGGAAAATTATTGGTAGAGGAAACTATTGAAGACATCTATTCTTGGCTCTACAAGGAGAAAGAACCAGTCACTATACCAGTCAAGCAATATGGCAATGGCTTAAAGATAGTCAAAAACATGGGTTATAAAGGCAAAGGTGGCCTTAGGAAACATAATCAAGGAACAATGGAACCCATTATTGTGATGAAGAAACTAGACAAGAATGGGTTAGGATTTGGTAGGAAGGTACCGCGCACCTTAGACATTAAGGGTATTGTCGACAAGTTGGCAGAAACTTCTCTCGCAAGTTTGACATCTAATGAGTATATCATCAATGACTCTTCCCTCCATATGACTAACCTATTTATAGAATCCTCCATATTCATGCTATCATCCATATCCTTAACATCCACCACCAGAACCCAGATTATAACACTTGTCTATCCTGAACTTATCGATTGGGACCAATAAGGGTCCCCCGTTCTAGATGTATTTCAGAATGACGAAGCTATTGCTAAGTTCATGGGACTCTGGGATGGTATCACTCTTGGCAATCACAAAGCTAGTTTTGTAATGGAACTAGAGCCAACAACTTATTTTGGTGAGAGTGCCAAATCCTCCAGTCGCAAAAGTAAAATTAAAGAAAGATCTCTAGGAGTAAACCACACTGTGGCACCTCCTGATCACAAAATAGTAAAAATAAAGGACGTATCCAAAGGTGAAAACCCAATTGTGGCACCTGAGGATAGAGGATTTGACCTTCCCCTACCATGTAAGTATCAAGAGAAATCAACTCTCCAAGTGGAAGATTCTATAGAGATTAATCTTGGCACAGAGAAAAATCCTAGGACCACATTCCTTACAGCATCATTATCAGAAATAGAGCACAAGAATCTTAACAACTTCTTATTACAAAGAACCATCAACTTTGCATGGACCTATGCTGATATGCCAGGGTTAGACCCTAAGATAGTAGTTCACTATCTCATAGTTGATCGAATAGTTAAACTAGTCAAGCAAAAGCTAAGGAAGATGCATCCACAAATAGCTCTTTTGGTGAAAGTGGAAATACAGAAGTTGTTAGATGCCAAATTCATCAAGCCTATTTATTATCTGGAATGGGTCTCAAACATCGTACCTATGGCTAAACCCAATGGGGGCATCTGCATGTGTAATGATTTCAGAGATCTTAACAGGGCGTGCTCCAAAGATGACTTCCCATTGCCGAACATTGATCTTATAGTAGACTTGACCGTGGGTCATGAAATCCTTTCTCTCATGGATGGATTCTTAGGCTACAATCAGATAATGATAGCGGAAGAAGATCAGCATAAAATAACTTTCACTTGTTCTTGGGGTAAGTATTATTGGTGCGCCATGCCATTTGGTCTAAAGAATGCAGGGGCAACCTATTAGAGAGCAATGACAGTGATATTCCACAATCTCTTTCATCACAACATGGAGGACTATGTGGATGATATACTAGCAAAATCCTCTAGGGCAGATCACATACAAGTTCTAGGACAGATTTTTGACAGGCTCAAGAAATATCAAGTTAGACTGAATCCAAAGAAGTGTGTCTTTGGGGTAACATTAGGAAAACTATTGGGATACATAGTATCTTGTAGAGGCATCGAAGTAGATCCAACAAAAGTCAAGGCTATAGTAGAAATACCTCCACCAAAGAATCTAAAAGCATTAAGGAGCCTGCAAGGAAGGTTATAGTCTATTAGGCATTTTATCTCACAGCTAGCAGACAAATGTCAACCATTTCAACACTTGCTCTGAAAGGATGTCTCATTTCGATGGGATGATTAGTGTCAAGTGAAATTTGATCAAATCAAGGAATATCTAGCTACACCTCCTGTCTTGGTACCACCAGTCACTGATAGACCATTGATCTTGTACATCTCAACTACACTTGCAGCCCTAGGGGCTCTTCTAGCACAACATGATGAGTCAGAAAAAGAGCATGCAATCTATTATATCAGTCAATCCTTGGTGGGATATGAACTCAATTATTCAGCTATGGAAAGAGCTTGTTTAGCAATAGTGTTCACTTCCCAAATGTTACGACATTACATGCTAAATCAACATACAAATCTCATAGCAAAAATTGATCCATTGAAGTACCTACTAGCAAAAGCAGCTCTTTCAGGTAGACTAGCTAAATGGGTCATGATCCTTAGTGAGTTTGACATTAAGTATGTGGACCGTAAAGAAATCAAGGGGCAAGCCCTAGTAGATCAACTAGCAGTGGCACCTATGACAGATATACATCCTATGGTATCTGACTTTTCGGATGAGAATCTTTTCACTCTTTCTACCTCAATAATGTGGAAATTATACTTTGATGGTCCCTACACACAGCATGGATCAGGGGCCAACATCTTATTCATCACACCTCAAAATGACTATATTCCAAAGTCATATCAGCTTGCATTTCCTTGCACCAACAACATAGCCGAGTATGAAGCACTCCTCATAGGTCTCAATACAACAGTTCAATGGGACATCACAGAATTACAGGTATATGGAGACTCACAACTAGTCATTCGACAAGTCACAGATGAGTACCAAACAAAAGATGAAAAGTTGGTCCCCTATAAGCAACTAGTGCATGCCTACAAACAACACTTTTCTAGCATTACATTTGAGCAAATTCCACGAGAGCATAACAAAGTGGCAGATTCTATGGCTTATGTGGGGTCACTTATAGACATGCCTGCAAATACATAGAAATGTGAATTCTTGATCGAGCAATTGTTGATACCAGCCATCGATGTTCCAGTTACTAAAATCATCTATGAACTTGTTGGTCCCAATTACCCATGGTATGAAGATATCTATGACTACCTTAAAAATGGTACCTTTCCCATTGACCTATCCACTAACCAATGCAAAACCTTTATCCGTTGATCCTTTCATTACACCATTCTGGGTGATACACTTTATCGCCGAAGTCTCGATGGTATCCTCTTACGATGTCTTAACACGAAAGAAGCTGAAGCTACCTTATGAGACATACACGAAGGTGTCTGTGGCGCACATTCTACCAGTCCTAACCTTGCTAAGAGGATACTCTGCACAGGGTATTACTGGCCTACAATAGAGCAAGATGCTTTATAGTTTGCTAAGAAGTGTCTACAATGCCAACAGCATGGAGATTTGATTCATGCACCAGCTCATGAACTACAACCTGTGACTACTCCATGGCCTTTTTCTCAATGGGGTCTCGACCTTGTAGGACAAATCCACCCATCCTCATCCAATGGCCACAAATTTATCATTACTGCCACTGAGTACTTCAAAAAGTGGGTCAAAGCCATTCCCATGACCTATATCACCGGTAAGCAAATAGCCAAGTTTATCCTTAACTACCTCATTTGCTGGTATGGTATTCCCCAAGCCATTGTCATTGATAATGGAAGACCATTCAAAAATCAAGATGTCTATGCCTTATGCACACAATACAATATCCAACATCACTTTTCAACTCCCTACTATCCACAGAGTAACGGCCAAGTTGAGGCTTCCAACAAAACCATTCTCAAAATCCTCAAGAAAATTGTCAATGAAGCTGGTCGTGATTGGCACCTACAACTCAATCCTGCCCTATGGGCCTACTGCACTAGTATCAAAACACCAACTGATGCCACACCATATGCCTTGGTCTATGGCTCTAAATCCATCCTACCTATAGAGGTCGAGATCCCATCCCTTAGAGTATCCATGCAGAACTTGATTGATGGAGAGGAGTACCGCACTTTTAGATTAGCTAAGCTAGAACTACTAGATAAGAGGCACCTTGCCGTGCTTAATCATCTCCATGTCTATCAAAACCGCCTCCGGCATAATTACAACAAAAAGATCAAAGAAAGACGGTTTCAAGTTGGTGATCTTGTCTTAAAAGAAAATCAGAGAAATCAAGCAGATTGAGAAAAGAAGGGCAAGTTTGGGCCTAACTAGTTAGGCCCCTTTATTGTCACAACAACATATGGATTAAGATCTTGTACTTTAGCTACACTTGACAGCATTCCTCTAGATGAGCCACTTAACAGTGTTCATCTCAAGAAGTTCTATGCCTGATCCTCAGAGTGTCTAAAAAAAAAAATCCGTCCGCTGGTGAAAACCTAGCAAACAGGCGCCTTGGATAAGTACCATTGTCATGTCCCCTTTATAGTAAAATTAAATTGGTGAAATTATTAGTCCATTCCTATTTTCCCATGGGCTAATGTAAATCAAAAGGGAAAATATTTTATTTAATATTTTAATTGTAATCCCACAAATTAAGGATTTATTATTTTCGAGAGCAATTAAATATTAAATATTTTAATTTATTTGCACAAGTGGGGAATATGAGGTGTAATTGTAACTTCCAAGAGTGATTTTAGGAGATCTAATGACAGGTTCCTAAAAAATAGCTGATTTTATGACAGCTTGTAAGAGGGGAGTTATTTCTTATTTTTGGTTAAGAATCTTGCATGGATTATGGCACATAAGCACCATTTGAGGGAATTTGTTGGAAATTAAATTATTTTGATTTATTTTCCAAGAGAGGGACATTTGGATTTGGAGCTATTATAAATATGCAAGTATTTTCTTTCAGAAGGGCTTTTTGATCATTTTGCAACCCAAATTTTTGAATTTGAGCACTTGTGCTTGGATTTTCTTTAGTGGACGAAAACCCATTGGAGTTGGAGGCTCGTGGATGAAAACCCATCAGTCTCAAGTGATCAAAGGATGAAAACCCTTTGGTTATAGAGAGTAATTCCATCCAGGGATTGCATTGGGCTTCAAAGGATTGTGCAGTTTTGGTAGGTTTGCAGTATTGTATTTGTAGGTTGTTCTGTTGCAATTTTGGTGCTTCCAAAGGTGTTGTTTGGTGCTGCTGTTGTGTTTCATGCGTGTTTCTATATTTTTTCTATTTTACATCTATTCCAGGTGCCAGAGATCAGTCCTTGGACATTTGGGAGGTGTTGTGGTGATTTTGGCAGTGTTCAGTGATTTTCCGAGTGTATATTTTAGCATAGTTTGAGTAGTTTGTTGTAGGTTTTATTTTAGTTGTTGCAGAATTTGTTGTTATGTTTATCAGATGTGTCAGACCTATTATCAAGTGTTTACAATAGAAATTTAAAATAAATTTAGTTTATGGAGTTTGCAGTGATTTTGGGTGTTATTCATGTTCTTAGTTTTGTATGTTTTACATAAAAATTGTTGCATGAACTCATATTGCTTGTTACTATTGTAAATCAGTGTCTCAGACCTGATTACATGTTATCACATTAGAAATTCATTGCAAAAATATTTTGGAGAAGTTTCATGCTTTTAGGTGTTATTTCTGTGTAAGACTAGCTAGCTAGTCTTCTCAAATTTAATGCAATTTTGGTGGAGTTGTTCAAATTTATTTTTAGATCTAATTTTATTAATATAATTTTAGTTTGGCTCATTACAGTGGTATTAGAGAATGATCTTGCCAACCTGTAGGGTACTGATTTGTTGATCATGGGAGGGTTCTTCAAATCCCTTTTGAGGAGTTTGGAAAATGATGTTTTAGTTTCCAAAATATCAGTATGGTTTGATGAATATTGTGTGAAATGTATAATTTCAAAGGAAGCCCTCACTTTTTATGAATATGCAAAAATCACTGGGAAAGATTTTCTTAAAGGAGTGGTTCTCAAAACTTTTGAAGAGTACCTTTCAGAGGGAAAATTTGAAATATCATTTGAAGATTATTTCATGAAAAGAAGAAAGGAAGGAGTTAAGATGGAAAAGGATGCAAATACCAAAAATCAAGAAGAACAAGTGAAAGTTGATATTCAGAATAACTTTGAGTCAAACAAGGAGGTAGAACAGAAAGATTGCATCCATCCAATTGGAGTGAAACATAAGGAAGAAGAAAAAGTATTAGAGGAAGATTCAAAAGTTACTGAAGTAGAGGAAGAAAAGAAGAAGACGAAACATGGAGATGAAGAGATTGTCATTTCAAAAGTTTCAGTAGAAGAGCTTTATGATTCTAGAAATGAAGACAAAATTATTTCTTTGAACAACCCTAAGTTAGAAGCTTGGAGTCACACAAATGAAAAGGTTGAGATTATCTCAACAATATCTCTAATGGAAAAGAGGGATATGCACATTGATTTTAGCACCAGAGTAGCACAATGGAAGCATGGTAATGATGAAGAGGATATTTTCTCAATTGATAACTTAAGGTATGTTGAAGATTCACAAATTTTAGATTTATTACCTTTTCCTATTCCTTTGTAAAAATTTTGTTATGAAGGAGAGAATGCAAAAATGGGTGACAGGATAAGGGACACAACATGCAAAAGTCATTCTTATACATGGGATCCAGGTGATGTTTTGAAGATCAAGATAGAAAGAGCCAACATTGATAGTATTGAAATTACCATCCATTGCATTTGGTATCACATGGAGTCCTTAATGCATACTAACCACTTTGTGAAGGATCAATGTCTACAACTTACAAAACATTCATGGGATCTAGACATTATTATTGAAGACAAAATTATAGGAGATAGCCAGGAGGAGGTGACCAACTTGAGTTTCCTTAATCAAGGTCTTGGTAACAAAAGTTGGAATCTTTTTTATTTTCAAGATTTTGTGACTAAATATTCTTTGGTATTTTGGATTTCAAGTTACTCTCAAAATGGAGGATTCATGAATAGAGAGTTACTTCAAATTTATAGCATCCTGAAGGGAAGGATACTGTTTATCCTTTGGAATGAACAAGAGTTTGGTAAAGAATTCTATATCATGGGGCTGCAATGTTTTTGAGGTTGAAAGATCTTTGGGTGATAGACCTTTCATACTTAACAAGGATCCATATTCTTGACATGCATTGGAAGGCAATACTTGTGGCATTTGATAGTTCTGTGGAGCTAATCAACTCATGTTTTGTTGTTTACATTTCTAATTTCACTCATCCATGTGTAGAAGAGTATGGTAATATAGGAGAAGTTAAGTGGGCAACAAATTGTTTGTTGATTAAGAGTATGCAATTTCTGATTTTCCTTGATGGACATCATAGATCTCTATTTACCAATTCACTACTTCCAAATCAGCAAAGGGGAGTTTCCAAATATGTGCTTCTAGGTTCATATTTGGAGTGGAGAATCCAACATGTCATTGGTTTCAAACACTCTAAATTTGTCATATATTTTGATTTTTTATTATGCCACTCTCAGTCATCCATTTGTGGGAAGCATGTGAATTACAAGTTTTTACCCAACAGTTTGATTTTTCAATTCAAGGAGAATCCAATGAGAAATTTTGGTTTCTATGGTGTTGGTAATATTTTGATTTCCAAAAGGGTTTGGAAAGATGTCTTGGAGAATTTGGAAAGAGATATTGTTGTATTTCAACAAGAGTCCTTTAATAAGGCACATTTTTGGGATTTTGGCATCACACTCTTGACTCAAGCTTTGGGAACTCAAGGCATGCTCAAAGAAATTTCAGAAGAAGAGTTGGAAGAAGTTGAAAAGGTAACTAATGCTCTACATGAAGCTAATATTTCATATTTCTCACATGGATCTACTATAATTTGTGGTGCTACATGAAAGAGAATTATTTGGTTTTCATTACAAAGATTGGAAATCAAGAAACTTGATAACATGAAGTTCAAAGTTTCAGAGAAAGGCCTTGCAAGGTGTGATAAGATGTTTAAAATTAGTCTTTCTTTGAAAATATTCAAATTTAAGTTTACTCATGATAGCCATGTGATGGATTACATTGAATGGAGAATCTATTGGTTTTGGTACTATGGGAGTTTGGGGCCACAAAGAGGGGTATTTCAAGTGATGTGGGTAGATAATCTTTTCTGGATGTTTACTTCTTGGTATCTCCTTGCCATCCATGAAGGTCAATTTTTTCCCTCATGTTAGATTTTTTTGATGATGCATTTGTCTCTAACATTTTAAATGGGTTTGTGAAGAAATTCAAGTATATGCCAATGCATGATTCTAGGGAATACAACATCTTCAAACATAATAAGTTGCTGATTTTCTTCGTGGAGATCAAAGTGCCATGGAATGTATGTTGCTACTGTATGATCACTCCATTGCTATATTTTGGATCCTATAGACCAATCCAAGAGGCTGAAAATGACTACTCACAGGATGAGGTAATGAATGGGTCTAATGTTATGCATTTTCATGATATGTATTTTAGGATTGAAGGGGCGAATGGAAGATGTTTTTGCAAAAGATGTAATGGCTGTGGTAGAGGATGTAATGGATGTTATAACAGTCCTAATAGTAGAAAAAATCAAATCCATAACATCACCAAATGTATCAGAAGTCTCAAGTACAAGTTGCCCAATGACAGTGCTTTCCTAGCTAGAGATCCAAGACACTATTTGATTTGTTGTGGGAGATTTTCTCGTAAGTTTTTTAAGGTGGAAAATATCAAGCACATCAATAAGTCACCTAATATAGTAGAGGATGCAATTAATGTATTTTCTACTTTCATTTTGAAATTACCTTTGGGTGATCAATTTGTGCTAGTTGGACTTAGGAAGTGCATAGATTACCACCAAAAGGGCTTATGGTTTGCAAAATCAATATCCAGAGTTTGGTGGAATTTGGTATGCTGGTATATAATAACATTTCATATCCTTCATATGTTCCATTACTATTCCAAATCAGATCCTAAAGTTGCATCAAACATTTTTCAAATAGAGGCAAAATTTGTAGCAGTTTGTGATATATCTTGCAGGGAGTGTCTCCACAAATTCAAGGTAAAGAAGGTATTGGTTTCCAAGATTGCAATCCACTATTATGAAGGATGTGTTTTCTATTGTAACCATTCTTTATGCTACATAAATCAGATTTATACTTTTTATAATGGTTGCAAGAGCCTTTGGTTTAGTTTTCTTAGTGACAATGCATATATACAACTAGAAAGGCAAGTTGTAAAAGGAAGGCTATTGATGGAAAATAAATGGAGACATACTACATATCAATTGATAGAATAGATAAGTTGTTTATACCTTGGTGGTTTTTGCATCAATATCACTCAGCTCAAGTTCACTACTATGAGATTTTCTAGGTTGCTAGGAAGGAAGATGGACAAAACTGTATTCGGTGAGTTTACCAAATCTTTGTGGGAAGATGTAGTTCAGTTTGAGTATTGGAAAGAATGCACCAAAGTCTTGCAGATCCAAGAGCTCAGATTATATGGATATTCTTATTGGGTACATGGTATTGGCATAAAGGAATATGAGTCTTCAAGTTTTCTTAGTGTTCTATGGCAGGAATTGCAACATCTCACAGGTACATGATCAAGGCTTTTTGTGCAATGTAACATAATTATGAAGCATCATGGTTTTAATTGCTTGAGGACAAACAATTTCAAGGAGGGGAGATTTGTCATGTCCCTTTTATAGTAAAATTAAATTGGTGAAATTATTAGTCCATTCCTATTTTCCCATGGGCTAATGTAAATCAAAAGGGAAAATATTTTATTTAATATTTTAATTGTAATCCCACAAATTAATGATTCATTATTTTTGAGAGCAATTAAATATTAAATATTTTAATTTATTTGCACAAGTGGGGAATATGGGGTGTAATTGTAACTTCCAAGAGTGATTTTAGGAGATCTTATGACAGGCTCCTAAAAAATAGCTAATTTTATGATAGCTTGTAAGAGGGGAGTTATTTCTTATTTTTGGCCAAGAATCTTGCATGGATTATGACACGTAAGCACCATTTGAGAGAATTTGTTGGAAATTAAATTATTTTAATTTATTTTCCAAGAGAGGGACGTTTGGATTTGGAGCTATTATAAATATGCAAGTATTTTCTTTCAGAAGGGCTTTTTGATCATTTTACAACCCAAATTTTTGAATTTGAGCACTTGTGCTTGGATTTTCTTTAGTGGACGAAAACCCATTGGAGTTGGAGGCTTGTGGATGAAAAACAACCAGTCTCAAGTGATTAGAGGATGAAAACCCTTTGGTTATAGAGCATAATTCTATCCAGGGATTGCATTGGGCTTCAAAGGATTGTGCAGTTTCGATAGTTTTGCAGTATTGTGTTTGTAGGTTGTTTTGTTGCAGTTTTGGTGCTTCCAGAGGTGTTGTTTGGTGCTTCTGTTGTGTTTCTATATTTTTTCTATTTTACATCTATTCCAAGTGCTAGAGATCAGTCCTTGGACATTTGGGAGGTGTTGTGGTGATTTTGGCAGTGTTCAGTGATTTTCCCAGTGTATATTTCAGCATAGTTTGAGTAGTTTGTTGTGGGTTTTATTTTAGTTGTTGCAGAAGTTGCTGTTATGTTTATCAGATGTATCAAACTTATTATTAGGTGTTTACAACATAAATTTCAAATAAATTTAGTTTATGGAGTTTGCAGTGATTTTAGGTGTTATTCGTGTTCTTAGTTTTGTGGGTTTTGCATAAAAATTGTTGCATGAACTCATATTGATTGTTGCTATTGTAAATCAGTGTCTTAGACCTGATTACATGTTATCACATCAGAAATTCATTGCAAAATTATTTTGGAGAAGTTTCATGCTTTTGGGTGTTATTTCTATGTAAGACTAGCTAGCTAGTCTTCTTAAATTTAATGCAATTTTGGTGGAGTTGTTCAAATTTATTTTCAGATTTGATTTTATTAATATAATTTTAGTTTGGCTCATTACAACCATAGTGAAAACCTGGTAAACAGGCGCTATGTGTAGAATTAGCATCTATCATCTATTGAGTCCTGTTCATTCCATGTCCATTTCACAACACACTTCATCCATCCATCCATAATAAAACCATTGACCTTGTTTGCATTTCCATCTTCCTATCTAGCATAGCTTGGAAATTTGTCAATGTCCATCATCGTCATCCCACGTCTTGATATGTGTCAATAGTTAGCACTGTCTTTTCCTAGGTCAAACTTTCTGTGTCTTCTTCATCAGTCACCTATGCAAGTTCCTCTATAGGAATGGGGGCAACTCTTTCCTTAACCTAGGTCTAGGAATGGATCCTTATTTGTGGTTCACAAGCACTTCAATCATTCTCCTTTCAACAGATAATACTCTTTAACAAGCACATCGTCCCTATGATAAGGCTGTTATCTTCCCAACACTTTTCCTACATCATCACACCAAACTAGAACTACATATTATCTCATCGCAATCTTAAGGTACCTTGATCCCATGGATATGGGTATGTAGGTAATCTGGAATACAAAGGACGTATCCAATACTTAGGTACATAAGATCTCATCATTTCCTCTATCCAGGCCCAAACACCTTGACCCATCTCATCACTGTATCCAAAACTACATATTAGCATTTCTCATCTTTCCTCGTAATGTGCCTTGATCCTGTGGATATAGGGTATGTAGGCAATCTGGAATACGAAGGATGTATCTAGTACTCAGGCACATACATTTCATCATTCTTCACCCATCTCAATCTATTGACATGTCACCTTTCTAGTCTTCCATTTATCACAGTCCATTCACCTCGACTTGACTAACTCAAGCAACAAAACAAACAAACAAAAACGCATCCTTGCAAAAGCAAAAGTCCTTAACAAACCTGCAGCAAAGAAACTTACTTCCAAAGCCACATACTATCCTACATATCGATTACCAACATCAGCTAAATCAATCTCAACCAAGTGACAAATCAACAAACTTGTCTTTTACAGAGTGTTCCATGATCGAGACCAACACACGCGTCTCATACAACATGTGGCATTTCTTGAAACAAGACATTATCTTTTCAACAGATAACACCCTTTAATAGACACATAGTTCCTACGATAAGGTTGTTATCTTTCCTTTCCAATCTATCTTGAGCAACCTCTTTGGCAAGAGAATATGTTGGTTGTATGTTTCCTTTGTAAGTCAGTCAATTTGCTTTATGGTTTATATTTTACTCCTTTGTCCATTACCTATTCAAGGCTACCTTGATTTATCTATAATCTTAGTATGTTGCAATGCAGTATGGATTGGGGGCATAGTCATTGCTTTTATATGCCATGTTTGAGGAATGATCTTTAGCATCATTCTTAGCAGCATATTTATCTTGTGTGTGTTACAACCTAGCATCTTACATATTTAATACTCTTCTTGCATTAACAGGTATGGAAGTTTATTTTATGTTCAAGACAATGGCTCATTCATATGTACAACAAGGTTATATTATGTCTAAGGGATCTAAGTTCAAATTGCTTTCTTGCAGAGTCAACGTCCATGCACTCAGATATCACAGCACCTTGGTCTTTTATACCCTAGTGGCACACTATCCACATGCTATATCAAAAATAAGGATTGCTCTTTATAAACAATAATGAAACCAATGCAACAAGCTCATTCATTTACCCATCCATTTACCCATGTCCTTATATAGTTTTCAAGCAATGATCGATCAAACTGTCTCTCTCTTCCATCTCCTCTTTTCTTCCCTCTGATGCGTGTCTGCAAAAACCACATGTTAGATATCGCATGTCATAACATCTATATCATCACATCTATACTATCATCATGTAATCATGAGTCATACATTTGTAAGCATCATATAAGCAATATACATCATCACATAAATCCATAATCATACATACATGTCATCACATCTATATCATCAAGAAATGCATAAACAAGAAGCGTGAACATCAGTGCCATAATATGTCATCATATATCATCATGTAAAGGTCATCAAATTACAAAATGTACATGTCTACATCAAAAAGTCCATATGTATACATCCAAATATACATCAATAAGTACATCATGGCTATCAAGAGCCTACAAAATATACATCAGATGCATGTAGGCATCAGTCAAAATATACAATGTCCATAATGATACAAGAATGATACAATATACACAAGGCATGATCTAGTGGGTAGAGCTGCCCTCCTGCTATGGTCCCTGTCCTCCGGCTGTAGTCAAAAAAGGTCCCCCTACTGGTCCTCCTCCCCCTGGCAGCACAAAAGGTCATCTAACTGAGGACACTGACTATCCTGTACTGTGTGACCTGGATGCTCCAAACCTGCTCCTCTCTATGTAACTAGGTGCCTGCTGAGCTGCAGGCATCGCACCAACGTAGAGACCCCTGTAGTACTTAGCCTCTCTACCTACCAACACTAGCTCTCCTTGCATGTGGATGAGCTCACTGTATAGTGTCCTTTGATCGACACCCAATGCATGGGGTGCCTCATCTCTCTCCCACCTAACCCTCTGTAGGGTGGCCTCTGCTATTTAATGCAACTGTACTACTGCATCCCTCTCCAAAGTCACCTGGGCAAGTTGTCCATCATTTGCTACTAGTGCTGGCACTACCTGTGTCTTGGCCAAAGCTGCCTATGCCTCTGTCAAAGATGCCTGTGTCGCTACCAATGCTACATGTTCCACTGCGGCTATCTGTGCATGTACCTGTGCTAGGGCCTCAGCCTGTCTCACCTCCACCCTCGCGGCATCCCTATCTCTTCTCAACCTCACCATCAAAATCTCGAGATGAGTCCTTCATGTGGTCTCCTCTTGTAGCAGTCGCTCTGCCCATTGTAGCTTAGTCTCTACGACTAGATCATCCTCCTCAACCATCTCTACATCAGCCTACTAGACCCTATCATCTCCACCTTCCTATTGTCTTGCCTCTCTAGCCTGTCATCTCATCCTCGCCTCTTCACCTGGCACCAACACCTCTCCCACTGGCCCTGCCACACCTAGTGTAGTCAGTCTCACTATCTTGTGTGTCTGCCAGTACTTGTCATAATCTAGAAGTGTACCTGGGTTTGCCAATCCTGAATCCCAATTCCATCTCATGGGGACAAGTCCTCGTAGCTCTGTTAGGGCTGTAACCACTGGAATCTCTGCATCCCAGTCCCCAATCTCCCACCGTGTCCTCACATGTGTCACCTCTCCAACAGGCAACCCCTGTGGCAATTCAAACTGTTAGAGTACCTGCTCTGGCAAGTATGTCTTAATAGTGTCTACGTGTCTCCCAAACAGGTATCACGCCTATTTGTAGTACATCAGTTGCTTGTGCTCATCCTCCCATGCCTCGTACAGTAGCCATGGTCGCCAAGTAAATAGATCCATCTCGTCAATCTGTCACCTCCAGTAGCTAATAGATTTGAGTCGCTTGTGGGTAATTACTCCCTCATATAGGAATGCATAGTGCTCTCCCCTCTCGTGGTGACACTTTGTAATCAGTCTGATCATTGGGATGTGCTGCCAAGCCCACACCTATAGTAGAGTCACACCTGTTGATAGACTCTGGCCTCTCCTGTATACACAGTCGTGCATATCTCGATACAACTGTCCCAACACACAAGGGCCCCATGTATAACGGATGCCATGTGTAAACATCCCTGAAAATACAATGCCCCATCCTATAGATAGTCCTTGAGATTGCCTATCTAGGCAGAGGAAGCCACCGACCAACGAAGCCACAATCCATCTGATCCTGTCACATAGTCTCGGCATGTCCACCCACCGAATCTCACCATCATTTATCCGTACGTCGTCTATGCAGAATACCTCTACTAGTCCAGCCTCGCCTCGCCCTGGGTCAAAGTCAACTCTCTCTCCCTCTCTCCATCAATTGGGATCTTGAGGATGCGATACACATCCTCAAGTGTCACTATAGCCTCCCCTGTCAGAAAGTGAAATGAACAGGTTTCACTGTGATATCTCTCCACAACTACTGTCAAGAGGGCGAGATTCACTCTAATGTGTGTCAAGTGTACCAGATGCCACAATCCCATGTACTCTAGGAATGCATCCTCCTCCTAAGTAATTTGCACCACCTTGTGAGCAATGATGTGGTGTTGCTCCCTCGACATCAGAGGGGGAAGAGCTCTCTACATCCACACAAACCATTTGTCAGGCCTTTTTTGCAAATTCTCTAACTCACTTACAACATCTACAAGAACAACACTATGATGAAAGCCCTTGGACACCTATGCACATCTCTAACCTCAGTGGTCAAACCCTAGGTTAACCCTAGCTACTTCTTTGTCTTACCCTAACCAAAAGTGCCTTATTTTCTCTAAGCGCGCTACACTGTTTTACCAAAAGTGCCTTACTGTTTCTACACCCGTGCTTTACTGCCATCTGTCAAAAGTGACTTGTTTTACACAAACGCGCTACATTGTGTATCCATCCGCACCTTATTGCACTCATTTTTTCGCACCCCCATGCCAACTGCACCTAACTACCCAACCAATCACACTATACTACTATGCCAATAGCGCTATGGGTTTCTACCAACCGCGCTGTGGCACGACGCTTAAAAACCAATAGCACTGAGATTTGACCAAACATGCTCTATTGACCTACCAACTGTGTTTAGCATGCCAAAATCACTTTAACCGACTACCAGACGCACCCTAACATGTCGCAACGCTTTTGGCTGCCCTAAAAACCTACCTAGGTAAAACCCTAAAACTAACCTAAAACATCAAATGCAAAGAGGATGTTAGGTACTTACCACTGCCAATGCTCCCGCGGGTCTCCCATACATCTGCACCAACTCCACTTGATGCTTATGTGCTAGGATCGACATCTCTCTATGCTACAAGCTCCTTCTTGTTGATCATGATGTTAGTCATAAACAAACATAGAATAAAAGTTACACAACAACCTTTACTCATCTTGAAAGATACGATGAATTCAAAGAATTCATGATCCCAAGTCTCCGTGGATTAGGTCTTAATCAACTGATGTTACTTAGTGGTTGATGTGTGTTGCTGTTTCCATTTTGGGGCCTTACGTTTGATGATCATCAGGATTCGGTCTTTGTAAAGATGATGCACAAAAAGTTATTCTACACAGTAATTTCTTCAAATGATGTGTCTATGCCTAAATCTTTGCATGTTATTTATCAATTACACATGCTTATCTTCAAATATGGTATGGATTTATAGTTTTCTATAAGATATCTACATATTTTGTGTATTTTGCTTTTGATTGTCAATTATTTGCAATTGTGATGGTGAATTGCTCTGAAATTTAAAAGAAATGTAAAATAATACTTTAAATTATGATGAATCTTTAGTTATTGAGCCACATACACACTTGATACTGTCATTAAGAGAAGAAATCAAACCATATGTTCACCAAGATGTTCCACAGCTAGATACAGTTGATGCTAACTTCAAAGGATGGTGAATGAAGACAATACATGCAAACTGATGAGCATTCTAGGGGATGCAACAAATCAAAGCATATATCAAGAATTCAGACATAGATTAGTTAGAATTTACAAAGATTTGTAATCAAAATGCTCTTCTCTTTAATTAAGTATGCAAAAGACATGTACATATACAATAACTTTGAAATGAGCCCTGATACTTCAGCAAACAAATTTCAATTAAGTTTTGAATGTTCAAAAGAGGCATCCCTACACCTTTTATAGAACAAGGTGAGGGAGTGGTGACAAAATGATCTACGATCAAGATTCATCTATTAAGATCCATGGTGAAAATTCATCCTTGACTTTGTCAACATTTGACGTGGGATAGGTTGCCAGCTGGCAACCATCTGAATTGCTTATTTCCCTAAGTATCAGATGCTTATGATCCTCTTGGTATTGCATCTTCATTTACTCTTTATTATTCAAGCTCCTCATCTTCATCATCATGAGTGTCAGGATCATCACTTCCCATATCTTCATCATCCTGATGACTATCTCCTTGTATATGGACCTGCATGGATGTCTGAATATATTCATATGATTGTACTATCTTCTCTACCTCCCCACCATCTTGATTTTTTGCTTTGGTGATGGCGTGCCTATGTATCTGATATTTACCTCGGAGAGTCTCTAATTTACTCCTCCTGCTGCTAGATGTTTTATTGTAATTTTCCACCCTGAGCTTGATCCTCATGATCTTGTCCATGGCTTCTTCTGTCAGGTGGTTTAGATACTAGCTAGAAATTGTTATACAGAGCTTTAATAGCAAACTCTTCATCTTGATTTTCAATCTTTCCCTCTACTTTACCTTCCAAGGTCTCCAAGACCTCTGCTTCATATGACATCATGTCATGCAACTTCATACTGATGTCCCTTAATTTGCTGTTGTATCTTTTGAGCACATCACATTCAAATCGGATGTCTTTGTACCATATATCAATCAAAATAGTAGTATTATTATTTAACACTTGGTTACTTATGAGAACCTAAGGATTAATCCTCTTTATTTCATCTAAAGCACTCAATGCTTTCTCTAAGTGAAAGGACCTTCTTCCTATCTCCATCTATAGTTTGTCAACTTTCTTCCTGGAGATACTCAAAGAATTCCACCTCTTCAAAGAGGCTTTCACTACTTCCTCCACTCCATTAAATGCGGATGAAATCCATTTTCTCATTATTGATGAGTCATGCTTCCAATATATTGACCTCGTCCTGAGAAATAGTAGTCAATGGCACTGCATGATCACTTGAAATATTATCAGGGTTAATTAACCCTTTTATATAGGTATGCAGCTGAGCAATATGCTCTTTATGCTACTTATTTTTCTCTTTCTCCCTCTTCACCCTTTGGGTCAATGAATCAATTATATCTTTTCCCTCTTGGCCTTCATGATCTTCATTGGCAAATCCCAAATCTACTGTACTAATCTAGAATTCATCCAGAGTGATCTTGCCTTTCTCTTTGTCCACTGTGGGAAGGGCTACCTGGGCGGTCCTTTTGCCCTTAGCAGGATCTCTTCTTATGGCCGAGGTTAACCTGGCCTTCCTCTTTGGCTTCATTAGATTCTCTGAAAATAGAGTTGAAACAACAAACTCTTGTATCTCTAATCCGGACTCTGTGTTTATCTCTTTCTCCAGCCATTGGGGAATTTTGTCTCCATCTCCTTGTTTTCCATCATCATCATGATGATCACCTTGATCTCCAGTAACTGTATCTATTTTCGATGGAGATGGTGACTTTCTAACTTCTTCCTCATGATGTTCTTCATGAGGGTAATCTTGAGGTACTTCCTCCTATTGAGGAATTTCTTTTTTTGGAGGCGCTTCTTCTTGAGGTGGAGGATCTTGCGATGCATCCACATGATGATCTTGTACTGCCTCCTTTTGTACTTCATCCACTTTGGGTATTTCCTCATCTTGAGGCATATTTGTATCTGTGGATGTTATTGTGTCTGTCTTAGGTGCATTAGCCTGATCTGGAGCTGCAATCTATTCCGCACCTATAGTAATTACCTCTTGAGCTTTTAGGGCATGATCAACTGATGCATCCTTTTCTTCTCCTCCCTTTTCTTGTACTTCCACTATGTTGAGTTTAGTAGATGTATCTTGTTGCTGTTGACCCATATCTAAAGTGTGGCGCTCTACTTCTGCCATCTTCACCTTCTCAATATTTTCTTCTTCTTTATCAGGGGCACCTACTTGATATTCAGGACTTGCATCCCTCCTATATGCTAGATCAATAACTGCAGGGCTGGTTACCTGATCGACCAATGTATCAAGCCCCATTTCTTGGGCTACCCTTTCTGGGCTCTTTTCTTTCTCTACTTGCTTTAGCTCCTCTAACACGGCCACCTGTACTGATGGTGTTCCTTGTGGTGTTATGCGGGTGTTAGCAGCAATAGTCTCCATTTGTTGGGAGGCAACATTCTCTACCACTTCATCGTCTGATAGGTCTATAGTCTCATCCAATGAGAACTGCCCTCCTTGATTTGTGCCAGTGGTTTCTTTCCTTTGCTCTTGAGCTTGTTCAGTCTTAAACTGAACAATGGTAGGAAGTGGTATATCATGTTGTAACTCTTTTCTGAATACTTCACTACTTGCTCCCCTCAACATTATAGGATCATGTCTTATTTCACATCTCATGGATGTTCTTGGTTTCTTAGGTGTGGAAGCCATCACCTGAGGTGATTTTCTTTTTATAATTAGAGGCGTAGTATCCTCCTCTTCAAGTTCTTCATCAAGAGTAATGTCTTCTTCCATTTTCTTCTGTGAGGCTTGACCCTCCTCATATGTCTCAGTGACTTCCACAGTTGGCCTCTAGATCTTTTTAGCCTTTTGTTTATCCTTAGGAGGCAGTGTTGATGAGGCTGATGCCTATTCAGATGGTGATGCACCTTCATTTGCTACCATTATTCTCTTAATTATCACCCCTTTAGGTTCATTATCAGTCTTCTTACCTCTAGGGGGTTTCTTACTTTGTTGTTGCTGAGGTGGCAACCTTTCTCCTTTAGATTTCCTCTTCTCTATCAGAAAATCATCATATTCCTCATTTGGAATATCCCGTCTCTTTTTCTTATTATCTACTGTAATAGCAACTCCCCTTTTCTTCAATGCATTGATCTATTCATTCACCCAAGCTTGGGTTAACTGTAGGGTCCTACCTGTAAACTAATCCAACGATATATCTTCAAGTTGAGTAAGATCAGGCACTGAGATAGTGTCATTATATATCTTTTTCTCTTCATACTCATCCGCCATGATCTTGCCATTATCTTTCTTTAACTACCCAAGCACTGGGATGCAATCAAAGGTCCTGATCTAGTTTAGGGTTAGCCTTTGGTATTTTCTTCTTCTAGCCTCGGCTTCATCCTCACAATCTGCCCAGAAATCTTCAAGATACCTCTGATGGATGGGTTTCCCCATGATCTTTTGCATCCTGCCATATGGATCATATGATCTTGCTAGTGGGAATGGCTGTAATTTCATCATGTCTAGGCCAGCTATGACTTTCTTGATATTCTCCGAATCCTAGCATATATACTAGCCCATTGTTACTGGAAACAATACTGGAGGAATCTTATTATTTGCTTTATATGCATCCAGTATTGTGGATATTTGCCTCATAAACTCCATTAACACTACTGCATCAGTGGGATACCTAGGGAGCATGAGGGGCTGGCCTGCAAAACCCTCTACCCTAATATAGGAGAATGTAGCATATTGAATAAACCAGGCACCATGCTTGTAAATAACCTCTTGAGCTTCCATGCTCAGTCTCTTAGTCCTGTCTTCCTCCATTGTCCTGACTAGATGCATAGAGAATGCATCATTCACTAGTTTGTAATCAGGGAGGTAATTTACTCTTTGCAGTTGGGGATAATGATCCCATATATGAGCATCATTAGTAGTTCCACCAATCTTTCCTACTATTGTGAGTGCATCAAACGTACCCTTGTAGGCACATGAATATACCACATATGAAGTCATATAAAACACACATTCCAGGCCTCCTAGATTCATGAGCTGGTCATGTAGGGCATCACTTATCATTTTTGCCCACAGTGGCTTGTTCTCTATATAAACACACATTAGGATGACCCCATACATCCAATCTTTGAAACTTCCAGCATCAGGTTGGCCTGTCACTCTGTTGAGTAGAGCTATCATATATTGGTACTCATCGTCAAAGTCAAACTTATACATGTGCACCGGTAGTTTAGCTACTGCAGTACAACGACTGTTCTTCACCCTCCATTGATACATTCTCTTCCTGATAGCTTTCTTGTTACTTTCATACTCAATTTCTAACTTTCCAATCCATGCTAGCAACCTTCTTTCCCATTGGCAAACTAAAAGTGGTTGCAATCCCTTTGATAGACAGATCAACATAAACTCGACCATGTTTTTCTACTTTTCTGGTCTATGGGTTGTAATTCCTTGCACATTCAACAATCAACTCTAGAGCTTCCATTGAGTAAGGGAATCCGGCTGCACTCCAGATTCCTGACACAAAAACTGCATCCAACAAGGTGCTGTTATTTTTCTCATCACTCATCTTGGTCAACCATGCCACCAAATCAGTATTTCCTTGGTGTGTGTCTATGATGGCACCATATTTAAACCATACACCTTCAGGCTGAGCGAACATGGGTTTAAGGAATTCAGCTTCAAACTTGCTCAACCTCTTGTTTGCCATTGTCTCTTGCAATAAATAGGGCCAGTCTTACCATACTATACTTTACATGCATGCATATAACAATATGTCTTCACGGCATGATGCATATTAAACTTATTAATCATCACTTCATCATAACATGCATAACATAAAGCTTCAAACCAGTAGAAATCATACTACCTGGACATGTAAAAATGACAGGAGGAGGGTTTCAATTACTTACTTGATTACACTTATTCTCCTAATTATGCTGATGATTATGTGAGAGGGATTGAAATACTAGTGATGCTCACATGTCCTGTTTTGTTGCAAAGTCGTATGCGTCCGCAGGTAGTCGTATGAGGGTTTGAAAGCTCAGTGCTCTATAAAAACTCATTTTTATCGCAAGGTAAGTGTAAAATGACTCTGTAAATTTATTTTTAACCTCATCCTTAGGGTTAATTAGGGCAAATCTGGGTAAATTGATTAAAACCATTGATTCTCTGTACGAAATTTTTGGATCTCGCCAGGTGTATGTATCGCATTTGTAATTAGCCGGAACCACCTACTACATTTGTGCTCATTTAATGTCATGGTGGCAAAAGGAGCGGGGTGATCTCTGATAGATAGGGGGATATTCAAATATCGGGTGATATTTGAATATCAGGTGATATTATTGGTTATGATCCCCCCCTTGTGTAATATGATCATCCACCTTTGAGCAGGAAAACTTACGTCGAAAAGATCAGGTGATATTTTAAGATGATAATCCCTCAGACTGAAATGAACTCCTGTCGGAATATCAAGATGACATCATCAGGATATTAACTGGGTTCATCGTTGTAGCACTATGACGTCATCGTCATGTTATGTAGGAAGGGTCATGTTTGGAAATATACCTTCGCAAGGTAAAAAGGATGATGACATCATTGTCATGTTAATTTTCTTTGTCCATGGGGATTGGATGACATCATCAGGGTATTGGTTTGGGGTGATATTTTGTGACAGGATGATATTCAAATACTGGGGTGATCTTCAAATATCAGGTGATATTTGGGAATATGACCCTCACAAAATATATGACGCTATTTGATGGGTAAATACCACTATTGCATAAAATTGATGTCCAGATCTTTGGACCAAATGATTTATCGGGTGATAAAATTAGATCAGGGTGATCTTTTATAAGATGACTGATGTTAAGAAATATGATCCCCCCTGGAATATCAGGTTTGACCAGATCTTTGACTCATCATAACTTTCGTCCCCTAGGGAATATCAGGGTGATCCACAAGGCAAACCTGCATGAAATTTTGTATTCTTTCCAACCATGAGGTTATTGATATGAAATATGAACTTTGACAAATTTACCTCATGATGACGACATACCCTAGCTTCCATATGCAGGATCATCTGCATGACTTACTTTTACTAGACCACAAGAAAGCAGAAAAATACAAGCCAAGCCAAACAAAAAGTTGGGTCCCTATTTTGCCAAGTCAAAATGGGGCATGTTGTGTAACCACACAACAACTTGCCACCAAAGAAAGCACAAAAATTCCAATGATTCAAGTGAAGTGATCACATTCATATATAGTATTCTAATTCTTTTTAACTATAAGCATTATAATCTTTTTGTATAATAAAATTTCATCATGGCAACAATGCTAACAAAGGATTAGGTGTGTGCAAATGATTAATTATCCTCATCTTGAAAGCAAGTTGAAAACATAAGTAACTGGTGTTAAGCTACATAGTTGGAGATCATCCCTCATAGCCAACCTAGATAAAGCCTTGCTGTCAGTAGGCGTCCATAGACCCGGCAAGGTTATCTATACAATCCCCCTAAGTAGAGCCCCATTGCTAGTAGGCATTTATAGCCCCGATAAGGTTACTTAGATGGCCTAATTTTATTCTCTTTTTTAAAAAATTTTTATACTTTATATATCTGATGTCATCATGTAAGTTCATTGTACAAGGTATGGTCACTTGCTGATTTAGGTTGGAGATTGTATTGGTAGCGAGGGAGTCCCTTTAGATTTTTCACTTAACACCTATACTTGTGTATTCAACAAACCCAAGGTTGTTAGGTGAGTCATTGTGGAAGAATCACTTTGGTCAAGAAAAGGCACCCTGATGAAAGGATATCACAGACCCGATCATAAGTACTTCTCAAAATGAGTCATAACCTATATATAAATGTGTTCTTATCACTTGAATCCTAACAATTTTGTTATTTTCTAGGGTGATGAGCTACATCATCTTGACTAACCAAAAAAAAAACTCAACAAGCAAAAAAAAAAAAACACAAAACAAACTGTACAAACAACTATACAAATGTACACTATAATACACATGACTGTCATGAAGCCACTCAGGCTTGGAAATAATGTTTGAGGAATTGTCCATTAACTGGTAATGGAACATTCTCACCTGTCAGGTTCTTAAGCCTGTAAGTGTTGTCTCCTAATATCTCAGAAATTTGGAAGGGACCTATCCATAATTTGTCAAACTTACCATGATCTCCTTTCCTCTCATGGGCTTTGTCCCACATCAGGATTAAATCTGATATCCTGGAGGCTTTAACCTTGGCTCTATTGTCAAACTAGCATTTGACAATAACCTGATGTTTGGCAAATTGATCAATTGCCTGACTTCTTTTCTCTTCCAGGTGCATCAATTGAAGCAACCTAACTTCTTGTTTACTGTCTATGCCCAGGCACTCTTGTGCAAACTGCAAGGTAGGAATTTTTACATTAATAGGGAGGATGGGATCCACCCCATATACTAAATGGAAAGGTGAGTTTCCTAATGTAACCTTATTCCTAGTTCTATCTACCTACAAGGCATATTTCAGAAGTGTGTTCCACTCCCTAGGGTTCTTTTCTATTAACTTTCTTATAATATTCAACAAATTTTTATTAGTGGATTCTGCCAATCCATTCCCTTGGGGATAATAATTGGATGAGAACTTTAGTATAATCCCATGATCAAAAGTCCAACTTGACAATTTAGTGGAAGCAAAAGTAGAACCATTATCACTCACCAGAGCATAGGGAACTCCATACCTGGTGACTATATTACTTTCCAGAAATATGATGACATCATCTGCATTGTAGGTCTTGGTGTTGACAGCTTTAGTCCACCTAGTACAGTAGTCAGTAATCGTTAAAATGTACCTATGGCCTGATGATGATGGGGGATTGATTGGTCCTATAAAGTCCATACCCCATTGTGCAAATGGGCGCATCTCCATCACTGGCTGCAAGGGCTGAGCAACATATATTTCTCTATTAGCAGCAACCTGACATACATGGCAACATTTAATATGTTTAGCAGTATCCTTGAAAATTGTGGGCCAGTAGCATCCTGCTCTGAGGATTGCATGTGTGGTGGCCAAGGATGACCCATGGGCTGTTCCAAATTTGTCATGTAACTCTGATAACACTTTATCTACTTCCAGCTTCTCTAGGCATCTTAGATATATTCCTTCATAATTTTTCTTGAAAAGGACTCCCCCTTTCATCATATACTTCTGTGACCTTATTTTTAGGGCTCTCCTCTATGAAGCCTGTAATCTTGGTGGACATCTTCCAGTAATCAGGATGTGCCTGATGTCTGAGTACCACTCACCATTGACTTTTGCATTAATTACATATTGCTGACTCATAATATTTGGGTCTATCTCTGATATCATTTGGCTTAAAGCCTGTCCTCTTACCAATTTCATGGGTGTAATATCCATGTCATATTCCTGTAATACAGTGATCCACTTAGCCCTTTTCTCACTAGGCTCACTCTGCATTAATAACATCTTCACTGTTGCATCTGGTACCATAGCAATCACTTTACTTCTCAGTATATAATGCCTAAATTTCTTTACTGCTCTGACCAATGCAAGTGTCTGCCTTTCCACATCCATATATCTTATTCTGCATCTTTGAAAGGGTAGCTCATGAAGGCTATGGGCTTCTCCTCTTTTTCTTCATTTCTTTGTGTCAGCACTGTTGCAGAGGTATGCTCTGAAGCAAATGAATAAATGTAGAAGTCCCTGGTGTAGTCTAGACTGATCAGAATTGGAGCATCAGATATAGCTTTTTTAATGTCTTCAAAAGCAACTCTAGCCTCTGATCTCCACTCAATCTTTGCATCCTTCTTAAGCATGACATTTAAAGGTCTAATAATGTCTACAAAGCCAGTGATAAACTTCCTAACAAAATTAATCTTACCAAAGTAAGATTTGAGCTCTTTCTTGCTTGCAGGAAGCTGTATTTTAATAATGGATTCCACCCTATCAGGATCAATGATAATACCATATTCAGTTATCAGGTGGCCTAGTAATTTTCCTGTTGTCACCCCAAATATACATTTCTTGAGGTTCAAAGATATTCCATATTCTTCACATTTTTTCAGCACATTTATGAGATTTGCTACATGGTTTCCTCTTTCTTTAGAGAACACTGTTAAGTCATCCATGTATATGACTATATATTTTCCTATTAAGCCTCTGAAGGCTATGTCCATTTCTCATTGGAATGTTGCTCCAGCATTTATCAGAACAAATGGCATGTGCCTGTAGGCAAATATCCCCCACTTTGTGGTGAAGGCAGTTTTCAGTCTATCTATCTTATCTACAATTACTTGATTGTAGCCTGAGAAACCATCTAGGAATGACATCATTTTAGCACCATTTACAATTTGTAGGACCTCATCTAAGGAAGGTAAAGGATAATTATCCTTCTCACTGTTCAAATTCCTGAAGTCTACACATAGTCTGATGTCCCCATTCTTCTTTCTCACTGGCACCAGATTTGCTACCCAAGTGGAGTGTCTCACAGGAAATATGATCCTGGCATTTAACAGTTTCTTAACATCCTAAAAAATAATTGGTTCTAGCAAAACATTAACAAGCCTTTACTTCTATATGAAAGGCTTAGCATCTGGCTTGAGGGGTATGGTGTGTGTAATGAATGATGTGTCATATGTCTTTAGCTCATCATAAGTCCAAGCTATGACATGTATATAATCTTTAAGAGCCTGGGTGATTCCATCTAACTCTTCTTCTGGTCTGCATAGTTGTTGGCGTTTCAATTCGCACCTCTGGAATGCGATTTGGAAACAGACAGCTATGCACAGATAAACTGCTCTCCTATTGGAAGCGGGAGTTCCCTTTCTTGCTGATGTTCTTTGAAAAGATAACTTGAATGAAACTTCGCCTATCTTCTTTTTGATTCTCAGCTGCGAGCACAAGGCTATAAAACTCTAAATGCTGCAGAAGAGGTTTTTTCCTTTTTATAGAACTTCTACTACAACTAGCATAGACTAATGACGCTTTCAATCTCCTGAGTAAATTCAGAGCAAAGGAAATTGAAAGTGAACAAGGAATGATTGTTAACACAAAAACTCAAGCAGTTTTCCTCCAGATTTACACCACAAGACTAAAAGTACTTTAATGATGAAAGCTGAAAATGAAAGCTATAGAAGCTACACATCTGACGACGATAACTTATTGAATTGATATAGAATATCAAAGAAAAGTAGGCATGAGACTTCTATTCAATATCACAAAGTTTAATACAACTCCAAGACAACAATACTGCAGCAAAAGGTAGGCATACAGTAAGTGATCAAACACTGGAGAACAATGAACACAAAGTGAACAAACACCTAGAATAACAATGTTTGTAGGCTAGAATAGGCACATCAAATTTGCTATCACAAAGTTCATTACAAACAATGGGCAAGGATGCCCTTATTTATACTAAAATCAAAGGAGTAGGGAACCCTAAAATCTCCTTGATTAACCCTAACTTGCCAACTCACAAGCTTTATTACTATTCTAAGACAAAGATACAATAAACAAATGCTTTAAAGCAATTTGCTTTAAAGCAAAGAAGATTCCAACTATTACAAGGTGATTTATTTCTAAATATAGAATAGATGAGCTTAGGACGAAAGCACATGCTTTAAAACAAAAAGCATATATTTTAAAGTTGCTTTATTTTGGAAATGTATCTTCATCAACATTCTAGCTTTTTGGTGATGTCATCCGTTGATATTCTGGGAAACAATATCTTCTAAAAAGTGAGTGACCGCATCTCTCTCAGGAACACTGATACTTTCTAGAATGATATTTTGATTCTCTAACATTTCTTCACCATTGGCAACCATCTGAAGAAATTCGTGAACTTCACCTGCAGCCTTGTCAAATTTCACTGACATTGCGGCAAGACGACTCATCTTGCTGGCATTGATATCATCATTAAAGTTGTTGCAGATGAGAGTCTGGAACTCTGCTTGCACTTTCCTGAGATCATACAAGGTACCATCTTCTTTCTCATACAAACACAGGATCTGAGAGACAAAGGATCTAATGAACTTGAGGATGCCGACTACCTTTTCTTTCTATTTTGTCAACTCTGAAATCATACTGTCATAAGTTTTTACTGTAAAAAGATATTGCACTTTCCAAGTAGAAACTGTCTTCTTATCTTCAGTTGAATCAACAGTATCAAGTGCAATCTGCAAGTTAGAGATAATGATCTCAAACACCAGCCTATTTTCTGCCATGATCTGCTACAACCCCTGTATGCCTTGATGTAAATCATGAGCGTTGTACTTCAACTAATAAAGCTCTGCAAGTACAACTCTCCCTTTGGTCACAAATTCTTCTACCCAAATGTTTATGTGCCTCCCATAGAGGACCAACTTACTGAAATGCTGTTGATCAGCTGGTGATCCAAGATTTGGTGGAAGAAGCAATTCAGCCTGTGAATTGCCATGGAAAAGGTTGGAAATGTATTGCTGTAGCTGTCGAACTTCAGCTTTGAGAGCTGCCTTGTCTTCTCCATCTTTCAACACCCTTTCCTTCAAGCTATCCACTGCAACCTCGAAGAGATTGACGTCTGTATGGCGAGTACTTCTGCCAAGGTTAGCTTTGACAACTGTGAAGTCATCAACCTCGACATCATTAGAACTTCTATTTTCTGGAGGTGTTGCAGTCTCAAGAATTATTTCTCCATCCGCATTCTTCTTAATGCGAACCTGCTTCTTCAGCTGCTTGTCTGGTGTGTCTTGATAGATGCTTTTTAGCTCTGTTAAATCCAGCTGATATGATGGCTTTCTTCTCTTCCTTCCCAGAATGTTTTCAAGCCAGGATGAGCCATCCTCTCTTGGAAACTCAATTCTCACCTCATTAGCTCCTGATGAATCAATGCTTGCATCAAAGTTACGAACTGGTGAATCTGGCTCTAAATCAATGTGAATAGGAGAAGGGATCGGTGAAGAAGGAGGAGATACATGATCTGAAGGTAGCACTTCAACATGTGGCATTGTTTCAACAGGAACTTCTAGTTCAACTAGTGGATGTTCCTGTTGGACATGAGCTGAAGACTCATCTTTTTTCCTCTTTAACTTTGCCATTTTTGTTCCCTTTGGGAGAACACTCATACCTTTTACTCTTTGTTTTGGCTTGGAAGTGGAAGGCTCTGATGGTTGCACAACTGGTGGCTCTGCTAATGGAATATCATCCTTCCACTTAGTCTTCAAGAATATCAAACTATTTTTAACCACTCAACTTGTTCTCTCCTCAATGGAAGTACTCTCTTTTATTGACCAATTAACTGGTGGCAATGGTTGTTGCTCAATTTGGTCTATGGAATACATGGGAAGTAGAACTTCACCACTCTCTGTCAAACCCTCTATGTATTCTGATAGGATATCAGACATTTGCTGAAGAGAGAACCCGCTGTAACTACGTCCTCGCACTTCATACTCATCAGCACAATTAGCCCAGAAGTCTTCAACTGCAAACTTCTGCGTACAATTTTGACCAAGATGTGATGCATAAACACCATGGGGATCATATGAAGATCTCCTGTCGAAAAACTTAAGACCATAGCTGGATGATTCATTACCGATTGCCTTGGCATCTACTCCAGATCTACATCTGTAAATACTCATCCCAAGTGGAAAATTAAAGGCTGTCTTGCTTCTGCTACACAAAAATGTATGCACTTCATAAGCTTGCCTCAAAAATTCCATAAATGCTATTTGGTCTGTAGGATGTTGCGGCAACATGGATGGCTCTCTTGAGAAGCCATATACTCTAATGTAGGAAAAAGTAGGAAATTGGATAAACCAATCAGCCCATTTTGCCATTGCTACTCTAGCCTCTATAGAAAACTGTATATGCAACTCATTGTCCATATCTCTCACTGCATGCATCAAGAATGCATCATTCACCCACCTATAATGTCATTCAGCTTGAGAGATCTCTAACTGTAGGAAATGACGATACACATGCTGAGTACCCAGAGTTCCAACAACATTCAAACCTCTGAATTGACCCTAAAAAGCCATCAAATACACAAGGTATGATATCATTTGGAATTAATGAGCCCTTTGAAAATCAATTATTTGTTGGTGGAGACTATCACTGATTAGTGCCGACCAGTCATAGAATTCGGTTCCGTCAACAATCTGGGACATGATGTAAAACATCCAAGGCTGAAATTTGTTTGCATCTACTTGACCCGTGATCTGACTTAGTAGAGTAATCATTATTGCATGCTCCTCCTTGAATTCTCCATGTCCAACGTTCTTTGGCATAATATTCTACTTTTCTTTCAACCACCTCTGACCAATCTTTTTTCTGTATTTTTCCTTATCATTGTTCTAAACCCTCTTGCATTCTTCAAGTGAAACAGTTAAGTTTTCTCTCCAAAATGGTATTGTAAAGCACTTTTCAATGTCATTTGGCCTCAAGCTGTAGAGCACACGTCGATCTCTTGACTGAATTTCTCATGTGACCGAGTTGTAATGCGTCATGCAAGAAATCACAAACTCGATACTTTGTATGCTGATAGGAAAGGATGCCGCTGCAAGCAAACTAGAGTGTCCAAGATTCCTGATAGCATTATTTCCTGCATCCTCCAAGAAGTGTAAATTGATCACTGGGAGTACTTTATGCAAGTCTGTTTCACACGTTCTCAAGTAATCATGAACCACTGCTGTTTTGTTCCTGATTTGTGTTGGAGAGTACTGCATATTAGAAGATTTGAAAATCAATTGTGAACACACCTATGTTGGAAAAAATATTGGATAAATGGCTGAAAATTATTTACTGATTTTTAGACAATGGAGTGTGAGCTAAAAAAGTTGGCACATGGATTTTGTAGATGATTCTTTTTTGAAGCAACCCAGATTGTTAGATTTTGAAAAAGTGGAGATTTTCTCAAAAACGCAGGAAAAAAGTAGTTTCTTGAAAAAAAGCCCAACAAGATGATAATCTGGATGGACCCATCTTGACGAAAACTGAAAAAGCTCTGGTCGTATTTCTGAAAAATGATCCCCTTGAAACAAGGACCCTGAAAAAGCAAGCCTCTCTTCTTCCTCAACCCGAATCTATGAAGAATGCTGAAAAAGCACCTAGTTTGGGTCTTCGAATCTTCATTGAAAGAAAAATAAAATCTTTCCTTTGGATGCAACCTGTAGAAGATAATGAAATAAAGAAGCCAATAGCTTGTCTTTATAAATCTTTTGGTCGAAAAAGCAGCTTTATTTGTGTGAGAAGAAAACTTCACCCTCATCCATGAAGAAAGCATCTTTTAAAGCATAAATCCAAGTGGATGTCTTTGAATAGGAAGAATCCCTATTTTGTAGGAGCCTATGGCTTCATGTGCAAGATGACGAAAAAATCTTCTTTGATGATGTCATTGAACACGCGAGTTGAAAGAAGTGCTAACAAAATTTTCTTCATTTTTGACACTTCAACACTCGTTTTGACTCAAATATGGCCTGTCTCTGACTTCAACAAGGCAGAAAAATGTCATCATGAACTGAAAAAGCTAACTGATCCTAACATTTTGGAGATTGATCAACTGAGATTCCATCCCCTGCCTCCGTTCGACGATCTGACATCATTTGACCAAGTTTGACCTCTCGGAAACTACCAATGGGTGAAGATTGGTAACAAAGCATGTCGAAAAACACTGTAAATATGAAAATATTCTAACACTACTCAAGTTGGGCACCCCAAGCCTCTCGGGGTGCCTGGTTTCCCAACACTTAGCCATTTTTTTAGTTTTTTTAACTTTTTCAATATCTTGGTTTGCGTGCGCATTCTGAAGGCACAGGACCCCTATTTGGCTGTCAATTTCTGTCAATTGGGATGAAACTGAGTCTGATGATTTGGTAAATATGTAGGCCTGATGAAAAATGAGCTGATTGTACCTTCCATTTGCCTCAAAAAATGTGTTAAACTGATCAACACTGAACCGGACCGGGCTGACGAAAGGAGATTCACATTTTTTGAGAAAAACTTCAAAAATAATCTAACTCTAGAGAGTTTGGGTGCCCCAAGCCTCCTAGGGCACCTAGTTTGTCAACACTTAGAAATTTTTTTGAAAATTTTCAATTTTGTACCTTTTCTCGATTTCTATGCCCACGGCTCCTGTTCAATCTTTGATTTCTATCTTTCTGATGACTATCAAGGTAGGACGGAGGGTGATCTAAGTAGTCTAAACATATCTGTGATGAAATCCTAGCTTTGACTGACTTTTGACCAAGTTTGACCAACCGGGAAAGAGCTGATGGAAGCATTTTTTACGTTTCTTGAAAAACGTGAAAAAAAACTAACACAGGAGAGGATGGCTGCCCCAAGCCACCTGGGGCACCTATTTTCACCAGACTTAGTTCCAACTTTTCAATTCACCTTGGATCCATCTTGCATCGTTTTGCGTGCATCATTGAGTCGACGGCCATTTGTCTGTTTTGCATCGTTGAAACAGCGTTGGAAACTTGTTGATGAGTTCTAGTAGGTGAACTTTTCTCTGTTAATGACTTTTGAGCTCATGTTTCACCTTCTAAAAAAGCAAAAATGACCTAGTAGAGAAAACTTGGTCATTTGAAGATTCCGTCTGAACCGCGTCGATCGTGAAGCAAAATCGACCAATGAGAATGGAGCGCGACACCTGATTTAGAGATTCCATTTTTAGAAACTTTCTATTTTTAGAAAGTTTTGCCAACATCCATATCTCAAGAAACCTAGAAAACCTAACTCGACATCTATTTTTAGAAATTTTGCTTTTTTAACTTTTTGACAAAAAATTTTCTAGACTTGTTTCAAAATGCCTTAATGAAGCAAAAATTTTGGTTGGGTACAACAATTGGCTTTGTCTGGGGACCATGGCAAATACTTACGGCATAGGAGAATGAAGAATCTTTGGACTTTTGCAAGTTGGACCAGTGCCTTATCAGTTGGGCATAGAGTCAGGTTACATTCCTAATCACCTAGAGCAAAGACTTTTCCTTACATCACCTAAAACTGGACTTCCTAAAATCACCTAGGAAGTTGGAACTTCAGAACACACACGAAACACAACTGTCACATTACGGAAAGGGAAAAATATTACGACATAATGATCACATCACAGAAAGGGGAAACACTTTACGAGAACATCACAGAAAGGGGAAACATTTTGAAAAAGTGGAGATTTTCTCAAAAAAGCAGGAAAAAAGTAGTTTCCTGAAAAAAAGCCCAACTCCCAATCTTCAAGAGGATGATAATCTGGATGGACCCATCTTGACAAAAACTAAAAAAGCTCTGGTCGTATTTTTGAAAAATGATCCCCTTGAAACAAGGACCCTAAAAAAGCAAGCCTCTCTTCTTCCTCAACCCGAATCTATGAAGAATGCTGAAAAAGCACCTAGTTTGGGTCTTCGAATCTTCGTTGAAAGAAAAATAAAATCTTTCCTCTGGATGCAACCTGCAAAAGATAATGAAATAAAGAAGCCAATAGCTTGTCTTTATAAATCTTTTGGTCGAAAAAGCAGCTTTATTTGTGTGAGAAGAAAACTTCACCCTCATCCATGAAGAAAGCATCTTTTAAAGCATAAATCCAAGTGGATGTCTTTGAATAGGAAGAATCCCTATTTTGTAGGAGCCTATGGCTTCATGTGCAAGATGACAAAAAATATCTTCTTTGGTGATGTCATTGAACACGCGAGTTGAAAGAAGTGCTAACAAAATTTTCTTCATTTTTGACACTTCAACACTCGTTTTGACTCAAATATGGCCTGTCTCTGACTTCAACAAGGCGGAAAAATGTCATCATGAACTGAAAAAGCTAACTGATCCTAACATTTTGGAGATTGATCAACTGAGATTCCATCCCCTGCCTCCGTTCGACGATCTGACATCATTTGACCAAGTTTGACCTCCCAGAAACTGCCAATGGGTGAAGATTGGTAACAAAGCATGTCGAAAAACACTGTAAATATGAAAATATTCTAACACTACTCAAGTTGGGCACCCCAAGCCTCCCGGGGTGCCTGGTTTCCCAACACTTAGCCATTTTTTTAGTTTTTTTAACTTTTTCAATATCTTGATTTGCGTGCGCGTTTCGGAGGCACAGGACCCCTATTTGGCTGTCAATTTCTATCAATTGGGATGAAACTGAGTCTGATGATTTGGTAAATATGTAGGCCTGATGAAAAATGAGCTGATTGTACCTTTCGTTTGCCTCAAAAATTGTGTTAAACTGATCAACACTGAACCGGACCGGGCTGACGAAAGGAGATTCACATTTTTTGAGAAAAACTTCAAAAATAATCTAACTCTAGAGAATTTGGGCGCCCCAAGCCTCCTAGGGCACCTAGTTTGTCAACACTTAGAAAATCTTTTGAAAATTTTCAATTTTGTACCTTTTCTCGATTTTCGTGCCCACGGCTCCTGTTCAATCTTTGATTTCTATTTTTCTGATGACTATCAAGGTAGGACGGAGGGTGATCTAAGTAGTCTAAACATATATGTGATGAAATCCTAGCTTTGACTAACTTTTGACCAAGTTTGACCAACCGGGAAAGAGCTGATGGAAGCATTTTTTACGTTTCTCAAAAAACGTGAAAAAAAAAACTAACACAGGAGAGGATAGGTTCCCCAAGCCACTTGGGGAGCCTATTTTCACCAGACTTAGTCAAATTTATGATTTTCTAACTTTTCAATTCACCTTGGATCCATCTTGCATCTTTTTGCGTGCATCGTTGAGTCGATGGCCGTTTGTCTGTTTTGCATCATTGAAATAGCGTTGGAAACTTGTTGACGAGTTCTAGTAGGTGAACTGTTCTCTGTTGATGACTTTTGAGCTCATGTTTCACTTTCTAAAAAAGCAAAAATGACCTAGTAGAGAAAACTTGGTCGTTTGAAGATTTCGTCTAAACCGCGCCGATCGTGAAGCAAAATCGACCAATGAGAATGGAGCGCGACACCTGATTTAGAGATTCCATTTTTAGAAACTTTCTATTTTTAGAAAGTTTTGCCAACATCCATATCTCAAGAAACCTAGAAAACCTAACTCGATGTCTATTTTTAGAAATTTTGCTTTTTTGACTTTTTGACAAAAAATTTTCTAGACTTGTTTCAAAATGCCTTAATGAAGCAAAAATTTTGGTTGGGTACAACAATTGGCTCTGTCTGGGGACCATGGCAAATACTTACGGCATAGGAGAATGAAGAATCTTTGGACTTTTGCAAGTTGGACTAGTGCCTTATCAGTTGGGCAATAGAGTCAGGTTACATTCCTAATCACCTAGAGCAAGACTTTTCCCTACATCACCTAAAATTGGACTTCCTAAAATCACCTAGGAAGTTGGAACTTCAGAACACACATGGAACACAACTATCACATTACGGAAAGGGAAAAACATTACGACATAATGATCACATCACAGAAAGGGGAAACACTTTACGAGAACAAAAAGTGTTTGGAATTACTCCATCCGTGAAGGGATGAAGTGTTTTAAATAGAATCCACTGTAAGGTATTGGAAGGAGCCTACCATCCAAGTGTGTGAGAATATAAGTATTCTCCCCTACAAATTCATGGATCTTGTATGGCCCTAGCCATAAGGAATCAAATTTTCCATGCATTCCTTTGGGCTCATGTCTTTTGTCCCAAAGTAGGACTTGATCACCAATCTCTAAGTCTTGCTAGCGAGCCTTCTTATCAAATATTTTCTTCATTCATTCCTGGTGTTGAGTGATTCTGTCTACGACCTCCACCCTTTCTTCTTCTAGCTTCATCAAATACAGGATGCACTTCTCGATAAGATCTTTGAACACCATCTTCAATTGCGCTTGCTAGCTTCAAAGCGGACAACTCTAGTGTGATAGGTAGCATTGCTTCTGTACCATATAGAATGACAAAAGGTGAAGTACCAATAGCTCTCTTGGGGGTGATTCTATTGGCCCAGAGAGCATCATAAAGCTTCTTATGCCAAGCCTTTTGATTAGAATCAACTAGCTTGTGTATGATAGTGACTATGTTTTTGTTTGATGATTTGGCATGTCCATTACCCTAAGGGTAATAATCTAATGAATGTGACAACATGGTGCCATGATCATAACAAAACTCTAGTACTTCAGATGAGAAACATGTTGCATTATCAATCACTATCTTGTGTGGTACCCCGAATCTTGAAATAATGTTCTCTTTTAGAAAGTCACAAACAACTTTCGAGGTAGCCCGCTTGGTTGGAATAGCTTCAACTCACTTAGTGAAGTAATCTGTACCTGTAAGGATGTAAATATGCCCCTTACTGGAATGTGGGTGGATAGGGCCAACGAAATCCAATCCCCATTGCTGAAATGGACATTCAATAATTACTGGTTTGAGGGGAATGGCTGCTAGCTTGAGTTTACCAACAAACTGTTGACAGTTTTGACATTTTGACACCCATTCATATGCGTCGCGGAACATAGTTGGCCAATAAAACTATGCTTGCAGGATTTTGAATGCAGTAACTCTTGATGAAAAGTGACCACCGCATGCTTGACTATGAAATGCATCCAATAAATGTTGTTGTTGATCTTTGTTGACGCATAACAAAAGTGTTCCATCAAGCCCTTGCTTGTATAAAACGTCATTGCAAAGCACAAAATTTTGTTCAATTTTAATGTTCTCTTCTGCTATTTATCCATATGAATTGGACATTCTCCATAAGTTAAATAGTATATAATTTCTACATACCATTCATCAGTAGAATCAACAAATAGGATCATAGGAAGACCCTCTTTAGTTTCAGTTCCAGATTCACCATCAGCCTGGTGTTTCAGATCACCGTCTTTTGCCATCAATTAACATAGACCTCTACCATGGACAAGTTTTGTTGGCTTAATCTCCAAATCATATTCTTGGACCCTTGCGATCCAGTTACCTCTCCTAGTGCCCATCTCCTATTGAGTTAGCACTCTCTTAACTGCTGGATCAGTAACATATACCATTGTGTGAGCAGACAAAATATAGAATATGAAATTTTTTACTTCTCTCACGACTCCATACGCATTCTTCTCTATTTGAGAATATTGCATTTCGCTATCTTTGAAACTACTACTCATGAAAGCAATTGGAGACTCAGCATCTTCATTCAACCTTTGTGTCAATATGGCAGACATGGTATGTTCAGATGCATAACAATAAAGAATGAAGTCTTATTTAAAATCAGGATGGACTAACACTGGTGTTTGGCTAATGGCTTCCTTTATTGCGACAAATGCCTTCTTGCCTTCATCTGTCCATTTGAAAGTAGATGTTTTCTTCATCATAACTGATATATACTTCGTAAGATCTGAGAAGTCCGGTATAAACCTTCGTATGAAATTTATTTTACCAAAGAAGGAGTACACACTAGTTTTACTTGTTGGTAGAGACAATTTTCTGATAGAATCAACCCGATTAGGATCAATCCGTGTTCCCTCCTTGGAAACAATATGGCCTAGCAGTTTACCTTCCGTTACCGCAAAGATGGACTTCTTAGGATTCAAAGAAATCTCGTGATATCTGCATCTTTCAAACACTTTCACCAAATGGTCAAAATGGTCTCCTCATGTTTTTGAGAAAACAGTGAGATCATCAAGGTAAACAACGATCAACTTGTTCTTCAAATCTCCAAATGCCAAATCCATAGCTCTCTGGAATGTAGCACCAGCATTGATGAGGCCGAAAGGCATCCTTTCATAAGAAAACGTACCCCATGGGGTGGTGAAAGCTATCTTGAACTGATCTTCCTAGGCCACAGTGATTTGGTTATATCCAGAAAAACCATCAAGTAATGATAACATCTTTGAACCGGTGACTGTTTGCAATGTGTGCTCCATGATTAGCAGCAGATAATTATCCTTGAGAGATGATTGGTTCAAGTTCCTGAAATCCACACAAATTCTGATTTCACCATTTTTCTTGGGCACAGGAACTATGTTTGACACCCATGTTGAATGCTGAATTGGAAATATTATCTTTGTATCTACCATCTTTTGGATCTCCGCATAAATTGTATCTTGAATCCGTGGATTGTAATATCTTTGTTTCTGCTTGAAGGGCTTTGTATCAAGTTTTAATGGAATTGTGTGAGACAATTCAACGGGTGTGAAGACTTTCAAGTCTTCGTATGACCAGGCATAAACATCTTGGTATTGTCTAAAAAGAGAGATAAACTTCTTGCTTTCTTCCTCTGTACGACACTTGCCTATATTAACAAGCCTAGGCTTGTCGTCTGAACCAATGTTCACCTGATAATACTCTGCAGAGGTCTTATCATCCATTCTTCTTTGATTTTGGATATATCTATCATGTCTATCGAATATATCCTCCAAGGATACAAGACCCTTAGGGATTTTATTACCTTTCAACTGGATAATACCCAAATCTGCCTCTTCCACTGCTTTCACATCCCTTGGAGTTTCCACAGAAGTTTCTTCAAACCAACCTTCAAAAGATGAGAGGAATGAATCATATTCATCTTTGTTATCTTTAGTATTTTTGATCTTAGTTGTTGATTCTCTGAAAGGAGCTGAACTTCCCTCAAAGAAAAGCCCCTTGAAATTATCTTCCATAACAAGAAATTCTTTGATGTGGTCGTCATCATTGAAGATTTGCCAGTTGTCACAATTATCAGGGACGGTTGGCCTGTATATTAGCTCAATAGTGAATGCATTCTGACGAAAATTAGAATGAGCCATGAAAAGTGAAGCGGATACTGCTAGGGCATCTACTTTGCTATTATCCAAGCGTGGAATATATCAGATGTCAAAGGCCTTGAACCAATCGATTGCATTCCACACCCTATATCTATAATGTCGAAGGCGATCTTTCTTCACTTGAAATTGTCCCCTGACCTGCTTCACGATTAGTTCTACATGACCTTCAACTCTAAGTAGTTTAATACCCATATCTTTTGCATTCTTGAGACCTAACAAAAGTGCCTCATACTCCGCTGTATTATTTGTGCATTTGAATTGTAAGCGGTATGCAAATGGATACAAATGACCATCAGGAGAAATTATCACAACCCCTGCTCCTGAGCCGGTGGTTGAACAACTTCCATCAAATTGCAAAGTCCATATGTTTGGATCTTCTTTTAATTTGTCAATTGCACAGACAACTTTCTAATTTTCTTCAGTTATTTCAGATAGCATAACATATGTACCAGGACCTATTTCTCGATATAGCACTTGTGCTTGAGGATCCTGAGATTTCAGCACCGTGAACCATGACTTGGTTTCTGGTTCCAATTTGAAATTACCTTTCTTTAATGGAATGGTCGCAGATGACCAATCTAGTTGTATTTCTCCTCCAAGATCTTTGCAGAAACTTCTACTTAGTAGGATCCCATAGCTGGCTAGAATGTCAACTACCAAGATAGTCATCATTATTTTCTTCTCTGGGCAAGCCGCTAATCGTACTTGAGCATCCTTCAATTGTCCAACCAATGGCACTGATTTAGACTCAAGCGAATAACACTTGTCATGTGTTCTGGTGCACGAGAGTCCCAAAGCATTCATTACTTGCAAAGGCATGATGTTGTCTGAGGCTCCTGAATCAATGATACAATTGCTCAATTTATAACCTCCTATATACAGAGAAATATAGAAGGGCTTTGGCTTCTCTGCTACCGGAATAGAAGATTCTAGCAATGTGGATTGTACGACAGTCTCTTTCTTGACATACTTGACAATTCTATCCAGCTAATCTGGATGGTCTTGAAGATATTCCAGCTGAGAAATCTACACCTTTGTCTTCATCATGGAATCCACTATATAAAAATTTGTTGAAGATGAATTTTGAGTAGCCTGGACATTTTCAGGGGGTGGTTTAGCATTGGAAGTGGAAGCCACTTCTTTCTCCTTTTCTTTTGGTCTTTGTCTATCCTCTCCTTCCTTCTGTGCTTTAAAATGCTAAGTATGTGTAAACACAGGAGTCTAAAGATTTTCATGATTCACTACAAGAGAATATTGACGAAAATCATCTTGTTCTTCTTTCATTATAATGGGTTCATTCTAGAAGTATCCTGTGGTAGAGTCGCCATCGAAGTTGTCCATCTGTGGTAAGACAACATTCACACTTGGGGAAGGAACAATGTTTGAAATAGGTGCAGCATCAGCATATCCCATGATTTGATTCATCCTTAAATTTTTAGGACACGTGGCTCCAGTATGTGCGTTTGTCTCATGAAAGGAACAAAACACTGCATTTTGAGCAGCATCAACTGCTTGTCTTGATGGTGGTGCTGGAAACCTGGGCCTATAGTTATTGAAAGGCTAAAAATTGTTCCTCTTAGGTTGATATGGTTGTTGAGGTTGGTACTGTTGCTGTGGTTGGTATGGTTGTTGCGAGGGTTACCCCTATGTAGGCAACTATCTCTTCATGATAGTCACTTTGTTTGCTACCTTATGTAACAGTGGATCTGCAGAACTCCGAACTAGAGGCTTGATTGAATATGTTTTCATCTTTCTAGAGGTAATCATGTCGTCCTCTAACTTGATGGCATTTTCTTGTGCATTGGATAATTCTGTTTCATTAGCCAATCTCAAAAAGAAGGCTATCTCAGAAGGAAGAGCGTTAATGAAACTGCTCAACAGAATTTGCGGAGATGGATTAAGAGTATGAGAAAGGCGTGCAACTAGGTGAATAAACCTTGCCACAAACTCCCTCATTGGTTCATTGTTTTCCATCTTTGAATTTGAGAGTTGAGCGAACAATCTGTGACCATCTTCAGCAGGCTTGAACCTTGCCAAGAATCTCTCACTCATAGTTGCCCAACTTGTAATGATTCCTGGTTCCAGATGATTCAACCAATCGGTAGCATTTCCCATGAGAGTCTCAATGAAGAGATGCATGGCAACATATTCATGTGATACATGCAAAACATCGTAAGCTATTGTGAACGCAGAGATGTGTTCATCGAGATGTTGAGTTCCATCACCATGGAACCGAGGGAAGTGCTTCCTTGACCCCTTTGGTAAATCATGATGTGCTTGTAGGGCCAAAGGTCCAATGTTATTACCCCAAGGCAATGGTGGTGGTCGCCTTTGATTTGGATCATTGTGATTATTGTTATTTGCATCACCCATTGCTCTAGGCTAGATTACGGGTTGTTCTTGTAATTCTTCCTGCTTGACTTCAGGAACTATCTAAATTTCTCGAACTATGTTGGATGCTTCTCCAACTTTTGCAAAATCAAGATCTTGAAAGAAAGGATTCATAGCACCACCTTTTCCCTTTCTTGAATAAACCTTGTGAGCTAGGATTATCTATTGCCATGCGGGAGGTGGTAGTATTGGTCTTCTTGCTGCAAGATTTGCTTTGTGTTCTTCTTCATCAAGGATAGCGGCCACGTTTCTCCACTGATCAGGATTCTCCTTCTACGTAATTATGAAGCTTCTAAGGCTGCTAATGATGTCCATTTGCTCTCCTTCCGCTCGTACAAGATTTGGTTGAATAATAGGTGGTGTAAGATTTGGTTGTTGAGATGGAGCAGAAGGACACCAGAGAGTCATTATCATGACATAAGCCTAAGCTTTCTTGAAGTTTTATGCCTCGTGCCCCTTGGTGGGCGCTAGAAAACTGTCGATGTTTCAATTTGCACCTCTGGAATGCGATTTGGAAATGGACAGCTATGCACAGATATGTTGATGACTGTTTTGATGCAATCATAACAATAAGTTAAAATTCACATAAAATGAACTGAAACTATACTTGAAAGACAAGAAGGAATCATTTGGTGATTCAACTAATCCCAAGTCTACAATGGTTCGGTTGGTCAAGTTCAGTTGGTCAATGTGAAGCTGTAATGTTCAAGGGGCCTTACGTAGTTTAGGTTTATTTTGTGGTTTACTGGACTAAGAATATGCAAAGAGGTCATAGATTTCAACAAGTATTCTGTTCATTTGCATACAAGTGTTACTGGGCTGCAAATTTCAGATGGTTTTCTTGGATTTTTTTGCAGCTTTCTTCTTTATCTGTTTATGAAAACTATCTATTTATAGCTCTGTTATGCATGCTTCTTCAAATTTGAGACAATTTCCTTTGGATTTCTACGTTTTCAGCTAAATATTTCAGATGGGTTGGGAAAAGTTAGAAAGATCTAAACTATACCTCACTTAATCTACCGAAGGATCTAATTGTTTCTGTTATGCACTATGTAAATACCACAGTAATCTGATCAAATCCACAGTAAAAACCCTAAATGTAAGTTCTGAGCATTTTCACAAACATACATTTAAAATTGCAAGCTCTCAAAGAAGATATTTCAAAACACAAAGAAGAGCAGGAGAACACTCATAAGATAGATGCAGAACTCCAGATTCTATTGTATTAGAAACGAATAGCCATACATGATTTACAATGTAAGAATGACTCTTAGTTTCATTGATCATACTACAGAGAACTTACAAGCTTCACAGATACAGTAAGGCAGCCAGACATTCCACGCGCACCTTACTGCAGACAAACAGGTGACCTCCTTCTTCTACTTCTAAACTATGCTAAGCTATCTTGCTGTGTTTTCCTAGAATCTCTGTTGTAGGCCCTAAAAATCCCTGTTGTAAAGTATTACAGTGTAGAGAGGCACAATATAAAGACATTCTGATTGTCCTCACTACAGCAAAAACCTAACTGAACCCCTGGTTCAAACCCCTGGTTACAACAATAAATACAGGTGAACCAGTTCTCAAAAATATCTCTGTGAGCAATGTCAAATCTGGGCGAAATATTGCCCCTTCTGAGAAGTTCCAGCGGCTGGGCAATAACTTCTGTTTGTCTGTTGCAGTAATACCTTCAGCTGCAACCTTCCTCTTTACTTGAATGGCTTTGACTTTCGCACTTCATCCTTATCTTCTTGCTCCTGAGATCAGATCTTCTTCCTCCATGAGGTCACTGTGTTGACTTTCCAGCTGCTTCCTCAACTGCAAGCCTGCAAGACAAGACAAGCAATAAGTTTCACATTTATCATAAAAACAACATGAAATTAAAATAAGCGTTCAAATCCAGGTGACAGCGCAAGATTGAGAAAATCGGATCAGAATCACTCAAAAACGCGTCCAAAATGCGCTCAGACTGCTCAAAATCGATCAGGTCAACTATCGCTGACCGAAAAATGCCAGAGGCGCCAAAAAAAACACTTTAAAATGTCCACCGCCTCATTTCCCGCCCATCGACATGATTATCACTGTCGGTGCGTCAAAAAACAGGTTAGTCGACATACTTCATCATCATGATATTTCGCTTCTGCATATTGGAGAAAAGAACAACATCATCATCATCATCATGTTGAAGAAGAATAGGAGGATATGAATATAATCATGCTGCCGAGGAAAGGAAGATGATGGTGATGTCATCATGATATTCGGGCTTCATTGAAATGCTAAGGATGACGTCATCATCATGTTCGGTTAAGATCAGGGGGATATTTGTGATATCGGGTCACCTAAGGAGCATGATCAGGATGATGAAGTGAATATGACCCTTTCGCGGCCAAGGTAACCCTCTCGAAAGATCAGGATGATGATGATCATCATCAAATTTGGGGCTTTTGTCGAACTTGGAATAAGACGTCATCATCATATTTCATGAACCCGATCGTGTTTTGGAAAATATCCTGTTGAAAGAAAAAATGATGATGCTGATCATCAGGATATTAGCTTCTTCGTTTATCAGATCGGGATGACGTCATCATGATATCCGGGGCCTTTGTTAAACTTAAAACAAGACGTCATCATGATATTTCGCCAACCGGATCATGTTTGGGAAAAAATCCTGCCGAAGGGAAAATGTGATGATGATGATCATCAGGATACTTGCAAAAAGTTGTATTTCATCGGCAGGAGGACTTTGCGAAATATCAGGTGAACAAACAAGATCATGATGATCTTGACGATATGACAGGATAAAAAGTATGATGATGACCCTCCTTATCGAATTATCATGATGACGTCATCATGATATTTTGTCTTCGAAGCACAAGGATGAGTTGAGGTCATCATGATATTTGCGCTAGGGTGATATTGTAAAATATGATCATGCTGTTGAGAAATGCAATATCGACCCCCTCTGAATAGATAGGGTGATCATCATGATATTCACTAACCGGAGATCAGGAGGATATGCAGATGATGATCCTCTTAATCGAATTATGATGATGATGCTTCCATCACTTAGCGAATTTCAGCAAATGACTCGTGAAAGATCAAGATGATATGGAGTCGTCATCATCATAATTCGAAGTTCAGCAAATATCATGATGATGACCTTGTGATAGGATTATAACACGCGCACGCAAATATGCCGAAGGTGGATTTTTCTAAGTCTGGGTGATCAGCATGATAATATAAGATCAGGTAATGTTGAATTATCATGATGATGCTTGCGATACAAAAGACCACTTCGACGGGGAACTTACCTTGACTTAAAGCCGATGTCATCATGATATTTGAACCTCAGGATATTATCGGGGGGGTGCGTTTCAAATATGATGATGATGTCCTCATACAGCAAAACCAAGTTTATAAAATATGACGCTCCTAAGAAAATCATGATGCTGATGATGCGCCTGAGGCCATTTGACGGGTAAAGGGAACTACCACCTAAAATTGACGTCCGGATATTGCGACTACATGATTGTTAGCGGGTGATAGACCAAGATCATGATGATCCTGTCAACATGACTTAGGATATAAAAATATGATGATCCTCCTGCGAATATCAGGTTTGACCAAGACTTTGACCGTGCATAACTTCCACATATGGACGAATTTTCAAGTGAAGTAAAAGGCAAACCTGCATGGAATTTCAAGCTCTTTTAAAATATGAGGTCACAGAAACAAAATATGAACTTTGACAAACAGACCTCATGATGATGACCTACCTTGTCATATATCATGATGATGATGCACCTGACCTTCATTTTTACCAGACCGCCAGGAAGCAGAAAAAACACAAGCAGAAGCAAAAAGCAAGACATCAGCAGGGGTCCCCATTTTGCTAAGGAGCATAATGGGGCGTGTTGTGAACATCACAACAAGATAAACTTCTCTACTATTGGAAGGGGCAGTTCCCTTTCTTGATGATGTTCACTGAAAAGATAACTTGATTGAAACTTTGCCTATCTTCTTTTTGATTCTTAGCTGCGAGCACAAGGTTATAAAACTCTAAACGCTATAGAAGAGGCTTTTTCCTTTTTATAAAACTTCTACTACAACTAGCATAGACTAATGACACTTTCAATCTCCTGAGTAAATTCAGAGCAAAGGAAATTGAAAGTGAACAAGGAATGATTGTTAACACAAAAACTCAAGCAGTTTTCCTCCAGATTTACACCACAAGACTAAAAGTACTTTAATGATGAAAGCTGAAAATGAAAGCTACAGAAGCTACACATCTGACGACGATAACTTAATGAATCGATATAGAATATCAGAGCAAAGTAGGCATGAGACTTCTATTCAATATCACAAAGTTTAATACAACTCCAGGACAGCAATACTGCAGCAAAAGGTAGGCATACAGTAAGCGATCAAACACTGGAGAACAATGAACACAAAGTGAACAAACACCTAGAATAACAATGTTTGCAAGCTAGAATAGGCACAACAAATTTGCTATCACAAAAGTCATTACAAACAATGGGCAATGATGCCCTTATTTATACTAAAATCAAAGGAGTAGGGAACCCTAAAATCTCCTTGATTAACCCTAACTTGTCAACTCGCAAGCTTTATTACTATTCTAAGACAAAGATACAATAAACAAATGCTTTAAAGCAAAGAAGATTCCAACTATCACAAGGTGATTTATTTCTAAATATAGAATGGATGAGCTTAGGATGAAAGCACATGCTTTAAAACAAAAAGCATATGTTTTAAAGCTGCTTTATTTTGGAAATGCATTTCATCAACATTCTAGCTTTTTGGTGATGTCATCCATTGATATTCTGGGAAACAATATCTTCTAAAAAGTGAGTGACCGCATCTCTACCAGGAACACTAATACTTTCTAGAATGATATTTTGATTCTCTAACAATTCTTCACCATTGGCAACCATCTGAAGAAATTTGTGAACTTCACCTGCAACCTTGTCAAATTTCACTGACATTGTGGCAAGACGACTCATCTTGCTAACATTGATATCATCATTAAAGTTGTTGCAGATGAGAGTCTGGAACTCTACTTGCACTTCCCCGAGATCATACAGGGTACCATCTTCTTTCTCATACGAACACGGGATCTGAGAGACAAAGGATCTGACAAACTTGAGGATGTCGACTACCTTTTCTTTCCATTTTGTCAACTCTAAAATCATACTGTCATAAGTTTTTACTGTGAAAAGATATTGTGCTTTCCAAGTAGAAACTGTCTTCTTATCTTCAGCTGAATCAATAGTATCAAGTGCAATCTTCAAGTCGGAGATAATGATCTCAAACACCAGCCTATTTTCTACCATGATCTGCTGCAACCCCTGTATGCCATGATGTAAATCATGAGCGTTGTACTTCAACTGATAAAGCTCTGCAAGTACAACTCTCCCTTTGGTCACAAATTCTTCTACCCAAATGTTCGTGTGCCTCCCATAGAGGACCAACTTACTGAAATGCCACTAATCGGCTGGTGATCCAAGATTTGGTGGAAGAAGCAAATCAGCCTGTAAAGTGCCATGGAAAAGGTTTGAAATGTATTGCCGCAGCTATCAAACTTTAGCTTTGAGGGCTGCCTTGTCTTCTCCATCTTTCAACACCCTTTCCTTCAAGCTATCCACTACAACCTCGAAGAGATTGACATCTATATGGCGAGTACTTCTGCCAAGGTTAGCTTTGACAACTGTGAAGTCATCAACCTCGACATCATTAGAACTTCTATTTTCTGGAGGTGTTGCAGTCTCAAGAATTATTTCTCCATCCGCATTCTTCTCAATGCAAACCTGCTTCTTCAGCTGCTTGTCTGGTGTGTCTTGATAGATGCTTTTTAGCTCTGTTAAATCCAGCTGATATGATGGCTTTCTTCTCTTCCTTCCCAGAATGTTTTCAAGCCAGGATGAGCCATCCTCTCTTGGAAACTCGGTTCTCACCACATCAGCTCCTGATGAATCAATGCTTGCATCAAAGTTATGAATTGGTGAATCTAGCTCTGAATCTATGTGAATAGGAGAAGGGATCTGTGAAGAAGGAGGAGATACATGATCTGAAGGTAGCACTTCAACATGCAGCATTGTTTCAACAGGAACTTCTGGTTTAACTAGTGGATGTTCCTGTTGGACATGAGCTGGAGACTCATCTTTTTTCGTCTTTAACTTTGCCATTTTTGTTCCCTCTGGGAGAACACTCATAGCTTTTACTCTTTGTTTTGGCTTGGAAGTGGAAGGCTCTGATGGTTGCACAACTAGCGGCTTTGCTAATGGAATATCATCTTTCCGCTTAGTCTTCAAGAATATCAAACTATTTTTAACCACTCGACTTGTTCTCTCCTTAATGGAAGTACTCTCTTTTACTGACCAATTAACTGGTGGCAATGGTTGTTGCTCAATTTGGTCTTTGAAATATGTGGGAAGTAGAACTTCACCACTCTCTGTCAAACCCTCTATGTCTTCTGATAGTATATCATACATTTGTTGAAGTGTGAACCTGCTATAACTGCATCCTCGCACTTCATACTCATCAGCACAATTAGCCCAGAAGTCTTCAACTGCAAACTTGTGCGTACAATTCTAACCAAGATGTGATGCATAAACACCACGGGGATCATATGAAGATCTCCTATCAAAAAATTTAAGACCATATCTAGATGATTCGTTACCGATTGCCTTGGCATCTGCTCCAGATCTACATCTATAAATACTCATCCCAAGCAGAAAATTGAAGGCTGTCCTACGTCTGCTACGCAAAAATGTATGCACTTCATAAGCTTTCCTCAAAAATTCCATAAATGCTATTTCATCTGTAGGATATCGCGGCAACATGGTTGGCTCTCTTGAGAAGCCATATACTCTAATGTAGGAAAAAGTAGGAAATTGGATAAACCAATCAGCCCATTCTGCCATTGCTACTCTAGCCTCTGCAGAAAACTGTATATGCAACTCATTGTCCATATCTCTTACTGCATTAATCAAGAATGCATCATTCACCCGCCTGATACACATGCTGAGTACCCAGAGTTCCAACAACATTCAAACCTCTGAATTGACCCTGAAAAACCATCAAATACACAAGGTATGATATCATGTGGAATCCATGAGCCCTTTGAAAATCAATTATTTGTTGGTGGAGACTATCACTGATTAGTGCCGACTAGTCATAGAATTCAGTTCTGTCAACAATCTGGGACATGATGTAAAACATCCAAGGCTGAAATTTGTTTGCATCTGCTTGACCCATGATCTGACTTAGCAGAGTAATCATTACTGCATGCTCCTCCTTGAATTCTCCACGTCCAACATTTTTTGACATAATATTCTACTTCTCTTTCAACCACCTCTGACCAATCTTTTTTCTGTATTTTTCCTTATCATTGTTCCAAACCCTCTTGCATTCTTCAAGTGAAATAGTTAAGTTTTATCTCCAAATTGGTATTGTAAAGCACTTTTCAATGTCGTTTGGCCTCAAGCTGCATAGCACATGTCCATCTCTTGATTGAATTTCTCATGTGATCGAGTTGTAATGCGTCATGCAAGCAATCACAAACTTGATACTTTGCACGATGATAGGAAAGGATGCCACTGCAAGCAAACCAGAGTGTCCAAGATCCTTGATAGCATTATTTCCTACATCCTCCAAGGAGTGTAAATTGATTACTGGAAGTACTTTATGCAAGTCTATTTCACACGTTCTCAGGTAATCATGAACCAATGTTGTTTTGTGCCTGATTTGTGTTGGAGTGTACTGCATATTGGAAGATTTGAAGATCGACTGTGAACACGCCTATGTTGGAAAAAATATTAGACAAATGGCTGAAAATTATTTTCTAATTTTTAGAAAAAGCAGAGTGTGAGCTAAAAAAGCTGGCACATGGGTTTTGTAGATGATTCTGTTTCGAAGCAACCTAGATTGTCCGATTTTGAAAAAGTGGAGATTTTCTCAAAAAAGTAGGAAAAAATTAGTTTCTTGAAAAAAAGTACAACTCCCAATCTTCAAGAGGATGATAATCTGGATGGACCCATCTCGACGAAAACTGAAAAAGCTCTGGTCAAGTTTTTGAAAAAAGATCCACTTGAAACAAGGACCTTGAAAAAGCAAGCCTCTCTTCTTCCTCAACCTCAATCTATGAAGAACGCTGAAAAAGCACCTGGTTTGGGTCTTCAAATCTTCATTGAAAGAAAAATAAAATCTTTCCTTTGGATGCAACTTGCAGAAGATAATGAAATAAAGAAGCCAATAGCTTGTCTTTATAAATCTTTTGGTCGAAAAAGCAACTTTATTTGTGTGAGAAGAAAACTTCACCCTCATCCATGAAAAAAGCATCTTTTAAAGCATATATCCAAGTGGATGTCTTCAAATAGGAAGAATCCCTATTTTGTAGGAGCCTATGGCTTCATGTGCAAGATGATGAAAAATATCTTCTTTGATGATGTCATCGAACACGCGAGTTGAAAGAAGTGCTAACAAAATTTTCTTCATTTTTGACACTTCAACACTCGTTTTGAATCAAATATGGCCTGTCTCTGACTTTAAAAAGGTGGAAAAATGTCATCATGAACTGAAAAAGCTAACTGATCCTGACATTTTGGAGATTGATCAACTGAGATTCCATCCCCTGCCTCCATTCGATGATCTGACATTGTTTGACCAAGTTTGACCTCCCAGAAACTGCCAACGGGTGAAGATTGGTATCAAAGCATGTCAGAAAACATTGTAAATATGAAAATATTCTAACACTGCTCAGGTTGGGTGCCCCAAGCCTCCCGAGGTGCCTGGTTTCCCAACACTTAGCCATTTTTTCAATTTTTTTAACTTTTTCAATATCTTGGTTTGCGTGCACGTTTCAGAGGCACAGGATCCCTACTTGGCTGTCAATTTCTATCAACTGGGATGAAACTAAGTCTGATGATCTGGCAAATATGCAGGCCTGATGAAAAATGAGCTGACTGTACCTTCTGTTTGCCTCAAAAAATGTGCTAAACTGATCAACACTGAACCGGACCGGGCTGACAGAAGGAGATTCACATTTTTCAAGAAAAACTTCAAAAATAATCTAACTCTAGAGAATTTGGGTGCCCGAAGCCTCCTGGGGCACTTGGTTTGTCAACACTTAGAAAATTTTTCAAAAAATTTCAATTTTGTACCTTTTCTCAATTTCTGTGCCCACTACTCGTGTTCAATCTTCGATTTCAGTCGTTCTGATGACTGTCGTGGTGGGACGGAGGGTGATCTGAGTAGTTTGAACATATCTATGATGAAATCCTAGCTTTGACTAACTTTTGACCAAGTTTGACCAAGTTTGACCAACTGGGAAAGAGCTGATGGAAGCATTTTTTATGTTTCTCGAAAAACGTGAAAAAAATAACATAGAAGAGGATGGGTGCCCCAAGCCACCTAGGGCACCTATTTTCACTAGACTTAGTCAAATTTATGATTTTCCAACTTTTCAATTCACGTTGGATCCATCTTGCATCGTTTTGTGTGCATCGTCGAGTCGATGACCATTTGTTAGTTTTGCATCGTTGAAACAGCGTTGGAAACTTGTTGACGAGTTCTAGTAGGTGAACTTTTCTCTGTTGATGACTTTCAAGCTCATGCTTCACCTTCTGAAAAAGCAAAAATGACCCAGTAGAGAAAACTTGGTTGTTTGAAGATTCCGTCTAAACCGCACCGATTGTGAAGCAAAATCGACCAATGAGAATCGAGCGCGACACCTGATTTGGAGATTCTATTTTTAGAAAGTTTTGCCAACATCCATATCTCAAGAAACCTAGAAAACCTAACTCGACGTCTATTTTTAGAAATTTTGCTTTTTTGACTTTTTGACGAAAAATTTTCTAGACTTGTTTCAAAATGCCTTAATGAAGCAAAAATTTTGGTTGGGTACAACAATAGTATAAGAGGATAACCAATAAGATTGACCTTGGGTTGTAGTACTATAAAATTAGTAGGGTATTCCCAGGAATCTAATTCAATTACCAAGTCCTCAATGAATCCTTCAGGCTTAACTGTAGACCTATCAAGTAATTACAAAACTATCTGAGTAGGCCTAAGGTTGTTTTGTTGGATCTAGGGCATACAACTGAGAGGGGGGGGTGAATCAGTTGTATAAAAACCTGCTCTACTTTAAATACTTGATTCTTCTTTGTTAGTTAACAGTATATCAATTAATCATCCATGAAAGCATAATGCACAAAAACAAGAGCAGATAAACATCAACACATTGAACACCAAGATTTTGACGTGGAAAACCTGATTAAGGGAAAAACCATGGGGTGATTAACCCAAGGATTATTCTCTATTAGAAGAATAAGAAAAAGAATGGCACTTGCCAATTAGGGCTCACTGCCCGAGCACACTGCTCACAAAGAGGCCCACTGCCTACAAGGAGACACACTGTCTACAAAGTGATAAGAATCACAATCTTGAACTGGAGAATGACATCTCTACTATGTCCGGATCAGTTCCATTTAAGCCCAAAAACCCCTGCTCTACCTTTCGCACTTCTCTTCGCTGCACCACACTCATTCACACATTCCACACTGCTAAATGAACTCACAAACCTTTATTTATACAAGACATCGACTTAGGAACAATCATCTAAGTTGGCAATCAACCACAAGAATATCCGCAAGATAAATAACACATCCGATCGGCCATCACAAGAACATTCGCAGGATGAACAACTCATCCGGTCGGCTAATCAGAGCAAGAACTTCATCCGGAAGAATATCTTTAATTCCAGGCTCTACCATCAATGCGGACCAACAACACAACCTAAACATGATCCACAGACATTTCCAAGCCTACCTGAATGACCAGGTACATCCGCACTTCCTCTACTTACTGGAATCTCTTCTCTTCCTTATCCGGAACTTCAAGAACACAGTCTGTCGCCACTGTCATAATGCAAAAGGTACTTCCAGACCTCCAAATCATACACAACTCGAGATGACACATCACAAGGACATCCCAAACACTCCTTCCAATCCGTAGATTAGGATTATACAATTCCGGACCTCACCGGACCTTTCTGTGATCCTCTGTCACCTCTGAACACTTGCCGGAACTGGTTCCACACCAACAGCCACAACTTCTTTAGATCTTCATGCGGACCTCTGAAATCTTAACTGAAGCATCGTAAGACTCATATCTACAAACCCTTTAATCCGCATCCTCCGGTTCGCATCCTATACAATACATTTCCCTTCTTCTCATCACTGTTCTTCACTGTTCTTGACTGAGGCTAATTTTCTCAATATCCTCAGCACACTGCTCATCCAATCCTTCTTGTCAATGCAGTATGAGTATGTTGACATCAATGACAACACTGGTTCACCTTCATACTTGCAACAATCTCCCCCTTTGTCATTGATGGCAACATATGATGTGAAAAACCATCAAGACAAGAACTTCTCCTTTCTGTCACAGGTCCCCCTATCAGCAACATGTCTTCTCCTCATTCACTGCTCCCCCTTTGATCATCAGCCACTTGTTTTTCACATGTCTTCTCTCCCTCTTTGACATCAATGGCAAAGGGCTCATACTTGTAATTCTAACACATCAGAGTCATACCAGCTGCTCCCCCTTAGTAGCAGCTCTCCATCATCAATCCGGATCACAAGATATGACTGTGATATCCACCAGAATGATGCACATCAGTGCATCTTAGTTCATTACCGGAGGGGCCATGACCCCTAACTTCTCCCAGAGATATTCAAAAGAGTCCTTGGGAAGAGGTTTAGTAAAGATATCTGCAATCTGATCCTTGGAGGGAACATACTCCAACCTGACTTCTTCCTTGTTCACTTGTTCTCTCAAAAAGTGAAACTTGATAGATATGTGCTTAGTCTTATAGTGCAATACCAGATTCTTGGAAATATTAATTGCACTTGAATTATCATAAAAAATTGTGATAGGCTCCTCATATTTAACTTTAATGTCTCTTAACATCTGCTTCATCCATAAGATTTGAGTGCAACTACCTGCTGCTGCTATGTATTCTGCTTCAGTTGTAGACAGAGATATTGCATCTTGTTTCTTGCTTAGCCAAGAAACCAATCTCTTCCCCAGAAAGAATGCTCCACCACTGGTGCTCTTCCGGTCATCCACATCTCCTGCCCAATCTGCATCTGTGTAAGCATGAAGAGAGAAATCCGGATCTCTAGGGTACCATAGACCATACTCAATTGTTCCTTTCACGTACCTAAAAATTCTTTTGATTGCCATAACATGAGATTCTCTAGGATCAGCCTGGAATCTTGCCACAAGACCAACAGCCTGCATTATATCTAGTCTAGTCTGAGTGAGATACAACAATCCACCAATCATTGATCTATACTTTGTCTGATCTGCTTTTGGGGAGTCATCATCTTTACTCAACTTACATCCGGTTGCCATGGGAGTGTTCATTGGCTTTGAATCTTCCATACCAAATTTCCTCAACAATTCTTTCACATATTTGGTTTGAGAAATAAAGATCCCTTTTTTTGTTTGAGTAATTTGCAGACCCAAGAAGAAATTCATTTCAGCAAGCATAGACATTTCAAACTCACTTTTCATTTGATTTGCAAAAGTTTTGCACATACTATCTCTTCCTCCAAAAATGATATCATCCACAAACACTTCAACAATCAAAATGTTTTCATGATCAATTTTGAAATATAAGTTGCTATCAGTAGTACCTTTGTTGAATCCAATCTGCACAAGATGCTTATCCAACCTTTCATACCATGCTCTTGGGGCTTTCTTTAATCCATACAAAGCTTTCTTCAACTTGCAGACCATATCATCATTATCAGACAATTGAAATCCATCCGGTTGTTCAATGTAAACTTCTTCTTCCAGATCACCATTTAGGAAGGCAGACTTGACATCCATCTGATATACCTTGAAGTCTTTGAAGGTAGCAAATGCAAGGAGTAATATGAATGCTTCAATTCTTGCCACCGGAGCAAAGGTTTCTTCAAAATCAATTCCTTCTATTTGAGAGTAGCCTTTGCAGACCAATCTAGCTTTGTTTCTGATTACTTCACCAGCTTCATTCAGTTTGTTCCGAAAAACCCATTTGGTTCCAATCACATTCCTGTCTCTAGGTCTAGGAACAAGATCCCAAGTATGATTTCTCTCAATTTATATCAATTCATCTTCCATTGCTTTGGTCCAGTTTTCATCATTGCAAGCTTCATTTATTGTTTTGGGTTCAATCTTTGAAATCAGACAACATTCATCCTGATTTTGAGCAACATTCCTTCTAGTTTGCACACCTTTTTTTCTGTCACCTATGATCTGATCTTCAGAGTGGTTCTGTATTACATACCTTGGAATTTTGGGAGCATTCTGTATTGCTGCTTCTTGATCAGGCTCATTCAGACCTATCTCTTCTTCCTAATTTACCAGATCAGGCTGATTCTGACTTACCGGAGAGGATTGAGCTCCTTGAACTTGAACACCATCTTGGTCATCCTCATCAAACTCATAAAACCTTGAGGGCTTCTCAATTCCTTCATCAACTTTCACATTAGTGCTTTTTGTCATCTTCCTCAATCTCTTATTGTAACACCGGTATGCTTTGCTTTGAGTGGAGTAACCCAAGAAAATTCCTTCATCACTTCTAGCATCAAACTTTCCTAGATCTTCATCTCTTTTAATATAACACTTGCTACCAAATACTCTGAACTATTTCACAGTAGGAGTGATGCCAAACCAGAGTTCATAAGGGGTCTTACCGGTGTTGTTTCTGATTTGAACTCGATTGAGAGTGTAGACTGTAGTGCTGATAGCTTCTTTCCAAAACATTTGAGGAGCTTCCAACATCATTGTCCTGGCAGCTTCCTGGATGGTCTGGTTCTTTCTCTCAACTACTCCATTCTACTGTGGAGTCCTAGGAGCAGACAACTGTCTTCTTATACCCTACTTCTCACAAAAGTCAATGAACTCACCAGATGTAAATTCACCACCTCTATCAGACCTTAGACACTTCAACTTCAATCCGGTTTGATTCTCTACCATAGATTTGAAGATTTTGAACTTCTCAAGGGCTTCTGATTTCTCCTTTAGGAAGGTAACCCACATCATTCGGGAATGGTCATCAATTAGCAACATGAAATATCTATCACCTTGTAGACTCTTGATTCTTGTCGGACCACAGAGATCAGTATGTACTAATTCCAACAATCCGGTAGAGGACTGATCTTTGCTTTTGAAAGAGACTCTACTCTGTTTACCTAGCTAACATTCTTTGCACAAACTATTTGTAGGTTTCATCAATTTTGGAAGATCTCTTACAGCCTGAGTATTGCTTATCTTGATGATGTTATCAAAATTTACAGGACACATTCTTCTATGCCATAACCAACTCTGATCAGTTTGAACAAACAGACAACTTTTATTTGAACCAACCAGATGAAAGATATTACCTTTTGTCTGAGTACCGGATGCAATTTCAGTTCTGAAACTTGTAAAGATTCTACATTTTCCATTCTTGAACTGGAGATCATAGCCTTTGTCTATTAACTGACCAACACTGAGAAGATTGTGCTTTAATCCTTCAACATATAGTACATTACCTGTTTTGCTCTTTCCATCAAAGGAAATAGTTCGCCTACCTCTGATTCTGCTAGCAGAATTGTCACCAAATTTTACCATTCCTCCTTCATACCTTTCCAAATCCAAGAACTTATCCTTGTCACCAGTCATATGGTGAGAACATCCACTGTCAATAACCCAATCATCCTTTTCTTCCACTTGAGCAGCCAAAGCTTTTTCCACAACCTTGTGATTGACAGATTTAGAGAGTATTGAATCTTCTTCCTTGATGGCAATAAACACCCATTCATTTCTGGATTTGCTTCCTAGTTTTGATTCATCATCTGTTACTCCTTCATTGTCATCTTCTTCATGAACATAATAGCAGTTCTTTTGAAACCTTTCTCTGTTAGTATTAGTCCTTGTAGATCTTTCCGGACATTTTGAAGCAAAATGACCAATCTTATTGCAGTTAAAGCACTTAAAGGGTAGTTTTCCTTCATACTTACCGGATCTTGTTGGCAGTCTCTTTGCAATGAGGGCTTCAAGTTGAGCTGTTTCTGCTTCTTCTTCTTCCATGTCTCTTCTTGCTTGATCATACCATGACATCTTCCTTGAAGAGTTTTCACCCGGATCAAATCTCTGTTTGCCTTTCACATAGGCACTGGCTTTGAAAGCAGATTCAGTCTTGGGAGGATCATCTCCAAACTTGGTCATTTCAAATGCAGCTAGCTTGCCAGCCAATTGTTCTCTTGTGACAGTTGTGTGGGCTCTGAATTCATCAATGGCAGCAACCTTGATTTTGTAGGCAGTAGGAAGGGATCTGAGGATTTTGCAAACAATCTCATTTTCATCCAAAGTTCCACCAGCATTTCTAATTCCACATACCAGCTCATTTACTCTTGGCATAAAGGTAGTGATGTTTTCATCATCTCTCATCTTCAATCTTTCAAATTTCCCTTTCAGACTTTGCAACCTTGCACTTTTGACAAACTCATCTCCTTCATACAGAAGTTCCAATTTAGTCAGGATCTCATATGCAGTTGGTAGGTCGATAACATTTGAGAGATCTGAGTCGTTTAATGTGCTTAGCAGAGCTTCCTTGGTCCGCAGATTATTTTTAGCATCTGTGATTTCATTCAGAGTTGTCGGACCACCTTGTGGAGGTACATATGGTTTTGAGACCATGGCCAAGTATGCTTTTCCCATAAATTCCAAGTGACATTTCATGCGACCTTTCCAGAGAGTGAAGTTGGTTCCATCAAACTTCAGACTATCCTTCTTGTATGACAACATCCTAGATCTCCTCAAGCAGTTAAGCTCCTTTGAGAGGAACTTGGCTCTGATACCAATTGTTGGATCTAGGGCATACAACTAAGAGGGGGGTGAATCAGTTGTATAAAAACCTGCTCTACTTTAAATGCTTGAGTCTTCTTTGTTAGTTAACAGTATATCAATTAATCATCCATGAAATCATAATGCACAAACACAAGAGCAGATAAAGATCAACACATTGAACACCAAGATTTTGACGTGGAAAACCCGGTTAAGGGAAAAACCACAGGGTGATTAACCCAAGGATTATTCTCTGTTAGAAGAATAAGAAAAAGAATGACACTTGCCAATTAGGGCTCACTGCCCGAGCACACTGCTCACAAAGAGTCCCACTGCCTACAAGGAGACACACTGTCTACAAAGTGATAAGAATCACAATCTTGAATTGGAGAATGACATCTCTACTATGTCTGGATCAGTTCCATTTAAGCCCAAAAACCCCTGCTCTGCCTTTCGCACTTCTCTTCGCTGCACCACACTCATTCACACATTCCACGCTGCTAAATGAACTCACAAACCTTTATTTATACAAGACATCGACTTAGGAACAATCATCTAAGTCAGCAATCTACGACAAGAATATCCACAAGATAAATAACACATCCGGTCGGCCATCACAAGAACATTTGCAGGATGAACAACTCATCCGGTTGGCTAATCAGAGTAAGAACTTCATCTGGGAGAATATCTTCAATTCTGGGCTCTACCATCAATGCAGACCAACAACACAACCTAAACATGATCCACAGACATTTCCAAGCCTACCTGAATGACCAGGTACATCCGCACTTCCTCTACTTACTGGAATCTCTTCTCTTCCTTATCCGAAACTTCAAGAACACAGTCTGTCGCCACTATCATAATGCAAAAGGTACTTCCGGACCTCCAAATCATACACAACTCGAGATGACACATCACAAGGACATCCCAAACACTCCTTCCAATCCACAGATTAGGATTATACAATTTCGGACCTCACCAGACCTTTCTGTGATCCTCTGTCACCTCTGAACACTTGCCGGAACTGGTTCCACACCGACAGCCACAACTTCTTCAGATCTTCATGCAGACCTCTGAAATCTTAACTGAAGCATCGTAAGACTCATATCTACAAACCCTTTAATCTGCATTCTCCGGTTCGCATCCTATACAATACATTTCCCTTCTTCTCATCACTGTTCTTCACTGTTCCTGATTGAGGCTAATTTTCTCAATATCCTCAGCACACTGCTCATCCAATCCTTCTTGTCAATGTAGTATGAGTATGTTGACATCAATGACAACACTGGTTCACCTTCATACTTGCAACATGTTTAACTATAGCATCTACATTGGCTCCTTGGTCATTACATTAATTACAGCACCCAAGTCTATCAAAGTGTTTTTGATTAGAGTCCCATTGATTTTTACGTCCACTACTGGACTACCTAGATCTATATATTTGGGGACATTTATATTCCCCAACATTATGTCAGCAAGGTTACCCAAAACTTGGACTATCTTTTGGTTCAGCTTCTTCCTTCCTGGTTTCTTTATGCAGAGATCTCTAATAGTCTTAGTATAGATAGGAATATCTTTGATAGCTTAGATTAAGGGAATCTTTATGCTTATATCTTTTAATTGGCCTAGAAGGGCAGTTTCATCATGTGCTGGTTGTTTTTGGATAGCCAAGCATTCAGGGAAAGAAGGCTTTGGATGCGAAGTGGTCTAAGGGTCCTGATTTGATTCAAGTTCCAAAGGTGGCTTATGTGAGGCTTCCTTTGTGGGTTCTTCATTTTCAAGTTATGTAATTTAGGGAGATGAAGGGCTTGCAAGTTGCTTCCCTGATTAGAGGTGAACATTACTCACCTCTACCCCATAGATGGGGTATTGCATCATCTCGTTAGTATAAGCCTGTTAAACATGCTTGTTGTTAGGGTTAGGTGCAAGTTGGACATGGAGTTGGGTAGGTCTAGGAGGTTGAGTTTGAGGATTGGATGGAGGCATGATTGTTGGCTGTTGGGGTTGAGATGGAAGCATAGGTTGCTGGTAATTTACATTTTGCTGCCATTGTTGGTCCTTGTTCCATTGGGGTTGCCACTGATGTTGTTGTGTAGGCCATTGGGGGTTATAGTTCAAACCTTGGAAACTTTGTTGGGGCCATGGGTTTGGCTGCTGTTGGTTCCAACTGGGTTGTGGAGTAGGCCATTATGGGTTTTACCATAGATTTTGATTGCTAGGCCATGGTTGAGTATTCCAAGAAGAGAAATTTTGGTTTGCAGTAGGAAAGGGTGAATTAAAATTAAGTGGATCAGAGGGCATACCTTATCTTTTCTGCCAAGGTCTCCTTTAAGCTATGTAGAACAACTACCTGTCCTCTCCTTCAAATGGCTGAAATTTTGGCCTTTCAACCTTCTCTTGCTGGATACTGGCCACCCTTTTGCATTTACAATTGGCCTTGCTTTGTCTACAATTGTGGTAGTACTTAGTAAGCATTGCTTCTGCCTCTTTTTGTTTCTTCTTGATGTGAAGAGTGTTCAGTTGTGTAGTCATATGTGTTAGTGTAGGTTTTTATTTCCTAGATGGGTTATTTATTTTTCCCTTTATTCCTAGGTTTTTCCTACACTTTTATTAATCTCGCTTAGGTTAATAAAGCATGCTTAATTAGGTGAGTGGTTATGAGGTGTCACCTTTCTACATGGGAGCATCCATTAGCTACCTTGGGAAGATACTTTGCTATCTTTAGTCTAATAGATGGTTTCTCCTCATTGGTCGGTGTTGCCACCTCCTCCCTCTCCCTGGTCTATATAAGTATGCTACCTGGCTTGTATTTTGTATCTCTTGTTTTTGCTTCTTCTTAATGCTATTTTACTTCTAGCATTTGCATTACTCTCATGGAAACTAACTTTGTGTTGCTATTTTGATTTCATATCATTTGCATTCATAGTTTAGATATTTATTCGTTTGCACTAGTTTTCTGGGTTATTAATCTTTTTAGATTCTAACATGGTATTAGAGCTATTCTATGTGCAAAAGTAGATTTTAGTTTCCATATTTGAGAGATTCGGGGGGGGGGGGTGGAGGTTAATAAAGCTTATTGTAGTTTTTCAAAAAACCTAGTATGCTCTTCTCTTGCATCCTCGGATGATTTGGAGAATTAGAAAAGTTTGACAGAAACATTTTAATCTCGGGGGTTTGCACATGTGTTTTATGAAATCTGGGTGATTGCACCATTTGTGGTTATACTGGTGGCATTTTTGGCTCTTCCAACACGTCCAGGAGGCTCAAGAAAGTTATATTTGGCTTTCACTTCATCAAAATTAGAGATCATTAGACACAGTTGCAGAACTGGGGTTTCAAGCTCAAATCTGACAACCATATTGCATATTATGTGTTTTAAATTAATATTGTAGGTTCCAACATGCCTTTGCCTATCCTAGGTATCTGATTTAGCTTTTGCATGTCATTTTTTAGTTGTTGGGGTCATTTTTTGTTGCTAAAGGCATTCTATTTACATTAGAACTGCATCTTATGTACATCAGAAAGAAAAACACCTTCTGGGTTTTCTTTGCAACATTAAAAAACTATTTGGGTATGTTTTAGTTTTTGCATGTAGCTCATATATTTTATAGAAACGTACTTAGAAAGCTACAGTAGGACCCCTCTCCATTGACAGTTGCAGATTTGAAAGCAATTTTCAAATGCTCCATTCTTTCTCATACGGACTCCTTTTCTCACAAACTTTTTTTTTTTGGCTATTTTTTGTGCTCTATGCACTAATGCAGACGGTTTTTTTGATTTTGATGCAAAGATTTTTTAGAAATTTTAGATTCTTAGTCGTGACACTGCACAATTCTTATTTTGGGAATTTTGGAGGATCATAACTTTCACATACGACCTCGTATCGAGGCGATTTATTTTTTGAAAGTGCATGATTTTTTGAGTAGATCGCAGTAGTGATATTTATTTCTCTGGGTATTGTGCCAAAGTTGTATTTTCAATATATGCTCTTCCTAAGGGTTTTGTAATGCATTGAAATCAAGACCACTTAGTATTTCTTTCTAGTGGAAGTTGTAAACACACTAATATAAAGTGCCAAATCATATTTTCTTGGGGGGTTCTTTGATTGAGTGAAAAGGGGGGGTTGTCTTGGTTGTGTTCTCTTCTTTTCAACATTTCTTTTCTGCATTTTTTCATCATGGATCAAACAACTGTGCCCATTCTAACTCCTTACAACTAATTTCAGTGGAAATCACACATGACAATCTACTTAAGAAAATCTAGATTACATAGGATAACTATGGGACTTGAAACTAAACCTGCTAAAGATGAAGATAAGCTTAAGTGGTTTAACAAATGTAATGAGGCATATGGAACATTGTGTTTGTTTGTTTCTCCTGATTTGCTCTTTCACATTGAGTCTTTAAATTCACCTATGAAATCTGGGCAAAGCTAGAAACACTATTTGGCACACAAGATTCAATGAGGGGTCATATGTTAGAAAATGAAATAATTAGTTTAAGTCTAGGTAATTTCAACACAATCCAGGATTTCTTTACAAAATTGAAATCACTAAGGTTGCAGTTAAAATAATGTGGAATTGAAAAGAAAGATGAACAACTGATTCTTATTATTCTCTCTAAGCTAAGTTCAGAATATTCTGTATTTGTTTCTACCTTCTATGCTACTAAGGGTGCACTTGGTACTCAATTCATGATGCCATCTTTAGATGATTTTGCTATCTCTCTCACTCAGGAATAGGATAAGCTAATCTAGATGGACACTCTTAAGTTCTCTAAGTCACATGCCCTGGCAGCCAACCAAGGCACAAAAGAACAGAAAGGACAAAGTAGTAACAACAAGAATAAGGATAAGAAACAAAAGAATAACAAGGAGAAGAAGGATCAGATACTAGTTGCTTCAAAAGAAACTAATGAGACCCAATCTTCCAAGGATGACAAGCCTAAGAAAGAGAAGGTCCAATGTGCCTATTGTAAAAGACCCGGTCATGATGAACATAACTGCTTGGAAAAACAAATTGATCACTTGACACACATTCTTGAGAAGAATAATATCAGTGTTCTTGAGTCCATCAAATAGAGATCAAATAAGGGGTTTGACAAGGCAAAAGAAAACAACAAGGGGAAAGGAAAGGGCAAGGCCCTTGTAGCAGTTGCTTCTTCAGCATCCACTTGGGTTCTTGATTCAAGTGCTTCACACCACATGGATTCATCTAAGGAAGAGCTTGCATCTTTGGAGCCATGTACTATGCCTTCTATTTTGATGGGTGATGACACTCTTGTTGAGGTGTGTGGGAGAGGCTCTATTGATGTGGGGGATGGCACATTCCATGATGTTCTTTGTCTACCCTCATTATCAATTAATCTCCTATCGGTATACCAGATCACTCACACAAGTTTAGGCAAGTGGGTTGAGTTTACTCCTAATTCAGTGGAGATTCATGAGTTGTACAGTGGTTCTACAGTTGCAGTTGGGAGAGTAGATCATCAATCATGACTCTATCTATTTTCTCACTTTGTTTTTGATCCTCCTTCAACTGTTTTGCTCACTCATTCTAATAATGTGAGTAGATTATGGCATGAGTAGTTTGGCCATCTTAGCTTCCGCTACTTGCAGCAGGTCAACCAGTAGAGCATGCTCATAGGATTGTCTTTAATTTAGTTTTTAGGTGGTGTCTGCCAAGGTTGCATTCTTGTTAAGCATCCTAAGGAAAAGTTTGACAAGGGAAAGGCATGGAGAGCTTCACATATACTAGAGTTAGTTCATAGTGATTTGGTTGGTCCATTCTAGCATCCTTCATTCAACAGGGCTAGATATGTCCTCACATTCATTGATGACTTTTCTTGGTATACTTTGGTGTACTTTCTCAAATAGAAGTCAGAGGTATTTGATCATTTTCAGGACTTCAAAACTTTTGTAGAGAAGCAATCTGGGAAATCCATCAAGGTTTTGCACACTGATAATGGTGGTGAGTATGTCAACCATCATTTTGAGTGGTTTTGCACTTCAGAGGGGATTGATTTGTAGCATTCAGTTCCATACAATCCTCAGTAGAATGGTGTTCCAGAATGGAAGAATAGGTCCTTGAAGGAAATGACGAACTGCATGATTCACTCCAAATCTCTTGCACCACAGTATTAGGTAAAGGCCATTAACTGTGCTTGTTATATCTAGAATTGTGTTCCTCACTGAGCCTTGAAGGGAGTCACTCCTTTTGAAGCTTGGAGTGGTCAGAAACCATCAGTTAAGCACTTTCAAGTTTTTGGTTCTCCTGCATGGGCCCACATTCCTCAGAGAGGACATTGGAGTCACTTGGGATACATGACAGATCTTCTGATGAGTTAGATTCACCTGAGCTGTCTTCTTCCTCCACTACCAATGCAGAGAACGATTCAAAGGACTCACCTCCTTCCTCTCCTAGTCACCATTCAAAGGTTGATGATTCTCGTCCAGATTCTCAATCTTCTGGTCCACTTTGGGCTAGATAGACCTTACAGTTGGTAGGTGATTAGGTTGGGGATCCATCAGACACCAAGCAGACTCGTTCACAGTTCCATGATGCTCCACATGTCTTCATTGCTACTGCCTCAAATCCACAATCATTTCACGAGGCTTCTGGTATTCCTGAGTGGGATACAACTATGCAAGAGGAGTATAGTTCCTTGATGAGGAACCACACTTGGGATCTTGTCCCTCTTCCTGAGGGAAGAAAACTTGTTCAATGTAAGTGGATCTATTAGACAAAATTTGTAGCAGATGGGTCAGTTAACAAGCATAAGGCTCGCTTGGTTGCCAAAGGATTCTCCCAGGTTTCTGGGATTGACTACTCTGAGACTTTTGCACTAGTTGCCCGAATGAACTCCATCCAACTTGTTCTTGCCATTGTTGCAACAAATCATTGGGAAGTACACCAAATGGATGTGAAGAGTGCCTTTCTTCATGGTGACCTTCAGGAGGAGATCTACATGGAGCAACCATAGGGGTTTGTTCAGGACTCTTCATTTGTGTGTCATCTTTGAAAGTCTCTCTATTGCCTCAAATAGGCTCCTCAGGCCTGGTATGCCAAGATGGACTCCTTCCTTCTGACAGTTGGGTTCACTCGGTGCCATTCTAATCCTAATGTCTACATTCTATAGCAGGATGATTCACTCCTATTTCTAGTTCTCTATGTTAATGACTTGTTGATCACAGGGAGTTCTTCATCCACCATTGGGGCTGTCAAAACTGCCCTTCATGATAGATTTTTGATGACTGACTTGGGGTTGTTGCATTACTTTCTCAGGATTGAGATCTACCAGTCTGCTTCGGGGATCACACTCACACAGTCCAAGTATACTCTATATTTGCTCTCGAGGTTTCATATGGTTGATTATAAGCCTGTTCCAACTCCTTTTCTTTTTGGATTCAAATTTGAGGCTCAATGTTCTTCTCCATTTGTTGATGGCACTTTGTACCGACAGCTTGTTGGGAGTCTTATTTATTTGACTCATATGAGACTTGACATTTCATATGTTATAGGCATGGTCTCTTGATTCATGTAGGAGCCTCATGAGCTACACTAGAAAGTATCCAAGCAGATCCTTCACTACATTTAGGGTACTCACAGTTTTGGGATTCACTATATAGTGAGCATTGACCTTGACTTGGTGGGCTACATAGATTTAGATTGGGTGAGAGATTCTTAGTATCGCAAGTCTACTTCAGGTTATAGCTTCTCACTTGGTTTAGGTCCTATTTGTTGGTCGAGAAAGAAGCAGTCTGCTATTGCTCTGTCTTCTACTAAGGCCAAGTATCAAGGGGCTATGAATGCTGCCACTGAGGCCATTTGGCTTCATAATCTTCTCACTGAGTTTGGTATCTAGATCAAACAGCCATCAGTCATACTTTTTGACAACTAGAGTGCTATTCAGATCTCATAGAATCTGGTCCATCATTAGTAGACCAAACACATTGAGGTCCACCTGCACTACATCTAGGAGCTCATCAATAGCCATGTCATCAAACTTCACTACTATCTGACTTCCAAGCAAGTTACTAATATCTTCACCAAACCCTTCACTAAGAACAAGTTCCTTCATTTGTGAGCTTTGCTGGGCGTACGGAATGCTTCATCTTCTGGGGGGGCTTCTTCCTCTCACTTGGAATCTTGACTCTCTCTACTTTGGGGGGGTCTCTTCTCTCTCTCTCTCTTTGGGGGGGAATTTTATGTACATGGGTACCTCATCAGGCTTGATTTTCTGGGACCCATTTCTACGTCCACCTAAGCTTCACTTAAGGAGGGTGTTAGTGTAGGTTTTTATTTCCTAGATGGGTTATTTATTTTTCCCTTTATTCCTAGGTTTTTCCTACACTTCCATTAATCTTGCTTAGGTTAATAAAGCATGCTTAATTAGGTGAGTGGTTATGAGGTGTCACCTTCCTACATGTGAACATCCATTAGCTATCTTGGGAAGATACTTTTCTATCTTTAGTCTGATAGATGGTTGCTCCTCATTGGTCGATGTTCCCACCTCCTCCCTCTCCCTGGTCTATATAAGCATGCTACTTGGCTTGTATTTTGTATCTCTTACTTTTGCATCCTCTTAATGCTATTTTTCTTGTAGCATTTGCATTACTCTCTTGGAAACTAACTCTATGTTGCTATTTTGATTTCGTATCATTTGCATTCATAGTTTAGATATCTATTCATTTGCACTAGTTTTCTAGGTTATTAATCTTTTCAGATTCTAACAATATGGCTGATGATATCCTCCTTCATGTTGGACAACAAGTTGCTGATTTCCACTCTTGAAACCTCATTGGTTGCTTTGTTTGTGATGGATGTCCTTTCTTCCCTTCGTCATTTGGTAAAAGTTCTTGAATAATTTTTGCAAACTTTGTAGATTGTTTCAAAAGGTAATTGAGAAACATCACCTTGCCCAATGAGATTTAGGGCATCCATGCAATCATCATTAATCCCTTTCAAAAAGACTAGCTTCAGTGATTCTTCAGACAATCTATTTTAAGGGTTTTTCTTCAAGGCAAACTGGAATCTTTTAACATAATCTTCCAGTGGCTCATCCTCTTTTTGTGACATCTTAAAGATATCATCTCTCCTCCTATCATGTCCTCTGTAGTAATCTTGGTATTTCTCCAAGAATCTCTCATTCATTGTATCCCAGTTTGGAATGACATCTTTTCCTAGCCCCATAAACCATCTCAAGACTCCGTCCTTGATGGTGGAAGGAAAGAGTTTAAGCATGTGAGCATCTAAAGTGTAGTCATAGCTCCTACACAGGATATCAAGCTCAAATAGAAATGTATCTAGGTCCTCTGTCACTAGGCCATAGAAGATTGGTAATGCTGAAGGTGGAATGTTCTTCAGCACTGTAGCCCTCTCCTAATCAGTGATAGGAAACTCAAAGGTTTCTTTCTCTAGTGGATCATCCACTAACACATCTACAATGGTTCTAAAGGTCCCTTCTATACTTGTGGAAGAAGCTGATGAAGATGTAAGAATAGGTCCTTCTCCTTCAGTAATTCCTATTGTATAGTTGATAAAGTCAGCAATATCTTCTCTATCCTGATAATTTGAAGGGAGAAATCTACCTTGGTTGTCTCTCTACCTCTGCATATAGTGGATTTAGCTTTTGTATACCAGCAGTCTTGCACAATGTTAATACAATTCCTGGTGTTTCTTGAAGAGTGAATCTATAAACCCTAATTCTAGAATCAAAATTTAAGCTATGAAAACATGTAAAATGAGCCTATGAAGGTAGCACCATCCCCAATAATGGAACCAAAAATGTAGAGGAAAACTAATGCATTGTAGACTTGACACAATTAGGGGTAAACCTATCTGAACAATCCACTTGACATCATACACCTACATTAAATTATCAACCAAGGAGTGTAAGCTTATGATGGCACTGCACCATATGTGCCTTTAGGGGATCATATTCTCCTAAACTATCCTATTCAAAACTACTCAGATTATTCTACTTTACTAGAATTCACAGAAATACAAGAACAGTAAAAATAGTTATAGAACCTAGTGGCTACGGGTACTTGCAGCATAAGCTGTAGATAACTACTAACAACAAAAAAGTACAGAACTAATCCAAAACCATTCAAAATGATGAGAAAGCTAATGCTAACCTCTAGAGGACTAATATGGATCGATAATACATTTGTTCATGAACCACAACTATTGTAATTAACAACAAGAGTATTCTACTTAACTTACAATGCATTTATAGAATAATAGAAAATGACTTTAACAAGAATACATAAATGAATGAGAAAATAAATGAAGTGAAGCTAGAAATCAAATCTAACTCAGATACTCACGTATCCATATAACACATAATTCCATTCATTCCATATCATGAAAATAATTCAAACAAAATCCTCTTTGCAGATTTTATTCAATAATTGCATTTCAACAATTCATGTCTAGAGAAATAACTAACTGTTGTATCTTCTAATAGTGAATAAAATAACTAACAAATAAGTAACCAACTTGACTCTGAGCTCATCCCCTAACTTATACAAAATGGGAGAGTCTTATTCAACTACCAACTAACTACAATCATTAATCCATTCCTAGATATTAGGATACAGAGTTAAGATTGATTTATCAATTCTAACTGAACATAGGAAGGAGAATCCCATTCAAATAAAAATTCCTATGTAACAGATCATATGAGAAACATAGAAGTTACATTTATAATCTTGGAACAATTCTACTTGTGCATTTACTTCTTCCCATAATGATTCACGTTCAGCTTCCAGCTGCCTACACTTCTGGCGGCTTGATTTTAACTTCCTTCAATTCCCCTATTTTGCAGCTTGTTGCAAATTATCTTCTCCTTCATGCCATGTGCTTGTTGCTGCACATGAGTTAATCCACAAAACATATGCATGCAAATAACCTTCATAATTAAACCATAGAAGCTCATCTATATTGCATACATACTCATGTTCAAATCATTCAATTGATAAATATCATCACCATATTTCATATTAACAAAATAGGTTCAAGGTTTTGCAAAATATATAAAAAGATAGTATATCATGATGGTAATGTTGGAAAAGTATCTAGAAGATCATGTGCAAAAGGTTTGAAAGCATATAAAAACAACACAAAAGAGGCCAATATTCAAATCCATCACATACCACTATTCTAAGGCTCTAATATATAGAACAATTCGAAACAAGAAATCATACATGGTTTACAAAATAAAGGGTCAATACCATGGGCTTAAAAATAGTCATTCATCACCTCCACGTAAAAATTGAATGGACCACTCCACTTGGTTAACCTCTTAGAAAAAAATTTAATTCCTCTTACACCCCAACTTTAGTGGGCTCATGAAACTAGGTGATAAGCTACGCTAAATTATAGAAAAGAAAAATATTGAAAGTGTTGTACCCAATAAAATTTTTTGCTTCATTAGGGCATTTTGAACAAGTCTAGAAAATTTTTTGTCAAATAGTCAAAAATTTAAAAATTCTAAAAATAGAAATTTCTAAAAATAGACGTCAAGTTAGGTTTTCTAGGTTTCTTGACATATGGATGCTGGCAAAACTTTCTAAAAATAGAAAGTTTCTAAAAATAGAATCTCCAACTCAGGTGTTGCGCTCGATTCTCATTGGTTGATTTTGCTTCACGATTAGCGTGGTACAGATGGAATATACAAATGACCAAGTTTTCTCTACTGGGTCAATTCTACTTTTTCAGAAGGTGAAGCATGAGCACTGAAGTTGTCAACAGAGGAAGTTCATCTACCAGAGCTCATTTTCATGTTTTCAATGCTGTTCCAATGATGCAGAATCGATGAACAGTCGTTGACTTGACGATGCACACAAAACGGAGCTGGATGGATCCAAGGTGAGATGAAATTGTAGAAATCACAAAAACTTTCTAAGGCATGAGATTTCAAGCGCCCCAGGTGATTTGGGGCACCCAGTCCCACCAGAGAGAATTTTTTCACATTTTTTGAGAAAATGTGATAACTGTGTCCGTTAGTCAGTTCAGGTGGGCATAAAAGCAATTGTTTTGATCATCAGATCTTGAAAAGCTAGAAAAATCAACAGATGTACCCAGACTATGCAGTTCATTCACCATTCAGTGGAAGTTGATTGACAAATCACCAAAATTAACATCGGGAAGCAGCTATCGGCACGCAAAATGAAGCAAATTGCAGTTGAAGGTTGGAAAATCAGAAAAATGGTTAAGTCTGGACAAAGTAAGCTCCCCAGGTGACTTGGGGTGCCCAACCTCTCAAGTGTTAGATTTTTTTCTTCACGTTTTTCGAGAAATGTCAAAAATGCATCTGTCAACTTGTTCCCAGTTGGTCAAACTTGGTCAAACATAGTCAAACATCATTCAAAGCCAAGGTTTCATCATAGATATGTTTAGGCTACTTAGATCACCCTCCATTATGCCTCGATAGTTGTCCGGATGACCAAAATCGAAGATCAAATAGAGGCTGTTGGCACATAAAGTGAGGAAAGGTATAAAATTTGAATTTTTTAGAAAAATTTTTTATGCATTGAAGGAGAGGCACCCCAGGTGAATTAGGGAGCCCAAACTCACCAGACTTAGAATCTTTTTGAGTTTTCCTCGAAAAATGTGAATCTCCCGTCATCAGCCTGGTCCAGTGCAGAGCAGGTCAGTTTGGCATGTTTCTTGAGGTAGATGGAGAGTACAGTCAGCTTAGTTTTCATCAGGCCTAGCTATCTACCAGATCATTAGACTTAGTTTTGTCCCGACATGCAGAAATTGATAGCCAAACAGGGGTCATTAGCCACTGAAATGTGCACGTAAATCGAGAAATTGAAGAAGTTGCAATTTTTGAAAAAATAGCTAAGGCTGGAGAATCCAAGCGCCCCAGGTGACTTAGGGAGCCCAACTTGCTCAATGTTAGAAAATTTCTTGATTTGCCAGTGTTCTCTGACAGTTGTTTCTTGATTTTTGCATGTTGGCAGTTTTCAAGAGGTCAAACTTGGTCAAACGATGCTAGATCGTCAGTCAGAGGTCGGAAATGAAATCTTAGTTGGTAGGTCTCTGAAATGTCAAGATCAATCAGCTTTTTCAGTCAATGGTGACATTTTGCGGCCTTATCGAAGTCGGAGCCAGGCCATATTTAAGTCAAAATGAGTGTAGAAGTGTTGAAAACAAAGTAAAATTAGCTAGCACTTCTTTCACCTCGCATGTTCGATGACATCATCAAAAGAAGTTATTTTTCATCATCTTACATATGAAACCATAGGCAGCTAGAAAATAGGGATTCCTTCTATTCGAAGACATCCACTTGGATTTGTGCTTTTAAAGTTGCTTTCTTCCTGGATGAGGTCCAAGTTTTATTCTCTCACAAATAAAGTTGCTTTTTTGCCCTAAAGATCTATAAAAACAAGCATTTGGCTTCTTTATTTCATTATCTTTTGCAGGTTGCATCCACAGGATAGACATATTATTTTTCTTTCAACAAATATTCAAAGGCCCAAACGAAGTGCTTTTTTAGTGTTCTTCATAGTTTCAGGTTGAGGAAGTAGGGAGGCTCACTTTTTTAGGGTCCTTTTTTCAAGGGGTTTTCTTTTCATAAATTAGACTGAAGCTTTTTTAGTTTTTGTCGAGATGGGTCCATCCAATATTTCATCCTCTTGAAGATTGGGAGTTTTGATTTTTTCAGGAATCTGCTTTTTTTCTACTTTTTCAGGAAAGTCTTCACTATTTCAAAAGATGACAATCTAGGTTGCTTCAAAACAAAATTACCTACAAAACCCATGTGCCAACTTTTTTTCTCACACTTTGCTTTTTTCTAAAAATCAGCAAGTAATTTTCAGCCATTTGTACAAGATTTTTCCAACATAGGTGTGTTCACTGTCAATTTTTAAATCTTTCAATATGCAGTACTCTCCAACACAAATTAGGCCCGAAACAATGTTGGTTCATGATTACCTGAGAACTTGTGAAACAAATTTGCATAAAGTACTTCCAGTAATCAATTTACATTCTTTGGAGGATGCAGGAAATAATGCTATTAGGAATCTAGGACACTCTGGTTTGCTTGCAGCGACATCCTTTCCCATCACAGTGCAACGTATCAAGTTTGTAATTGCTTGCATAACGCATTACAATTTGGTCACAAGAGAAATCCAATCAAGAGATGGACGTGTGCTCTATAGCCTGAGGCTGGATGACATTGAGAAGTGTTTTACATTACCAGTCTGGAGTGAGAACTTAACCGTTTCAATGGAAGAATGCAAGAGGGTTTGGAACAATGATAAATAAAAATACTAGAAAAAGATTGGTCAGAGGTGGTTAAAAGAGAAGTAGAACATTATGCCAAAGAACATTGGACGTGGAGAATTCAAGGAGGAAGATGCCATAATGATTACTCTACTAAGCCGGATCACTGTTCAAGAAGATGCTAACAAGTTCCAGCCTTGGATGTTTTACATCATGTCCTAGATTGTTGATGGAACTAAATTCTATGACTGGCCGGCACTCATCAGTGATAGTCTCCACTAACAAATACTTGATTTTCAAAGGGCTCATGAATTCCACATGATTTCATACCTTGTGTATTTGATGGCTTTTCAAGGTCAATTCAGAGGTTTGAATGTTGTTGGAACTCTGGGTATTCAGCATGTGTATCACCATTTCCTGCAGTTAGAAATTTCTCAAGCTAAATGACATTACAAGCGGGTAAATGATGCATTCCTGATGCACACAGTGCAATATATGGATAACGATTTGCATATATGGTTTTCAACAGATGCTAGAATAGCAATGGTAGAATGGGCTAATTGGTTTATACAGTTTCTCACTTTTTCTTACATCAGAGTATATGGCTTCTCAGGAGAGCCAACCATGTTGCCGAGATATCCTACAGATGAAATAATATTTATGGAATTTTTGAGGCAAGTCTATGAAGTTCATACATTTTTGCATAGCAGACGCAAGGCAGCTTTCAATTTTCCACTTGGGATGAGTATTTATAGATGCAGATCTGGAGTAGATGCCAAGGAAATTGGTAATGAATCATCTAGATATGGTCTTCAGTTTTCAACAGGAAGTCTTCATATAATCCTTGTGGTGTTTTTGCATCACATCTTGGTCAAAATTGTATGCACAAGCATGCAGTTGAAGACTTTTAGGCTAATTGTGTTGATGAGTTTGAAGTACGAGAATGCATTTGCAACAAGTTTACTCTTCAACAGATGTCCTATATCCTATCAGAAGATATAGAGGGTTTGACAGAGAGTGGTGAAGTTTTACTTCCCATGTATTTCAGGGACCAAGTTGAGCAACAATTGTTGCCACCAGTTAATTGGTTAGTAAAAGAGAACACTTCCATTGAAGACAGAATGAGTCGAGTTGTTAAAAATAGTTTGATATTCTTGAAGACTAAGCGGAAGGATGATATTCTAGTAGCAGAGCTGCCAATTGTACAACCATCAGAAAGACAAAATGAAGGGTTAAAGCTATGAGTGTTCTTCTGGAGGGAAGAAAAATGGCTAAGTTAAAGAGGAAAAAGGATGAGTCTCCAACTCATGTCTACTAGGAACAACCAGCAGTTGAATCAGAAGTTCCTGTTGAACCAATGCTGCATGTTGAAGTGTTACCTTCAGATCATGTCTCTCCACCTTCTTCACTAATCACTTCTCCTATTCACATAGATTCAGAGCCAGATTCACCGGTTCGTAACTCTGATGCACACATTAATTCATCAGGAGCTGATGATGTTGGAACCAAGTTTCCAAGAGAGGAAGGCTCATCCTGGGTTCAAAACATTCTAGGAAGGAAGAGGAGAAAGCCCTCATATTAGCTAGATTTAACAAAGCTTAAAAGCATCTACCAAGACACACCAGACAAGAAGCTGAAGAAGTAGGTTCGCATTGAGAAGAATGCAGATGGAGAAATAATCCTTGAAACTGCAACACCTCTAGAGGATAGAAGTGTTGATGATGTCGAGGTTGATGACTTCACAGTTGTCAAATCTAACCTTGGTAAAAGTACTCGCCATACAGATGTAAATCCCTTCAAGGTTGTAGCGGATAATTTGAAGGAAAGGGTGTTCAAAGATGGAGAAGATAAAGCAGCTCTCAAGGCTGAAGTTAGACAGTTGTGGCAGTATATTTCCAACCTTTTCCATGGCACATCATAGGCTGATTTATTGCTTCCACTGAATCTAGAATCACCAGCTGATCAATGGAAGTTTAGTCAGTTGGTTCTCTATGGAAGGCACATGAATAGTTGGGTGGAGGAATTTGTGACTAAAGGGAGAGTTGTACTTTTAGAGTTTTATCAATTAAAGTACAATGCTTATGATTTACGCCAAGGCATCTAGGGGTTGCAACAGACCATGGCAGAAAATAGACCAGTGTTTGAGATCATTATCTCCGACTTGAAGATTGCACTTGGTTCTGTTGATTCAGATAATGATAAGAAGATAGTTTCTACTTGGAAAGTGCAATATCTTTTCACAATAAAAGCTTATGACAGTATGATTTCAGAATTGACAGAATGGAAAGAAAAGGTAGTCAACATCCTCAAGTTCGTTAGATCTTTGTTTCTCAGATCTCGTGTTCGTATGAAAGAGAAGATGGTACCCTGTATGATCTCAGGGAAGGGTAAGCAAAGTTCCAGACTCTCATCCGCAACAATTTTAATGATGATATCAATGCCAGCAAGATGGGTCATTTTGCTGCAATGACAGTGAAGATTGACAAGGCTGTGGGTGAAGTTCATGAATTTCTCTAGATGGTTGCAAACGGTGAAGAAATGTTAGAGAATCAGAATATCATTCTAGAGAGTATCAGTGTTCCTAGCAGAGATGCAGTCACTCACTTTTTAGAAGATATTGTTTCCCAGAATATCAATAGATGACATCACGAAAAAGCTAGAATGTTGATGAGGATGCATTTCAAAAGAAAGTAGCCTTAAAAGAGATGCTTTTTGTTTTAAAGCATTTGCTTTCATCCTAAGCTCATCCATTCTATTTTTGGAAAGAAATCACTTTGTGTTAGTTGGAATTTTCTTTGCTTTAAAGGAGATTGCTTTAAAACGTTTGTTAGTTGTATCTTTGTCCTAGAATAGTAATAAAGCTTGTGAGTTGGCAAGTTAGGGTTAATCAAGGAGATTTTAGGGTTCCCTACTCCTTTGATTTTAGTATAAATAAGGGCAACCTTGCCCATTGTAAGAGATCAACTTTTGGTGATAACATATTTTGCTGTGCCTATTCTAGCCTACAAATCTTGTTATTCCAAGTGTTTGTTCACTCTGTGTTCATTGTAATGGTAATTGTGATAGTAAATTTGCTGTGCCTATTCTAGCCTACAAATCTTGATATTCCAAGTGTCTGTTCACTTTGTGTAATCTATTCTCCGGTGTTTGATCACTTGCTATATGCTTGCCTTTTGCTATAGTATTGTTGTCCTAAAGTTGTATCAACTTTGTGATATTGAATAGAAGTCTCATGCCTATTTTGCTCTGATATTCTATCTCAATTCATCAAGTTTTCATCGTCAGATGTGTGGATTTTGTAGCTTTCATTTCAGCTTGCATCATTAAAGTACTATAAGTCTTGTGATGTTAATCTGAGAGAAAATTGCTTAAGTTTTTGTGTTAAACAATCATTCTTTGTTCACTTTTAATTTTCTTTGCTCTGAATTTACTCAGGAGATTAAAAGTGTCATTAGTCTATGCTTAGTTGTAGTAGAAGTTTTAAAAAAGGAAAAATCCTCTTCTGCAGTGTTTAGAGTTTTATAACCTTGGCTCGCAGCTGAGAATCAAAAAGAAGATAGGTTAAGTTTGGTTTTATTTATCTTTTCAGCAAACATCAGCAAAAAGGGAACTCCCCTTTCCAATAGGAGAGTAGTTTATCTGTGCATAGCTGTCCATTTCCAACTTGCATTCCAGAGGTGTGAATTGAAATGCCAACAGTTTTCTAGCACCCATCGTGAGGCATGAGGCATAAAACTTCAAGCAAGCTTAGGCTTATGTCACGGGAATGACTCTTTGGCATCCTTCTGCTCTAGTTGAACAACCAAATCTTACACCACCTATTATTCAACTAAATCTTGTACGAGTGGAAGGAGAGCAAACAGACATCATTAGTAGCTTGAGGAGTTTCATCTTTGTGCAAAAGGAAAGTCCTGATCAGTGGAGAAACGCGGTTTCTATCCTTGACCAAGAAGAACACAAAGCGGATCTTGTAGTAGGAAGAGCAGTATTACCACCTCCCATGTGGTAGTAGATAATCCTGGCTCACAGGGTTTATTCAAGAAGGGGAAAAGGTGGTGCTATAGATCCTTTCTTCCAAAATCTTGATCCTACAAAAGTTGGAGAAGCATCCAACATAGTTCCTAAAGTTCAAACAGTTCCTAAAGTCAAGCAAGAAGAACTAGTAATTCAGCCTAGAGCAATGGGGGATGCAAATAATAACAATCACAATGATGCAAATCAAAGGCGACCACCACCATTGCCTTGGGGTAATAACATTGGACCTTTGGCCCTGCAAGCACATCATGAGTTACCAAAGGGGTCAAGGAAGCATTTTCCCCAGTTCCATGGAGATGGAACTCAAAATCCCAATGAACACATCTCTACATTCACAATAGTTTGTGTTGTTTTGTATGTATCACATGAAGATGTTGTTGTGCATCACTTCGTTGAGACTCTCATGGGAAATATTGCCGACTAGTTCAATCATCTGGAACTAGGCATCATTACAAGTTGGGCAACTATGAGTGAGAAATTCTTGGCAAGGTTCAAGCCTGCTAAAGATGGTCACAGATTGTTCGCCCAACTCTCAAATTCAAAGATGGAAACAATGAACCAATGAGGGAGTTTGTGGCAATGTTTAATCCCCTAGTTACGCACCTTTCTCATACTCTTAATCCATCTCCACAAATTCTGTTCAGCAGTTTCATTAATGCTCTTCGTTATGAGATAGCCTTCTTTTTGAGATCGGCTAATGAAATAGAATTATCCAATGCACAAGAAAATGCCATCAAGTTAGAGGATGACATGATTACCTCTGGCAAGATGAAGATGGATTCAATCAAGCCTCTTGTTTAGAGTTCTACAGATCCATTGCTACATAAGGTAGCAAATGAAGTGACTATCATGAAGAGACAGTTGCCTACTCAGGGGCAACCTACGCAACAACCATATCAGTCACCACAACAATAGTACCAACCACAACAACCATATCAGCCTAAGAGGAATAATTTTTAGCCTTTCAATAATTACAGGCCCAGGTTGCCAGCGCCACCACCAAGACAAGTAGTTGATGTTGCTCAAAATGCAGTGTTTTGTTCCTTTCATGAGACTAATGCACATATTGGTGCCACTTGTCCTGAAAATTTTAGAATGAATCAAATCATGGGATATGCTAATGCTGCACCCATTTCAAGCATTGTCCCTTCCCCAAGTGTGAATGTTGTCTTACCACAGATGGACAACTTCGATGGCGACTCTACTATGGGATACTTCTAGAATGAACCTGTTATAATAAAGGAAGAACAAGAGGATCTTCGTCAATATTCACTTGTAGTGAATCATGAAAATATTTTGATGCCTGTGTTTACACGTGCTCAGCATTTCAAAGCACAGAAAGAAGAAGAGGATAAGCAAAGATCAAAAGAAAAGGGGAAGGAAATGGCTTCCACTTCCAATGTTAAGCAACCACATGAAAGTGTCAAGGTTGCTCAAGATTCATCGTTAGCAAATTTTGATATAGTGGATTCCATGATGAAGACCAAGGTGTAGATTTCTCAGCTGGAATATCTTTAGGACCATCTAGATCAGCTGGATAGAATCGTTAAGTACGTTAAGAAGGAGACTATTGTACAACCCACATTTCTTGAATCTTCTATTCCAATAGGAGAAAAGCCCAAGCCTTTCTATATCTCTTTGTATATAGGAGGCTATAAATTGAGCAATTGTATCATTGATTCAGGAGCCTCAGACAACGTCATGCCTTTGCAGGTGATGAATGCTTTAGGACTCTTGTGCACCAAAATGCATGACAAGTGTTATTCGCTTGAGTCTAAGTTAGTGCCATTGGTTGGACAATTGAAGGATGCTCAAGTACAGTTGGCAGCTTGTCCCGAGAAGAAAATAATGATGACTATCTTGGTAGCCGACATTCCAGCCAGTTACGGTCTGTTGTTAAGCAGAAGTTTTTGCAAAGATCTTGGAGGAGAAATACAATTGGAGTGGTCATCTGTGGCCATTCCTTTAAAGAAAGGTAGTTTCAAATTGGAACCAGAAACCAAGTCACGGTTCACGGTGGTGAAATCTTAGGATCTCGAGCACAAGTGCTATATCAAGAAACGGGTCCTGGTACATATGTTATGTTGTCAGAAATAACTGAAGAGAATCAAGAAGTTGTCTATGCAATTGACAAATCAAAAGAAGAGCCTAAGATCTGGACTTTGTAATTTTATGGAAGTTGTTCGACTATCGGTTTAGGAGCAGGGGTCATGATAATTTCTCCTGATGGTCGTTTATATCCTTTTGCATACCGCTTGTAGTTCGAATGTACAAATAATAGAGCAGAATACGAGGTGCTTTTGTTAGGTCTCAAGAATGCAAAGGATATGGGTATTAAATTACTCAGAGTTGAAGGTGATGTAGAACTGATTGTGAAGTAGATCAGTGGACAATTTCAAGTGAAGAAAGATCACCTTCGACATTATAGATACAGGGTGTGGAATGCAATCGATTGGTTCGAGGCATTTGACATCCGATACATTCCATGCTTAGATAATAGCAAAGCATATGCCCTGGTAGTATCCGCTTCACTTTTCATGCCTCATTCTAATTTTCGTTAGAATGCATTTGCTATTGAGCTAATATATAGGCCAGCCATCCCTGACAATTGTGACAACTGGCAAATCTTCGATGACGATGACCACATCAAAGAATTCCTCGTCATGGAAGATAATTTTAAGGGGCTTTTCATTGAGGGGAGTTTGACTCCTTTCAGAGAATCAACAACTGAGATCAAAAATGTTGAAGAGAACAAAGATAAATCTGATTCGTTCCTCTCATCTTTTGAAGGTTGGTTTGAAGAATCTTCTATGGAAATTTCAAAGGATGGAAAAGCCATAGAAGAGGTAGATTCAGGTATTATCTAGTTGAAAGGTAACAAAATTCCCAAGGGTCTCGTATCCTTGGAGGATATATTCAACAGACATGATATATACATTCAAAATCAAAGAAGAATGGATGATAAGACCTTTGCTGAACATTACCAAGTAAACATTGGTTCAGAAGACAAGCCTAGGCTTGTTAATATAGGCAAGTGTTGTATAGAAGGAGAAAGCGAGAGGTTTATCTCTCTTTTTAGACAATACCGAGATGTTTGTGCCTAGTCATACAAAGACTTGAAAATCTTCACACCCATTGAATTGCCTCATACAATTCCATTGAAACTTGATGCAAAGCCCTTCAAGCAGAAACAAAGATATTACAATCCACGAATTCAAGACACAATTTATGCAAAGATCCAGAAGGTGTTGGATGCAAAGATAATATTTCCAATTCAACATTCAACACGGGTGTCAAACATAGTTCCTGTACACAAGAAAAATGGTGAAATCAGAATTTGTGTGGATTTCAGGAACCTGAACCAATCATCTCTCAAGGATAATTATCCTCTGCCAATCATTGAGCACACATTGCAAATAGTCACTGGTTCAGAAATGTTGTCATTACTTGATGGTTTCTTTGGATATAATCAAATTGCTATAGCTCAAGAGGATCAGTTCAAGACAACTTTCACTACCCCGTAGGGTATGTTTACTTATGAAAGGATGCCTTTTGGCCTCATCAATGCCGATGCTACATTTCAAAGAGCTATGGATTTGGCGTTTGGAGATTTGAAGAACAAGTTGATTGTCATCTATCTTGATGACCTCGCCGTTTTCTCAAAAATGTGAGGAGACCATTTTGACCATTTGGTGAAGGTGTTCGAAAGATGCAGATACCACGAGATTTCTTTGAATCCTAAGAAGTCCATCTTTGCAATGATGGAAGGTAAACTGCTTGGCCATATTGTTTCCAAGGAGGAAACACGGATTGATCCTAGTCGGGTGGATTCGATCAAAACTCTGTCTCTACTAACAAGCAAAACTAGTGTTCATTCCTTCTTTGGTAAAATAAATTTCATACAGAGATTTATACTAGATTTCTTGGAGCTTACAAAGGATATATCAGCTATGATGAAGAAAACATCTACTTTCAAGTGGACAAATGAAGGCAAGAATGCGTTTGTCAAAATTAAGGAAGCCATTAGCCAAACACCACTGCTAGTCTATCCTGACTTTAATAAAGACTTCATCCTTTATTGTTATGTGTCCAAACACACCATGTCTACCATATTGATGCAAAAGCTGAATGAAGATGTCAAGTCTCCAATTGCTTTCATGAGTAGTAGTTTCAAAGATAGTGAAATGCGGTATTCTCAAATAGAGAAGAACGTGTATGTAGTAGTGATAGCAGTAAAGAATTTTAGATTTTATATCTTAACGCCTCACACAATGGTATATGTTACTGATCCAATGGTTAAGAGCATGCTAACTCAACAGGAGATGGGCACCAAGAGAGGTAACTGGGTCGCAAAGGTTCAAGAATATGATTTGGAGATCAAGCCAATAAAACTTGTTCGTAGGAGAGGTCTTTGTCAATTGATAGCAGAAGACAGTGATCTTAAGCACCAGGTTGATGGTGAATCTGAAATTGAAACTAAAGAGGATCTTCCTATGGTTGTATTTGTTAATTCTGCAGATGAATGGTATGCAGAAATTGTATACTTTTTGACTTATAGAGAATGTCCAATTCATATGGACAAATAGTAGAAGAGAACATTAAAATTGAAAGCGCAAATTTTATGCTTTGGAACAATATTCTATACAAGTAAGGGCTTGATGGAACCCTTTTGTTATGTGTCAACAAAGATCAACAACAATGTTTGCTGGATGCATTTCACAATCAAGCATGCAGAGGTCACTTCTCATTGAGAGTTACTACATTCAAGATCCTACAAGCATAGATTTATTGGCCAACTATGTTTCGCGACGTATATGAATGGGTATCAAAATGTCAGATTTGTCAACAGTTTGTTGGCAAACTCAAGCTAGGGTCTATTCCCCTCAAGCCAGTAATTATTGATGGTCCATTCTAGCAATGGGGATTGGATTTCATTGGTCCTATCAACCCATGTTCCAATAAGGGGCATAGTTATGTCCTCATAGGTACAAATTACTTCGCAAAGTGGGTTGAAGCTATTCCAACCGAGTGGGCTACCTCAGAAGTTGTTTGTGACTTTCTGAAAGAGAACATTATTTCAAGATTTGGGGTACCACACAAGATAGTGATTGATAATGCAACATGTTTCTCATCCGAGGAAGTACTAGAGTTTTGTTGTGATCACAGCACCATGTTGTCACATTCATCAGATTATTACCCTCAGGGTAATGGATAGGCCAAATCATTAAACAAAAACATAGTCACTATCATATGCAAGCTAGTTGGTTCTAATCAAAAGGCTTGGCATAAAAAGATTTATGATGCTCTCTGGACCAATAGAATTACCCCCAAAGAGAGCTATTGATACTTCACCTTTCATCATTCTATACGGTATAGAAGCAATACTACCTATCACGCTAGAGTTCTCCGCTTGAAGCTAGCAGCCGCAATTGAAGATGATGAGTTCAAAGATCCTATTGAGAAGTGCATCCTGTATTTGATGAAGCTAGAAGAAGAAAGGGTGGAGGTCATAGACAAAATCACTCAGCATCAAGAATGAGTGAAGAAAATATTTGATAAGAAGGCTCACCAGTGAGACTTCGAGATCGGTGATCAAGTCCTACTCTAGGACAAAAGGCATGAGCCTAAGGGAATGCATGGAAAATTTGATTCCTTGTGGCTGGGGCCATACAAGATCCACGAGTTTGCAGGGGAGAATACTTATATTCTCTCACACATGGATGGTAAGCTCCTTTTGCTGCCTTACAATGGATTATACTTAAAACACTTCATCCCTTCGGGGATGGAGTAATTTGAAACACTTTATGTGCTCATGATGTTTTTCCCCTTTCAGTGATGTGATCGTTATGTCATAATGTTTTTCCCCTTTTCGTAAAGTGACATTTGTGTTTGTTGTGTTCTAGAAAGTTCCAACCTTTAAGGTGATTTTAGGAAGTCCAGTTTTAGGTGATGTAGGGAAAAGTCTTGTTCTAGGTGATTAGGAAAGTGACCTGACTCTATTGCCCAACTGATAAGGCACTGGTCCAAGCTTAAAGTCTAGAGATTCTCGGTTCTCCTATGCCATAAGTATCTGCCATGGTCCCCAGATAGAGCGAATTGTTGTACCCAATCAAAATTTTTGCTTCATTAGGGCATTTTGAACAAGTCTAGAATTTTTTTCGTCAAATAGTCAAAAAAGAAAAATTTCTAAAAATAGACGTCAAGTTAGGTTTTCTGGGTTTCTTGAGATATGGATGCTAGAAAAACTTTCTAAAAATAGAATCTTTGACTTAGGTGTCATGCTCGATTCTCATTGGTCGATTTTGCTTCACGATCAGCGTGGTCCAGACAGAATCTGCAAACAACCAAGTTTTCTCTACTTGGTCAATTCTAGTTTTTCGAAAGGTGAAGCATGAGCACTGAAGTTGTCAATAGAGGAAGTTCATCTGCTAGAGCTCATTTTCATGTTTTCAACGCTGTTCCAATGACACAGAATCGACGAACAGTCGTCGGCTCGATGATGCACACAAAACGAAGCAAGATGGATCAAAGGTGAGATGAAATTTTGGAAATCACAAAAATTTTTGAAGGCATGAGATTTCAAGTGCCCCAAGTGACTTGGGGCGCCCAGTCCCACTAGAGATAGAATTTTTTTCATGTTTTTCAAGAAAATGTGATAACTGTGTCCATCAGTCAGTTCAGGTGGGCATAAAAGTAGTCATTTTGATCGTTAGATCTTGAAAAGATGGAAAAATCATTAGATGTACCTAGGCTATGTAGTTCATTCACCACTCAGTGGCAGTTGATCGACAAATCACCAAAATCAACATTGGGAAGCAGCTGTCGACATGCAAAATGGAGCAAATTGTAGTTGAAGGATGGAAAATTAGAAAAATGGTTAAGTCTAGACAAACCAAGCACCCAGGTGACTTGGGGTGCCCAACCTCTCTAGTGTTAGATTTTTTTTCACATTTTTTGAGAAACGTAAAAATGTTTCCGTCAGCCCGTTCCTAATTGGTCAAACTTGGTCAAACTTAGTCAAACATCAGTCAAAGCCAGGATTTCATCACAGATATGTTTAGGCTGCTCAGATCACCCTCCGTTCCACCTGGACAGTTGTCCGGACGACTGAAATCGAAGATCAAACAGAGGCTGTTGGCACAGAAAATGAGGAATGGTATAAAATTTGAATTTTTTAGAAAATTTTCTAAGGCATTGAAGGAGAGGCGCCCCAAGTGACTTGGGGCACCCAAAATCACTAGACTTAGAAACTTTTTGAGTTTTCCTCAAAAAAAGTGAATCTCCCTTTGTTAGCCCGGTCCGGTGCAGAGCAGGTTAGTTTGGCACGTTTCCCGAGGCAGACGGAGAGTACAGTCAGCTCAATTTTCATTAGGCCTACCTATCTACTAGATCATCAGACTTAGTTTTGTCCTAACATGTAGAAATTGATAGCCAAACAGGGCTCATTAGCCACCAAAACGCGCACGAAAATCAAGAAATTGAAGAATTGCAATTTTTGAAAAAATGGCTAAGGCTGGAGAATCCAGTGCCCTAGGTGACTTGGGGTGCCCAACTTGCTCAGTGTTAGAATTTTTTTTTATTTTCCAATGTTCTCTGATAGTTGTTTCCCAATTTTTCCCCGTTGGCAGTTTTCAAGAGGTCAAACTTGGTCAAATGATGCTAGATCGTCAGTCGGAGGCCAGAAATAGAATCTTAGTTGGTAGGTCTTCGAAATGTCAGGATCAGTGAGCTTTTTTAGTCAACAGTGAAATTTTTCCACCTTATTGAAGTCAGAGACAGGCCATATTTAAGTCAAAACAAGTGTAGAAGTGTCGAAAACAAAGTAAAATTGGCTAGCACTTCTTTCAACTCGCATGTTCGATGACATCATCAAAAGAAGTTATTTTTTGTCATCTTACATATGAAGCCATAGGTAGCTAGAAAATAGGGATTCCTTCTATTCAAAGACATCCACTTGGATTTGTGCTTTTAAAGTTGCTTTCTTCATGGATGAGGTCCAAGTTTTATTCTCTCACAAATAAAGCTGCTTTTTCGCTCTAAAGATCTATAAAGACAAGCATTTGGCTTCTTTATTTCATTATCTTTTATAGGTTGCATCTAGAGGAAAGACATATTTTTTTTCTTTCAACAAAGATTCGAAGGCCCAAACGAAGTGCTTTTCCAGCGTTCTTCATAGTTTTGGGTTGAGGAAGTAGGGAGGCTCACTTTTTTAGGGTCCTATTTTCGAGGGGGTCGCTTTTCAGAAATTAAACGGAAGCTTTTTTAGTTTTTGTCAAGATGGGTCCATTCAGTATTTCATCCTCTTGAAGATTGGGAGTTTTGCTTTTTTCGGGAATCTTCTTTTTTGTTGCTTTTTCAGGAAAGTCTCTACTTTTTAAAAATCTGACAATCTAGGTTGGTTCAAAACAGAATTGCCTACAAAACCTATGTGCCAGCTTTTTTGCGCACACTGCTTTTTTCTAAAAATTAGCAAGTAATTTTCAGCCATTTGTCCAAGATTTTTCCGACATAGGCATGTTCATAGTCAATTTTCAAATCTTTCAATGTGCAGTACTCTCCAACACAAATCAGGCCCAAAATGACGTTGGTTGACGATTACCTGAGAACTTGTGAAACAGACTTGCATAAAGTACTTCCAGTAATCAATTCACATTCTTTGGAGGATGCAGGAAATAATGCTATTAGGAATCTAGGACACTTCAATTTGCTTGCAGCGGCATCCTTTCCCATCACAGTGCAAAGTATTGAGTTTGTAATTGCTTGCATAAAACATTACAATTCGGTCACAAGAGAAATCCAATCAAGAGATGGACGTATGTTCTGTAGCCTAACCCCAAATGACATTGAGAAGTGTTTTACAATACCAGTCTAGAGAGAGAACTTAACCGTTTCAATTGAAGAATGCAAGTGGGTTTGGAAAAATGATAAAGAAAAATACCAGAAAAAGATTGGTCAGAGGTGGTTAAAAGAGAAGTAGAACATTATGCCAAAGAACGTTAGACGTGGAGAATTCAATGAGGAACATTGGACGTATGTTCTGTAGCCTAACCCCAAATGACATTGAGAAGTGTTTTACAATACCAGTCTAGAGAGAGAACTTAACCGTTTCAATTGAAGAATGCAAGTGGGTTTGGAAAAATGATAAAGAAAAATACCAGAAAAAGATTGGTCAGAGGTGGTTAAAAGAGAAGTAGAACATTATGCCAAAGAACGTTAGACGTGGAGAATTCAATGAGGAACATGCCATAACGATTACTCTACTAAGTAGGATCACTGGTCAAGTAGATGCTAACAAGTTCTAGCCTTGGATGTTTTACATCATGTCCCAGATTGCTGATGGAACCAAATTGTATGACTGGTCAGCACTCATCAGTGATAGTCTCCACCAACAAATACTTGATTTTCAAAGGGCTCATGAATTCCACACGATTCCATACCTTGGGTATTTGATGGCTTTTCAAGGTCAATTTAGAGGTTTGAATGTTGTTAGAACTCTAGGTATTTAGCACGTGTATCACCATTTCCCGCAGTTAGAAATTTCTCAAGCTAAATGACATTACAGGCAGGTAAATGATGCATTCTTGATGCACGCAGTGTGAGATATGGATAACAAGTTGCATATACAATTTTCAACAGATGCTAGAATAGCAATGGTAGAATGGGCTGATTGGTTTATCTAGTTTCCCACTTTTCTTACATCAGAGTATATGGCTTCTCAGGAGAGCCAGCCATGTTTCTGAGATATCCTACAGATGAATTAGCATTTCTAAAATTTTTGAGGCAAGCCTATGAAGTTCATACATTTTTTTATAGTAGACATAAGGAAGCTTTCAATTTTCCACTTGGGATGAGTATTTACAGATGCAGATCTGGAGCAGATGCAAAGGCAATTGGTAATGAATCATCTAGATATGGTCTTAAGTTTTTCGATAGGAGGTCTTCATATGCTCCTCATGGTGTTTTGTATCACATCTTGGTCAAAATTGTATGCACAAGCATGCGGTTGAAGACTTCTGGGCTAATTATGCTGTTGAGTTTGAAGTGCAAAAATGCAGTTACAGCAGGTTTACTCTTTAACATATGTCCTATATCCTATCAAAAGATATAGAGGGTTTGACAGAGAGTGGTGAAGTTCTACTTCCCAAGTATTTTAGGGACCAAGTTGAGCAACAACCGTTGCACCAGTTAATTGGTTAATAAAAGAGAACACTTCCATTAAAGAAAGAACAAGTCAAGTTGTTAAAAACTGTTTGATATTCTTGAAGACTAGGTGGAAGGATGATATTCCGGTAGCAGAGCTGCTAGTTGTACAACCATCAGAGCATTCCACTTCCAAGCAAAAATGAAGGGTTAAAGCTATGAGTGTTCTTCCAGAGGGAACAAAAATGGCTAAGTTAAAGAGGAAAAAGGATGAGTCTCCAGCTCATGTCCAACAGGAACAACCAGCAGTTGAATCAGAAGTTCTTGTTGAACCAACACTGCATGTTGAAGCATTACCTTTAGATCATGTCTCTCCACCTTCTTCACTGATCACTTCTCCTATTCACATAGATTCAGAGCTAGATTTGCCAGTTCGTAACTCTGATGCACACATTAATTCATTAGGAGCTGATGATGTTAGAACCTAGTTTCCAAGAGAGGAAGGCTCATCCTGGCTTGAAAACATTTTGGGAAGGAAGAGGAGAAAGCCCTCATATCATCTAGGTTTAACAGAGCTTAAAAGCATCTACCAAGACACACTAGACAAGAAGCTGAAGAAGTAGGTTTGCATTGAGAAGAATGCGGATGGAGAAATAATCCTTGAAACCGCAACACCTCCAGAGGATAGAAGTGCTGATGATGTCGAGGTTGCTGACTTCATGGTTGTCAAAGCTAACCTTGGTAGAAGTACTCACCATACAGATGTAAATCTCTTCGAGGTTGCAACGCTATAATTTGAAGGAAAGGGTGTTGAAAGATGGAGAAGATAAAGCAACTCTCAAGGCTGAAGTTAGATAGCTGCGGCAATATATTTCCAACCTTTTCCATGGCACATCACAGGATGATTTATTGCTTCCACTGATTCTGGAATCACCAGTCGATTAGCGGCAATTTAGTCAGTTGGTTCTCTATGGGAGGCACATGAATAGTTGGGTGGAGGAATTTGTGACTAAAGGGAGAGTTGTACTTTTAGAGTTTTATCAATTAAATTACAATGCTCATGATTTACGCTAAGGCATCCAGGGGTTGCAGCAGACCATGGAGAAAATAGACCAGTGTTTGAGATCATTATCTCCGATTTGAAGATTGCACTTGATTCTATTGATTTAGCCGATGATAAGAAGACAGTTTCTACTTGGAAAGCGCAATATCTTTTCACAGTAAAAACTTATGATAGTATGATTTCATAATTGACAGAATGGAAAGAAAAGGTAGTCAACATCCTCAAGTTTGTCAAATCTGTTGTTTCTCAAATCTTGTGTTCATATGAAAGAGAAGATGGTACCCTGTATGATCTTAGGGAAGTGCAAGCAGAGTTCCAGACTCTCATCCGCAGCAATTTTAATGATAATATCAGTGCCGACAAGATGGGTCATTTTGCTGCAATGACAATGAAGTTTGACAAGGCTGTGGGTGAAGTTCACAAATTTCTCTAGATGGTTGCAAATGGTGAAGAAATGTTAGAGAACCAAAATATCATTCTAGAGAGTATCAATGTTCCTGGCAGAGATGCAGTCACTCACTTTTTAGAAGATATTGTTTCCTAGAATATCAATGGATGACATCACCAAAAAGCTAGAATGTTGATGAGGATGCATTTCAAAAGAAAGCAACTTTAAAATAGATGCTTTTTGTTTTAAAGCATTTGCTTTCATCATAAGCTCATTCTTTCTATTTTTGGAAAGAAATCACTTTGTGTTAGTTGGAATTTTATTTGCTTTAAAGAAGATTGCTTTAAAGCATTTGTTAGTTGTATCTTTGTCCTAGAATAGTAATAAAGCTTGTGAGTTGGAAAGTTAGGGTTAATCAAGGAGATTTTAGGGTTCCCTACTCCTTTGATTTTAGTATAAATAAGGGCAGCCTTGCCCATTGTAAGAGATCAACTTTTGGTGATAACATATTTTGCTGTGCCTATTCTAGCCTGCAAATCTTGTTATTCCAAGTGTTTGTTCACTCTGTGTTCATTGTAATAGTAATTGTGATAGCAAATTTGTTGTGCCTATTCTAGCCTACAAATCTTGATATTCCAAGTGTCTGTTCACTTTGTGTAATCTGTTCTCTGATGTTTGATCGCTTGTTGTATGCTTGCCTTTTGTTACAGTATTGCTTTCCTAGAGTTGTATCAACTTTGTGATATTGAATAGAAGTCTCATGCCTATTTTGCTCTGATATTCTATCTCGATTCATCAAGTTTTCGTCATCAGATGTGTGGCTTTTGTAGCTTTCATCATTAAAGTACTATAAGTCTTGTGATGTTAATCTAGGAGAAAATTGCTTAAGTTTTTGTGTTAAACAATCATTCCTTGTTCACTTTTAAATTCCTTTGCTCTGAATTTACTCAGAAGATTAAAAGCATCGTTAGTCTATACTTAGTTGTAGTAGAAGTTTTAAAAAAGGAAAAAACCTCTTCTGTAATGTTTAGAGTTTTATAACCTTGTGCTCACAGCTAAGAATCAAAAAGAAGATAGGCAAAGTTTGGTTTTATTTATCTTTTTAGCAAACATTAGCAAAAAGGGAACACCCCCTTCCAATAGGAGAGCAGTTTATCTGTGTATAGCTGTCTATTTCCAACTCACATTCTAGAGGTGTGAATTGAAACACAAATAGAAAGTAAATAACATCATAAAAGAATACTAAAAAGGATATGGATTAGTCTTTAGAATAGGAATCCATTCCTGTAGGCTAAGAATTTGTACAACAAACATGTTAGAGAAACAAACCTGCAACACAAGATGTTAGAAAAACATAAAACCTACATCACAAATATGTCAGAAACAAAGAAACCTTTAACATAGATGCATTAGAAACACATAGGACTGCATCACAAATGTTAGATAAGGAAAAGACAATACATGAATGAGACATGTGCAAAGGAAGAAGGTACATAGTAAATAGACAAAGGAAATTTTTGGGTCAACATGAAAGAGACCTAGATGTGAAATTTGTCTCAATAGTTTGCGTTAAATCCCCAAAATTTAATGAAAACAAAAGAGATAAAATATAGAAGGAAGGTAGATATAAATAGAGGAATTGCACAACATTGTGTTCCTCCTATATGCATGTACCTACAAGGGTAGAAAATCCAAAGTCTATCTTACTCTATTACTAGGAATCGTAAGAAGTGATTGAAGAGAAATAAAAATTAAGCAAAATGACATGACTCAAAGTATAGCTTACTGTGTTTCTAGGATTCATGATAATAGTTGGTGAACAAATTACTTAGACTAGTGTACTTTGTTGCTAGGCAATTCAAACAAATCAGGATCACTTGAAATAAAATTCTTTATTGCTAGGTGACCCAAACAACAGTAGATAATCAAGTGTATCTCACTAATTAGTCACCATACCTACACTTTAATCTAGAAAGAATGTTGAAAGTGTACATTTGTACATGTGAATGTAGATATGTGCATTTGTACATGTGATTAGAATATATTCCCCCCTTAAAATATTTTCATGTATAATATGTGAAAACTTTAAGTGATGTAGGAGCATCCCTGGTTGCAGAGCAATCTTGCATCAACCAAAAATATTTGCATTCATTTTATTTTCTTTCATTTTCCTAGTTCAATATAGTCAGTTCAGTCAGTAGCAGTTTTTGTATTTTGGTCCACATTCTGCTATAGTTCCATTTCAGACTTTGTGGAACTGGACTTAGTGTCTAGACATCATTATGCACATCATATCTAAAATTCAAATTATTTGGATCAGTTTATGAAAAGATATCACTATCAGAAGATCGACTGTTTTCTCAGAGCAGAGCATTCAGATAGTCAGCTAAAGGAGAAGACTTATGGAGCACTTCCACAACTTGTGGAGATAAATGACACATCATTCAAGATAGTTTAGAACCTGACCAACCTTCCCTGAGGTCCGCACATTGATTCATTTACTTGTAGAGGATTTCCATTTATTTTGGGCTGACCTACCCATGTACACACATTAAATTTCATTCATTGGAGTTTTTAATATTCCTTGGTCAATGCGGAGGATTCTTGTGATTTGGAGATGATATATAATCATGTAATAGATGCATAGGAAGGTAGTGAATCATAATATGAAGTTTTAGTCTTAGGATTTTGTTCTGCAAGGTGCTTCAAAGCTATATCTTGTGAATGTTTTGTAATTGGAGAATTAGGCTTGTGAGCCCTAATTTGTAAGCCCACATGTTGCCAGCATGTTAGTACTTTGAATCTATGATATACTAAATGATTGAATCTACATTTGTATTCTATAATTTAGTTTCTTCCGTTGTGTTTACTCTTGCTGCACGGTCTAGATTGTTCACTCTATGGACCCTCCTAACCGTGACTGCACCAAGTGGTATCCGAGCAAAGTTTGAATCCTTTGGGAGTGAAGTGAGTGAAGTTTGTGAAGGCATTCCATAAGATACCAAACCCGAGGCAAACTACTTGTGTTGTCAATAGATTGCCGATTGTGAGGTAGTTATCACCTTGTAGCCTGATCACCAAATTTGAGGCAGTTACACTTGATCCTAGGAAGAGATGTTGCTAAGGAGAATACCTACTATTGGTACTATGGCTAGGAGAATGGATGAGATGATGGAGATGATGAAGATAATGTGAGTTCGACTGGATGCTGTTAAAGAAGATAGGCGAAGAGTATTAATACCGAGACCTAATGTTGAAAGTGATGATGAGGAAATTTGATCTGCTGATCAAAACAAAGAAACCCTAGAAGAGGAAGAAGAATTAGATGAAGTGAAGATGTTGAGAGCTATTTCAAAGATTGAGAAAAGACCTAAAGTGGAGGTATTGAACTATACTAGAAATTTGAACCCAGAGGAATTGATTGATTGGATAAATGATCTAGAAGAATACTTTGAATATGAGGAAATTGAAGATCTAGAGAAGGTGAGATTTGCAAAGACTAAGTTGAAAGGACATGTTGCTATTTGGTGGAAAGAAGTTCAGTTGGATAGAAATAGAAGAGAAAAAGAAAAGATAATAAAATGGGATAGAATGGTGACAAAGTTGAAGAATCAGTTTATACCTGCTGACTATGAGTTGGAATTGTTGAAGAGATTATAGAACCTAAGACAAAAGGAGAAATCTGTGGAGTATACTAAAGAATTTCATAAGATGATTATAAGGACAAGACATAGTGAAGAAAGAAAAGAGAAAGTGGCAAGATACATTAATGGACTAAGATTGAACATTCAAGAAGAACTGGGCTTAGTAAGGATGACAACACTGGAAGAAGCATATCAGTTGTCCTGAAAATTGAAGAAAAGTTGAACAAGAAGCATGAGTAGAGATAGAGAGGTAGAGGAGGTAAATTTCAAAGAGGAAGAACATTTTATAGAGGAGAAAGATCATACAAGATAACACATTCAAGAAGGAAGATAAAGATAGTAATTCATACTAGAGAGATGATAAATCTTTCTACCACAGAGGAAACCCTAATTCTTATTGGAGTGAAGGATACAGAAGAGATGAAAGAGGATTTGATAGGAGAACATTTAGATGGAAATTATTTTAAGTGTGGAGGTGAAGGACATAGAGAATTTGAATGTCATCAAGGAAGTACAAGCAAGAAGTCAACGAATAGTGCAAGAATAGCTTATGTAGAAGAAGATCCTGTTGGATCACCTAATTCCATTGGTAAACATGAGAAAGGAGAATCATTAGTCATGAGGAGAGCACTATTTCAAGCAAAGATAGATGAGAAACCACTGCAGGGGAAAATTTTATTCCAAACTAGATACAAATCAGGAGGTAAATGTTGTAAGGTTGTAATTGATAGTGGTAGTTCTGATAATTTGGTTTCATAGGAGATGGTGACTAAGCTGAAGTTGGAAAGATTGAAACACCCTAAGCCCTATCAGATAGCATTGATTCAAGATGATCATAAGGTACTGGTGAGTGAATAATTTATGTAGAGGATAAGGTGGAGGGCCTCAAACTAAGTCAAACAAATTAAACTTTCCAACTTAGAACCCTAATTTGGTGGGTTTCTCTCTCAAACTCTTCTTCCCCTAGTAGTATGGCAAACAAGGTTTTTGTGGCTTATCTTGCAGGAAACAACTCAAACCCACATTCCAAAACCTGTTTTAGATACCCTTTGGGAGTTCTTGAACATATCCAAAACTTAGGTATGGTTGTTTTGTAACACAGTGCTCAAACATAGACTATCCTTCCTTGAAGTCTAGAAACATGGGAGCAACAAATTGAGTTTTTTGGCCATAACTTTCAGTGCAGGCATGATCTCTAGATTGTAAAGGTAGATTTAGATACCCATTTGGGATTTATACAACATATTCTAGAATTAAGGTAGGTTACTTTGTAGGGAACTTTTTGAAAAATGACTTTTCTTATGTTAATTAGACGAAAAACATAAGGAAATCTGACCTAGGGCATCACCAAAACACATGAAAACCAAAACTATGGAACCTAAAATCTTGGAATATTTAAATACACACAAAAATACTCCATATAACAAGATTTTAGATTTTTCTACTGTGGGAATGGTGAGAAATTACTTTTTTTGCCATTCAAGCTCACAAACCCTAGGTTAATAGGCAATTTTTAGTAAAATTTTGATAACTTTCTCAAAACATGATAAAAATTGATGAAAACAATGCCAAATAAAAGAATATTCAGATAGATATCAAAACTAATTGGTTTTACATCATTATCAGGCTGTACAAGGCCGTACCAGCCTCGGGAACAGCAAAAAAATAGTCAAAATTCAGAAAAAACTAAGTTTTCTTGCATTATTGATCTCCAAACGTCTTCCCAACCACTCCACCACATTTACAACGATGGATTTAGGCTGTTTATGCCTTTTCCAAATTGTCCAAACATTTACAAAACAACTTTTTAACTACTAACTGTTCATCTTCCACCCTATGACAAAATTGCTAAATTGCACTTAACAACTTTGTAACAATTTGACAATTTTTACAATATTTGATACATGACTCCAAAATGACTCCCTAAGACTCAAAATAGACTCATACAAGTCCAACATGGTCTAAATGACCTTATTAAATGTTAAAACACCCAACAAAAACAAAATTTACAAAATGGCCTCATGGAGGCATAAAGTCCATTAGGTGCTCCTGCACCAATAATGTTTGGTAAAATTTTATATTGGATCTTATTATGATGAAGTATTGTGTGATATTATGCCTATAGATGTATGTCATATATTGTTGGGTAGACCATGGCAATATGATAGAAAAGCTATACATGATGGGAGAAAGAATACCTACGCTATAACATCAAATGGAAAGAGATTAAACTTGATTCCTTTACAGGATGAACCTAAGAGTGAAGTACGTGGGAATGCTAGAATATGTTTGGTTGATGGAAGGAGATTTTTAGATGGATTGAGACATAAGAAGATGTGTTATGCTTTGATTCCTAAGAAATCTGAAACCCTAAAGACAGAGACTGAAGAATCACAACTCGAGGAGATAACTGAATTGCTTGCAAAGTATGAGAACATCATATAAGATAATGCACTTGAAGGATTGCCACAAATCAAGAGTATCAGTCATCACATGGATATTATACCTGGATATAGATTTCCTAAAAAAGTAGCACACAGAATGACACCTGCAGAGAATGCAAAATTGAATAGACAGATATGAGAGTTGTTGAGGAAAGGTTTGATTAGAGAAAGCTTGAGCCCTTGTGTAGTACCTATAGTTTTAGCACCGAAGAAGGATGGAGAATTAGAGAATGTGTATAGACTCTAGATAAATCAACAAGATCATAGTTAAGTATAGATTTCCATTGCCTAGGATGGATGACATTATGGATTGTTTGAGTGGAGCAAAATATTTTACAAAGATAGACTTGAAGAGTGGATACAATCAGATCAAAATTAAAGAAGAAGATGAGTGGAAGACTGCTTTCAAGACAAATGAAGGATTGTGTGAGTGATTAGTGATGCCTTTTGAATTGACAAATGCACTGTGTACTTTCATGAGGTTGATGAATGAAGTTTTGAAGAAATTCTTGGGTACATTTGTTATTGTATATTTGGATGATATTATGATTTTTAGTAAGACAAAAGAAGAACATTTGTGGCACCTGAGACAAGTATTGCAAAAGTTGAGAGAAGAGAAATTGATGATAAACATCAAGAAGTGTAGTTTTATGAAGGAAGAATTGGTATACTTGGGATTTGTGATTTCTACGGAAGGATTGAAGATGGACCCTAAGAAAGTTAGAGCAATTATTGAGTGGCCTACACCCGAGAGCATTGGAGAAGTTAGATCATTTCATGGATTAGATAGTTTCTACCATAATTTCATCAGAATTTTAGTTCAGTATGCACACTGATGACAAACAATGAGAGGTGACAGAAAGGATTTTAAGTGGACATCAGGAGAAAATAAAAGTTTTGAATTGTTGAAGCAAAAAGTGATAGAGCAACTAGTGTTAGCATTACCAGATTTCAACAAAGTATTTCAAGTAGATTATGATGCAAGTGGAACTGTAATAGGAGTAGTATTAAGTCAGGAAGGTAGACCTATAGCATATGTTAGTGAGAAGTTGAATGATGCAAGGAGAAGATATTCAATTTATGGTAAGGAATTCTATGCCATAATTCAAGCCTTAAAGAAGCAGAGACATTATTTGTTGCCGAAAGAATTTGTGTTGTATACAGATCATTAAGCTTTGCAATATATGAACAGTCAAGGAAAGTTGAATCAGAGACATATGAGATGGGTAGAATTCATGCAGAGTTACACATTTGTATTGAAGCATAGAAGTGGAAAGTCAAACAAAGTTGCAGATGCTTTGAGTGGAAGAAGGAATTTGCTGACAGAGATGAGAGTGGAAGTGTAAGGTTTTGAGGAATTAAAGAACATGTATGAAGAAGACCTTGATTTTACAGAACCATAGAAAGCATGTAAGGAGCCTATTGTGACAGATAGGAGTAAGTGGTTGAATTATTTCATTTGGGAAGATATTTTGTTTAATGGAAATCAGATGTATATACCTAGGAGTTCTATGAGAGACAATTTGATAAATGATAAGCATAGTGGTGAATTGGTAGGACATTTTGGAATTGATAAGACAGTGGCTTTGGTAAGTGAAAATTACTTTTGGCATCAGATATATAAGGATGTCATAAATTTTGTGCAAAGTTGTAGAGTATGTCAAGTTGCAAAAGAGAGTAGTTAAAATACTAGGTTGTACAAATCTTTGACAGTACCAAAGAGACCTTGGGAAGATATAAGCATGGATTTCATACTAGGTTTGCCGAAGACATAGAGATGATATGATTCTATATTTGTAGTGGTGGATAGATTTTCAAAGATGGCACCTTTCATACCTTGTAAGAAGATAAGTGATGCAGTTCATGTGGCTAACCTATTTTTCAAGGAGATTGTGAGATTGCATGGATTACCTAAGAGCATAATTTCAAACAGAGATACAAGATTCCTTGGAGACTTTTGGAGGACACTTTAGAGAAAGATAAAGGCAGATTTGAAATTTAGTTCAGCATTTCATCCATAGACTGATGGATAGACAGAGGTGATAAATAGGAGCTTGGGTAACATGTTGAGATGTTTGGTTGGAGAGAAGGCAGGAAACTGGGATCTAATTCTATCCTATCACAAGCAGAGTTTGCATACAATAATTCAAGGAATAAGAGCACAAGAAGAACACCATTTGAGATTGTGACAGGAACTAACCCTAGAGGAGTAGGAGAGTTGAGAGATATCAGTATGGAGAATAAGAGGAGTGTGGAGGCAAAAGAATTTGTAGAACACATGGAGACAATGCATAATCAAGTTAAGAAGCATTTGGAGTAGATGAACAATAAGTATAAGGAGCAAGCAGATGAGAAGAGGAGACATAAAGAATTTTTAGTTGGGGATGAGGTAATGGTATATTTGAGAAAAGAAAGATTTCCAGTAGGGACATATAACAAGTTGAAGATGAAGAAGTTTGGACCATGTAGGATACTTAGAAAGTTTGATTCAGGAAATGCATATGAAATGGAGCTAACATAGACATTGGGTATATCACCTATTTTCAATATTGCAGACCTATATTAGTATCATGAAGAAGAGTTCAATGACAACATTGAAGAAGACTTGAAGAAGTAGTTACCACAACAAGCACCAGAGCAGATTGAAGACATCTTGGATAGCAAAGTTGGATGTAGTACCAGAGGCAAGAAATACAAGGAATATTTGGTAAAGTGGAAAGGTAGACTAGAAGAAGATTCATCTTGGATTTCTTAGGCTGAGCCAGACTGTCTTGGTTTTCCTCTAGCCCCAACAAAGTGAGGGACTCACTTTTTCAACAACCCTAGGTGTCTAATGTAGGAGCATCCCTGGTTGTAGAGCAATCTTGTATATTTGCATTCATTTTGTTTTCTTTCATTTTCCCAGTTTAGTATAGTCAGTAGTAGTTTTTGTATTTTGGTCCGCATTCTACTACAGTTCCATTTCAGAACTTGTATAGCTAGACTTAGCATCTAGACATCATCATGAACATCATATCCAAAATTTAGATCATTTGGATCAGTTTCTGGAAAGATATCACTATTAGAAGATTGACTATTTTCTCAGAGCAGAGCATTCAGATAGTTAGTTAAAGGAGAAGACTTGTGAAGCACTTCCATGACTTGTGGAGCTAAATGACACATCATTCAAGATAGTTTGAAACCTAGCTAGCCTTCCCTGAGGTCTACACATTGATTCATTCACTTGTGAAGGATTTCCATATATTTTGGACCAACCTATCCATGTACACACATTACATCTCTTTCATTGGAGTTTGTAATCTTCCTTGGCTGATGTGGAGGATTCTTGTGATTCGGAGATGATATATAATCATGTAATAGATGCATAGGAAGGTAGTGAATAATAATATGAAGTTTTAGTCTTAGGATTTTGTTCTGTAAGGCACTTCAAAGTTATATCTTGTGCATGTGTTGTAATTGGAGAATCAGGCCTGTGAACCCTAATTTGTAAGCCCACATGTTGCCAACATGTTTGTACTTTGAATCTATGATATACTAAATGACTGAATCTGCACTTGCATTCTATAATTGAGTTTCTTCCATTGTGTTTACTCTTGTTGCATGGTTTGGAGTATTCACTTTGTGTACCATCCTAATTGTGACTACACCATTAAGGTAGTGTGAAGAGGGGAGAAAGAGAAAAGGGATCATTAGGAAGGATGTGTGCCTCTAGAATAAGTTATCCATGCCCCCCAAAAATATGGGTGAGGACAAAAAAGATGAATAAGGTTGTGCTATGACCATAAAGAAGAGAATATGGTTGCACTTGAATTGTGCCACCATGAAATGGAAATAAGAAAGAAAGTAAGCTACATGTGCCACATAATAGGTACTAACACAATTGAGTGATAGTAGATTCAATCAATGATAAAGTTGAAGTGATTTGATGATGCTGCCAAGTCCACCTCACAAAAATAATGAAGAAGAGAATTCTTTAGAGGTAGAGTTGTAGCATGAGTAAATATAGAAGTTATAAGAGGAATGTCAACAATGAACTGAAACAACTTCTCATCAAAAGAAGGGAGAAGTGTATCAATGATGATAGAAATAGGGGATATAGAGGATGTACAAGAGGCCTTAGAAGTGGTAGCAAGCTTGGTCTCATCTACCAATGGAGTAGTGTCATCAAGAGAAGATAAGAGAGGTGTATTATAAGGAGTGATAATTCCCTCATCAATAATACCTTGAATATTAGACTTGAGAGCATGACAACAATTGGGAGAGTGACCAAACATCTATAATATGCATATGAAAGAAAGGGGAAGGGACCACACTTAGGAGGATGTTTGAATTGGATGGGTGGAAGGGTTATAAGCATGTATTCTAAGAGAATGAGTAAGACATGCTCAGGAGGGTTAGTAAGAGGGGTATATGTTCTAGGTTTAGGTTTCGATGCATAGGAAGAAGGTTGGGTAGGTGGAGAAGATTCAAAAGGGGGGTCCATGGGTGGAGTGGTAGAAGAGGGTTCATCATATTTGAGGCAAGGATGCTCTAGAATGATTTGAACAACTTCAAGAGCACGAAGAAATAAGTTAGAAAGATAATAAATCTACTGAGAAAACATAGGTTGTTTGATATGTGGCAGTAAATTCTCTTGAAATAGAGGTAGAAGAAGGCCATCAAGGGGATGGTAACACCATCAAACAAGAAAGGAAAAGAAATGAAAATAAAATCCTTGAACACTCTCATTAACGCCTTGTTTGCATTGAGCCAAGTGTGTAAGAGAGATTATAGGCTCCATGTTATATTGAAAGTGAGAGATAAAGGTATGATCAATATCATAAAATGAGTGTACAAAACTAGTAGGTAAGGTGTAGAGCCATAAGGTAATATCTCTCAAGGTGGAAATAATTTTTTCAAGACACAATCATCACAAGCATGAGTCAAGTGTATGGTGCACAAGTGTTTCACATGGTGAAATCGATTCTTATAGCCATTATATTTTTCAAAAGAAAGAGTTCCCATATTGACATGAGAGGGGTATGAAAAAATTTCAAAAGATAAAGGAGAGCATAGCCATGTAGATGTAGAAGTAGCAACATAAAGTAGCTCATAACCTATGGATGGTGATGCCTTTGGAAAATAAAAAAATATAGAAGTGGTAGTAGGAAAAGAAGGTTGAGAAATATGATGGCAAGGGATGAGGTCTAGAAGAGATGGTTCTGATGTAGGGGAAAAAATAGTAGAGACAAAATCATCATAATGGTGATCATTATTTATTGAATAGGGAAGTTTGGCCAATGTGAGTTTAAGGAAGTGATGAATGATTTTAGAATGATCCATATTATTTGCACTAGGGAGTTCATTCTCCAAATAATTAAGAGGGGAAGAATAAGAGAAGATTCCTTCTTGCAAGGAGAAAGGATCAACAGAATCATGATGCTCATCATCACTTGAAGAAGAGTCATCAAAGGCACTAAAATAAAGATTATCAATAGAAGTTTGAGAGTCATGTGGTGAAGAAACATTGTCAACGATAAGAGTAAGATCCTCATAGGTAGTGAGGGAAGAGAAGGAGGCCTCAACCTTCTGTGAGAGATCCATAGAGTTTGAACATATAGATAAAGGAGGAAGAGAATAGAGCAACATGGTAAAAACTAAGTCATTGTGGCATGCCTAGAATGAAGTATCATTATCATGAACTTTTTGAAAAAAAGATAGAAAGTTATGGAAGAAAAGAGTAAAACATGTTCATGATGAAGAATAGAAGAATAAGCTTAAGAAAGGTGTAGACAAAGCTAGTTGAAGGATACCATACTTCTCAAAAAAAAGGAAGAAAGGAAAATTTTTATTCAATTTTTGGAAGAAAATGAATGGAAAAGAAGAATTTGTGTATCAAAGTAGTAAGTTCACCCAAATGTAGAAGAGAAATTAAGTTATTGTTAACTTATGTATTACATTAATGTGAGTTGGGTTGTAAAAATGTAATTTACTAGAATTTGGTAAACAAAACAAAAAGACTAAATTCACAACATGAAAGAAGAATTCAAGATGTACCTAGTAATCATCCATAGAAGCTTACTATCTTGGATGCTATCCTCAATGGAATATTTTCATCCTTGAAAGTTGTAAGACTCAATTTGTTTTCTAAAATTTTGTCTTTTTTGTAAAATTTGGTCTTTTTTGCATAATAGGAGAAAAAGACAGCAACAAATAGGGGAAATACTAGATAACATAGAAATGCTAGAAATAGATTTAATATGTATTTTGAAATAAAAATAGAAATTACAAAGAAGAGATGAAGAGAGTACACACCTTAGTGCATTTGAATATCTATAGAACATGTTGCTAGGATAAGAAAATGATTAGGACTACTTGGGAGCTTGCCATGAGTGGTCAAGCCCCTAATTTGGTCTTTTAACCTCCATAGGTAGTCAAGTAGAAAATAGAGATTGAAGATTGTGTGTGTGCTTAGCCTATGTGTGTTAGAACTAAGAACAACAATGATAAAGATCTATAAGTGCTAAAAATCTCTAGTCTACAAAGATACTAACACACTAGTGTGCATGGAAAAAGGGAAGGTGATTACTCCACAATACCAAAGGAAACAATGAAAGTACAAAACAAGAAAAGAAAGGATGTTAAGACAAAACAAACTAGTCTTTGTGATGAGAATAAAGGAAGCTCATGAAGCCAAGAAGGTGTAGTAGAATGTTGGAGTGCTATAACATACTATAGAACCAATGAGAATGATAGAAAATTGCAGGGAGCACAAGAGATTTCAAATTTTGTTAAGAGAATGTATCTTCCATCTTTGAAGATTCAGAAGGAAGCTCGATAAACACTCAAACATGCAAAGGTGATTATTTGACTTCCAAAAATTAGGTGTATGATAGTTACAAAATCATATTTGGAAGTTAAGAAGACACTGACAAGGTTTGAAATGGATGTTGTATGACTGTACAGTTGAAGGACATTAGTGTGTCATGCAAACATCTACTAGTTGTGCTAGAATCCATGTACAATACATTCTAAAACTTGATAGGCTAGGAACAAAACATAATAATATAGGGGAACACATGAAAAATCATGAAACATAGTTGAATATGTAAAAACATAACATAACACTAGCACTAGAAGCAGGTAAAATGTAACGAGCCACCCAAATAATAATTAATTAATTAATTAACTAAAATTAAATAACACACAAATGCCATAAATTCTAAATTTATTTTTCAGAACATATAGATTATGCATTTCAAAACAAAGATGTCAATATTACATCATTATATAGATCTCTATGATACATGTTTGCAATTTAAAATAATAAGATATAAATTAGGATTAGGACTATTATCCTACCAATCCATCTAAATACATCAATTATGCATGTTTTGAATTTTCATTACAAATTTGGTTAATCAGTCATAATCATCTCATCTAAGTGCAAGAAATATGGTTGTCCAACTATAAGAGAGAGAGCATCACCCGAGCACTTGACCTCCAACCATAGACCTAGCGGTCCGCTGCTCAACTTCCCACTAGAAGAGGCCCATCCCTTCAACAAGGGTAATATATGGAGACCTTTGTAGTATAACAAAATTTGAGAACCAAGTGCAAATATGAATACCTATCACATGCAATCAACCAAGCGGTCCCTAGATACCCTCTAGCTACCATGATTTTTGACTAACATGAAACCTATGATTATAGTAAACTGATGATGCTTATATCTATTGCATCACTTTAGCCAAAGCATTCAATTATTAGTCACATAAATGTGAGTCATATCTTCATGGCAGAACTATCTCTTGGTTGACTCTTCTGATGACTATTAATTGGTGAAAATCAAGTATAGGCTAAAATATTAATCATCCTCGGATACCAATCTTCCAATATACCTTACCTTGAGATGGTCCTACTATCCTTCTACTATAATAGATGATCTTAAATCAGCATATAGTCATCAAGTTCTAATGTCTGAATGTTCCTTACCTTGAGGTCTCACCTCCTAAGGAATATAATATAATCAATAATATAAATAACTATTGTATTCAAATATCTTGGTATTCATTACTCAGAGGTTAGCTCTAATGTTTAAGATTAACTTTTGTTTCCAATCTCCTGGTATGCCCTTACCTTGAGTTGGTTCAAAAATGAAAGGTTCAAGAAAAACTATTGTTGATAATTGTGGAAATACTCCCACATGATAATATTTTATGCTAATGATAATACATCGAGTACCCATAATTACATTTGTTAATTTATACATATGTGGGTACATGAGAAATGCAATCTAATATCATGGTTCTCTTGACCATTAATGACTAATGCTAGGTTATCAACATATTATGTCACATACAACCTATCTATAAACTCATTAAACCCTATCTATCTAACATAAAAGAGACATTTATGAAATAATAAGACTATGTTAAATTACCTTATTTTTGTTAGGAAAGGTGTTTCAACCTTGCAACTACAATTTAGGTTTTTGTTCTTCCCAATTTTGGTCTTTTCGAATACCCTTTATCTTGAAGAATTGTTTAGAACTTTCAAATTTTCCAAAAGGGGCTAAAAATGGCAAGGCTTACTATTTTTAGTAACTCTACATTTGAGCATGGATGAACCTAGAATATTCCCAAAAGTTGTGGAACTGCTAAGTAAACATCTTGGGTGAGTTTCAACTCAAGATCATGCGTAGATTGCAAGATATTAAAGTTTTCATTTCTTGAAACTCCTGAAAAATGTTTTGAACTTGTATTTGGGGCACTTAGAGGTACCTAAACTCCCTAAAATTTGTTGTAACCAATGAATTATGTTATAGCTTGAAAGATCTCTTCATAAGCTTTCCAACACATGAAACAATTTGTCAATTAAACACCCAGATCAAACGTTATTGCCTCTGGAAGTTGGACCTCCTATATTGGAAAATGGGAAAATGTGTTGGACACTTAAAAGAACTATGAAGGGGAGAGTTACACATGTTGGTGTGTGATTTGGCACATCACAAGGCATCTTTGATTGGAGATAATTTGGACACCACATTTTGGTGATTTTGGCTCATGGTTTTGTAATTACCGTTGATGGTTTACTATATTGTATCTCCTATATGTCAGGAGCTTGAGATGGAGGTTGTGTGTAAGAGTATATTATATATTTTGAGTTGCCTCTGGATCTCTAGTTGGTTATACTCCTGTGAAAGATTTCTCTGCAAGGATATCGTAATCTTCTTGATTCCTGAATAATAATTTGGGTGGCTTTAGAGTGTGGGGGTTTTCTCCTGAAAGGGTTCCCCATGTAATTACTGTGTTGTGGTATGATTGTTATTTGTGTTTATTTCTGTAACTATTGTAAAGATCTAGTAAGTTCTACATATCCCTATCCCTCCCCTCAAGATTAGTGTAGGAAGTTGTTCCACTACCTTAGATTCCTTACAAGTGGTATCAAAGTTTGATCACCTTTGGTTTTAGTTGTGGTTTGTTGGATTTTTTGAGCTAATCCAATTTTGAGTAGGAGCTTGTGCAAAAGATACTTTGAGATCTTGTTGCAGGGATTTTCAGATGGCGAGCACATTAGGGAGAATAGAGGTTGAAATTGTTTTTGGTAACAATTTTGAGATGTGGAAGCTAAAGATGGATGATCCATTAATTGATCAAGATCTATGGGATGCTATTGATGAGAATGTTTCAAGGCCCACATATGCTACTTTGGCTATTCATATGATGTTATGGACTGTAAAGACAAGGGTTTAATTAGATTGTTCCTAATAGAATCTATTTTAATCAATGTCCATGAAGATCCCTTTGCAAAGAACCTATGGAAGAAACTTAGTGAGATATATCAGGCCAAATCTTTATTGAACAAGATTTTCTTGAGGAAGAAATTGTATTCCTTGAGAATGGAAGAGGGTGGACAAATTGTAGACCACCTGGAAGCATTCAATATATTGGTGGCTCAATTGGCATCAGTTGGTGTAAAAATGGATGAGGAGGAGAGATGCTATATCTTTGTTTGATCTTTGCTTGATTATGTGATTCTCTTGTTATGGCAATTGGGAGTACTTCTATTGTCTTGAAAGTTGGAGATGTTGTGGGTTCTTTGCTTTCTAAATAAATGAGGAGGAAGGTATCCATTAGTGCCAAAGAAGCCCTAAGTGTTTGTTGAAGACCCAAAGTAAAAGGAAAGAAGAGAGAGAAGCATGACAAATCCAAGTCCAAGGGGAGATCCAAATCTCCTAGAAACTCCAAATTTATTTTCTAGAATTGTGGTAAGCCTGGACACTTCCATAAGGAGTGTAAAGAAGAAAAGAAGAAGAAAAAGAAGAAATTTGATTTTGATTCTAAGTTTGAGAAGGAAGATGGTGATGCATTCATTGCATCTTTGGCCACTCGTGTAGGTAATGATGCATGGTTAATTGACTCAGGTGCTTCTTTCCATATGACCCCTAATAGAGATTAGATTTCTAAATATGAAGAATTTGATGGAGGTAAGGTGTACTTGGGTGATGATTCTCATTTAAATATTGTTTGCCATGGTAAAGTTAAAATCAGATTTCCTAATGATAGAATAAAAAGGATTCATGGTGGATTAACAAGACATTTATTATCTTTGAGTAAACTAATAGATGAAGGTGTGTAGGTAGTCATTTCTGATTCAAGATGCAATATGGTAAGAGGTGCTATGGTGATTGCTAAAGTGTCAGATTTGGCACATTGTATAAGCTTGATGTATGAACTATTGAGTTCAATAGTACTTCTACAAAAAGAAAATTTGTGACTACTTCATTGGAAAAGGAGAGGGTTTCATTTTTAGTGGATGGGCATGGCTTCTGGGTACCTAAGGGTGCTCTTTCTTCTAAATCAAAATTGCCTATAGAGAAGACTATGTTATGACACCAAAAATTAGGCCACATACGAGAAAAGGGTCTAAGGACCTTGAAAAATAAAAACCTTGTTGAAGGGTTGACTGATTGTAATCTTGATTTTAATTTTTGTGAACACTGCATTTATGGTAAACAAAACCATGTTTAGTTTTACTCAAGTTCTCATAAACCTTGTGGTGTATTAGATCTTATTCATTTTAATGTGTTTGATCATGTAGATGTTCCTTCCATTGAGAAATCAACATATTATGCTTCATTTATTGATGATTATAGTAGAAGGACATGGGTATATTTTCTAAAGAATAAATCTGAAGTTTTCAATCAATTTAAAGAATTTAAAGCAATGGTTGAGTTGTGGACTTGAAATAAAACAAAATGTTTGAGGACTGACAATGGCAGTAAATTTTTCTCTAATGATTTTGATAGATTCTGTAAAGATTGTGGCATTCAGAGACAAAAGACAAATCCGTATTCTCCACAACAAAATGGAGTTACATAAATAATGAATAGGACACTGATGGAGAAGGATAGGAGTATGCTTAGTGGTGCTAGTCTAGAACAAAGGTTTTGGGCTGAAGATATTTCTATTGCTTGCTACCTGATTAATAGGTCTCCTACATCAGTGCTTGTTGATAAAATGCTTATGGAGGCATGGTCGGGGCACAAGCCTTTACTGAGACATCTTAGAGTTTTTGGTTGTGAGGTATATGCACATGTGCCAAAGGAGAAGTGAACAAAGTTGGAGAACAAGGCTGTGAAATGTATCTTCATTGGGTATAGTTATGGTGTGAAAGGATACAAGCTTTGGGACCCTATTGCACAAAAGGCAATATATAGTAGAAGTGTTATTTTTAGAGAAAATAAGCCTTCTTATGTTACATTGCAGCCAAAACAAAGTGAACAAAAAGATGTGATTCAACTCCCTTCTATGCCCAAGAAAGTTGAATCGAGGCCCCTAGATAGACACAAAGTTGAGTAGAGCTCATCTAGCTCTGAATCTTCAGAAGAGGAGGAAGAACCTTCAACTCAACTTGTTTGAAGGTCTACAAAGCATAGACAACCACCTAAAAGGTATTCACCTGATGACTAGAGATGTATTTTTTCTTTGAATACTAACATAGATGAACCTAGATCTATAGAAGAGGCATTAGGGATGAATAATGCAAAGTCTTGGAAGATTGCTATGGATGAAGAAATGGAAGCTTTGAAAAAGAATGATATATGGGACCTAGTGCCATTGCCTGAAGGACAAAAACCTTTTGGTTGCAAATGAGTGTTCAAGAGAAGTATTGGTTCATATGGAGGTATTAAGAAGTACAAAGCATTGCTAGTTGTGAAAGGTTACTCTTAGGTTGAGGATGTTGATTACAGTGAGATATTTTCACCTGTTGCAAAAATGACATCCAATAGATTCTTGCTTTCTATTATTGTTGCTTATGATCTAGACATTGAGAAAATGGATGTGAAAATGGCTTTCCTTCATGGTGATTTGGAGGAGGATATTTATATGACACAATTAGAGCACTACATGGTGAAAGGTAAAAGTAATTTGGTTTGTAAATTGAATAAATCTTTGTATGTCCTCAAACAAAGTCTTAGGATGTGGTACCAAAAATTTGATACATATGTGTTGAGTTTGGGATTTGAGTGTTCTAAACCTGATCACTATGTTTATTACAAATTTGATGGAGATCGTTTCCTGTTTATTGCATTATATGTTGATGATATGTTATTTATTGGTAAATGGAAAGGAATGATTTTAGAACTAAAGTCTCAACTTGTAGCTAAATTTGAAATGAAAGATCTTGGTGCATCTAAACACATTCTTAGGATGGAAAAAAGAAGAGATAGAGTGAACATAAAATAATGGCTTGGCTAGAGTAAGTATGTCAATTCAATTTGATAGAGGTTTAACATGCAGGATTGTAGACCATTATGTGTTCCTTTTATAGTTAGAACAAAGTTATCTTCTTCACAATATCCAACATCACCATTGATGAGGTATAAACAACCTCATTTCTTTGATGAAACAAACAACCCTTTTTGCATTGCCCAATTCCCTAGCCTTGCTAATTTATTTGTTTTTATAAGAAATATTTATCTATTTTTAATAAAATGCTGTACAAATCTTTATTTCCTAAATTGATTGAAATTAGCCTTTAAATGTTGATATAATGGCATGAAGAGTTGCATAATTGTACAGGGTAATGTATTACCTACAAGAGAAGTGGACTTCATACAGCTGAGGTCGAGTGTGTCGGAAGTTGAGGGAACCAAAAATTTTAGGCATGCATTAATTGAAGGCTCTGTTTAAAGTTCTATTATTTTTGTTGGTTACCCAAAGACATTATGGCTCCACTCAGAGCCCTGTTTATGTTTTAAAAGACATTAGTAGTTAAAGTTTCTATTTTTTAGTTATAAGACTTTTTCAAATGGCATTTTCCCGCCATCTAGAATTCAGGAATTTGAATGAAGTTCAGTTTTAATTTGTTGCTCAAAACATGGATATATATATATATATATATCATACTATGGATAGATGAAAATCAATCCCTTAGTTTTTGAAAATAATTAGAGCTATGTACTGCAATTTTCTTCATGAATGCAAATAGTTGTTCTGAGTAATTTATTTTGGAATGTAAGATCTAAGTTAAAGTTACCATGTTGTTGTGGAAATGATTGAATGTGACCCAGTTAAAGACAAATTTCTCCCAAGAGCTAGCCACTTGCGGAACTGTAGAATAGATAAGTACTTTCATTTATGTGAATGTTTCATTCATCTAAAGTTGTTTTATGTTTAGTTTTCTATTGTGAACCTACAGGGTGTGTTGTTTAAATGTTTCCAGAGCATCTACTTTCGTTAAACTATTGTGTACTGTTGTTTTAGAACTTTGTGTTGTTTAAATGTTTCTGGTGCATCTGCCTTAGTTAATTTGCCATTTACTGATAGTTGAAAGTTAGAATATTTTGTGCAGTATATAATTTCTCTTTGTTCAATATAAAGTAAATTTGCATTTGTGAATTTCTAGTGTAGAATTTATATGCTTTCTAGTATAGAGTTTATATACTTTCTAGTCTAGAGTTTTCATGTTTTTCTTAGTATAAAATTCAAATGCTTTCTGTAGAAGGATATAATTGTTGTTTAATTTCATACATTGTTTAAATCTTTAAAGGAACTAGAAAACTATTTCTCAATGAGATATCCAAACTCCCTATTGCATACAACCTCGAACACTACCCTAGTCGATAAACTGATATTTTTCAATTAAAGTGTTAGGACCTCACGACAGTCTGTCAGCGATCAAAGATGGAAGACATGAGCAGATTGCCTACCAAAGTGCAATAGGAAGTTTGATATATGTTATGGTCTGTACTAGACCAAACATTACCCAAGCAGTGGGAGCTCTTTCTAGATGTATGTCTAACCCTAGAAAAATTCATTGGGATGCAGTTAAAAGAGTCTTCAAATATTTGTGAGGTACCTCAGACTATTCATTATGTTTTCATGGTAATTTGATCGGAGACATGCATTCCCTTGATATTCATGGTTATGTGGATTCAGACTGGGCAGATGATGTTGATAGTAGATGATCCACTAGTGTTTATGTATTTACTTTATTTGGTAGTGTAATTAGTTGGATGAGTAAGCGATAGGCTATGGTTGCTTTGTCCACTACTAAAGCTAAGTATATGGAAGCTACTCATGCTTGTAAAGAAGCCATTTGGATTAAGAGACTGTGTTCAGATATCATAATAAAACAAGGTATAGTGATAGTTTATTTTGATAGTCAGAGTGTGATTTGCCTAGCTAGGAACCCAACATTTAATGCCAAGACCGAGCACATTGATGTACGGTATCATTTTAGAGATATGACTTCAAGGATGGAAGGGTGAAGCTAGCTAAGGTAGAGACTTTGATGAATGTTGTAGATTCATTAACTAAGCATGTGAGCACATAGAAGTTTAGATGGTGTTCAAAGTCTATGGGCCTCTCGACCCCTAGCGATTAAATCATGATGTTGATAATCCCTTTGCTCTTGCAAGGTGTTCGACAAGTGGGAGATTGTTAGAAAAGGTGTCTCAAACTTGCAACTACAAAAGGTTTCTATTCTTCCCAATTTTGGTCTTTTCAAATACCTTTATCTTGAAGAATGGTTTAGAACTTTCAAAGTTTCCAAAAGGGGCTAAAAATGATAGAGCTTACTATTTTTAGTAACTCTACAATTGAGCATGGATGGACCTAGAATTTTCCCAAAAGGTGAAGAACTTCCAAGTAAACATCTTGGCTGATTTTTGACTCAATATCATACATAGATTGGAAGATATTGAAGTTTCCATTTTTTGAAACTCCTAAAAAAAGTTTTGAACTCATATTTGAGGGACTTAGATGTCCCTAAATGCCCCAAAAGTTGTTGTAACTAACAAAGTAGGTTATATCTTAATGTGTATTTTCATCAGCTTTCCAACGCATCAAATGGTTTGTCAATCGAACACGCAAATCAAAAGTTATGGTATCTAGAAGTTGGACCTCCTATTTTTGGAAATGTGAAACGTATTGGAAACTTAAAAAACTATAAAGAGGAGATTGTTATACATGTTTGTGTGTGATTTGGCACATCACAAGGCATCTTTGATTGGAGATAATTTGGGCACCAGTTTAGGTGGTTTGGGCACATGGTTTTGTAATTACTGTTGACGGTTTATTGTATTGTATCTCCTATATATTAGGAGTTTCAGATGGAGGTTGTGTGTAGAAGTCTTATAGATGTTGAGTTTCCTCCAGATCTCTGGTTGGTTATACTCTTATGAAATCTTTCTTTGCAAGTATATTGTAATCTTCTTGATTCCTAAATAATATATTGGGCGGCTTTGGAGTGTGGGTTTTTTTCTCAAAAGGGTTTCCCCATGTAATTACTGTGTTGTGGTATGATTGTTATTTGTGTTTATTTTTGTAACCATTGTAAAGATCTGAAAGTTTCTTCATATCCCTCCCCTCAAGATTAGTGTAGGAAGTTGTTTCACTACCTTAGCTTCCTTACAATTTTACCATAGTTAAAAGGGACATTAAGCAATTGATAATCTTCTTCATCGAGGGGGTTGATTAAACCTTAATTTAAGAATGATAATAAGAGGACGAGCTATTGAAAATCCCATCCATAGATCACAACAAAATTACTAGTCTTAACCAAAATTTTGTAGCTTCTACCAATCGACTTAGTGGCTGCCCCACACTTTGGTCTCATATGACCAATAAATACCTAGATGGCACTCTAACAACATGATCATAAGAGTGGCATGCATTTGGTTACACATGGAAAATAGAGGTATTCGACCTTGACTCTAGGTCCAAAACTTATTAATAAGATGGTTACATTAGGAAAATCATTGGGTTTATATATAGTTATAATCAAAAGCATTTGACCCAAACTCTAGGTCTAAATTCTATAAATAGTGATAGTGGAAAATAGATAATATACTGGATTTATATCCAGTTAATAACACATCTAATAGACCATGTAAATGATCACTGCAACAACTAAAAGGATTTAATAATGATAACATTTTCACTTAGGAAGATTGAATGATCTATGGTTGATAGTGTTAACACTACCGCTAAGAAGATGAAACGATCTAAGTTTCACAGAGTAAGCAATACATGATTGTAAGTTGAGGACTGCATGATCCTCTCGTGACCTCTATTCCACAACTAGAACTATAACTTACTTATGACATGAAATAATGCCCTTTGAGCCATGCAACTAAGGACAACATGAAACTTATGGCTTGATCAACTCCCCAATATAACTGGGTTGTAGTCTTAACCAGAGGTGATATCAAACAAATATAATATCCAATCAATATAAACTAGAGATACATCAAATTGATATATAAACTAGAGATAATATCAAAATTGATATATATATACCAAAGATAATATCAAATCGATATATATAAACCGATATTCAAATGTAGATTTCTACATTATTGTTATCAATTCATAAGACTAAAGTAGATAATAGTACTATTACATAAACATTTCAATAAGGACACACTTAATTATAAGTTCCCCCTTTGAACTACTTCCTCTTTGCACCACCCTTATCTTCCCTTCTATGTTATACAATGCTACAAGAGATCCTGCGCCTCCTTTTCCTCCTTAAACAAGAGTAATTTTACTAGTGTTTTCTAGATACAAAATGAAGCTGTCTTCTTGCCTTAACCATGGCCAAAAGAAGAGAATGGTCTATCTAAAATTCCTTTCTCCCCTCTCTTTAATCTCCCACTACTATCAGCTAGTTTTAGCCTCCATCACATGAAATGTGTTATAATGGCTCCACACTCTCATTCCCTTTAGAGTTTATAATACATAGGGATATAAAATAGAAAACAGGATAATATCATTAGCACACTATTGCTAATAATGGATTTGCAATAAGATCACGTTAAAAAATATTATTAAATAATTAGATCAACTAGTACAATACTAAGCTTACTAGCAATTATATTATACTATCATAATAATTATAATAATAATAAACTCTTAAATATAAAATTAAATAATAGAATATATATTGCAATTTCCTTTCGACAAAACCTAAAATACTCCTATGCATCTATCTTGCATCAACATACAATCATATTACCGACTTGTATACATGTGGGAAGTTCTTGGTTAATTTGGTTCGGTTGTTCACTTGTTTCCATCTATCATCCTCTCTTGGATGATACTCTCCCTTGCCCCATGGGTGGGGAGAATGTTATCCTACATCCACTTCATATCCAACCAGACAATAGTTAGTCTGTTATGAAAACTCATAATCATAATTTAAATAGATATTAACTGCATATAATCAACTTTTCATATCATGAATATTTTGTCAAGATAAACAAAGTATCATTTGTTTCACTATAGTGTGACACAAAATGGAATAATAAATATTAAATTTGTACACTTAATATGTTCCAAATAGATAACCAAAAATGGGTCATGACATAAAAGGCTAAGGCTAGGCTAAAATGAACCTAAAAGCATGCTATGAGAGTGGACACTAATGTAGGGAGCATTTGTAGTGTCAAAATTGTAGGGTATTAAAATTTTGACCTTACACATACATTTTGGTTCACATGTGGTGGTATTGTGACAACAACAACAAGTCATTTGAAGAACTCAAAATCACATATGGAAGACAATGTTTGCTAGAAGCATGAATAGTGATGCACAAGCACTTGTGTTAGAACTAGAGCTCATGCAGCACAATCTGAGAGTAGGATAATGTTTTAGAAAATGGCACAAGGTACTACAAGAAGTCAAGTGATGTTATGTTTGTATGTGCTACCACAAGTAAGAAGCTAGTAGTGGTGGTTATTATACTAGGAACATGCTTATATTGATAGTGTTAAGGATATAACTATTAATTTATAATGTACATCAACAACTACATAAGTAAAGTGAATATCCACATGGAGCTATCATGTTTGGTGATATCTGCATTATGTTGATGTCATATTGTAGTCAAATTATAGTTGTATGTTTCTTGGTATTCCATGTGTTGGTTGGACAATTAGATGGTTGATATTCCCATGTGAATATATATATATATATATATATATATATATATATATATATATGTATATATATATATGTATATATATATATGTATATATATATATGTATATATATATATGTATATATATATATGTATATATATATATGTATATATATATATATGTATATATATATATATGTATATATATATATATGTATGTATATATATATATATGTATATATATATGTATAAACATTGGAGTGAATGTTATTGGTGTGAAACTGATGTAGAGACACTAGGAGAGATGGAGGATAGCACAAATTGACAAGGTTTTCATTACACTCTAAAACCCAAATTCAAGGATCAACTTGCAAAAGTGGGAACAACAGTTAATGGCTCTAAACTCATCATTAAAAGGTTGATTTGACATGCCATGGGACCAATCTAAACCATTGGAAAAGGCAGAACAAACTTGGTTTTGGTACTTCCTTCTTTAGGCACCTAAAACCCTTGTAGCCCTTGAAACAGAGATAGTCAGCAATATCTTTTGACATAGGCCTGTAAACTCAGATATTAAACAATCTAGAGAAACCCATTTGGATTCCCCATGACATATTTCAAAATGGTTATGGGTTGTTTTGGACAGTATGGTCCAACCTATAACCCCTCCTAGTGACCTACAGCCCCAATTAGGCAAAATTTGTGAAGCAACCACCCTTTCAGAGACTCACAGAACTCAACCAACCATCTAGAGATCTCAATCTCATTCCCAAACCAATACTTCTTTAGGTTTTGAGACCCCACAACCAATTGTAGCAGATTTGACTTAGACTGTTCTTTTTCACATTAGCCTAGCACATGATCTTGCTAGGTCTCATAAATAGAACTCCACCAATAACAAACTCCTACCCAAAATGCTTTTGAAAAACATAAAAACAAACATTAAAGAATCCATCCCACTAATCAAAGAGCTTTGGAGTTAGTGGAATGGTGAGAACATCCTAGTTTTCTGTCAGAACCCTAGATGAGGGTTTTTCAGACCACCTTATAGAAAAATGTGAATTTGTATGCTCTAAAGATGTTTCAATAATTCAATATACATGCATTTGAAAGGTTACTCAAAGGGCTTTCATTCAATCATGTCCAACAGTCACCACTTGTCCATACAAACGCAAAGTACGTGCAGCAACAATCAAAAAAATAGTATACACAGGTAGAAAATTGTTATAACTTGTTTATTTCTTCACCAAAATGATTCTCCTTGTACAATGATCATGGGTAGGGCTTTAAGAAGCCTGCCATAACACCTTGGAATAGTTAGAGGGCAGTTGGGGTTGATGGGAAGGTGTGACAACCATCGAACTGCCCTCTCTGTTTGGAAACATCAACTAATTACATGTGTTAACAGAGTTGTATCGGTTGTTTGGGGCTTGACACTACCTTCAAACATGTTTACAATGTAATTAAGCCTTGGACTAGGCATTAGACTCCTTGACATTACCTTACATTCCTTAGCAAGGCTTACAATGATGAAGACTGCCTCCTTCTACAATGCATTATGCTATGACTGTCTATTACACCTTGTGACTACTCCATTATAACATGACATCAACAAGAGATGTTTTTGGACATGTTCCTTTTTACAATCATGAGAATGGTCTTCCAAGACCTTATTACAACATGAACAAACATAGAACAAACAAAAACAATCATGGATCTTCATGATCCTCTTGGTGCTCCTACACCATACTCTCAAGGGTGAAAGAGAACTCAAGTCCCTTGAGGAATCAAATCAACAACTATGACACCATGCTTCAAGATGTCTTCTTGACTCATCCAAGTGGCATCTTCAATGGGTAAGCCACTCGATTTGACAAGGAACTATTTGTATGTATTCTTTCTAGTCTTTTTGATGCCCTTGGTATCAAGAATGCATTCAAACTTCAATGGTTGATTGGGTGGAAGACCCTTAACCCATTCTTCATCTCCTGCTACTGTTATACCTGCTTCTAAATCTGCATTATGATCACCTTTGAAAGGAAACAAGTTTGAAACATTAAATATAGGAGATATGGCCAAGCCTTGAGGAAGTTCAATCTCATAGGCATTGGACCTAAACTTGTGCACAATCCGGCATGGTCCTATCTTCTTCATGAGGAGTTTGGTTGGCTACCCCTTTGGAAGTCTCTCCTTCTTCAAATGTGCCATGACCAAATCCCCAACCTTATATTGTACATCTCTCCTTCTCTCATTGGCTTTCTCCTTGTACTTTTCATTGTTCCTTTGAAGAGTTTCTCTTACATTATCATGGATGTCCTTCATGGCCAATGCAAAGTCTTCACCTTGGGCACTCTTCCTCTCCAATCCATGGAGATCTCTCAATTCAAGAATACCCCTTGGGTGAACACCATAGACAACCTCAAATGGACTCCTTCCTGTGCTTCTATTGATGGAATCATTGTAAGAAAACTTAGCTTGAGGGATGATCATATCCCATGCCTCTCCATGTTTCTTTGTAAGACATCTAAGGAGATTTCCCGAAGACCTATTCACTACCTCAGTTTGGCCATCAGTCTGAGGGTGATAGGCTGAAGTGAATGACAATTGAGTGCCCAAATTCTTCCATAAGGTATGTCAAAAGTGGCCTACAAACTTTGGATCCTTGTCAGTCAAAATATTAAGAGGCAAACCATGGATTCTAACAATTTCTTTGAAGAATAAACCAACAATGTGTGAAGCATCATTAGTGCATTTACATGGCAAGAAATGAGCCATCTTACTGAATCTATCCACCACAACAAATATGCTATCAAAGCCTCTTTGAGTCCTAGGAAGACCCAAGACAAAATCCATGCTAATACTTTCCCATGGCCTCTTAGGAATAGGAAGTGGCTGATATAGACCAGCATTAGATGAAGTACCCTTTACCCTTTGATAAATACTACAACATTTAACAAATTTTCTGATATCTGATTGCATTTTAGGCCAAAAATAAAACCTCTTCACCTGATCCAATGTTTTATCCAGCCCAAAGTGACCTCCTAGTCCACCACAATGTTTTTCCTTTATGATGTTCTCCCTCATGGAACACCGAGGAACACATAATTGGTTGCCTTTGAATAACAACCCCTGCTGCAACAAAAACTCAGAAAAATTAGAATGATAAGAGTCTAAAAACAATGAACAAACTTCATATACCTCCTTGAAATATTCATCATCCTGATACATATGTTTGAGAGCATCAACCCCTACACTTTGCAACTAAATTTCTTGAACCATGCACACCCTTCTACTCAATGCATCTACCAGTTTGTTGGCCTGCCCCTTCTTGTGTTTGATTGAAAAAGTATATGCTTGGAGTTGTTCAACCCATTTCATGTGCCTATGGTTGAGTTTCTCCTATGAATTTAGAAAACTAAGTGCATGGTTGTCAGTATAAACAATAAACTCTTTAGGCAAAAGATAGTGCCTCCATTTTTTTAAAGCTTGCACCATTGCATATAATTTCAAGTCATAAGTAGAGTACTTTCTCTTAGCAACATTCAATTTTTCACTAAAGAAAGCAATAGGCCTACCTTCTTGACTTAGGAAAGCCCCTATAGCAAGGTTACTAGCATCACATTCCACCACAAACAACTTGTTAAAGTTGGGCAAAACAAGAATGGGCTGTTGTGCTACTTTTTGTTTCAGAATTTCAAAAGAATCATTGGCTTCCTTTGTCCAAAAAAACTTACATTTCTGCCCCCCTTTGATGGTATCCAAAATTGGTGCACAAATATGACTAAAACCCCTTATGAACTTCCTATAAAATGTTGCCAAACCATGAAAACTTTTTACATCACCTGCTGTTTTTGGAGTTGGCCATGACAAAATGGCCTCTACCTTTGCTGGATCCATCTTCAAACTACCTTGGCAAATGACAAAACCAAGATAGATGAGTTCTTTCTTCATGAAGACACTCTTTTCCATGTTGATCATCAATTGTTCATCATGTAACTTCTTCAAAACCTGATCCAAATGTTGCAAATGCTCTTCCTTAGTCCTGGGGAAAACAAAAATGTCATCCAAGTATACCACAACAAAATTACCAATGAAATCCTTTAACACTTCATTCATGAGACACATAAAAGTACTTGGGGCATTAGATAGACCAAATGGCATCACCAACCACTCATAAAGACCCTCATTTGTTTTAAATGTTGTCTTCCATTCATCCCCTTGCTTTATCCTAATTTGATGATACCCACTCTTAAGATCAATCTTAGAAAAGTATCTAGCCCCTCCCAAACAGTCCATTAGGTCCTCAATCCTTGTCATAGGGAACCTATATCTTATGGTAATCTTGTTAATGGCTCTAGAATCAATACACAACCTCCATTTGCCATCCTTTTTAGGGACTAGGACTATTGTTACAACACATGGGCTAAGGCTCTTTCTTATCAATCCCTTATCCAACAATTCTTGCACTTGCTTAGCAATCTCTTCATTTTGAGAAGGTGTCATCTTGTAGGATACTTTGTTTGGCAAAGTAGGTCCTGGTATGAAGTCAATTTGATGGCTTATGTCCCTAATAGGTGGCAACTTATTAGGCATTTCCTCTACCATGATACCCTTATACTTCTCTAACAATTTCTGCACCTCCTTAGGAACCTCTTCCTTACTAGGATCATGCAAATTAGGACTATTTTTAGGCTTCAAAATCAGAGCATACCCTTGGGTACCTTCCTCCTTAAGGGTGTCTAGAAACTCTTTACCACTCACAATCATGACACTTGACCCAACACTCTTCTCTACATTCTCATCCGGCAATGGATCCATTCTATACTTCCTACCATTCTTGGTTATAATGAAAGAATTAGTTTTACCATCATGTTGGGATTGAACATCATATTGCCATGGACGTCCTAACAGCAAATGACAAGCATCCATGGGAATTATATCATGCAAAATCTTGTCCTTATATTCTCCTATCTCAAATTCTACCCACGATTGTTCATCTACCAAAACTTGTTGCCCCTTATTCAACCATGATACTTTATAAGGACTAACATGAGGAAGTCTTTTCAATTTCAACTTGTCTACCATTTCAATGGAAACCAAATTTTCAGTTGAGCTTGAATCATCAATTACCTTGCAAATCTTACCATAGGCCTTGCATGTTATCCTGAATAATGTCTTCCTTTGAGGGGGGTCTTGTGTTTGAGGCACCTTAAACATGGTTCTTCTCATCATCAAACTTTCTCCTTCATGGACTGGGGTTGCACTTCCAATTGGAGAGTTAACACTTTGGTAATCTTCCTCTTGGATCAATTGGTTCCTTCTCTCTCCTCCATGAGAGGTTGAGGCTTGCTTTTTAGGACATTTGAAGGCTAGATGTCCCACTAGGTTGCAATTGTAGCACCTTCCTGTGAAGACATTAGGACCTCTCCCTAGTCCACCAAATCTACCCCTTCCATTGGGTCTTCTTCCTCTAAAGCCTCCTCTAGAACCTAATTCTCCACTTTGCTCTTGGGAACTAGATTCCCCTTTACTTCTTTGGGACTAATCTCTGCCTCCAAAACTGTCCCTACCTCTAAAATTTCTGCCACCTCTTCCTCTATTTTGCTACTCACCTTTCCTCTTCAACTTCTCTTCAGCCCTTAATGCCACTTGAAAGCATTTATCCACGGTTTTAGGGGTTAGTAAACTGATTTCATCTTGAATATTAAACCTCAAACCATTTAGATACCTTGCCACTTTACCTTTTTCATCCTCCATGTATCCACAATGAAGAGAGAACTTGTGAAACTCCTCGGTGTAAGTGGCCACATCCAAATCTCTTTGCTTGAGATTTTGCATCTTCTTGTAGATCTGCATCTCATAGTCTGATGGAAGAAATTGGGACTTGATCCTCTCCAACATTCTACTCCATGAAGAGATCATGCTCTTCCCATTCTTTACCCTCTCACCTTGGGTGTAATTCTACCATGTAAGGGCAGCACCTTTGAGTTTTGTTTTTAGAAACTTCACCCTTTTGTTCTCAGGAACTTCTTTGTATTCAAAGTAGTTGTTGGTGCAGGGGCACCTAACACAAGGTGGCCTCCATGAGGCATTTAACTGTTTACAGTTCATTTTATTGTTTCCAATAAGGTCCTATAAGACCATTCAATGTAATAAGGTCTGTTTGACCAATGCATGTTGAGTTAGTTTGTATCTAAGTTTCTGTTGTAAGTCCCAAGGATGCTTGTCGATCTGTAATCACAAGGTTGTTAGACAGTTAGAGGTTGTTAGTCGATTGTGTCTCCTAGCTGCTTGGAGCCAATTCAGTACTACTGAGGGTAAGAAGATAAATACCCAAGATTAGATCGATTGTGATCATATGATAGATAGTAGAGTGAACAGTTGCTATGCAATTGTGAGGACAAAGCATCTATATACATTTCTGGAAGCATCAATAACAAGGTCCTGTTTTGTGTTGTGCAACTTTTGTTATTCAATCTCATTAGGTTTTCCTCTATATAAATTAATTTGCTATTTTGGGATCGAGATGGGTTCTTAGCCCATTCCACCAGTTAGATTTCTTTGAAATCAGTGGAATGGCTGTACATATCAGTTTATGCTTTTGTTTTGCATTTTTTGTTTTGTCCATTTCGTGTTTGCAGGATTGCGCATAGATGCATTGATAGATCCTAGCATCCTCATGTGCTAGGTTGATAGGGTGAAATATTTATGTTAGTTTGATGAAGTCTAAGATCTGTGTGATTGATTGAGGAAACGGATCTATGAAGTTATAGGGTTTGCAGAAGTTCAAATTGGCAAAATTCCATGTTGTTTCATTAGATATATAGTTTGTGTGTATATCACATTTGTATGTCGGCATACATCTTGTGTATATATCACAATTGCATGTTCATGTGTATCTCGCAAATGGCTATCATAGTTGTATGTAGCAAACATACATTGTGAATGTACAAGTGTATCGGCATACAAAGGAGAGAGAAAGTTGAAGTTTCCAGTTGGCATACAAAGGAGGTCAATGGTCAAATGTACATTTGGCAAAGCATGTTCCAATTGTATGTTGAGAGCATACATTGGGTTAAGGTGTTGGATGAATGCATGTTATGAATGCATGTTCCAAATGCATATTTGGGTTGTATGTTTCGAATGTATATTGATCAGATACATTGTGCAGATACATTGCATCGGATACAAGAGGTGACCGGCAGAGACAGTGGAGGAGACCGGTGTTTGTAGGTCATGCGATGTATGAATGGAGTGGCAGATACAATTGGATCACAGGCATAACAAGTCAAGGCTTGTATATACAAGGAGGAATATACCTTGTGGTAGATACAAGTATTGAAGGTGTCAAGGTGAGAAGTGGTATCAGTCTGACAGTTGGTAATGTGGCCGATGGGAGTGTCACAGCGATAGTCCAAAGGAGTCAAAGGTGGAAAGATCGGTATATCAGCTTAATAAGATTTGAGTTCACTATTAACACATGTGTTGTTGATAGGCAAACAAGGCAAAGTGCATACATCGGTATAAGGTATGCGATTGGAGGAAGGTTGTTTTGTTTGGCCGATAGTGCATAGTCTTGCTGATAGGCAAGTAAAACATAGACATACAAAGGCAAATGTATGTTAAGGGTTAGGGTAATGCAGGTCAGGGTGTTTGGCTCCCCATCAATTTTTTAGGCCTCAATCCACTCCATGACTTCATTAGCATTCATCTTGTGACTAAACATGGGAATCTCCATTCGAGCCTCTGAAGAATCTTTGCCAATTGCCTTGATGGCTTTAAGGAAATGTTTTTGATCTGCAGGTACCTCTACCTCTTCTTGATCTTCTTCTTCCTCCTCTTTTTCTTCTTCTTCATCAAAACCTTCATCTATCCTCTTCCTTATCCTGAATGCCTTGAACTATGCTTGGAGTGCTTCCTTAACTCCACTTTTAACCTTTTCTTCCATCTCCTTGAACTTCTTAACCACCTCAGTGGTCATCCCTTTTGGAGGCATGTTGCTAGCCTCTCCTTCACTCTCCTCTGATGATATATACTAGGTCTTACACAACTAACAACAAAACCTTTAATGTCTCTGATACCACTATGATGTAGAGACACTAGGATAGATGGAGGATAGCACAAATTGACAAGGTTTTCATTACACTCTAAAACCCAAATTCAAGGATCAACTTGCAAAAGTGGGAACATTAGTTAATGGATCTAAACTCATCATGAAAAGGTTGATTTGACATGCCATGGGATCCATCCAAACCATTGGAAAAGGTAGAATAAACTTGGTTTTGGTACTTCCTTCTTTAGGCACCTTAAACCCTTGTAGCCCTTGAAACAGAGACAATCAGCAATATCTTTTGACACAGACCTGCAAACTCAAATCTTAGACAATCTAGAGATACCCATTTGGATTCCTCATGACATATTTCAAAATGGGTATGGGTTATTTTAGACAGTATGGTCCAACCTATAACCCCTCCTAGTGACCTAGAGCCCCAATTAGGCCAAATTTGTGAAGCAACCACCCTTTCAGAGACTCACAGAACTCAACCAACCATCTGGACATCTCAATCTCATGCCCAAACCAAGACTTCTTTAGTTTTTGAGACCCCACCACCAATTGTAGCAGATTTGACTTATACTGTTCTTTTTCACATTAGCCTAACACATGATCTTGTTGGGTCTCATCAATAAAACTCCACCAATAACAAACTCCTACCCAAAATACTTTTGAAAAACATCAAAACAAACATTAGATAATCCATCCCACTGATCAAAGAGATTTGGAGTTAGTGGAATGGCGAGAACATCCTAGTTTTCTGTCAGAACTCTAGATGAGGGTTTTTCAGACCACCTTACAGGAAAATGTGAATTTGTATGCTCTAAAGATGTTTCAAGAATTAAATCTACATTAATTTAAAAGGTTACTCATAGGGCTTTCATCCAATCATGTCCAATAGTCACCACTCATCCGTACAAAGGCAGAGTACGTGCAGTAACAGTAAAAAAAATAGTATACACAGGCAGAAAAATGTTATAACTTGTTTATTTCTTCACCAAAATGATTCTCCTTGTACAATGATCATGGGAAAGGCTTTAATAAGCCTATGATAACACCTTGAAATAGTTAGAGGGAAGTTGGGGTTGATGGGAAGATGTGACAACCATCAAACTACCCTCTTTGTTTGGAAACAACAACTAATTACATGTGTTAACAGAGTTGTATCAGTTGTTTGGGGCTTGACACTACCTTCAAACATGTTTACAATGTAATTAAGACTTGGACTAGGCATTATACTCCATTACATTACCTTACATGCCTTAGCAAGGCTTACAATCATGAAGATTGCCTCCTTTTACAATGCATGATGCTATGACTGTCTATTACACCTTATGACTGCTCCATTATAACATGACATCAACAAGAGATGTTTTTGGGCATGGTCCTTATTACAATCATGAGAATGGTCTTCCAAGACCTTATTACAACATGAACAAACATAGAACAAACAAAAACAATCATGGATTTTCATGATCCTCTTGGTGCTCCTGCACCAGAAACATTAGAGCAATCATAGGAGAAGTATGTTGTAGATTGAAACTCTACTTAAGACCTTATTGTATTGAATCCTTGAGTCTAAATAATATATTTGTGAAAGTATTTTGGTGGTGAGTTTTCTCCTAAAAGGGTTTTCCACATAAATATTTGAGTCTTGTGTAATTTTGTGGATGCATACTATTCTATTTACTTTTGTACATGTTGTTAGATAGATTTTGTGAATGATATTGACTATTTTTATAATTCTTTGTCTTAAGTTTCTTTATCCTCTGGTCTATTGGTCATATGTAATAGGGGTTAAAGTCCCTAACATTTGGTACTAAAACACAAATTTGTTGTTTGGGTGGTTACTATATCATTGGGAGGCCAAAGTATAGTGTGTGTAGTGGTAAACCTATAGCATTTGGTTTATTGCAATTTGTGTATAGCTAGACACAAAAGAAAACTTTGATGGACTTTGTGAGAAAGTAGAGTATTAAATCTATGGTAGCACATTGAGGTCTATAATTGAAATATTCAATAGTCAACTACTTCAAATTATGAAAGTTGAAAATGGAGGATCTTCTGGTGGAAATATATCATTGGTTTGTAGTATCTTCTTCGACATATTTGATGAAGATTGGGTTAAATTGGATAAGAAAGCAACGACTATTATATGGTTGTGTCTATCAAAATTTTTATTAATGAATGTGTTTGAGTAGCAAACTATAAATTTATTACAAAAGAAGATAGGTACGTTATATCAGTCTAAGTGTGGTTAATAAACTTGTATTGAAAAAGAAGGTATATTCTCTTAAATGAAAGAGGGAGACTCAATTACTGATCAATTCAATACATTTAATGATGTAAGAGCATCATTGGATCAAGAGAAATCTTTCATGAACCAAAAACATTTGCATTTTAGTGTGTTTGCAATTCAGTTTGTTTCTTTTCATTTTCTAGTTCAGTTCAGGTAGTTCAGTCAGTAGCAGTTTTTGTAGTTTGGTCTGCATTCTAATGTAATTGCATCTCAAACCTTGTGGAGCTAGACTTAGCATCTACATTCATTCATGCACAACATATCCAAAATTCAAAATATTTGGATCAAGTACTAGAAAGTTATCGCTATCAGAAGATCAACTATTTTCTTAGAGCAAAGCATCCTAACAGTCTCAAACAGTCAGCTAAAGGAGAAGACCTACGGAGCATTTCACAACCTTCAAAGCTTAATGACACATCATTCAATATTGTTTGGTTCATAGCCAATCTTCCCCAATATCCACACATCATTCCATTCATTTGTAGAGGAGTTCTATTCATTTAGGGCTGACCTATCCGTGTACACACGTTATAGCTCTTCATTGGAGTTTGTGATCTTCCTTGGCCGTTGCCAAGGAATCTTAGGTTCTAGATATGATATATAATGATGTAATAGATCCCTAGGAAAGAAGTGATTCACATAGTGATAGTTCAAATGTTTGAATTTGTGTGAAAGAGCTTCAAAGCTATATCTTGCACATATTCTGATATTCTGTAATCAGGCCTGTGAACCCTAATTTGTAAGCTCACATGTTGCCAGCCAATCTGTATTTGAATTCTATGATATACTGAATGACTAAATCTGAATTTGCTTCATATCTTTAATTTGTTTCCATTGTGTTCACTCTAGATGCACAGTCTAGATAGTTCTCTTTGAGGACCCTCCTAACTGTGACTGCACCAAGTGGTATCAGAGTGAAAGTTTGAATCTTTGGGAGTGAATTGAGAGAAGTTGGCAAAGGAATTCCATAAGATCTTGTTGTGGATAGATTGCCGAATCTGAGGTAGGTTACTTGTGTCACAACTGATTGCCAATTGTGAGGCAATTGTCACCATGTAGCTCGATCACCGAACTTGAGGCAGTTTGCACTTGATCCTAGGAAGAATGCCACTGAGGAGAATCCCTACTGTTGGAACAAATCGCTGGATGAATGGATGAGATGATGGAAATGATGAAAACAATGAGAATTCAATTGGATGTTGTCGAAGGAGATAGGTGAAGAGGATTGACACCTAGAACCAATGTTGAAAGTGATGATGAAGAGGAATTTCAATCTGTTGATCAAATTGGTGAAACCCTAGGAGGTGATGAAGAAGAAGAATCAAATGAAGTATAGATGTTGCTGTTGATTTTTAGGAACATTGAAAGGGAGGGTGAATCAGTGTTCTATAAATCTTTTCTTGCACTTTTACTTTTAACCATTTCAAAAGAATAATCCAATAGAAGCAAAATATACAACTGAACAACATCCACAAAAGCATGACACATAACACCAAGATTTTATGTGGAAAACCCAAAACATGAAAAACCATGGAGAGGATTAGCTCTCATATATATATTGCAATCTTTACAAAAATGATGTTCAGGCTTGGTCACTCCATGGGCCTAGAACATGCTGGCTTACTTCCATGAAGTACAACTAGATTTAGCAGGCTCACTACCTCAACCCTAAACCTAGCAAGATCACAATGAGGGCTATTAAACCCTATTGAAAGCTCACTACCTTGATGACAAAGCTTACTTCCAATCAGATCACACATGATAACTAAATACTACTTAAGCATCTGTCACTATGCCAAGGTGCAGTCATTTAACAACTAAATTCTGAATCCCAAGTCTTCATTGCTGCTTCTCTTCTAACTCTATTCTTCTATTCGCATGCTTGCACCACGCACACACCTCTACTCCCACACACATCTCAATTGAAGATCATCACTCTTATATATATCCCCATCATGATTTAATCCATAATTAGGTCGGCATCCAAAAAGTGAAACATGTACATAGAAAGATGTACCTTGTCACTCAATCCAATGCACTATGTGTCGCATGGACCCAAATTTTCTCCCAAATGTGTTCATATAGGTGGGATCTAATCATTCAAATACTTGAATAGATCTTTCACTCACTATCCTTTCTCCGCATAATGATTTATCTCACCAGTCAGCCTGTTCCTCAAGAGCATGCTTAACAATTTCATCTATTGACTTACAACTTTTACTGAGGATCTCAAAACACATTCCAAATCATATCAAGGACTATTTACACATTCCCAATCTTACCCTTAGAACCGCAAGGCATTATATCATCTTGCAGAGAAATGCAGACCATCCAAACTCAAACTCTATCTCTGTTAAACTCTGTCAAACACTATGCCGATACTTAGCAGTTTGTGGCTAACCTTCCAGTGGACTTCAGATCTCCTAACTCTGGAATAAGACACTTTATACAAGTGTTTACAACACTTGACAACTACATAACAAAATACTTATCTACGGAGGAATGCAGACCTCTGCACTAGACCTTGTTCACTGTTTTTGCTATATCCTTGCTTACCCAGACTTAGATATTTCTTCTAAGTGACTTTCGGAGGAAGTCAAGACTTAATCTATGAAGCATGATACCACCAAACAATTAATAGCATCATATCTAAACCGCATTACACAATCATCATCTACGGAGACATACTATTTGACTTATTGTCCTCTACTTAGAATACTTTCCATACTTAGCCATTTTCTGTCAACCAGACCTAAAATCTAATATGCTCTTCCAAAGATATCTCTTCCTATCATGGTGATAGGATTTATAAGCCTTGTTGCCATCAATGACAACATACAAGTCCATACTGGAGCAGTGTCTCTTGCCAACAATCTCCCCCTTTGGCATTGATGGCAACACTTAGTGAAAAATGCTTGACTGCTCCCCCTTACTATGTACACTTTATTTTCCTACTCCCCTGAGATGATTATCCATTTTTCACTGATCTTCTTCTCCCCCTTTGGCATCAATGGCAAAGGGTGTGATCTGGAACCAAAAAATTGTCAAAATTTCAAAATTTTATGTACTCTTCCGCATATTTACAAGTACAATCTTCATCTTAATTTGTGATCGAAGGCAAAATGTCACTATAGATAGTCTTTATTAGAGCTATCTCTCCATTCCATCTATTTCTTGCACTTTCTAGAATGTGGATGTGGCCATTCATAAAAAAAAACTAGCTTCTCTTCCTTCTGGACATTTGATGGTGTATCAATTAGTGCTTGATATTTCAAGGCCTCATCTACCAAAATGATCATGGAATCAATTTTCAAACTTATTAGTCCTTTTAGCTGACACAACCTATTTTTGATTTCTCCCCTTTTCTTCATCAGAGTGTTCAAATCATTATGGATATTTGCAACTTGTGTTTCTTTGGCATTTATTGACTCGGCTACTAGATTATATGTCTCAAAGATATGTAGCAGTTTGAGTTCTAAGTCTTTGATTTATCTTCTAGATCTTTTGTGATCTTTGGCCAAGATAAATAAAAATTGTATATTTTTTTGGCTTCTTCAATGGCACTTTGTATGTTCTTAATCCCATTTTCTAATAGAGTTTTGTCTTTGGCTATCATAGTCTTCAACTCAGTTAATCTATTTTCATTAAACTCTTTTCTAACCTTTGCTTTTGTAGATTTTCAAAAGATTCAAAATGTACACTTACAAAGTTTAATAGCTTTTTGAGATGGTCAGCAAGGGATAATGAGGTATCCATTTGAAATGATGGCATCAACTTTTCCAAGACAGTAGATGCTTCGTTGATCAGTTTGTTATCTTGACCATGTGATTGTAATAACTCTTCCTGTGCCTTGGCCTGAACCATAGATACGAGCTTGAACTTTTGGAAAGGTGACAATGAGGCCAAGTTGATTAGTAATTGAAGGAGTTTAGACTCATCTACAACTTGTTGACTCTCATAACCAACTGAGACATCTGCAATGTCTCTTTCTCTCTCAGATACTTCCTCTTGATTTCATTTCGGAGGATCCATGTCCATATTCTCTAGTTGATCTGTGTTTTGTTCCGGTGTAGGGCTCCTTATCTATTCCCTATTGTCTTCATCCCCAGCCTATTGCTCAAGAGGCAAATTAGTTTCAATTTCACCTTGATCTATCATATCCATTGTATCAATGTTGGGAAATTGATCACTCTGTTTTGGTCCTTGATTTTGGCTTATCTTTGGTGGAGATATGTCTTCATCATTTGCTTCTTTATTGTCATAGATAGTGGGAATATTATTTTTCTTTAATGTCACTAGGGTGATTTCCTCTGTTTCCTTAACCACTTTGTCAATTTCTCCCAACATCAATGAGTTAATTCTTTTCTTGGTCCTGAAGGTATCTTTGATTTCTTTTGAGATTTTGATCTTCTCCTTAGGAGTGATTTCTAGACATAATCGTATCAATTAGTGCTCTCTCAGCTCAACATCTTTTGCCATAGGTGCTTCTTTTCTTGTACTCATTATGTTACCCAGGCTGTGTGGTAGATCAGTAATAATTTCAATCAGGGCCTTATTGTAGATGTTTAGATATTCTACAACAGCAGTCCCAATGATCCTCTTGTCTGGATCATTCTATTCATCATACAACTAAGCTATGGGTTTCATATTTCCATTAGTTATGGCTTTGAGAACATCTTCAAGGCTTATAGTAGCTTCCTCTATTTGAGGCTCATCTTTCTTTAACCATTTCCTAGATCTACTCTTATCGGAGGGCCCCTTTTTGCTAGTTCTTAAGGCTTTTGAGGCCTCAATCTTCATCTTCTTTACTTCCTCATCTGATTATGTTTCTTCTTCATCAATAGTTATACTTGCATGCATTCTCTTGGCCTTAGACTTCTTTCTTTTGGAGCTTGTGGCAGGAATTTCCACATTTGCAGATGGTGTGGAACCGGAGGGAGTGGATGAGGCTTCATTAGAAGTGGAGGCTCTGGTTTTTCTTTTTGCCTTCTCTAGCTTTTCTAGCTCACCTTTTCTCTTTTCTTCTACTTCCTTAACAGCCTGTGCCTTTTCCCTTGCCTTTTCTACTTCTTCTTTTATGAATCCATGCTTGATGGCAATTTCTTCTACCACTTTCCTCATTTTCCTAGAGATTTTAGGTTTTCATACCTCAACATGAATTTTGGCATGCAATTCATCATAAGTCCCAAATATTTCTTCCTTGGGATCTCTGGGTTTGCTCAACATATATTCAGCATAGTTTTCTAGTACAGCTCCATCTACCTCATATCCCATAGGCATAACCTAGACCATTCTGGGCTCAACGGTCTCCATCAAACACTAATCTTTTGTCACAATGAAGCAGACCGTATCCTTGTATTTTTAACCACCATTTTGGGAATCCTTTCTCTGGCTTGCATTGATCTTTGGAAGCTCTTGAAATAGCCTCATAGGGCTGCATTCTGTGCATCAATGGTGCCTATGCTACTCAACAAATTTCTAATTTGAACTACGATAGGTTTATCATTGGTCCAGAATAGGTTCTTCATACCAGGAAACTCTTGCATAAAATAAAAAAATAAACACATGATTAGTGTGCCAAATTTAAAGGGGTAATTACCTTCTTTTGTCTTCTTTAGGTTATCCATTACTTGTCAGAGCATTTCACAGATGTCATAATCAATATTTTCCTTAATCATTTGATAGGCTGTGTAAATGGCCGTGCCTGAAATAGAGTTCTCTCGGTTGGTGAAATAAACTTTGTATCCCAATACCATTGAGGAAAATCTCATAGGATGATCCTCAATATCATTTATTGTCAAGGCTCTCTTATCAAATTTTGCTCCGATAGCCATAATTACTATGTCATTCTTCACAGCTTTCAATAGAGGTACTGATCCGATAGAGCATAATCCAGTGACTACCCTAATAGCATCTTTTGTAATCTTGAAAGGTCTTTAAAGCCATATGAATTCATCATGAATCCTACTTAACACATACCAGACCCATTCATCTTCCATAAATGTTGGGAAATTCAAGTACCGAATAAATTTCCTTTCTTTCAATACCAGATATTCATTCTTCAATTCGAGATTATCATTGCTCACATGTTTTGTGTAAAGATCAGTAAACCTGCTATCACCAAATTCTTCTAGGGCAACATGAATATATGTCCTAACATCTTCTGCATGCATGAATCCATGAGGAACACTTGAGAATGTACCTAACTGATCAACTTTAGTTGATTTGAATGGGTGTTTTTTGAATTTTGGTCATGCTCACTTAGTAATATCAACAACTTGCGGTGACGCTATTTCAGAATTTTAATAGATTCATAAGAAAGTTTTGAATGAGATTACCTTGTACCACTGAATTAGGGTTTCCTTTTTCCAAAATTTTTTAGGCCCTTCAATTCTTGGTTGTTGTTGCTCAAAGTTTGTTCTGATATCTCTGAATACTTGATAGCTTCAAGTGTAATGTGAAAACAAGTTCCTTTTTATCCTCCACGTGACTTGACCTAGTCGTCATTAAATGCTCATTCCCTAAAAGTTGTCAAAACTCTTCACTGTAGACCACAGTTGATTAGAATTGCTCCACAATATGCCGCATTGACCCAATTTCTTCTGGTTTTTCTTTCAATAGACTTTACTTCTGATATTTCACCACATGACTCGTTGTTGGATTCCAACTCCAATTATCTAGCTGGGGAGATTGGATTTTCAATACTGTTCCCCCTAAGCTAGAGCTCTCTATTTACTCTTCAAAGAAGGTATCTGCATCATATGTTGGTGCAGATCTATCCTCAATTAAAATTACTTCCTTATCAATCCAGATCTTGTCCATTTCTTCCTTAGTTTCAATCGGATCAACCTTTTCTTTTCCTTTCTCATTTTTCTGCTTTGTTTTCCTTTCTTCAAAATAGCAATCTCTCTTCACATTTTTATTTTTACAAAACCTTGCAATATGTCTAGATTTGTTGCAATTGAAACATACCACATTCTTTTGACCTTGATTCCTTCCATTGATTGAATTTGATCTGCATTGATTAGCCATGTGTCCAAATATATTGCATGCAAAACACTTTCCATTGATTGATTGACTATTCCTGATATTTTGAAAATTAGTTCTTACCAAACTTTTGTATTCATTTGATCTGTGTCACATTTTACAACATGCATTGCACCTAATAGAATTTTGACTCACTTTACTTCTGCATACAACAACTCTATGACCAACACTATTGCAAGTGAAGCATTTACCTTTGAATGATTGTTCATTCCTTCCATTGTTGAAGCTTTTCCTGATCTGGTTTCTACATTCATTTGCTCTATGACCAATTTTCTTGCAATTGAAACACTGACCAGAAAATGATGGAATCTTTTGATTGATTTTGCTCCTACACTGAGTAGCCTTATGACCATACTTGTTGCATGAATTACAATAACCATTCAAATATGGGTACCTTTGAGAATTTGGTTGTTTGACCAAAGGTCTTCTAGGTTTTCTTCTTTGATTTTTGAATCGGTATCCTTTGTTTTCCCTTGACTTAGTGCTTATTTGACCAGAGTTTGAACTTTCTCCTTTCTCAAATCCTAAAGCATGTTTGTCATCAGCATTCTTCTGGATAGCAATCATTCCATCAAGCTTTGCAGTACTTATCTTGAATTTTTCTTCAAAACTTCTGGCCTTTCCAGATCTATTTTTAAACTTATAATTTCTTTTTCGAGTTTCGCACAATTGTCTGATTTGTTCTTCACAATCTAATTTAGATCATCTTCTACTCTTATTCTTTTTGTAACTTCTACTTTCAAATTATTTAGGGCTTCATTTGTTGTTAACAATTGGTCACTGACTTCTTTGTAATTGTCTTTGAATTTCTTGACTTGCTCTTTTAGCTTTAAGATGAATTCATCAGCTTGTTGCAAGTTTTATTTCAAATCCTTGACCTCTGCTTCAGAATTTTCAAGATCCATAAGAGCTACTTCTAGTTGGTTGTATCTCTCATAATTTCCATACCTTCTTGTTTCCATGATCATAATATCCCAGATCTTCCTTAAGCTGTTAAACTTTTTCAAAGGAACCTTGCTCTGATACCAATTGTTGATTGTTAGGAAAATTGAGAGGGGGGGGGTGAATTAGTGTTCTTTAAATATTTTCTTGCACTTTTACTTTTAACCATTTCAAAAGAATAATCCAATAGAAGCAAAATATACATCTAAATAGCATCCACAAAAGCATGACACATAACACCAAGATTTTACGTGGAAAACCCAAAACAGGAAAAACCACAGAGAGGATTAGCTCTCATATATATATTGCAATCTTTACAAAAATGATGTTTAGGCTTGGTCACTCCACAGGCTTAGAACATGCTGGCTTACTACCATGAAGTACAACTAGATTTAGCAGGCTCACTACCTCAACCCTAAACCTAGCAAGATTACAATGAGGGCTATTAAACCCTATTGAAGGCTCACTGCTGGCTCACTTCCTTGATGACAAAAGCTTGCTTCCAATCAGATCACACATGATAACTAAATACTATTGTAATGGGTGATTTTGGATAGTTTAGTTTTTGGTAGTTTTGGTGCATATCCTCCTTTCACCCTTAGATTCAAGGACCTAGGGTCGAGTTGCAATGTACTATCATACCCTATGTCACTATTGAGACGTAGGGAAACTTGGATTTATATGATTTGATTGACAATTTCCTTCTCTTATGCTCAATTATGCCTTAAAACCCTAATTATGTAAAAACGATAGTAAACAAATGAATTACGAAAAATGCTTCTGTAGAAAGATGTAAAATACCAAATAATTGTGTACCTATTTTTAGGGTTCTAAAATGGAAAAGTCAGGGACTAAAGAGCGGGTGCCCAAGTCTAGTGCCCTACTTTTTGTCGAGATTTGGAAACAAGGTCTGCAACCTGTATCTGCTATATCAAAGATTTTCTTGTTGCAGAACTTTGAGGACTAATGAGTGGGTGCCCAAGTCTAGGTAGCTATTTTTTTCACTGATCTGCAGTCCCGACACTCTATTGTACCCTCTTGCAACTCCACTTTATCTGCAACTCCAACTTGTAATCTACAATCATGAAAACTTTGGGAGGGCATTGTGGTGTTTAGAGGCTTGTCTCAGTTAAGCCCTGGAGAGACATTCAAGTCTTTCAAACACCGTTGTCAGATAGAGAGTACGTGCCTTGGGAGGCAGAAGCATAAACCAAATGATAAATGCTCAATAATAACAATAGATATCACCTTGTAGTGAAGATCTCATGGGAGGAAGAAGCTCTTTATTCCATGAGGAGATGGATGCTCAAATCTGCAAACACAAACACATAGACAACACAAATCTGCTCTTACAACACAATGAAAGCCTCGAATCACCTTTAGAATTCATAAAGTTCACAATAACCATCTAGTTGATAAATGAATTCCTAAACATGCTTTCATATGCAACTACAAACATTCCTACCAAGATTTTGTAAGTTCAAACTTACTGTGTCGGCCTAGGGACCAAATAACGGTCATAAACTAACACTAGAAATTTGGGCCTGACCCAAAATAGGGCAGGACTAGGGCACAGGTGCCCAAGTCCTTGCCCCCTATTTTGGGCAAGGTTAGGTTCAAGGGGTCCCCCTAGGTCCCATTTGTCATGATACCTAGGGTTCATTCCATCGATATGTTGAATTATGATGTAAGATGTCCTAAATGCACACTAGAGACCCAGGAGCTAAACCTTTTGAGGGAAAAGCCCCCAAGGGGACATTTTTTGACATTACATTTAGCCCCCACTTTAATGTATGTATAAACACGAGGCCATTACATGTATTAAAGTATGGTCAACAAACATAGCAAACATGCCAAGCACAGAGAAGACACGCCAAGCACATTGAAGATAATGATAGGCACACAAAACACAGAGAAGACAGTTACAGTCACGCAAAACATGAAGAATACAGTAAATGCATAGAAGACACATTAGTGCATAGAAGATAGGAATGATTTCTTTTCTTTTCTTTTTCTCATATATATGAAATGCAGATGCAAGTATAAGAAAGTAAACAAACCTCCCATAATATAGGATGCACTCATTGCACAGGTCTTTAAACTATCTGTATGGGGAAACACACACGCAAGACATGTAAAACCTCCCAAAATGTAGGATGCACTCATTGCACAGGTCTTTAGACTACATATGGGGCAACACACATGCCACACAAAGCAAGCATGCCAAACATACACACTTTAAAGACAGAGAAAACATGACAGACAAGCGATGGAGTGTCCCTATTTCTAGGTTCAGCACCATCTCAGGCACATTACAGGCACACATCGATGATTGGGATTCACCACAAAAATCACTAAAGACATGATTAAGGGTTGAGTTAGTCACAGAACCGCTCCCTGCCTCTACAGAGGACTTTTGAAAATGACAGGATGATGCAATCTACTTTGAGAAATATACCATCGCCGCCTCCGTAGAGGGCTTAAGAAAAAGGATATGCTCGATATCCCGCCTCTGAAGAGAGCTTACATGATTGATTGATTGCAAACAAACTCAGGATGTAGGATGCAATCATTGCAAAGGTCTTTAAACTACACCTGAGGACAAACACATTGCTAACATCTACAATAGATAGTTTACCTTATATGCCCCCACCTTAAGGTGGTTGATATCATGCATTGATATCAAGCACATTAAGGTAGGAAGAAAACACACAAGGGAACATAGACTTTCACATAGCCCATGCCCCCTATAGGTGACATGTACTCTACGAATGCTAAATGTTTCCAAAAACACATCCCTACAAGAAACATGTTAGTGTCCATAATCATGATAAATAACGTCAATGCATATGAAATCTGAGGCATGCAAGATTAAAGATAGACAAAGTGCACAGAGCAACAATATTGTTATGATTTGTAAATGAGATAGAACAATAGATCCCATGTGTCTTATTATTCTTCTTAAAGAAATGTTTCTCTTAGGGCAGAGAGTTATTAGACTCATGCAAATCTAAGATGACGACAAGTCAAAATATAGTGAAAATACACTAAAACATGCGATTTTTCACCAAATCTAAATGCAAGAGAGCATGACAAAGGGTGTTGTGAGGAAAATGATGATGGATAGAAAATTATATTAGTAATAACAGCCTCTTAATACCAAAATATCTGTCACAAAATGCTTTTAGTGCCACTCAAGGTCAACCCCTAGTGAAAATGTAGCAAAATAGGCAATTTTCGGGGTTTTTCAATTCCAAAACCTAGAAAAAGGGGTGTTGTAAAGAATTTTAGGAGGTTCAGTAAATAATACTAATGATATCAGTTTCCTCAATCCATAAAATATGTTACAACACACATGGAGTGTAAACTAGACCAAACCCTAGGGCAAAAATAGCAAAAATGTGTGGTTTTTCACCACATTTTCAATACAAAAGCCCGATAAAAAGGTGTTGTGAAGATTTTTAGGAGGGGTATAAAATTATATGTCTGATAACAATCAATTAGTTCAAAAATATCTTTTACAACACACCTATGGTGCAAATTTAGAGAGTCGATAAGGCCAAATCTAGTGAAAACCAATGTTTTTGAAGCCCTAGATTTAAGATCTTGACACAAAATGCTATATGAATGTTTTTGAAAGATGATATATGATGGAAATTAAATGATTTCAGATCTGAAAATGATTCCTAAGCTCTAACATGCAAAATGCAAGTGCAAATCTAATGAAAAGTCAATGAAAATGCTAGTTTTTGTTGACTTTTTCTATGCAAAAATGAAAATTTTTAAAATCTAAATGTAAATTTGCTCCAAAATGCATAACTACAGCCAAATGCAATTTTGAATGAGTCTTTAGAATCAGTAGAAAAATATGAAACAAGATTTTACCTACAAACCCTAGATTTTGGAATTACTAGGTTATATGCAAAATTCACAATTTTCAACAAAACCCTAGCAATTTTATGATGAAAATGCAATGCAAATTACTGATTTTTTGTAATTTTCTGTAATTTAAACCAAATCTAATGTAAAAATTATAAATTTTATGAAATTCAAATTAATTCATGTAACATGCAAACCCTAGAATGCAATTTTTTTCAATTTTTCCAATTTTTCAATTTTTCCAATTTTTCAAAATTTTCAATTTTTTTGTAAATTTTCCAATGCAATAGGATGAATGACTATATGAATGGATGAAATTAATAAAAATCTAAAGCACAACACTCAACAAGGTACAAACAAGTCCAATAACATGGGTTCACCAAAATGTAATGGGTGACTTTTGGATAGTTTAGTTTTTGGTAGTTTTGGTGTATATCCTCCTTTCACCCTTACATTCAAGGACCTAGGGTCAAGTTGCAATGTACTATCATACCCTAGATCACTATTGATATGTAGGGAAACTTGGATTTTTATGATTTGATTGATAATTTCCTGCTCTTATGCTCAATTATGCTTAATTCCCTAATTATGCAAATACGACAGTAAATAAACGAATTAAGGAAAATGCTTCTACAAAAAGATGTAAAATACCAAATAACTGTGTACCTATTTTTAGGATTCTGAGGAGGAAAAGTTAGGGACTAAAGAGCGGGTGCCCAATTCCAGTGCCCTACTTTTTGTCAAGATCTGGAAACAAGGTTTGCCACCTATATTTGTTATATCAGAGATTTTCCCATTGCAAAACTTTGAGAACTAATGAGCGGGCACCCAAGTCTAGTTAGCTATTTCTTTCACTAATCTACAATATTGACACTCTGGTGTACCCTCCTACAACTCTACTTTGTCTGCAACTCCAACCTATAACCTACAATCATGAAAACTTTGGGAGGGGGTTGTGATGTTTAGAGGCTTGCCTCAGTCAAGCCCCAGAGAGACATTCAAGTCTTTTGAACACCGTTGTTAGATAGAGAGTGCATGCCTTGGGAGGCAGAGGCATAAACCAAATGATAAATGCTCAATAATGACAATAGATATCACCTTGTAGTGAAGATCTCATGGGAGGAAGAAGCTCTTCATCCCATGAGGAGATTGATGCTCAAATCTGCAAACACAAACACATAGACAACACAAATCTTCTCTTGCAACACAATGAAACCCTCGAATCACCTTTAGAATGCATAAAGTTCACAATAACTATCTAGTTGACAAATGAATGCCTAAACATTCTTTTATATCCAACTACAAACATTCCCGCCAAGATTTGGTAAATTCAAACTTACTGTGTCGACCTAGGGACCAAATAACAGTCATAAACTGACACTTGAAATTTGGGCCCAACCCAAAATAGGGTAGGACTAGGGCATGGGTACCCAAGTTCTCCCCCCCTATTTTGGGTAGGGTTAGGTTCAATGGGTCCCCCTAGGTCCCATTTGTCATGATACCCAAAGTTCATTCCATCAGGGTGTTGAATTATGATGCAAGATGTCCTAAATGTACACTAAAGACCCAGGAGCTAAACCTTTTGAGGGAAAAGCCCCCAAGGGGACATTTTCTAACATTACAAAGTTGCTTAAGCATCTATCACTATACCAAGGTGCAGTCATTTAGCAACTGAATTCTGAATCCCAAGTCTTCATCGCTACTTCTCTTCTAACTCTGTTCTTCTATTTGCATGCTTGCACCACACACACCTCTACTCCCACACACCTCTCAACCAAAGATCATCACTCATATATATCCACATCATGATTTAATCCATAATCAGGTCAGCATCCAAGAAGTGAAATGTGTACATAGAAAGATGTACCTTGTCACTCAATCTAATGCACTATGTGTCACGTGGACCCAAATCTTCTCCCAAACATGTTCATATAGGTTAGATATAATCATTCAAATACTTGAATAGGTCTTTCACACACTATCCTTTCTCCACATTGTGATTTATCTCACTAGTCAACCTGTTCCTCAAGAGCATGCTTAACAACTTCATCTACTGACTTATAACTTTTACTGAGAATCTTAAAACACCTTCCAAATCATATCAAGGACTCTTTACACATTCCCAATCTTACCCTTAGAACTGCAAGGCATTATATCATCTTGTGGAGAAATGCAGACCATCTGAACTCAGACTCTGTCTCTCTCAAACTCTATCAAACACTATGTCGATACTTAGCATCTTATAGCTAACCTTCTGGTAGACTTCAGATCTCCTAACTCTGGAATAAGACACTTCATACAATTTTTTACAACACATTACAATCGCATAACAAAATACTTATCTACAGAGGAATGCGGACCTCTGCGCTAGACCTTGTTCATTGTTCCTGCTATACCCTTGCTTACCTAGACTTAGATATTTCTTCTAAGTGACTTCCAGAGGAAGTCAAGACTTAATCTTTGAAGCATGATACCACCAAACAATTACTAACATCATATCTAAACTGTGTTACACAATCATCATCTATGAAGACATATTATCTGACTTACTGCCCTCTACTCAAAATACTTTCCATACTTAGCCATTTTCTGTCAACTGGACCTGAAATCCAATATGCTCTTCTGGAGATATCTCTTCCTGCCATGGTGATAGGATCTCTAAGCCTCATTTCCATAAATGACAACATACATGTCCATACCGGAGTAGTGTCTCTTGCCAACAGTTGCGAGCTATTTCAAAGATTGGGAAAAGACCTAGAGATGATGTATTGGATTAAACTAGCAATTTAAACCCTGAAGAGTTGATTGACTGGATAAATGACATGGAGGAGTATTTTGAGTATGATGAAGTTGAAGATCTGAAGAAGGTAAAATTTGCAAAAACAAAGTTGAAAGGGCATGCTGCTATATGGTGGAAGGAAGTTCAGTTGGATAGAAATAGAAGAGAAAAAGAAAAGATCACAAAGTGGGATAGGATGGTGACAAAATTAAAGAATCACTTTGTACCTACTGACTATGAGTTGGAACTGTTGAAGAGATTGCAGAACCTAAGACAAAAGGAGAAATCTATGGAGTATACTGAAGAATTTCATAAGATGATCATAAGGATAGGACATAGTGAAGCAAACAAAGAGAAAGTGGCTAGATACATCAATGGACTGAGATCGAACATTCAAGAAGAAATGAGTTTGGTAAGGATGACAACACTGGAAGAGGCATACCATTTTTCCCTAAAGGTTGAAGAGAAGTTGAATAAGAGGAATGATTAGAGACAGAGAGGTAGAGGAGGTAAATTTCAAAGAGGCAGAACATTTTTTGGAGGAGAAGGATCATTTGTGGAGCAGAACAAACAAGAGAACACATTCAAGGAGGACAAAGATAACAATGCATACTAGAGAGATGACATAAATTCTATTATAGAGGTAACCCTAACCCATGCCAGAGTGAAGGATATAGAAGAGAAAGAAGAGGACCTAATAGGAGAATATTTAGAGGAACATGTTTTAAATGTGGAGGTGAAGGACATAGAGCATTTGAATGTAATAAGGGAAGTACAAGTAAGAGGACAGAGAACAATGGAAGAGCAGCTTATGTGGAAGAAGAACTTGTTGGATCACCTAATTCGATTGGTAAAACTAAGAAAGGAGAATCACTTGTGATGAGGAGAGCACTATTTCAAGTAGAGATAAATGAGGAACCACCACAAAGAAAAAGTTTGTTTAGAACCAGATGCAAATCATTAGGTAAATGTTGTAAGGTTGTAATTGATAGTGGTAGTTCTGATAACCTAGTTTCAGAGGAGATGGTGACCAATTTGAAGATGGAAAGATTGAAACACCCTAAGCCCTATCAGATAGCATGGATTCAAGATGATCATAAGGTACTGGTGAGTGAACAATGTTTAGTGAAATTTCATATTGGATCATATCATGATGAGGTATTATGTGATATTATGCCTATGGATGTATTTCATATCTTGTTGGGTAGACCTTGGTAGTATGATAGAAAAGCTATACATGATGGGAGAAATAATACGTACACTATAACATCAAATGGGAAGAGAAGTACATTGATTCTTTTGGAATATGACCCTAAGAGTGAAGTATGTGGAAATGCTAGAATCTGTTTGGTAGATGGAAGGAAATTTTTGGATGGTTTGAGACATGAGAATATGTGTTATGCTTTCATTCATAAGAAGCCTAAAACATTGAAGAGGGAGACTAAAGAATCACAACTGGAGGAGATAAATGAGTTATTGATAGAGTATGAAGACGTCATATTAGACAATGTACCTGAAGGATTGCCACCAATCATAAGTATCAGTCATCACATGGATCTTATACCTGGAGCTAGTTTGCCTAACAAAGTGGCACACAAAATGACACTGGCAGAGAATGAAGAATTTAATAGGTAGATACAACAATTGTTGAGGAAAGGTTTGATTAGAGAATGTTTGAGTCATTGTGCAGTACCTATAGTGTTAGCACCAAAGAAAGATGGAGAATGGAGAATGTTTACTAGCTCTAGAGCAATCAACAAGATTACAGTTAAGTATAGATTTCCTTTACCTAGGATGGATGATATCATGGATTATTTGAGTGGAGAAAAATATTTCACAAAGATAGACTTAATGAGTGAGCACCATCAAATCAGAATCAGAGAAGGAGATGAAAGGAAGACTTCTATTAAAACAAATGAAGGAATGTATGAATGGTTAGTAATGCCTTTTGGATTGACAAATGCACCAAGTACTTTCATGAGGTTGATGAACGAAGTTCTAAATAAATTCTTGGGTAAGTTTGTTATTGTATATTTGGATGACATACTAATTTTTAGTAAGAAAAAAGAACATTTGTAGCACCATAGACAAGTATTGCAGAGACTGAGAGAGGAGAAATTGCTAATAAATATCAAGAAGTGTAGTTTTATGAAGGAAGAATTTGTTTACATGAGATTTGTGATTTCTATAGAAGAATTGAAGATGAACCCTGAGAAAGTAAGAGAAATTGTTGAATGGCCTACACTGGAAAGAATTGGAGAAGTCAGATCATTTTTGTGAGGCCTACTTTTTCATTCCCCTATACTTGACTATTTATTTTATTGTTGGTGATACATTTAGACTTGTGGAACTGTTGATCCCAAATTTTTAGACTATTAGACTTTATGTTGTATGTGGATTTGTTATGCTTAGCATGTTTACGATGTGTTTAGACATGGATATTGCCTTACTGATGATGTTAGACATATGGTTTATATTATGATGTTATGGGGAAACTATCCATGTGATGTTAGTTAGAAAATTGTTTTGTGATTCAATCTTGGGAATGGATGTTTGAAATGCAGAATTTAGAGTCTCATTGTAATGTGACTTCCTTGATGCTTATATGAACATGTGATATTGTATGCGAGTGTATGTTGCAAAATTGCTTCATCTATTATATACATGTGGAATTAACATTTTAATTGAGTGCGCAGGTGTTTCTAACAAAGCCACAGAAATTCAGAGATCATCCCACACACGATGTTGTTTTGCCTTGTGAAGCCGATCTAATTCCATGAGGAATCAAGATCAACCATGTGCACGATGAGTTTCTGTAATGTTATTGCATGTTGTTAGTCAGGCTAAGTCTACCCCTCTTTTATTTTGAATTCTAATTAGTGTTGTAAGAATATTGTCTTTTGTATTTCATTTTTTAAGTTATAAATTTTTGAGACCCCTTTTCATGTGCTTTAACTCAACCCTTGGTGCTCAAAATGGGCTAAACTTGACCCTGGGTTGTACCCCTTGGGTCTAGGGACCTTTCTGACTTGTGTAACCTTAGATAAACCTCCATTTGGTCACATTAACTTCACCCTGAAGTAAAGTGACGAAAATAGAGGCATGGGAGGGAGAAGATGAGTGGGTCAAATACTCAACCTCATCCTTTCCTCTTCCCAATGTTGGGGAAGCCTCCAAGACTCCTTAATTGTGGAGGACTTTACTCCAAGTCTCTTCCACAATTGGTGAGGGTACCTTGGGGTTGTGTGGTCCCTCTTAGGAGGAAAGGAATGGGGCACATGTGGTACCCATTCCCTCTTAAGCTCCACTTTTCTCTCCTACATGTTTTAGAGAGGACAAGTGGAAGGGAGAGAGAGACTTGGTGGATGGGTGAATGACATGTGTCACCACCCATTCCATGGGTCTTGCTTGTAGTTGGGAGGAGGAGTGAGGAGATGACATGTTTCACCTCCCCATTCCTCAAGGCTCATGTGAAGAGCTTATTTTAATCCCACTTGGAGAGGGGTAGGGGTTGTTGAATTTTTGGCAAATTTTATTAATTTTAATTTACTTTGGGGAAAAAGTTGAAGAGAGTTTTGTGGCTTATTTTGGAGAAGCAGTTGGAGGAACTCTACTCAACCATCTACCAAATTGGGCTTTTTAAGGTAGGGTTCAAGGCTAAGGCCTTCTCTTATGCATTTTTATTTTCTTATGTGATGCTATGTGTGAGTTCTATTTTTTTGAGTTTTTACTTGTTGTGGGAAAAAATTGTAAGGGTGTTGTAAGAGCCTCTCCCACTTGGCAGAAGATTCTCAACAAGTGTGGGGTGGGGGAGGAGTGAACCTCCTCGGGGTCATTTCCTTGATTTTGTGGAGTTGTAGCCTTGAGGGCAATATGTGAGTAAGTGCAATATGTGAAATGGCTTGAGAGCCAAATAGAAGCTTTGTGAAAATTATGTTTAGAAGTGTTGGCTTGAGGCCTTGAGAGGTATTTGTATTGGGATATTTTAGGAGTGGCACTCTTGAGTTGAGTATTGTCCACTCCTCTACGCCATTGAACTCATCCTGAGTGAGTTCTTGTGTTGTGTTAACCATGGGAGTAAATTTGTGTTTGGTTGTTGAAAGCATTGTTGTGATGTGGTTTGAGTTTCCAAGTGTGTGGATGACCTCCCTAGCTTGGTGGTGACCCACTAGTGGGTCTATGGTAGGGAGGAGAGCAAATTGTTGTGGCTTCTTTCCCTTTTTTTGTGTTATTGCAGGATATATTGGGAGCTTTGTGAAGTTGGAGAAAACACCATTGTTCTTGGAATTGTTATCCTATTTCTTTTTAGCTCTTGAGAGAGAGCATGGCTAATTTAGGATTTTGTATCATTTGTTAGTTTTCAAAGAGGAGAACATTGTTCTCTCTCTCTCTCTCTTCTTGTAAAAGTATTTTTTTTTTACTTGTGTGTGTAAGCTATTTACATTTGAAATAGAGATTTTAAATTTGCTGATTTTAATGCTTATCATTCAAAAAAAAAAAAAGTTGAAGGAAGAAAATTTGGTCTTAAAGTTATTTCATTTGTATGTTTATTTTAAAAATAGCAAATAGTAAAGTTGTGGTTTTATTATTGAGGCAAACATGAAAATTGTATATTGTTCTTAGGAAAAAAAAAAGAGAAAATTAGTTGATGTTATATATTTGAAGTATTTAATTTAAATGTATTTGTTTCTTTTCAAAAAAAAAAAAAAAAAAGAGTTCCTTGCCTTATATAAATTTGATAAAGAATGTAATATATCTTTTGTTCATTGTCCTTAATAGGAAATTTGTAAGTGTTGAAGGGAAATTATATTTGAATATATATATATGTGTGTGTGTGTGTGTGTGTGTGTTATGTGTATTTGAATGAATGTATTTATATGTATTTAAAATGTAAATTGATTTTATTATTTTGTCAAGCAAAATTTAGAGACTACATTATATATATACAACAGTGTATATATATATATATAATGTTATATTTTAATATTTAATAAACTATGATTTTAAATTAAATAAAATGTGTTGCTGTGTTTATATGCATATATATATATGAATAAAATAAATATAATAAAAAAATTATACGCTGTGTAAAAAAATACAAAATAGACTACGTTTTAAATGTCACAGCGTGCAGTTTTTTTTTTGGAGATAAAAAAATGTGTTTGTGGTGGGGGGTTCGAACCCCCCATTGTTGCCATATATATGAGTGGGATGTGGGTGGGGGCTCTGCCCCCTCTCCACATCCCCACACCCCCACACCCCAACAGACCCCCGCGGTAAACACAAAACTGCCATCGTTGTTAAAACCTCCCTCCGCCGGTCCTTTCCCCTCTGCCCTGCAGTCTCTGCCCCCACCGTGGCTCCTCCTCCACCACACCACAGTCCACAACACCTCCACCCTCCGCCACACTCTGCCGCCACTGCCTCCAGCAGCACCACTCCCCACTGCCACAAAAATTTGGGGATTTAGCATTTAAACAAAAAAATAAATATATTTCTATTTATTGACCCTCAGCAATTTAATCATTAAAATATATATATATATACAAATATATATATACAAATATATATATACAAATATATATATATATATATATATATATATATATATATATATATATATATATTTATATATATATATATATATATGCCATCATATGCATTTCATATATGGTCTCTATTAAACCTGCAACCAAAAATCAAAGATAAAATGAGAGAAGGAAAAAGAAAGAAGAAGAGAAAAACAAAGAGGAGAAAATAATATGAGAAATGAAAAGAAAATAGGGTTAGGGTTCTTTTTGTCTTAAGGAAATTATATTTTTTATTAGAGGATTTTAGGGCAAGGTGAGGTTAAAAAATTCATTTTTAAATTTAACTTCCCCTCTTTTTATTATTTTTTTCATTTGTTTTAAGTTCTGAATTTATAAAGGGGATTTGAAACAAATAAAGAAATGGGTAATCCTAATTCCTTTTTGGGATGTTATTTTTATTTGTTAGTGGCATAATATTATATAGGTTAGTTTATGATTAGAGGGAGTTTATACATTCATTGACTTTTTTTATTTGGTTATTTCAAAAAGGGATTTTAATTGTTTTAAATTAACTTTTATAACTATATAATTATTGAGATATTAACCCTGGTCTTCAAACCTAATTCGATGAGGGCAACTTAAACTGCATCGTTAATAATTAATTTTTAATATTCCTTATAATCATTTTGGAGCAGTTTATTTAATGAAATTAGAATCAGATGTTGTTCTAATCCAATTTAGAAAACCTAGTAAGCAATTTAAATGAAGTTAGTAAAACATGTTTCTGAGATCTGATCTACCAAGAAATTAGGAGTAATGTAAAGGATGCAGAGATAACTCTGATTGATAGAAAACGTGAAGAAGAACAAATTGATCGAGCTTTGTTGAAAAATATTTTTTAATTATAGAAAATGTGAAGGAGAACAAATTGATCGAGCTTTGTTGAAATATGTACAAATAACTTATTCATCTGATCTACCAATTCAACTAGTGAGACGTAGGTAATTTAACACTAAACCAATAAACCTTTCGATCAAAATTAGTTTTAGTACAATAAGCCCTACTCATGCCCATGAAACGTTATGCTACCGCATTTTTCCAGAATTTAGGGTTTAGCTAGGTTAGTAAAATTTAACCTTGTTTAGGATTAAATTCTTATCTTTTTTGCCGAGTATCGACATTAGATTTTTGTATAAAATTATATTCTCTCATGCTCTTGATTTTGGCTATTGATTTTGACTACATCAAAATCCCTTCATTCACATAGATTTACTTAGGGATTCGATCGTTGATCCTAACCCTACTGGCAATGTTAACCGCGTTGCATCAACCCCCTAGTTGGCCTTCATTGTGATTGGTATGTGCAAGTGAACGCATTACCCCGCATTTAACCGTCATGTTTACGCCTTGAGCGTAATGCCACCGAGCATGCTTACGTGTGCGAGGGGGTTTCTAGGGAAGCGTGGAATTTTTTTTGATATTTCATGTCATGACCACATGACAAATGTGGACATGACACGTGTGATACGTGTCGTGACCGCATGGGAAATGTGTGCATGACATTTGGTATCAGAGCCTGAGTTTAAAAACTTGGCTTATTTGGGCACGTTACTTATTCCGCAGCTTTGATTAATTAGTGCCTACCTTGTTTTGTAGGATGCCTCACTAACGTATTCGGTGAGCGTGATCACGTAACACTGCATCTGCCAAGGTGCACAGTGATTCCTCTACAGGGGGTTAGGTACCTCCAACCTTAGCAGATCAGCTAGTACTGCAAGCACCACCAGGACTTGATATAGGACCTTAGATTTTACAGACATTACAGGCCATGTTAGAGAGGCTACTGCCAGTTATACCAGTGCCACGTGATGAACCCTGCATTGATCCATGAGAGGAGCCATGTGAGGAGCCGCGTGTTGAGTCGTAAGCTTAGCCATGTGTAGAGCCTCGCATTGATCCGCAAGAGGTGCCACGTGTGGAGCCTTTTGTAGAGATACTAGATACTACAGTGGAGGAGGTAGGGTCAGCTTACAAAGCACGGAGTAGGAGTCCTCCGCGACATGCGAGACGAGATGAGACTGTTGGTATGGATGAGCTAGTCATAGGACATAGAGAGAGAGGAGATCCCATCAAAGACCTACTTAGGCTTAATCCACCTACCTTCGCAGGAGCTACAGAGGGAGCCAAGGCTGAGGCTTGGCTCATTATTTTAGACAGATGCTTTGCGTTGCGACCTTATGGGAGCAACACAAAAGCACGGGTGGCAGTACACCTCCTGAGAGATGCAAAAGCTACTTGGTGGCACATTGAGGAGTGCAAGCACTGGTTATCATTAGACACACTCACATGGGACACTTTCATAGAGCGCTTTAATGCACGTTACTTGTTAGATCATTATAGACTGCACCGAATAGATGAGTTCCACAACTTATAGCAAAGAGGACTCACAGTTGCACAGTATGAGAGCTGATTTATTGAGCTTTCATGCTACGTAGAGTATCTCCACGATGAGAAACTTCTGGTGCACAAATTCATCAGAGGTTTGAATCAGGGGATAGTAGGACCAGTGCGTATGGCAGACCCCCAGACTATGAGTGAGGCTGCTGAGAAGGCTTATATTGTAGAGGAGAATTCAGAGACAAGGGCAGAATTCACGCCCGCATTTTCAGGACCGTAGTCATCAGTAGCAGCAGAACTTTCATAGACCACAGAGAGGAGGATTTAGTTCTCCATCATTACCTCCTAGGCCTCCACAGCAACATCAGTAGAGGTCTAGACCCTAGCAGAGGGCATAGGGAGGACAAAATCATGGTTGGCAACAACAGGGCCTGTGTAGGGATCAGAGATAGCAGGGACCATTTGTGGGACCTGCGAGGTCATAGCAATCGTATAGAGGTTCACAGGGGTCCACAAGATGGACTGGGCAGTAGCAAGGTACTAGGACTCAGTCAGGGAAGATACAGGCTAGGGGCCCATGTTATGTTTGTGGTGGGGTAGGACATCTGGCCAGAGAGTGTCCATAGCGCTTTACGACAGGGGGACAACCCTATTTAGGAGGGTCAAAGGAGACTGTAGGAGATGTGAGCAAGTCCCACTGCATGTTTGCAGTGGTTGATAACCGCCAAGCTAACTATTAGGCATCTGTGATTGAGACATCAGGTATGATCGGGGGTGTCCCCATCTCTATTCTTTTTTACTCTGGAGCTACCAATTCTTTTCTATCTACATTGTTAGTGGAACATTGTAGGCTGATGGCTTCTAGGTAGGACATTAGGTGGGAAGTTGAGTTGGCCTCTGGGGCCAGGATGTTAGTAGATACCTTGGTTCAGGATTGTGAGATTTCTTTGGGTTCCTTCACTACATGTTGTGACCTTAGAGTTATGCCATTAGGATCCTATGGTGTGATTTTGGGTATGAACTGGCTTGCGGCTCATAGAGCCAAGATGGATTGTCGCCGAAGGGCGATTAGCTGCTTAGATGATCATGGTGTACCGGTTGAGATAGTGAGCATTTAGAAGCCCACGATAGTTCGTATGATTTTCACTCAACAGCTTAAGTGCTGCATGCGGATGGGGTGTCAGATGTTCACTATCACAGTTAGTGACCGATCAAAGGATGAGCCTGAGGCTTCATTGGAGGATCACCCTATCCCGAGAGAGTTTACCGACGTGTCTCCACTAGAATTACCAAGTATGCCTCCATGCAAAGAGGTAGATTTCCACATTGATCTAGTGCCAGGTGCAGAGCCAGTGTCTCGAGCACCCTACAAGATGACTACACATGAGCTCACGGAGCTCAAACTGTAGTTAGAGGAGTTACTTGAGAAGGGGCACATCCAACCTAGCGTTTCACCATGGGGCACATCAGTTATCTTTGTGAAGAAGAAGGATGGGTCTCTTTGCTTATGCATGGACTATAGGTAGTTGAATAAGGTGACGGTGAAGAACCGTTATCCCCTGCCTAGGATTGATGACCTTTTTGACTAGATGTAGGGAGCTAGAGTGTTCTCAAAAATTGATCTGAAATCTGGGTATCACCAATTGCGCATCATAGAGACAGATATTCACAAGACCACTTTCTGAACTAGCTATGGCCACTACGAGTTCATAGTGGTACCCTTTGGTTTAACGAACACCCCTGCAGTGTTCATGAGTCTCATGAACGGGGTGTTTCGCACTTACTTGGATCAGTTCATGATCATCTTTCTCAATGATATTTTGATCTATTTGTGGACCAAGGAGGAGCATGTGGATCATTTGAGTCAAGTTTTGTAGTGCTTGTGAGAGCAACAGCTTTATGGCAACCTGGTGAAGTGTGCTTTCTTTAGAACAGAGGTACAGTATTTGCGGCACATCGTATCAGGTAATGGCATCTCTATAGATCCATCGAAGATCAGAGCTATCCAAGATTGGCCAACACCCACCAGTGTGACAGAGGTCAGGAGTTTCATGGGATTACCCAGTTACTACCGCAGATTCGTAGAGGGCTTTTCCAGGATAGCGCACCCCATCACTTCCCTTCAGTGAAAAGGGAAGAGTTTCACTTGGACTAAGCAGTGTGAGAGGGCCTTTGGGGTCCTCAATGAGCATCTTATTAGCACTCCCATATTAGTGGTTCTAGATCCTGCATAGGATTTTGTAGTTTGCACAAATGTATCACTTGAGGGTTTGGGAGCCATGCTTATGCAGGGTGGTAGAGAGATTGCATATGAGTCATGTAAGCTCAAGACACATGAGTTGAACTTCCCTACTCATGATTTAGAGCTCACAGTAGTGGTACATGCTCTTGTTCGTTCGAGACACTTTCTTTTGGGTTGTCACTTTGAACTCCATTCGAATCACCACAACTTGTAGTACATATTCACACAGCTGAATTTGAACGCCCGCCAGTGGCGCTGTATGGAGTTTTTATGCAAGTATGACTTTGATGTCCACTACATCAAAGGGAAGGAGAATGTGGTCGCTGACGCCTTGAGTTGGAGGCACCACAAGATCCTGACCTTGACCTTGAGTGTGGACTTGAGAGAGCGCATCATTCAGCATCTACCTGAGGATGAATGGTTTCTTGAGGTGCAGCAAGAGATCCAGAAATAGAGGGCCCTTAAGGGCAGATTTGCAAGATATTCCCTTGAGTCAGATGGGTTGCTTAGACATCAATGCATCTATGTACCCCGTGTGGGAGGTCTTCATGCAGTGGTTCTTTCAGAGGCTCATAGAGCACCTTATGCAGCACACCCAGGGGTGAAGAAGATTCATGCTGACTTGCGATAGTTATACCATTGGGCAGGTATGAGACAAGATATTGCAGAATATGTTGCTCGTTGCCTTGAGTGCCAGAGAGTTAAGGCTGAGCATCAGCATCCAGCGAGTCTTTTATACCCTCATGAGATACCTAAGTGGAAATGGGACACCATTTCCATGGATTTCATTGTTGGTCTTCCTATGTCATCATGCTGCCATGATGCCATCATGGTGATGGTTGACAAGTTGACCACGGTGGTGCATTTCTCACCTATACACATGACATTCAATGTACCATCTGTGGCTAGAGTATTCTTGGATCAGATTGTTAGATTACATGGGGTACCTAGCCATATCATTTTTGATAGGGATTCAGTATTCACTTCAGCAGGCGTTGGGCATACAACTCAACTTCAGTTCCACTTATCATCTTGAGACTGATGGACAGACAGAGAGAGTTAATCTGGTTCTCGAGGATATGCTCCGTATGTATATCATGGATCATCAAAGTAGATGGGAGGAGTATCTATATCTAGTTGAGTTTGCCTACAACAATGGGCATCACAGCTCATTGGGTATGCCTCGTTTTCAAGCCTTGTACAACAGACCTTGCAGGACACCTTTGATTTAGGACTGTACTAAGGACAGGGTTGCGATAGGGCTAGAGTTGGTTCAAGATATGGAGCAACAGGTGATGTTGATTAGGCAGAGACTTTAGGAGGCACAGGATTGACATAAGAAGTATGCTGATCCTAAGAGGGTAGATCGGAGCTTCTTAATTGGGGACAGAGTGTTCTTGAGAGTGTAACTGCACAATCCATTACGAAAAGGGCTCTAAGCTCACACCTCATTTTGTAGGACCTTTTGAGATCTTGGAGCAGATAGGACCTGTAGCCTATTGTCTAGCCTTGCCACCTAGCCTGTCGCGCATCCACGATGTTTTTCATGTTTTTTTTTACGACATTACATATTTGATTTATCTCATGTATTGGATTGGAGTGCTCTTCAGGTAGAGGCAGACGGTCAGTTGACTTTGGAGCCAATTCACATATTGGCTTGTCGGACATTGGGCCCTCGAGGTCGAGAGCTAGACCAGGTTAGGGTCCAGTGGGACATGTACGATGAGGTCATGGCGACATGGGAGGATGCAACGAGATTGAGGGCCCTTTATCCTCACCTATTTGATGACTTCTAGGAGGAAGTAAAGCCTTATGGGGGAGGATGTGAGGCCTACTTTTTTCATTCCCCTATATTGACTATTTATTTTATTGTTGGTGATACATTTAGACTTGTGGAACTGTTGATCCCAAATTTTTGGACTATTAGACTTTATGTTGTATGTGGATTTGTTATGCTTAGCATGTTTACGATGTGTTTAGACGTGGATATTGCCTTACTGATGATGTTAGACATATGGTTTATATTATGATGTTATTTGGGAAACTATCCATGTGATGTTAGTTAGAAAATTATTTTGTGATTCAATCTTGGGAATGGATGTTTGAAATGCAGAATTTAGAGTCTAATTGTAATGTGACTTCCTTGATGCTTATATGAACATGTGATATTGTATGCGAGTGTATGTTGTAAAATTGCTTCGTCTATTATATACATGCGGAATTAACATTTTAATTGAGTGTGCAGGTGTTTCTAATGAAGCCATAGAAATTTGGAGATCATCCCACACACGATGTTGTTTTCCCTTGTGAAGTCGATCTAGTTCCACGAGGAACCAAGATCAACCATGTGCATGATGAGTTTCTGTAATGTTGTTGCATGTTGTTAGTCGGGCTAAGTCTACCCCTCTTTTATTTTGAATTCTAATTGGTGTTGTAAGAATATTGTCTTTTGTATTTCATTTTTTAAGTTACAAATTTTTGAGACCCCTTTTCATGTGCTTTAACTCAACCCTTGGTGCTCAAAATGGGCTAAACTTGACCCTGGGTTGTACCCCTTGGGTCTAGGGACCTTTTTGACTTGTGTAACCTTAGATAAACCTCCATTTGGTCACTTTAACTTCACCCTGAAGTAAAGTGACGAAAATGGAGGCATGGGAGGGAGAAGATGAGTGGGTCAAACACTCACCCTCATCCTTTCCTCTTCCCTGGGTTGGGGAAGCCTCCAAGACCTCTTAATTGTGGAGGACTTTACTCCAAGTCTCTTCCACAATTGGTGAGGGTACCTTGGGGTTGTGTGGTCCCTCCTAGGAGGAAAGGAATAGGGCACATGTGGCACCCATTCCCTCTTAAGCTCCACTTTTCTCTCCTACATGTTTTAGAGAGGACAAGTGGAAGGGAGAGAGAGACTTGGTGGATGGGTGAATTACGTGTCACCACCCATTCCATGGGTCTTTCTTGTAGTTGGGAGGAGGAGTGAGGAGGTGACATGTTTCACCTCCCCATTCCTCAAGGCTCATGGGAAGAGCTTATTTTAATCCCACTTGGAGAGGGGTATGGGTTGTTGAATTTTTGGCAAATTTTATTGATTTTAATTTACTTTGGGGAAAAAGTTAGAGAGAGTTTTGTGGCTTATTTTGGAGAAGAAGTTGGAGGAGCTCTACTCCACCATCTACCAAATTGGGCTTTTTAAGGTAGGGTTCAAGGCTAATGCCTTCCATTATGCATTTTATTTGCTTGTGTGATGCTATGTGTGAGTTCTATTTTTTTGAGTTTTTACTTGTTGTTGTGGGGAAAAATTGTAAGGGTGTTGTAAGATCCTCTCCCACTTGGGAGAAGATGCTCAACAAGTGTGGGGTGGGGGAGGAGTGAACCTTCTTGGGGTCATTTCCTTGATTTTGTGGATTTGTAGTTGTTACCTTTCATTTCACCCTTATTCAATTTTTCATGAACCTTCCCTAAGCAAAAGTTGACCTGCCATCTTTCCTTATTGGTTATATGTTTGTTTCCTAAAGTCAACTCTTTGTTCTTAAAGGTTCACCCACCTATTGTCTTTGTGTGTGAAGTGATTGAAGAGTCAAACCTTTGAACTTGAACCCTTTTCAATGGTTCGAAAGTTCAAACGATTCAAGAGTTCAATACTCAATGCTTCATAAGGAGTCATGTTCGCTCGGTCCCCTTGTGTAATTCAATGTGTCATTGAACCTCCCACTTGAACCTTATAGTGGAGTTTAATGGTTCAACAGTTCACTGGTTCAAAGTTCAATATTTCTTGAAAAGTCGTGTGATTGTTAGTCGAACTGTGTAACTCATCTTGTACCTTTGAACCTTCGACTTGAACCTCATTGTCAAAAGTTCAAAGGCTCAATGTTCCCGTACTATAATCTCATTTTCCTCGAAGCCATTTACACTAGAAACGTGGTTCACTAATGGAGCATTCTTTCTTGTCACAGGAAACTACCAAATTACACACATCTCTGCCCTGAGATATGTCATCCAGGCACTTGTCCATCAGCTCAAACATGCCAGTGTTATAGATATCACAGAGTGATCTGCTGAGTTATAAAATTGTTTTCAATCCAAGTATGATAATGCTTGGCCTAGTGAAAAAGGGACTCTTTTAAAAAAAAGAGAGGCCAAAATGGAGATTAAAGAAATTAACATGTTGATGGAGAACTACGAATTAGGCAGGCTTCTGAGACAAGGGGCATTTGCAAAAGTGTTTTTAGAAAAGAATTCAATAGCATGGCAAATCATTGCCATAAGGGTAATGAACAAAGAGAAAATCCTCAAAGTTGGCATGACAGATCAAATCAAGCGTGAGATATCCATAATGAAACAAGTGAAACAACCCGATATTGTGCAGCTTCATGAGGTTATGGCAAGCAAGACAAGATCTATTTTGTAATGGAGTATGTCAAAGGAGGATTACTTTACAACAAAATAATTGCCAAAGGAAAGTTAAGGGCAGAGAAAGCAAAGAAGTATTTCCAGTAGCTTGTTAATGCTATGGATTACTGTTATTGCAGAGGGGTCTACCACCGGGATTTAAAGCCTGAGAATGTCCTCCTTGATGAATGAGGGAACCTTAAATTCTCTGATTTTGGGTTGAGTGCAGTTTCAGACCAACTGAAGGAAGATGGATTATTGCATACCACTTGTGGTTCTCCAGTATTAGTTGCTTCTGAAGTGATTATGAGCAAAGGCTATAAAGGTTCCAAGGCAGATAAATGGTCATGTGGAGTCATTTTATATGTTCTTGTTGCAAGGCATTTGCCATTTTATGGTGACAATCTGGTGCAAATGTACAGGAAAATACACAAGGGGGAATTTAGTTGTCCGGAGTGGTTTTCCTCTGGAGTGCACAGGCTATTGGCAAAGTTCTTGGATCTCAATCCCAAAACACAAATCACTATTCCTAAGCTTATGGATGTCTCATGGTATAAAAGGGACCTGCGATATGCTAAATTAAATACAGAAGATGAGTTTATGCAGCCTTGCTAATGTGACTTCAATATTTAACAACCATGACAACAGTGAAAACAAAATAGAGACTGTCACAGAGAAACCAGCCTTGTTTAATGCATTTGATCTTATTTCTCTTTCACACGGTTTTGATCTAACTGATTTGTTTGAAGAAAAGGACAAAATTTAAAGATGAGATACACTTCACATCCATGAAGACAACTTTAGTGATAATCTCAAAGCTTGAGGAGATAGCAAGAAATATGATATTCAATCTAAAAAAAGATGGAGTGTAAATTTAAGACGCAAGGACCAAATACAGGGAGAAAAAGGGGCATCCATATATTACTGTAGAGATTTTTGAGGTGACACCTTCTCTATTTGTTGTGAAGTTGAAGAAAACAGGTGGTGACATTTCAGCATGTCAGATGTTCTTTCAGCAAAATCCAAAGTCTGGCCTTCAAGACATAGTATGGGCTTAGCAAGGCGAGTGAATGTATGAAAAGTGGGGACCTCTTTAAATAAGAAATTGGAAAGTTACAAGAAGAACAAAATCATTATAGAAGATACGAAATGCTTCCAAAGGAGGAATATGGAAAGTTACTAAGAAACAATTACACGGGAAATGTTGGCAAAAAGTTAGAATTGGAAATATCCAAATTCAAAAAGATAGTGAAAAGTGAAATTCTTTATTTTTCACTTATCTTGGATTTTCAAGAAGCAGTTACAAAAAAGAAAAAGAAAGCTTTTTCTTTTTTTAGGAATTGGTTATGGGAACAGAAAAGTCTCTTGAGGAGGAGATTATAAATTTCCTTCTTCTTGTTGAAAGGGGGATTTTTTTTGGGACTTCTTTTTATGGCTATTCTGAAAAATAGGGGAAGTGGTAGCAGTAGAATTTTTCTTTCATGCTCAGTTTGCTATACAGGGGCGTTGGGTCTGTGAACCCACTTTTGTACTAGAGAAATAAGGAAAATGTTTTTGAATCTGTGAATTTATGAATATTTTCTTTAGATTATATGTGGCCTATGTGTCTCTATAATTGATTTCCAATTGCATTCTCTGTTATGTCAAATTGTGTAGGTGTTTATTTATGAATCTTTGAGTTCATGACAATTCACCCATTGAAAGGAATTTACTGTTCTTTCTTTTTCTGTTTATCATTGTGGATGTAGAATAAGTGAACTGTGTGTCATTTGTTTTGCATTCACCTCATTCCGAATTTGATCTTTGCATCTATTTCATGGTTATGAATAGGTGTTAATATACCTTTCCTGCTTTCTGGCTAAAAGCACAACCCGTATTTTCATTCGTTGTATATTTTAGGAGGAGTTGTACCTCTAACATTCAGAGGAAGATTGCCAATTTAATGGCAATCTCTCCAACTGTTGGTGCTATTTGTCCTTCTATTTGGGCATTCGAGTCATTTTTCTATAGTTGTTTGTGAGGGACAAATCTGTATACCAATAGTAGTCTTGAGGGCAAGATGTGAGTAAGTGCAATATGTGAAATTACTTGAGAGCCAAATGGAAGCTTTGTGAAAATTATGTTTAAAAGTGTTGGCTTGAGGCCTTGAGAGGTATTTGTATTGGGATATTTTAAGAGTGACACATTTGAGTTGAGTGTTGTCCACTCCCCTACCCCATTGAACTCATCCTGAGTGACTTATTGTGTTGTGTTAACCATGGGAGTAAATTTGTGTTTGGTTGTTGAAAGCATTATTGTGATGTGGTTTGAGTTTCCAAGTATGTGGATGACCTCCCTAGCTCGGGGGTGACCCACTAGCGGGTCTATGGTAGGGAGGAGAGGAATTGTTATGGCTTCTTTCCCTTTTTTTGTGTTATTACAGGATATATTGGGAGCTTTGTGAAGTTCGAGAAAACACCATTGTTCTTGGAGTTGTTATCCTATTTCTTTTTACCTCTTGAGAGAGAGCATGGCCAATTTAAGATTTTGTATCATTTGTTAGTTTTCAAAGAGGAGAACATTGTTCTCTCTCTCTTGTTGTAAAAGTATTTTTTTTTACTTGTGTGTGTAAGCTATTTACATTTGAAATAGATATTTTAAATTTGCTGATTTTAATGCTTATCATTCAAAAAAAAAATGTTGAAGGAAGAAAAATTGGTCTTAAAGTTATTTCATTTGTATGTTTATTTTTAAAATAGCAAATAGTGAAGTTGTGGTTTTAATATTGAGACAAACATGAAAATTGTATATTGTTCTTAAAAAAAAAGAGAGAAAATTAGTTGATGTTATATATTTGAAGTATTTAATTTAAATGTATTTGATAAAGAAAGTAATATATCTTTTGTTCATTGTCCTTAATAGAAAATTTGTAAGTGTTGAAGGAAAATTATATATGAAATATATATATATATATATATATATATATATATATATATATATATATATATATATATATATATATATATATATATATATATATATATATATATATATATATGTTATGTGTATTTGAATGAATGTATCTAAATGTAAACTAATTTTATTATTCTGTCAAGCAAAATTTAGAGACTACATTATATATATAATTAATGTTATATTTTAATATTTAATAAACTGTGATTTTAAATTAAATAAAATGTGTTGTTATGTTTATATGCATTTATATATATATATATGAATAAAATAAATATAATAAAAAAATTAAACGCTGTGTAAAAAAATACAAAGTAGACAGCATTTTAAATGTCATAGCTCGCAGTTTTTTTTGGAGATAAAAAAAATGTGATTGTGGTGGGGGGTTCGAAAACCCCCACCATCGCCATATATATGAGTGGGAATATGGGGAGGGGGTGGAGCCCCCACCCTCTCCACATCCCCACACCCCCACTTTCCCCACAGACCCTCGCGGTAAACACAAAACCGCCGTCGCCGTTAAAACCTCCCTCTGTCAGTCCTTTCCCCTCTTCCCTGAGGTCTCTGCCCCCGCTGTGGCTCCTCCTCCTCCACACCATAGTCCACAACACCTCCACCCTCCACCATATTCCACCGCCGCTGCCTCCAGCAGCACCACTCCCCATTGCCACAAAAATTTGGGGATTTAGCATTTAAACAAAAAAAAATATATATTTCTATTTATTGACTCTCAGCAATTTACTCATTAATATATATATATATATATATATATATATATATATATGCCATCATATGCATTTCATATATGGTTTCCATTAAACCTGCAACCAAAAACCAAAGACAAAATGAGAGAAGGAAAAAGAAAGAAGAAGAGAAAAATAAAGAGGAGAAAATAATATGAGAAATGAAAAGAAAATAGGGTTAGGGTTCTTTTTGCCTTAAGGAAATTATATTTTTTTGTTGGAGGATTTTAGGGCAAGGTGAGGTTAAAAAATTCATTTTAAAATTTAACTTCTCCTATTTTTATCATTTTGTTCATTTGTTTTAAGTTCTGGATTTATAAAGGGGATTTGAGACAAATAAAGAAATGGGTAATCCTAATTCCTTTTTGGGATGTTATTTTTATTTGTTAGTGGCATAATATTATATAGGTTAGTTTATGATTAGAGGAGTTTATATGTTCATTGACTTCTTTAATTTGGTTATTTCAAAAAGGAATTTTAATTGTTTTAAATTAACTTTTATAACTATATAATTATTGCGATATTAACCCTGGTCTTCAAACCTAACTTGACGAGGGCAACTTAAAATGCATCGTTAATATTTAATTTTTAATATTCCTTATAATCATTTTGTAGCAATTTATTTAATGAAATTAGAATCAGACATTTTTCTAATCTAATTTAGAAAACCTAGTAAGCTATTTAAACGAAGTTAGTAAAACATGTTTCTGAGATCTGATCTACCAAGAAATTAGGAATAATGTAAAGGATGCAGAGATAACTCTGATTGATAGAAAATGTGAAGAAGAACAAATTGATCGAGCTTTGTTGAAAAATATTTTTAAATTATAGAAAACGTGAAAGAGAACAAATTGATCGAGTTTTGTTGAAAAATGTACAAATAACTTATTCATTTGATCTACCAATTCAACTAGTGAGACGTAGGTAATTTAACACCAAACCAATAAACCTTTTGATCAAAATTAGTTTTAGTACAATAAACCCTACTCATGCCCATGAGGTGTTATGCTACCGAATTTTTCCAGAATTTAGGATTTAGCTAGGTTAGTAAACTTTAACCTTGTTTAGGATTAAATTCTTGTCTTTTTTGCCAAGTATCGACATTAGATTTTTGTATAAAATTATATTCTCTCATGCTCTTGATTTTGGCTATTGATTTTGACTACATCAAAATCCCTTCATTCACATAGATTAACTTAGGGATTTGATCATTGATCCTAACCCTACTGGTGACGTAACCGCGTCGCATTGACCCCTTAGTTGGCCTTCATTGTGATTGGTATGCGCAAGTGAATGCATTACCCAACATTCAACTGTCATGTTTACGCCTTAAGCATAATGCCACTGAGCACGCTTACGCGTGCGAGGGGGTTTCTAGGGAAGCATGGAATTTTTTTTGGTATTTCGTGTCATGACCACATGACAAATGTGGACATGACACATGTGATGCGTGTCGTGACTGCATTGGAAATGTGGGCATGACAATTTCATGGATTGGCTAGTTTCTACCAGAAGTTCATTAGAAATTTTAGTTTAGCTTGTAACCCTATGAAAGAGATAATGAGAGGAGATAGAAAAGATTTCAAGTGGACAAGAGCAGATAAAAGTTTTGAGTTGTTGAAACAGAAAGTGATAGAGCAACCTGTATTGGCATTTCCAAATTTTAATAAGGTATTTCAAGTAGATTGTGATGCAAGTGGGAATACAATTGGAGTAGTGTTAAGTCAAGAAGGTAGACCTGCAACATATTTCAGTGAGAAGTTGAATGATGCAAGGAAAAAATGTTTAGTTTATGATCAAGAGTTCTATGCCATAATTCAAGCCTTGAAGAAGTAGAGACATTACTTGTTGCCTAAGGAGTTTGTGTTGTATACAAATCATCAGGCTTTAAAAAATTTGAATAGTCAAGGAAAGTTGAATCAGAGACATATGAGATGGGTTGAGTTCATGTAGAATTACGCTTTTGTGTTGAAGCATAGGAGTGGAAAGTCAAACAAAGTTGTGGATGCATTGAGTAGGAGAAGGAACTTGTTGACAGAGAAAAGAGTTGAGTGTTGGGATTTGATGAATTGAAGAACATGTATGAGGAAGATCTTGATTTTGTAAAACCTTGGAAAGCATGTAAGGAACCTATTGTGATAGATAGGAGTAAATGGTTGGACTATTTCATTCAAGAAGGCATGTTGTTCAAAGGAAATCAGTTGTGCATACCTAGAAGTTCAATGAGAGTTAACCTGATCAAAGAGAACCACAATGGTGGATTGGTAGGACATTTTGGTATTGATAAAACAGTGGCTTTGGTGAGTGAAAATTACTTTTGGCCCCAGATGCATAAGGATGTTAGGAAGTTTGTGCAGAGTTGCAAAGTTTGTCAAGTTGCAAAAGGGAGTAGTCAGAACACTAGATTGTATAAACCTTTGACAATACTGGAAAGACCTTGGGAAGACATAAGTATGGATTTCGTATGGGATTGCCTAAGACACAGAGAGGACATGATTCAATATTTGTAGTGGTGGATAGATTTTCAAAAATGACACATTTCATACCTTGTAAGAAGACAATGGATGCAGTGCATGTAGCTGACCTATTTTTCAAGGAGAATGTGAGATTGCATGGATTATCGAAGAGCATAATTTTATATAGAGATACAAGATTTTTGGGAAATTTTTGGAAGACACTTTGGAAGAAGATGAAGATGGAATTACAATTTAGTTCATCATTTCATCCATAGACTGATGGATAGAAAGAGGTAGTGAATAGGAGTTTGGGAAACTTGTTGAAATGTTTGGTTGGAGAGAAGGCATGAAGTTGGGATTTGATTCTTTCACAAGATGAGTTTGCATACAATAATTCATTGAATAGGAGTATTAGAAGAACACCTTTTGAGATTGTTACCAGAGTGAATCCTAGAGGAGTTGCAGAGTTGAGAGATATCAGTATGGAGGAAAACAGAAGTGTAGAAGTAGAAGAATTTGCAAGACACATGGAGATAGTGCATAATCAGGTGAAGAGGCATTTGGAGGAGATGAACAACAAGTATAAGGAGAAGGCAGATGAGAAGAGAAGACACAAAGAATTTGAAGTTGGAGATGAAGTGATAGCATACTTGAGAAAAGAAAGATTTCCAATGGGAACATATAACAAGTTGAAGATGAAGAAGTATGGACCTTGTAGGATACTCAAAAAATTTGATTCAAGAAATGCATATGAAGTAAAGTTACTAAAGACATTGGGTATATCACCTATTTTTAACATTGTAGACCTATATCAGTACCATGAAGCAGAGTTCAGTGACAGCATTGAAGATGACTTGAAGAGGCAGTTACCACAACAAGCACCGGAGTAGATTGAAGAAATTTTGAATAGTAGAGTTGGATGCAACACTAGAGGAAGGCAATATAAAGAATACCTTGTGAAGTGGAAAGGCAGAACGGAAGAAGATTCATCATCAATTTCTCAAGTTGGGACAAACTGTCTTGGTTTCCCTCTAGCCCCAGAAAAGTGAGGGACTCACTTTTTCAATAACCCCAGATGTCTGATGCAGGAGCATCCCTAGTTTAAGGGAAATCTTGCATCAACCAAAAAAAATTGTATTTCAGTTTGTTTCTTTTCATTTTCTAGTTCAGTTCAGGCAGTTCAGTCAATAGTAGTTTCTGTAGTTTGGTCTACATTCTACTATAGTTGCATCTCAAACCTTTTGGAGATGGACTTAGCATTTACATTCACTCATGCACAACATATCTAAAAGTTAGAACATTTGGATCAAGTACCGGAAAGTTATCGCTATCAGAAGATTGACTATTTTCTTAGATTAGAGCATCCTAATAGTCTCAGACAATTAGCTAAAGGAGAAGGCTTGTGGAGCATTTTACGACCTTCAAATCTTAATGACACATCATTCAATGTTTTTTGGTTTGTGGCCAACCTTCCCCAAGATCCACACATTATTCCATTCATTTGCGGAGTTCTATTCATTTAGGGCCGACCTATCTGTGTACACAAGTTACAGCTCTTCATTGGAGTTTGTGATCTTCCTTAGCTGATGCAGAGGAATATTAGGTTCTAGATATGATATATAATAATGTAATAGATCCCTAGGAAAGAAGTGATTCACATAGTGATAGTTTGATAGTTTGAATTTGTGTGAAAGAGTTTCAAAGCTATATCTTGCACATATTCTGATATTCTATAATCAGGCCTGTGAACCCTAATTTGTAAGCCCACATATTGCTGACCAATCTGTATTTGAATTCTATGATATACTAAATGACTGAATCTACATTTGCTTCATATCTTTGAGTGGTTTCTATTGTGTTTACTCTAGTTACATGGTCTGGATAGTTCTCTTTGAGGACCCTCCTAACCATGACTGTGCCATTTAATATGATATTAAGTCAACTTATGTCAATACAAATCAAGATAGATGAAGAAGACAAGTGCAATGTATTACTTTGTTCTATATTAGATTCATGGGGAAACATGATAATGTCTATTAGTAGTAATGTTGTGTCACTAAGATTGGACAATGTTAGTGGTATTTTGAAAAGAGATAAAATTAGGGAAAAGTCCTTAGATGTTAACTCTTTTGATGCCCTAGTTGTTAGAGGCAGGTCTAAGGAGAAGGAAGGTAAGAAGAAGAGTGAAGATAAGGAGTCTAAGGGTAAAGACATGTCTAAATCTCTAAGTAAATCTAAAGTAAAATGCTAGAATCGTGGAAAAAAAGGTCACATAAAGAAGGATTACAAGTTTAAGAAGGATGATTCTTCTTATAGGTCCTTTGATAATGATCAATATAGTAGTGATGCATTTATTTCTACTAATGTAATTGGTGGAAATTCTTGGTTGATTGATTTAGGTGCTTCTTATCATATGACACCTCATAGAGAGTGGTACTTTGATTACACCAAGTGTAATGAAGGATATATTTTTATTGAAGATAACTCCTGGAATATAGTTGGTCAAGAAAAAGTAAAGGTTGACTTCATGGATGGTAGAGTAAGGACACCCTCAGATGTTTTGTATATTTAGGTTTGACTAGAAACATTATGTCTATGTCTAAAATGGCTAACAAAGGAATACATGTCAATTTGATGGTAAAGGTTGTAGGTTGGAAAGAGGTAATTTGGTATTTTCTAAGGGAGTGCAACATGGTACTCTATATAGGTTGAATATATATGTAGACACCTAAAAGTTATCTATTTACCATGCCTCCTAGTACCAAGTTTAGCACTGCTTTCTAACATCATTATATTACCATGTCAATATTCATCACTATACTAGTTATCCAAAATCAACACTTTCACCATATTAACAACTTCCTAACCACATTATCCCCTTTTCTAATAAATTAAATAAATTATATTTATTTAATTAAGTCGACACATTTACCATATTGTCATATCACTAGATAATTAAATAATTCTATTATTTAATTAATTAGTTCCTTATCCATCACATTATTAACTAATTAACTAATTTTATTATTTAATTACTCCATTTCCATCTCACATTGCTAACTAAATAGATAATTTTATTATTTAATTAGTCTAATTTCCATCTCACATTCCAACTAATTAAATAATTTTGATTATTTAATTAGTATAACTTCCCTCCACCATCCCAAAAATGAATACACAACTAAATGCATTTCCGTCTTATTTTTAAATAAATTCCACTTCATCTTATGGTTGTAACAAATTACTTATGACCATTTCTATTTTTAGTTAATGCAACCTCATCCATTCAATTTGAATAAACTAAATCATGATCATTCATCTTCTCCTAAATCTAAGGAAAATGTCCTCAACCAATCTCCACCATAGATCTGATCTTTAAATCCCAACCCTCCATCCTCCCAACCAAACAATTATAAATTAAATTCTATTTTCCATCAAAATAATTAATACATGTAAATATATAGGTACATACTCCTAGTATTTTGAAGTTCCAAGGAGCAACTACATACTATCATTTACAACTTTTCTTGAGCACATCCATAGCAAAAATGGATTTTTGCATTTACATTCATTGAATGTTTATTTTGGATTCCATTAACTTAATCTAAGGTTTGCATTAGTTTGGAATAGGATTCATTTTGTTTCATTTGTTTCCTTCTTTTCATATTCTAAATTTTGTGCTTACATTCTAGTGACCATGGTGAGAGTCAACCCACAATCTCCTACTCCAAAAAAAACATCAATGAGTTTAGAATAGTAATTAATATTTTGTTTCGATTTATTTCATTATCAAGTTGAGTGAAATGATCTTACTAGCTATGAGTTGAGCATGACAAAGTAGCCTCATTGTTTTAAAGCTTTATAAGGTGGGTATTTTAATCTTATGATTTGAGCATAACAAGTAGCAGTGTAGTCATTGAGTTTTGGTAGTCATTTAAGAGAAAGTGTTGTGCATATTCACTCTCTCATATAGTAGTTATTTCTTATTACAACTTTGGAGGAGAAGATTTTATTGGTTTGAAATTGATAATATCCATCAAACAATAGCCATCTCTTGTTACACGCTTAATCCTTCCATCACTTTTAGTTGCATGTTTTAGATCTAAAGCAAATCGATTCAATCAATCGTGCAAGTTTTTGGCATTAAATTTTGAGTAGCGACATGTCTTGAGCTCTTTCTATAAAGAGATTTTTAACCTACGTTAAGCATTACCTTACTGCACAAGCATAGAATAGGGCTATTGCAATTGCATAGTGGCAAGGCACTTTATAATAGAGGTCTTTCATTAGCTGCATTGTTATCATGCACAAGAAATATGAATGGATTTATTGTGTTATAGAGGTACCTAGATTGCTAATCTCCTTTTTCAAAATGCATTTTATTATAATAGGAAGTTCTTTTATGTGGTAGCATTGAACCCACACATTTGAGGCCAGCTTGTTAGCCTTCCTCAACACATTTCAGACATTTATAGATGTTTAAATATCCCTGTGGTAGTCTTCTTCAAATATATCTACAACAAAAAAATGTTGGATTTATTTAATCTGCAGTCAACATTTAATCCACCTACCCCTATGTCATAAATTATGGGGATTTCCCTCCTGACCCCATGTCCTTTTCTCCTTTATTACTATTATGTTTTGCAGTAGAAAATTAATTGTTGTTAGGAAATTTTTAGCACCAATTTTGGTAGAAGATAACAAAAGACAAAAGGAGGGAAAATATTATGATTGTTAGAAAATAATACAGTTAAGAAAAGAAGCACTCAACAACAGTAAGAGAACATAGGGAATGTTTTGAGTAGTACAACTGGGGAATGCAGGTTGCAATAGAAACACAATAAATAGTATAAAATAGTAGCTTCAAAGTTTGTAGGAAGAAATATCAACAATGCTGGACAACAAATAGTCCCAACAAAGAAAAAGGGAAAACCATTGTTGAATGAGTAGAACAGAGCACCAACTCTGGTTTTTCTTTTGAAATTTCTGGATGTAAATTTTGAAGTGAAAATATAAATATAAATTTTTGTTTTGAATCTATTTGATTTCTCTCCCTCTCTCTTTCTGTTTGTGTTTTTTTCTTCTCTTCATCACATTAGTGATTTTTAGTTATCCCCATGCCAACAAGTGGTATCAGAGCCCTATTTTTCTGGGAAGTTAGAAATAGAGGCATATTTTTGTGGGTATTGAGGAAAATCCCTATATTTTTTAGGAACTAATATTCTTCTCCAAGTTTAGTGGAATGGAAGGAGAGGATAGCAAGGGTTGCCAACAATCACCAAATTTTGATGGATATAATTATGACATTTGGCTAAAGAGAATGAAGATAATATTAGTGGCAAACAATTTATGGGCACTGGTTATCAATGGATTCATGGATGTTACAGACCAAAGTGCCTATACAACCCTATCAAATGCCCAAAAGAATCAGCTAAAAGAAACAAGAATGAAGGATGCAAAAGCCCTCAATCTAATTGAGGCAGCCTTGATAGAGGCTATTTTTCCCCAAATAGTAGAAACTAATTACACAAAGGAGGCATGTGAGATTCTTCAAAATAGTCACAAAGGAACTGAAAAAGTAAGGTTGGTTAAACTATAGCTACTCCAAAGAGATTTTGAGACCCTACAAATGAAGGACAGTGAGTCTATTTCAAACTTTCACACTAGGGTTTCTACCTTGATAAATTAACTAAGGATTAATGGAGAAACCATGGAAGACCAAAGGATTATTGAGAAGATCCTTAGGGGTTTTCCTTACAGATTTGATCCCATTGTCATTTCCATAAAAGAGGCCAAGGACCTATCCAAAATGATGGTTGATGAGTTGATGGGTTCACTACAAACCCATGAGCAGCAGTTGAACGGATCCAATCCTTCCCTAGAGCAAGGCTTGAAGGCTCAAACCAATGTAAGAGGTAGGGGAAGAGGAGGAAAAAATAGAGGTAGAGGTTAAAGAGGCAGAGGAAGAAGAAACTCTAGAAGAGGAGGCTCAAACAGCCAAGAGGATGCATGCACCTCACAACCATCCTTCCAAGACAATAAGAAGAACATCAGTTTGAATTAGAGGTATGATAAAAGCAATGTGCAATGTTACTACTGTCATAAGTTTTGTCACTATGCAAGTGAATGTAGGAAGAAACATCATGACCAAGGGATTCAAAATGCTAGTGTAGCAAATTATGAGAACAAGGATGATAATGAAAAATAGTCAAATGTATTTATTGTATGCAACATTGCTGAGTGGAGTAGTGATGAAGTATGGTATTTAGACAACACTTGCAGCAACCACATGAGCGGTAAAAAAATTATTTGCCACCATAGATAGTAGCATAAAGACTAAAATCAAGATGTGGAATAATGAAAAAGTTCACGTCATGGGAAGAGACACAGTCAACATCCAAACTAAGTATGGTGAGAGGAGGAAGATCCAGGATGTCTATTATGCCCCAAGCATAAAACATAACCTATTGAGTATTGGACAGATGGTCCAAAATGGTTATAGAATCCTAATGGAGAACATAGAGTACATGATCTTTGACAAAGGAGGTATCAAGAAAGTGATTGTAACAATGTAGATGGCAAGAAAGAAATATTTCCTCATAGAATGCATATTGAGTCTTCGATGCTATCTATGGTGCTAACTCTAGTGTAGTCTTCAATACAATCTTTAATGCTATCTCTAGAGTATTATTTAGTACTGTCTCTAGTGCTCACACTAGTGACACAACAATATGCCTTTAGGATATTCATAAAAGACCCATCCAAACTTTAGCATTTGAGGAATGGACACTTAAGTTTTTTTGGTTTGATTTTATTGTCCAAGAAAGGCATGGTTAGAGGGCTATCAACTATTGTAGAGCCCAATGGGAAATGTGAAGCCTGCATATTAGGAAATAAGGATAGGTAGCCCTTTCAATCAAGATATTCTAGGAGAGAAAAAGCACCAATGGAGTTGGTACACTCTAATTTCTGTGGGCTAATAAAAACCCACACCTTAGCTGGAAATACTTATTTCATGACATTCATAGATGATTACAACAAAAAAATTTGGGTTTATTTATTAAAAAATATATCAAAAGCCTTTGATAAATTTAAATAGTTTAAGGACTCAAATGAAAAGCAAAGCAACCAATACATCAAAGCCCTCAAAAATAACAAAGGGGGAGAGTACATGTCCAAGGAATTTTTGAATTTCTACAAGAATGAAGGCATAGAATATAGTTTACAATTAGGTATACTCCATAGAAAAATGGAGTGGCTGAAAGGAAAAATAGAATCATCCAAGAGATGGAAACAAGCATTTTGAAAGCAAAAGGACTGCCACATGATTATGGGGGTGAAGTTGTAGCAACAACAATTTACTATTGAATAGGAACCCCACAAAAGTTGTTTGTGACATGATTCTACAAGAAGCATGGACAAAAAACAAATGGAGTGCCGAACACCTAAGAGCCTTCAGGTGTGTGGCATATGCATTCGTGCCAAAGGAAAAGAGGCAAAAATTTGATGACAAAGGTGAAAAATGCATCTTCATAGGCTATAGTGAAGAGTCAAAAGTGTACAAATTGTATAATCCCATCACCAAGAAAGTTTTAATCAAAAGGGATGTAGAATTCATTAAGAATAAATCATGGGATGGTATGGTGGATAGCTCCATGGGTATTTTAGTCACAATACCCCTTGAAGATGAAGAAGCTCCAAAGTACAATAGTTCCGAAGGAGCTCTAGAGAGAAGTATCTTAGGAAGAAACTATCATAGAGCTTTGGAAAATAGCATCTCTAGAGGAGTTCTACAGAGTAGTAGCTTCGAAACCTTTCAGTAGAGTGAACACTTTGGTGCTCATTCTTCCTCATCAACCAAGTAGTCTAGCATCTCTAGAGGCAATTCAAATCCTACACTTGCCTCTTTGATGCCACAAAGGACAAGGAGTGTGGGGGAAATTTATGACAACACAAGGTATGTTGATTTTAATGAAAATCTAGATTTTACTTTGTTTTCTCATAGTGATCTAACACATTTTGAGGAAGTCATGAAAGAGGAGAAGTGGTGTAAAGCCATGGATGAAGAGTTGGATGCTATAGAGAGGAATGTGTTGCAAGTATGGGCCTAACTGGTGTTGTCATTGATGTCAACATACTCTGGTTACATTGATGATAAGGATTAGATGAGTTGTATGTTGATGATATTGAGAAAATTAGTCCTATCAGGAACAGAGAAGAACAGTGAAGATAGTGAGGTGAAGATCCCAGCTAAGATGAAGATCAGAGGCTGTGGATCAAAGGGTTTGTAGATATGTGTCTTAAGATGATCTAGTGAAGATTTGAGAGGTCTGCATGAAGATTTGAAGAAGTTATGGCCACTCAAGTAAAACTAGTTTTGGCAAATGTTTAGAGGTGACAGAGTGACACATATAGGTCCAGTGAGATCTAGAAATGCAATATCTTGTTCTACAGATTTTGTGGAGTGTTTAGGAAGTCAATGTGAATTGACAATTCAATTGGTTCATGGTCTAGAGGTCTGCAAGCCTCTATTCCAATATAATAGTGATGACAGCCTATGTTTTTAAGGTTTCAGATGAAGGAGAGGATGATTTCAGTAAGCAAAAGTAGTGTGGATGTTCTTGATGAATCAAGCAAGCTTGTGGAGGTCTTTGGATTGTGTCCAGTTCATGTTGGTGGTCCACATTGAAGATTGAGCTTGTAATTGAAGAATTACTTCCATATGATGATGTTCTTCCTAAGTATGGCCGACTAGATGAGTTACACATCTTGCAGATGATCTTGAAGATGTTTTGTGAAGCATGGCATGTTCCCATAAGAAGATTGAAGTCTCAGATTTGTGTAGCCGATAGTGTGTTGATCCATGTGAAGTCTTTTTGTAATTAGTCATGTTGTATTTATGTATTTGCTCTGTAATGTATGCCGACTTGGATGATTATCCCTAAGTCAAATGTCTTGTATAAATAAGAGGTTGTGAAGTCATTTCAAAGTCATCTTGGTGGAAATGAGAGTGTGGTAGAGAGCAGAAAAGCGAAAGGCAGAGCAGAAGTATTGGGCTTAAATGGAACTGACTCAAGCATGGTGAAGATGCTATTATTTAGTTCAAGTATGTAATATTTATCATTCTATAGACAGTGTGTCTTCTGTAGGCAGTGGGCCTCTTGTGAGCAGTGTGCTCGGGTAGTGAGCCCTAATTGGCATGTGCCATTTTGTTCTTCTTATTCTTTTAATAGAGAATACAATCTTGGGTTAGTCACCCCATGGTTTTTCCCTTAACTGGGTTTTCCATGTTAAAATCTTGGCGTCAAATGTGTTAATGTGTTTCTTCTCTTGAATTGTTGCATTATGTTTTCATGATTGATTTATTGTTATGCTACTGAATTACAAAAAGGATTTAAGTGATTAATTGTAAGAAAGTTTTGGACAATTGATTCACCTCCCCTCTCAGTTGTCAGTCCTATATCTAATAGAATGAAACATGGGAGCTAATGGATTTACCTAAGGGTAAACAAGTGTTGGAGTTAAGTGGGTCTATAAGACCAAAAGTACTGTTGAGGGTAAGATTGAAAGGAATAAAGCAAGGGTGGTTGTTAAGGGATATAAACAATAGCCTGGAAGATATTATGATGAGACATATGCACTAGTTACAAGGCTTGAAATAGTCGGGGTAGTCTTAGTGATAACAACCCAACACAAATGAAAGGTGTACAAATGGATGTGAATTCAACCTTCTTGAATGGAGTGTTGAAAGAAGAGATGTATTTGGAATAACCACCTAGCTATGAAGTCCTTGATGAGCCCCATAATTATCCTTTTTAATCTCTATTTTTCTTGTTTTTAAGTACCTTTCTGCAGACACTTTTATCCTTCTTGGACCAAGACTCTATATAATATTTGGATAAGCACTACGTTAATTATATGATGCTTTAATGAATGTTGCATGGTTAAAATAGTTAATTTCATAGGTAATGTGGTGTGAATAAGTGTGTTTACAATAATCTTTATGATTGGAGATCTCTAGGACTAACTCCTTCCTACAACAACTAGGATTTCTAACCTGCAGCCAAGCAGTAGGGTTTCTATAGCCAAGATGGGGGGATTCCTATAGAAAAAGTGAAAAGTTTCTATAGCTTATCCTACAAAAGTTCCTGCAGCAAAAGCGTGCAGTCACTGACAACTATCCAACGATGACCTTTTTGCTCTATTTAGACAAAGATAAGATGTAAGGGACATCAAGGAGCAATATGTAACAAATGGAAAAATTACGTATTCTCTAATTGAATATGTGTTGAGTTTGGTTGAGACCAGAATAACTACTCCCATGTTTCTTGGATGAAGTTTGTTCTATCCCAATGTCCTAATTAGAACTCTCTTCTCTAAATTATTTTAGCTTTTGTTTCCTAGTTTCATTATGACTCTTTAGGAATAAGGAATCCTTTCCTTGTATGAAGGGAAGTGGATTAGTCAATCATTATTTTTCATTAATGTAGCAATTGTGAGATGATGTATATATCTGTTTGCACCCAGATATCTAGTTAAGAAGATTTTCCAAGTGATTGCAATATGTTCTAATTTTAGTCGATAAAATAGAGCATCATTTCAGATTGTTTAATTTTTCTTGTTCTTAATCCATGGTGAAGAAACAAATGCATTGATTCAATAAATTAATCTAGTAGAAGGAAGGAAGTAGTCAACCCAAGTTAGGACCCACTTGCAATAGGATACCACCTATTTTTTTTAGTTTCATGTAATCAATTTTATATCTTGGAGCTAGATTCATTGATTCTGTTTCAGTTATTATTTTAATATAGTTAAGAATAGTTATATACTTATTTTATAAGTTATAAACTTGCATTCCTTTTCCAACATTTTAGTAATTTCCATTTCATATCTATACACAACTGAATATCAAAAATCCTCTAGCTATACACACAGTACAAACATCCTACCAAGTACTACATCCCTAGGTTGATAGATTAAATGTAGCTTGACTTTACTCACTGATATTCTTCATTTCAGATGGGTCCATCCATTGGGTTGCATGCATGCCTTAGATGGATTAGGTTTAGTGAACATTGATAGAGATCAACATTTTTGGCATTGTTGCCAGGGATGGTGGCAAAGTTGAAGAATCTTTTGGCTTTGAGTTAGTTTATTTCTTTCAACATTGTTTTTATACTACAAATCTACCATAGAAACAAATTTCAAACAAACAATATATCTTCACTAACATTGTACAGAAAGCAACCATAAAAAAGCTCTGAATATTGCATGCGATGGAGAAGAGATAACCTAAGGAGATTTCTTCCAAATGAAGAGAACAATTTAGAAATAAGTGACAAAGTTGAGACATTTGTCACAATTTGAGACATTGGAGACCTGGAGGAAATAACCACTTGGCTTCATGATACAATGGCCAATGAAGAAGTGGAGAACCTGTTGAACTAGTCAGCTTTGAATTTCCTATCACTAACCAAGAATAGGTAGTCACCATAAAGAATATCCCTCCTTTAGCCTTACCAAACTTTCATGGTTTGATTACGGAGGACCCAAACATGTTTTTGTTTGAGTTCGATGTCCTTTGTTAGAGATATGATTACACCATTGATGCACATAGATTAAAGCTCTTCCCAGCCACTCTTAAAGACATTGCTTTGATATGGTTCATGGAATTGGGTAGAGATGATGTGGTTGACTAGAGGACTACGAGGGAGAAGTTCCTACAAAAGTACCAAGATTACTGTAGGGGTAGAGTTATGCGAGGAGATGACATTTTTAGGATGTCAAAGAAGGAAGATGAGCACCTCAAAGATTATGTAGGATGATTCTTATTTTTCCTACAAAAGTCTCAGTAAAATAGGCTCTCACCAAAGTCACTCAAGTGGGTGTTTCTGGGAGGAGTTAACGAGCAATGAATGGATGCCCTAGACCTAATAGGGGAGGTGATGTCTCTCAAATATCATTTGAAGATGTTTGTAAAGTCTTTAGAAACTACTCAAGATCTACTATGAAGAAGACATGAGGCCTCAGAGCTCTATCAACCACAAAGATTGTTGCAGGCATCTCTCGTGTAGAACTCAATATCCTCTTGAAAGATATGAAGTAGGATATTATTAGTCACCTTGCAACTCAACTAGACAACTTACATATACAAAAGAAACAAGAAGATGCAGAAGCAACATTAGAAGAATATTGCCCTCATTGCAGGTAGAAGAAGGTTAATTGTAAATGAAAAAAGCTAGCCAACATTGTGGAAGAAAATAGGGAGAAGTCATAATTTCAAGCACTGGAGGATGAGGAAGGTCAATTTTTTTACTTGGCCCAATGTAAACCATAACAACAAAGACAAGGTATGCCTCAAGACCCTTTGTCTTATAATACATCATTTCCAGGTTCTTCCTCAAATTTTTCTAATTGGTATAATACACCTTGGAAAAACATGCCACCTCAACCTTGGTGACATATGCCCCCATCTAGCTAGACCTTGCAGTAGGGAATGTGGCCCTAATGGACATATCACCCTCAAACACATAACCAATAGTGGCAAACACCATAAAATCCATGGCCACAATGGCGAGGCAATCAACCTTGGCAAAACCCCAATACTAGTTACCTATAGCCACAACAGCCTTTGCCTTAACAACTAACCCTTATGCCAAACATTGTTGCATTTACCCCTACAATGCTGAGAGCAACATGAATGCCTACTCAACCTACACCCAATCCTAACAATAAGCCCGTTCAACAAGCTTATGCTAATGAAGCTATCTAATACTTGACCTATACGATCAAAGTTAGTGATGTCCAGTTACATTTAGGAAAAATGCTCTCTAGACCAACATCTTCAATCATCATGGAACTTCCCAAGGAGGAAAATTCCAGCAATGCTAATGTTAGAAATTAGGATCTTAGGATACTAATCATTATAAATAAAATATAAAATAAATATAATGAACATTGTACAAGCATAGATTTAACACAATACACAAGATATACATGGGGAAAACCCTTTATGGTAAAAAACCCCATAAGGCATCATTTTATTAAAACACTTACAAAATATGGTCTATTAAAGAATAGACTGAACCTAGAGATATACTCCTCTACATACTTCTACATGGCCAATGATACCTCATGTGCATAGTGATATAATTCACTATAAAACTCCAAATTCACACCCTCTCAAATGAGAGAGAACCTCCTTAAATAAAGGAGAAGGGGTGGCATAATACCTAAAGGGGTATTAGTCACACCCATTCAAATCAACCATTCGTAAATAATTAATAATCTAATAGTTATTAGACTACTAATTATTAAATGTCATATGCCTTATAAATAAGGTTTTATAACCTTATATTAGAACATTATATAAATGTTATAATGGTATGACCCCTAATAAAATTATGTTCTAACACTCCCCCATAATGTTAATAGGGGGCATCACATGTCAATTTCTATAAAAGAAAAAATAAAGCACTCCAGTAATGTAGGTCTTCTTTGATAGTGATAAATAGAGACACAAATATATGTCAAAATGAAGAGCATGTATTCCAAACTACATGAAACTCATCTTGTCACAATTTATAATCCCATGTTTAAAAAAATGATGTGAGGTCTTATAATGTTTGTGTTGGAGCCTGAAACTCCTCAAACCAGCTCCCTTCTAGGTTTATTACATATTTCCTATAGGTCTTACATAATACAATGCCCATAGGGCTTACATATAATGTAAGGAGTTAACCATATATAATGCCTAGAGGTCTTACTTATTGGTCTTACATAAAGCTACCATTGTTAGACATACTCTTTCCCCCTCAATGGAAACTCCTTCAATCTCAAGGTGTTAAAATGCCTGATGCAGGAGCATCTCAGGTGAATGAGAAATCTTGCATCGCCAAAAACATTTTCTGCCTTGTTTGGTTTTCATTGATTCAATTTTGGTTGATGATCTCTGCAAGTTTTTAGTCTCTTCAATTGTACAATTACTTTTTATCATATCCAGATTCCACAGTCAGTATGAAATATGATGCTGAATATTTTCATAAACTAGATAATGGGCATTACAGTAGTAACTACATTCAATGTGGTAGCATAGTACTGGGAATTTGTATGAACCATGCATTATTTGATAGGTTTGGCGCTAAGGTATTCATGATGAACTTCTCTTCTATAGAATGGGGTTAGGGATTGATCACTTACCTAGTTTCTGATAAGATATGTAATTAAGTGACATCCCAAGAGAGATGAGAAATTCCTTCGCAACTGCAGATGTAGCAAACTCAGATGAGGTTACATCTATAAAATGTTCCATTCACCATAGATATGATCAAGAGACTAAAGACTAAGGTCATGGATGATAGAAGTGCTCTTCATTTGATACCATTATAGCTCTAGTATGGCAAGCTTGAACCACTGGTTGAGACATGGGAATCCCACGGATGTTTTCAAACAAACATTTTTGTAAAAGTATGAAGGTGGTACAAAAGTTGTTTTGTTAAAGACATACTTTGTGAGGATTGATTAATACCCATGGGCCAATAGAAACATCTGTATTTGCATGCAGATCCAATGATTTCCTTCTAAATTAGTAATGCCAAAGATGATCAAATTGTGTAGAAGATGGAGAGGCAAGTATCAAATAGCTCGCATCATGATAGAGAACGTAGTTTCAAAAGGAAGAAAGTGCCAATGATGATCACTAAAATCCAAGAGTCTTTTGGCATTCCTATTCTAGGTGTTTCTCATGCTTCTTGATAGCTATATGGTAACCTTATGTCGCTGCTAAAAGATAAGGAGACAACAATATCTCCAACAATGAGAATTCTAATGCTTTTGAAAGAATCAAAATGTTAACTGATGAATGCCACTGTATTGAGATTTGAAATTTCTTTTCATTCATTAGAGTGAGGCCGTAGACCTAAGAGGAGTGTGAGTCTTTAAACCAATTTAATTTTCATTGTGATATGTTTACCTTTTAGTTTCTTGGGGTGATGCTTCAGTTGCTTAAGGCTGATCCAGATTTGGTATTTCATTTCTCATGCTATGCACTATAAAACCTAACCTCTAGCTCTGAAGGAAGTGTGGTTTAAGAATTGAGGATGGGATCAACCAAGTGAAAGGAGTAAGGAGATAGATTGTAGAGAGAACAAGTTGAGGTGTCTGAGAGTGCGTATACATGAGCATGCACAATAGCAGATGCTATCTAAAGCCTTGAATGTAAATAACTTTGTTGTAGAATTTTTTATTATTTGAATTGAATAAGATTGAAAAGAATTTGTTGTTTCAATATTTATGTGAATTAGTTTGTTTTGAGATTGAGTTGTGATTGAATAAATATTGTGAGTAGTTAAGTGGGTAGAAAGAGTTTTGTTCTTGCACCAGTGCCTAAGGTCTTATTTTATGCCTTAGGTCTTACATCTAGAGGTGCTATTGAAATGCACACTCCCCCTTGATGGCCAAGCATTGATTTGAATTAGGAGATTTTGGTACTACACAGAGGTTTGATGTTATATTGCATATATAATTTTATGATTACTTGGAGCCCAACCCAAATCTTCTTGACATAGTATATCTACCATCTGATAATCCGTCTTGCAGAACTGAAGAATAATATTAGGATGGAAGAACTTTCCTTTGAAAGTAGGGCCCATGAACTTCAAATGTGCTTTTTTTTCTAGAAATAGGAGTCTTGAGTAAGAGTAAACAACATTATCATATAATAAGGTGGGACCTGTAACAGCACCCAGATGGAAATCATTTCCAATAATCTCCTAAGTACATTGATTCTTTTATAGTGACTTTGTAGTCACCTTTTTATTAAAAAGCTATAGAAGATAGCTATTTAAATATTACTCCATCCATGTGATAGCAGCTACACCATATTTTGAAGACATAGATTGAGGTATATGTCCTATCAATTATGTTACCAACATAGTTAGTAATATAATAATCAATAAAATTTATTTTTGGTGCAAAAATAATAAAAGCCCATAATTAAATAAGTCAACATATAATATGCTATGAAAATACTTTAAAATGATCAAACAAACTTTTTAAGATCATATGGGATTTTTATAAGTATATATAAATTGTCATGTTTCTATTAGGAAAATAAATATTAATTAAATATATAGTAATGATCCATTAAAAATTGAAGCCACAGGTGAGCCATCCTTTCTAGGCTTGCTCTTGGATAGTGTATAAGGGAGACAACCACTCATTACAAGTAGGTGCTTTTATACCCAATAAATTTATAGTTTATAGAGAAAACACTAACCTCTTTATATAGTTATGAAAAATGCATATATATTGTATCAAATTGTCTTCTGGATGTCTTTATCCATTTGGACATACATTTTTAGCTTGTAGTATTTCCCATTATGAATCTCTCTTCTTGATGACATATAGGGTAAAATTGCTTCTTGATTATAATAATATTTAATTAAGTAATTATATCAAGTTTTATCAATCCCCTAGCCATGCAAACTCATCCAAGGTTTTTATCAAATTATTTCATATAAAAGATAATTATCTAAAATTGAAGCCTTTACATATGACAATATATTTTATATGCATGAAAAAGAAAATTATATGACATCTCTTAATTTTAGAGGTGATGATTCACTTTAACATCAAAAACATCCTCTATGGTTATAAAATAAATAATATGGTTATGTATTTAGGAGGGGATCTCTAATTTCTTGGCCTTGGAGAATGTGAGGTTTAATGTCACCTTCTAGGAAGTTAGCCAATAAGTTTTACCTTCAATGGACTAGGAGATCCCATGAATTTAGAACTCCAATCATCAAGTTGCCTCTAAATATCATATTGTCCATAGATATAGAAAGAATTGTAATGTACATATTAAGGACAAATATAAAAACTTGTTTTAGGTTTATTACCTTGAGTGAAGAGAGTACAACATTAAAAATTTTGTATAATATGGTAGACATATACATGATTTTGATATATAAAAAAAAATCTTGAAAAGTGAGCCAGTTAGAGATGAAAAAAAATATTTGATTTCAACTTTGAGCTATATAAGCATGTGAAATGATTTTGTGACATAATGAAAATCACTCATAAGATTGTTTTCTGGGTTTAAATCTCCCTTATTGCCATAGGCATGAATATGAAGAAAGAGTGATTAAAGGATATGTTGAAAGGTAACCTTAGGAATTTGAGATCATCTACAAGCTTCTAAGTATCGACATTCAGCTTGATAGTGTTTCACAAAGATAGAGTCATAAGTTCAGAGATCTGAATCTCTCCATATAAGAATATTATGATCTACAGTTATGAAGGTATGATTGGTGATGCCTAATGAATGTTTCATATGAATTTTGGAGTCCCATGTGATCTACATTAGAAGTTGTGATATGATAGATAACATGATTAAGTGCATACTTAAGAATGAATATGACACTCATGTTGGATCATTGTGTGGTAAAATATTGTTTAGATCATCATCCTAAGTGGTTCTATAATAGGTCCAAACCTATGTGAAGGTTCTTGAATTATTGTATGGGTTTACATTGTTGATTGTGCAAAGGATCAAGCTGGCAAGGTATAATATTTGTGTACACATTTCATATTTGGCATGCTGACCTAGTTTTGAGTTAAATCTTGTTGTGGATATATATGCTTGATAAATTTCAATGTCGGAGTGAGATTTGGATGTTAATGTGTTACGAAGTAGTTGTGTATGTGATTCTTCTAATCCAAAAAATGTAGTAAGGGTTCAGAAGTCTAAAGAACAGAGCATATGTGAGTAGGGCAGAGAAATAGGGTAGACATGATGAAGACCTTTGAATCTATATATTGATCTATCAATCAAATAGTATTCCAACATACTGTAGATGCATTTGTAACCATTCTTTCTTGGCAGTGAGCCACCCTTTCTCTGTCTTCTTTTCTTTATGGCAGTGAGCCTATTACAGTGAGCACTTCTGTGGATAGTGAGTCCTTGGGAAATGAGCCCTAAGGCAGTGAGCCTTTTTGTAATCTAGTTTTGATATTATAAAAAATTGTGAGCTAACACTCACCATGGTTTTTCTCTTTTTGGGTTTTCCACGTAAAAATCTTGGTGTCTATGTGCTATGATTTTGTGGTTTCTCTTCCTATGTTTATTTTGCTTTCATGTAATTGAATTTGGTAAATGGATTAAAGAATATGTGAAAGAATGGTTTTATAGAATACTGATTCACCCCCCCTCAGTATTCCTTATGTTCAACAATTGGTATCAAAGCAGGGTTACTTGGAAGAAGCCTAGCTTAAGGAAGATCTGGGAAAGTGAACACATGGCAGTTAGAAGATATCCTACTCTAGGTTGTGTCACAATTGATGATTGCATATATGTCAATAATGAAGAACTAAAAACTACTCTTGAAGATCTTGATAAGTATGAAGAAGATATTTAGGATTTGAAGGAGAATGCCAAGGAAGCTAATGAATGCATCCTGAAGCTAAGGGAGCAAGTCAAGAAATCCAAGGTTAGGAGCAGAGAGTTAAGGGGACAGTTGAAAGCAGCAAATAAAACTCTAAATAGTTTATCAATGCTAATTGAAGAAAAAGAAAAGGTTGAGAAGCATTTAAATCAAGTTGTGAAAGGCAAGTCTGAGGAATTTGAAAAGTTGGCAAAAGATGTTGTGCTTCTAAAGTATGATCTGGAAGTACCTAATAGCTATAAAGAAAAGTTCAAACTAAGTTCTGTAAAGCTTGATGAGTTGATTAACAACCAAAAAAGTCTAGATGACAAGGAAGGTTTGGGTTTTGAAAGAAGAGAGAGTTCTAAATTAGGACAAGATAACACTGAGATGAAGAGAGTCAAAGGCAACCAGGTCTAGAATAAGAGAAACAGACCTAGAAGACCTCCAGTCAGGCAACCAAATGCTCAAAGGTACCCATCTTTCAATGGATATTGTTTTAATTGCAATAAGTTTGGCCATAAGGCTACTCAGTGTAGGAGCAGAATGAATCAAAATTTTCCATCATTCTTCGGTTAATGTTTTAAGAATGTAGGAGTCTGATTAGGAAAGGTTTCAACAATGGAAGGAGTACTTAGTTTTTCAATAGAAAATGCTTTACATGCAATAGATTTGGGCATATGGCTAACCAATGCAGATCAAGAATTAATCCAATCAATGGAAGGAACCAAGGACATAGGAATGTTGTTTGCTACAATTGCAATAAGCGTGGGCACTTTGCAAAATTCTATAGAAGCAAGAATATAAAAAGAAATAATCCTCCAGAAAAGAGGAATACAAAGTAGAGGGAAGTCAGAGGAAAGAACAAGGTTGATCTAGCAGAAACCAAGAAGGAGATGAGAAAAATCTGGATTAAAAAGGATGTAAATGAGGTCAAGGATGGATTTTCACCAACCTTTGGTGTAGATACTTCCTCTGGGAAGTTAATTGGGAGCTCTGGGTCATGGGGAGCTTTTATTGAATATTGTGATCCCCTAGCTAGATAGTGGGTGCTGAGATCCAGCACTAAGGTATAAGTTAAAGAAGTATTGGATGAATCATTTGAAGAAGAAACTGATAGAAAAAGATCTAATGTGGCACATTGCGGAGCAATCTTGGTCGACTGTGCTTAACAGTGAAGTGTTTGACAACTTTTTGAAAAATAACATTTATGGTGATTAGGTTTTGGTAAACAAAGGTTAAAAGGGTCACATTCGAAAGATTAATCACTTTGCATTCAAGTTTTCAAGCATCCAAGGAGATCAAAAGCAGAACCTTAAGTGACTTCAGTGATTTCTAGTGATTCAAAGTAGAAAAATCCTAATTCTGGCAAAAAGAGGTATTTACAGTTAAAACCCTAATGTGAAATTGTTTGAATCATTACGGAAATGGCAACACCATAAGTAATCGATATCACTGAGAAACCTTGACCAAAATTCAAGAAACACCCATTCAAATCAATGGAAGTTGACCCTAATGGTGCATTTTTGGGAGTACTGTATGGTGTAATGCACGAGGAAGACATTAGGGCATACATCCATGTTGCCCTAGAAGAACATGGAGGTAGCCAACATATAGATTTGCACCTAAAACATCTAACTTGTGATGATTTCAATTTGAAGGAAGAATATAAAGCATTGGAGAAAAATAAATTCATACAATATATAGAGTTTCCAACTTTTGCAGAGAACGAATGGGTTCAGTATGTGCTCAGCAGAATTCATGATGAATTTATGTGGCTTGAAGAACCCTTCATGATTACAAAGGAGGCTATAAGGGTTGTAACAGGATTGAACTCTACCAAAACTATGCTTGTACTAAAGGCTATAAAGAATAGCACTGTGATTGAGCCCACTAGAGCTCAATTCGATAAAAGGGCATTGATAGTTAACACAATCACAGACCATGTAGGAAGTTTCAGATTGATGGTAATTGGATACAAGATATACTTCACAAACTGGGAGAACTCTATCTCAAGTACATCCATTTACATTGCCTATGAGATGGTTAAGATGAGTGTTGATTATGACATTTGTGAGTTACTCTGACAACAATTGATGGAAAATCTAAAGAAGACCAAAGAGTCTAAATATCCCTTCAAATATGGTACATTAATTCTCTGCCTATTCTTCTATTTTATGAAAGAGTTGCCTAGAATGAGAAATTTGATATGGTTTGGTAATGAACCTGTTGCCACACAAATTACAAATCATTTGAATAGCCTAGGCAGTCGTGATGCACAGAATGAAGCCCTATGGGGCTATTTCAAAAAATTTCAAAAGGCCATGCAATCAAGGGAAAGAATACCTAAGACAATTGTGGAAAAGTACAAAAATGACATGCTTTATTGCAAATAAGGATCAATGCATGATGATGGTTGTGGAGCCAAGGACATTTTGGGTCCTTCCAATGGGTTATGAAGTAGCTGAAAATGTGTTGAATGGTTATGTTGATCTCATGTTGTACAAACCCAGGGACACCAAAGAAGAAAGATTTGGCACCTATGAAGAAATCTTTGTCAAAGTTCATGTTGAATTGAGAAAGCCTGAAAGTGTAAAGAAGGCTATAAAAATGGTAGAAGAATATGCCCAGAGCAAGGGCTTTACCAAAGAATAGATTGTTGAAATAAGAGCAAAGGCAAAAGCAATAAGGGTAGATGAAGAGAAGAAGCAAGGTTAACCTGAAAAGGCTCCAGAAGAGCTTGAGAAGAAAGTGAAGGAGCTTGTAGTAACAAGGAAAATAACAAGAGGTTCAACCTCACCTCAAACTATAACTGCATCCTTTGGTCCTAGACCTTCTATGAGTGTGGAAGCACCTGCAAAGGAAACCACTACAAAAGAGCACAAGAGAATGAAAACAAAAGGTAAAAGGATGTATGTTAGTATAGGAGTTGATGATGAGGAGACTGAGACAAATGAAGAGGTAGAGAAAATGAAGACCAAGGTCAGTGAAGTCTCAAAGTGCAAATAGGACAAGCCCTTCGGTAAGGGTAGAAGCAAGAAAAAGCCAAGGAAAATAGAGCCTAAGAAAACATAGGCTACAATAAATTTGAAAGATGTCCTTAATTCTATGGCAACACATGGTAATCTAAAGCCAATAGTAGACCTGTATGATGAATATAACGATGTAGATAAAAACATCATTGAAACTGTAGTGATCAAATTTTTGGAAATGTTTAATAAAGCCCTCCTTGAGGTAATTACAGATCTACCTAATAGCTTGGGTAGTATCATGTCTGCTAGAAAAGAAGCAACAATGGCTAAAGACTTGGAATTAAGAGAACATGCATTGATACAATTGTGTCCAGATATAACAGATGGAGAGAAAACAAGAGTCAGCAAGATATTTGGGAGAAAGCTTGACATAAAAACAAGGACCAACATTTTGATGTTTGGAGACATAGAGAAGTTGGTAAAGGACACAAACAAATAACTCTTGATGTCCTAAAATAAATAAACATCCCAACTATTCATGACAAGGAAGAACAAAATGGTAGTTATGAAAGTTCCCTTTCGGAAGTCAACTCTAAACAAGATTTGAATCAAACGAAGACTCCTCCGATAAGCCCAAGGAAGGATGAAGAGATGAAGGAGCAAGAAGAGGATAAAACTCCTAAGAATGTTGAAATTCCTCCAGAGAAAAATGTAACTAGTGATTAGGAAGAGCAAGATGATGAACAAGCCAAGGTAAGTCCTTCTTTGGAACATAAAATTGATGAGCAAGAAGCTATGGACCAAAATCCTCTAGAGCAGAACAAAGAAGAAGAATTGTCTCATGATATGACAAGAGACACTGCTGCAGTTACACAAGACCCTATTGATTCAGTCAGAGAGTTATTGGAGAAGCAGCAAGAAGCTCAGTTCTTTGATTCACCTAAGTTTCTGCAAGGACCAATAAAACTAGCCTCAATGTCACCTCTGCAAAAATTCAAATTAGTGTCAATTGTTCAAGACAAAACCTAGGAAGAAAACTTGAGGTCTCATATTTAGGACAGTGAGCTCATTGATAAGGCATTTGATGTTTTGGAGAAATTGATGCATGGACTATAGAAAGATACATCTCTAGCACCATCTGAGAAATTCAAAAGGCTCATAAATTCTATAAGTTCACATTTTGAATCTTTTGAAATAACTGTTGATAATAAGGTCAGAGCAAAAATTCATGATAAAAGGTTAGTTGAGTTGAAGGATAAGCTAGCTAAAGATGCAATTTTGTTAGACAATAGCATCAAGAACATAGATACTACTATTAAGGATGCTAGTGATATATACAAATTTTGTCTAAAATGGCCTAAGACAACAAAGAAAATGAAGAAGAAAATAGATGACTTGGAACTTCAATTGATAAAAATCTCAGAAACATTTGATCCTGCATCTGACTCCATTAGCAACAAAAAGATAGAAATTGAAGGCATTCATGTAAAGATAAGTAGTCCATAGAATAAGAAAGAGGTCACTAAGAGCAGAATGTGTCAAGTTAGAGAAATAATAGAATCCAAGATTGATTCTATGACTGGTCTTCTAGCAGAGGCAACAAAGGTAAAGACAATAACTAATGTGCCTACCACAGTAGACAAAGTAGAGGAATTAGTGTTTCAAGTGAATGGAAACATTAAAATTTTGAGCAGTGCCAAGGCCAAATGGGATGGAGAGATAGCTCAATTTAAAGTCATATAATCAGACATCCTCTCCACCTTTTAGTAGGTAAGCTTTATTACTACACTTGTACATATGCGGCAAATTATAACAGTTTTGAAAATTTGATACAATTTTGTCACTTGTACATACACCTTTTCCATTAATGTCAAAGGGGGAGAAGAAAAACTAGTGAAAAATAGCCAAACATCTTAAGGGAAAAAGTAAAATAGAGTGTACATAGTAAGGGGAGCAGTATAAACATTTTTCACTAAGTGTTGTCATTAATGCCAAAGGGGGAGATTGTTGGCAAAATGGTCAAGAGACACTACTGATATGTTGGAGATTTGATGTTGTCATTGATGGCAACAACTAGATATGATTGGAGATAATTCTGGAGATGGGTTATGCATAGTATTTTTGGTCCAGAAAGAATGACTTAGTCAAATTGACTAAGTGTTGGTAGTTTACTAAGGTAGTGACAGTGAGTCAGCTAGTACTCCTCCGCAGATGAAGATTTTGGTGTACAGTTCTGGTATGCTACACATAGTTATTAGACAATGCTATATTCCATGTTTCATGTCTTTAAAATCTCTGGAAGCCATATTGTGAATTGCCTAAGTTTAGGTAAACAAACTGCAGTTAGAAACATTACAGAACACTTGAGTATTTTGGTCCGCATTCCTTTGATATTGATTGTTTTGATGTGTGGTTTGGAGGTGTTGTAAACACATATAAGAAGTATCTAATTCTAGATTTGTAGATTTTGAAGTTCACCAAAAGATCATCTACAATCTTCTAAGTATCGACATTCAGCTTGACAGTGTTTCACAAAGATAGTCATAAGTTCATAGATCCACATCTCGCCATATAAGAATATTATGATTTGTAGTTATGAAGGTATGATTGGTGATGCCTAATGAATGTTTGAGATGAATTTTGGAGTCCCATGTGATCCACATTAGAAGTTGTGATATGACAAATAACATGATTAAGTGCATACTTAAGAATGAAGCTGACACTCATGTTGGATCACTGTGCGGTAAAGATATATTATTTAGATCATCATCCTAAGTGCTTCTATAATAGGTCCAGACCTATGTGAAGGTTCTTGAATGATTGTATGGGTTTGCATTGCTGATTATGCAAAGGATCAAGCCGACAAGGTATAATCTTTGTGTACACATTTCATATCTAGCATGCTGACCTAGTTTTGAGTTAAATCTTGTTGCAGATATATATAATTGATAAATTTTGATGTTTGAGTGAGATGTGGATGCAAATGTGTTGTGAAGTAGTTTTGTATGCAATTCTTGTGATCTAAAAAATGTAGTAAGGGTTCAGAAATCTAAAGAATAGAGCATATGTGAGCAGTGCAGAGAAATAGGGCAGACATGATGAAGACCTTTTGATCTTATATTAAGCTATCCATCGAACTATATTCCAACATACTATAGATGCATTTGTAATAGTTCTTTCTTGGCAGTGAGCCACCTTTTCTCTATTGTCTTTGCTTTATGGCAGTGAGCCTATTGCAGTGAGCACTTCTTTGGATAGTGAGTCCTTGGACAGTGAGCCCTAAGGTAATGAGCCTTTTTGTAATCTGATTTTGATATTATAATATATTTTGAGCTAACACTCACCGTGGTTTTTCACTTTTTGGGTTTTCCATATAAAAAGCCTGGTGGACCTATGAGTTATGACTTTGTGGCTGCTCTTCCTATGTTTATTTTTCTTTCATGTTATTGAATTTGGCAAATGGATTAAAGAATATTATTAAAATGGTGGCTCTTATGTATAGTCATTAAATTAAAGCATTGTGGTAAACTGTTGTACAAGTACACTACCAACACTGAAAAAATATTTTGTCAAGAAGGATTTAAATAAGAGGAAGAATAATGGGCAGGCAAGTTACAATAACAATTTTGAAACTAAGTTAAAATAATACTCTTCATTTTTTGAGCAAAATGGAGCAATTTTAAAAATTATAACATTTTTTTATAAAATTACTCACCAAATATATTGCACTCCCATAACAACATCCTCCCATGATTATTTGCTAATGGTCCATAAAAACATCAATAAACATTATGATAGAGAAAAATTAACTCTTAAAAACAAACAATAAAAATAAAAACTTTTACCTTTTTATTAATTTTTAATAAAAAATGGTCATTATTTGTTCTAATAAGTGATATACCTCTCATTTATGAAAATAGGCTTACTTTTATAAATATGATACGATTCTCTTAACAAAAATATGACTCTCTTTAAAAAAAAGATATGAGTGACTTTGTTTTTATTAATTACTCTTTTTTAAAAAAAGTGATACAAATCTCAATAAGTGATATGGATTTCCTTTTCTATGTATACTTTTAGTAAAGGATGTGACTTTTCACGAGTATCCCTAAAGAAATGATGACTCTCTTTAAAAACACTACCACTTTCTTATATGATATGGTTTGATTTTAATAGTTAATAATTAAGAGTTTCAAAGAGTCTAAAAATTGACCCTATTTTAAAAATTAGAATTGACCTTTAAAGGATACAAATAATTAGAAGCAAATTTATTATTAGAATCAACTTTTGAAAAGGATATGTTCTTTACTTATCATGATGGTTCTAAGTCAATTGCAATTTAAGGAGACAACTTTTCTATGCGAAGGATACAACTTTCATTAAGTTCTAACTTATTTGTAAGATAAAGGATGTCATTCTTTATATAATGAATATATTTTTATTAGAAAGGAAGAGACTTTTATTTATAAAGGAAGCAATTTTCCTTAACATGTTAGTAGTTTTTAATTCATTTGCAATTTAAAGGAAAATGGATATAAGGATGTGAATGGCTTTTAAGAAGGATGCGACTTATATGAAGTATTAGAAATTAGAATCGACCTTCCTTAAGAATGCATCTTTAATTACTATGTTGATGCTTCTAATTTGTATATATTAGGCTTCAAGACATTTGAAAAGGTATCACCAAAAGTTTTACCTTTTGGAAATAATCTTAGAATTGTATAACTATGGCCACTTTTGGTGATGGAAATACCAAATAAAGATGGATGTATAATATCCACCATAATTATATTATTTGTATAGTAAAAATAATAATAAATATAAACTATAAAAATTGAATATGGTTTTGTTATTTAATATAGTCAAAACTAAATACATATGTATTGATGATCGTTTGAAATTATGTGGCAACACACTCAATCCATGTGGGAGAAGGGTGATAAAGGTCATGAATTATGACTGTTACCCGCATGTTAAAAGACATCCTTTGATTTTTATAAAGGACAATGATCTATTAAAAGAAGCATAACTTGCTATAAAATAGGGACTAAAAAGGTTTTGTGATAATGTAATCATGTTATAATGGAATAATTTTGAATTAATTAGTTATGAAATATAAAATATAAAAAAAATCATACATTTCTTAACAATCAATTAGATGACAATCTTTGCCGATAAGGGCATGGTTCAATGGTTAAGTCACTCGGTTGTAGTGGCGGCCACCAGAGTTCAAACCCCCGTTGGGCCAACGAGCTCATAGGCATTATGCCTTTGTTGGGCCAACAAGCTCATAGGCATTATGCCTTTGCTAGGCCAACGAGCTCGCGGGTTTGAAGTGTTCTTGCTAGGGGATGAGGTCCCCCGTGTTGTGGCCTCACCAGTTCATTGCTCCAGTCAAAAGCATTCACATGGAGCCGAAGGGTGTGTCGCACCAGCATTGCCGGTCATGTTAAAAAGTTTACCAGGCACAATTAAAAAAAATAAAAATTAGATGACAATCAAAATCCTATACTATATGAATATGTTAGAAACAAAAAGATTAGTATGAGAATTCTCTTTGATATAACTTATTAAAATGATTAGCATTTCCTAACCTACTTTTAATGAATTTATTTTAAAACAATAGAAAAGGAAAACCAAGTGTCTTTAACAAATGGTCTTGTATAGGTGTTGATTAAACATAAAGAGGTTTCCAATCAAGTTCTACATGTATTCTAGTATAACCTATAAAAATTATTAGTATAGTCTAACCAGCTCTGATTCGATGTTAGAAATTAGGATCTTGGGATACTAATCATTATAAAAAAAATGTAAAATGAATATAATAAACATTATACTAGCATAGATTTAACACAATACATAAGATATACATGGGGAAACTCTTTCAAGTAAAAAACCCCATAAAGCATCATTTTATTAAAACACTTACAAAATATAGTCTATTAAATAATAGACTGAGCTTGGAAATATACTCCTCTACATACATCCACATTGCTAATAATACCTCATGCGCATAGTGATAAAATTCACTATAAAACTCCAAATTCAAACCCTCTCAAATGAGAGAGAACCTCATTAAATAAAGAAGAAGGGATGGCATAATACCTAAAAGGGTATCTAAAAGGGTATCTAAAAGGGTATTAGACACACCCATTCAAAGCAACCATTTGTAAATAATTAATAATCTAATAGTTATTAGATTATTAATTATTAAATGCTATATGCTTTATAACATAAGGTTTTATAACCTTATATTAGAACATTATATAAATGTTATAAGGGTATGACTCCTAATAACATTATGTTCTAACAACTAACACCATTTTAATACTCAGTATCAGCACCCTAAGCAACTTGCATCACAAGTAGAGATTGAGACCACACAACCTCCATTTCCTAAATGATTGAGTATGCAAAAGAAAGAACTTGAACTTGAATTTGATTTCTTTGGCCAATTAAAGAATGTCTGCATCAAGATTCTATTATTCCAAGATATCAAAGATGTGCCTGTCTATACTAAAACTGTAAGAGAACCGTGTTTGAAAAAATTAGGTAGAAAACGGGAGGACCCACAAACTATTCATGTAATTGGATAGCTTGCTAACATCATGTCACGCTATATTGTTGTTCCAAGATATGCAGACCCTGGAAACCCAGTTGTAGAAGTGAATATCAATCCAACCCTTATAAAGAATACTCTGATTGACCAAGATGTTGCCATTAATGTTATAACCAAGGAGACCTTGACAAATTTGTAGTTGTTGAACTTACAAACAACACCTACAATGCTACAATTAGCAGATAGATCAATAGTTAAACTTGAGGGGGTCATTGAGGTCTTGGTCATCACACTTGATTCCTGGGAATACCTACCAATTTTATGGTCATGTAGCCAAAGGCTAACTTGGGAGGATACTCGCTTGTCTTAAGACACCCGTGGTTAGCCACAATTGATGCTTTCATTGGCTGCAAGTCAGGTAACATGATTATTTCTAACAAAAATGTCACAAAATGTTGGTCTTGTATTCTCCAGCCCAAACATTTTCTATCTTTGAACAAGTAGTGTGGCCAAACCCTAAAGACACTGATCAATACTCCATCCAAACACTTTTGACCATAGAGAGAAGCCCTCTGATCACTATTGAGGATGAGAATATTGTAATTACAAACATAATACAAAATAATTATGGAGTAGATCCTCTGGTAGATAATTAGTTGACCTATGTATCTTACCGATTACATAACATTTTTCCTATAGAACATTCGTCCAAGTATGACTAATATTAGCACATTCCACCATTTATTACCACATAATTGCTACATCAACACTTTATATCCCAATATATCCTCCATGTAATCTTTAACAAAACAAGTCAACAATTTTCTAGATAGAATGCTGAAAATTAACAACTAATTGACCCTAAAACAACAAAATGAGTTGACTTCCATGTTGAAGGCTCACAAGACAACTTTTGCATGGGATTAACATGACATGAAAGGGTTATATCCAAACCTTTGTACGCACCATATTTACATCAAGGATGATTGTAAGACTATTAGATGGCTAGAAAGGAGGATGAACCCTGTAGTCCAAAATACTGTAAAAGAACTCAAAAAATTATTGGATGTCAGTTTCATATTGTTGAACACACAAAAGTATTGAGAGGGGGGTGAATCAATACTTAATCAAATTCTTTTTATTTCAATAGTATTCAAACTAATGTAAGCATTTAAAGCATGAGAAACACAAGAACACAAAAGCATACAACCATAACATTAAATTTACATGGAAAACCCTAGAAGGGAAAAACCATGGTGAGAAAGCTACTTGGATCTACTATCCAAATCCAGCCTCACAAATAAAAACAATATTACATTATCATTTATGGGCTACAACCCAAAGGAAGCTGCAACTCCCTGATCAAATACAACACTTACAACTTTCACACGTTATTCTTCAACCTCTATAACTCAAAAACTTATCTAACTCAAAAGTTTCTTCCATAAGACACTGACTACTCCAACCTTTTGATGACCTCTACAACCTCTGCATAACAATCTCACCTCTTCACAATAAAAATGCCAACCTCTACATCATCACAATATCTTCAGCAACTCTTCTTAGTCATCACAATGTTTACAATCACCTCCATAATAGTATTACTTCACATAAACTAATCTTTTCCACATTTCATCATTATATCTACTTCTATGGTAGGTTTATTCACACATTATCAACTATTTCACAAAACACACAACTCGTACATCACTCAACAACTTTGATCTTATATTTATATCCTCCACAAGCTTCAAGATCTTTCTCCTTGGTTGGCCAAGATGAAACATGTAACATGAAATGTGTAGTTGCCACAATAGTCAGCTCTAACAAGATATGTGGTAAGTAGAAATCAAAACTGATTTAAGAATAAGGCATAATCAAGTCTTATTTTACCTTAGAACATTCTTCCAAGCTGGCACAGACTCCATACACATGACAAAGTCTTCATCATATACCAAGTCAGCTCCACAACCACTTTTCCTTCTTTGCATTTAGCTCTAGACCTAAACTGGTACTAGAGGAGACAATTTTTCATCATGCGGACCATATTATATGACTTGAAAAACATTCCTATATACTCCTATCATCTAAGGATATTTCATGCTAGCGCAAACAATTGAACTCTGATGCTGGTGTCCTTAACAACCTCTGCTTACACAGTCTTAAGATAAAACAATGAAAAACATACTTGTGGTGAACATAATCATTTGAAACTTGACCAACACATACCAACCAGCCATACGAGTTTATCATTTAATCAACAAGGCCAAATACCAATGTGCAATGAACTACGATGGCCTCAACTATCTCCCTCTGCTTACTTTAATTAACACTAAGGCATGTCTTCATATAGCTAACTCTGAAGAAGCAACTGTGGTACTCATTATCACTTGAAACTTGAAATGCTCATATGTTTAACTCATATCTACTTATCCTCCAAGTCGTGACATCATATCTTCATCTGCAGAGAAGTGCAGAGCATTCTCCTATCCCTCTATGACTGCACTTATTCTATTCTATTACTTTCTTCATTCTTCTATCTCTAAAACATCTTACAGTAAACTTTATGATCTCAAACTTGAAATATAGGTACCAGAGTGTAATATCTATCTATCTATCCAATCCGTAGGCCCATATTTTCAAATGTGGTAAAATGTGGTACATTCTTTTGAGCCTATAACCTGTTTACTAACTAAAACATTACTTAGACAATTTTCATTCAAACTTTCACAACTTTCTTCATCCGATGGAAACCATTATGATTTCATATCACCAACATATAACATGAATTCAACTTAACTCATCAAACATAATCATTTTCATAGGATATCAAGGATATGGACTTACACATGAACTTCACAAGATATGGTATGATTGTGTATAGATGATACTGATCCATCTCCTTTTCTTCACTAATCATTTGATTAGATTCCTTTGTCTTCTTCTTTGATCTGCTCCTTTAGCTGTTGAGCATATATACATCCCCTTTCTCTTTGCTTCATAACATCTTTGATTACTTATTCTACTGTCATCACTAGTCACCATTTTGTAACCATCTTCCTTTGGCCTCACTAGTGACAACACTTCCAACCTTCCATTGTGCAACACTTCATACCACTATTGACATCAATGAAAACCCTATGCAACAATCTCCCCCTTTGTCATTGATGGCAACACTTAACCTGATATGAAAATTTCTCCTCCTTTGACATCAAGGACAAAGGGCTAGTGGTCTTCCTCTATTCTAGCAAAAATCTATAGGCTCCCCCTCTCTGAATATTCCTTATCAGACTCCTCCTCCTAAGGAGTAGTCTCTATCTCTTCAAAGATGATGTTAGCAAAATCTAGTTCTTCATTTTTCTTAAGATATTCATAGATGATATATACATAGTGCCTGACACTTATTACTCCTAACTTATTCTCTGCATATCTATTAAATCATCAAAATTTGTTTTACCTTCACAAAATTTTCTATTTACTTGGCATGTAGAACATTCTTGTAGATCACCTTTAATTGGGCAAGTGTAGTGTCCTAGTTCTTCTTTGTAGAAGACAAAATGTGCAATTGACTTTCAAACTGAATGTATAATTTTTCTGCATCCTCTAGATTGGTTGGAATCTTTACATTTTGTGCAACATTTTCATCTTCTATCAAAATGCCAGTCAAAGTTTCTAACCTCATACTCACCACTTCTCTCACCTGTCCAATTTCATTCTTTATCTGTTCCCTTTGGTTCAAGAGCTACCTCAACTAAGTGTGAATATTTTCTATTTGGACCCTAACAACTCCATCTTTATCCTTCAAAGTATCATATACTTTGGCCCCTTGAATTAGTTGTGACTCAATAGAGTCAGATTGATCCTTTATTCTTTTTGTAGTTGCAGTCTAGTTCAAAAACAATTGATACAAAACTTTGGCATCCTCTATACATTTTTGAATGTTTTTTATATTTTATTGTAGATTATTATGTGTCTTTGCACATCTACCAGATGCATCAACCAATGTTTTTACTATTTATCCACTCTATTATCTTCTTCTCATCTTGCTTCTCAAGATAAGATGAACGATCCTTGAGAGACTCCAACATTAGTTTCATCTACTGACTAGGAGGCAAGGTGTGATCTATATTTGACTCACACAATTCCTCCTGTATTAACTTGATTGTCTCTTCCAATAGCTTATCTCTTTCAATTTATTGTTTTAAAATTTCTTGTCTTGTTAAGAATTGAAGTATATCTCCCAATTGGAACTTGTGGAGTGGAGATATATTAGACAAGTTAACTTGTCCATATGATATTAGAAACTGTAAAAGTTGCAGAGTGACCACTGGTTGGATTTACATCTGTTGGGCCAAGAACTCCTTAATAGAGTCAACCAGAGAGGAGGAGGAAGATGTATCTTGTGCTTTGTCTAAACTCTCCTCTGTATTTACATTCACCCACTCCTCTTGTTGATCAAGATTACTTTGTTGCTCAGTTTTTTATGGAGGGGGACTATTGCGCACATCATTATGATTTGGTGAAGCATTTCCTTCACCTTTCTCTACCTATTCTTCATCTTGTGTAGTTGGCTCTTCTTTCTCCTCTTGAGTATGTTGCTAATGTGAGTCAGCCAGAGGAGATACTGCATTGTGCGGTGGAGAAATTTGTGGTTCTTCCACATTCTCAACACATTTTATTCCTTCTAGAATTTTGTTTGTCACCACTTCTATTTCCTTTATATTTCTATCTTTATCACTTTCTTCCATGCTCAAAAGAGTGTCCACCCTTTTCTTTGTTCTCAACTCCCGAGCTTGCATTTGAGCTAATTTATCTTTTTCTTCTGGTGACATGGAAGATTCAACCTTATCAAGGGCTTGTTGTCTTAGCTTATCATCCATTTTAATATCTTTTTCTCTTCTCTGCCTTAGAACATCAGCTAGGATTTTTGGAACCTACTCAATAATGTCATTCAAAGGGACATCAAATTTGAGCATGTGCATTACAATAGATTTCTCAATGGTTCTTTTGTCTTTAGGTGGCACCTCTAGCTATAAGTCAACTATATCCTTTAGGGTACCATGATACACAATTGCATTAAAGATAGAATCTAATGAAAGAGGTGCAAGTTTAGGTGTAGGTGGAGGAGTCTACTTAGATTTCTTCTCTTTCTTCTTAGGCTGAGAGGTACCTTCCTCTCCTACTTCTTCTTCACTCTCTTCTACCTCCTCAATCTTGACCTTCTTTCTTTTAGTCAGCTGCTTTGGTCTGGCATGTTTCTTTTCTACAGTCTTCATTTGTACCAAAGTCTTAGATGTTGGTCTTCTTCTGGTAGACACAGTCTGAGCTAATCCGAAGGGCTGCAGTGCATTCATAGTAGCAGAAGTAGATATGCTATTCCTTCTTAACCCTTGTGCATCTAGTGGAATAGTAGTCACATGATATATTTTCTCTGTAGGGTCTTCTAAAATGGATTCAGGTGAAATACCCCATTTCTTATGTAGCCCACCTTTATTCTTCTCAAGTTGCTCCTCCACACTCTTCTTGTCCCTCTTGTCAATTATTTCATCATAAGTACCAAAACTCTTAGTAGTTGGGTCTTTGGGTTTTCTCAACAAAATATTAGTATAGACCTTTATTTCTTCTCTAGAGACTTCATAGGGCAACCTTGGAACCCATGTAGTCCTAGGCTCAACTACCTCCATATAAGTATAATCCTTATCCACTAGGAATGTGATATTGTCCTTATATTAGTTATGTCATTCACAATTAGAGTACTCTTGTCAAATTTTGCTCTGGTCAATTCAGTAACCTTCTCATTTTTAATTGATTTCATCACCAGTATAGGTCCAGTTCACACAACCCATTTACTACCCTGATTACATCCTTAGTAATTCGGTGGTGCTTATCCAGATACATGAACTCATCATAAATTCTTCTCATTATATATCTCACCCATTCATGATCATCACAAAAATTAGGATAATCTTTCTAGATATCTAGTTGCTTGGCCCCCACATAGGCAAATTCTGTTGGATCTAGGGCATACAACTGAGAGGGGGGGGGTGAATCAGTTGTATAAAACTTCTTCTCATTCAAACACTTAACTCATTGTTGTTAGTTAGCAGCATATCAAATAATCATCCATGGAAGCATAATACATAAACACAAAAGCAGATAAGCATCAACACATTGAACACCAGGATTTTGACGTGGAAAACCCGGTTAAGGGAAAAACCACGGGGTGATTAACCCAAGAATTATTCTCTGTTAGAAGAATAAGGAAAAATGAATGGCACATGCCAATAAGGGCTCACTGCCCGAGCACACTGCTCACAAAGAGGCCCACTGCCTACAAGGAGACACACTGTCTACAAAGTGATGAAAATCACAGTCTTGAACTGGAGAATGACATCTCTACCATGTCCGGATCAGTTCCAATTAAGCGCAACAATCTCTGCTCTGCCTTTCGCACGTTTCTTCGCTATACCATACTCATCCTCACTCCTCTCACTGAAATGAATTCACAAATCATTATTTATACAAGACATCGACTTAGGAACAAGCATCTAAGTCGGCAAACAACCATAGGAGTATCCGCAAGATGAATAACACATCCGGTCGGCCATCACAAGAACATTCGCAGGATGAACATCTCATCCGGTCAGCTACACAAAGCAAGAACTTCATCCGGAAGAATAACTTCAATTCCGGGCTCTACCATTAATGCGGACCAACAACAAAACCTAAACATGATCCAAGAACCTTCACAAGCCTGTCTGAATGTCCGGATACATCCGCACTTCCTCTGCTTACTGGGATCTCTTGTCTTCCTCATCCAGAACTTCAAGAACACAGTCTGTCGCCACTGTCATAATGCAAGAGGTACTTCCGGACCTCGAAATCATACACAAATCAGGATGATACATCACAAGGACATCCCAAACACTCCTTCCAATCCGCAGATTAGGATAATACAATTCCGGACCTCACCGGACCTTTTTGTGATCCTCTGTCACCTCCGGATACTTGCCGGACCCGGTTCTATACCGGCAGCCACAACTCCTTCAGATCTTCATGCGGACCTCTGAAATCTTAACTGGAGCATCTCAAGACTCATATCTACTAACCCTTTAATCCGCATCCTCCGGTTCTCATCCTATACAGTACATTTACCTTCTTCTCATCACTGTTCTTCACTGTTCCTGACTGAGACTAATTTTCTCAATATCCTCAGCACACAGCTCATCAAATCCTTCTTGTCAATGCAATATGAGTATGTTGACATCAATGACAACACTGGATAACCTCATACTTGCAACAAATTCTAGTTTGTAACTTACATCATCATGTACGAGTTGATCTCTAAGCTCCTCAAACTTCATATGGTCAATTTCATCTAGCTTAGAGTGAATGTAAAACCTAACATCTTCAATGTACACCATATATGCCAGAATGTTTGAAAATGCCCCATCTCTATCAACTTCCATTGCTTTGAAAGGGTATTTCTTATACTTAGGTCATGGCTTTTTAATAACATCAACTAGTTGTGGAGTCGCTTGTTGTATGTGCCTAACCGATGTTGTCATTGATGTCAACATATTTGTGTTGTCATTGGTATCAACTGTGCTCTTGTTTTGATTCTTGCTTGTAATGAGTTAGATGCTTTGCACTGGCTTATATAAGTGTTGAAGATAATAAGTAAGCAATCCTGATATTGTGTTTCCAAGTTCTTTTGAGAAAATTTGCTCCTCCGGTGGAAATAGTGTATAGAAGTGTATCTTTATTTACAACAGAACAATCCAATAGATTGGTCTACATTTATTGTAGAATGAATATCATTGTCTATGGATTGGAAGTTATTTAGATACATGTCTAAAGATGCTATATTCCAAGTTTGAGCCTCTGGTATGAATATTTGAGTGACTTATGTTCACCAGAGTAAAAGCTACTTTTTTTGAGTGTTCACTGGTGACAGGGAGAATATATTCTGCTCTGCATTTCTCCGCATGGAAGTTTCACAATCTGTGGTTTTGGAATCAGGTTTGTAATAATGATAAGTGCCTTCAACTCCAATGGTTCATAATTTGGTGGTCTACAAGAAATATTTTCTTTATGACAGTAGCTGATAGTGTTGTTTATGTGCTCTAGTTTGAAGAATCTTCTTGGCAGAGTGGTTAGAGATTGTGTGGTTGTTCTTGGTGATTACAATGTACTTGTGGATGTCTCCTGATCGTGTTCCTACATTTGGATTGGTTTGCAAAGAGAAATTTGGATAGTGGATGAAGACTATTCTTAGAAGACTTAGTGTTAACACCAGTCTTGGCTGACTTGGTTGTTTTTCACTTCTTGCGGAGATACATCGAAGACTGTGGAAGCGTGTCATGGCATGGAACATTGCATTTGAGTCCCAGCAAAGGCGTAACTTGATCCACATACATATTTCCCTTAGCTAATTTTTTTTAGGTCCAGACCTATTTCTATGTATGTCTATAATGTCGACCTTGGAGATTGTTCCAATGGTTGATGAATGTAATGCCAACCTTGATGTACATTCCAAGGTTGATGAATTGTATAAAAGCATGTATGTAGTTGCGAAAAAGATGCCCTTGTGAGAAAATGTGAAGATAAGTGCAAAGGTGTAAGAAGAGTAGAGCAAAGGAGTTATACTTTGCTTCAATGGAACTGAACCCAGGCATGGAGTAGATGCTATCAAATTAGTTCACCAACCCTTGGTAGTGAGCCACCCCTTGGCAGTGAGATGATCTTGGTAGTGAGCCCTAACTTTTATAGTGAGCATTTTAGGTAGTGAACCTCTATTTTTTTAGTATTGCTATAACATATTTATTTTGTGGGCTAACACCCACCATGGTTTTTCCCTTATAGTGTTTTCCACATAAAAAATCTAGTGTCTCATGTGTTGCATATATTAATGTGTTGAGCTTCTTCTTTCATGTTTCATGGTTAAACCTTAATAACAATAATTGAGCATTTGATGTGTTGATAAGTGATTAAAGTTTTAGAGACAACTGATTCACCCCCCTCTTAGTTGTCTTGTGCATTTCAACATTGCCATCACAAATTTCATTGAATTTAGCAACTAGGGTTTCAATAAATAGTAGTTCTGATAAATACCTCTATGTTTAGTTTCTAGGGTTTCATCTTTAGCTTAATTCTCCTCAAATTTGTCAAGTGATTTGAAAGTCTTCTTTTCTTCTCAGCTCTGGATACAAATTTTTTGGTTTTGAATGAGATTTGATTGTACAAACTTAGCATAAGTACTTTACAAATTGCCCTAACTTTCCATAATAAATGCTCCTTTATCAAGTTAGGTAGACTATTGCTGAATTGCTTTGTGAACTCATAGAGACCCAAAAACATTTTGCAATCCTCCACATCTTGAGTTGTTGCATAAATTTGGGGGAAATAAATTATCTTGCCTTATCAACAACTTCATCAGCAGATTTCATACCAACTCATCTATATGCTTAGCTTCCATTTACAGAAGCCAACAAATATTTACGGGGGAAAGAATAGATATACACTGGTTAGCTCCCCTTGACCCTTATGCCATATCTCAGTCAACAATGAAGTCTTCCACACTAGGCAGAAGCTCAAATTCTTCCTTCTTCTCATCATCTTGTTCTATCTTCCTTCTCCATACTTTTGCCATTTCCTTCTTTTGTTGAATCACAATTTTCTCTATCTTCTTATTCTAAATAGGTGGTTTCACATAACCACTCTTGAAGAATCCTGCTTTATGCCCAAAGTTGTTGCACTTCTAGCAAACAACATTATATTTTGAAGTCACACCATTTCTCCTTACTTTAGTTCTACATTTAATAGCCATGTGACCAAACTTATTACATAACAATAGCCATAGAAGGAATGAGAGACCATAACATCATGTTTTGGAGGCACATATGAATTCTTCCTCATGTTATCATTTCTTCTAGCCTTAGTTCTATAATCACTAGCCTTATGGCCAAACTTATTGCAAGAATAATAGTAACCATAAAAAAATTGAGAGAACTTGGGATTAGCATCTTGTCTAGGAGGAGATCTCTTTAGATCTTTCTTTTGATTGGTGACCTATATGAAGTCATCATCATCCAACTCCTACTCCTTGTCTTTAGTCTCCTTAGAGGCATCAATGCAAGGCTCTCCCTTTTTCATTTCAAACATGCCTTTAGGTATATCTGTTTCAAGATTCTGACTTTTCTCAAATTCAATGCCACCTTTATTCTTTAGAGGTCTTTGACTGCTAATTATTTCATCAAGGATATTGGTGCTTTTCAAAATTTTTATACCTCTGTCTATCTAATATTTTGCTTTCTCTAATTCTTCCCTAAGAGAGACAATTTCATATTCAAGTTTAGAGCATTCAACTGATTTGTCATTGAGCTTAGCATTCAAAAAATATGCAACCTTCTTACCTTCTTCAACTTGAACTTTCAATTTGACAATTACTTCTTTTGGTTCTATGAGCTTGATCTTATATTTTTCATTTTCACTCCTTGATGCATCCAGATCTCCTTGGGAAGAAATGAGTTCTCTTTCACAATCAACTATATAGTCTTCCATATTATATGTTGTCATGTCTCTATGATCTTCCAGAGGATCCATGCCATTAAATAGTACTTCAGTTCCCATGTGTTCCACTCCAGGATCTACCTCAGCTGTTAGGCTACATTCAAGGAACTTAGCTCTGATACCAATTGTTCAATGCACAAAAGTACTAAGGGGGGGTGAATCAATACTTAATCAATTTTTTTCTTTCAACAGTATTCAAACTAATGTAAGCATTTAAAGCACGAGAAACACAGGAACACAGAAGAATACAACCATAACATTGAATTTAAGTGGAAAACCCTAGAAGGGAAAAACCACGGTGAGCAAGCTGCTTGGATCTACTGTCCAAATCTAGCCTCAAAAATAAAAAACAAGATTACATTATAATTTATGGGCTATAACCCAAAGGAAGCTACACCTCCCTGATCAAATACAACACTTGCAACTTTCACACAATTATTTGTCAACCTCTATAACACTAGAACTTATTTGACTAGGAAGTGTCATCCATAAGACACTGACTACTCCAACCTTTTGCTAACCTCTACAAACTTTGCACAACAATCTCACCTCTTCATAACAACAACACCAACCTCTACATCATCACAATATCTTTAGCAACTCTTCTTGTCATCACACTATCTACAATCACCTCCCCAACAATATTACTTCACATGAACTAATCTTTTCCATACTTCATCATTATATCTTCTTCTATACAATAGGTTTATTCGCACATTATCAATGATTTCACTCAACAACTTTAATCTTATATTTATATCCTCTATAAGCTTCAATATGCTTCTCCCTGGTTGACCAAGATGAAACTTGTAACATGAAATGTGTAGTGGCTAAAATAGTCAGCTCTAAAACATATGCGATAAGTAGAAATCAAGTGCGGTTCAAGAACAAGGCATAATCAAGTCCTATTTTACCTTAGCACATTCTTCCAAGCTGGTGTACACTCCATACACATGGCAAAGTCTTTATCATACACTAAGTCAGCTCTACAACCACTTTTCCTTCTTTACATTTAGCTCCAAAACTAAAGTAGTACCAGAGGAGACAGATTTTCATTGTACTAACCACACAATGAATATTATGACTTTCAAAACATTCATGTATACTTCTTTAATTATCTCAAGATATTTCATGTTGGCGCAAACACTTGAACTTTGATGCTAGTGTCCTTAACAACCTCTGCTTACATAGTCTCAAGATAAAACAATGAAAAACATACCTGTGTTGAACATAATCATTTGAAACTTGAAAAACACATACCAACCAGCCATATGATTTTATCATTTAATTAGCAAGGTGAAATACCATTGTGCAATGAACTATGGAAGCCTAAACTATCTCCCTCTACTTACTTCAATTAGCACCAAGGCATGTGTTCACACAACTAACTCCAGAGAAGTGGATGTAGTACTCATTATCACATGAAACTTGAAATACTCGTACCTTTGACTCATATCTACTTGTCCTCCAGGTTGCGAAATCATATCTTCATCTGTAGAGAAGTGCAGAGCATTCTCTTGTCCCTTTGTGACTCCACTTATTCTATTCCATTGTTGTCTTCATTCTTCTATCTCTAAAACATCTTGTGGTAAACTTTATGATCTATCCATCTATCCAATCTACAGGTCCATATTTTCAAATGTGGTAAAATGCGGTACATTCTTTTGATCTTGTAACCCCCTTACACACTAGAACTTAGACAATTATTTTTCAAACTTTCACAACTTTCTTCATCCATTGGTAACCATTATGAGTTCATATCACCAACATACAACATGAATTCAACTTAACTCATCAAACACTTCAAGCACAATCATTTTCACATCCTATCAAGGATATGGACATACACATGAAATTTAGAAGATATAGTATGACTATGCATAGATGATACTAATCCATCTCCTTTACTTCACAACTCATTTGATCATCTTCCTTTATCTTCTTCATTGATCTTCTCCTTTGGATGCTGAGCATATATACATCCCCATTCTCTTTGCTTCACAACATCTTTGATTACTTATTCTACTATCATCACTGGTCACCATTCTGCAATCATCTTCATTTGGCCTCACTGGTGATAACACTTCCAATCTTCCATTGCACAACACTTCATACCACTATTGACTTCAATGACAACCATATGCAACACATATACCCTATATCGGATAGCCAATGGGTCTCTCCTTTAGTTATAGTGCCAAAGAAAGGAGGAAAATGGTGTGTGTGTGTGTATAGACTATAGGGAACTTAACACTGTAACACACAAGGATCATTTTCCTTTTCCTTGTATTGTTCAAGTTCTAGATTCATTAACTAGGAAGAAATACTTCTCCTTTCTATATGGATTCAGTGGATACAATCAAGTTTGCATTGCACTCAAGGACCAAGACAAAATGACATTTACCTATCCTTGGGGCACCTATGCTTATGCAGTCCTTCCCTTCAGTCTGTGTAATGCCCATGCCACTTTTCAATGGGCAATACTCAAGATTTTCTCTGATCTTACACATGACTATTTGTAATTCTACATGGATGACTTCACGGCTCATGGTAAGTGATGAGGTAAAATTACCTTAATCATCCTTAGCCAAAATGACCCTTTTTCCATAGCTTAACTAAGCCTTCTGCCAATATTATTTGATTTATATGATAACTTGTTGCTTATTACTTAAAATGATGTATAGATACTCTATTTTCCATTTTGACTAAATTGAACCTTGAAACTAATGAAGTGTGGTTGTAAAGGAACTATTTTTGTTAAACAAGGCTCACAACGAGGAGTAGAAGACATTAATGAGAAAATAGTGCCTTGAGAATCTATTTCTCGAAGTTAGAGACTCTAGAAAGAGTCCTAAGAAACACCAACATAGGTCCCTATTCTATTTATTGTTCCTCACATGAAATAAGCTTATCATTTCCATTTTATAAAAGACATCAATATTTTGAGAGGTCCCACTTAGAGCTTTTACTTCCTTTTTAGTTATTTGATCAAAGAAGACTTCTTAAGAATTTAATATTTTTAGGTAAAACTTTACATGCTGTAAAATGTTTGAAACTATTGACCTCTAGATCTTAGGCATAATTCTAACATAGAAATTCTATATCATTGTTCCATATTTTCAAAAAGACAATAGGAAAATAATAAAATATTCTAATTTTCAAAAATTGCTCTGCAAAATTCTGAATACTGTGTGATGAGACTGTTGGAGTTCTGAACAATGTTTTGAATCTTTACAAAGTGTTTTTATTGTATATTCCATAGAGCTAGCCACTCAGAGGGTTAATATAGATAGGTATTTGTTCTTTATTTAATGAATGTGTTATTAGTAAGTTCTGTCAAGTATTGAATTCTCTGACCTATTGTGCATGATGTGTTAGCATGCAGGTTCTATAGTAGTTCTATAGTGTTTTGTAGTAGTTATTTGTAGTACTATGATTTTAAAATCAACTTTGTGATTTTCAATTTAAATTCTGAAGTTCCAAAGTTTTGTGAATTTGTGTTAAAAAATTAAGTTTCAAATTGTTGTTCATTATCATAGTTAGATCTTACATGCTTTCATAGATAAACTTCACATGCTTTCTAGTTTAAAACTATTTGTGCTTTCATAGTTAGATTTATTTTGTTTAGTAGTTTAGCTTCTTAAAAATCTTTCCTAGAATAGCTTGAGATGCTTTCTAGTTTAAAAATTATTTATCTTTCAAGTTTTAAAGGCCAAACACTATTATACTGAGATATCTAGTCTCCTTTTGAAAATGGCCTTGGACACTACCCTAGTTGTCAAACTGATAAATCAAGTTAAAGTGTAAGGTTCAATGACACCCTATCACTTTCTAGCGCTGTTGTCAGGGACATACACATTGTGTTATTAGGAAAATAGTTAGGTAACTCTCATACAATAGATCAAAATAGATTGTCAACTCCTTAATCTGCATGGTCAGAAAAAGGGGTCCATGTGGAAGATTCATAGGAAACCCCCCCAACTAGATGTTCCAACCGTTAAATTTGGGGCATAGAAGCCTTATTTGAAGAATATTTTCAATACAAACTAGTCAATCAAGACCAACTTGTGACTTCTCAAGGTACCTTGGTTACACAACTGTCAAAACAAGATTCTATAAACGAACATATCCTCTTAGAAACAATGATAGAAGACATTGATAATCACCATAATATTCGGAATGGAAGGAGAGTGACGTGAACATTTACTTATCCTACTGTTGTCAACCTAGATGAAGATGCACCTATAAAAAACATTTCACCTTCTATCATACCCACCTTTAGAGGATTGGTCTTGGAAGATTCAGACCAGTTTCTCTTTGAGTTCAAAGTCCTCTATCAGACATATGACTAGAAAGATGATAATCAAAAACTAAAATTCTTTCCTTCAACCTTGTGAGAGTTAGCTATGCTATGGTTCATGGGGTTGGATTAAGGATCAATCAAATATTGGGATGAAATGGAAACTATCTTCCTAGATAAATATCAAGATTACTATAGGGTTAGGGATAGAAAGGAAGAATTGTTTAGGCTCAGACAAAAAGAGGATGAAAGTTTAGAAGATTTTCTAGATAGGTTCATCTTTATAGTAAAACATTGTGGTGAAGAAATGATGAACCCTGAGATTCTTAAAACTATATTCTTAAAGGGACTCGATGAGGATGCTCAAAGAGCCCTAGACCTGATGGGAAAGGGGGATGTACCTAAACTAGACCTCAAAAATTTCTACTTTATGTAGAAATTATTCAAGAACTTAGGGAGGTATTAGGAAGTCTAGTCTGACTAAAGGTTGGAATTAAATTGGTCAACTTTGAGAGGAAAGTACAAATCTTAAAACTAACATTCTCATCTAGCTTAATCCCACCTTAGATGGCATACAAGCTAAAACGTGTAATCATAAAACTGATATTTGTCAAATTTGCAATAAAAACCAATCCAGAGACCAATGTGACTTGTTGAGTGGAATTAAAAATCCAATGAAAAGGTTTCCCAAGTTGAAGAGGAAGTCAATTATATGGGATAGATACTTGGAGGAAACTTGTCCTATGAGTAAAGTTGAAATCAACCATGGCATCCTCAAATTCATTGGAATAATACCCAGTGGATGGAACCTTGGTCTCAAGGGCCACTTAGTTGGGGACCTTATTAATGGGAACCTCTAGAATGGATAAATCAATAATGGCCAAATCCATCATGGTCTAATTAGGTGGAACAACCTTGATATTCTTTGAATCCTATTCCTCAGTGGAATCAACCATCAAATTAGTTCTACCAGAAACCTCAGAGAATGCAAACTCAATAGCAAAACCTTCTACCACCTCCACAGAATCTACAATAAACTAAACAAGTTAATCAACCACAATTACTTGCACATCTAGTGGAGAATCCAAAAAATAATCACTAGGTCACCCTTATATATTCTACAAAATAAGAGAATATGGCAGGAACTAAACCTATACATTGTGGAAATGTGCAATTGAGGTTAGGAAAAACACTACACCAACATACTATAGTTGAAATCATAGATGAAGAAGAAACACTTTCAAACAAAAAAGATATTAGGACTAAAGAAACCTCCAATAAATTTATGGAGAACCCCAACAAAGTATTAATAAAAGAACAAACTTCTAAGTAAGTTTTAGAGTTGGCTTCCAAAAATTCTTTGAAACGACCTTCTAACAAGGTTCTAAAGTCCAGCAGTAAGGATATTATTCAATCATCTCTAAAAGTTAACCTTATGAATAAAGAAAAGCATCAAGCTCCTTTTTTAGAGTGACATGGCCAATAATACCTCATGTGCATAGTGATATAATTCACTATAAAACTCTAAATTCACACCCTCTCAAATGAGAGAGAACCTCCTTAAATAAAGGAGAAGGGGTGGCATAATACCTAAAGGGATTTTAGTCACACCCATTCAAATCAACCATCTATAAATAATTAATAATCTAATAGTTATTAGATTATTAATTATTAAATATCATATGCTTTATAAATAAAGTTTTATAACCTTATATTAGAACATTATATAAATGTTATAAGGGTATGACCCCTAATAACATTATGTTCTAACACTCCCCCTTAATGTTAATAGGGGGCATCACATGTCAATTTCTATAAAAGAAAAAATGAAGCACCCCAGTAATGTAGGTTTTCTTTGATAGTGATAAATAGAGACACAAATATATGCCAAAATGAATAGCATCCAAACTACATGAAAGTCATCTTGTCACAATTTATAATCCCATATTTTAAAAAATGATGTGAGGTCTTACAATACTTTTGTTGGAGTCTGGAACTCCTCAAACCAGCCCCCCTCCAGGTTCATTACATATTGCCCATACATCTTACATAATATAATGCTTTCACAAGTGGAAGATTTATAGAGAAGATTTTTAATATGCCCATAGGGCTTGCATATAATGCAAGGAGTTAACCATATATAATTCCTAGAGGTCTTACTTATTGGTCTTACATAGAGCTTCCATTTTAGACATACTCTTTCCACCTAAATGGAAACTCCTTACATCCCAAGGGGTTAAAATGCCTAAGGTCTTATTTTATGCCTTACGTATTACATCTAGAGGTGCTATTGAAATGTAAACTCCCCCTTGATGGCCAAGCATTGATTTGAATTTGGAGAATTTGGTACTACACAGATGTTTGATGTTATATTGCATATATAATTTTATGATTACTGGGAGCCCATCCCAGATCTTCTTGATATAGTATATTTTCCATCTATTAATCAGTCTTGCAGAACTGAAAAATAATATTAGAATGGAAGAAATTTCCTTTGAAGGCAATGCCCATGAACTTCAAATGTGCTTTATTTCTAGAAATAGGAGTCTTGAGTAAGAGTAAATAGCTTTATCATATAATAAGGTGGGACCTGTAATAGCACCCAGATGAAAATCATTTCCAATAATCTCCTAAGTACATTGATTCTTTTATAGTGACTTTGTAGTCAGCTTTTTATTAAAGAGCTATAGAAGATAGATGTTTAAATATTACTCCATCCATGTGATAGCAGCTACACCATATTTTAAAGGCATACATTGAGGTATATGTCCTATCAATAAGGTTACTGACATAGTTAGTAATATAATAATCAATAAAATTTATTTTTTGTGCAAAAATAATAAAAGTCCATAATTAAATAAGTAAGTCAACATATAATATGCTATGACAATACTTTAAAATGATCTAACAAAGTAGGTGCTTTTATACGCAATAAATTTATAGTTTATAGAGAAAATACTAACCTCTTTAGATGGTTATGAAAAATGCATATTTATTGTATCAAATTGTCATCTTGGATGTCTTTATCCATTTGGACATACCTTTTTAGCTTGTATTATTTCCCATTATGAACCTCTCTTCTTCATGACATATAAGGTAAAATTGCCTCTAGATTATAACAATATTTAATTAACTAATTATATTAATTTTTTTCAATCCCCTAGCCATGCAAACACATCCAAGGTTTTTATCAAATTATTTCATATAAAAGATAATTATCTAAAATTGAAGCCTTTACATATGACAATATCTTATATGCATGAAAAAGAAAATTATATGACATCTCTTAATTTTAGAGGTGATGATTCACTTTAACATCAAAAACATACTCTATGGTTATTAAATAAATAATATGGTTATGTATTTAGGAGGGGATCTCTAATTTCTTGGCCTTGGAGAATGTGAGGTTTAATGTCACCTTCTAGGAAGTTAGCCAATAAGTTTTACCTTCAATGGACTAGGGGATCCGATGAATTCAGAACTCCAATCATCAAGTTGCCTCTAAATATCATATTATCCATAGATATAGCAAGAATTGTAATGTACATATTAAGGAGAAATGCAAAAACTTGTTTTAGGTTTATTACCTTGAGCAAAGAGAGTACAACATTAAAAATTTTGTATAATATGGTATACATATACATGATTTTGATATATAAAAAAAATCTTGAAAAGTGAGCAAGTTGGAGGTGAAATTTTTTTTGATTTTAACTTTGAGCTATTTAATCATGTGAAATGATTTTGGGACATAATGAACATCACTCATAAGAGTGTTTTCTAGGTTTAACTCTCCCTTATTTCCATAGGCATGAATATGAAGCAAGAGTGATTAAAGGATATGTTGAAAGGTAACCTTAGGAATTTGAGAATGATGATGCTAAATCTATGCCACATGGGTTATCAACCAACAAAACTAAATATACATATAATATAATATAATAAATTGTTAAACTTTCATAAATTATGTTATAGTATGAACCATCCTAGTATGTTGGAGACTTAGTAGAGAGTAATATTTTGAGAGACAAACCTACATTGCCTTGTTAATTAGATGACAAATTTGTGTGAATATACATATCACTACCCACTCTTTTTCCCTTACCCTCATCCCAAGGATGGTCGGTATAACTTCATTTTGTAGTATAATAGATAGCTCTCTATTTTTCACAACTTACACCATAAACCTATGTAATGCAATTTGATTTCAAATTTGAAGATCATAGAGAATTATTCTATGTTTATGACTTAGAAATGGTGTCTCTTATGTATACTAATTAAATTAAAGCATTGTGGTAAAATGTTATACAAATACACCACCAACACTGAAAAAATATTTTGTCGAGAAGGATTTAAGTAAGATGAAGAATAATGGGCAAGCAAGTTACAATAACAATTTAAAAACTAAGTTAAAATAATACTCTTCATTTTTTGAGAAAAATGGAGCAATTTTAAAAATTACAACATTTTAAAAAAAGTTACTCACCAAATATATTGCACTCCCATAACAACATCCTCCCATACTTTTTTATTGATGGTCCATAAACACATCAATAAACATTAATTGACTCTTAAAAATAAACAATGAAAATAAAAACTTTTACCTTTTTATTAATTTTCCATTTATTAGACTTATATTTTTTTAATAAAAAATGGTCATTATTTTTTTTAATAAATGATATGCCTCTCCTTTATGAAAATAGACTCACTTTTCTAAATATGATACGGTTCTCTTTAAAAAAGATATGACTCCCTGTAAAAAAAAGAAGCTATGAATGACTTTGTTTTTATTAATCAGACTCTTTTTTTTTAAGTGATACAAATCTCACTTAATAAGTAATATGGATTTCCTTTTCTACTATCTTTTTAGTAAAGGATGTGTCTCTTCATGAGTCTCCTTAAAGAAATGATGATTCTCTTAAAAAAACACTACCACTTTCTTATATGATATGGTGTGATTTTAATAGTTAATAGTTAAGAGTTTCAAAGAGTCTAAAAATCAACCCTATTTTAAAAATTATAATCAATCTTCAAAGGATACAAATAATTAGATGAAAATTTATTATTAGAATCAACTTTTGAAAAGGATATGTTCTTTACTTATCATGATGGTTCTAAGTCAATTGTAATTTAGGAATACAACTTTTCTATGTGAAGGATACAACTTTCGTTAAGTTTTAACTTATTTGTAAGTTAAAGGATGTCATTCTTTATATAATGAATATATTTTTATTAGAAAGGAAGAGACTTTTATTTATAAAGGAAGCAACTTTCCTTAACATGTTAGTCACTTTTAATTTATTTGCAATTTAAAAGAAAATGGATATAAGGATGTGAATGGATTTCATGAAGGATGCGACTTATATGAAGTATTAGAAATTAGGATCGACCTTCCTTAAGAATGTGTCTTTAATTACTATGTTGATGCTTCTAATTTATATATATTAGGCTTTAATACATTTGAAAAGGTATCACCCAAAGTTTTACCTTTTGGTACTAATTTTAGAATTGTATAATTATGGCCACATTTGGTGATAGAAATACCAAATAAAGATGGATGTATAATATCCATCATAATAATATTATTTGTATAGTAAAAATAGAAAATAGATATAAAGTATAAAAAATGAATATGTTTTTTGTTATTCAATATAGTCAAAACTAAATAAAAATTATAATGTATTTTAAAGATTTTATTGTATTGATGATCGTTTGAAATTATGTGGCAACACACTCAATCCATTTCGAAGAAGGGTGATAAAGGTCATGACTTATGACTATCACCCCCACATTAAAAGACACATCCTTTGATTTTTATAAAGGACAATGATCTATTAAAAGAAGCATAACTTGTTGTAAAATAGGGACTAAAAAAGTTTTGTGATAATGTAATCATATTATAATGGAATAATTTTGAATTAATTAGATTATGAAATATAATACTATAAAAAAATCATACATTACTTAACAATCAATTAGATTGCAATCACAATTAGAAAAAAAGATTGTTATGAAAATTCTCTTTGATGTATCCTATAAATATGATTAGCATTTCCTAACCTACTTTTATTGAATTGATTTTAAAACAATAGAAAAGGAAAACTAGATGTCTTTCACAAATGGTCTTGCATAGGTGTTGATTGAACATAAAGAGGTCTCCCATCAAGTTCTACATGTCTTCTAGTATAACCTATAAAAATGATTAGTATAGGCTAACCAACTCTAATACCATGTTAGAAATTAGGATCTTGCAATACTAATCATTATATACAAAATATAAAATAAATATAATGAACATTATACAAACATAGATTTAACTCAATACACAAGATATACATGGGGGAAACCCTTTCGGGTAAAAACCCCATAAAACATCATTTTCATAAAACATTTACAAAATATAGTCTTTCAAATGAGAGAGAACCTCCTTAAATAATGTTATAAGGGTATGACCCCTAATAACATTATGTTATAACAATTAATCCCCATTTTAGTACTTAGTATGAGTGCCCTGAGCAACCTGCATCATAGGCAAAGATTGAGACCACACAACCTCCAATTCCTTAATGATTGAGCATGCAAAAGAAAGAACCTGAACTTGAATTTGATTTCCTTGGCCAATTAAAGAATGTCTGCATCAAGATTCCATTATTCCAAGATATCAAAGATGTGCCTATCTATAATAAAACTGTAAGAGAACTCTGCTTGAAAAAGTCAGGTAGAAAATGGAAGGACCCACAAACTTTCCATTTAATTGGATAGCTTGCTGACATCATCTCGAGCAATATTGTTGTTCCAAGATATGCAGACCTTGGCAGCCCAGTTGTAGAAGTGAATATCAATCCAACCCTTATAAATAATACTTTGATTAACCTAGGTGTTTCCATTAATTTTATGACCAAGGAGACCATGACAAATTTGTAGTTGTTGAACTTACGAACAACACCTACAATGATACAATTAGTAGATGCATCAACAGTTAAACCTAAAGGAGTCACTGAGGACTTGGTCATCACACTTGATTCGTGGGAATACCCTATTGATTTTATGGTCCTGCAGCCAAAGGCTAACTTGGGAGGATGCTCTCTTATCTTAAGACACTTGTGGTTAGCCACAATTGATGCTTTCATTGGCTGCGGGTCACTTAACATGGTTATTTCTAACAAAAATGTCACAAAAATTTGTTCTTGTATACTCCAGCCCAAACATTTTTTGACTTTGAACAAACAGTGTGCCCAGATCCTAGAGACATTGATCAAGACTCCATCCAAACACTTATGACCATAGAGAGAAGTCCTCTGATCACTACTGAGGATGAGAATACTGTAATTACAATCATAATACATCACAATTATGGAGTAAATCCTCTAGATAATTGGTTAACCTATGTATCTTGTCCATTACATAACATTTTTCCTGTAGAACATTCATCCAACTATGACTGATAATAGTACATTCCACCATTTATTACCCCATAATTGCTACCTTAACACTTTATATCCCAATGTATCCTCCATGCAATTTTTAACAAAATAAGTGAAAATTTTCTAGACAGAATGTTGAACATTAACAATCAATTGACCCTACAACAACAAAACGAGTTGACTTCCATGTTGCAAACACACAAGACAACTTTTGCATGGAATTAAAATGACATGAAAAGGTTATATCCAAACCTTTCTACACACCATATTTACATCAAGGATAATTGTAATCCTATCAGATAGCCCTAAAGGAGGATGAACCCTGCAGTCCAAAATATTGTAAAAGAACTCAACAAATTGTTGGATGTCAGTTTCATATTGTTGAAGACACAAAAGTACTAAGAGGGGGTGAATCAGTACTTAGTCAAAATTTTTTTCTTTAAATAGTATTCAAACTAATGTAAGCATTTAAATCATGAGAAACACAAGAATAAAGAAGCATACAACCATAATACTGAATTTAAGTGAAAAACCCTAGAAGGAAAAAACCATGGTGATTAAGTTGCTTGGATCTATTGTCCAAATCCAGCCTCACAAATAAATACAAGATTACATTGTCATTTATGGGCTACAATCAAAAGGAATCTGCAACTCCCTAATTAGATACAACACTTACAACTTCCACACAATTATTCTTCAACCTCTCTAACACAAGAACTTATCTAACTCAAAAGTGTCTTCCATAAGACACCGACTACTCCAACCATCTAGTAACCTCTACAACCTCTACACAAAAATCTCACCTCTTCACAAAAAACAACACCAACCTCTACATAATCGCAATATCTTCAGCAACTCTTCTTAGTCATGACAATGTCTACAATCACCTCCACAACAACTGAATTGATCTTTTTTGTACTTCATCATTATATTTGCTTCTGTAGTAGGTTTATTCGCACATTATAAATGATTTCACACAACACACAACACACAACTCATACATCACTCAACAACTTTGATCTTATATTTATATCCTTCATAAGCTTCAAGATCTTTCTCCTTGGTCGACCAAGATGAAACTTGTAACGTGAAACATGTAGTGGCCACAATAGTCAACTCTAAAACATATATGTGGTAAGTAGAAATCAAATGTGATTCAATAGAAAGGTATAATTAGGTCATATTTTACCTTATCACATTCTTCCAAGCTAGTGCACACTCCATACACATGACAAAGTCTTCATCATACACCAAGTCAGCTTTGCAACCACTTTTCCTTCTATGCATTTAACTCCAGACCTAAGGTGGTACTGGAGGAGATAGGTTTTTATCATGCAGACCATATTATATGACTTGCAAAACATTCATGTATACTTCTTTAATCATCTCAAGATATTTCATGCTGGTGCAAACACTTGAACTCTGATGTTGGTGTCCTTAACAACCTCTACTTACACAGTCTCAAGATAAAATAATGAAAACCATACTTGCAGTGAACATAATCATTTAAAACTTGAACAACACATACTAACAAACCATATGAGTTTATCATTTGATCAACAAGGCCAAATACCATTGTATAGTGAACTGTGGTGATCTCAACTATCTCCCTTTGCTTACTCCAATTAGCACCAAGGCATGTCTTCACATAGTTGAGTCTGAAGAAGCAGCTACAGTACTCGTTATCACTTGAAACTTTAAATACTCATAGCTTTGACTCATATCTACTTGTCTTCCAAGCCACAACATCATATCTTCATTTATAGAGAAGTACGGAGCACTGTCTTGTCCCTCTGTGACTGCACATATTCTATTCAATTGCTTTCTTCAATCATTTGTCTTTAAAACATCTTGTGTTAAACTTTATGATCTCAAGCTTGAAATATAGATACCAAGGTGTAATACCTATCTATTTGTCCAATCCATAGGCCCATATTTTGAAATGTAGTAAAATGCGGTACATTCTTTTGAACCTGTAACCCCTTTACTGACTAGAACTTTACTTCGACAATTTTCCTTCAAACTTTCATAACATTTTTCATTTGGTGGCAAACATTATGAGTTGATATCATGAACATACAACATGAATTCAACTTAACTCATCAAACACTTCAAACACAATCATCTTCATAGCATATCAAGGATATGGAATTACACATGAACTTTAGAAGATATGGCATGATTGTGTACAGATGATACTGATCCATCTCCTTTATTTCATAATTTCTATGATCAAATTCCGTTGTCTTCTTCTTTCATCTGCTCCTTTGGCTGCTAAGCATATATACATCCCTTTTCTCTTTGCTTCACAACATCTTTGATTACTTATTCTACTATTATCACTAGTCACCATTCTGCAATCATCTTCCTTTGGCCTTACTAGTGATAACACTTCCAACCTTCCACTGCGCAACACTTCATACCACTGTTAAAATCAATGAAAACCTATGCAACAATCTCCCCCTTTGTCATTGATGGCAACACTTAACCTGATATGCAAATGTCTCCCCCTTTGACATCAAGGACAAAGGACTAGTGGTCTTCCTCTATTCTAGCAAAAATCTATAGGCTCCCCATGTCTGAATATTCCTTATTAGTCCAATCCCCCTAAGGAGTAATCTCTATCTCTTCAAAGATGATGTTAGCAAACTTCAATTCTTCATTCTTCTTAAGATATACATAGATGACATATACAGAGTGCCTTGCACTTATTCTTGCTAACTTATTCTCTACATATCTACAAAATCATCAAAATTTGTTTTACTTTCACAAAATTTTCTATTTACTTGGAAGGTAGAACATTCTTGTAGATCACCTTTAACTAGGCAAGTGTAGTGTCCCAGTTCTTATTTGCTAAAGAAAAAATGTGCAATTGACTTTCAAACTGAATGTATAGTTCTTTTGCATCCTCTAGAGTGGCTGGTACCTTCACTTTTTGTGCAACATTTTTAGCTTCTATCAAAATGCCAGTCAAAGTTGCTAACATCATACTCACCACTTCTCTGAGATGTCTGATTTCATTCTTTATTTGCTCCCTTTGGTCCAAGAGCTACCTCAACTGAGTATGAATATTTTCTATTTGGATCCTAATATCTCCATCTTCATCCTTCAAAGTATCATATACTTTGGCAGCTTGAATTAGTTGTGATTCAATAAAGTTAGCTTGATCCTTTATGTTTTTTGTAGTTGCAGGCTAGTTCAAACAAAATTGATACAAAACCTTGGCATCTTCTATACATTTTTAATGTTTTTCACATTTTTTTTGTAAATTATTATGTGTCTTTACACATCTACTAGATGCATCAACCATTCTTTTAATATTTATCTTCTTTGTTATCTTCATCTGAGCTTGCTTCTCAAGATAAGATGAATGTTCCTTGAAAGACTCCAACATTAGTTTCATCTACTGAGTAGGAGGCAAGGTGGTATCTCTCTTTGACTCAAGCAATTCCTCCTGTATGAACTTGATTGCCTCTTCCAATAGCTCAGCTGCTTCAATTTGTTGTTGCAAAATTTCTTGTCTTGCTGAGGACTGAAGTATATCTCCCAGTTGGAACTTGTGGAGTGGAGATATAATAGACAAGTTAACTTGTCCATATGATACTAGAAACTGTAAAAGTTGGTGAGTGGCCATTTGTTGGATTTACATCTTTTGGGCCAAGAAATCCTTAATAGAGTCAACCAGAGATGAGGAGGAAGATGTATCTTGTGCTTTGTCTGAACTCTCCTCTGTATTTACATTCACCTACTCCTTTTGTTGATTAGGATTACCTTGTTTCTTAGTGTTTTTCAGAGGGGGACTATTGTGCACATCATTTTGATTTGGTGAAGCATTTCCTTCACCTTTCTCTACCTATTCTTCATCTTGTATAGTTGACTCTTCTTTCTCCTCTTGAGTATCTTGCTAATGTGAGTCACATAGAGGAGATACTGTACTATGTGGTGGAGAAATTTGTGGTTCCTCCACATTATCCACACCTTTTATTCCTTCTAGAATTTTGTTTTTCACAGCTTCTATTTATTTTAGAATTCTATCTTTATCACTTTCTTCCATGCTCATAAGAGTGTCCACCCTGTTAGGTCTCAAAAACGTAGGTTTTTACACCTTAAGATGTTGCCAAGCTCTCTTCACGTTCTTGGCTAATAGGCACAAGGATAATACCTTCTTCACTTTAGGTTCTGCTAGACCGAGGTGGGTATACCTTTCACAACTAATGTAGATTTTAGTATCCTTCACGGTGGCAAACGGGTGTGAAGTAGTTGAGAGATAATTGTTCCTATTCCTACTATTAAGGTCTTAGGTATGAATGCTTGAATAAGACTATGTAGACTTTCTGGGATGAGTTTGGAATGACCAGTGCCTAATCTATTGGGCTATTGGAGTTGATGATGAATGATGGATATGGATATAGATGTGTAAGATAGGCAAGTCTATTTAACAACTTAACTCTATCCTGTTGGGCACATGAAATGTTTACACCTTATGCAAACGTGCAGGTCTGTAAGTTACTATACTCTTCTTAATAATCCCAGTGATATTCTCCCATATTACTGTGAACAACTGAAAGGAAGTTTTAATTTTGGCAAGAAGGAAACATGACCAAAATTGTTTCGTTGAAAGGGTTTTAACTCCTGGCAGAGACCAATGAACTTAACAACTTGGAAGGAATTAAATCAACTTCTTATAGAAACCAATCAATTGGGACACACTGAATCAGCAAATGTGACCAGATAAATTAAATATATCCTTAATATAATAATTTAAATAACATGAGAAAACCACTCTGGAGACAGCATAGTAGCATATAAGCATGAATATCAACACAACAAGTGAACACTGAAATAGATCACCATTTAAAAATATTCTACTCCATAATATTGCTTCAAATAATATGTATTATAACATTTTCTGATATGGAATGGATGGGCGAATGGATGCAATCTATCTTCTACTGGTAATGATTTTCTGATCTACTCCTACTGATGATTCCTTGCTTCTACATGATTGATCATATAAATATTTTTGTATTTTAGGGTTACGACCCTTTGTATGTGTATGGTTTAGCTCTTTAGTTTTGATAGATTAAAATATTTTAATTTTAATCTCTTGGATCTTCTACTTTATTGAAGTAATTATAATAGTAATCTCCCTTTTGCTGGCAACTTCATTTGTACTTTCACCTAGTGTAAAATACTTTTTAAGTAAAAATAATCACCTATTGCAAAGCTTTAAGTCATCCTTTAATTTCCCCATGAAAATATTTTACCATTTTAATGTGGAAAATATTCTTTTAGGTAAGATAATTACCTATTCAGTTAATCCCCTAGAAATATTTTCCTCAGAATGAAAATGTTTTAAGAATCTCATCTGGGCAAAGTAATTATCTCCCTTATATCATCTGTGGTGAAAATATTTCACATCATGGGTAAAATGCATCACAACTTCATTACATATTTACTTTGCATTTTGATCTTTCTCTGGAATCTATTTCTTATTTCTGTGAAATATTTTATTTGCCTGGCATTTAAATTTTCATTAACAATTTGTTTAAATCTTCCTCACCTTCTTTTACTTCTGAGTGAAATTCATTTACCCCAGCATCATATTCTATAAATTCTTATTTGTATATTTGAAACTTCCCTCATCAATATTTGATTTCCCGTAATTAATGTTTATTCTTCCTTGTTATTTCTTTAAACAAATATTTTAATTAATTTGGACACATTGATGGGACTCTCACCAAAATGCTTTCTCATCGAGGTGACTTGTATAGTTGGGAAGATATGAAAAACTCATTCCAATGGTATATCTCTTGCCAATGAGTTTTCCATCAGTGAGACCTATATGATGTCTTGCCGATGAGTTTTTCATCAGTGAGACTTGTATGATGTCTTGCCGATGAGTTTCTTTTATAGCTTTTGTTCATCGGTGAGACTCTTGCCGAAACTGTGTCCATCGGCATGACCTTTTAGATCGGTATGACTTGAGATTTTCACTCCAACTTTATTTCTCTTACCGATGAATTTTCCATCGGTGAGACCTATATGATGTCTTGCCGATGAGTTTTTTTTTATAGCTTTTCTTCATCGGTGAGACTTTTGTCAAGACTGTGTCCATCATAGAAAATTGTTAAATCATGAAGAAAAGCTAAAAAGTATTCCCAGTTCTTTTAATTCCATTTTCGGACACCTTGCATAGTGGTCAAAATAGGCCAACTAGCCTTTGGAATTAGCCTGAAAAACTGATCAAAACTTCTCCCAGAGCTATGAAAACGCATAAACTTGTAGATTTTTGACTCAAGAATTCAACGCAACAAACGGTTTGGCATGAAGTTATTAGGATTAAAAGTTGTTTACAATCAAACTAGCTCACTCAACATATTTTTATGCCTGTTTAAACTCAACTAAAACTTGCCAACTTGCCTCTTTGAAAAAATATCAAAGCTGATTTTGAGGAGCTACCATCCTGGAGATTAGATCATTTAGCTTAAATGAACATGTGTACAAAAGGATTTTTCATCATTGCTCTTCCTTCCCAAAATATCAAGTGCCAAAGTTGACCTTTCTGAAGCGGCCTAAGAATGCAGTCAAAAAACTGTGTAAAACCCATTTGGATTTGATTTTGAAAAAATATCAAACGAAGTGTTGTCATCTTGAGAACTGGAATGAAGGCACATTAATATGGGAAGAATTTAAGACACCAATTATTTTGTCATGAGCATGACCTGATTGCTAGATATTAGCCTCCAAATTAACCTCCTTGAAAACTGCCCCTGTCAAAACCTGATTTGAGCTCACCACTTGCAATTTTAAAAAACCATTAAATCTCTTCCTAGGAAGTTGTAACTGGATAGTTTAGTTCATTTATCATGTGCAAGAGATTTTTTCACCAATCATCTCTAATCACAAAATATTTAGGGCCAAAGTTGACCTCTCTGGAGGTGAAACTGTGAAATCGGGGCTAAATGCATTTGCTTTTCATTTTGAAAAAATAGCAAACGATGTGCTGGAGCCTTCAAACCAGATATAGAAGTAGATTTTGATAAGGTGAATTAGGAACACCAATTGGTTTGTCAGGATCATCATTCAACTGCTAGATATTAACCTCCAAAGTTGGCTTCCTAGGCTGATTTCACATTGTGCAGGCAACAGACTTTACTAAAATCCTTCAACTTGCTACTTCAAAACCCAGTCAAATCTGATCATGTGGAGCTGAAATCAGAGATGCACCCTTAAATATGATAGATGAGTATGCCTGCAAAGTAATTTTACATGAAAATGAGTAGGCTCTGAATTATAACTCTCCAAAGTAGGCCACTGAGTCAGGTTGCGCAAGTACATTTCTGAGCGTTGTAGTCAAAGTTTTCACTATGGGAACCTAAATTTTTTTGCAAAAAACTATATGAAATTTTAGGTCCCAACAGTGGCTCTATCTGGGGATGTATGCCCCTTGTGGGCATAGCAAGATCCCAGATCTCTGGGGAGCAGACCGGTGCCTACTCCATTAGGCAACAGAGTACAACTTCTTCTCTTTGCCTTAATCTGATGTGATTTGAAGAATCACCCCACAGTAGATAGTTCAATGCCCTCAGAAAAACCATGTTTTTCCCTTGTCAAAAACTTGATTCTCATCATGCAGGTGTAGCACACATCTGGAAAGAATATTGTCATTTGCCAAGGAATACTCATCTTTGTCACAATCATCATATGTCTCATCATTTTGCTTTACATTATTAGGTTCTGACTTAAAATTTTTAGATATATATGATACATAATCACCATATTTATTATGTAGAACACAATCACACTGACTGTAGAATCCTCCAAGGTTGGAAAAGTGAGACTTCACAAGAATTTTATCTTTTGAAATGTCTTCATTAAATTCAACATCATTAGGTAAAGACATGTCTGATATATCATTTTCATTCGCATAGCTATTTTTAATACAAACTGATGTGTTGTCCATTTTATCTGAAAACAATCTTTCCTTATGAGTTGGTACAACACTTTAACTGTTTGAAAATGCTTTGTCCTCATGATAACATGGAAAAAGGTCATCTGATCTTCTTTTACTTCGTCATCATACAATGGGTTTGAAGAAATCTGAAAATCATTTTCAGATATGTGTATTTCCTCCTCATCGTGAGTTTTCCTTGTTTGTTGAGAACAATCATCCTCTTCCTCAAATTGTTGATTCAGGTATTGTGGTGGGTGGGCTGGGAAAAAAGGAACATCCATATTTTGAAGATCACTCTCACTTTCGGGTATATGCTGGGGCTCCAAGTCTTGTGCAAAATTTTGATGATTATAATTATGATCCCAGGTGGAGAATTGATCTTTTAAAACTTCTTCCTCATTTAAATCTGAAACATTATCATGAAAAATTTCATTTACATATATCTCGTTTACTGGCTGCATTGCTTGATCAGATTCTCCATATTCATCTTCATAATAGTCGTTGTAGTGGCTAAGGAATAGTCTTTTTAGATCTTTCCACGAAGAGATACTTTGCATAGGCAAGCCTATAAACCATTCCCTTGCGTCATCCCTTAAAGATCTTGAAAAACACCTCATAATGCCATCTTCTTGAAAAATCTGAAAGTCCAAAATAAAATCCTAGAATTGTTGTACGAGCTTGTGAGCTGATTCATACCATTCTCCATGAAATTTAGGGACATGCTTTAGTATTTCTGTCAACTCGCAGGGATAAGGATTTGGGTAGCCTTAGATACTATTGCAGTTAAATGGTTTATAGATGGCTGAGACAATGTTTGGAGGGCCATATGGGTTTTGGTAGATGATTGATCTTTGTCCAGGGAATATGGGATAAGCATTTATTTGGTATGAGGCTTGTGGTAAATAAATGTTTTGTTGTGTATGATATGCATTGTATTCACTGCCAGGATCATGAGTCACTTGTGAGTTCAAAAAATCACCATACCCATTTTCATTAGACGTAGGTATATATTGTAATGAATTTGAAGCCCGTTTGGCTTTTAATCGTTGTATTTTTGAATTAGCCTTTTTTCTTCCCTTAATAACTCCAGCAATTCCTCTTCTTCTGACTTATTCATTTTGACTGCAGATGGTGTTGTTTACAAATTGTATTTATATTCTTCATTGAATTCCTTTTTAGAGTCGCCACCTCGTATCAAAAAAGGAATGATTTTTTCTTTTCCGGGTCCTTGCCAACAGAGTTACCAATTTGTGTTAGAATTAAAAAATTTACTGACTCTGTAATGAGATGATCTTTAACAGGATTATGGATTACTCCCTAGTAGAATCACCATTTTGTTAGGTCTAAAAAATACAGGTTTTTACACCTTAAGAGGTTGCCAAGCTCTCTTCACGTTCTTGGCTAACAGACAGAAAGATAATACCTTCATCACTTTAGGTTCCGCTAGATCGAGGTGGGTATACCTTTCACAACTAATGCAGATTTTAGTATCCTTCACAGTGGCAAATGAGTGTGAAGTAGTCGAGAGATAATTGTTCCTATTCCTACTATTAAGGTCTTAGGTATGAATGCTTGAATAAGACTATGTAGACTTTCTGGGATGAGTTTGGAATGACCAGTGCCTAATATATTGGGCTATTGGAGCCGATGATGAATGATGGATATGGATATAGATGTGTAAGATATGCAAGTCTATTTAACAGCTTAACTCTATCCTATTGGGCACATGAAATGTTTACACCTTATGCAAACGTGCAGGTCTGTAAGTTACTATACTCTTCTTAATAATCCCAGTGATATTCTCCCATATTACTGTGAACAACTAAAAGGAAGTTTTAATTATGGCAAGAAGGAAACCTGACCAATATTGTTTCGTTGAAAGGGTTTTAACTCCTGGCAGAGACCAATGAACTTAACAACTTCGAAGGAATTAAATCAACTTCTTATAGAAACCAATCAATTGGGACACACTGAATCAGCAAATGTGATCAGATAAATTAAATATATCCTTAATATAATAATTTAAATAACATGAGAAAACCACTCTGGAGACAGCACAGTAGCATATAAGCATGAATATCAACACAACAAGTGAACACTGAAATAGATCACCATTTAAAATTATTCTACTCCATAATATTGCTTCAAATAGTATGTATTATAACATTTTCTGATATGGAATGGATGGGCGAATGGATGTAATCTATCTTCTACTGGTAATGATTTTCTGATCTACTCCTACTGATGATTCCTTGCTTCTCCATGATTGATCATATAAATATTTTTGTATTTTAGAGTTACGACCCTTTGTATGTGTATGGTTTAACTCTTCAGTTTTGATAGATTAAAATATTTAAATTTTAATCTCTTGGATCTTCTACTTTATTGAAGTAATTATAATAGTAATCTCCCTTTTGCTGGCAACTTCATTTGTACTTTCACCCAGTGTAAAATACTTTTTAAGTAAAAATAATCACCTATTGCAAAGCTTTAAGTCATCCTTTAATTTCCCCATGAAAATATTTTACCATTTTAATGTGGAAAATATTCTTTTAGGTAAGATAATTACCTATTCAGTTAATCCCTTAGAAATATTTTCCTCAGAATGAAAATGTTTTAAGAATCTCACTTGGGCAAAGTAATTATCTGCCTTATATCATCTGTGGTGAAAATATTTCACATCATGGGTAAAATGCGTCACAACTTCATTAAATATTTACTTTGCATTTTGATCTTTCTCTGGAATCTATTTCTTATTTCTGTGAAATATTTTATTTGACTCACATTTAAATTTTCATTAACAATTTGTTTAAATCTTCCTTACCTTCTTTTACTTCTGAGTGAAATTCATTTACCCCAACATCATATCCTCTAAATTCTTATTTGTATATTTGAAACTTCCCTCATCAATATTTGTTTTCTCGTAATTAATGTTTATTCTTCCTTGTTATTTCTTTAAAAAAACATTTTAATTCATTTGGACACATTGATGGGACTCTCAACAAAATGCTTTCTCATCAGGGTGACTTGTATAGTCAGGAAGCTATGAAAAACTCATTCCGATGGTATATCTCTTGCCGATGAGTTTTCCATCAGTGAGACCTATATGATGTCTTGCCGATGAGTTTTTCATCAGTGAGACTTGTATGATGTCTTGCCGATGAGTTTCTTTTATAGCTTTTGTTCATCGGTGAGACTCTTGTTGAAACTGTGTCCATCGGCATGACCTTTTAGATTGGTATGACTTGAGATTTTCACTCTGACTTTATTTCTCTTGTTGATGAGTTTTCCATTGGTGAGACTTGTATGATGTCTTGCCGATGAGTTTTTTTATAGCTTTTGTTCATCGGTAAGACTCTTGCCAAAATTGTGTCCATCGTAGCAGATTGTTAAATCACGAGGAAAAGATAAAAAGTATTCCCAATTCTTTTAATTCCATTTTTTGACACCTTGTATAGTGGTCAAAATAGGCCAACTAGCCTTCGGGATTAACCTGAAAAACTGATCAAAACTTTTCCCAGAGCTATGAAAACACATAAACTTGTAGATTTTTGACCTGAGAATTCAACGCAACAAACGGTTTGGCATGAAGTTATTAGGATTAAAAGCTGCTCGCAATCAAAGTAGCTCACTCAGCATGTTTTTATGCCTATTTAAACTCAACTGAAACTTGCCAACTTGCCTCTTTGAAAAAATATCAAAGCTGATTTTGAGGAGCTACCGTCCTGGAGATTAGATCATTTAGCTTAAATGAACATGTGTGCAAAAGTATTTTTCATCATTCCTCTTCCTTCAAAAAATATCAAGTGCCAAAGTTGACCTTTCTAAAGTGGCTTGAGAATGCAGTCAAAAAACTATGTAAAACCCATTTGGATTTGATTTTGAAAAAATATCAAACAATGTGCTATGATTTTGAGAACTAGCATGAAGGCACATTAATATGGGAAGAATTTAAGACACCAATTTTTTTGTCATGAGCATGACCTGATTGCTAGATATTAGCCTCCAAATTAACCTCCTTGAAAACTGCTCTTGTCAAAACCTAATTTGAGCTCACCACTTGCAATTTTAAAAAACTATTAAATCTCTTCCTGGGAAGTTGTAACTAGAGCGTTTAGTTCATTTAGGCTTGATGACTGCGTGTACAATAGATTTTTTAACCAATCATCTCTGATCACAAAATATTTAGGGCCAAAGTTGACCTCTCTGGAGGTGAAACTGTGAAATCGGGGCTAAATGCATTTGATTTTCATTTTGAAAAAATAGTAAACGATGTGTTGGAGCCTTCAAACCGGACATAGAAGTAGATTTTGATAAGGTGAATCAAGAACACCAATTGGTTTGTCAAGATCATCATTCAACTGCTAGATATTAACCTCCAAAGTTGGCTTCCCAGGCTGATTTCACATTGTACAGGCAACAAACTTTACTAAAATCCTTCAACTTGCTAATTCAAAACCCAGTCAAATCTAATCATGTGTGGTTGAAATCAGAGATGCACACTTAAATATGATAGATGAGTATGCCTACAAAGTGATTTTACATGAAAATGAGTAGGCTTTGAATTATAATTCTCCAAAGTAGGCCATTGAGTCAGGTTGCACAAGTACATTTCTGAGCGTTGTAGTCAAAGTTTTCACTATGGGAACCTAAATTTTTTTGCAAAAAACTGTATGAAATTTTAGGTCCCAACACACCCTTTTCTTTGTTTTCAACTCCTGAGCTTGCATTTGATCTAATTTATCTTTTTCTTCTTGTGACATAAAATATCTGAGCTTATCAAGGGCTTATTGTCTTAGCTCATCATCCATTTGAATAGCTTTTTCTTTCCTCTGCCTTAGAACATTATCTAGGCTTTCTGGAACCTACTCAATAATGTCATTCAAAGGGAAATCAAATTTGAGCATGTACTTTACAATAGATTTCTCAATGATACTTTTGTCTTCAAGTGGCACCTCTTGATGTAAGTCAACTGTATCCTTTAGGATAGCATGATACACAATTGCATTAAAGATAGCATCCAATGAAAGAGGGGCACATTTAGGTGTTGGTGGAGGAGTTTTCTTAGATTTCTTCTCTTTCTTCTTAGGCCGAGAGGTACCTTCCTTTGCTACTTCTTCTTCACTCTCTTCTACCTCCTCAATCTTGACCTTGTTTCTTTTAGCTAGCTGGTTTGGTTTGGCAAGTTTCTTTTTTGCAGTCTTTATTTGTACCAAAGTCTCAAAAGTTGCTCTTCTTCTAGTAGACACAGTCTGAGCTGATCTAGAGGGCTATAGTGCATTCATAGTAGCAGAAGTAGATCTGATAGTCCTTCTTAACCCTTGTGTAGTTGGTGGAATAGAAGTAGCATGATGTGTTTCCTCTATAGGGGCTTGTGATGTGGATTCACGTGAAATACCCTATTTCTTATGCAGCCCACCTTTATTCTTCTCAAGTTGCTCCTCCACACTCTTCTTGTCCCTTTTGTCAATTAATTCATCATAAGTACCAAACTGTCAGTAGTTGGGCCTTTGGGTTTGCTCAACAAAATATTAAGATAAACCTTTATTTCTTCTCTGGGGACTTCATGGGGCAACCTTGGAATCCATGCATGTGATATTCTCCTTATATTGTTGTACCGAATTGAAAGGAATTCTATCATGATATTTTATTTCAGGGTTTAACTACGTAGTTTTTGAGTCAACACATGACCCATATTTCACGAGTAGTAGTTCACATGAACCCATCTCTCATGTTAGTGAATGGTCCACTTAGCACTCACTGCATCTAGGTGATGTACACAGGGGTAAAGCATCGAGACTTCCCCGGAGGTCACCCATCCCAGTACTACTCCAACTCAAGTGCGCTTAACCATGGAGTTTCTCCCAAGATCAAGCCCACTTAGCTTGCTATCCCATTTGCAAAAACCTTCAGCAAGTGTTGTGCCTTATGAACCATTCATTATAGAGCCCCTTCTAGCTCATTAATTGATAAGTAGGAGGTATTTTTTGCAGCATGTCAAATTATGATATTTTATTTTGAAGGTTTAACTGCGTAGTTTTTGAGTCAAACACAAGACCCATATTTCATGAGTAGTGGTTCACATGAACCCATCTCTCATGTTAATGAATGGTCCACTTAGCACTCATTGCATCTAGGTGATGCACATAGGGGTAAAGCATCGGTACTTCCCGGGAGGTCACCCATCCCAATACTACTCTAACTCAAGTGCACTTAACCATGGAGTTTCCCCCAAGATCAAGCCCACTTAGCTTGCTACCCCATTTGCAAAACCTTTAGCAAGTGTTGTACCTTATGAACCATTCATTATAGAGCCCCTTATAGCTCATCAATTGATAAGTAGGAGGTGTTTTTCATAGCATGTCAAATTATGATATTTTATTTTAGGGTTTAACTGCGTAGTTTTTGAGTCAAACACATGACCCATATTTCATTAGTAGTGTTTCACATGAACCCATCTCTCATGTTAATGAATGGTCCACTTAGCACTCATGATGTACACAAGGGTGAAGCATCGGGACTACCCGAGAGGTCACCCATCCCAGTACTACTCCAACTCAAGCACACTTAACCATGGAGTTTCCCCCAAGATCAAGCCCACTTAGCTTGCTACCATATTTGCAAAACCTTCATAAAGTGTTGTGCCTTATGAACCATTCATTATAGAGCCCCTTTTAGCTCATCAATTGATAAGTAGGAGGTATTATTTCGCAGCATGTCAAATTATGATATTTTATTTCAGGGTTTAACTGCGTAGTTTTTGAGTCAAACACATGACCCATATTTCATGAGTAGTGGTTCACATGAACCCATCTCTCATGTTAATGAATGGTCCACTTAGCACTTATTGCATCTAGGTGATGCACATAGGGGTGAAGCATCGGGACTTCCTGGGAAGTCACCCATCCCAGTACTACTCTGACTCAAGTGCGCTTAACCATGGAGTTTCCCCCAAGATCAAGCCCACTTATCTTACTAGCCCATTTGCAAAATCTTTAGCAAGTGTTTTTCCTTATGAACCATTCATTATAGAGCCCCTTTTAGCTCATCAATTGATAAGTAGGAGGTATTTTTCGCAACATGTCAAATTATGATATTTTATTTTAGGGTTTAATTGCGTAGTTTTTGAGTCAAACACATGCCCCATATTTCATGAGTAGTGGTTCACATGAACCCATCTCTCATGTTAATGAATGGTCCACTTAGCACTCATTACATCTAGGTGATGCACACAGGGGCGAAGCATCAGGACTTCCCGAGAGGTCACCCATCCCAGTACTACTCTGACTCAAGCGCGCTTAACCGTGGAGTTTCCCCCAATATCAAGCTCACTTAGCTTGCTACCTCATTTGCAAAACCTTCAGCAAGTGTTGTGCCTTATGAACCATTCATTATAGTGCCCCTTTTAGCTCATTAATTAATAAGTAGGAGGTATTTTTTGCAGCATGTCAAATTATGATATTTTATCTTAGGGTTTAACTACGTAGTTTTTGAGTCAAACACATGACCCATATTTCATGAGTAGTGGTTAACATGAACCCGTCTCTCATGTTAATGAATGGTCCACTTAGCGCTCATTGCATCTAGGTGATGCACACAGGGGTGAAGCATTAGGACTTCCCGGGAGGTGACCCATCCCAGTACTACTCTGACTCAAGCGCACTTAACCATGGAGTTTCCCCCAAGATCAAACCCACTTAGCTTGCTACCCCATTTGCAAAACCTTCAGCAAGTGTTGTGCCTTATGAACCATTCATTCTAGAGCCCCTTTTAGCTCATCAATTGATAAGTAAGAGGTATTTTTCACAGCATGTCAAATTATGATATTTTCTTTTAGGGTTTAAATGTGTAGTTTTTGAGTCAAACACATGACCTATATTTCATGAGTAGTGGTTCGCATGAACCCATCTCTCATGTTAATGAATGGTCCACTTAGCACTCATTGCATCTAGGTGATGCACATAGGGGTGAAGCATCGGGACTTCTCGGGAGGTCACCCATCCCAGTACTACTCTGACTCAAGTGTGCTTAACCATGGAGTTTCCCCCAAGATCAAGACCACTTAGCTTGCTACCCCATTTGCAAAACCTTCAGCAAGTGTTGTGCCTTATGAACCATTCATTATAGAGCCCCTTTTAGCTCATCAATTGATAAGTAGGAGGTATTTTTCACAGCATGTCAAATTATGATATTTTATTTCAGGATTTAATTGCGTAGTATTTGAGTCAAACACATGACCCATATTTCATGAGTAGTGGTTCACATGAACCCATCTCTCATGTTAATGAATGGTCCACTTAGCACTCATTGCATCTAGGTGATGCACACAGGGGTGAAGCATCAGGACTTCCCGGGAGGTCACCCATCCCAGTACTACTTTGACTTAAGCGCACTTAACCATGGAGTTTCCCCCAAGATCAAGCCCACTTAGCTTGCTACCCCATTTTCTATCTCTGGCATGCATGCTGGTTTATAGATTTTTAAAGAAACCCCAACACATTAATTTATAGTTATTTGGGTCACTGAAACCCCTTATATGAATTTTAATTTGTGCAACAATAGGAACCTTTTGTTGTGAGACTTTTCCTCTAAAACTAGGTAACTCATTCATAAAATAGGATGTAAGGTAGATGATCAAAGTACCATACCTAAAAATATATCCAATTTCTTTTGTTCTCCTCAGATTCTCTAGAAGTTGTTCTCTCATGACCTCACAAAGGTCAAAGTATTTACCGTCCTTAACCATCAGGTAGGCAGTGTGAATGGTGGTACTAGTGGTGGATCCCTCTCTATTTGTAACAAAAACTTTATATGCAATCCTCATAGTAGCATATCTAACACCTGGATCAGTTATGCCATTCACAGTTAAGTCCTCTTGTCAAATTTTGCTCTGGGCAATTCAGTAACCTTCTGATTTTTAATTGATTTCATCACCAGTACAGGTTTAGTGGACCATAGCCCAATTACTTCCTTGATTGTATCCTTAGTAATCTGGTGGGGCTTATCGAGATACATGAACTCATCATGAATTCTTCTCAGTATATATCTCACCCATTTGTGCTCATAACAAAAATTAGGATAATCTTTCCAGATATCCAATTGCTTGGCCCCCACATAGGTAAATTCTAGTTTGTAACTTACATCATCATCTAAGAGTTGATCTCTGAGCTCCTCAAACGCCATATGGTCAATTTCATCTAGCTTAGAGTGAATGCAAAACCTAACATTTTCAATGTATACCACATATGCTAGAACATTTGAAAATGCTCCATCTCTATCCACCTCCATTGCTTTGAAAGGTTATTTCTTATACTTAGGTCATGTCTTTTCAATAACATCAACTAGTTGTGGAGTCACCATCACAAATTTCTTTGAATTTAGCAACTAGGGTTTTAAGAAATATCAGTTTTGATAAATACCTCTATGTTTAGTTGCTAGGGTTTCACCTTTAGCTTAATTCTCCTCAAATTTGTCAGGTGCTTTGAAAGTATTCTTTTCTTCTCAGCTCCAGATACAAATTCTTTGCTTTCAAATGAGATTTGATTGTACAAGTGAAGCATAAGTACTTTTCTAATTGCCCTAACTTTCCATAATAAATTGTCCTTTATCAGGTTAGGTAGATTGTTATCGAATTTCTCTATGAACTCATAGAGACCCAAAAACATTCTGCAATCCTCCGCATCTTGAGATTTTGTTCCAAAAATTTGGGGGAAAGAAATTATCTTGCCTTATCAACAACTTCATCATTAGATTTCATACCAACTTAACTGTATTCTTAGCTTCCATTTGCAGAAGCTAACAAATATTTAGGGGGGAAAGAATAGACATACATTGGTTAGCTCCCCTTGACCCTTATGCCATATCTCAATTAGCAATGAAGTCTTCTGCACTAGGCAGAAGCACAAATTCTTCCTTCTTCTCATCATCTTGTTCTGTCTTCCTTCTCCATATCTTTGCCATTTTCTTCTTTTGTCGAATCACAATTTTCTCTGTCTTCTTATGCAAAATAGGTGGTTTCACATAACCACTCTTTTAGAATCTTTCTTTTTTCGCAAAGTTGTTGAACTTGTAGCAAAAAAAATAATAATTCTGAAGTCAAACCATTTCTCCTTACTTTAGTTCTACATTTAATAGCCCTATGACCGAAGTTATTGCATGCATAACAATAGCCATAGAAGGAATGAGAGATCACAACATCATGTTTTGGTGGTAGATATAAATTCTTCCTCATGTTATCATTTATTCTAGCCTTAGTTCTACAATCAATAGCCTTATGGCCAAACTTATTGCAAGAATAGCAGTAACCATAAAAGGACTGAGAGAACCTAGGACTAGTAGCATGTCTACAAGGAGATCTCTTGAGATCTTTCTTGTAATTGGTGACTTGTATGAAGTCATAATCATCCAACTCCTACTCCTTGTCTTTAGTCTCCTCAGAGTCATCAGTGCAAGGCTCTCCCTTTTTCATTTCAAACATGCCTTCTAGTATATCTATTTTAGGATTCTGACTTTTCTCAAATCCAATGCCACCTTTATTCTTTTGAGGTCTTTGACTACTGATTATTTCATCAAGGATATTAATGCTTTTCTTCATTTTTAGACCTTTGTCTATCTGATCTTTTGCATGCCCATATTTTGAAATGCAATAAAATGTGGTACATTCTTTTGAGCCTGTAACCCCTTTACTAACTAGAACTTTACTTAGATAATTTTCCTTCAAACTTTTGCAACTTCTTCATTTGGTGGCTACCATTATGATTTCATATCATGAACATACAACATGAATTCAATTTAACTCATCAAACACTTCAAGCATAAACATTTTCACAACATATCAAGGATATGAACTTACACATGAACTTTAGCATATATGGTATGACTATGTGCAAATGATATTGATCCATCTCCTCTACTCCACAACTCATCTGATCATCTTCCTTTGTCTTATTCTTTGATCTACTCCTTTGGCTACTAAGCATATATACATCCTTTTTCTCTTTTCTTCACATGTTCATATTTGATTACTTATTCTACTATCATCACTAGTCACCATTCTACAATCATCTTTATTTGGCCTCACTGGTGACAACACTTACAACCTTCCACTATGCAACACTTCATACCACTATTGACATCAATGACAACCCTATGCAACACATATACCCTATATTAGATAGCCAACAGGTCTCTCCTTTAGTTATAGTGCCAAATAAAGGAGGAAAATGGCATGTGTGTGTATAGAATATAGGGAACTTAATGCTACAACACACAAGGATCATTTTTCTTTTCCTCTTATTGACCAAGTTCTAGATTCATTAACTAGGAAGAAATACTTCTCCTTTCTAGATGGAGTCAGTGGATACAATCAGATCTAGATTGCACTCAAGGACCAAGATAAAATGACATTTACCTATCCTTGGGGCACCTATGCTTATGCAATCCTTCACTTTGGTCTATGTAATGCCCATGCCACTTTTCAAAGGGTAGTGTTAGGGTAAAATGCGGATTAATCAATTGAACAATAACAAACCCAAACATCAATAGAATAATGAAACCAAGAAAGATTGAATGTAAAGAAGGAATGAATAACATAGTGCAAACCTTCCTTATTTCAAAGCTTCTATTGTTCGCCTATTAAAACCGTCCTTGCTGGTATGAAGTAGGCCCTCAGTGAGTGCACTCTTTTTGCTGTGTTGTAGGATGTCAGTAGTAAATGGCTATATTGATAAATAATGCTATGAAGAGGAGCTTCAAAGCAAATGGTGATCTCAAGTATATTGTATTGGGGGTGCCAAAGGCGCGCTGGTGGATTTCTGCAGAGTAACAATACAAATAACCTGGATGAATAGAATGGAGGGATGAGGCTTCTTTTATAGACTCAAAAGAACGAGGATCAATGGTTGAGGAGAAGTATGATGATCAATGGCTGAGAATGGTTGAGGAATGTGCAACTAGTAGAAATATGACAAGTGTCCCACCTTTATCATGAAAGAGGGGATTTGACAACATTGATTGGAGAGTTAACTCCTTTAACTGATCAATTAACAAATTTGATTAGTCAGTTGGAAGAATGGATTGAGGGATTGACTGAATTGATTGATCAATTACCCGAATAGATTAAGGAGCTGACAGAATTGATTGGTTAGTTAACAGTTTTGATTAAGAAGTTAACTAATTTTGATTTAGAGAAGAAATAGGACATGTGGGTGAGGGAATATTAGGTAATTAAATATTTAAAATATTTAATTACATGTGCAACATGGTGAGGTGGACAAAGTGAGGTGGAAAAATCAGGTGGATTTTTGAAATTAGAACTTAGAATAGAGGAATTTATGAATAATTAAATAATTTTAGGATTATTTAATTGTGTGAGACATTAGAAGAATTTAGGGAATTTTAATTAAATAAATTAGTTTTATTTAATTATGAAATGGTGAACCGATTAAATAAATTTAGAATATTTATTTAATTGATAGAAGAAGGGAATAAATATTTAGAATATTAATTTAGAATGGTAGGAGAAATTCAGAAGGGAAATAAATATTAGGAATATTTATTTAGAATGAATCGTGTCATTTTTAGGCGTATACAGGTAGTACTCAACATTTTCTCTATTTTTACACAAGACTGTTTGGAAGTCTACATGGATGACTTCACGGCTCATGGTAAGTGACGAGGTAAAAATCACCTTCATCATCCTTAGCCCAAATGATCCTTTTTCCATAGCTTGACTAAGCCTACTTTCTCGATATTGTTTGATTTATATGATAAATTACAGTTGCTTATTACTTAAAATGATGTATAAATACTCTATTTTCCATTTTGACTAAATTGAACCTTGAAACTAATGAAGTGTGGCTGTAAAAGAACTATTTTTGTTAATCAGGGCTCACAACAAGGAGAAGAAGACTTTATGGAGAAAAGAGTGCTTTGGGAATCTATCTCTTGAAGTTGGAGACTCCAGAAAGAGTCCTAAGCAACACCAACAGAAGTCCCAGTTCTATTTATTGTTTCTCGTATGAAATATGCTCAACATTTCTGTTTTATAAAAGACATCAGTATTTTGAGAGCTCTCACTCAGTGATTTTACTTCCTTTTTAGTTATTTGATCAAAGAAGACTTCTTAAAAATTTAATAATTTCAATTAAAACTTTACAGGCGGCAAAATGTTTCAAATTGTCAACCTCTAGATTGGGCATAATTCTAGCATAGAAAATATATAGAATTGTTCCATATTTTCAAAAAAACAATAGGAAAATAATGAAATATTCTGATTTTCAAAAGTTACTCTGCAAAATTCTGAATACTATGTGATGAGACTATTGGAGTTCTGAACAATGTTTTGAATCTTTATAAAGTGTTTTTACTACATATTCTAGAGAGTTAGCCATTTGAATGAATAATATAGATAAGTACTTGTTCTTTATTTAATGTATGTGTTATTAGTAAGCTCTATCAAGTATTGAATTCTCTGATCTATTTTGCATGATGTGTTAGCCTCCAGGTTCTGTAGTAGTTCTTTGTAGTACTATGGTTTTAAAATCAACTATGTAATTTTTAAAATAAATTCTAAAGTTCCAAAGTTTTGTGAATTCGTGTTAAAATATTAAGTTCCAATTTGTTGTACATTATCATAGTTAGATTTTACATGCTTTCATAGATGAATTTCACATGCTTTCATAGATGAATTTCACATGCTTTCTAGTTTAAAATTGTTTGTGCTTTCATAGTCAGATTTATTTTATTTAGTAGTTTAGCTTCTAAAAATCTTTCCTAGAATAGTTTGAGATGCTTTCTAGTTTAGAAATTATTTATCTTCCATTTTTAAAGGCCAAACATTGTTGTACTGAGATACCTAGTCTCCTTTTGCAAATGATCTTGGACACTGACCTAATTGACAAACTAATAAATCAAGTTAAAGTGTAAGGTTCAATGACATCCCATCACTTTCTAGCACTATTTCTAGGGAAATGCACATTGTGTTATTAGGAAAATAGTTAGGTAACTCTCATACATTAGATGACAATAGATTGTCAACTCCTTATTCTACTTGTTCTTTATTTAATGTATGCGTTATTAGTAAGCTCTATCAAGTATTGAATTCTCTAATCTATTTTGCATGATGTGTTAGCCTCCAGGTTTTGTAGTAGTTCTTTGTAGTACTATGGTTTTAAAATCAACTATGTGATTTTAAAAATAAATTCTAAAGTTCCAAAGTTTTGTGAATTCGTGGTAAAATATTAAGTTCCAATTTCTTGTACATTATCATAGTTAGATTTTACATGCTTTCATAGATGAATTTCACATGCTTTCATAGATGAATTTCACATGCTTTCTAGTTTAAAATTGTTTGTGCTTTCATAGTCAGATTTATTTTATTTAGTAGTTTATCTTCTAAAAATCTTTCCTAGAATAGTTTGAGATGTTTCTAGTTTAGAAATTATTTATCTTCCATTTTTAAAGGCCAAACATTGTTGTACTGAGATACCTAGTCTCCTTTTGCAAATGATCTTGGACACTGACCTAATTGACAAACTGATAAATCAAGTTAAAGTGTAAGGTTCAATGACATCCCATCACTTTCTAGCACTATTTCTGGGGAAATGCACATTGTGTTATTAGGAAAATAGTTAGGTAACTCTCATACATTAGATGACAATAGATTGTCAACTCCTTATTCTACATGGTCAGAAAAAGGGGTCCACATGGAAGATTCATAGCAAAAACCCCCCATTAACTAGATGTTCCAACCATTAAATCTAGGGCATAGAATCTTTATTTGAAGAACTTTTCAATATGAATTGGTCAATTAGAACCAACCTGAGACTTCTAAAAGTACCTTGGTTACACAAATGTCAAAACAAGATCATATAGAATAACATATCCTCTTAGAAACAATGGTAGAAGACAATGATAATCACCATAATAATTGGAATGGAAGGAGAGCGACATGAACATTTACTTATCCTATTGCTCTTATCCCAGAAGAAGATGCACCTATGAAAAAACATTTCACCTTCTATCCTACCAACCTTTAGAGGATTGGCCTCAAAAGATCTAGACCAGTTTCTCTTTGAGTTCAAAGTCCTCTATCATACATATGACTACAAAGATGATAATCAAAAACTAAAATTATTTCTTTCAACCCTATGAGATTTAGCTATGCAATGGTTCATAGGGTTGGCTTCAGGATCAATCAACTCTTGGGATGAAATGGAAACTATCTTCCTAGACAAATATCAAGATTACTAGATGGTTAGTGATAGAAAGGAAGAACTATTTAGGCTTAAACAAAAAGAGGACAAAAGTTTGGAAGATTTTCTAGATAGGTTCATCTTCATAGTAAAATATTGTGTTGAAGGAATGATGAACCCTAAGATTCTTAAAACTATAGTCGTAAAGTGACTTGATGAGGATGCTCGAAGAGCCCTAGACTTGATGGAAAAGGGGGATGTAGCTAAACGAGACTTCACATAAATTTCTACTTTATGTAGAAATTATTCAAGAACTCAGGGACGTATTAGGAAGTCCAGTCTGACTAGAGGTTGGAATGAAATTGGTCAACCTTGAGAGGAAATCACAAATCTTAAAACTAACATTCTCATCTAGCTTAATACCACCTTAGATGGCATATAAGATAAAATGTGTAATCCTAAAACATTATCCATCTCTTTTCCCAAATGTAGGAATAAACACTTTTTACAAGAATGCCCTCTAGATAAAATTGATGTTTGTCCAATTTGTGATAAAAACCATTCCATAGACCAATGTGACTTTTTGAGTGCAATTAAAAATTCAATGAAATGGTGTTCCAATTTGAAGAGGAAGTAAATTATATGGGACAGAGACTTGGAGGAAACTTGTCCTATGGGTAAAGTCCAAATCCACCATGGCATCCTCAAAATAATTGGAATAATACCTAGTGGATGGAACCTTGGTCTTAGGGGCCACCCAACTAGGGACCTTATTTATGGGGACCTCTAGAATGGATAAATCAATAATGGACAAATCCATCATGGTCTAATTAGGTGCAACAACCTTGATATTCTCCAAACCCTATTCCTCAATGGAATCAACCATTAAATCATTTCTACCAAGAACCTCAGCGAATGCAAACTCAATAGTAAAACCTTCTACCACCTCCCTAGAATCTGCAATAAACTAAACAAGTTAATCAACCACAATTACTTGCACAACCAGTGGAGAATCCAAAAAATAATCCCTAGGCCACCCTTATATATTCTATGAAATAAGATAATATGGCAGGAATTAATGCTATACATTGTGGAAACGTGCAATTGAGGTCAAGAAAAACACTACACCAACCTACTATAACTGAAATCACAGACGAAGAAACACTTTCAAACAAAAAGGATATTAGGACTGAAGAAACCTCCAAGAAATCTATGGAGAACCCCAACAAGGTATTAATTAAAGAACAAACTTCTAATCAAGATCTAGAGTTGGATTCCAAAAATTCTCTAAAACCACCTTCTAATAAGCTTCTGGAGTCTAGCGGTAAGGATATTATTCAATCATCTCTAAAAGTTGACCTTATGAATAAAGAAAAGCATCAAGCTCCTTTTTTGGAGTGACATGGCCAATAATAACTCATGTGCATAGTGATATAATTCACTATAAAACTCTAAATTCACACACTCTCAAATGAGAGAGAACCTCCTTAAATAAAGAAGAAAGGGTGGCATAAAACCTAAAGGGGAATTAGTCACACCCATTCAAATCAACCATTTGTAAATAATTAATAATCTAATAGTTATTAGATTATTAATTATTAAATGTCATATGCTTTATAACTTTATATTAAAGAACATTATATAAATGTTATAATGGTATGACCCCTAATAACATTATGTTCTAACACTTTCCCTTAATGTTAATAGGGGGCATCACATGTCAATTTCTATAAAAGAAAAAATGAAGCACCACAGTAACATAGGTCTTCTTTGACAGTGATAAATAGAGACACAAATATATGCCAAAATGAAGGGCATGTATTCCAAACTACATGAAAGTCATCTGGTCACAATTTATAATACCATGTTTTAAAAAATGATGCGAGGTCTTACAATGTTTCTTTTGGAGCCCGAAACTCCTCAAATCAGCCCCCCTCCAAGTTCATTACATATTGCTTGTAGGTATTACATAATACACTGCTTTTTACAAGTGGAAGATTTATAGAGAAAAGATTTTTAAATATGCCCATAGGCCTTACATATAATGCAAGGAGATAACCATATATAATGCCTAGAGATCTTACTTATTGGTCTTACATAGAGCTGCCATTGTTAGACATACTCTTTCCCCCTCAATGGAAACTCCTTACATCTTGAGGTGTTAAAATGCGTAAGGTCTTATTTTATGCCTTAGGTCTTACATCTAGAGGTGTTAATGAAATGTACAGTCCCTCTCGATGGCCAAGCATTAATTTGAATTTGGAGAATTTGGTACTACATAGAGGTTTGATTTTTATATTGCATATATAATTTTATGATTACTAGGAGCCCAGCCCAGATCTTCTTGACATAGTATATATTTGCCATCTAATAATCAATCTTGTAGAATTGAAGAATAATGTAAGGATGGAAGAACTTTCCTTTGAAAGCAGTGTCCATGAACTTCAAATGTGCTTTATTTCTAGAAATAGGAGTCTTGATTAAGAGTAAATAGATTTACCATATAATAAGGTGGGACCTGTAATAGCACCCAGATGAAAATCATTTCCAATAAACTCCTAAATACATTGATTCTTTTATAGTGACTTTGTAGTCAGATTTTTATTAAAGAGCTATAGAAGATAGCTATTTAAATATTACTCCATCCATGTGATAGCAGCTACACCATATTTTGAAGACATAGATTGAGGTATATGTCCTATCAATAAGATTACCAACATAGTTAGTAATATAATAATCAATAAAATTTATTTTTGGTACAAAAATAATAAAATCCCATAATTAAATGAGCAAGTCAACATATAATATGCTATGACAATACTTTAAAATGATCTAACAAACTTTTTAAGGAGATCATATGGGAATTTCATAAGTATAAGTATGTATAAATTGTCATGCTTCTATAAGGAAAATAAATATTCATTAAATATATAGTAATGATCCATAAAAAATTGAAGCAACAGGTGAGTTATCCTTTCTAGGCTTGCTCTTGGACAGTGTATAAGGGAAACAACCACCCATTACAAGTATGTGCTTCTATACCCAATAAATTTGTAGTTTGTAGAGAAAATATTGACCTCTTTAGATAGTTATGAAAAATGCATATATATTGTATCAAATTATCATCTTGGATGTCTTTATCCATTTGGACATACCTTTTCGCTTGTAGTATTTCCTATTATGAACCTTTCTTATTCATGACATATAGGGTAAAACTGCTTCTTGATTATAACAATATTTAATTAACTAATTATATCAAATTTTATCAATTCCCTAGCCATGCAAACTCATCCAAGGTTTTTATCAAATTATTTCATATAAAATATAATTATTTAAAATTGAAGCCTTTACATATGACAATATCTTATATGCATGAAAAAGAAAATTATATGACATCTCTTAATTTAAAAGGTGATGATTCACTTTAATATAAAAAATATCCTCTATGGTTATAAAATAAATAATATGGTTATGTATTTAGGAGGGGATCTCTAATTTCTTGGCCTTGGAGAATATGAGGTTTAATGTCACCTTCTAGGAAGTTAGCCAATAAGTTTTACCTTCAATGGACTAGTGGATCCAATGAATTTGGAACTTCAATCATCAAGTTGTGTCTAAATATCATATTGTCCATAGATATATCAAGAATTGTAATGTATATATTGAGGAGAAACACAAAAACTTGTTTTAGGTTTATTACCTTGAGCAAAGAGAGTACAACATTAAAAATTTTGTATAATATGGTATACATATACATGATTTTGATATATAAAAAAATCTTAAAACGTGAGCGAGTTAGAGGTGAAAAAAACATTTGATTTCAACTTTGAGCTATATACGCATGTGAAATGATTTTGGGACATAATGAAGATCACTCATAAGAGTGTTTTCTAGGTTTAACTCTCCCTTATTGCCATAGGCATGAATATGAAGCAAGAGTGATTAAAGGATATGTTGAAAGGTAACCGTAGGAATTTGAGAATGATGAAGCTAAACCTATGCCACATGAGTTATCAACCAACAAAATTAAATATACATATAATATAATATTATATAAGCGTTAAAATTTCATAAATTATGTTATAGTATGAACCATCCTAGTATGTTGGAGACTTAGTAGAGTGTGATATCCTGAGAGGACAAACTTACATTGCCTTGTTAATTAGATGACAAATTTGTGTGAAGATACATATCACTACCCACTCTTTTTATCTTACCCTCATCTTGAGGATGGTTGATATAAATTCATTTTGTAGTATAATAGATAGATCTCTATTTTTCAAAACTTACACCTCCAACCTATGTAAAGAAATTTGATTTCAAATCCGAAGATCATAGAGAATTATTCTATGTTTATGACTTAGAAATGGTGGCTCTTATGTAAACTCATTAAATTAAAGCATTGTGGTAAAATGTTATACAAATACACCACCAACACTAAAAAAATATTTTGTCAAGAAGGATTTAAATAAGATGAAGAATAATGGGCAAGTAAGTTACAATAATAGTTTTGAAACTAAGTTAAAATAATACTCTTCATTTTTTCAGCAAAATGGAGCAATTTTAAAAATTATAAACACCTCAATAAACATTATGATAGAGAAAAATTGACTCTTAAAAATAAACAATGAAAATAAATACTTTTAAATAAAAAATGGTCATTATTTTTTTAATAAATGATATACCTCTCGTTTATGAAAATAGGCTTACTTTTCTAAATATGATATGGTTCTCTTTTAAAAGAAATATGACTCTCTCTTTAAAAAAAAGCTATGAATGACTTTGTTTTTATTAATTAGACTCTTTTTTTTAAAAAGTGATACAAATCTCACTTAATAAGTAATATGGATTTCCTTTTCTACGTATCTTTTTAGTAAAGGATGTGACTCTTCACGATTCTCCTTAAACAAATGATGACTCTCTTAAAAAACATTATGATAGGGTGTGATTTTAATAGTCAATAGTTAAGTGTTTCAAAGAGTCTAAAAATCGACCCTATTTTACAAATTAGAATCGACCTTTAAAGGATACAAATAATTAGATGCAAATTTATTATTATAATCAACTTTTTAAAAGGATATGTTCTTTACTTACCATTATGGGTCTAAGTCAATTGTAATTTAAGGATACAACTTTTCTATGTGAAGGATACAACTTTCATTAAGTCTAACTTATTTGTAAGTTAAAGGATGTCATTCTTTATATAATGAATATATTTTTATTAGAAAGGAAGAGACTTTTATTTATAAAGGAAGCAATTTTCCTTAACATGTTAGTCATTTTTAAATCATTTGCAATTTAAAGGAAAATGGATATAAGGATGTGAATGGCTTTTATGAAGGATGTGACTTATATGAAGTATTAGACATTAGGATCGACCATCCTTAAGAATGTTTATTTAATTACTATGTTGATGCTTCTAATTTGTATATATTAGGCTTCAAGACATTTGGAAAGGTATCACCAAAAGTCTTAGCTTTCTGTAATAATTTTACAATTGTATAATTATGGCCACTTTTGGTGATAGAAATACCAAATAAAGATGGATGTATAATATCCATCATAATAATATTATTTGTATAGTAAAATAATAAATAGATATAAAGTATAAAAATTGAATATGTTTTTGTTATTTAATATAGTCAAAACTAAATAAAGACTATAATGTATTTTGAAGATTTTTATTATACTGATGATCATTTGAAATTATGTGGCAACACATTCAATCCATGTGGGAGAAGGGTGATAAAGGTCATGACTTATGATTACTACCCCCACATTAAAAGACACATCCTTTGATTTTCATAAAGGACAATGATCTATTAAAAGAAGCATAACTTACTATAGAATAGGGACTAAAAAGGTTTTGCGATAATGTAATCATGTTATAATGGAATAATTTTGAATTAATTAGATTATGAAATATAATACTATAAAAAAACATACATTACTTAACAATCAATTAGATGACAATCACAATCCTATGCTATATGAATATGTTAGAAAAAAAAATTAGTATGAAAATTCTCTTTGATATAACCTATAAAAATGATTAGCATTTCCTAGCTTGCTTCTAATGAATTGATTTTAAAACAATAGAAAAGGAAAACCAAATGTCTTTCACAAATGGTCTTGCACATGTGTTGATTGAACATAAAGAGGTTTCCCATCAAGTTTTACATGTCTTCTAGTATAACCTACAAAAATGATTAGTATAGCCTAACCATCTCTGATACCATGTTAGAAATTAGGATCTTAGGATACTAATCATTACAAATAAAATATAAAATAAATATAATGAACATTATACAAGCGTAGATTTAACACAATACACAAGATATACATGGGGAAAACCCTTTCAGGTAAAAAACCCCATAAAGCATCATTTTATTAAAACACTTACAAAATATAGTCTATTAAAGAATAGACTGATCTTGGGGATATACTCCTCTACATACTTCCACATTGCTAATAATACCTCATGCACATAGTGATATAATTCACTATAAAACTCCAAATTCACACCCTCTCAAATTAGAGAGAACCTCCTTAAATAAAGGAGAAGGGATGGCATAATACCTAAAGGGGTATTAGTCACACCCATTCAAAGAAACCATTTATAATTAATTAATAATCTAATAGTATTAGATTATTAATTATTAAATGCTATATGCTTTATAATATAAGGTTTTATAACCTTATATTAGAACATTAGATAAATGTTGTAATGGTATGACCCCTAATAACATTATGCTCTAACAATTAATCCCCATTTTGATACTCAGTATGAGTGCCCTGAGCAACCTACATCACAAGCAGAGATTGAAACCACACAACCTCCATTTCCTGAATGATTGAGCATGCAAAAGAAATAACTTGAACTTGAATTTGATTTCCTTGGCCAATTAAAGAATGTCTGCATCAAGATTCCATTATTCCAAAATATCTATACTAAAACTGTAAGAGAACTGTTCTTGAAAAAGTCAAGTAGAAAATGGAAGGACCCACAAACTGTCCATGTAATTGGATAGCTTGTTGACATCATGCCAGGCAATATTGTTGCTTCAATATATTTAGACGTTGGCATCCTAGTTGTAGAAGTGAATACCAATCCAACCATTATAAAGAATACTCTAACTGACCTAGGTGTTGCCATAATGTTATTACTAAGGAGACCATGACAAATTTGTAGTTGCTGAACTTACGAACAATATCTACAATGCTACAATTAGTAGATAGATTAACAGATAAACCTAAGGGAGTCATTGAGGACTTGGTCATCACACTAGATTTGTGGGAATACCCTACTGATTTTATGGTCCTACAGCCAAAGGATAACTTGGGAGGATACTTGCTTATCTTAAGACACCCATGGTTGGCCACAATTGATGCTTTCATTAGTTGCAGGTTAGGTAACATGATTATTTCTAATAAAAATGTCACAAAAAGCTGGTCTTGCATCCTCCAGCCCAAACATTTTCTAACTTTGAACAAACAGTGTGGCCAGACCCTAAAGACACTGATCAGTACTCCATCTAAACAATTATGACTATAGAGATAAGCCCTCTGATCTCTATTGAGGATGAGAATATTGTAATTACAAACATAATACAAAATAATTATGGAGTAGATCTTCTACTAGATAATTGGTTGACCTTGCCCATTACATAACATTTTTCTTGTAGAACATTCGTCCAACTATGACTGATATTAGCACATTCCACCATTTATTACCCCATAATTGCTACCTCAACACTTTATATCCCAATGTATCCTCCATGAAATCTTTAACAAAACAAGTCAAAAAAATTCTAGATAGAACACTAAATATTAACAACCAATTGACCCTACAACAACAAAATGAGTTGACTTCCATGTTGCAGGCTCACAAGATAACTTTTGCATGAGATTACTATGACATGAAAGGGTTATAAGCAAACCTTTGTACGCACCATATTTACATCAAGGATGATTGTAATCCGGTTAGATGACCCCAAAGGAGGATGAACCTTGTAGTCCAAAATATTGTAAAAGAAATCAAAAAATTGTTAGATGTCAGTTTCATATTGTTGAACACACAAAAGTACTGAGAGGGGGGTGAATCATCACTTAATCAAATTCTTTTTCTTTCAAAAATTTATTCAAACTAATGTAACCATTTAAAGCATGAGAAACACAAGAACACAAAAGCATACAACCATAACAATGAATTTACATGGAAAACCTTAGAAGGGAAAAACCATGGTGAGCAAGCTACTTGGATCTACTATTCAAATATAGCCTCACAAATTAAAACAAGATTATATTATCATTTATGGTCTACAACCCAAAGGAAGCTGCAACTCCCTGATCAGATACAATACTTACAACCTTCACACAATTATTCTTCAACCTCTGTAACATAAGAACTTATCTCACTTAGAAGTGTCTTCCATAAGACATTGACTACTCTAACCTTCTGCTAACCTCTACAATCTCTGCACAACAATCTTACCTCTTCACAACAACAACACCAACCTCTACATCATTATATCTACTTCTGTGGTAGGTTTATTCTCACATTATCAATGATTTCACACAACACACGACTCATAAATTATTCAATAACTTTGATCTTATATTTATATCTTCCGCAAGCTTCAGGATCTTTCTCCTTGGTTGGCCAAGATGAAACTTGTAACATGAAACATGTAGTGGCCACAATTGTCAGCTCTAAAATATATGTAGTAAGTAGAAATCAAATGCGGTTCAAGAACAAGGCATAATAAGGTCCTATCTTACCTTAGCACATTCTTCCAAGATTGAACACACTCCATACACATGACATTGTTTTCATCATATACCAAGTTAGCTCTACAACCACTTTTCCTTCTTTGCATTTCACTCCAGACCTAAAGCAGTACTAGAGGAGACATGTTTTCACCATTTGGACCATATTATATGACCTGTAAAATATTTTTGTATACTTCTTTAATCATCTCTGGATATTTCATGCTAGCACAAACACTTGAACTTTGATGTTGATGTCCTTAACAACCTTTTCTTACACAATCTCAAGAGAAAACAATAAAAAACATACTTGTGGTGAACATAATCATTTGAAACTTGAACAACACATACCAACTAGCCATATGATTTTATCATTTAATCAGCAAGGCCAAATAACATTTTGTGGTGAACTGTGGTGGCCTCACCTATCTCCCTCTTCTTACTTCAATTAGAACCAAGGCATGTCTTGTTGGCAACTTGGAAAACATCATTGATGAAGACACTGTTGGCATGACTAAGAGTGACTAAGTATGATGTTTGATTGGTGTTTTCTTTGATGGAAACAAGGAACAAGGATGCAACAAGCAATAAGGATTTAGAAGGGTTTTGAGGTTATAGTAATCCTCAAGAAGTCAAGTATATAGAGAACTCTAGTCTAGAAAGAAGACTTAGACATTTTTGCTAAGTATTGGTAGAGTATAGAGAGGACTATAGAGCTATAGTGTTATGGTCCACATTGGTCGATGTTTGAAGATTAGGTCTTGCAGTTTTGGTAGGATGTTGGTGATACTTACATGTTTCTAAGTCCAAAGTTTTACCTTTTGATGAGCTTCAGAAGTATAGTTGCAAATAGCATAAGTTTGGCATAGCAAAGTACAATGTTAAACAGGTTAGAACACCTATTTGGTTTGGTCTGCATTCCTTCGGTATTGGATATTTTCTCCTACAGTTTTGAAGTGTTGTAAACACTTGTTTGAAGAATCTAACTCCAAAGTTTCATGATCTTAAGTCTTCTGGTAAGGCAGTTATGAGTACCTACGTATCGCTATAGGCATTGATAGTATTTTGTTAGAAATGAAGGTGCAAACCACACAATGGAAATCTACTTCAAACCTTATTATCCTTTAAACAATGTAAAATCAATGGAGATTGTAACATAAATTAAAAGGTCCCATTACATAGAAATAACATGCACTAAGAACTAAACACATAACACAGTATGTAACATGGAGAAAACCCTTTCAGGTAAAAAACTCCACCAAGAAAAGAGGCTCCAGGTTGTATTATCTTCAAATATGAGATCACAATACATACACTTCCTTTGTTTAATTAGTCTTCATTCCAACAATGCTTGTTACTCTCCAATATGATAAAAATGTAGTACGAATATCCTTATAAAAGGGGGTTGCCATCTAGGGCAAGATAACCAACAAATATCAACCATCGGATCTATGACCTAATAACACATGGTCTAGATTCACAATGATAAAATATAAATAAAATATGTATCTAAAACAACACCACTACTTGTGAAACCTTTCATCCCTTATGGGTGATTTACAAACAATATTAGGAGTAATTAATTACATAGGATTTATAAGGTTGATGGCACCTTAATCCTAACATATTTGACAATGACAGTGTCTAGCTTCTAATAGTCTGCTTTTCACCACATGGTAATATTTTGCTCTATGGTTTTGAAGTCAAGTCTTGGGATACCTAAGGAGTCTTAGTTGTGAATTTGAAGGAGTTTTGTTGTTCGCATTGAAATTTATGATCTGACACTTGATTTGAGTCTATGATAGTTAGTTTGTGAAGCTGACCTAATATTGGGATCTATGTGTGGAAGAATGTGTTGATTAGAATCATGTTCTAAGTGATTCCATAGTTGGATCCAACATATGAGAATGTGTTTCAAGTGTTGTTTTGGTTCACAAAGTATTTTGGTAATTGCTTTAGGTCGACAAGCTACACATTGTATAACTACATGTTTTACCCTAGCACGCTGGCCTAATTTGAAGTTTGTAAGTGTTTTAGGTATATATATGGGACTCACTTTGGTTAAATTGAAGTGTGCTCAATGTGAATATGAATGTGTGTGTGCGAACTGTATGAAGTTTTGAGATCCGATCGGGGTGACAAGTGTTTGAGAAGAAGTTTCATGAAGAGCAGAGAAGTGTGATAGAGAAGTCAAATATGAAGAGTTTTGAGACAATTTTTTGAGCTACAATGGAGTTGTATCCATGCATTTTAAGATGCAATTATAACAGTTCATTTTAGCATTGAGCCACCCTTTTATCTCTTTCTTTCTTTTGGCAGTGAACCTATTTTGTAGTGAGAATTTCTTTGGACAGTGAGTCCTTAGGGTAGTGAGCCCTCAGGAAGTGAGCCTCTTTGTAATTTAGTACTGTTACTACATACTATATTATGAGTTAACACTCACTTTGGTTTTTCCCTTTTTGGGTTTTCCATGTAAAAATCGTGGTGTTCATGTGTTATGGTTTATGGTTGTGCTTTCTATGCTTGATTTGCTTTACTGTTATTAAATGTGGAAAATGGATTAATGGTTTAATAAGTGAATGGTTTAATAGAATACTAATTCACTCCCCCTCTTAGTATTCTGGGTGTTCAACAATTTGTATCAGAGCTTGGTTCCTTGGAAGAAGTCTAATAGCTTGAGGAAGATCTTGGAGATTGAACACATGGCAGCTAGAAGGTATCCTACTCCTCCTAAAGAAATTCATCCAACTAGAATTACAGAAGAAGAGTGCATGTATATCAATTAACAATAACTTCAAGTTGCTCTTGAAAACCTTGAAGGGATTGAAGAGGAAAACTGGGATTTGAAAGAAAATGTTAAGGAAACAGATGAGTGCATCAGGAAGTTGAGGGAGTAAGTCAAGAAGCTCAATGAAAAGCATAAGGAGGTTAGTGAACAATTGAGATGAGAAAATGAAATCTTGGATGATCTAAAAATGCAAATTGAAGATAAGGCAAAAGTAGAAGAAGACCTGAATCAATTGGTGAAAGGAAAATTAGAAGAATGTGCAAAGCTTGAAAAATAAGTTGTGAACCTGAAGTCAAATTTGGAGAAGGCAAAGAGCTATGAAGAAAAGTTCAAGATAAGTTCTACAAAACTTGATGAGATGCTTGCTAGCCAAAAGAACCTTGATGACAAAGAAGGCTTGGGATTTGAAAAAAGTGAAAGTTCTAAAATAGGTCAAGCAATAAATGTTGAGAGCAAGAAGGACAAAGGCAAGCAGATCCGAAATCAAAGGAACGGACCCAAAAAATAACCAATCAAGAAACCAAATGCTCAAACGTATTCATTTTTCAATGGTTATTGTAATTCATGTAATAAGTTTGGTCATAAGGCTACTCAATATAGGAACAAAATGAATCAAAATGTTCCATCTTTCTCCGGTTAGTTCTTTGCATGTAAGAGAGTTTGTCATAAAGCTAGTGAATGTAGAAGTCAGATAAGGAATGGTCATAACAATGGAAGGAATACCCAATCTTTTAGAGGTAACTTCTTTACATGCAAGAGAGTTGGTCATAGAGCTAGTGAATGTAGAATTTAGATAAGGAATGGCTATAACAATGGAAGGAATGTTCAATCTTTCAATGGTAATTGCTTTACATGCAATAGATTTGGACATAAGGCTAATCAATGTAGATCTAGAATGAATGGAAGGAACAATAGTCAGAGGAATCTTGTGTGCAAAAATTGCAATAGGCCTGGACATATTGCAATATTCTATAGAAGCAAGAACATGAAGAAGGACAATCCAATAGAAAGAAAGAAACCAGTGCAAAAGGATGATGCGACAGAAATCAAGGAGATGAACAAGATGTGGGTTAAGAAGGATGTTATTAAAGACAAGAATGAGTCTGTGTTAGACTCTGGTGTGGAAACTTCCTTTGGGAAGTGAATTGGGAGCTTTGGCTCAGGGGGAGATTCAATGATAAATCTTGTTCCCCTAGCCAGAAAAGTGGTGCTGACAGCCAACACAAAGACATGAGTTGAAGAATAGTATATCAGATCTTTTGAAGAAAATTCTAGCAAAAAAGAGTCTAATGTGGAAGATTGCGGAGTAATTTGTGTTGACTGTGAGTAGTAGAGGAAGTGTTGACAACTTTTTGGAAACAAGCATTTATGGTGATTAGGTTTTGATGAAAAGAGTTTATAAGTAATATCATTCAAAAGAAATTCACTTTGCATTCTAGTTTTCAAGAAACCAAGGAGATTTGAGCGGTGAAGCAAAGGCAAACTTAAGCATTTGGCATGAACAAACCCTAACTAGAAGCAAAGAAAAAGGTATTTACAGTCACCACTCTTGCAAAGTTTTGTTGAGTTGTGAAAATGTCTACCCCAAAAGTTGTTGAGATAACTGATAGGCCCTGACCTAAGTTCAAGAAGCATCCATTTAAATCCCTAGAAATAGACCCTGATGGTGTATTTTCGAAAGTGCAATATGGCATATTACATAGTGAAGATATTAGGGCTTACATCCATACTAATATGGAAGATTATGATCATGTAAAATTAGGGCAATTTTCTTTGGATAAATTGTTGGGTGATAAATTTGAATTGAAGGAAGAATTTAGTGCTCTGCATGAGAAGAAATTGGACACATGGATAGATTTTCCTATTTTCTCTAAAGATGCTTGGGTTAGGTATGTCATGAGTAGAATCCATAATGAATTTTTTTTGGCTGAATGTGCCTCATATGATAACCAAGGATTCCATTGAGGCATTTATAGGTTTGTGTTCCTTCAAAATAGTTATGACACTGAAATTAGTAAAGAATGACACTGTGATGAAGCTAACAGGTGCAAAGTTTGACAAGAGAGCTTTAATTGTCAATGATATAGAGGATCCGGTAATGAAATTTTCTTCTATGGTCATTGGTTACAAGGTGTATTTCTCCAATAGGGAGTACTCTATTTCAGCTACTGCCATCTACACTGCATATGAGATGGTGAAGAAGAATATTGATTATGACCTTTGGGAGTTGCTCCAACAATAGTTGATGGAGAATCTAAAGAGAACCAAAGACACCAAGTACCCATTCAAATATGGTACTCTTGTCATCTATTTTCTGTTCTATTTCTTGAAGGAATTACCAGGTATGAGCAATATTGTTTGGTTGAATCATAGTCCTATAATAGTACAAATCATAAACCACTTGCAAAGTATAGGAAATGATAGTGCCCAAAGTGCTGCTCTGTGGGGATACTTCAAAGTATTTCAAAACAAAATGCAGGATAGGGTTATAATCCCTAGAAAAGTGGTAGAGAAGTATAAAGATGATATTGTTTTTATGGTGACCAAAGATCAATGCCTCATGGAGGCAGTGAAACCGAGAATAGTGTGGGTCCTAGTAATGGGATATGAGGTTACAAAGGACATTTTGACTGGTTTGGCAAATCTAATGCTAAGAAAACCCAAAGACCCTAAAGAAGAAAGGTTTGGGTCTTATGAAGAAAAGTTTCTCAAAGTTCACTTGAAACAAAAACAACCAAAAATATAGAGATAAGTAAACAAGTGGGTAGAAGAGTATGCCATGAGCAAAGGATTCATAAAGGAGCAAATAGACCTAGCTAGAGCACAGGCTCAAGCTGCAAAGGATTTGGAAAGGCAAGAGGAGAAAACTGAACAAGTAAAAGCTCTGGAGAAGCATGAAGAAAAGATTGAACATGTAAAGTCTACTCCAAGGACAAGAAGGACAACAAGGTCATCTTCTAGTACAAGTACTTCTAAGACCTCCAGACCCATTCCTACAGTTGATGTGGAAAAAGAAACTACTAAAAGAACAAAACCTACAGTGGGGAAGAATAAGAACAAAAGAGTGAAAAGGATGGTCACTAACAAAATGTATGTGAGCCATGGTGGTGGTGAAGAAGAAGAGGAAATAGAATTTGATGAAGAAATAAAGGCCAAAAGAAAAAAAATTGATTAAGCCACTTCTAGTATAAAAGCATATCCCTCTGGAAAAGAAAAAGATAAGGGGAAGAAGAAGAATAAGGAGAAGAAAATTAAGACCACTATGGATCTAGAAACCACAATCAATGCAGTGGTAGAGCATGTGAATTTGAAGCCCATTGCAAACCTTTATGATGAGAGATCTGATGCTGATAAGGAAATAATTGAAACCATTGTGGTAAGATTCCTAGACATGTTTAATAAAGCATTGATTGAAATTGTATGTGACTTAGCTGATAGCCTAGCAAGTATTCTAACTACCAGAAAAGAAGAGGCTATGGGCAAAGATGCATAAATGAAAGATTATATTTTGAAAAAGTTTTGTCCAAGCCTTATTGGACTAGATAAAGTCAAAGCCACTCAAAGGTTCAATGAAGAATTTAGAACCAAAAGGAGAATTAATATTCTAATGGCCAGAGATAAAAGCGGGATTGTAAAGTTGGAAAAATAAATTGAGGAGAAAATTTTGATGCTGCTTAGTGAACTTCACATTCCAACTATGATGCACATAGGTGAAGATGAACAAAATCATGATAATTCAAGTGATGTTCTGGATGTGGGTGGAGAACAAAATGTGTCATCTCTATCACCCTCTAAATTCTCATAAAATCAAGGTGTGGTCACTCCTCCAGTAAACACAAAAAAGAATTAGGAGATGAAAGAAACAACCGGGGAGAAGAATGCAGAGAAAGAAGGAAGAGCCACATCTGAAGGAAAAGTCTCTAAAGAACAAAATGAACAAAGAGAAGAAGCCAATGAGTAGATGATTGATGATTCAGTTCTGAAAATAGGGGGTAATGAACAAGAGTCTATTCAAGAAGATCCTCTAGAGAGTCATGATGCTGAAGTTCCTCTTGGTGAAAGTAGGAGAGACACTACTGGAGAAGATTCACTTGACTCTCTAAGAGAGTTTTTGGAAAAGCAGAAAGAAACTCAAATTTTGTCTACACCTGAGTCACTACAAGGACAAATAAACTTGAAACTTGGGACAATTTTCCAAGCCACGACCCAAGAGGAAATTCTCAAATCTCACATGGAGGACAGTCTCAAAGAGGAGTCAAAGGGGGGGATTGTTGGCAACTTTGCAAACATCATTGATGAAGACACTGCTAGCATGACTAAGAGTGACTAAGTATGATGTTTGATTGGTGTTGTCATTGATGGAAACAAGGAATAAGAATGCAATAAGCAACAAGGATTTAGAAGGGTTGTGAGGTTATAGTAGTCCTCATGAAGTCAAGTGTACAGAGAACTCTGGTTCAGAAAGAAGACTTAGACATTTTTGCTAAGTCTTGGTAGAGTACAGAGAGGACTGCAGAGCTATAGTATTATGGTCCGCATTGGTCTATGTTTGAAGATTAGGTCTTGTAGTTTTGGTAGGATGTTGGTGATACTTACATGTTTCTAAGTCCAAAATTTTACCTTCTAATGAGCTCTAGAAGTACAGTTGCAAATAGCATAAGTTCGACATAGTAGAGTACAGTGTTAAACAGGGCAGAACTCCTATTTGGTTTGGTCTGCATTCCTCTAGCATTGGATATTTTCTCCTGCAGTTTTGAAGTGTTGTAAACACCTATCTGAAGACTCTAACTCCAAAGTTTCATGATCTAAAGTCTTTCGGTAAGGCAATTATGAGTACCTGAGTATCGCTACAGGCATTGATAGTATTTGACAATGATAGTGTCTAGCTCTAATAGTCCATATTTCACTGCATGGTAATATTTTGTTCTATCATTTTGAATTCAAGTCTTGGGATTCCTAAGGAGTCTTAGTTGTAAATTTGAAGGAGCTTTGTTGTCCTCATTGAAAGTTATGATTTGACAGTTGATCTGAGTCTGTGATAGTCAATTTGTGAAGCTAACCTAATATTGTGATCTATGTGGAAGAATGTGTTGATTAGAATCATGTTCTAAGTGATTCCATAGTTGGAGATGACATATGAGAATGTGTTTCAAGTGTTGTTTTGGTTCGCAAAGTATTTTGATGATTTCTTTAGGCTGACAAGCTACACATTGTATAACTAAATGTTTTATCCTAGCATGCCAACCTAATTTGAAGTTTGTAAGTGTTGCGGATATATATATATATATGAGATTTGCTTTGGTGTTTGAAATGTTTGATGAGAATATGAATGTGTGTGTGTGAACTATATGAAGTTTTGTGATCCGATCAGGGTGACAAGTGTTTGAGAAGAAGTTTCATGAAGAGCAGAGCAGTGTGACAGAGAAGTCAAAGATGAAGAGTTTTGAGACAATGTTCTAAGCTACAATGGAGCTATATCCATGCATTTGTAGATGCAATTATAATATTTCATTTTGGTAGTGAGCCACCCTTCTATCTCTTTCTTTCATTTGGCAGTGAGCCTGTTTTGCAATGAGCATTTCTTTGGACAGTGAGTCCTTAGGGTAGTGAGCCTTTAGGAATTGGGCCTTTTTGTAATTTGGTATTGTTACTACATAATATATTATGAGCTAACACTCATAGTGGTTTTTCCCCTTTTGGGTTTTCCACGTAAAAATCTTGGTGTTCATGTGTTATGGTTTATGGTTGTGCTTTATATGATTGATTTATTTTACTTTTATTAAATGTGGCAAATAGATTAATGGTTTAATAAGTCAATGGTTTAATAGAACACTGATTCACCCCCCTCTCAGTATTCTATGTTTAACATGTCTTTACATAGCTGACTTCGGAGAAGTAGCTATGGTACTCATTATCACTTGAAACTTAAAATACTTATACCTTTGACTCATATCTACTTATCCTCCAAGTTGTGACATCATATCTTCATCTATGGAGAAGTGCAGAGCATTCTCTTGTCCCTCTATGACTGTACTTATTCTATTCTATTTATTTTTTCATTTCTTCTGTCTCTAAAACATGTTGTGGTAAACTTTATGGTCTCAAACTTGAAATATAGATACTAGAGTGTAATACCTATCAATCTGTCCAATTTGTAGACCGATATTTTCAAATGCATTAAAATGTGGTACATTCTTTTGAGCCTGTAACCCCTTTACTGACTAAAACTTTACTTAGACAATTTCCTTCAAACTTTCACAACTTTATTCATTTGATGGCAACGATTGTGAGTTTATATCACCAACTTACAACACGAATTCAACTTTACTCATCAAATACTTCAAACACAATCATTTTCACAACATATCAAGGATATGGACTTACACATGAACTTTAGAAGATATGGTATGATTGTGTATAGATGATACTGATCCATCTCCTTTACTTCACAACTCATCTGATCAGCTTCATTTGTCTTCTTCTTTGATCTACTCTCCCTTTGCTCTTTTCTTCACAACATCTTTGATTATTTATTCTATTGTCATCACTGGTCACCATTCTACAATCATCTTCCTTTGGCCTCACTGCTAACAACACTTCCAACCCTCCACTACGCAGCACTTCATACCATTGTTGACATCAATGAAATCCCTATGCAACAATCTCCCCCTTTGTTATTGATGGCAACACTTAACTTGATATGCAAACTTCTCCCCTTTTGACATCAAGGACAAAGGGCTAGTGGTCTTCCTCTATTCCAACAAAAATCCATAGGCTCCCCCTATCTAAATAATCCTTATTAGTTTACTCCCATTAAGGAGTAGTCTCTATCTCTTCAAAGCTGATGTTAGCAAAATTCAGTTCTTCATTTTTCTTAAGGTATACATAGATGATATATATAGAGTGCATGGCACTTATTACTCCTAACTTATTCTCTACATATCTACAAAATCATCAAAATTTGTTTTGCCTTCACAAAATTTTCTATTTACTTGGAAGGTAGAACATTCTTGTAGATCACCTTTAACTAGGTAAGTGTATTGTCCCAGTTCTTCTTTGAAGAAAAAAAACATGTAGTTGACTTTCAAGCTGAATGAATAGTTCTTTTGTATCATCTAGAGTGGTTTTCACCTTCACTTTTGTGTGCAACATTTTCTGCTTCTATCAAAATGCTAGTCAAAACTGCTAACCTCATACTCACCACTTCTCTTAGTTGTCCAATTTCATTCTTTATATGCTCCCTTTGGTCCAAGAGCTGCCTCAACTAAGTATGGATATTTTCTATTTGGACCCTAACAAATCCATCTTTATCCCTCAAAGTATCATATACTTTAGCCTCATGAATTAGTTGTGACTCAATAGAGTCAACTTGATCCTTTATGCATTTTGTAGTTGTAGGTCAGTTCAAACAAAATTGATACAAAACTTTGGCATCCTCTATACATATCTGAATGTTTTTCATATTTTCTTGTAGATTATTATGTACCTTTACACATCTACCATATGCATCAACCAATCTTTTACTATTTATCTACCCTATTATCTTCTTCTCAACTTGCTTCTCAAGATAAGATGAGTGATCCTTGAAAGACTCCAACATTAGTTGCATCTGCTTAGTAGGAGGCCAGGTGGGATCTCTCTTTGCCTCAGACAATTCCTCTTGTATTAACTTGATTGCCTCTTCCAATAGCTCAGCTCCTTCAATTTGTTGTTGCAAAATTTCTTGCCTTGTTGAGGACTGAAGTATATGTCCCAGTTGCAACTTGTGGAGTGGAGATATATTGGACAAGTTAACTTGTCCATATGATACTAGAAGCTATAAAAGTTACAGAGTGGCCACTAGTTGGATTTACATCTGTTGGGCCAAAAACTCCTTAATAGAGTCAACTATAGATGAGGAGGAAGATGTATCTTGTGCTTTGTCTAAAATTTCCTCTGTATTTACATTCACCTGCTCCTCTTGCTGATCAGGATTACCCTGTTGCTTAGTGTTTTCTGGAGGGGGACTATTGTGTACATCATTGTGATTTGGTGAAGCATTTCCTTCTCCTTTCTCTACATGTTCTTCATCTTGTGCAGTTAGCTCTTCTTTCTCCTCTTGAGTATCTTGCTGATGTGAGTCACGCGGAGGAGATACTGCACTATGCGGTGGAGAAATTTGTGGTTCCTCCACATTCTCCACACCTTTTATTCCTTCTAGAATTTTGTTTGTCACAACTTCTATTTCCTTTAGAATTCTAGCTTTATCACTTTCTTCCATGCTCATAAGAGTGTCCACCTTTTTGTTTGTTCTCAAATCCCGAGCTTGCATTTGAGCTAATTTATCTTTTTCTTCTTGTGACATGGAAGCTCCGACCTTATCAAGGGCTTGTTGTCTTAGCTCATCATCCATTTTAATAGCTTTTTCTCTCCTCTACCTTAGAACATTAGCTAGGCTTTCTAGAACTTGCTCAATAATGTCATTCAAAGGGACATCAAATTTTAGCATGTACATTACAATAACTTTCTCAATGGTGCTTTTGTCTTTAGGTGGTACCTCTAGATATAAGTCAACTATATCCTTTAGGATACCATGATACACAATTGCATTAATGATAGCATCCAATGAAAGAGGTGCACATTCTGGTGCTGGTGGAGAAGTTGTCTTAGATTTATTCTCTTTCTTCTTAGGTCACAAGGTACCTTCCTCTCCTACTTCTTCACTCTTTTCTACCTCCTCAATCTTGACCATCTTTCTTTTAGCTTGTTGCTTTCATCTGGCATGTTTCATTTTTGTAATCTTCATTTGTACCAAAGTCTTAGAAGTTGCTCTTGTTCTAGTAGACACAGTCTGAGCTGATCCGAAGGGTTGCAATTCATTCATAGTAGTAGAATCCGATCTGCTAGTCCTTCTTATCCCTTGTACAGTTGGTGGAATAGCAAAATCATGTTATGTTTCCTCTGTAGGGGCTTCTTAAGTGGATTCATGTGAAATAGCCCATTTCTTATGCAACCCACATTTATTCTTCTAAAGTTGCTCCTCCACACTCTTCTTGTCCCTCTTGTCAATTATTTCATCATAAGTGTAGACACCCTAAAATGACCAAGTCGTCACACTGCTCGCATCTCGTCATTTCTTCCTAATCACTTGCATTTCATCATTTCTTCCTAATCATCGGCACACAACATTAATTAAATAATCTAGTTATTTAATTAATTTCACCAAATTTTTCTAAATCACATACTTTCGACATTAATTAAATAAATTCTCTTTATTTAATTAATTAAATCAAATTCCTCTATTATTCTTCCACAATTAAATAATTTTAATTATTTAATTTGTCACCTTCCAAAATTCACATCCACATTAATTAAATAAATCCAATTATTTAATTAATTCAACAAATCCTCTCAATCTCCAAAAATAAATTAAATCAAAATTTATTCTTCCAAAATCATGCACAACAATTAAATAAATTTATTTATTTAATTTGCTTTCAAATCTTCTAAATTAAATAATTCTAATTATTTAATTATTTCTTCCAAAAATATCTTCTCTAAATTTAAATAAATCAATTATTTATTTAAGTTGCTTTTTCTTCTAATTTGAGTTATCTTTAAAATAACTCAAGCTTTCTATATTTAATAAAGCAAAATATCTTCTTTTCTCATGCAAATCCCTTCTTCTTGTTTTAAATCACTTAACTGATCATTACATTCTGTTAATTACTTTAACTCATTCTTCTATTCTTAATAACTCCTCTCATGCAAAAGAAAGCAAGACACATGTCTTCTTCTTATTCGTTGCACATTCCTCAACTGTTCTCCTCCGTTGATTCTTCTGAATTATCTGGACCATTGATCGATCTTCCTTGAAATCTATATAAACCCCCCTCATCTCCTTCATTACCTCTCTCTTCGATCGTATTCTCAGGCATACTTAACAGAGCTTTGAGCATACAAAAACGTGTCGATTGAGCACTCTTACAATCTTTTGACATTGATCTCTTGAGCACACTACTTGCTTGTTGCAGCTATGGCTTTGCAACTTCATTGAGCAATCCACATTCAATCCAAAGGAAACAATACATATTTCGGTAAAAGTCTTTATTTCATTGATTATTTGTCATGGCTTTTATTTAAATTCATTTTCTTTATGTTATTGGGTTCTTTGATTTAATTAGTTTGATTTAATTGATTTTTCCTCTTACACATTCTGGCATGCCCGGTGGGACCCACTAATCCCTTTGTTTCTTTGAGAAATTGTTTTTTTGAAGTCACAGTACGGTACAGCGCAAATGACACTGCACAACGCTTCTGGCAGATCTTTGGGCGCTCTTGGAGGCACAGTTAACCATCCTTGGGGGCACTGCGGCACTTCAGGCAACACAGAGCAGTGCTTTTGGCATAACAGAATGGCGCGTCGGGCATTATCATGTGCCACTTTTGGCTAAATTAGGTTTTTGACTTCGTCTTATGTTTTTGTAGGGTTTTCTCATTACATATCTTATTCATTTGTCTGACAAGCTGTGGTATTTGTCTAAAAAACCTGCTTTTGATACATCCTAAGCTGATTTATTTAGGGGTATCTTCGGTAGTTGCATTAATCTATTGTATTGCTACACTTTCTAAGTTTTCTAGATTTCACTATTCAGATCTATCAGATATTATTGCTCAGAATAGTAGATTAAACATGAAATCCCATTTTGATCTGGTCCTTTTGACAAAAGCTAATCTTTTCATGATCTGAGACCGTGCGGTGCATTCGGCATAACTGTACAGCGCTTTCGGTTATTTTTCAGCGCTTTTGGTAGTATCCTGTAGCGCTTTCGGTATACATGACATCGCTTTTGGCATAACAATATCGCGGTTCTGGATGCATAGTACAACGCTTTTAGTTATTTTTAACACTTCTGGTAATATTCTGAGACGCTTTTGGTCTGTGATACAACGCTTTTGGTCAAAGTTGATTTATTTTTGCTAACTTGTGAATTTTTGGTGGAACTAACTCACTTGTTGCAGCTTCTTATTACTCACACAGAGAAAATCAGGGTTAACATGTTCATGTAGGACGAGCGTTGAAGAACTTTTTTTGATTTATCTTACTAAGTCTTAGAAACACATTGCATGCTTAAAAGGATAATTGAACAAATCTATTTTTGCAAAACTAAGTCTTAGGAACATACTGCTTTTCTTAAGGGACAATGGACATGTATGAACAAACACCTCAATTTTCTAAAGGGACAATGGACATGAATGCCAAACACTTCATTTCATAAGGGACAATTTACAACTACAAACATGTGTGTGCCTAGTTTAGTTGCACCTTATTTTTCTTATAACGGGACAATTGAACCTTTGTTTGACGTGCTTGCTCTTACTTTTCTGTACTTCCTTTAGAAGGGCTTGCTTTTGGATTGTGGTTCATCCAAAAGGGATGACCCTAAGCGGAGTTTTCCTTTGAACCACTATATAAGAGGGATAAGGTGAAAGCCAAGTCCTAACCGATGTCAGCCTTACCTTGTGGTGCTAAACTGAAAAGAGGTGTACTAGCTCTTTGTGGAAACGATTTTCACATTGAGCAAAGTGTTTGAAAATCTTAGTAGGATTGGTTAAAGCTTTTAGTAGCTTTTTGCATTGCTCGTAAGGCATTGGTCCCTCAAAGTCACTAAGAACCATTTTAGATAGAGACTACCCGACCTACCTCCGAACATTGCAGTAATCATCAGTGCAAGGGGAATCGATTTAAGCCCTTAAGATACTCACCATTGGCTCCCTTGAGAAGAGATAGTATTCCCTTGGACATAAATCTCTTGTGACCTGTTGGTACCTGAATTCACTGTCAGTTAATTTAGCAATTTTCATGTAGGCACCATCCTGAAATATCCAAAAGGTTCTAAGTTTTGGCACCCCTTCAGTGTTTTTCAGCATCTGCATCTCATTTCTTGAGGAGGGGTCTTCGTCTTTTCTCCATCGGCATGCGTTCGTTTTTGTGTCTTTGACATTTTGGTTTGAACTTGAACCCTTTTTCTCTAAGTTCAATGGTTCAGTAGTTTGAGGTTCATTTTTCTTCTAACGGGTCGCATTATGCATTTGCCTTGCGCAAATATTGCATCGTTGAACCTCCCACTTGAACCTTTTTGTTTTGGTTCAAGGTTCAATGGTTCGAAGCTTTTTTGCCTATGGAGTATTATTTTTGATGTTTGAACCATCGCGTTGAACCCTAGTGTTGAACCCTTTTGGTTCGGGGTTCAACGGTTCGAGGCTTTGTGTTTGTGTTCGGCGAATGTTCTTTTTGAAGTGCTCCGTTCGGCATTGAACTTCTCGATTGAACCATCGGGTTGAACCAGTTTGTGGTTCAACAGTTCAACAGTTTAGCACTTTACGTTTTTGGTCTTATCGGAGTGATCGGCCTCATCAGTGAAAGATTTCTTGAGTGCTCTGATTGTTTTGGTCTAGCCCATGGATGTCCATCGGTGTGTGTTTGGCTGTCGGCGTAGCAAATTTGTGGCTCGTCGATGTAAGGAGTTTGGCCGATGGAGGAGCAGTGTGTGGCTGGCGAAGATGTCATCGGTGTGACCTTTGAGATCGGCCAAGGAAGCTTTTGGGCTGGCCGATAGACTATGTCTGGCCGACAGAGGCTTGTAGAGGTGCAGTCGGCGAGACCGTTGAGATCAGAAGGAGAATTTTGGGGTGTGCCGATGGCTTGGGTTTTGGCAATGGGCTTTTGGAGAAGGCTTATGCGTCGAGCATGGCAAAAGGCGCTCGACACCTATTATGCTCGCGACCATGTTTTTAAGGTATTGAAGGAGTCTCTGCGGCACCAATGTGGGACTATTCTTCCTGCACATTTGAAACTTCAGTAAAGTGCATTTTGGTGGGAACTTCTGTTTGAACGCAGCGACGGTTTCTAGGTAGGCCGCGGGTGGTTGAGGCCTTTAATGGCAATGGTGCAGAGGTATGGGCAATGGTACACATGATCATGTCGCTTGATTTTTGAGTGAAGACTCCCAGATGGCGGCATAGGGCTCGAGGCTTCTCTTGTCTGTTGCTACAATAACTTTTGAGTGCCATTCCTTTGTGGAGTCTGTATCTGGCAGATTTTTGATTTTTGACCATGTAATTAATTACTGCGGGTACACTATCTGGCCAATATAGGCAGACTGTGTTACCATTTTTGACGTTGTTGAAAACTGGACATTTTGGCTCTGTAATAAGATACAACTGGTTTTGGTTGCTCTGTGCAGCAAAACTTGCGAGTTTATGTATCTCCTATTGTACGTTTGTGCATGAATCCACTGATTTCATGGTCAATTTTATATGAATAATGCTATGTTTGCATGTGTTATGCTGATTCTGTCTCTAGTTTTGCATGTATCTTTCTTCTGAGTCCAGGCATTCAAAGAATGTCTGAGATTCTAGAACATAGAATTCCTGTGTTGAATGTTTAATCTTTTAACTTCTGCTCAAGGGGTAGATTAAACTATTTTCAGATTGAATATTGGGAGGGGTATACTGCAATAGGGATGCCATAAGTATAGACAGCTTAACACTATGTATTGGGAGATATCTGTAAGGCAGATATCATGTATATCCCCCTGAAATCTAGTTTTAGTTGTTCATGCTGATCATTCACAGGTGTATGTCTACCGACTCCAAGCCTTGGATAGGCACCAATCTAGCTCTGTGTTGAGGTTATATACCATGTCTAGCTTTGCATCCAAAAATCAAATCAAACCATTTCATCCTTCCACCTGTTAGTTGTAGGAGTAGGATTAGGATCCCTGCATGCTCTCATACCCAACCAGACATCATATCCAAGAATGTTGCCAACCTTGTGATTTGTTACACAAATCTTGGTCCATACATGAGAGTATTCTGCCTGTTGCTGTCAAGTTAAATCCTTCTGTCATTGAGCTAGTCAAGGTTATACTTTTATCAAATAGGGACACCCCCCTTGGTGCGGCAGAACCAGAAGTGAAGGGGAGGAGCTTACGCAACCTCTTGTATTCAGTTGGCTGAATCTGCCTGTGCATTAGAAGTGGCAAACCCTAATGTTGATTCAGAAGAAAAACCAACATGACCTACTTGAGCTTTCCAAGGGGAGGGTGAGATATCCCTACCTGTCATCTCTCGCAAAGATACTAAATATCTGACACCTTTATGGAATGATATTTTTATCGACGGAGTATTAAGCTGTGAGCTGATCTACTGCAATGAAACCTTGTCTCTAGGGATAAAAAGTGCTTGTTATTGATTGCAATTGTCTTATACCTATGGAAACATTGGGCGTGTTTGGAGCCTTGAACATACACTATCTGTTGTGTCAGTCCCTTGTTTGTGCCAAACTTTATTTGTTGTGTTTTCTCTTGCCAAACAAATCCAATCAGAAACAGAAAACAATCCATCAAAATTTTGCCTTTGAAAACATCAGACACTACTTCAGCGCCCCTGGTATTATAGCAGCTCGCCTTTGGTAGTATAGTAGATCACCTTTGGCATAGCAGTAATTTGCCTTTGGTAAAACTCTACTTCAGCGCCCTTGGTATAACAATAGCTCACTTTTGGTCACTGTAGCTCGCCTTTGGCATAGCAGTAACTCGCTTCTGGTAGCTCAGTCTGTCGCCTTTGGCATCACAGTAGCATGCTTTTGGTTGCACAGTCCTGCACCTCTGGTCAAACAGTATAGCACTTTTTGGTCCAGTACTTTGTGCATCACAGTTTGTCCATTTCTCAAAGCATTTCACAGAATCCTAGCATTACCTTTTGTCCTAGTGTATCCCATGGTAGCCACTAGGCTCCAACAAACTATGAAGTCCAAGCAAGTTGTCCCTAAGAAGCGCAAGTCGCCTCCTCGCACACCACAATTAGGTCATCTCAACATTACTCCCAAGGTTACTCCTAGTACCCCCGCGGTAAAACCAATCAGCTCTTCGAACATGCCGCACATTGATGAACCAAGCAATCCTCAAGAGGGTAGGGTCCCTTTGGTGAGAACACCTCAATATACCACTGGCTTGCCTCCATATTTTGTGCCACAAGGATATACTATTAAGTAAAACCCACCTCAAGAAGGTAGGGTTCCTTTGGAAAGCATTTCCCAATACACCACGGGCTTGCCTCTGGATTTTGTCCCTCAAGGTTATACTGTAGATTTTGCCCCATCTCAAGAAGAGCGACACTTTGAAATAGGTCAATCCTCTCAAGTAGATGGGAAAGATCTTGATGAAATCATACAAGAGCCTAGAGTTATGGCCACCTTTAACAAAATCCTTAGTGAGAACCAAGATCATTTCTTTCACTTGCTTGCAGAGCAAGGTGCCAAGTTACCTTAAGATTTTGATTTATCCACTCTCAAGGAGAACAACAACACCCAAGATACCATACAAGCGGTCCAAACCATGTCCATAGTGACTATGCCCTTACCTACACAAGGCTCACAGTATAGGAATCCCCTTTTTCAAAATCCAATAGGGGAGAGACCCATATCACCGCTTCTGACTCCTATGGAGATCTATAAAAACCAACAAGAAACTCTCCAACGTCAAGTAGAGTTAGCTAAGCAAGCCACCTTAGCTCGAGCAAATGTGCAACCACCTCCTAAAGTGTCCACCCTAATCGCAAGTGGAATCTTGGTTACCCCATCACGCGAAGGTTTCCCACTAAATTACAATCCGGGGAACAATTATGTAGCCATGCAACAAGGGTCTCAACAAATGCCATCTCCTATATCATCACACCTTCATGTCTCTCAACCAATTAGAGTCATGCAACCACAACCACAACATTCTTCTACTCTCGTCCTTAAGCAACCCCAACCACAGCATTCTTCTACTTGCATCCTCAATCAAACCCAACCGTCACAAATCACGTCTACCTATGTCCCTCCTCCACAACATTCATCCTTGCTCAACTTCTTTCACACATTGCCTAGCCACTCTCAACATTTCCAACATCAAGCTTCCCAAAGCTATGTGCTGCCATCGCAACCTAATCAAACGCACTTTAGCTTTCCTCCACCCAATTCTTTTCTTCAACCATCACAAAGCCAACATTCTTACCTAGCGCCACCTCCACCTCTTCCAAATCAAAACCTCCAATTCCAACCTAATCTGAACCAAACGTACAACCCGTATGATCCCAATCAATCTTACAATCCTTATAACACCAGTGTGCATGGCTTACATTATAATCTTCCGTATGGGCAACATCAACCACTTTTTGGACAACAGGAGATGTTACCAACCCCTCCCATGACTATGGAGCTAAAGATTGCAGAGGTGCAACAACAGCTATCTGATCTTACATTTGGCCACACCAAAAAGACCTTCTCTTTAGAGGAAGTGTGTCCTTATCCTTTTGATCGGTCATTACCAATGATCCCTTTTCCTCAAAATTTCACTATTCCCAAGTTTGATAAATACAAAGGAAAAGGTGACCCAAAAGACCATCTTAGGGAATTCTATCTTGCTTGCTTCGAGGTCTCACACAACGACACATATCTTATGCGTCTCTTTCCTCGCAGTCTTGGAGGTCAAGCAATAGAATGGTTCTCACACTTACCCACGGGTATCAAGTCTTTCAATGAGCTAGCAGAGAAGTTTGCCACCCATTTTTCTTATAATGCAGAGCATGAGATTTCCATGACTGATCTATGCAACAATAAACAGAAAAATGATGAAACTTTCATTTCTTTCCTTCAACGATGGAGACAAATGGCTAGCAAATTCCCTTTCAAGATTCCAGAGAAACAACTTGTTAGCATATTTGTGCAGAACCTCAACCAAGACTTAGGTTTCCATTTGCAAATTCTTAGTGCTACAACCTTCAATGAAATCACATACAAGGGAATCAATATTGAAAAAGCTCTCATTGCTAAGGGTGTGGTCAAAATCTTTAAGGAAATGAAAGATAGTGCTCCTCATCAACAATCGAACGATAAACCCAAATATTGGAACAAAAACAAAAATGTGGTCAACGATGGGGTGGTCAATACTAAACATGTCCAAACATTGCAAACACTGCTGCAGCTCTCCAAACCAAGTCAAGCTCCACCTCAACAACAATAGCAACAAAGGCAGCCTTATCAAAACCAACAACAGCGACAACAAGAGTGGCCCCAACACGATTATCCTCTGCGACGTCAATTCACTCCCTTGGGAGTGCCCATCGAATCGGTCTTACAGCAAGCTTTGCAGAAAGGGCTCATCACCTTACCTGATGCTCCCCCATATGGCGAACCTATTTACAAAATGGCACGTTATCAAGACAATGAATATTGTGAGTTCCATAGGAGCAAAGGGCATCAAACCGCATCTTGCATGAAACTCAAGCACCTTATCCAAAACCTCATCGACGGTAGTCAAATCACTTTTGAGGATGAACAAGCAGCTCAACACACGAATAAAGATCTAGATATGTACAAGGAACCATTCCCTCATCATGGTCCACCTCCTCCTCAGGATAGAGGTAAAGGTATCAATCATGCTTCCACGTCCTTCGATTCCATTGTAGGTCGTTTTGAAGAGAGTCGAGTGTCTACCCTCACAATCAAAGGCAAATCTACGGATTGTGCTGTTACTACTCGTCATGGTCATGTCACCATTCATGGTCCTACACCTAGGCCTCCGGTTCAATTTGATTATAGTCTTCTCAAACATCTAGGGAGAACACCAGCACAGATCTCTATTTTGGACCTTCTATGGTCATCACCTGCACATAGAGTGGTGCTAGAAAAAGCCCTCCAAGAGTCTTTCGTTCCTAACAACATAGCGGTCACAGATTTCCAAGCTAAAGTAGGTAACATCGCTTCGCCCTACAATGTGGTCTTCTCTGAGAAAGATCTCCCATCCCATGATCCTTGTCACAATGATGCCCTTCATATTGAAGTTCTCATCCATAAGTGCAAAATCAAACGTATACTCATAGATGGTGGTGCTGGTCTCAACATCTATTCTTTAAAGTTACTAAAGCAATTGGGATACTCTAAGGATCACGTCAACACTGATCATAGTATTACAATCAAGGGGTACGATGATGCTAAATGCCGTTCAAAAGGTGTTATCCACTTGCCGATACAACTGGACCCTGTCATGCTTGAAACCAGGTGTCAAGTCCTTGATATTGAGCTGCCTTACAACATTATCCTAGGCCGCCCATGGATCCATGCAATGAAAGTTGTTCCCTCCACGTACCATTAGTCTCTAAAGTTCCCATACAATGGTACGGAGATAATTATCCCAGGAGACCCTAATCCTTTTGAATTTTGTCCTGTCTTGCAAGGCAGCTATAAAAATTGCAACCAAGTGCCTAAAAATGAAAAAGCCTTTGAATCCCCACTATATGTTGATCCTGCAACTCTGACGCAAGCCTCTACAAGTGAACCTAAACCCCTCCCCAAAATCATAGCTCGCATCTGGGATATAGGCTTTGGCACTTATGATATCTCAGAATCTTGTTGTGTAGGGCGGATGCCTTTATCTCCAAAGTCTTACAGCCAACCACCCATTGCCAAAGTTACCAAAAAAGTAGCTATTCCTCCCCAAACATTCCTAACCCAATTCCAACATGGATGGTTATTGGAAGAGGAAACTATTGAGGACATTTTTTCTTGGCTCTATAAGGAGAAAGAACCAGTCACAATACCAGTCAAGCAATATGGCAATGGCTTAAGAATAGTAAAAAACATGGGCTATAAAGGCAAAGGTGGCCTTGGGAAATAGAATCAAGGAACTATGGAACCCATTGTTGTGACAAAGAAGCTAGACAAGAAGGGATTAGGATTTGGTAAGAAGGTACCACGCGCCTTGGACATCGAGTATATCCTCGACAAGGTAGCCAACACTTTTCCCGCCGATTCGACATCTACAGAGGATATCATCGATGACTCTTCCCTCCATATAACCAACCTCTTCGTAGAATCCTCCATTTTTACACTATCCTCCGTATCCTTAACCTCCACTACCAGCACCTAGAATGTAACACTTGTCTACCCTGAACTTATCGATTGGGACCAACAAGGGTCCCCCATTATAGATGTATTTCAGAATGACGAAGCTTTAGCTAAGTTCATGGGACTTCGGGAAGGTATCCCTCTTGGTGATCATAAAGCAGGTTTTGTAATGGAACTAGAGCCAACGGCTTATTTTGGTGAGAATGCCAAATCCTCTAGTCGTAAAAGTGCAAATAAAGAAAGATCTCTAGGTGAAAACCACACTGTGGCACCTCCTAATCACAAAATAGTAAAAACAAAGGATGTATCCAAAGGTGAAAACCCAACTATGGCACCTGAGGATGGAGGATTTGACCTTCCCCTACCATCTAAGTATCAAGAGAAATCAGCTCTCCTAGTGGAAGATTCTACAGAGATAAACCTGGGCACAGAACAGAATCCAAAGACCACATTCCTAGCAGCATCATTATCTGAAACATAGCACAGAAATCTTAACAACTTCTTCTTGCAACGAACCATCAACTTTGCATGGACCTATGCCGATATGCCAGGGTTAGACCCTAAGCTAGTTGTTCATTATCTCACAGTTGATCCCAACGTGAAACCAGTCAAGCAAAAGTTGAGAAAGATGCACCCATAGATAGCCCTCTTGGTGAAAGTAGAAATACAAAAATTATTGGATGCCAAGTTCATATGACCAATCAACTATTCAGATTGGGTCTCAAACATTGTACCTGTGTCTAAACCCAATGGACGCATCCGCATGTGTAATGACTTTAGAGATCTCAACAAGGCATGTCCCAAAGATGACTTTCCACTACCAAACATTGACATTATAGTGGTCTCGACAGTAGGTCACAAGATGCTTTCTCTCATGGACGGATTCTTTGGCTACAACAGATAAGGATAGCTGAAGAAGACCAACATAAAACAACCTTTACTTGTCCTTGGGACAATTATTGTTGGTGTGTCATGCCATTTGGTCTGAAGAATGCAAGAGCAACCTATCAGAGAGCAATGACGGTGATCTTCCATGATCTCTTTCATCACATCATGGAAGACTATGTTGATGATATACTGGCTAAATCTTCTAGGGCAGATCACATACAGGTTCTAGGACAGATCTTCGACAGGCTTGAAAAATACCAAGTAAGACTCAATCCAAAGAAGTGCGTATTCGGTGTAACATCGGGGAAGCTATTGGGATACATTGTATCTTGTAGAGGCATCGAAGTCGATCCAGCAAAAGTAAAGGCTATAGTGGAGATGCCTCCACCCAAGAACCTTAAAGCACTAAGGAGCCTTCAAGTAAGGTTGCAGTCCATTCGACGTTTCATATCACAGCTAGCAGATAAATGTCAACTGTTTCAACACTTGCTCTGCAAGGATGTCTCATTCCGATGGGATTATAAGTGTCAAGCAGCATTTGATTAGCTTAAAGAGTATTTGGCTACACCCCCTGTATTGGTTCCACTAGTCGCAGACAAACCATTGATATTATATATTCCACTACAAACTCAGCCTTGGGGGCCCTGCTAGCACAAAATGATGAAACAGGAAAGGAGCATGCAATTTATTACATTAGTAGAACCTTGGTGGGATATGAGCTCAATTACTCACCAATGGAAAGGGCTTGTTTAGCAGTAGTGTTCACCTCCCAAAAGTTACGGCATTACATGCTGAACCAACACACAAATCTAATAGCCAAGATTGATCCCTTGAAGTATCTACTAGCAAAAGCAGCTCTCACGGGTAGACTAGCTAAATGGGTCATGATCCTTAGTGAGTTCGACATTGAGTATACGGATCGTAAAGCAATCAAAGGACAAGCACTCGCTGATCAACTAGTAGAACCACCTATGAAAGATACACATCCTATGGTAGCTGATTTTCCTGATGAAAATCTCTTCACTCTTGCAACCTCCATAGTGTGGAAGTTGTATTTTGATGGTTCTTACACACAGCATGGATCAGGAGCCGGCATCTTATTTGTTACACCTCAAAATGACTACATTCCAAAATCATATAGGCTTGCATTCCCTTGCACCAACAATATAGCTGAGTATGAAGCACTTCTTATAGGCCTCAATATAGTAGTTCAATGGGACATCACAGAATTACAAGTATATGGAGACTCACAGCTAGTCATTTGCCAAGTCACAGATGAATACCAAACAAAGGATGAAAAGTTGGTCCCCTACAAGCAACTAGTGGACGCCTACAAACCACACTTTTCTAGCATCACATTTGAGCAAATTCCAAGAGAGCATAACAAAGCTGCAGATTCTATGGCTTCTGTGGGGTCACTGATTGACATGCTTGCCAATACACAGAAGTGTGAATTCTTGATCGAGCAATTGTTGATACCAACCGTCGATGTTCCTGTTACTGAAATCATCTGCAAACTTGTTGGTCCCAATTCCCCATGGTACGAAGATATCTATGAATACCTCAAGAACAAAACCTTTCCCCCTGACCTATCATACACCCAACACAAAACCTTTATCCGTCGATCCTCCCGTTACATTATTCTGGGTGATACACTATATCGCCGGAGTCTCGATGGTATCCTCTTACGATGTCTTAACATGGAATAAGCTGAAGCTACCTTACTAGACATACACGAAGGTGTCTGTGGCGCACATTCTACCGGTCCTAATCTTGCTAAGAAGATACTCAGAACAATTTATTATTGGCCTACAATAGAGCAAGATGCTGCACAATTTGCTAAGAAGTGTCTACAATGTCAGCAGCATAGAGATTTGATTCACACACCAGCTCATGAGTTACAACCTGTGACAACTCCGTGGCCTTTTTCTCAATGGGGTCTCGACCTCGTAGGACAAATCCACCCTTCCTCCTCCAATGGCCACAAGTTTATCATTACCGCCACTGAGTATTTCACGAAGTGGGTGGAAGCCATTCCTATGACTTATATCACTGGTAAGCAAATAGCCAAGTTTATTCTAAACTACCTTATATGCCGGTATGGCATTCCCCAAGCCATTGTCACTGATAATGGGAGACCATTCAAGAACCAAGATGTCTGTGCCTTGTGCACACAATACAATATCCAACATCACTTTTCAACTCCCTACTATCCGCAGAGTAACGGCCAAGCTGAGGCTTCCAATAAAACCATCCTCAAAATCCTCAAGAAAACAGTCAATGAAGCTGGTCGTGATTGGCACTTGCAACTCAATCCCGCCCTATGGGCCTACCGCACTAGTATCAGAACACCAACTAGTGCCACACCATATGCCTTAGTTTTTGGCTCTGAAGCCATCCTACCTATAGAGGTCGAGATCCCATCCCTCAGAGTATCCATGCAGGACCTGATCGATGGAGAGGAGTATCGCACTTCCAGATTAGCTAACCTTGAACTACTAGATGAGAGGTGCCTTACTGCACTTAATCATCTCCATGTCTATCAAAATCGCCTCAGGTGTAATTACAACAAAAAGATCAAAGAAAGACGATTTCAAGTTGGTGATCTTGTACTTAAGGAGAATCAAAGAAATCAAGCAGATCGAGAAAAGAAGGGCAAGTTTGAGCCTAACTGGTTAGGCCCCTTTATTGTCATAGCAGTATATGGATCAGGAGCTTATACGTTAGCTACACCTGACGGCATTCCTCTGGATGAGCCACTTAACAGTGTCCATCTCAAGAAGTTCTATGCCTGATCCTTAGAGTATTCCACAAAAAAAAAAAAAAAAAACCAAAAAACATAAAAAAATTCCAAAAAATAATCCGTCCTCTGGTGAAAACCTGGCAAATAGGTGTTATGTGTAGAGTCAGCATCCGTCGTCTATCGAGTCCTATCCACTCCTTGTCCAGTTCGCAATGCACTTTCCATCCATCCATAATAAAACCATTGACCTTGTTTGCATTTCCATCTCCCTATCTAGTATAGCTTGGAAATTTGTTAATGTCCCTCGTCGTCATCCCACATCTTGATTTGTGTCTACAGTTAACACTGTCTTGTCCTAGGTCAAAGCTTTTTGTGTCTTCTTCGGCAGTCACCCATCAAGTTTCCTCTACCAGGATGGGGGCAACCCTTTCCTTAACTTAGGTCTAGGATTGGTTCCTTGTTCGTGGTTCGCAGCACATACTTCAATCTTTTCTCATTCCCACAGGTAACACCCTTTAATGGACACATCGTTCCTATGATAAGGCTGTTATCTTCTCAACACTTTTCCCACATCATCACATCACCCAGAACTACATATTATCATCATTTTCAATCTTAAGGTACCTTGATCCTATGGATATGGGTATGTAGGCAGTCTGGAATACGAAGGAAGTATCCAGTACTCAGGTACATAAGATCTCCCCCTTTCACCTAGACTCATTTCATCACTCTAACCAGAACTACATATTTATCATTTCTCATCTTTCATCGTCGTGTGCCTTGATCCCATGGATACAAGGTATGTAGGCAGTCTGGAATACGAAGAAATTATCCAGTACTTAGGTACACATGATCCATCATTCTCCACCCACCCCAATCCATTAGCATTCCACCTTTCTGGTCTTCTATTTTTCAGAATCCATTCACCTCAGCTTGACTAACTCAAGCATCAAGCTAGTGCATCCTTGCAAAGAAAAAAGTCCTTAACAAACCTGAAGCAAAGCAGCTACCTTTCAAAGTCTTCTACTGTCCTGCATACCGATTGCCAACATCAGCTAAGTACTGCTTAACCAAGCCCTAGATCCACAAGCTTGTCTTCTGTGCGAAATGTTCCATTGTTGAGACCAACACACGCGTCTCCTATGACATGTGGCATTTCCTACAGCAAGACATTGTCTTTTTAGGTAGATAGCACCCTTTAATAGACACAGAGTTCTTACGATAAGGCTGTTATCTTTCCTATCCAATCTCTCCTGAGCAACCTCTTTGGCAAGAGAATATGTTGGCTGTATGTTTACTTTGTAAGTTAGTCAATTTGATTTTTGGTTTATCTTTTGTTCCTTTTCCAATACCTATTCAAGACTACCTTGATTTATCTATAATCTTGGTATGTTGCGATGCAGTATGGATTGGGGGCATAGTCATTGCTTTCTGTGTGCCATGTTTGAGGAATGATCTTTAGCATCTTTCTTAGCATTCTATTTATCTTATGTGTGTTACACCCTAGCATCTTACATATTAATCATTCTTCTTGCATTTACATGTATTGAAGTTTATTTTATGTTCAAGACTATGGCTTATTCACATGTTCCAACAAGGTTATATTATGTCTAAGGGATCTAAGTTCAAACCGCTTGCTTGTAGAGTCAACGTCCACGCACTCGGATATTACTACACCTTAGTCTTTTATACCTTGGTGGTGAACTATCCACGTGCTATATCAAAATAAGGATTGCTCTTTACATACAATTGCGAAACCATTGCAACAAGCTCATTCATCCATTCCCACAACCTTTATATCGCTTTCATTGCGGTAATCGATCAACAGTCTTTGTCTCCATCTCCTCCTATTCTTCTCTCTGGTGCATATTTGCAAAACCCACATGTCAGATATCACTAGTCATCACATCTATATCATCATACATCTATATCATCATACATCTATAAGCATCATATAAGCAACGTATGTCATCACCTGAATCCATAATCATACATACATATCATCACATCCATGACATCAAGGAATGCATACACAAAAGCATGAACAAACAGTGAGCTGAATAGATCTTCATATATATCATGTAATGGTCATCACAATACAAAATGTCTGTGTCTACATCAATAATACAAAGTGTGTATACATCCAAATATACATCAATATAGTACATCAAGGCTATCAAGAGCCCACGAAATATACATCAAAATGCACGCAGGCATCTGTCTAAAATGATACAAATGATACAATATACAAATGTGCATGCCCTAGTAGGTAGAGTTGCCCTCCTGCTGTGGCCCCTGTCCTCCCCCTGTGCTCGGTGGAGGTCCCCCTGCTACTCCTCCTCCTCCCCCTGGTGGTAAAAGTGGCCCTCTAACTGAGGACACTGACTGCCCTGTCCTACGGGATCCAGATGCCCCAGATCTGCTCCTATCCCTGTAGCTAGGTGCCTGCTAAGCTGTTGGCACCGCACCCACATACAGACCCCTGTAGTACTCTGCCTCCCTGCCGGCTGATACTAGCTCACCCTGCACTCGGACGAGCTCGCTGTATAAAGTCCTCTGGTCTGCACCCAGTGCACGGTGTGCCTCCTCTCTCTCCCGCCTCACTCTAAAGAGTGTGGCCTTTGCAGTCAACCGCAGCTTTACCTCTACGTCTCTCTCTCTCCTGGCCTGTGCTAGCTCCTCGACGTCTGCTGCTGGTGTGACTGGCGGCTGCACCTGTACCTGTGCCTGTGCCTGTGCTTGTACCTGGGCTTGTAGCTATCTATATGCCTACACCTGGGCCTGTAGCTATGCCTGTACCTATGCCAGGGCTGTCTGTACTACTGAGGCTACCTGTGTCTATGCCTGGGCTGTGGCCTCTGCTTGCCTCGCATCCGCCTGCGCTGCATCCCTATCCCTCCTCAGTCATGCCATTCAGAGCTCTAAACGAGTCCTCTGGGCTATCTCCTCTTACAGCAGTCGCTCTACTCTCTGTAAATCAGTCTCTATGACTGGGCCCACTGCCTCCACCATCTCTACATCGACCTACTGGCCGCTACCCTCTCCACCTGCCTGCTGACCCACTGCCTGCTGCCTGGTTGCCCTGGCCTACCATCTCATCCTAGCCTCCCCTCCAAGGACTAGTACCTCTCCCACTGCCCCTGCTACACCTGGTGTAGTTAATCTCATCGGCCTGTGTGTCTGCCAGTACTGATCATACTCTGGTAGCATCCCTGGGTCTGCCAGCCCAGAGTCCCAATCCCATCTCATGGGGACAAGTCCCCATACCTCTGCCAACACTATAGCCACTGGGATCTTTGCATCCCAGTCTCAAACCTCCCTCCGTGTCCTGGCATGTGTGGCCTCCCCCATGGGTAGTCCCTGCGGCAATCCAAACTGCCTGAGAACTCACTCTGGAAGATATCTCTCTATCATATCTGTCCGTCTCCCGAACAGATATCGTGCCTGTCTGTAGTACATGAGCTACTCATGCTCGTCATCCCACTCCTCGCATAGTAACCAAGGCCTCCATATGAACAGGTCCATCTTGTCAATCTGCCGCCTCCAATAGCTAATAGACCCCATCCTCCGATGTGTCATCACCCCGTCATATAAGAATGCATATGGCTCACCCCTGTCTCAGTGGTGCTGTGGCATGGGTTGGATCACTGGGATGTGCTCCCATGCCCATACCTGTAGTAAAGTCACCCCTGCTGAGAGGCTCCTGCCTCTCCTGTACACGCAGTGGTGCATGTCATGATATAACTGTCCTAGTACACAGGGTCCCCATGCATACTGTCTGCCATGGGTGAACATCCCTGATAGCACTATACCCCAGCCAACTGATAATCCTCTAGATCTCCTGTCTGGACACAGGAAGCTGCCAATCAGTGATGCCACTATCCATCGGATCCTGTCACAGAGTCTCGGGACGTTTGCCCATTGGATCTCCCCATCATCTATCCACAGGTCATCTGTGCAGAAAACCTCCTCCAAGCCTGCCTCGCCCCGTGCCAAGTCAAAGCCCACTATCTCTCCATCTATCTAAATCCTTAGGATGCGGTATACATCCTCCAGAGTCACTGTCGCCTCCCCCGTCGGAAAGTGGAACGACGAAGTCTCGCTGTGGTATCGCTCCACAACTGCTGTCACTAGGGAGAGATTTGCCCTAATGTGTGTCAGGTGGGCCATGTACCATAGGCCCACATGCTCCAGGAATGCGTCCTCCTCCCATGTCAGCTGAACAACCTCGTGTGCTATCGCGTGGTGTCGCTCCCGCGACATCAGTGGTAGCAAGATCCTCTGCATCCATAGCAACTCACTTGTCAGTTTTTCATTACTCAATCCCTCAAATCCTATCTACCTATGGGCTATGCTAGGCAACCCCCCACCATCCCTTTCCCCCCTTGTCAGCTAGGATGGCCATCCCTATTCTATCCCCCTATTCTACTTCAAACCTAACTTTTCTGCTGCTTAACCAAAAGCGCCTTGTTTTATACAAAAGCCCTGTCCTTCTATGCCAACCGCACTATACTGTTTATCCAGACGCGCTCCTTTTTTTCTACCAAGTGCGCCACGCCAGCCTACCAACCATGCCACTCTGTCCTACTAGACGCGACGCAATTTTCCCACCCACCTAGCAATCGCACTAACCTACCCTACCAAGTGCGCTACACCTCTATACCAAGTGCGCTGCGGGATTTTGCCAAATGTGTTGTGGTGCTACAAATTAACCAAAAGCGATGTGATTTTACCAACCACGCTGCAAGCGACTACCAGCCGCGCTGCGGCGTGCCAAAAGCGCCTAAACTAACTACCATACGTGCTGCGACTCCTAAAGCGCTTTTGGCTGACATATCAAACCCATCCTACACCTAGCCCTAATCTACCCTCAAACGATAAATACAAAGGGGGTTTTCGACCACTTACCGCTATCGGAGCTCCTGCTGGCCTCCTGTAGGTCCGCATTAGCTCTGCCCGATGGCTATGCACTGGAATCGGCATCTCTCCCTGTTGTCTACTCAACTCTCTCTCAACTAGGTTTGGAAGCTCTCCTCTCTAAATTTAGATTCTCCTAGGGTGCAAATGAGGATTGTGGTCCCCATGGGACCTATTTATAGTGTCCCACCCTTAGTTTTTCTTCCCACCCCTTGTTGCTTTTCCTTCTATCTGGTCGCGTACTCTTCTGGTCGAGCGTCAACCCCGTTCCTCTACCGCTTCTCCGTCATCCCGCTCGAGGGGGCATATGCTGGGGCAACTACATACACTGGGGCATCAATAAAAATTTTGTATCACGTCTTCGACAATTATTTTCTTTGACGCAACGCTATAAACTGCATCGCATCAAAGAGGGGCAAAATGTAGACACCCTAAAATGACCAAGTCGTCACACTACTCGCATCTCGTCATTTCTTCCTAATCACTTGCATTTCATCATTTCTTCCTAATCACCGGCACACAATGTTAATTAAATAATCTAGTTATTTAATTAATTTCACCAAATTCTTCTAAATCACATACTTTCGACATTAATTAAATAAATTCTATTTATTTAATTAATTAAATCAAATTCCTCTATTATTCTTCCACAATTAAATAATTTTAATTATTTAATTTGTCACCTTCCAAAATTCACATCCACATTAATTAAATAAATCTAATTATTTAATTAATTCAACAAATCCTCTCAATCTCCAAAAATAAATTAAATCAAAATTTATTCTTCCAAAATCATGCACAACAATTAAATAAATTTATTTATTTAATTTGCTTTCAAATCTTCTAAATTAAATAATTCTGATTATTTAATTATTTCTTCCAAAAATATCTTCCCTAAATTTAAATAAATCAATTATTTATTTAAGTTGCTTTTTCTTCTAATTTGAGTTATCTCTAAAATAACTCAAGCTTTCTATATTTAATAAAGCAAAATATCTTCTTTTCTGATGCAAATCCCTTCTTCTTGTTTTAAATCACTTAACTGATCATTACATTTTGTTAATTGATTTAACTCATTCTTCTATTCTTGATAACTCTTCTCATGCAAAAGAAAGCAAGACACATGTCTTCTTCTTATTCGTTGCACATTCCTCAACTGTTCTCCTCCGTTGATTCTTCTAAATTATCTGGACCATTGATCAATCTTCCTTGAAATCTATATAAACCCCCCTCATCTCCTTCATTACCTCTCTCTTCGATCGTATTCTTAGGCATACTTAACAGAGCTTTGAGCATACAAAACACGTCGATTGAGCACTCTTACGATCTTTTGACATTGATCTTTTGAGCACACTACTTGCTTGTTGTAGCTATGGCTTCGCAACTTCATTGAGCAATCCACATTCAATCCAAAGGAAACAATACAGATTTTGGTAAAAGTCTTTATTTCATTGATTATTTGTCATGGCTTTTATTTAAATTCATTTTCTTTATGTTATTGGGTTCTTTGATTTAATTAGTTTGATTTAATCGATTTTTCCTCTTACACAATAAGTGCCAAAACTTTTAGTAGTTGGGTTTTTGGGTTTGCTTGGTAAAATATCAACATTGACCTTTATTTCTTCTCTAGAGTCTTCATAGGGAAACCTTGGAATACATGTAGTCCTAAGTTCAATTGCCTCCATATAAGTATACTCCTTATCCACTAGGAATGTGATATTCTCCTTATATTGTTGTAGTAAATTGAAATGAAATATATCTCTGGCATGCATGCTGGTTTGCATATTTTTAAAGAAACCCTAATACATCTATTTGTAGTGATTTGGGTCACTAAAACCCCTTATATGACTTTTAATTTGTGTGGAAATAGGAACATTTTGTTGCCAGACCTTTCCTCTAAAACTAGGTAACTCATTCATAAAATAGAATGCAAGGAAGATGATCAAAGTACCATACCTAAAAATATATCTAGTTTCTTTTGTTCTCCTTAGATTATCCAAAAGTTATAATATCATGACCTCACAAAGGTCAAAGTATTTACCTTCCTTAACCATTTGGTAGACAGTGTGAATGGCAGTGCCACTAGTGGATCCCTCTTTGTTTGTAAAAAAAATTTATATGAAATCCCAATAGTAGCATATCTAACACCTAGATCAGTTATGTCATTCATAGTTAGAGTCCTCTTGTCAAAATTTTCTCCATTCAATTCAGTAATCTTCTCATTTTTAAATGATTTTATCACTAGTATAGGTCTAGTGGAGCACAACCTAGTTACTACCATGATTGCATCCTTAGTAATCCGGTGGGGCTTATCCAGATACATTAACTCATCGTGAATTCTTCTCTATATATATCTCACCCATTCATGCTCATCACAAAAAATAGGATAATATTTCTAGATATCTAGTCGCTTGGCCCCCAGACAGGCAAATTTTGGTTTGTAACTTACATCATTATCTAAGAATTGATCTGTTAGCTCCTCAAACTTCATATGGTCAATTTCATCTAGCTTAGAGTGAATGTAAAACCTAATATCCTCAGTGTACACCACATATGACGAAACATTTGAAAATGCCCCATCTCTATGGACCTCCATTGTTTTGAAAGGGTATTTCTTATACTTAGGTCATGGATTTTCAGTAATATCGACTAGTTGTCAAGTCACCATCACAAATTTATTTGAATTTAGCAACTAGGGTTTTAAGAAATAACAGTTCTGATAAATACCTTTGTGTTTAGTTGCTAGGGTTTCACCTTTAGCTTAATTCTCCTCAAATTCATCAAGTGCTTTGAATGTCTTCTTTTCTTCTCAGCTCTGGATACAAATTCTTTAGTTTTGAATGATATTTGATTGTACAAGTGAAGCATAAGTACTTTGCAAATTGCTTGTTATCCTCAAAATCAGCTACATTCAATTTTGTAGGATGACCCCTATGAAACTAGTCCATTTTGTAGCCTACGACTCTAAACATGCATTTCAAGGTAGATCTCCTTAGCTTCATGTGTAGTCTTCTAACACCTTAGAATCATTTAGAGTTGTCCCTCTTTTTGTTTTCTTGAAGTTTGCAAAAAGAGATCAATTTGCAAGCTTATCAAATTGACAAATTTGATATTTTTAAAGGAGTTAGAAATTTTTGTCTTGCATGCAAGGGCAGTGAAATTCACTGCCGTTGCATTTTTAGTTTTGAGTTTTATATGCAAGAGTGGCATTTTTTGCCACTATTGCATGTCTTATTTTAGTTTTGCACTGAGTGGAGGGGCGGCGATTTTCACCACTCGTGCATCTCGAGTTCTCATTAAGTGCATTTAATGCACTACATGTGAATGTTTGATAAAACTCTTTTTATGTTTTAAATACTTTTAAATTTCCCATTTAATTTGTGTCTTTTCATTTATTGAATCCCTTCTGACCATCTATAAACCTTCAAAGTTACCCTGCGTGTGCATTGGATCGGATTTCTCCAAGATTCGAGAAAGATTTGTGTTGATTCTTTCTCATCATTACAAACAGGTAATTTTCTCATTTGCTTTTTTCTATGCACGAGGGTTTGCTTGTTTCAAATCATTTATTCTTGCTTTTGTTTTGTGATTTCTTTTCCAAAATCATTCTTGTTTAATACAATGAACACTGAGAGGGGGGTGAATCAGTGTTCTACAAAACCATTTCACTTGCTCTTTTATCCATTTACCAAATTCAATTATGTGGAAGTAGATTAAACAAATGAATAGAAACCACAAAGACATAACACATGAACACCAGGATTTTTACATGGAAAACCCAAGGAGGGAAGAACCATGGAGAGTGTTAGCTCTTAATATATTATTTTAGCACAATACCAAATTACAAGAGGCTCATTGCTCAAGAAGAAAAGGCTCACTACCAATTAGAAGCAGAAAGCAGAAGAAGGGTGGATTACTACCAAAGATGAACTACTATGATTGCATCTACATATGCATGGTTACAGTTCCAATTAAGCTCATAAACACTGACTCAGAACTCTTCATTTTAGTCTGCCCCTATTTCTCTACTCTACTCTTACGTATGCTCAAGATCTCTCTTCATTTGTTGTGGCCACTCTATCTTTGCATATTTCACATCCACATACATCACTTCATACTTCACCACACTCAAACACCAAAATCCATCCTCTATTTATATTTGCAACTAAATCTTTCTCATGATCAGGTCGGCAAGCAAACTATGAAATGTGTATACCAAGTGTTATATCCTGTCGGCTTGTTCTTGTGTTAAATATTCAATCTGGATCTAAACCATCATGCACATGTCTTCATATGTGTCGAATCTAATCAAACAACCACTTACATTTATCATCTAGCTCATATTTGTTCTCCGCATAAGGTTTTAACCAACCTGTCGGCTTGTTCCTTAATAACATATATGATAGGTTCCTCTATCACATCACAACTCATGTTACAGACCAAATGGGACTTCGTGAATCATATTCAACAATCATTATTGATTTCTTAACATGTATTCAACTCTACTAAACAAGATAAATCTATATGCCAAAATACAGACCTTAGAACTATTGCCCTGTCACATTGTAACACTGTCATACTTGATGCTGGTATTAGAGAGCCTGTGGAATAAGATCTGTTGCACTTCTGAATCTACAAGCTTGGATTTTTATAGTCATGACCTATATCTATCTTACTTTAGAACTGTAGAACAAAACATATTAATGTAGAGGAATGCGGACCACTTCATTCTGCACTGTTCACTATTTCTGTCTTACTTCTGTTGACCCGGACTTAGCCTTTTCATGAGATGACTTCCAAAGGAATTCATGACTTGATTATTGGAATATGAGAGAAATAGGTATCTATGAATATCATACCTAAACCACATCTTCACATCTTATCTTGCAGAGGATTACTGATCCTTTTTCTGTCTCATACCTAAACATTTTCCATACTTAGCAATTTTAGGGCTTCCAGACCAGACCAAAACGCTTGTACCTTATTGCCAAATTAGGATTGTTTTCTAGAGTAATGTGTCTTTGCCATTGTGATGAATTATCTTTGCCTTGTTTGCATCAATGACAACACTCAAGTCTAATACATATTAGTGTCTCTTGCCAACAATATCCCCTTTGGCATTGATGGCAACACTTAGTGAAAAATGCTTGTCTGCTCCCCCTTACTATATACACTCTAAATTTATTATCCCCCTTAGTGGATTACTCATTTTTTACTCATCCTCTTCTCCCCCTTTGACATCAATGGAAAAGGTGTATGAACTGGAGTCAAAAACTTTGTCAAAACTACAAAAATTACTATACTCTGCCGCATATATACAAGTACAATCTTCATCTTAATTTTACATGACTTGTAGGATATCCTCAAAAATGGTCTTCATTTGAGATAGCTCCTCATCCCATGCCTTCTTGGCATTTTCCAAAACTTCAATATGGCCATTCAAGTGAAAAGTCAGCTTCTCTTCCTTTTCCAAATTAGAAGGTATGTCAGCTAGTGAAGCTGCTTGTGCTATTGTTGTTAAATTGAACATTGAATCCAACATAGGACTAATCAGTCTTCTTAACTGACACATTCTATTTTTCAATTGATCTCTCTAGTTTATTTGATTGCTCAAGTCATTAAGAATTTTGATGACTTGAATCTCTTTGCTGCCTATAGATTCCATCACTGGATCAAATGCTTTAAACATATTGACTAGCTGCAACTCCAATTCTTTGATTTTATCTTCTATTTTTCTTGTGACTTCAGGACAGGATAGACAAAATTTGTATAGGTCACATGCCTCCTTAATTGCATTTTGAATGCCTTTTATTCTACCATCCAATTGGGTCTTATCATTTGCTATCATTGTTTGTAACTCATTCAACCTTCTGTCATTGAACTCTTGTCTTACTTTAAGTTCACCAGATTTCTCAAAGGACTCAAAATGTTTCTTGACAAAATTTATTAGACCTTTGAGTTGGTCTATGGAGGACATAGAGGTATCCTTCTGATAAGATGGCATTATCTTTTCCAAAATGCTAGATGCCTCTCCAATAAGCTCATTGTCTTCAATGTGAGATTTAAGCATCTCTTCCTGAGCCTTGGCCTATATAATTGTCACCAATTTTAGTTTTTGTACCAGTGACATTGCCTCCAAGCTGATTGGACCTTGCATGAACTCAGTCTCATCCAAAAAGTGTTTTCCTTTATCCAAAAATTCTTTTACCGATCTTGCAGTGTCTCTTGCTCTGGTAGAGGCTTCTTCTTTCTGGCTCTATTCTGGATTATCTAAATTCATGTCTTTATTAGCATCCTCCTTCTATTCTGATGGAGGGGTTTCCTTGATGTGCTCCTCTTCTAGTTTCTCCTTGTCATTTTGTTCTTTCAGAGGAGGTGTTATTTGAGTTTCCACTATAGGTGCTTCCATCTCCTTGGGCATTGTTGCAAGTATGGGCCTAACTAGTATTGTCATTGATGTCAACATACTTCTGTTGCATTAATGATAAGGATTGGATGAGTTATTTGTTGAGGATACTAAGAAAATCAGTCTCAATCAGGAACAGTGAAGAACAGTGATGACAGAAAGGCAAAAGCTCAAGACAAGTTAAGGATCAGAGGATACGGATTAAAGGGTTTGTAGATATGAGTCTTAAGATGTTCCAATAGAGATTTCAGAGGTCTGCATGAAGATATGAAGAAGTTGTGATCGTTCAAGTAGAACCGGTTCTGGTAGATGTTCAGAGGTAATAGAGCGTTACAGAAAGGTCCGGTGGGATCTGGAAGTGCATTATCCTATTCTGAGGATTGGAAGGAGTGTTGGGGAAGTCATTATGATGTGTCATATTGATTTGTTCATAGTTTGAAGGTCTGAAAGAATCTATTCCTTTGTTATAGTAATAACAGACTATGTTCTTGAGGTTTCGGATATAGAAGAGAGAGATTTCAATAAGTAGAGGAAGTGTGGATGTTCCTGGTGATTCAGGAAAGCTTGTGGAGGTCCTTGGATCATTTTTAGTCCGTGTTGATGGTCTACATTAGAATTGGAGCCTGAAATTGAAGATATACTTCCGGATGAAGGTGTTCTTCCTCAGAATGGCCGATCAGATGAATGATTCATCTTGTGGATGTTCTTGTGGATGTTTGTTGACTTAGATGTTTGTTCCTAAGTTGATGTCATGTATAAATAAGGGATTGTGAAGTCATTTCAAAGTGTGATGTGTGGAGATGAGTATGTGATAGTGAGGAGAAGATCAAAAGATAGAGCAGAAGGTTTGGGCTTAAATGGAACTGACTCAAGCATGGTGAAGATGCTATTTACCAGTTCAAGTATGTGATACTTATTCTTTTCTAGACAGTGTCTCTCTTGTAGGTAGTGAGCCTCTTGTGAATAGTGTGCTTAGGTAGTGAGCCCTAATTGGCATGTGCCATTTTGTTCTTACTATTCTTTTAATAGAGAATACAATCTTGGGTTAGTCACCCTGTGGTTTTTCCCTTAACTGGGTTTTCCACATTAAAATCTTGGTGTCTCATGTGTTGATGTGTTTTTTCTCTTGAATAAATCCATTAAGCTTCTTGTTTGATTTACTGTTATATTGCTAAGTGAATATAAGTGTTGAAAAGGAAGAAAAGTTTTGGACAACTGATTCACCCCCCTCTCAGTTGTCTACCCTAAATCTAACAATTGGTATCAGAGCCAAGTTCCTCTGAAAAGAGCTTAACCACTTGAGGAGATCCAGGATGTCATCTTACAAGAAGGATAGTCCAAAGTTTGATGGAACCAACTTTGCTCTTTGGAAAGGTCGCATGAAATGTCACTTACAGTGTATGGGAATGGCGTACTGGTCCATGGTTACAAAACAGTATGTACGTCCACAGGGTGGTCCGACAACCCTAAATGAAATCACTGATGCTGAAAACAATCTGCGGACCAAAGAGGCTCTTCTAAGCACATTATCTGACTCAGAGCTCTCAAATGTTATTGATCTACCAACTACCTTTGATATTTGGAATAAACTAGAACTTTTGCATGAAGGAGACCAATATGTTAAGTGCGCAAGGTTACAGAGTCTAAAAGAGAAATTTGAAAAACTAAAGATGAGAGATGATGAAAATATTACCTCTTTTATGCCAAGAGTAAATGAGCTAGTGTGTGGAATTAGAAATGCAGGAGGAACCCTGAGTGAAGATGAGATCATTGGCAAAGTTCTCAGATCCCTTCCTGCTTCTTATAAAATCAATTTTGCAATCGAAGAATTTAGAGCCCACACAACAGTCACAAGAGATCAATTGGTTGGGAAGTTGGCTACTTTTGAAATGGTCAAGTTTGGAGATGATCCTCCAAAGACTAAATCTGCATTCAAGGCCAGTGTCTCTGTAAAAGGTAAACAAAGGTTTGATCCGGGAGAAAATTCTTCAAGGAACCTATCATGGTATGAAAATGCAAGAAAAGACTTGGAAGAAGAAGTTGAAACTGCTCATCTTGAAGCTCTTATTGCAAAGAGACTACCAAGAGGATCTGGTAAGTATGAGGGAAAATTGCCTTTTAAGTGTTTTAATTGCAATAAAATTGGTTATTTTGCATCAAAGTGTCCAGAAAGATTTTCTAGGCAAAACAATAATAGACCAAGATTCTAGAAGAATTGTTACTATGCTCATGAAGGAGATGATGAAGGAGTAACAGATGATGAGTCAGAAAAAGGAGACAAATCCGAAAGTGACTAGGTGTTCATTGCCATCAAGGAAGAAAATCCAATGCCCTCTGAATCTATCAATCATAAAGTTGAAGAAAAAGCCCTGGCTGCCCAAGTTGAAGAGAAGGATGATTGGGTCATTGATAGTGGTTGCTCTCATGATATGACAAGTGACAAAAACAAGTTCATAGATTTGGAGAGATATGAAGGAGTGGTAAAGTTTGGTGATAACTCTACTAGTAGAATCAGAGGTAGAGGAACTATTTCTTTTGATGGAAAGAACAAAACCGGTAATGTATTATATGTTGAAGGATTAAATCACAATCTTCTCAGTGTTGGACAATTGGTGGACAAAGGCTATGATCTCAGATTCAAGAATGGAAAGTGCAAATTTTTTGAAAGTTCTGGAACAGAGATTGCATCCAATACCCAAACAAAAGGTAACATCTTTCACTTAGCTGGTACTGGTAAAAGTTGCTTATTTGTTCAAGTTGATCAGAGTTGGTTATGGCATAGAAGAATGTGTCATGTGAACTTTGATAATATCATCAAGATAGGCAATACTCAGGTTGTAAGAGATCTTGCAAAATTGGTAAAACCTACAAATAGTTTGTGCAAAGAATGTTAGTTGGGAAAATAAAGTAGAATCTCATTCAAAAGCAAGGAACAATCTTCTACCGGATTATTAGACTTGGTTCACAATGACTTATGTGGTCCGGCAAGAATCAGGAGTGTGCAAGGTGATAGATACTTCATGTTGCTAATTGATGACTATTCCCGGATGATGTGGGTAACCTTTCTGAAAGAGAAATCAGAAGCTCTTGAGAAGTTCAAAATATTCAAGGCTATGGTGGAAAATGAGACTAGATTGAAATTGAAATGTTTGAGGTCTGATAGAGGTGGAGAATTCACATCCGATGAGTTTATAGATTTCTGTGAGAAACATGGAATAAAGAGACAGTTGTCTACTCCTAGGACTCCACAACAAAATGGAGTAGTTGAGAGAAAGAACCGGACCATCAAGGAAGCATGTAGGACCATGATGATGGAAGCAAATGTCCCCCAGATCTATTGGAGAGAAGCTGTCAGCACTGTAGTCTATACTCTTAATCGAGTTCAAATCAGAAACAATACCGGTAAGACTCCTTATGAATAAACCTACTGTAAGATATTTTAGATTGTTTGGTAGCAAATGTTACATCAAGAGAGATGAAGATCTAGGCAAGTTTGATGCTAAAAGTGACGAAGGAATATTTTTGGGTTATTCTACTCAAAGCAAAGCATACCGATGTTATAATAAGAGATTGAGAAAGATTATAGAAAGTACTAATGTGAAGGTTTATGAAGGAATTGAAAAACCCTCAAGGTTTTATGAGTATGAAGAAGATGATTGGAATGATGGTCTGATTCAAGGTGGTCAAGACTCTTCTGAAAAACATACTGAAACTGATCCGGTAAGTCAGGAAGAAGAGATAAGATTCAATGAGCCTAATCAAGAATTAGAAATACAAGAAACTCCCAAAGTTCCAAGGTATGTGAGACTGAACCATTCTGAAGATCAGATCATAGGTGACAAAAGCAAAGGTGTACAAATAAGAAGAAGAATTGCTCAAGATTCAGATGAGTATTGTCTGATTTCAAAGATTGAACCTAAGACAGTAAATGAAGCTTGCAATGATGAAAACTGGACTAAGGCAATGGAGGAAGAACTGATGCAAATTGAGAAGAATCACACTTGGGATCTTGTTCCCAGACCTAGAAACAAGAATGTAATTGGAACCAAATGGGTCTTTTAGAACAAATTGAATGAAGCCGGTGAAGTGATTAGAAATAAGGCCAGATTAGTTTGCAAAGGCTACTCTCAAATAGAAGGAGTTGATTTTGAAGAAACTTTTGCTTTGGTGGCAAGAATTGAAGCAATCAGATTATTTCTTACATTTGCTACCTTCAAGGATTTCAGAGTGTATCAGATGGATGTCAAGTTTGCCTTCCTGAATGGTGATTTGGAAGAAGAAGTGTACATTGAGCAACCGGATGGATTTTAATTGTCTGACAATGGTGATATGGTCTGCAAGTTGAAAAAGGCACTGTATGGACTGAAGCAAGCCCCAAGAGCTTGGTAGGAAAGACTGGATAAACATCTCTTGAAGATTGGTTTCAACAATGGTACTGCTGACATTAATCTATATTTCAAAATTGATCATGAAAACATCTTAGGTGTTGAAGTGTTTGTTGATGATATCATTTTTGGAGGAAAAGATAGTTTGTGTAAAACTTTTGCAAACCAAATGAAAAGTGAGTTTGAGATGTCCATGCTTGGTGAAATGAATTTCTTCTTGGGTCTGCAAATCACTCAAACAAAGAAAGGTATCTTCATTTCTCAAACCAAATATACAAAATAAATGTTGAAGAAGTTTGGAATGGAAGATTCAAAGCCAATGAACACTCCCATGGCAACCGGATGCAAGCTAATCATAAATGATGATTCTCCTAAGGCTAATCAGACAAAGTATATATCAATGATTGGAGGACTGTTATATCTCACTCAAACTAGACCAGACATTATGCAGGCTGTTGGTCTTGTTGTAAGATTCCAGGCTAATCCTAGAGAATCTCATGTCATGGCAATCAAAAGGATTTTTAGATATCTAAAAGGGACAGTTGAGTATGGCCTATGGTATCCTAGAGATCATGATTTCTCCCTTCATGCATATACAGATGCAGATTGGGTAGGAGATGTGGATGACCAGAAGAGTACCAGTGGTGGAGCATTCTTTTTAGGGAAGAGATTGGTTTCTTGGCTGAGCAAAAAACAAGAGGCAATATCTCTGTCTACAACTAAAGTAGAATATATTGCAGCAGCAAGTGGTTGCACTCAAGTGTTGTGGATGAAGCAGATGTTAAGAGATATCAAAGTAGAGTATGAGGAGCCTATCACAATTTTCTGTGATAATTCAAGTGCAATAAACATATCTAAGAATCCGGTGTTGCATTCAGAGACTAAACATATATCCATCAAATTTCACTTCCTAAGAGAACAAGTGAACAAGAGTGAAGTCAGATTGGAGTTTGTGCCATCCAAGGATTAGATTGCAGACATCTTTACAAAGCCTCTGCCTAAGGACTCTTTTGAGTATCTAAGGGAGAAGTTAGGGGTTATTACCCCTCCGGTGATGAACTAAGGTGCATTAGTCCGATGCATATAACAGTCACACCTTGTGGTCCGGGCTGATGATGGGGAGCTGCTACTCAAGGGGAGCAACAGATATGATTCTGAAGTGGTAAAGTTGCAAGTATGAGCCCTTTGCCATTGATGTCAAAGGGGGAGAGAAGACATGTGAAAAACAAGTGGTTGTTGATCAAAGGGGGAGCAGTAATGAGAGAGAAGAAATGAGAATGGTGGTTGCTAATAGGGGGAGTTGTGACAGTAAAGAAAAAGTTCTTGTCTTGATGGTCAAATCAGTTTTTCACATCTTATGTTGCCATCAATGACAAAGGGGGAGATTGTTGCAAGTATGGGCCTAACTAGTATTGTCATTGATGCAACATACTTCTGTTGCATTAATGATAAGGATTGGATGAGTTATTTGTTGAGGATACTGAGAAAATCAGTCTCAATCAGGAACAGTGAAGAATAGTGATGATAGAAAGGCAAAAGCTCAAGACAGGTTATGGATCAGAGGATATGAATTAAAGGGTTTGTAGATATGAGTCTTAAGATGTTCCAGTAGAGATTTTAGAGGTCCACATGAAGATATGAAGAAGTTGTGATCGCTCAAGTAGAATTGGTTCTGGTAGATGTTCAGAGGTAACAAAGTGTTACAGAAAGGTCCGGTGGAATCTGGAAGTGCATTGTCCTATTCTGTAGATTGGAAGGAGTGTTGGGGAAGTCATTATGATGTGTCATATCAATTTGTTCATGGTTTGAAGGTCTAGAAGAATCTATTCCTTTGTGAAAGTAATAATAGACTATGTTCTTGAGGTTCTGGATACAGAAGAGAGAGAGATTTCAATAAGTAGAGGAAGTGCAGATGTTCCTGGTGATTCAAGCAAGATTGTGGAGGTCCTTGGATCATGTTCAGTCTGTGTTGATGGTCCGCATTAGAATTGGAGCCCAAAATTGAAGATATACTTCCAGATGAAGGTGTTCTTCCTCAGACTGGCTGACCAGATGAATGATTCATCTTGCAGATGTTCTTGTGGATGTTTGCCAACTTAGATGTTTGTTCCTAAGTTGATGTTGTGTATAAATAAAGGATTGTGAAGTCATTTCAAAGTGTGATGTGTGGAGATGAGTGTGTGATAGCAAGGAGAAGAGTGAAAGATAGACCAAAAGGTTTGGGATTAAATGGAACTGACTCAAGCATGGTGAAGATGCTATTTACCAGTTCAAGTATGTGATACTTATTCTTTTGTAGATAGTGTGTCTCTTGTAGGCAGTGAGCCTCTTGTAAGCAGTGTGCTCGGGTAGTGAGCCCTAATTGGCATGTGCCATTTTGTTCTTACTATTCTTTTAATAGAGAATACAATCTTGGGTTAGTCACCCCGTGGTTTTACCCTTAACCGGGTTTTCCACATTAAAATCTTGGTGTCTCATGTGTTGATGTGTTTTTACTCTTGATTAATTACACTAAGCTTCTTGTTTGATTTACTATTATATTGCTAAGTGAATATAAGTGTTGAAAAGGAAGAAAAGTTTTGGACAACTGATTCACCCCCCCTCTCAGTTGTTTGCCCTAAATCTAACAGGGCACATGGTCATCTTTTCTTGCTTCTGGTCAAGGATCACTTCTGGAACAGATGCATCATTTCCACCATTTGTTACTTCATTGTCATAGATGGTAGGGATATTGTACTTCTTTAGTATTTCCAAAATGATATCTTCTGTCTCCTTGACCACTTTATAGATTTCCCCTAACATCAATGAATTCATCCTTTTCTTGGTCCTGAAGGCATCCTTGAGTTCCTTAGAAAGTTTGGCTTCCTCTTTAGGAGTGATCTCCAGACTCAACCTTGTTAGTACATGCTGTCTGAGCTCAATTACTTTGGCCATTACAGTTTCTTTTTTGGTAGACAATATGCTACCCAATGTGTCAAGGAAGATCAGAAATAATTTCAATGAGGGTTCTATTGTATATGTTAAGATACTTTATGGTAGTATCTTCTAAAATCCTTTTATCAGCATCATTGTAATCATCATAGAATTCAGCCACAGGTTTCAGATTTCCATCAATAGTGACAGACTTTAATACATCTACAAGTGTTATTGTACCTTCTATCTTTTGCTAGGTTTCTCCCTTCTGGATGGCTTCTCCTTGCTACTTCTAGAGGCTTTAGTAGCCTTAGCTTTCATCTTATTGACATCTTTAACATACTTAGTCTTTTCTTCATCTTTTTTACTTACACTTACATACAATCTTCTACCTTTTGTTTTCTGTCTTTTTGCTCCTCTGTCAGTTGGCTTCTTTATAGATTCCTTTATGCCAATAGATGTAGGACCGGAAGAGGAGGTAGAGCTTCTGGTAGACCTCTTTGTTGCTTGAGGTCTTTCTTCTTTTTCTTTAGGTTCTTTTAGAACCTTAGCTCTTTCACTTTCTTTCATTTCCCTTGCCTCCCTGAATTTTCTTCAGAGTCTCCATCAATTGGCTCCGTAGAGGTTCACACAAGTCATAATCAACATTTTCTTTTACCATTTGATAGGCCATGTATATTGCAGTACTGGAGATAGAATACTCCCAGTTTGTAAAGTAAATCTTATAACTAATGATCATGGAGGAAAATCTTATAGCTGGATCTATAATATCATTAATAGTCAGTGTCCTCTTATCAAATTTTTCTCTGGTAGCTTTCATAACAACCTGATTCTTCACAGCTTTCAGCGAGCGCATGCCTCTAGTGGAGCTTAACCCTGTTATTGCAACAATGGCCTCCTTGGTGATCTTAAAAGGCTGCTCTAACTACATGAATTCATCATGAAATTTTCTCAGTACATACCAGACCCATTCGTCTTCAAGAAATATGGGGAAGTGTACATATTGGATAAATTTCTTCTCTGCTAGAACTTTGTATTCCTCCTTAAGCTCAAAATGATCTCCACTCAAGTGTTTCAAATATAAATCTATGAATTTGCTAGCTCTGTGTTCATCCATGGCTACATGAATGTATGCCCTAACATCCTCTAAATACAGAACTCCATAAGGTACCTTTGAGAATGCATCCAATGGATCTACTTCAGTTTCTTTGTAGGGGTTTTTCTTAAATTTTGAGCGAGATTGCTCAGTAATATCAATGATTTGTGGAGTGGACATTTCTCAAAAGCTTCAACAAATACACAATAGGGTTTGTTCTGCAAATACATTGTTACGTTGAAATTAGGGTTTCCTTATTTGAATTACTCCAAATTCTTTGAATCTCTGTTGAAATCGCTTAAAAGTTCACTTCAATTTTCTTGAGTACTCAAAAAATTGAATGCAAAGTGGGCTAAGAGTCAAATAAATTTATTTTTATCCTCCACAGGGCTGACCTAGTCACCATAAATGCTCATTCACAAAAAGTTGTCTAACTTCTTTTTGATATATACAGTTGATTTAGATTGCTCTGCAATTTGCCATACTTAATCTTTTCCTTCAGGTTTTTCCTTCATGAGATTCTTCCTGACAAGTTCTTCATGATATCTTTGTGCTATATTCCAATACTAATCATTTGGCTAGGGGATTTAGATTTTCAATGCAGCTCCCCCTGAGCTAGAGCTCCCAATTCACTTCCCGGAGGAAGTATCTGCACCAGATGCTAGTGCGGATCCATCCTTAACCTCATTCACATCCTTTTTGATCCAGATCATACTCATCTCCTTGGTTTCCACTAGATCAACCTTCTTCTTGCCTTTATCATCTCTTTGTTCTATTTTCCTTTGTTCTGCAGAATAATCTCTTTCCACATTTCTGGTTCTATAGAATCTAGCAAAGTGTCCAAACTTGTTGCAATTGTAGCACACAATATTTCTTTGACTTTGATTTCTCCTAACATTTGAATTTGGCCTTGATCTGCACTAGTTATCCATATGTCCAAATCTATTGCATGCAAAATACTTGCCATTGAAGGATTGACTATTCCTTGAATAGTTTGACACATTTCTTGACACACTTCTGCACTCATTTGCTTTATGACCAATCTTCTTGCAATTGAAACATTGACCAGAAAAAGATGGAACATTTTGATTCATTCTACTTCTACACTGAGCAGCCCTATGAACATACTTATTGCATTTAAAACAATAGCCATTGAAAGATGGGTTCCTTTGAGCATTTGGTTGTCTGACCAAAGGTTTTCTAGGTCTTCTTCCTTGATTCCTTATTGGATGGTTTCTACTTCTTCCTCTCTTTGATCTAACCTATGAGATTTCTCCCTTTTCAAAACCCAAACCTTGTTTATCATCAGGACTCTTTTGATTTGCAAGGAATCCATCAAGTTTCGTAGAGCTTGTTTTAAACTTTTCTTTGTAACTGTTGGCTGCTTCTAGATCACACCTCAAGAGAAAAACTTCTTTCTGCCAGTTTGTCACATTAAGTAGACTTGTCCTTCACAACTTGATTTAGATGTTCCTCAGTTTGGTTCTTTTCTTCAATCAATTTAAGGAGTTTATCTGTAGACTGATTTGTTTGATTTAGTTGCTCACATAATTCTTTCCTCCTTTCCTAAGATTTCCTAAGGTGCTCCTTTAGTGTTAGAATGCAATCATCTACTTCCTTGATGTTTTCTTCTAACTCCTTGATGTCTGCTTTAGAGTTGTCAAGATCTTCCAGAGCCGCTTGAAATTGTTCATTGTCAACATATACATGATCACCAATCTGAATGCTACCATGGTGACTTGCTTTAGGATAAGTGAGATACCTTTTGGTTGCCATGAGAACTCCTTCTCAGATCTTTCTCAAGCTATTAGGCTTCTTCCAAGGAACTTGGATCTGATACCAATTGTTGAATACAATGAAAATTGAGAGGGGGGTGAATCAGTGTTCTACAAAACCATTTATGCACTTGCTCTTTTATCCATTTACCAAATTCAATTATGTGAAAGTAGATTAAACAAATGAACAACAACCACAAAGACATAACACATGAACACCTAGATTTTTACATGGAAAACCCAAGGAGGGAAAAACCATGGAGAGTTTTAGCTCTCAATATATTATTATATCACAATACTAAATTACAAGAGGCTCACTGCCTGGAGCTCACTACTCGAGAAAAAAAGGATCACTGCTAATTAGAAGAAGTAATAAGAAGAAAGGTGGCTCACTACCAAATATGAACTATTGTGATTGCATCTACATATGCATGGTTACAATTCCAATTAAGCTCATAAACATTGACTCAGAACTCTTCATTTTAGTCTGCCCCTATTTCTCTACTCTGCTCTTACATATGCTTAAGATTTATCTTCATTTGTTACAACCACTCTATCTTCACATATTTTGCATCCACATACATCAATTCACACTTCACTACACTCAAACACTGAAATCCATCCTCTATTTATATCCACAACTAAATCTTTCTCATGATTAGGTCGGCAAGCAAACTGTGAAATGTGTATACCAAGTGTCATATCCTGTCGGCTTGTTCTTGTGTTAAATCTTCAATGTGGGTCCAAACCATCATGTAAATGTCTTCATATGTGTCAACTATAATCATACAACCACTTACATTTATCATCCAACTCATATTTCTTCTCCGCATAAGGATTTAACCAGCTTGTCGGCTTGTTCCTTAATAACATATATGATAGGTTCCTCTATCACATCACAACTCAAGTTGCAGACCAAATGGGACTTAATAAATCATATTCAACAATCATTATTGATCTCTTAACATGTATTCAACTCTGCAGACCAAGATAAATCTGTATGTCAAAATGCAGACCTTAGAACTGTTGCCCTGTCACATTATAACACTGCCATACTTGATGCTGGTATTGGAGAGCCTGTAGAATAAGATCTTCTGCACTTCTAAAGCTACAAACTTGGATTCTGATAGTCATGACCTATATCTATCTTACTTCAGAGCCATACAACAAAACATGCTAATGCGGAGGAATGCAGACCACTTCATTATGTATTATTTACTATTTCTATCTTACTTCTGCTGACCTGGATTTAGTCTTTTCATCAGATGATTTCTAAAGAAAATTATGACTTGATTATTGGAATATAAGAGCAATAGTTATCTATGAATATCATACTTGAACCACATCTTCACATCTTATCTTGCGGAGGAGTACTAATCCTTTTTTTGTCCCATACCTGAACATTTTCCATACTTAGCCATTTTAGGGCTTCTAGACCAAAATACTTGTACCTTATTGCTGGATTAGGATTGTCTTCTAGAGTAATGTGTCTTTGCCATTGTGATGAATGATCTTTTCCTTGTTTCCATCAATGACAACACTCAAGTCTAATACATATCAGTGTCTCTTGCCAACAGTTCTTTTGTCAATAGCATTGGTTTTTAACTTTTGTGTTATTAGAATCTCTACGGAATCATGTTTTTATCCTTCATTCCCTATGCGTTGTGTTTAGGGTTTCATTTTGGTTTTAGTTTGAAAGCTTTATGTTCATTTCTTTTCCATTGCATGAAGTCTGCCTATGTAGTCGGTGATTCTCGCCATGTGTTCTTTTTTTCTGTGTTTAGTTTTAAACATTTTCTACCTTCTCATTTGTGTTTTGTCTAACATGTAAGGACAACGATATTTGCCACCCATACACGATCTCTAGATTTTTCCCATATGTATGGGCGGTGATTTTCACTACCGATGCATATGGAATTTTATACCAAATGCATGAGTGGTGAAAATCACCGCCCATGCTATTTCCCTTTTGTTGTGGCTAATGTGTAAGGGTGGTCAAAAATGCCACCCATACACATTTAACTTTGTCATGAAAAAGTCAACTTTCTCTTCACATGCAAGGGCGGAAAAAATGCCACCCAAGCATAAAGGAACTTTCTTCAAAGATGCAAGAGCAGGTCTTTTTACCGCTTAAAAATACATTTGCAGATGCTCTCACATGTAGGAGCAGCATTTTTTGCCTCTTGTGCATGGTTTCCAATGTAATTCCTTCTACCTACAAGGGCGACAATTTTTGCCACCCGTGCACTCACTGAAAATTTTCTAACACTAGGAAATTTCTACATTTGCTATCTTTAGCCTGATTTCATCTGTTTCTTTGCCTCGCTCACTCTTTAGCCCTTTCAAGCTCATCCTTGTGATCATGATCATTGACATGTAGTTTCCCAAATTGCCATTTTTTCCCCTAACTGCAAGATCATGACTTTTTGTTTCAGTTTCTTCTATGAACTGCCAAGGTCATCACGTCATCCAAAGGTGCTCATCTTTCAAATGACTGACCCATCACCAAAGAAGGCTAAAGCAATGAAGTACAAGTATCAAGGCATTTTTCCTGTCACTTTAGTCACATCAATGTGGATAAAATATGGGACATAGAGATTGGTCATGTTGATATGGCCAAATTTGTGGAGAGGACAATGTCAGATAAACCTATCCATTACATGCAAAGGATTATCAAGAGTAATATCCATTTGGTTGCTTCTTTTCCCATTGCTACACATAATACTGAATTTGTTCTCCAAGTTGCTCATTTTTATAATAAGGATAATAAGACAATGGTGGATGCTCATGGCAACGTGATTATCAGACTTGATGCAGAGTTTATGGATAAGGTTTTCATGTGTCCTGGTGTAGAAGATGTCACAGAGCTAGATTTCTCAATTGCCCAGAGGGAATATGATAAAGATGTTGAAAAGGTCAAAAGGGTTATCAATACTAAATGGCTAAAAACTGCTAGGCCAAATTTGTCCAAATGGTCCAGGAGTTTTGCCAGAAGTGACTTTGTAAAGGAGGTAAGTGACTTAATAACTCTTCTCAACAAAGTTAGGGGTTTACCTTCATCTTCTACTTTTCATGAATGGATGTATCCATACATCAAAATCATTATTCAAGGCAAGTAGATTGTTTTCTGGGGAGAACAAATTAGCAATGCCCTTCATGACCAACTGATTAGGGTGTCAACTACCTCCAAATTCTATATGACATCATATCTTGTATATGCAGCTACTTCAATGAGAGGCTTTCTAGGTTTGATATTTGAAGGAGATCGGAGGGTGGTGCTAGTTTATCAATACTATCCTTAGCTAACTCTGAAGGGATATATACATCATTTTAGAAGAGTGAATGATGCCTTCTTTGTAGTTTTCATGTGTCTTTTTGGTCCTCAATTGGAACAGAGAAGGGTTTCAGATGAATCATGGGTAGTTGGCAATGATTTTGGTTGTTTATATCTTCAGTTCCCAACTTTTACTTATTTAAGAGTTGGTTATTATCAAGGTTATCCTTCTATGTTGCCAAAAGTTCCAACTCATAGGATTATCTTCATGGAATTGTGTAGACTGATGATTGTAGTGCACAATAAACAAATGGAATTGAAGAAACCTTGATTCAAATTTCCTATTGAAATTGGTAGGTATTCTGTTGCAACTACTGCAAAAGTCAAGGTAATGGAAACTGAGATGCAAATGGTTACCATGAAATAATTCAAGAGAAGACCCAAATTTGACTATCGAGGAGTGAAAGATAAGATCAGGAGAAAAACTCAAATTCATGAGCTGATGGTAGAAGATGTTTGGGTGGATTTGAGAACTAAGGAAGATATAAGGAAACTAGACTACAGCAGGTTGACTTTGACTCAAATTGAGGAGTTGAGTTTGGCAGATATCCCTGAGGGGATGGTTGATAATGAAGATGTTTTAAGCCCCAAGTATGTTAATGAGTAGATTTCAAATTCTCCTTTGCCTACCATGATATGGTCAAAGAAAGAAGTGACATCACTGAGAAAGAGGTTTGAGCCTATCTTGGCCAACACCAATATATGGCTTCAAAGTAAAGGAATTACACTGAAAGACATCATCACTGTCTCTGAGGAAGAGGTTCTTGAACAGACCAAGAAAAAGGTTGAGATAAGAACCAAAAACAAGAGTGATGCTCCTAGTACATCTAAGGCTCCTAAGCCTAGAATAAAATTTGTATCAAAACAGAATAAAGCCAAGGTGATAGAAGAGGAGTCTACTGCTAAAGATATGGAAATAGAAGAGTAGAACACTGAGGAACCCACTATTGAACAAATGGATACTGAAGAAAGATCTATAGAGGAAAGAGAGGATGAATGGGAAGTAGTGAAAGGAGATGAGTAGGAACATCCATAGGATATGACCATGTCTGCACCAAAAGACATGTCACAAGAAACTCAAGTCTCTTCTTTCCTACCCACTGTGTCTGTTTCAAATTCCTTACCTATTCTTTCAAAAGCTATTTTGTCTCCCATTATTGTTAGTCTTCTAGCTCCTCACTATCTTATTCTAGGATGATTTTTGATGGTTCTAAGGTTGCTTTTGATGCAGCCCTTCGATCTTCAGGGTCTATTTCAATCTTGTCTTCACCCTCCTATGATATTGGTGATTCTATAGTTTTTGAACAATTTGTTTTAGGTGTTGAGCAATTTGCTAATGTGGATGTACCAAGTGTTGTGTTTACAAATACTCCTCCAATTGTCACTACTACAATTCTGAGTACAATTGCTTCTACACCGACAATGGAGTCAAATCCAAATGTCAGTACATTAGTGCTTCCTCCATGGCATTTAGCCTATACTCCTAAGAGGAAAACAAAGGCCATCTCCCCAGATGACTTCAACTTTAGAAAGTTAATATCAATGAAGACAAAGACACAAAAGAAGCCCAAGACTCTTTCTCAGCTACTAGAAGACAAAGGCCACAAGTATGTGGAGATTTCTCAGCCACTGCCAGATGCAACTATTGAAAATTTCAGCATGAGTGACTATTTGATTTCCAAGATTAAACTTGGGAAGTTCACACATGAAAGTGTTAAGGCTGATGTTTAGTCTACTCTCAATTCCTTGATTTAGAAGTTTGATCATGAAAAGGAAATGAAGGGGCACTACAAAGTAATGGTGGAGCAATTGGCTACGGTGGTGAGAAAAATTACTTTAACATCTGAGTCAATAACACCCGAGGCAATCAATGTGGAAGATCCTATTTCTTAGAGAGTGGAGAAGATTCATGTAAAAGGGAAAGTTGTTAAGGAATAGCTTGACAAAATTAATTCACAAGGAGTGTCTCTTCTCACCAGTACAATAGAGAAGACAAGTAGAATGGAGAAGATAAGAGTTGAGCTGGATGATTTAGTGGACGTCATTTCTCAAGATGTTAAGTATATAGATAATAGTTTTAAGAAGTGGACTGAGATGAAAAAGTTAAAGATAAAAACACTAATATCAATTGGTATTATTTCAAATTGTGACTCTTAAATGGAAACTAAAGAGTCATTGATTTATCGAAGTAAGGTTTTGAAGGAGTTGATCAAAGACTTGGAAAGTGCAAGGGAACTCTGTGAAGAAAGTGATGTTGATCATTTGCATAAATTGGAGGAGCTCCCATGCAAACTAACATCTGAAGATCATCATTTTCTTCCTACTGATGAAATGATTCAAGAGTTTAAGAATATGTTTCGAAGGGAGTTTGAAGACAAACCTTTCTCAATTGGTTCTCTAGACAATATTCTAGATAATTAGTTAACACTTGATAACCTAAAATCCAAGTTGACCAGTCATTATAAAGTGGCCACAACAATGAAATATACAGTGACCAAAGCTCGAGTAATCTTTAAAAACATTGTTAGTCTTGACAGTGGTGAGATGCAAGCAACATTCACTATGTATGATGCTTATCTGAAGAAGAATGGAGATGCAAGTTGATGCAAGTTGGCATGCCTTAGTTTTTTTTTTTCTGTATTTTCATATGTACTTTGTTTATGGCTTTGGACACTTTTACATTTACTTTTTCGATATGTAATTACATGTAAAAACATAGGAAGTCCCAAATCAATAAGGACTCCTTTGTTGAATAAATCAAAGTAGTTAGATTTTCCTAGATTATCTCATGGCCTCTCACTATAAAAAAAGAGGGCCTCTATTGTAATTTTTCTCTTTTGTCTATTGAAGCAAAACTTTGCCACATTTGATAAGCAATTTTAAGACTTTGAGCTTTTGTTGTAAATCAATTTTCAAGCGAAATCAATATAAGAAAAGCAAGTTGGTGCCCAATCTTTGTGTTGGATATAATTTGTCAAGTGTTAGGATTGTTCTTACATCTTTCCTATTGCCTTATAATTGATAAGTGATTGAAAGGTGAATGTGTGTATCAAGTGATTCAGAAATATTCAGAATCTATTTTTTGAAGACTTTGACCTACAAATATCATTTGTGGAAGTTTGGTTATATTTGTGAAGTTTAGAATAAAATTGAAGACTCTTAATTGTGAGTGGATTCTTGTGATTGTTTTATCATATCTTGGAATACGTTGAAGACTTTGTGTTACATTATATTCCATAAATTTGATTTTCATTCAAGCATAAGGAGCAACATAAAACTTTGTGTTTTCGTGGGTTACTCCGTGGTTTAAATTAATAGGGAGCCTCCACTTGCTAAGAGGAGAGATAATATCTCATCATACTATGGTTGATATAACCATTTTTCCTTTAGTTAGTTAAAGACAAAATATTCACCCAACAGTTTTTTGCAACTCTACTGGGGATCGAACATGCAACTTAAAGCCTCATGCTTTGAGTTGAAACATACTGGTATATCTTTCATCGTAATAAGTTTTTCCATTTTTTATCTTTGTTAAGAATATTGCATTTTGGAATACTCAAGGTATACAAGAAGTAAAAGAGCTCAAGGAATTACTGATCTTGTTTTTGAGTTAATGCACCAAAATAATTTCAGTCTTTTGCCTCCAAAATCTCAACTTCAGCATACATGGAGTTTTCCTCCAACCAACACAAGGTCACCTATACCAAGTGAAGCTTCAAGTGTGCAAAGGACTCCGCCTGTTGTACAAATTTCAAGTTTTGTAATTCCACCTTTTAATCGACACATAATGGCTCAAGCACCTCCTGCAGTACCATGGGGAAATGCTTTCGGTCCTCTGAATCTTACCCCACCATTGCATGATCTACCCCATAGTTCCAAAAATAATTTTCCAAAGTTCTATGGTGATGGAAAGGTTCACCCTGATGAACATATTGCAACTTTTATATTGCATGTGGTGTTCTTGGGGTAGAACATGAAGATGTATCTGTGAGACTTTTTGTTGAGACACTTCAAGGTTTTGTAACAGATTGTTTCTATCACCTTCCTTCTCAAACAATCACTGGATGGAATGTTCTATGAACCAAGTTTGAGGCTAGGTTCAAACCTGCTGAAGATGTACATGCTCTTTTGGCCTAGCTTACACAAATGGAGAAAGAACTGCAAGAACCCATGTGTAAGTTCATTGTGAAGTTCAATAAGCTAACCAATAGAATTCTGGCCATTGCTCAGCCCACAACTAAAAATCTAAAGTATTTTTTCATAAACACTGAATTGCTGGAAGTGAGTTTTCTTTTGCTATGAACTAATCTAGTTGACTTGGTGGCAACTCAAGCCCTGGCTACCAAGATTGAGAATGACCTTATCCTTGCTAGTAAAATAAGAAAGGATACAAGCAGAAGTAGAGGGTAGTCCTCTACTAACATTTCTTCCACTAGCACCACTGATCCTATGGTGCAAAAGTTGGCTAATGAATTGTTAGCTCTAAAAAAGAAAATGTCTCAAAGTATGTCCACTCCTTCCTACAGACACATACCAAGGACATTTCTAAATGCTCCATACCAAGTAAATGCTGCTAGAAACCAAGGACAAAACATGCTTCCTCCTACATACGGAAGACTTGCCTTGGAAGCTCCACTGGTCAATGTAGCAGTTGGATATTATGAAGCAGAATAAGATAATTCCTTTCAACCTGATTTAGCTCAGGATGATGGCATTAACCTCTTCACGAAAGGAGAAGAAGAGTTAACTGCTGACTTCAATATTGGCTTCCTAAATTTTTAGAATGAAATTGAACAAAGAGAAGATGCATATGGTGAGTCATATGTTGTTTTCACGCAATCTCAAAGTTAGTTGAATCAATAAGCAGCTGGTAAAGGAAAGTCAAAGGAAGATCCTTATCCTGCAATCTCCATTTCTAAGAGAGGAATGCCTCTTCCTTTTCAACCCAGAGACCCAGTAAGTGAAAAACAAGTAAGTACTTCAAATGCTCCATCTTCTTTTGTTCCTCAAACTAGTACCCCTATTCCAAAACCTCGGCATGAAAATAATCCTTTTTCCATGTCTTTGTCATATCAATTGTTTGATATAATAGACCATGCCAAGAAGACCAAGATTCAGATGTTTGAGGTTGAATACTTGCAAGCTAACCCTGATCAGTTTGATTGCTTAGCTAGGTTTGTAAAAAATAAAACTACTCTTGGAGGGCAAGATTCTTCCAAAAATAGTCCTGTCATCTCTCACACAAGATCTTCACAAAATAATTTGGTTATTACTCCTTCCACTACCACAGGAAAGATTGAACCTTTCTATGTTTCATTATTGGTGAATGGTCACAAATTAAGTAATTATGTTATAGATTCTGGAGTTTCTGATAACGTCATGCCTGCTAAGGTAGCAGATGCTCTAGGTTTAACCTTGACCAAGACCTTTGGAAGGTGTTTTTCCATGGAAACTAAACAAGTACCCTTGATAGGGTAGATTAAGGACACACAGTTTGCATTCGCTACCTTTCTAGAGAAGAGAATAAAAATGACTATCTTAGTGGCCAATGTTCCTGCCTCATATGGAATTTTATTAGGGTGGAATTTCTGTAAAGATGTTGGTGGAGAAATCAACATGAACTTATCTAAAGCAAGGATACCCATTAAGGGTGTTATGCAGAAATTGCTTCCAAAAAGGGAAGAAAAATATATCGTCACCCAATCTAAAGATCCCAAAGCACAAATTATTTTTGAGTCTTCCGATATGGGGAATTACTTTTTGACTATGGAGGATTGTGCTGATACATCTAATGATAGTTCAAATGAAAGCATGACAATGGAGGATTTTTCTTTTGAAGAATCTCCTAGTCATGATAATATCAAACTAGAAAGTTTAAATGATGTTTGGACGTCAGAGTTTGATGGTAGCTATACTTCAATAGGATCAGGGGCTAGAATAGTCCTTATGTCTCCTTAAGGAGACATTTTTCCTTTTTCCTACAAGCTACAATTTGATAATACCAACAATACTGCTGAGTATGAATCCTTGTTAATAGGGATGGAAGCTGCTCGTGCTAAGGGAATCAAGAATCTTCATGCATAGGGAGATGTAGAGTTCATAGTTTGCCAAGTAAGGAATCTATACCAAACCAAAAATGAAAGGATGAGGCATTACCGTAATCATGTCTAGGATTGTATTGAAGATTTTGATGCTTTTGACATCTCAGCAGTACTAAGAGAGTTCAATGATCGTGCAGATTCATTGGTTGTCTTAGCTACCCTTATGGTTCCTCACAAGGATTTTAAAGGTAATAAATACATAATTGAGTTGGCCTTTTGGCCAAGTGTCCTAGATAATTCTAACCACTAGCAGGTTTTTAATGGGGATGATCAAATCATTGCTTTTCTAGAAAAGGTAGATAACTTCAATGAGCTTTATTTTGAAGGTAGTGATTCTCCTCCTCAGGAATCTATTTCTAAAGTTGATTCAAAGACTGGTGAAGAATTTCTATAGCTAAAGGGGAATATAATTCCCAAAGTTTTAGTTTCTCTCAAGAAACTATTTGATAAACATGACCGGTACATTAGGCAACAACAACAGATTGGAATGGGTTCTTCGTCAGAGGTTGAATAGGTGAACCTGGGTACAAAAGTTGATCCTAAGATGGTTAACATTGGGAAATGTTGCATAGATGATGAAAGGTTCAAGTTTGTAACACTTCTGCATCACTATATTGATGTGCTTACATATTCTTATGACAACTTGAAGTCTTTCTAGCCTAAAGAAGTTCAACATGGGATTCCACTCAAGATAGGATCTGTGCCCAACAAGCAGAAGCATAGGCAGTATAACCCCAAAATTTTAGGTACAATTTTAGCAAAAATTCAAAAGATGTTGAATGCAAGAATTATTTTCCCAATTCATCATTCCACATGGATTGCTAACATAGTACTAGTAAGGAAAAAGAACGATGAAATTCACATCTGTGTGGATTTCTAGAACTTGAATTAGTCATCTTTAAAGGATAATTACCCTCTCCTAGTAATGGATCAAGTACTACAAATGGTGACTAGTTCGAAGATGATGTCTATGTTGGATGGTTTTTGAGGATATAACCAAGTGGAGGTAAGTGACGTGGATTAGCATAAAATTGTTTTCACAACTTCTTGGGGCACCTTTGCTTACCGTAGGATGCCTTTTGGTTTAATCAATGCTGGTGTGACCTTCCAAAGAGCAATGGACTTGGCTTTCAGGAATGAGATGGGTAAGTTTATTGTTGTCTATCTTGATGACTTAACTATTTTTTCTAAACAATGTCAAGATCAGGCCTACCATTTGTAGCAAGTTCTAGAAAGGTGTCGTCAACATGAAATCTCACTCAATCCTAAAAAGTCCATTTTTGGGGTAACTAAAGGTAAACTCCTTGGACATGTGGTGTCTAAGGAAGGTATTAAGATTCATCTAGAAAGGATCAAATCCATTCAAGGTCTTACTTTACCTTCAAGTAAGAGATATATTCACTCTTTCTTCGAAAAAGTGAATTTTCTACGGAGATTTGTTCTTGAGTTTGTAGAAAAGATTCATCATGCTATTAATATGATGAAAGGTAAGTCCACTTTTTGTTGGAGCATGGAAGGTAAAGAAGCATTTGAGGACATTGAAAGAGCCATTGCCCATGCTCCAATTTTGGTGTATCCTAATTATACCAAGGATTTTATTATGTATAGTTATGCTTCCAAACATACATTGTTGTCTATCTTGGTTCAGCAGAATGAGGAGGGTATTGAATCTCCTATTGCATTCATGAGTTGTCCTCTTAAATCTCATGAACTTAAATATTTTGCTATGGAGAAACATGCATATGTTGTAGTAAAAGCTGTTAAGCATTTCCGTTTCTACATCTTGAATTCACATAATGTTGCGTTGGTTCTAGACTCAATAGTAAAATCTATTCTAACTCAACAGGAGTTTGGAAGCAAAAGAGGTAGCTGGATTGCCAAGATTCAGGAATATGACCTTGATATTAAGCCTACCAAGCTTGTGCGGGGAAAAGGTTTGTGTCAGCGTATTGTTGATAATGTTACCAAGGAAACTGGTGATGAGGAAGCAGAAGTTGAAGAAGTTCCCACTGTTCTTTTTGTGAGCACCACAGATGAATGGTATTTAGATCTTTCTTACTTTCTCACATATGGCGAATGTCTTGAACATTTGTCTTATAAAGAGAAAAGGACCATTAAGCTCAAAGCTACAAATTTTGTCTTATGGGACAATGGTTTGTACAACAGGAGCATTGATGGGATTTTTCTCCATTGTGTTGATAAGGCACAACAAAGTAAACTTTTGGAATCTTTCCATAGTTTGGCTTGTGGTGGACATTTTTCAACACCTGTCATGGCTCGTAAAATTCTAAGAGCCAAATATTATTGGCTGACATTGTTCCAAGATACATATGATTGGATGTGTAAGTGTGAGCTTTGTCAGCAGTTTTTGGGGAAACCCAAGTTGGTTGCCCTACCATTAAAGCCAGTCATCATTGAAGAGCCATTTCAGCAATGGGGTATCAACTTCATTGGTGCGGTGAATCCACCATCAAGTCCAGGGCATAGTTTTGTACACAGCAACTGACTACTTCACAAAGTGGGTGGAGGCTATTCTAGTTAAGCATGCTACTTCTGAAGTGGTTTGTAATTTCCTCAAGGAAAACATAATATCTAGGTTTGGGCTTCTAAACAAAATAGTACCAAATAATGCTACATGTTTTTCTTCTAATGAAATTACTAGTTTATGTTTTGAATATGGGATCACCTATCTCACTCATCCGACCATTATCCACAAGGAAATGGTCAAGCCAAGTCGAGTAATAAGAATTTGGTCACTATCATCAGAAAGCTGGTAGATGAAAATTAGATAACTTGGCACAAGGCGTTGTTTGATGCTTTGTGGGCATACCATATTACCCCAAAGAGAGTAATTGGTATGTCTCCTTTTCAGCTATTGTATGGATTGAATGTTGAAATACCAATTACTTTAGAACTGCCAGCTTTGAAGTTGGCAAAGGTAGTAGAAGATGGAACTTTTGAAAGTTCCATTGACAAGCACATAATATACCTCTCAAAGCTTGAAGATTAGCGAGTCAAAGTGGTGGATCGCATTGCAGAACACCAAAGTCAAGTAAAGAAGCTATTTGACAAGAAGACTAAATTTAAAGATTTTTAAGTTGGGGATCAAGTCTTGTTATGGGACAAGAGGAAAGAGCAAAAAGGAATGCATGGGAAGTTTGATTAGCTATGGAGAGTCCCTTTCATCATTCATCAATGTTATGGTGAAAAGAGTTTCATTCTAGAATATCAAGATGGCATGCCTTTCTTGCTGCCACATAGTGGACAATATCTAAAGCTTCTCACTTAATAAAGTGATAGATAAGTTTGTGTATTTTTGTACAATTTTTATGTCTTTTTCATTTTAGTGTTTCTATATTTTTGTTGTCGCCTGACTCTATAGCCCAATGGAATGGATGAAGGCACTTAGAGACTGGAGTTCTACTCCCTTTGATCATTTCAAAGGACGATCGAAGGAAGCTCCCTAGTTAGAGCCCTCAAAATCAACGGCATTCAATTTTGTAGGATGACCCCTACGAAACTAGTCCGTTTTGTAGCCTACGACTCTAAGCATGCATTTTGAGGTAGATCTCCTCAGCTTCATGTGTAGTCTTCTAACACATTAGAATCATTTTGAGTTGTCCCTCTTTTTGGTTTCTCAAAGTTTACAAAAAGAGATCAATTTCCAAGCTTGTCAAATTGACAAATTTATTTTTTTTAAAGGAGTTAGAAATTTTTGTCTTACATGTAAGGGTAGTGAAATTCACTGTCATTACATTTTTAGTTTTGATTTTTATATGCAAGAGCGACATTTTTTGCCACTGTTTAATATCTTGTTTTAGTTTTGCACTGAGTGCAGGGGCGGAAATTTTTACTGCCCGTGCATCTCAAGTTCACATTAAGTCCATTAAATGCACTACGTGTGAATGTTTGATAAAACTCTTTTTATGTTTTAAATACTTTTATTTCCCATTTTATTTGTGTCTTTTCATTTCTTGAATCCCTTCTAAGCGTCTATAAACCCTCAAAGTTACCCGCATGTGCATTGGATCAAATTTCTCTAGGATTCGAGTTAGATTTGTGTTGGTTCTTTCTCATCATTATAGAACGGTAAGTTTGTCATTTCATTTTTTCTATGCACAAGGGTTTGCTTATTTCAAATCATTTATTCTTGCTTTTGTTTTGTGATTTCTTTACCGAAATTGTTCTTTTGCCAATAGCATTAGTTTTTAACTTTTGTATTGTTAGAATCTCTAAGGAATCATTTTTTATCCTTCATTCCCTACATGTTGTGTTTAGGGTTTCATTTTGGTTTTAGTTTGAAAGATTTATGTTCGTTTCTATTCCATTGCATGAAGTCCCCCTGTGTCATCGATGATTCTCACCATGTCTTATTTTTTTCTATGTTTAGTTTTAAACATTTTTTGCTTTCACATTTATGTTTTGTCTAACATGTAAGAGTAGCGATATTTGTCACCCATACATTATCTCCAGATTTTTCCAATATGTATGAGTGGTGATTTTCACCGCCGATGCATATGGTGTTTTATACCAAATGCATGAGTGGTGAAAATCACCACCCATTCTATTTCCCTTTTGTTGTGGCTAATGTGTAAGGGTGGTAAAAAATGCCACCCATACACATTTAAATTTGTCATGAAAAAGTCAAATTTCCCTTCACATGCAAGGGCGACAAAAAATGCTACCTGAGCATAAAGTAACTTTCTTCAAAGATGCAAGAGCGGGTCTTTTTACTACTTAAACATACATTTGCAAATGCTCTCACATGCAGGAGCAACATTTTTTGCTGTCTGTGCATGGTTTCCAATGCAATTCCTTCTACCTGCAAGGGCGATGATTTTTTCCATCCATGCACTCATGCACTGAAGCTTTTCTTACACTGGGAAATTTCTACATTTGCTATATTTAGCCCGCTTTCATCCATTTCTTTGCTTCTCTTTCTCTTTAGCCCTTTCAAGCTCATCCTTGTGATCATGATCATCGACATGCAGTTTCCCAAATTGCCATTTTTTCCCCTAACTGCAAGATCATGACTTTTCATTACATCTTCTTCTGTGAATTGCCGAGGTCATCACGTCATCAACAACTACTCATCTTTTAAATGACTAACCTATCACCAAAGAAGGCTAAAGCAATGAAGTATAAGTATCAGGACATTTTTCTTGTCATTTTAGTCACATCAAATGTGGATGAAATATGGGACACAGAGATTGGTCATGTTGATATGGCCAAATATGTGGAGAGGACAAAGTTAGATAAACCTAGCCATTACATGCAAAGGACTATCAAGAGCAATATCCATTTGGTTGCTTCTTTTCTTGTTGTTGTGCATAATATTGAATTTTTTCTCCAAGTTACTCATTTTTATAATAAGGATAATAGGACAGTGGTGGATGCTCATGGCAACGTGATTATGAGACATGATGTAGAGTTTATGGATAAGGTTTTCATGTGTCCTGGTGCAAAAGATGTCGCAGAGCTAGATTTTTCAATTGCCCAGAGGGAATGTTATAAAGATGTTGAAAAGGTCAAAAAGGTTATCAATACTAAATGGCTGAAAACTACCAGGCCAAATTTGTCTTGATGGCTGAGGAGTTTTTCCCAAAGTGACTTTGTAGAGGAGGTAAGTGACTTAATAACTCTTCTCAGCAGAGTTAGAGGTTTACCTTCATCTTCTACTTTTCATGAATGGATGTATCCATGCATCAAAATCATTCTTCAAGGCAAGCAGAATATTTTATGGGGAGAACAGATTAGCAATGCCCTCCATGACCAACTAATTAAGGTGTCTACCTCCAAATTCTATATGACATCATATCTTGTATATGCAGCTGCTTTAATGAGAAGCTTTCTAGGTTTGACATCTAAGGGAGATCGGAGGGTGTTACCAGATTATCAATACTATCCTTAGCTAACTTTGAAGGGATATATACATCATTTTAGAAGAGTGAATGATGCCTTCTTTGTAGTTTTCATGTGTCTTTTTGATCCTCAATTGGAACAGAGAAGTGTTTTAGATGAAGCATGGGCAGTTGGCAATGATTTTGGTTGTTTATATCTTCAGTTCCCAACTTTTACTTATTAAGAGTTGGTTATTATCAAGGTTATCCTTCTATGTTGCCAAAAGTTCCAACTCATAGGATTATCTTAATGGAATTGTGTAGACTGATGATTGTAGTGCACAATAAACAAATGGAATTGAAGAAACCTCGATTCAAATTTCCTATTGAAATTGGTAGGTATTTTGTTGTAACTGCTGCAAAAGTCAAGGCAATGGAAACTGAAATGCAGATGGTTACCATGAAACAATTCAAGAGAAGACCCAAATTTGACTATCGGGGAGTGAAAGATAAGATCAGGAGAAAAACTCAATTTCATGAGCCGATGGTAGAAGATGTTTGGGTGGATTTGAGAACTGAGGAAGATATAAGGAAACTAGACTACAATAGGTTGACTTTGAATCAAATTGAGGAGTTCAGTTTGGCAGATATCCCTAAGGGGATGGTTGATAATGAAGATGTTTTAAGCCCCAGGTATGTTAATGAGTAGATTGCAAATTTGCCTTTGCCTGCCATGCTATGGTCAAAGAAAGAAGTGACATCACTAAGAAAGAGGTTTGACCCCATCTTGGCCAACACCAATATATTGCTTCAAAGTAAAGGAATTTAGCTGAAAGACATCATTATTGGCTCTAAGGAAGAGGTTCTTAAATAGACTAGGAAAAAGGTTGCGATAAGAACCAAAAACAAGAGTGATTCTCTCAGTACCTCTAAGGTTCCTAAGCCTAGAATAAAATTTGTATCAAAACAGGATAAAGCCAAGGTGACAGAAGAGGAGTCTACTACTAAAGATATGGAAATAGAAGAGAAGACCACTGAGGAACTCATTTTTGAACAAATGGATACTGAAGAAGATCTATAGAGGAAAGAGAGGATGAATGGGAAGTAGTGAAAGGAGATGAGCAGGAACATCCGTAGGATATGATCATGTCTGCACCAAAAGACATGTCACAAGAAACTCAAGTCTCTTCTTCCCTACCCACTGTGTCTGTTTCAGATTCTTTACCTATTCTTTCAAAAGCTCCTTTGTCTCCCATTATTGTTCAGTCTTTTGGCTCATCACCATCTTCTTCTAGGATGATTTTTTATAGTTCTAAGGTTTCTTTTGATTCTTCCCTTCAATCTTTAGAGTCTATTCCGATCTTATCTTCACCCTCCTACAATATTGGTGATTCTACAATTTTTGAAGAATTTGTTTTAGGTGCTGAGAAAGTTGCTAATGTGGATGTACCAAGTGTTGTATTTACAAATACTCCTCCAATTATCAGTACTACAAGTGTGAGTACAATTCCTTCTGGACCAGCAATGGAGTCAGATCCAAATGTCAATACATCAGTGCTTCCTCCATGGCTTTCAACCTATACTCCTAAGAGAAAAAAGAAAGCCATCTCCCTAGATGACTTTGACTTTGGAATGTTAATTCTAGTGAAGACAAAGACACAAAAGAAGCCCAAGACTCTCTCTCGACTACTAGAAGACAAAGGCCACAAGTATGTGGAGATTGCTCAGCCACTGCCAAATGTAACTATTGAAAATTTCAGCATGAGTGACTATTCTATTTCCAGGATTGAACTTGGGAAGATCACACATGAAAGTACCAAGGCTGATGTTCTGTCTACTCTCAATTCCTTGATTCAGAAGTTTGATCATGAAAAGGAAATGAAGGAGCACTACAAAGCAATGGCCGAGCAATTGGCCGCGGTTGTAAGAAAAAATAATTTGACATCTGAGTCAATAATACCTGAGGCAATCACTATGGAAGATCTTGTTGTTTAGAGAGCGGAGAAGACTCATGTAAAAGGGAAAGTGATTGATGAATACCTTGACAAAATGCATTCACAAGGAGTGTCTCTTCTTACCAGTACAGTAGAGAAGACAAGTAGAATGGAGAAGGTAAGAGTTGAGCTAGATGATTTAGTGGATGTCATTTCTCAATATATTGAGTATATAGATAATAGTTTTGAGAAGTGGATTGAGATGAAAAAGTTGAAGATAAAAAATCTAATATCAATTGGTATTATTTCAAATTGTGATTCTTATATGGAAACTAAAGAGTCATTGTTTTATCAAAGTAAGGTTTTGAAGGATTTGATCAAAGACTTGAAAAGTGCAAGGGAACTTAGTGAAGAAAGTGATGTTGATCTTCTGCATAAATTGGAGGAGCTCCCATGCAAGATGACATATAAAGATCATCATTTTCTTCCCACTGATGGAATGATTCAAGAGTTTAAGAATATGTTTCAAAGGGAGTTTGAAGACAAACCTTTCTTAGTTGCTTCTCTAGATAATATTCTAGATAATTAGTTAACACTTGATAACCTAAAATCCAAGTTGACCAGTCATGATAAAGCAGCGACAACAGTAAAAGATGCAGTGATCAGAGCTTGAGTAATCTTTAAAAATACTATTAGTCCTAGCAATTGTGAGATGCAAGCAACATACACTATGTATGATGCTTATCTAAAGAAGAATGGAGATGCAAGTTGTCATGCCTTACTTTTTTTTTTTTGTATTTTCATATGTACTTTATTTATAGTTTTCGACACTTTTACATGTAATTTTTTCATATGTAATTACATGTAAAAACATAGGAAGTACCAAATCAATAAGGATTGCTTTGTTGAATAAGTCAAAGTAGTTAGATTTTCCTAGATTATCTCATGGCCTCTCACTATAAATAAAAAGGGCCTCTATTGTAATTTTTATCTTTTGTCTATTGAAGCAAAAATCTACCACATTTGAGAAGCAATTTTAAGACTTTGAGCTTTTGTTGTAAATCAATTTTCAAGCGAAATAAATATAAGAAAAGCAAGTTGGTGACCAATCTTTGTGTTGGATATAATTTGTCAAGTGTTAGGATTGTTCTTACGTCTTTCCTATTGCCTTCTAATTGATAAGTGATTGAAAGGTGAATGTCTGTATCAAGTGATTGAGAGATATTCCAAATCTGATTTTTGAAGACTTTGAGCTGCAAATATCATTTGTGGAAGTTTGGTTATATTTGTGAAGTTTAGAATAAACTTGAATACTTTGAGCCGCGAGTGGATTCTTGTGATTATTTTATCATATCTTGGAACACGTTGAAGACATTGTGCTGCATTATATTCTAGAAATTTGATTTTCATTCAAGCATAAGGAGCAACAGAAAACTTTGTGTTTTCATGGTTTAAATATACTAGTATTGATTTAGTTATTCTTTTGTGTAACTAAGATTATACATTGGTTATTATCATTCTAAGATAGTAAATTGTATTAAGTTTTGTATTGAGCATTGTAAACAACATTTCTAAAAAAAGTGAAATGGATGATATGAAATCTCCCTGAAGTTAGTTTTAGTGTAAATAAGTTTGAAATAGTTATTAGTTTGTATTTGGCAATAATAGGGAGCCTCCCTTGCTAAGAGGAGAGATAATATTTCATCATATTGTGGCTGATTTAACCATTGTGCCTTTAGTTAGTCAAAGACAAAATATTCACCCACCATTGCCCTAACTTTCCATAATACAATGCTCCTTTATTCGGTTAGGTAGACTATTGCTGAATTGCTCTGTAAACTCATAGACACCCAAAAACATTCTACAATCCTCTACATCTTGAGATTTTGTTCTAGAAATTTGGGGGAAAGAAATTATCTTGCCTTATCAACAACTTCATCAACATATTTCATGCCAACTCATCTCTATGTTTAGCTTCCATTTGTAGAAGCCAACAAATATTCAGGGGGGAAATAATAGATATACACTGGTTAGCTCCCCTAACCCTTATGTCATATCTCAATCAACAATGAAGTCTTCCACACTAGGTAGAAGCACAAACTCTTCCTTCTTCTCAACATCTTGTTTTGTCTTCCTTATCCATATCTTTTCCATTTCCTTCTGTTGTTGAATCACAATTTTCTTTGTCTCCCTATGGTAAACAGATGGTTTCACATAACCACTCTTGTAGAATCTTGCTTTATGCACAAAGTTGTTGCACTTGTAGCAAACAACATTATATTCTAAAGTCACACCATTTCTCCTTACTTTAGTTCTACATTCAACAACTCTATGACCAAACTTATTGCATGCATAACAATAGCCATAGAAGGAATGAGAGATCACAACATCGTGTTTTGGAGGCATATATGAATTCTTTCTCGTGTTATCATTTCTTCTAGTCTCAGTTCTACAATCAATATGCTTATGGCCAAACTTATTGCAAGAATAGTAGAAACCATAAAAGGATTGAGAGAACATGGGATTAGCAACTTGTCTAGGAGGAGATCTCTTGAGATCTTTCTTCTGATTGGTGACTTGTACGAAGTCATCATCATCCAACTCATGCTCCTTGTCTTCAGTTTCCTTAAGAGTCATCAGTGCAATGCTCACCCTTTTTTATTTCAAACATTCCTTCAAGTATATCTATTTTAAGATTTTGACTTTTCTCAAATCCAGTGCCACCTTTATTCTTTAGAGGTCTTTGACTGTTGATTATTTCATCAAGGATATTGGTGCTTTTCTTCATTTTTAGACCTTTGTCTATTTGATCTTTTTCTTTCTCCATTTCTTCCCTCAGAGAGACAATTTCATCTTCAAGTTTGGAGCATTCAACTAATTTGCAATTGAGCTTAGCATTCAAACAATTTGCAACCTTCTTACCTTCTTCAACTTGAACTCTCAATTTGGCAATTGCTTCTTTTGATTCTATGAGCTTGACCTTATATTTTTTATTTTCACTCCTTCCTGCATCCAAATCTTCTTGGGAAGAAATGAGTTCTCCTTCATAATCAACCATACAGTCTTCTAGATTATAGGTTGTCATGTCTCTATCATCTTTCAGAGGATCCATGCCATTAAACAGTTCTTTAGTTCCCATGTCTTCCAATCTAGGATCTACCTCAACTGTTAGGTTGCATTCAAGGAACTTAGCTCTGATACCAATTATTGAACACATAGAAGTATTGAGGGGGGGTGAATTAGTACTTAATCATTTTTCTTTCTTTAAACAGTATTCAAACTAATGTAAGCATTTAAAGCATGAGAAACACAAGAACACATAAGCATACAACCATAACACTAAATTTACATGGAAAACCCTAGAAGGGAAAGACCACAGTGAGCAAGCTACTTGGATCTATTTTCTAAATCTAGCCTCACAAATAAAATCAAGATCACATTATCATTTATGGTACAACCCAAAGGAAGCTGCAACTCCTTAATCTGATACAACACTTAACACTTTCAAATAATTATTCTTAAACCTCTATAGCATAAGAACTTGTCTAACTCAGAAGTGTCTTCCACAAGACACTGACTGCTCCAACCTTTTGTTGACCTCTACAAACTCTGCACAACAATCTCACCTCTACATCATCACAATATCTTTATCAACTCTTCTTAGCCATCACACTATCTACAATCACGTCTACAACATTATTACTTCACATGAACTAATGTTTTCCACACTTCATCATTATTTTTGCTTCTGCGGTAGGTTTATTCACACATTATCAATGATTTCACACAACACACAACTCATACATCACTCAAGAAATTTGATCTTATATTTATATCCTCTGCAAGCTTCAAGATCATTCTCCTTGGTTAGCCAAGATGAGACTTGTAACATGAAACGTGTAGTGGCCACAACAGTTGGCTCTAAAACATATGCAGTAAGTAGAAATCAAGTGCGGTTCAAGAACAAGGCATAATCAGGTCCTCTTTTACCTTAGTACATTCTTCCAAGCTGGCACACACTCCATACACATGGCAAAGTCTTCATCATACACTAAGTTGGCTCCACAACCACTTTTCCTTCTTTATATTTGGCTCCAAACCTAAAGCAGCACCTAAGGAGACAAATTTTCATCATCCAGACCTCACACTAAATATTATATGATTTGCAAAACATTCTTATATACTTCTTTAATCATCTCAAGATATTTCATGCTAGTGCAAACACTTGAACTCTGATGACGGTGTCCTTAACAACCTATGCTTACACAGTCTCAAGATAAAACAATGAAAAACATACTTGCGGTGAACATAATCATTTGAAACTTGAATGTTCAACACTGGTGTAGTCATGGTTAGGAGGGTCCTCAAAGAGAACTATCTAGACCATGCATCTAGAGTGAACACAACGGAAACAACTCATAGATATGAAGCAAATGCATATTCATTGATTTAGTATATCATATAATTCAAATATAGATTGGTCAAAAACATGTGGGCTTACAAATTAGGGCTCATAGGCCTGATTACAAAATATCAAAATATGCGCAAGATATAGATTTGAAGCTCTTTCACACAAATTCAAACTATCAACTATCACTATGTGAATCACTACTTTCCTAGGGATCTATTACATCATTTAATCATGTCTAGAATATAAGATTCCTCCGTACCCGCTAAGGAAGATCACAAACTCCAATGAAGAGTTGTAATGTGTGTACATGGATAGGTTGGCCCTAAATGAATAGAACTCCTCCGTAAATGAATGGAATGATGTGCGGATATTGGGGAAGGTTGGCCACAAAGAAAACAACATTGAATGATGTGGCATTAAGCTTTGAAGGTTTGGAAATGCTCTACAAGTCTTCTCCTTTAGCTGATTGTCTAAGACTATTAGGATACTCTGCTCTGAGAAAATAGTCAATCTTCTAATAGCGATAACTTTCTGGTAGTTGATCCAAATGTTCTAAATTTTGGATATGTTGTGCATGAATGAATGTAGATGCTAAGTCTAGCTCTGTAGGGTCTAAGATGCAACTGCAGTAGAATGCAGACCAAACTACAAAAACTGCTACTACCTGAACTGCTTGAACTGAACTAGAAAATGAAAAGAAACAAATTGAATTGCAAACAAACTAAAATGCAAATGTTTTTGGTCGATGCAAGATTGCTCTTGAACCAGGGATGCTCTTGCATCAGACATCTAGGTTTATTAAAAAAAGTGAGTCCCTCACTTTGTTGGAGCTAGAGGGAAACCAAGACAGTCTGCCTCAACCTGTGAAATCCATGATGAGTCTTCTTCTAGTTTACCTTTCCACTTCACAAGGTATTCTTTGTATTGCCTTCCTTTGGTGTTGTGCCCAACTCTGCTATCCAAAATATCTTCAATCTACTCCAGTGCTTCATGATACTGATATAGGTCTATAATGTTGAAAATAGGTGATATACCCAATGTCTCCGGTAACTCTACTTCATATGCATTTCCTGAATCAAATTTTTCTGAGTATCCTACAAGGTCCAAACTTCTTTATCCTCAACTTGTTATATGTCCCAACTGGAAATCTTTCTTTTCTTATGTACATGATCACTTCATCTCCAAATTCAAATTCTTTGTGTCTTCTCTTCTCATCTACTCACTTCTTATACTTGTTGTTCATATCCTCCAAATGCTTCTTCACCTAATTATGCACTATCTCCATGCATCTTGTGAATTCTTCTACTTCTACACTTCTCTTTACTCCCCTACTAATATCTCTCAACTCTACAACTCCTCTAGGATTCACTTTGGTAACAATCTCAAAAGGTGTTCTTCTAGTACTCCTATTCACTAAATTATTGTATGCAAACTCTACTTGTGAAAGAATCAAATCCCAACTTCCTACCTTCTCTCCAACCAAACATCTCAACAAGTTTCCCAAACTCCTATTCACTACCTCTGTTTGTCCATTAGTTTGTGGATGGAATGTTGAACTGAACTTTAATTTTGTCTTCATCTTCTTCCAAAGTGTCTTCCAAAAGTATCCAAGAAATCTTGTATCTCTGTCTAAAATTTTTCTCTTAGGTAATCCATACAATCTCACAATCTCCTTGAAAAATAGGTCAGTCGCATGCACTACATCAGTTGTCTTCTTACAAGGAATGAAATGTGCCATCTTTGAAAATCTGTCCACCATTACAAATATTAAATCATGTCCTCTCTATGTCTTAGGCAAACCCATTACAAAATCCATACTTATGTCTTCCCAAGGTCTTTTTGGTATTGTCAAAGGTTTATACAATTTAGTGTTCTGACTACTCCCTTTTGTAACTTGACAAACTCCATAACTCTACACAAACTTCCTAACATCCTTGTGTATCTGGGGCCAAAAGTAATTTTCACTTACCAAAGTCACTATTTTATCAATGCCAAAATGACCTACCAATGCATCACTATGCTTCTCTTTGATTAGGTTATCTCTCACTAAACTTCTAGGTATGCACAACTGATTTCCTTTGACAACATGCCTTCTTGAATGAAATAGTCCAACCAATTACTCCTATCTGTAACAATAGGTTCGTTACATGCTTTCCAAGGTTCTACAAAATCAAGATCTTCCTCATACATGTTCTTCAATTCATCAAATCCCAACACTTCAACTTTCATCTCTATCAACTAATTTCTTCTCCTACTCAGTGCATTTGCAACTTGTTTGACTTTCTACTCCTATGCTTCAACACAAAAGTGTAACTCTACATGAACTCTACCCATCTCATGTGTCTCTGATTCAACTTTCCTTGACTGTTCAAATATTGCAAAACTTGATGATCTGTATACAATACAAACTCCTTAGGCAACAACTAATATCTCCACTTCTTCAAGGCTTGAATTATGGCATAGAACTCTTGATCATAAACTAAATATATTTTCCTTGTATCATTTAGCTTCTCTCTAAAATATGCTACAGGTCTACCTTCTTGACTTAACACTGCTCTAATTGCAGTCCCACTTGCATCACAATCTACTTGAAATACCTTATTGAAATATGGTAATGCCAATACAAGTTGCTCTATCACTTTTTGTTTCAACAACTCAAAACTTTTATCTGCTCCTGATGTCCACTTGAGATCTTTTCTGTCACCTCTCATTGTTTCTATCATAGGGTTACAAACTAAACTAAAATTTTTGATGAATTTCTAGTACAAACTAGCCAATCCATGAAATGATCTTTCTTCTCCAATGCTTTCTGGTGTAGGCCATTCAACAATTGCTCTTACTTTCTTAGGGTCCATCTTCAATCCTTCCACAGAAATCACAAATCCCAAGTAAACCAATTCTTCCTTCATAAAACTATACTTCTTAATATTTATCAGCAATTTCTCCTCTCTCAATCTCTGCAATACTTGTCTAAGGTGTTGTAAATGTTCTTCTTTTGTCTTACTAAAAATTAGAATGTCATCCAAATATACAATAGCAAACTTACCCATGAATTTCTTTAGAACTTTATTCATCAATCTCATGAAAGTACTCAGTGCATTTGTCAATCCAAAAGGCATTACTAACCATTCATGCAATCCTTCATTTGTTTTAAAAGTAGTCTTCCATTCATCTCCTTCTCTAATTCTAATCTAATGGTATCCACTCTTCAAATCTATATTTGTGAAATATTTTTTTCCACTCAGACAATCCATGATATCATCCATCCTAGGTAAAGGAAATCTATACTTAACTGTGATCTTGTTGATTTCTCTAGAGTCAATACACATTCTCCATTCTCCATCTTTCTTTGGTGCTAACATTGCAGGTACTGCACAAGGACTCAAACTTTATCGAATCAAACCTTTCCTCAACAATTCTTGTATCTGCCTATTCAATTCTTCATTCTCTACTAGTGTCATTCTATGTGCTACTTTGTTAGGCAAACTAGCTCCAGGTATAAGATCCATGTGATGACTGATACTTTTGATTAGTGGCAAGACTTTAGGTACATTGTCTGATATGATGTCTTCATACTCTATCAGCAACTCCTTTATCTCCTCTGGTTGTGATTCTTCAGTCTCCCTCTTCCATGTTTTAGGCTTCTTAGGAATCAAAGCATAATACATATTCTCATGTCTCGAACCATCCAAAAATTTCCTTCCATCTACCAAATAGATTCTAGCATTTCCACATACTTCACTCTTAGGGTCATCTTCCAAAGGAATCAAAGTAATTCTAGAAAGAATAGTGTACGTATTCTTTCTCCCATCATGTATAGTTTTTCTATCATACTGCCAAGGTCTACCCAATAAGATATGACATACATCCATAGGCATAATATCAAATAAAACCTCATCATGATATGATCCAATATGAAATTTCACCAAACATTGTTCACTCACTAGTACCCTAGGGTGTTTCAATCTTTTCAACTTCAACTTGGTAACCATCTCTTCTAAAACTAGGTTATCAAAACTACCACTATCAATTACAACTTTACAACATTTATCTCTTGATTTGAATCTAGTTCTGAACAAACTTTTCCTCTGTGGTGGTTCCTCATTTGTCTTTGTTTGAAATAGTGCTCTCCTCATCACAAGTGATTCTTGTTTCTCAGGTTTACCAACTGAATTAGGTGATCCAACAGGTTCTTCTTCCACATAAGTTGCTCTCCCACTATTCTTTATCCTCTTACTTGTACTTCCCTAATTACATTCAAATGATCTATGTCCTTCACCTCCACACTTAAAACATGTTCCTCTAAATGTTCTCCTATCAGATCCTCTTCCTTATCTTTTGTATCCTTTACTCCAACATGGGTTAGGGTTACCTCTATAGTAGAAATTTCTATCATCTCTCTGGTACGCATTGTTATCTCCGTCCTTCTTCTTGAATGTGTTCTCTTGTCTATTCTACTCTACAAATAATCTTTCTCCTCTAGAAAATGTTCTACCTCTTTGAAATTTACCTTCTCTACCTCTTTGTCTCTAATCATGCCTCTTAAATTCAACTTCTCTTCAACTTTTAGGGAAAACTGGTATGCCTCTTCCAGTGTTGTCATCCTTACCAAAATTAGTTCTTCTTGAATGTTCAATCTCAGTCCATTGATGTATCTAGCCACTTTCTCTTTGCTTGCTTCACTATGTCATATCTTTATGATCATCTTATGAAATTCTTTAGTATACTCCTTCACAGATTTCTCCTTTTGTCTTAGGTTCTGTAATCTCTTCAATAGTTCCAACTCATAGTTAGTAGGCACAAACTGATTCTTCAATTTTGTCACCATCCTATCCCACTTTGTAATCTTTTCTTTTTCTCTTCTATTTCTATCCAACTAAAATTCCTTCCACCATATAGTAGCATGCTCTTTCAACTTTGTTTTTGCAAATTTCACCTTCTCTGGATCTTCAACTTCTTCATACTTAAAATACTCCTCCATGTCATTTATCTAGTCAATCAACTCTTCAGGGTTCAAATTGCCAGTGTAATTCAATACATCAACTCTAGGTCTCTTCCCAATCTTTGAAATAGATTGCAACATCTTGAATTGATCTAATCCTTCTTCTTCATCACCTCCTAGGGTTTCACCAATTTGATCAACAGATTGAAATTCCTCTTCATCATCACTTTCAACATTAGGTCTAGGTGTCAATCCTCTTCGCCTATCTTCTTCGATAGCATCTAGTCAAATTCTCATTGTTTTCATCATTTCCATCATCTCATCCATTCTTCCATCCATTTTTCCAACAGTAGGGATTCTCCTCAGTGACATCTTCCTAGGATCAAGTGCAAATTGCCTCAAATTCAGTGATCGGGCTACAAGGTGACAACTGCCTCACAATCATCGATCAATTGCGACACAAGTAACCTGCCTTGGATTCGACGATCTGTCCACAACAATATTTTATGGAATTCCTTTGCCAACTTCACTCAATTCACTCCCAAAGATTCAAATTTTCACTTTGATACCACTTGGTGTAGTCATGGTTAGGAGGGTCCTCAAAGAGAAGTATCCAGACCATGTAGCTAGAGTAAACACAACGGAAACAACTCACATATATGAAGCAAATGAAGATTTAGTCATTTAGTATATCATAAAATTTAAATACAGATTGGTCAGTAACATGTGGGCTTACAAATTAGGGCTCATAGGCCTGATTATAGAATATCAGAATATGCACAAGATATAGCTTTGAAGCTCTTTCTCATAGATTTGAAATATCAACTATCACTATGTGAATCACTACTTTCCTAGGGATCTATTGCATCATTTTATATCATATCTAGACTATAAGATTCCCCCACATCAACCAAGGAATATCACAAACTCCAATGAAGAGCTGTAATGTGTGTAAATGGATAGGTCAACCCTAAATGAATAGAACTCCTCCACAAATGAATGGAATTACGGATCTCGGGGAAGGTCAACCACAAACCAAACAACATTGAATGATGTGTCATTAAGCTTCAAAGTTCAAGAAATGCTCCACAACTCTTCTTCTTTAGCTAATTGTCTGAGACTGTCAGGATGCTCTACTCTGAGAAAAAAGTTGATCTTCTGATAGCAATAACTTTTCTGTACTTGATCCAAATGTTTTGAATTTTGGATATGTTGTGCATGAATGAATCTAGATGGTAATTCTAGGTCTGCAAGGTTTGATATACAACTATGGTAGAATGCAGACCAAACTATAGAAACTGCTATTGACTGAATTGCTTGAACTGAACTAGAAAATGAAAAGAAACAAACTAAATTGCAAACAAACTAAAATGCAAATGTTTTTGGTTGATGCAAGATTTCTCTTGAACTAGGGATGCTCCTGTATAAAACACATACCAAACATCCATATGAGTTTATCATTTATTTAGCAAGGTGAAGTACCATTGTGCGATGAACTGTGGTGACCTCAACTATCTCCCTTTGCTTACTTCAATTAGCACCAAGGCATGTCTTCACACAGGTGACTCTGGAGAAGTAGCTGTGGTACTCATTATCACTTGAAACTTGAAATACTCATACCTTTGACTCATATCTACTTGTCCTCCAAGCTGTGACATCGTATCTCCATCTGCAAAGAAGTGTAGAGCATTCTCTTGTCCCTCTGTGACTGCACTTATTCTATTCCATTGTTGTCTTCATTCTTCTGTCTCTAAAACATCTTGTGGTAAACTTTATGATCTCAAAATTGAAATATAGATACCAGAGTGTAATATCTATCCATCTGTCCAATCCATAAGGCCATATTTTCAAATATGGAAAAGTGTGGTACTTTCTTTTGACCTTGTAACCCCTTTGCTGACTAGGATTTGGACAATTTTCCTTCAAAATTTCACAACTTTCTTCATCCGGTGGTAACCATTATGAATTCATATCACCAACATACAACATGAATTCAACTTAACTCATCAAACACTTCAAACACATTCATTTTCATAGAATATCAAGGATATGGACTTACACATGATCTTCAGAAGATATGGTATGACTATGTACAGATGATACTGATCCATCTCCTTTACTTCACAACTCATCTGATCATCTTCCTTTGTCTTCTTCTTTGATCTAATCCTTTGGCTGCTGAGCATATATACATCTCCTTTCTCTTTTCTTCACAACGTCTTTGATTACTTACTCTATTGTCATCATTGGTCACCATTCTGCAATCATCTTCATTTGACCACACTAGTGACAACACTTCCAACTTTCCACTACGTAGCACATCATACCATTATTGACATCAATGACAACCCTATGCAACACATATACCCTGTATTAGATAGCCAATGGTTCTCTCCTTTAGTTATAGTTCCAAAGAAATGAGGAAAAATGCATGTGTGTGTAGAGACCATAGGGAACTTAACACTACAACACACAAGGATCATTTTCTTTTCCTTTTATTGACCAAGTTCTAGATTCATTAACTTGGAAGAAACACTTCTCCTTTCTGGATGAATTCAATGGATACAACTAGATCTGAATTGTACTTGAGGACCAAGACAAAATGACATTTACTTGTCCCTGGGGTATGTATGCTCATGTAATCCTTCCCTTCGGTCTATGTAGTGCCCATGCCACTTTTCAAAGGGTAGTACTCAACATTTTCTCTGATCTCACGCATGACTATTTGGAAGTCTACATGGATGACTTCATGGATCATGGTAAGTGATGAGGTAAAGCTACCTTCATCATCCTTAGCCCAAATGATCCTTTTTCTATAGCTTGACTAAGCCTACTTTGCCAATATTATTTGATTTATATGATAAATATTTTCTTATTACTTAAAAATGATGTATAAATACTCTATTTTCTATTTTGACTAAATTGAACCTTGAAACTAATGAAGTGTGGTTATAAAGGAATTATTTTTGTTAAACAAGGTTCACAATGACAAGAAGACTTTATGGAGAAAAGAGTGCTCTAGGAATCTTTCTCTTGAAGTTGGAGACTCCAGAAAGAGTCCTAAGTGGCACCAGTAGAAAAACTAGTTCTATTTATTGTTCCTCACATGAAACATGCTCAACATTTCCATTTTATAAAACACATTAGTATTTTGAGAGATGCACTCAGAGATTTTACTTCCTTTTTAGTTATTTGATCAAAGAAGACTTCTTAAGAATTTAATATTTTTAGTTAAAACTTTACAGGTAGCAAAATGCTTGAAACTGCTGACCTCTAGATCTTAGGCATAATTCTAGCATAGAAAATATATAGCATTGTTCCATATTTTCAAAAAGACAACAGGAAAATAATAAAATATTCTAATTTCCAAAAATTTCTCTGTAAAATTCAGAATACTGTGTGATGAGACTGTTGGAGTTCTAAACACTGTTTTGAAGCTTTACAAAGTGTTTTTACTGCATATTCTAGAGATCTAGCCACTCAAAGGATTAATATAGATAAGTACTTATTCTTTATGTATTGTATGTGTTATTAGTAAGTTCTATCAAGTATTGAATTCTATGATCTATTTTGCATGATGTGTTAGCCTGTAGGTTCTGTAGTAGTTTTGTAGTGTTTTGTAGGACTATTGTTTTAAATCAACTCTGTGATTTTCAAATTAAATTCTAAAGTTCCAATGTTTTGTGAATTTGTGTTAAAAAATTAAGTTCTAATTTGTTGTTCATTATCATAGTTAGATTTTACATGCTTTCATAGATAAATTTCACATGCTTTCTAGTTTAAAATTGTTTGTCTAAACTTCATAGTCAGATTTATTTTGTTTAGTAGTTTAGCTTCTTAAAAAGCTTTCCTAGAATTGTTTGAGATGCTTTCTAGTTTAGAAATTGTTTATCTTTCCATTTTTAAAGGCCAACCATTGTTGTACTAAGATACCTAGTCTCCTTTTGCAAGTGGCCTTGCACATTGCCCTAGTTGACAAAGTGATAAATCAAGTTAAAGTGTAAGTTTCAATGACACCCTATCACTTTCTAGCACCATTGTCAAGGACATGCACACTGTGTTATTAGGAAAATAGTTAGGTAACTCTCATATAGTAGATCAAAATAGATTGTCAACTCCTTATTCTGCATGGTCAGAAAAAGGGGTCCACACAAAATATTCATAGCAAAAAGCCACCAACTAGATGTTCCAACCATTAAATATGGGCCATAGAAGCCTTATTTGAAGAAAATTTTCAATACGAACTGGTCAATCAAGACCAACCTGAGACTTCTCAAAGTACCTTGGTTACACAACCATCAAAACAAGATCCTATAGAGAAACATATCCTCTTAGAAACAATGGTAGAAGATAGTGCTAATCACCATAATAAGCAATGGAAGGAGAGTGACATGAACATTTACTTATCCTATTACTCTCAACCCAGATGAAGATGCACCTATGAAAACATTTCATCTTCTATCCTACCCACCTTTAGAGGAATGGCCTTAGAAGATCCGGACCAGTTTCTCTTTGAGTTGAAAGTCCTCTATCAGACATATGACTACAAAGATGATAATCAAAAACTAAAATTGTTTCCTTCAGCCTTGTGAGAGTTAGCTATGTGATGGTTCATGGGGTTGGCTTTAGGATCAATCAACTCTTGGGATGAAATGGAAACTGTCTTCCTAGACAAATATCAAAATTACTAGAGAGTTAGTGATAGAAAGGAAGAGTTGTTTAGGCTCAAACAAAAAGTGGATGAAATTTTGGAAGATTTTCTAGATAGGTTCATCTTTATAGTAAAACATTATAATGAAGAAACAATGAACCCTGAGATTCTTAAAACTATATTCCTAAAGGGACTTGATGAGGATGCTCAAAGAGCCCTAGACTTGATGGGAAAGGGGGATGTAGCTAAACTAGACCTCACAAATATTTCTACTTTATGTAGAAATCATTCAAGAACTCAGGGAGGTATTAGGAACTCTAGTCTGACTAGAGGTTGGAATGAAATTGGTCAACCTTGAGAGGAAATTGTAAATCTTAAAACTAACATTCTCATCCAACTTAATACCACCTTAGATGGCATACAAGCTAAAACGTCTAATCCTAAAATATTATCCATATATTGTCCTAGATGTAGGAATAAACACTTGTTACGAGAATGCCCTCTAGATAAAATTGATGTTTGTCAAATTTGTGGTAAAAACCATTCCACAGACCAATGTGACTTGTTGAGTGCAATTAAAAATATAATGAAAAGGTGTCCCATGTTGAAGAGGAAATCAATTATATGGGACATAGACTTGGAGGAAATTTGTCGTATGGGTAAAGTTCAAATCCACCATGGCGTCCTTGAAATAATTGGAATAATACCTAGTGGATGGAACCTTCATCTCAAGGACCACCCGACTGGGGACCTTATTCATGGGGACTTCTATAATATATAAATCAATAATGGACAAATCCATCATGGTCTAATTAGGCGCAATAACCTTGATATTCTCCAAACCCTATTCCTCAGTGGAATCAACCATTAAATCAGTTCTACTAGGAACCTTGACAAATGCAAACTCAATAGCAAAGCCTTCTACCACCTCCATAGAATTTACAATAAACTAAACAAGTTAATCAACCACAATTACCTCCACAACCAATGGAGAATCAAAAAAAAATCCCTAGGCCACCCTTATATATTCTATGAAATAAGAGAATATGACAGGAATTGATGCTATACATTGTGGAAATGTGCAATCGAGGTCAGGAAAAACACTACACCAACCTACTATAGCTAAAATCATAGATGAAGAAGAAATACTTTCAAACAAAAAGGATATTAGGACTGAAGAAACCTCCAAGAAATCTATGGAGAACTAGAACAAGGTATTAATAAAAGAACAAACTACTAAGGAAGTTATAGAGTTGGCTTCCAAATATTCTCTGAAACCACATTCTAACAAGCTTCTGGAGTCTAGTGGTAAGGATATTATTCAATCATCTCTGTAAGTTGACCTTATGGATAAAGAAAATCATCAAGCTCCTTTTTTAGAGTGACATGGCCAATAATACCTCATGTGCATAGTGATATAATTCACTATAAAACTCTATTTTCACACCCTCTCAAATGACAGAGAAGCTCTTTAAATAAAGGAGAAGGGGTGGCATAATAGCTAAAGGGGTATCAGTCACACCCATTCAAATCAACCATTTGTAAATAATTAATAATCTAATAGTTATTAGATTATTAATTATGAAATGTCATATGCTTTATAAATAATATTTTATAACCTTATATTAGAACATTATATAAATGTTATAAGGGTATGACCCCTAATAACATCATGTTCTAACACTCCCCCTTAATGTTAATAGGGGGCGTCACATGTCAATTTCTATAAAATAAAAATGAAGCACCCCAGTAACGTAAGTCTTCTTGGACAATGATAAATAGAGACACAAATATATGCCAAAATGAAGAGCATGTATTCCGAACTACATGAAAGTCATCTTGTCACAATTTATAATCCAATGTTTTAAAAATGATGTGAGGTCTTAAAATGTTTCTATTGGAGCCCAAAACTCTTCAAACTAGCCCCCCCAAGTTCATTACATATTTCCCGTAGGTCTTACATAATACAATGCTTTTACAAGTGGAAGATTTATAGAAAGAAGAAATTTTAATATGCTCATAGGGCTTACATATAATGCAAGGAGTTAACCATATATAATACCTAAAGGTCTTACTTATTGGTATTAGATAGAGCTGCCATTGTTTGACATACTCTTTCCCCCTTAGTGGAAACTCCTTACATCCTGAGGCATTAAAATGCCTAAGGTCTTATTTTATGCCTTAGATCTTACATCTAGAGGTGCTATTGAAGTGCACACTCCCCTTCGATGACCAAGAATTGATTTGAATTTGGAGAATTTGGTACTACATAGAGGTTTGATGTTATATTGCATATATAATTTTATGATTACTGGGAGCCTAGCCCAGATCTTCTTGACATAGTATATCTACCATTTGATAATCAGTCTTGCAGAACTGAAGAATAATATTAGGATGGAAGACCTTACCTTTGAAAGTAGTGCCCATGAACTTCAAATGTGCTTTATTTCTAGAAATAGGAGTCTTGAGTAAGAGTAAATAGCTTTATCATATAGTAAGGTGGGACCTATAATAGCACCCAGATCAAAATCATTTCCAATAATATCCTAAGTACATTGATTATTTTATAGTGACTTTGTAGTCAACTTTTTAGAAAAGAGCTATAGAAGATAGTTGTTTAAATATTACTCCATCCATGTGATAGCAGCTACACCATATTTTGAAGACATAGATTGAGGTATATGTCCTATCAATAAGGTTACCAACATAGTTAGTAATATGATAATCAATAAAATTTATTTTTGGTGCAAAAATAATAAGAGCCCATAATTAAATAAGTCAAAATATAATATGCTATGACAATATTTTAAAATGATCTAACAAACTTTTTAAGGAGATCATATGGGATTTTCATAAGTATAAGTATGTATAAATTGTCATGTTTCTATAAGGAAAATAAATATTAATTAAATATATAGTAATGATCCATAAAAAAATGAAGAAACGAGTGAGCTATCCTTTCTAGGCTTTCTCCTGGACAATGTATAAGGGAGACAACCACCCATTACAAGTAGGTGCTTTTATACCTAATAAATTTATAGTTTATAGAGAAAATACTGATCTCTTTAGATAGTTATGAAAAATGCATATATATTGTATCAAATTGTCATCTTGGATGTCTCTATCCATTTGGACATACCTTTTTAGCCTGTAGTATTTCTAATTATGAGCCTCTCTTCTTGATGACATATAGGGTAAAATTGCTTCTTGATTATAACAATATTTAATTAACTAATTATATCAAATTTTATCAATCCCCTAGCCATGCAAACTCATCCAAGGTTTTTATCAAATTATTTCATATAAAAGATAATTATCTAAAACTAAAGCCTTTACATATGACAATATCTTATATGCATGAAAAAGAAAATTATATGACATCCCTTAATTTTAGAGGTGATGATTCACTTTAACATCAAAAACATCCTCTATGGTTATAAAATAAATAATATGGTTATGTTTTTAGGAGGGGATCTCTAGTTGCTTGGCCTTGGAGAATGTGAGGTTTAATGCCACCTTCTAGGAAGTTAGCCAATAAGTTTTACCTTCAATGGACTAGGGGATCCCATGAATTCAGAACTCCAATCATCAATTTGCCTCTAAATATCATATTGTCCATAGATATAGAAAGAATTGTAATGTACATATTAAGGAGAAATACAAAAACTTGTTTTAGGTTTATTACCTTGAGTGAAGAGAGTACAACATTAAAATTTTTGTATAATATGGTATACATATACATGATTTTGATATATAAAAAGATCTTGAAAAGTGAGCGAGTTAGAGGTGAAAAAAATATTTGATTTCAGCTTTGAGCTATATAAGCATGTGAAGTAATTTTGGTACATAATGAAGATCACTCATAAAAGTGTTTTCTGGGTTTAACTCTCCCTTATTTCCATAGGCATAAATATGAAGCAAGAGTGATTAAAGGATATGTTGAAAGGTAACCTTAGGAATTTGAGAATGATGAAGCTAAACCTATGCCACATGAGTTCTCAACCAACAAAACTAAATATACATATAATATAATATCATATAATTGTTAAAATTTCATAAATTATGTTATAGTATGAACCATCCTAGTATGTTGGAGACTTAGCAGAGAGTGATATCTTGAGAGGACAAACTTACATTGCCTTGTTAACTAGATGACAAATTTGTGTGAAGATACTTATCACTACCCACTCTTTTTCTCTTACCCTCATCCCAAGGATGGTTGGTATAACTTCATTTTGTAGTATATTAGATAGCTCTGTATTTTTCACAACTTACACCACAAACCTATGTAATGCAATTTGATTTCAAATCCAAAGATCATAGAAAATTATTCTATGTTTATGACTTAGAAATGGTGGCTCTTATGTAAACTCATTAAATTAAAGCATTGTGATAAAATGTTATACAAATATACCACCAACACTGAAAAAATATTTTGTCAAGAAGGATTTCAATAAGATGAAAAATAATGGGCAAGCATGTTACAATAACAATTTTGAAATTAAGTTAAAATAATACTCTTCTATTTTTGAGAAAAATGGAGCAATTTTAAAAATTACAACATTTTAAAAAAAGTTACTCACCAAATATATTGCACTCCCATAACAACATCTTCCCATACTTATTTTATGATGGTCCATAAATACATCAATAAACATTATGATAGAGAAAATTGACTCTTAAAATAAACAATAAAAATAAAAAGTTTTACTCTTTTATTAATTTTATTTTATTGGACTTATACTTTTTTAATAAAAATGGTCATTATTTTTTTTAATAAATGATATACCTCTCCTTTATGAAAATAGGCTTACTTTTGTTGGGTGAATATTTTGTTATCAACTAACTAATAACAAAATGGTTATATCAACCATAGTGTGATGAGATATAATCTATCCTCTTAGAAAGGGGACGCTCCCTTCTTATTGCCCTTTACAATCAACAAGTACTTAACTATGTTTATTACACTAAAACTAACCTATGGGTGTTGCCATATCATCTATTTCTCTTATTTCAGAAAAGATGTTCACTTACAAACTCTCAATAACAAACTCTTGATTCTTACAAAGTGTGATAAACTAAAGACTACTTGTTGGAACAATAATAACCAATATCCAAATTGAATAGACATAAAAATAATCAAGGTGATACCAGGATGTGTTAATACCCAGAAACCCACAAAAGTATAAAGACTTTTGTTGCTTCTTATGCAACTTGAAGTTGAAAAAGTATAGAATAAGGTGCAGCCCAAAGTCTTCACTGTATGATATGATGAGATCAATCTAACATAAAAGATAACCAACAACTCAAAGTATTTCCCATGCTACAGTTCAACCACGTACATAAGATAATGTAATAGAATAGACGTAATAACAATTCTAAAACATCACAAACTTGATCCAAGACAAAGATTGGATGCCAACTTCCTTTCTTTGTGTTGATTGAAAAATGATTTACAATATGAACTCAAAGTCTTCAAAATGGCAGCACTTTGCTTCAGTAGATAAAAGATACTAATTACAAAAGAGCCCCTCTTTATTTATAGGGACTCTATCTCACAACTTCATGTAATCTGATTTTACAAAAAGACACATGGAGTTTGTCATCTACAAATTACAAAATACATAACTAAAGCATGGAAAATAAACTAAGTTTCTATTGAAACTTCTTGTTGGTCATGATGTTAGTCATAAACAAGCATAGAATAAAACTACACATTAACCTTTATTCATCTTGAAAGATACGATGAATTCAGAGAATTCATGATCCCAAGTCTCCGTTGATTAGGTCTTAATTGTCTGACGTTACTCAGAGGTTAATGTGAGTTGCTATTTCCATTTTGGGGCCTTACGTGAAAGTTCATCATCATCATGATATTCCTGCAGAAATTCTTTACAGAGAAGTCATATTATACAGTTATTTGGTAAAATGATGCAGAAATACTTCAATCTTTGCATGATACTCTTGATTATGCATGCTCTGTATTCAAATATGCTAAATATTTCCATTTATCTACGAGATGTCCACATATTTGTGTTATTTGCTTAAGATCATCAATCGGTTGCAATTATGAGGATGAAATGCTTTGAAATGTAAAAGAAATTGGAAGAAATGCTTCAAATTAAAGTTGAACCTTTAGCTTCTGAACCACATGTATATTAGATACTGTCATGAAGAGAAGAAAACCAAACCATATTTTCACCAGGACATTCCACATCTAGATATAGTTGATGCTAACTTCAAAGGAATTTGTATGAAGACAACACATGTAAGTAGACTTGCACTCCAAGGGACACAGCAAATCACCACATATATCTAGAATTCATACACTGATTACTCAAGATTTACTATGAATTGTAATCGACACAGTCTTCTCGTTCATTAAGCATGCAAAAATATAGATGTTTACAAAAACTTTGAAATGAGCTCTGAATGTTTCAGCAGACAAATTTCAATTAAGTTTCTGAATGTTTACAATAAGGCATTCCATCACCTTTTATAGAATAAGGTGAGGAATCCATTACAAAAGATTCATGATTTTGATTTATCAATGCATATCCACGGTCACCATTCTCTTTGACTTTGTCAAACTTATCAAAAGTGGCACAAGTTGCCAGCTGGCAACTATCTAGGTTATTTATGCTTATATCTTCCTTTATGATGTATCTTCATCATGCTCCTCATCTGATTCATGTGGATCATCATCATGTGCATCACTTCCTGAACTTTCACTATCCTGATGATGATGACGCCGCATATGAGGCTGCATGCTGCTCCGGATCTGCTCATATGACTGCACAGTTTGATCTATTCCTCCGCCATCCTAAGTCTTTGCTTTGATGATGGTGTGTTTGTGTGCCTCATATTTATTTCTACTGCTATCCAATTTGTCTTTCCTATCTTGCAGTGTTTCATTGTATTTTTCCATCTTGACTTTGATTCTCATTATTTTATCTATGACTTCTTCTGTCAAGTGGACAAGTGGATCATCTACTAATGATTGGAAGTTGTCATGTAAAGCTTTAATGGCACATTCCTCATCTTGATTTTCTATTTTCCCTTCCACTTTTCCTTCCAATGTTTCTAATATTTCTGCCTCAATAGCCATTAAATCATGTAGCTTCATGCTGATATCTCTTAGTTTATTATTGCATCTCCTGAGCACCCCACATTCAAATTGAATGTCCTTATACCAGATGTCAATTAACAAGGCAGTATTACTATTCAATACCTGTTTATTGATAAGCAGTTGAGGATTTATCCTCTTTATTTCTCCCAGGATGCTTAGTACTTTTTCCAATTTATAAGACCTTTTTCCTGTCTGCATTTGCAATTTGTCTACTTTGGTCCTAGAGTCACTGAGAGTGCTCCACCTCTTCAAAGAGGCCTTTACTACTTCTTCTGCATCATCCAATGTGGATGACATCCATTTCCTTAATACAGATGCCTCATGTTTCATGAGGTCTAATTTATTCACCTCCTCTTGAGAAATAGCAGTCAATGGGACTGCATGTTCAGTTGAAGTTTCTTCGGTAGTAGTTAGCCTTCTTATGTAGGCATGCAACTGAGCAATGTGCTCTTTGTGTTGCTTATTTTTCTCTTTCTCTCTTTTCACTTTTTGAATCAAAGAATCAATAATGTCTTTGCCTTCCTGACCCTCTTGGTCTTCATTGGCAAAACCTAGATCCACTGTGCTAATTTGAAACTCATCTAAGGTGATCTTACCTTTTTCTTTCTCCACAGCAGGTACTGCAATCTATGCAGTCCTTCTCCTAGTTATTGGATCTCTTTTGATGGCCGAAGTCATTCTGGCCTTCCTCTTGGGTTTTATTATATTCTCAGAGAATAAGGTGGACACATCAAATTCTTGGATTTCAAAATCTTCCTTTGCACTTACCTCTTTTTCCAACCACGGAGGCACCTGATCATGTTTTTCTGCATCATCATGATGTTCACCTATGTCTCCTATTTCTATCAGCAGATGTGGTGGAGATGGTGATTTTCTCAATTCTTCTTCTTGAAGCTCACTTTGTTATTGATCCTGTGGCACATCCTCTTGTTGAGGAACCTCCTTCTCTGGAGGAGCATCTTCTTGGGGTGGGGGATCATGTGTTGTATCTATATGTTGATCATGATGATCATGATCCTTTTCCATCATTACTTCATCTGTTTTCAACTCTTCTCCTTGTTGAGGTTCATTTTCACTAACAGACATTGTGGCATCCTCCTTTGGCTTTTCTATTTCTTGTTGCATATCGACCACACTGGATATTGTGGAGTCTGCCTAAGGTGCTGGCATTTGTTCTGAAGCTATTATTTGTTCTACACCTGTACTGTCAACCTCCTGAGCTTTGGCGGTAGGATCTTCTATTATTTTCTCCTCATCAGCTACCTTCTCTTGAACTTCTATTATGACAGGCTCCGTGGATGCACCTTGTGTGATTGGTGGGCTTACTTCTGAAGTATGACTCTTTGGTTCTACCACCTTTATTTCTTTTGCAAGGTGTCCCTTATCAAGTGATCCTGCTGGATGTTCAGGATTCACATCCTATTTCTCTGTTAGGTCCACCACTGCAGGACTTGTCACCTAGGTAATTAATGTTTCTAGCCCCATTTCTTGAGCTATCTACTTTGGGCTCTTTTCTTGTTCTGCCTCCACTTGCTTCATCTCCTCCAGTATAGTTTGAACTGGTGGAGGCTTGTGAGGGGTCATGCTTGTACCCGCAGCAAGTGTTTCCATCTTTTGTGCAGTCACTTCCTATACAACTTCATCATCAGACAAATTTATTGTTTCATCTAATGAGATATGCCCTGCTTGTGCCTGAGAAGTTTCTTTCATCTGTTCCTCTACAAGTTTAGTTTTGAACTTGACGATGGTAGGAAGTGGAACATCATGCTGAAGTTCCTTGGGCACTTCACTACCTGCCCCTTGCAATAGTATAGGGGGTTGTCTTATTTCACCTCTCATGGAGGTTCTTTGTTTCTTGGGTGGGGTAGACACCACCACCTGTGGAGCTCTTCTTTTCCTCTTTATTATCAAAGGAGCCTCTTCTTCTTCAGGCTCTTTCTCCATGAGGATATCCTCTTCACCATGTTTCCTTGAGGATTGACCCTCTTCTAGGGTCTCTGTAATTCTAGCTTCTGCTGTCTTACTCTTCTTGGACTTTTCTTTCCTTGTCCTTGGAGGAGATGCTAATTCTGATCCAGATCCTGATGCTGCTGCCTCCTTAGCTACAAATACTACCTTTTCAATAATAACCCCTTTGGGTTCCTTATCTACCTTCTTGCCCCTTGGGGGTCTTTTGCTCTGTTGTTGTGGTGGAGGGAGTCTATCTCCCTTAGTCTTCCTCTTTTCATTCAGGAAGTCATCAAACTCATCCCCGGGAATATCCTACCCCTTTTTCTTGTTGTCCACCGTAATGGCAACACCCTTCTTCTTCAATGCCTCTATCTATTCATGAACCCAAACTTGGGTTAGTTGCATGGTCTTGGCAATGAAGGGGTCCAAGGATATATCCTCCTGTATAGTGAGGTCAGATGCAGAGATGGTATCGTTATATATTTTCTTCTACTCATACTCATCTGCAATTATCCTACCATCATCTTTCTTCAATTGTTGGGGGATGGGGATGCAATCAAAGGTTCTAATTTGATTCAATGTTAACCTTTGATACCTTCTTCTCCTTGCTTCTGCTTCATCCTCGCAGTCAGCCCAGAAATCTTCTAAGTGCCTCTGATGAATAGGCTTTCCTACTATTTTTTGCATCCTGCCATAAGGATCATATGGTCTGGTCAGTGGAAAAGGCTACAGATTCATCTTATTCAAGGTGTTCATCACCTTCTTTATGTGTTCAGAATCTGGGCACATATACCAGCCAATGGTGACTGGAAACAAAATCGGTGGCAGTTTCTTGGCATTCTTGTACATTTTTATCATTGTGGAGCCCTGCCTGATGAACTCCATTAGTATCACTGCATCAGTGGGATACCTTGGTAGCATGAGAGGATGTCCCTCGAAACCTTCAATCCTTATGTAAGAAAAGGTGGCAAGCTATATGTACCAGGCTCCATGCCTGTAGATAATTTCTTGAGCCTCCATGTTCAATCTCTTTGTTCTGTCCTCCTCCATGGTCCTCACCAGATGCATAGAGAATGCATCATTGACCAATTTGTAGTGTTGGAGGTAATTGGTTCTTTGCAGCTGGGCATGATGATCCTAGATATGCATAGCATTTGTACCTGTAAGCTTTCCATCGGTAGCTAGTGCATCAAATGTGCCTTGGTATGCACAGGAATAGACAATATAGGATGTCATATAGAAAGCACAATTTGAACCTCCCAGGTTCATCAGCTGCTCATGCAGAGTATCACTTATTAGCTAGCCCCACAGTGGCTTGATATCTGAATATAAACACATCATTATCATACCATACATCCAGTCTCTGAAACTACCAGTATCAGGCTGGCCTGTTACTCTGTTCAGTAGTGCAATCATATACTGATATTCATCAGCAAAATCATATTTGAATAGATGCATAGGAAGTTTGGCTGCTGTAGGATATGTACTATTTTCAGCCCTCCATTGATACATATTCTTCCTGGCTGATTTCTTATTGTTTTCATATTCCTTCTCTGACTTCTTCAGGTCCACACTTTTGACCTTGCTACCTAATGGCAATCCAAATGTCTTGGATAGACCCCTGATGGATAGGTCGGCATATATCCTCCCATGCTTCATCACCTGCCTGGTTTCTGGGTTATAGTTCTGGGCACACTCGATGACCAGCTCCAGAGATTCCATAGAGTATGGAAAACCGGCAGCGTTCCACATTCTGGATACGAAAACTACATCCAGCACAGGACTCTTGTTATTCTCACCATTTAGCCTGATTGACTAGGTTTCCAAATTGGTACTCCCCTGATGTGTACCTGTGATTGCACCGTATTTAAACAGGACACCCCTCTGAGATGAGAACATAGGCTTATTGAATTCTGCTTGACACTTAACGAACCTCTTGTCAGCCATGGGTACCTGCAATTAACAAAAATCCTGTCTTACAATGGGTATATACATGCATGCCTATAACAATTTATCTTTAATATTCATCATGCATATTACATTCATTCAGCATAAGTCCATCATGGGGATGCGTAAATCAGGCCTATAACATCATACCTGACTGTTATAGAAACAACATGATGAGGGTTTCATTTACTTACTTGGTTATGCTGATTTCTTTTTATACCAATGGAATTCTGAAAGTGCTCTTAATTCTTGTCGATGATCACGCACTTTCTACTGCTTACAAGCTTAGCTTGTCGCAATATCACCTGCAGGAGGATATGGAAGCTGTGCTCTGTAAAAAAGTAATTTCTTCGCAAGGTAAATGTGAAAATGGCATTAGATCCTTTTAATCTTGTGATTAGGGTAAATTTAGGGCAAAATCTGACAGATTAGATTTTATTCATTGATTTTCTACACGGCAAGTCAGGATTTCGCTAGGTGTTCCATCGGGTTTTAATGATCGGCGGGAACCACCTACCATGTCTGCATGCATTCAATGCTAATGGCAGCAATGGGAGTGGGTTGATATTTAAACAGCAGGATGATATTTGAAAACATCGGGTTATGTTTAGATATCGGGTGATGTTCACGCCATTAGGCTGTGCTTTAAACGTCAGGAGGATATTCAAAAATATCAGGCTATGTTTTTGGATGATGATGATGACCGAAGTTCTTTTCTAACTCTAGGGATATCGGGGTGACATCATTCAGATATTCGTTCATTATATCAGAAAGGCATCATGACGTCATCGTCATGTTATGCAAACATGATCATGTTTAGAAAATATCCTGCCAGGAGGTAAAAGTGATGATGATGTCATCGTCATGTTTGTTTCTTCGTTTAGCGGACTTAGATGACATCATCAGGATATTGGCTTAGGGTGATATTTCACGGCAGGAGGATATTAAGAAATATTGGGTTACATTTGGAAATATGACGCTCGCTAAATGTAAGGCTATTTGACGGGTAAGGGTCATTATCACTTAAAATTGATGTCCGGATATTTGGACGGCATGACTTATCGGGTGATGTACCAAGATCAAGATGATCTTCGATAACATGACTAAGGTTATAAAATATGATCCTCCTCCTACGAATATCAGGTTTGACCAAAATTTTGACTGTTCACAACTCTCACATCCTAATGAATATCAGGGTGATGTAAAAGGCAAACCTACATGGAATTTAATGCTCTTTCTAAATATGAAGTCACAGAAATGAAATACAAATTTTGACAAATTGACCTCATAATGATGACTTACCTCATCTTGATTTTTACATGATGATGCACATGAGTTACTTTTACCAAACCACCAGAAAGCAGATAACACAAGCCAAACCAAAAGTTGGGTCCCTGTTTTGCCAAGTCAAAATGGGGCGTGTTGTGTAACCACACAATACTTCTTCATCATCTTGATATTTCTCAAAAAAGTCTTCATATCTCTTTAGGGTGGCCTGGAATTCATTGATGTCAGGCCTTGGTGTATGATCAGAGATAGTAAGCACTCAGGTTATGGAATTTGTGAGGGTACTAGGTACACTCTTGTGCTTATTCAATATCTTTTGTATCCTATTCAGAGTTGTCTGAAATTTTGCCAACCTATTGATTGAAGCCAATGTGAAGACTTATGTTTCTATTTATGTTTGTATTAGGCTGGTAAACTCCTGAATAACTTCATCTTTGGAGAGTGTTAGCTAGTTATCATCTAGCACATGAGAAGGAAGCTCAGCCAACTCATCTGAAATATCCAAAGCTTTATTTTGTCCCCTTTCCAAATCTTTGTTCAAATCTTGAATCAGGCCTTAAATGATTTCTTTCTTGTGAATCATGGCCTCCCTATATTCTACATATTTTTTTTAGTTGGGGATTACCCCATGCTCAACCGACACTTCTATTTTGAAGTCCCACATCTTATTCTATGAGTCCAAATCTTGTTGAATGGGCTGTATATCTTGAGAAAGAATCACAAATGTCTATTTGATCTCTTTTCCTACTTTGCCTAGGTCATTATAAAGTCTAATTGATGACTTTATCAACTATGAACCTTGGGAAAGTACTCTTTCAATCTAGGCATCAACTTCTTGACCTTTAGCACCAATCCTCTCAGCCTTTTGAATGGCTTCATCCTTTGTACTGGTCTCAACATGTTCTACCTATTATGATGATTGTGCTATCTTTAGAAGTATCGATTTCAACTGATCCACTTGTACCTTGAGTTGATCCTTGATTGCTTTATCTCTATCATATCTATCTAGCAAAGTAGACAATTGTGCTAACAAATCTTCCTTTACACTCTCATGTGTTTACTTGCCGAGTTCAACTCTTTATATAGTGTAATCTTCAGCCCAAACTTCTATGATACTCTTGTTAAATAGAGGCACAACTACCTTAGCATATTTGTTGCTTGACACATCAATAAGCACCTTGGATAGGGTCTTGGATTTCTTGGTCGCTTTTGACTTTACTAGAACCAACTAACCAAAATCAAAATCTTTAGGGGATATAGCTTGCTTCATTCTTTTTGACTTTTGTCTCATAAGCTATGGTTGAAGGACAAAAGAGTCACCTATTAGTTTTTGTTGTCATTGTTTGGGAGGACATAGGAGGAACTACAGGTTCTTGTGACATAGGTGGAATGAAAGAATCTTATATTGGTGAGGATACAAGTGGAGTATGGGAAACAATAGGTGGAGTTTGTGTTTTCACAGTATAGGGGTTAACATCTAATGACACTTTGGAGGAAGTATAAGACAAAAACTTCTCAAACTTAGATTGTGTAATTGAATCAATCAATGAAGTAGGAACATCAGATAAACTAGGTGTGGATTAAAGAGAACCAAAAACATTATCAACATTATCAAGGGGATGATCAAACAATGACTCATTACCAGGTCATGTTGAATGGGATGAATGGATAGAGTGTATTGTCACATTGGATGACTTAGGATTGGTAGAAATAGATGGTAACTGCTATGCACTTGATGGCATAGGAGGCATAGGAGTGTGAACACTTGAATCTAAAGGAGAGGAATGAGATGTCACATATGTAGATTCAACTTGAGAGTTGATAGGAAGCTCTTTTGATTCTTCTGCAACTATCTCCTCTTGATCAACATTTGGTTGTGCTGATTTTCCTTCCTTCTCCTTCTTCTTACCTTTATCTCCTATTCTAAAAATATACCTAGGCTTTTTACCACTAGAAGGAGTGTCCTCTTTATTCTTTTTCTTTAGTTCCTCTCTCTTCCCTATAGGTCCCTCTGTCTTCTCTTCCTTAGATCCTATTTTAAAGGACTTCAATTTTATCCCTTTCTTCAATAGCCAAAAATTAGTGTTAGCAAGAATGGGCCGAAACCTTTCTCTTATCGAGATCAGCTCCTTTTGTGACCATTGAATTGCAAGAAGAGGAGTATCGGCAATCTTGTTTCCCATATACACAGCTTCAACTATATCGCCTTCATCTTACATATCCTCTTGGATATTAGCTAATTGAAAATTCCTCACTTGATCCAAAGAGAACTGACTAAAATATATCCTCATTACATCTTCCTCAATCTGGCATTCAGTCCAAACATCTTCATCCTTATGGACATCGATGTAATTACCTTTTAGCTTGTCTTTCATCTCTTAGTAATCAAAATCCAGTCTTTTCCTGTATCTCTTTAAGGTAATCCACTAAAATTCTATTTTTATTGCTTTAGCTTTAGGAGTTATAGAAATAGAATATCTACCAATTTGAAATTGAAACTTAAAGCCACCTCTGTGAGATCCAGCTTGCTTGATATGTACATACATAACCTATCTTCACAATTCTATTAAAATCAATCTATCCCCAGGATATCTTAGAAGCATATATGGTTGTCCACTGAAACAACTATCTCTGATGTAAGTGAAGGTAGGGAATTGTAAAAAGATACATCCAAACTTTTTCACCTACTCCCATGCCTCATATAAGACCCTCTTCTTCTCAAGATCCTTTTCTAGCATGTAGATGTAATTGTAGAAGAATGCATCCTTCACCCTTCTAAAATGATTGATGCTCTCTTTTAGGGCTAACTGGGGGTAGTACTCATGTTCATATACAAGAATCACCCTCCTGTCTCCTTCTAATGTAAATCCTAGGAAATGTTTCATTGCTACAGTAGCATACACCAAGTATGAAGTCATGTAGAACTTCAATGTTATGGATACCTTTGACAATTGTTCACAAATAGAGCCACTAATCTGTTGTCGCCACCATATCTTGTGATTTCCCTTCTTTATGAAAGGTATTAAATGTAGGAAGTCTTTTTACCCTGTTGGGGAGGGTTATAAGATCACCTACCTCTTCAATAAACTCACTCTTGATGTTCTTAGGCCATCTTGAAATTGTAGGCTTGGGAGTCTTGAGCCATCTAGTGTTGATGATTCTCTTGCACTTGTCTATATGAGTCTCATAGTGCTTTTGTGCCTCCTCAGTTGTAAGATCAACATAATTTTCAATATATGGACACATGAAGACTATGTCAAAGAAATTGGCATCCAATTGTATGATAACCTTACCATGTGCATCAGATATGCTTCTGGTATCTTTGTCAAATTTCCCCACCATAGACAATATGAAATCAAGGTTCTATGCAGATATTGGGAACATGGAGATCAAGTGAATATCACTATTTAGAATGTACTACATGTTTGATGGCACTGGTTGTTGATTTACCCTTTCTAAGAATTCAAACATATCCACAAATCCTATCTCTGTATCTTTGATGTCATCAATGTTTGATTCTACAGAGGTAGCTAGAATGACAACCTGAAATTTGTACTTCGTCTTCTTCTTGGAGGAGATTCAGACATTTGGCAAACAACTACAAAAATTTGACTTTTAGAAATTTTCCTAGAGTTAGAAAATTTCATGCATTCAGCCTTTGTGCAATTGCAAGAAAAATCAACACTTATGCACTTAGAAAATTTCATGTGTAACAATGGAAAAAATCTCCCCTTTAAGTCTCTTCCTTTTGTAAGTTAAATGATGTCATTCTTTATATAATGAATATATTTTTATTAGAAAGGAAGAGACTTTTATTTATAAAGGAAGCAACTTTCCTTAACATGTCAGTCACTTTTAACTCATTTGCAATTTAAAGGAAAATGGATATAAGGATGTGAATGGCTTTCATGAAGGATGTGACTTATATGAAGTATTAGAAATTAGGATCGACCTTTCTTAAGAATGTGTCTTTAATTAATATGTTGATGCTTCTAGTTTGTATATATTAGGCTTCAAGAGATTTGAAAAGGCATCACCAAAAGTTTTACCTTTTGGTTATAATTTTAGAATTGTATAATTATGGGCACTTTTGGTGATAGAGATATCAAATAAAGATGGACGTATAATATCCATCATAATAATATTATTTGTATAGTAAAAATAATAAATAGATATAAACTATAACAATTGAATATGTTCTTATTTAATATAGTCAAAACTAAATAAAGATTATAATGTATTTTGAATATTTTTATCGTATTGATGATCCATTGAAATTATGTGGCAACACACTCAATCCATGTGGGAGAAGGGTGATAAAGGTCATGACTTATGACTGTTACCTCCACATTAAAAGACACATCCTTTGATTTTTATAAAGGATAATGATCTATTAAAAGAAGCATAACTTGCTATAGAATAGGGACTAAAAAGGTTTTGTGATAATGTAATCATGTTTTTGATATTAATAAGTTGCAAAAAAGGGTACGGATCCCTATAACAATAGCCTCACAGGTAGCAAAACTAGCCAGTAGCCACAAACAACACAAAAATAGCTAATTAATAGCCAAAAAACATAACAGAATAGAAATCATGGAATAATTTTTTATTAATTAGATTGTAAAATATAATACTATAAAAAATCATACATTACTTAATAATCAATTAGATGGCAATCACAATCCTATGCTATATGAATATGTTAGAAAAAAAGAATTAGTATGAAAATTCTCTTTGATATAACCTATAAAATTGATTAGCATTTCCTAATCTGCTTTTAATGAATTGATTTTAAAACAATAGAAAAGGAAAACCATATGTCTTTCACAAATGGTCTTGCATAGGTGTTGATTGAACATAAAGAGGTTTCCCATCAAGTTCTACATGTCTTCTAGTATAACCTTTAAAAATGATTAGTATAGCCTAACCATCTTTGATATCATGTTAGAAATTAGAATCTTGGGATACTAATCATTATAAACAAAATATAAAATAAATATAATGAACATTATACAAGCATAGATTTAACACAATACACATGATATAATGGGGAATACCCTTTCGAGAAAAAAAACCCCATAAAGCATCATTTTATTAAAACACTTACAAAATATAGTCTATTAAAGAATAGACTGAGCCTGGGGATATAGTCATCTACATACTTCCACATGGCCAATAATAACTCATGCGCATAGTGATATAATTCACTATAAAACTCTAAATTCACACCCTCTCAAATGAGAGAGAACCTCCTTAAATAAAGAAGGGATGGCATAATACCTAAAGGGGTATTAGTCACACCCATTCAAAGAAATGATTTGTAAATAATTAATAATCCGATAGTTATTAGATTATTAATTTTTAAATGATATATGCTTTATAACATAAGGTTATGTAACCTTATATTAGAACATTATATAAATGTTATAAGGGTATGACCCCTAATAATATTATATTCTAACAACTAATCCCTATTTTAATACTTAGTATGAGTGCCCTAAGCAATCTATATCACAAGTAGATATTGAGACCACACAACCTCCATTTCTTGAATGATTGAGCATGCAAACGAAAGACCTTGAACTTAAATTTAATTTCCTTGGCCAATTAAAGAATGTCTACATCAAGATTCCATTATTCCAAGATATCAAATATGTTCCTATCTATACTAAAACTGTAAGAGAACCCTGCTTGAAAAAGTTAGGAAGAAAATGGAAGGACCCACAAACTGTCCATGTAATTGGATAGTTTGTTGACATCATGTTAGGCAATATTGTTGTTCCAAGATATGCAAACCCTGGTAGCCAATTGTAGAAGTGAATATCAATCCAACCCTTACAAAGAATAACCTAATTGACCTAGGTGTTTCCATTAATGTTATGAACAAGGAGACCATGACAAATCTGTAGTTGTTGAACTTACGAACAACATCTACAATGCTACAATTAGCAGATAGATCAACAGTTAAACCTGAGGGAGTCATTGAGGACTTGGTCATCACACTTGATTCCTGGGAATACCCAAATAATTTTATGGTCCTATAGCCAAAGGCTAACTTGGGAGGATACTCGCTTATCTTAAGACACCCTTGGTTAGCCACAATTGATGCTTTCATTGGTTGTAGTTCAAGTAACATGATTATTTCTAACAAAAATGTCACAAAAAGTTGGTCTTGTAACCTCTAGCCCAAACATTTTCTAACTTTAAACAAATAGTGTGGCCAGACCCTAAATACATCAATTAGTTTACCATCTAAACACTTATGACCATAGAGAGAAGCCCTCTGATCACTATTGAGGATGAGAATACTGTAATTACAAATATAATACAAAACAATTATGGAGTAGATCCTCTACTAGATAATTGGTTGACCTATGTATCTTGCCCATTACATAACATTTTTCTTGCAGAACATTCATCCAACTATGACTGGTATGAGCACATTCCACTACTTATTAGTCCATAATTTCTCCCTCACACTTTATATCCCAATATATCCTCCATGCAATCTTTAACAAAACAAGTCAAAAATTTTCTAGATAGAACGTTGAACATTAACAACCAATTGACCCTACAACATGGTGCAGGAGCACCTATTTGATCACATGCCTCCATGAGGCCATATTGAGTCTTGTATTCAATTTTGATATTTTAATGTTATAATAAGGCCCAAGAGGCCACATTTATGATGTCACTAGATCATTTGGGTCATTTTTGTGTGTTAAAGACAGTTAGAGGTCAATTTGAAGTCTATTTGGTCTAATTTTGTAAAGATATCAAATATGTTCCTATCTATACTAAAACTATAAGAGAACCCTGCTTGAAAAAGTCAAGAAGAAAATGGAAGGACCCACAAACTGTCCATGTAATTGGATAGTTTGTTGACATCATGTTAGGCAATATTGTTGTTCCAAGATATGCAAACCCTGGCAACCAATTGTAGAAGTGAATATCAATCCAACCCTTACAAAGAATAACCTAATTGACCTAGGTGTTGCCATTAATGTTATGAACAAGGAGACCATGACAAATCTGTAGTTGTTGAACTTACGAACAACATCTACAATGCTACAATTAGCAGATAGATCAACAGTTAAACCTAAGGGAGTCATTGAGGACTTGGTCATCACACTTGATTCCTGGGAATACCCAACTAATTTTATGGTCCTATAGCCAAAGGCTAACTTGGGAGGATACTCTCTTATCTTAAGACACCCTTGGTTATCCACAATTGATGCTTTCATTGGTTGCAGTTCAAGTAACATGATTATTTCTAACAAAAATGTCACAAAAAGCTGGTCTTGTATCCTCTAGCCCAAACATTTTCTAACTTTAAACAAATAGTGTGGCCAGACCCTAAATACACCAATTAGTTTACCATCTAAACACTTATGACCATAGAGAGAAGCCCTCTAATCACTATTGAGGATGAGAATACTGTAATTACAAATATAATACAAAACAATTATGGAGTAGATCCTCTACTAGATATTTGGTTGACCTATGTATCTTGCCCATTACATAACATTTTTCTTGCAAAACATTCATCCAACTATGACTGGTATGAACACATTCCACTACTTATTAGTCCATAATTTCTACCTCAACACTTTATATCCCAATATATCCTCCATGCAATCTTTAACAAAACAAGTCAAAAATTTTCTAGATAGAACGTTGAACATTAATAAACAATTGACCCTACAACATGGTGCAGGAGCACCTATTTGATCACATGCCTCCATGAGGCCATGTTGAGTCTTGTATTCAATTTTGATATTTTAATGTTGTAATAAGGCCCAAGAGGCCACATTTATGATGCCACTAGATCATTTGGGTCATTTTTGTGTGTTAAAGACAGTTAGAGGTCAATTTGAAGTCTATTTGGTCTAATTTTGTAAAGATATCAAATATGTTCCTATCTATACTAAAACTGTAAGAGAACCCTGCTTGAAAAAGTTAGGAAGAAAATGGAAGGACCCACAAACTGTCCATGTAATTGGATAGTTTGCTGACATCATGTTAGGCAATATTGTTGTTCCAAGATATGCAAACCCTGGCAACCAATTGTAGAAGTGAATATCAATCCAACCCTTACAAAGAATAACCTAATTGACCTAGGTGTTGCCATTAATGTTATGACCAAGGAGACCATGACAAATCTGTAGTTGTTGAACTTATGAACAACATCTACAATGCTACAATTAGCAGATAGATCAATAGTTAAACCTGAGGGAGTCATTGAGGACTTGGTCATCACACTTGATTCCTGGGAATACTGGTGCAGGAGCACCTACCTGACAGCTGGCCTCCATGAGGCAGTTAGTTAGTTTAAGTCTTGTTGATGTTTCCAAGAAGGTCTTATAAGACCAATGCATGTAATAAGGTCCAGGTTGACCGTGCTTTTCTATTTTTAGGTAGTTTGTTATGACAGCTGATGACAGCTATATAGTTTGTTAGTTCAGTTGGATCCTCCCATCTGCTTGGAAGCTCCCAGCCGCTGGGAATCGAGTGGTAGTACTCGCAGGAGTTCCTATTTATGCATTAGGATCGGTTGGTTTTAGGAGTATTGCAGAAGAGAGTGACAGAGAGTGAGACAGAGAGAGAGACAGAGTATTGTATTTACATCTTTTGAAATCAATAAAGAGATCCTGTTTGTGTCAATTCTCTATTTGGATTCCATTGTGAAATCGAGTTGCTGTTTTGGTGGTTACATGGATTCGCTGATCCATTCCACCGGTTGATTTGTCGAATCGGTGGAATGGCTATGTACCATAGTTTAGGGTTTAGTTTGCTTTTTCTGTTTGTTCACATGTATGTTTGCAGGATCGCAGTCGAGAGGTGTTGAGAACCCTAGCATGGGCATGTGCTAGGTCGTGTTGGTTGTTAGAGTCTGGAAGATCACCCAGGAAACAGATCGGGTCACCTCAGGAGGTTCGACAGATCGAAATCCGCTAAGGTTTCGCATCTGCATCATCAGGATATTTCTGGGTATATCCTGCAGTTACATCGGGCATCGTCTAAATAGATGGAGGTGATCATGATGCAGTAGTTTGCATAAGGTGAATGCGCATTGGGGTGATGATCGCAAGGTGTTGCCGAGGAGGAGCATATCGGCATAAGTTAGTAGATCGGGTTGACGGTTCCATCGCGGGTCGATGATGTTAAGTTTGGCCGACAGCAAGATATTGAAGGAACTACATATGACGTCATCGTCATCAGGATAATCGTCATCAGGATGTTTCATTGGACAGGATAAGTCATATCTTGATGCTGTTGTTTGAGTAGTCAGATATCGGGGTGACATAAGCATCGAAGGAAAGGTGCGTGAGGTTGTCGTCATCAGGATATATGGGAGGAACCTGATATTTTATATCCTGCTGATGAAGATGATGTCGAACATCATGATGCTGCAGCTAGAGGTTGGCGGTAAGGTGAAGAGTGAACATCAGGAGGATGTTTGCGCTTGCCGAATGTGATGATGCTGCTGATAGCCGAATATGATGATGCTGCTGACAGGTGAAAGGTCGAAGGTTTGTCTGCAGGAGGATATCGGTCGGCAAGAGAAAATATGATGATGCTGACAATGTTAACAGAAAATATGATGATGATGATGGGTTGTAGACATACATGCTGTATGTCAAGGTTTTAGTGTGGATGCCTCTGCATCATAGTGGTATCAGAGCTCAGCAAAAGGTCTGGGCTGTTGTGTGTTGATTCTGTCACTGAAAGGACAGAGGTAGAGGAGTGAGAGGTTGACAAAATGCCTCCGAAAGGTAATGGTACTGCAAGGGAGTTGTAGGAGATGAAGGAAAAACATACCAAAGAGATGAGGAAGATGAAGGAGCTTGCTGAAGCACTTCAAGCCAGGCTTGTAGCCCTGGAAAAGAACAAAAAGAGGGAAGTGGAAGACAGTGAGTCAGAAGAAGATGAAGATGCTGTTGAAGAGTATGAAGAGGTAGCTAAAGATTTGAATGATGAAGACCAGAGATTTGTAAAACTGTTAAAGGTAGTACAGAGTGATAAACCTAAGGTAAAGGTTGATGTTTCCAAGTATAATGGAAGTTTGAATGAAGATGAGTTACTGGATTGGATTGCTGCACTTGATAATCACTTTGAATGTGAAGATGTTGCTGAGGATCAGAAGGTAAAGATTGCAAAGACCAAGTTAGGAGGTCATGCTTTGGTATGGTGGGATTATGTACAATCCAAGAGAAGGAAACAAGGAAAGTAAAAGATCACTTCATGGGATAAAATGGTAGCAAGGATCAAAGGTAAATTCTTGCCCAAGGATTATGAAATTCAGATGTTTAAGAAGCTGCAATTTTTAAGGCAGAAGGAAATGGATGTGAAGGCATATACTGAGGAGTTTTATAAGTTGAGTATGAGATCTGGTCATCATGAGAATGAGGTAGAAAAGGTGGCTAGGTATTTGGCTGGTTTGAGATTGGACATACAGGATGAGTTAGTTTTAGCTAACCCTAAGAATGTGGAGGATTGTTACCAAATGGCAATCAGGATTGAAGAAAAGATGAATAGAAGACAAGATAAGTCCATGAGAGGAAGAGACAGCAATATGAAGGGAAGAGGATCAGCCCCTACAACAAGGCAAACCAATGAGGGTCAAGAAGACACTGGGAAAGGACAGGGACAGTCTGATTTCAGAGGTGGATGGAAAGGTAATAAAGGCAGATTTGGAAGTGGTAGAGGTTCTACTACATTTTCAGGAAAGTGTTACACCTGTGGTGAGTTTGGTCATCCATTTTTCAAATGTCCAGAAAACAAGGGTTTATCATCCAGAGATGATAGAACGAATGACAAGAGAGTACAACTTGTGCAAGAAGAGAAAGTAGAGCAAAGTGTGCAAAGTTCAAACACTTATCAAGGAGATAGAGTTCCTGACAATTATAGATATCCTGAGGAGGGAGAAGCATTGATGCTTAGGAGAATTAGTTTGCAGACATCAAAGGATATGATGCAAAGAAGAGCTCTTTTCAAGACCACATGCAAGAGCAAAGGTAAAGTATGTAAGGTTGTCATTGATACTGGTTCAACAGACAACATGGTATCTCAGGAAATGGTGAATAAACTGAATTTGGAAAGGATTCCACACCAACACCCTTACAAGGCATCTTGGGTGAGTGATAGTCAATCACTTTTTGTATATGAACAGGCGTATGTTGATTTTCAGATTGGAGCATATCATGATAGAGTTTTGTGTGACATTTTGCCCATGGAATGTTGTCACCTACTGTTGGGTAGGCCATGGCAATTTGATAGGAGGGTACTGTATGATGGGTATGCTAATACCTACACCATCAAGAAAGATGGGAAAACTATTATGTTGATGCCATTACAGGAAGCAACTGTAGCACAGAAGGCAGCAAAAATCATTTTAGTGGGAAAGAAGGAATTTGTGCAGATGTCTATAGGAGCAGGCATAAAGGTAGTTGAGGACATTGCAGGGAAAGGAGTTGTTAAGGACAACAGTTTGAAGACAGTTTCAGTTTTGACTGACAGAGGTCAGCAGCAAGTTCAAAAACAGGTTTGCAAACAACAACCAATTGAGAGGAATGACAAGGATGTTGTCATAGTTGGGACTATTGTTTGTCCTATAAAAGTTGAAAGGAAGACAGATTTGAACATTGCAGAAATTCAAGAGGCAATTCCTAAGGTTATTCAACCAGGTATTCAGACGAAGGTTCTGGTAAGACAACCTAACAAACATAGGGTATGTGTGAGAAGGGCCTACATTAACAGGCATGAGGGTTTACTTGCAAGACAACAAGTTACAGTTCAGAAATCTTGGAGCAGCCAAGAGACATCAGAGGATAAAGCTGGAACAGGTCAGAACACTGAGATGGCAAAGTGTAAAGGTGGAATTTTTCCACATCCTAACTCATGGGACATGAGTTCTTTTCTGTTGGGGAGTATGGTGTAGGAGCACCTACCTGACAGCTGGCCTCCATAAGGCAGTTAGTTAGTTTAAGTCTTGTTGATGTTTCCAAGAAGGTCTTATAAGACCAATGCATGTAATAAGGTCCAGGTTGACCGTGCTTTTCTATTTTTAGGTAGTTTGTTATGACAGCTGATGACAGCTGTATAGTTTGTTAGTTTGGTTGGATCCTCCCAGCCGCTTGGAAGCTCCCAGCTGCTGGGAATCGAGTGGTAGTACTCGCAGGAGTTCCTATTTATGCATTAGGATCGGTTGGTTTTAGGAGTATTGCAGAAGAGAGTGACAGAGAGTGAGACAGAGAGAGAGACAGAGTATTGTATTTACATCTTTTGAAATCAATAAAGAGATCCTGTTTGTGTCAATTCTCTGTTTGGATTCCATTGTGAAATCGAGTTGCTGTTTTGGTGGTTACATGGATTCGCTGATCCATTCCACCGGTTGATTCATCGAATCGGTGGAATGGCTATGTACCATAGTTTAGGGTTTAGTTTGCTTTTTCTATTTGTTCACATGTATGTTTGCAGGATCGCAGTCGAGAGGTGTTGAGAACCCTAGCATGGGCATGTGCTAGGTCGTGTTGGTTGTTAGAGTCTGGAAGATCACCCAGGAAACAGATCGGGTCACCTTAGGAGGTTCGGCGGATCGAAATCCGCTAAGGTTTTGCATCTGCATCATCAGGATATTTCTGGGTATATCCTGTAGTTACATCGGGCATCATCTGAATAGATGGAGATGATCATGATGCAGTAGTTTACATAAGGTGAATGCGCATTGGGGTGATGATCGCAAGGTGTTGCTGAGGAGGAGCATATTGGCATAAGTTAGTAGATCGGGTTGACGGTTCCATCGCGGGCCGATGATGTTAAGTCTAGCCGACAGTAGGATATTGAAGGAACTGCATATGACGTCATCATCATTAGGATAATCGTCATCAGGATGTTTCATTGGATAGGATAAGTCATATCTTGATGCTGTTGTTTGAGTAGTTGGATATCGGGGTGACGTAAGCATCGAAGGAAAGGTGCGTGAGGTTGTCGTCATCAGGATATATGGGAGGAACCTGATATTTTATATCTTGCTGATGAAGATGATGTCAAACATCATGATGCTGCAGCTAGAGGTTGGCGGTAAGGTGAAGAGTGAACATCAGGAGGATGTTTGCGCTTGCCGAATGTGATGATGCTGCTGATAGCCGAATATGATGATGCTGCTGACAGGCGAAAGGTCGAAGGTTTGTCTGCAAGAGGATATCGGTCGGCAAGAGAAAATATGATGATGCTGACAATGTTAACAGAAAATATGATGATGATGATGGGTTGTAGACATACATGCTGTATGTCAAGGTTTTAGTGTGGATGCTACAATTAGCAGATAGATCAATAGTTAAACCTGAGGGAGTCATTGAGGACTTGGTCATCACACTTGATTCCTGGGAATACCCAACTAATTTTATGGTCCTATAGCCAAAGGCTAACTTGGGAGGATACTCTCTTATCTTAAGACACCCTTGGTTATCCACAATTGGTGCTTTCATTGGTTGCAGTTCAAGTAACATGATTATTTCTAACAAAAATGTCACAAAAAGCTGGTCTTGTATCCTCTAGCCCAAACATTTTCTAACTTTGAACAAATAGTGTGGCCAGACCCTAAATACACCGATTAGTTTTCCATCTAAACACTTATGACCATAGAGAGAAGCCCTCTGATCACTATTGAGGATGAGAATACTATAATTACAAATATAATACAAAACAATTATGGAGTAGATCCTCTACTAGATAATTGGTTGACCTATGTATCTTGCCCATTACATAACATTTTTCTTGCAGAACATTCATCCAACTATGACTGGTATGAGCACATTCCACTACTTATTAGTCCATAATTTCTACCTCAACACTTCATATTCCAATATATCCTCCATGCAATCTTGAACAAAACAAGTCAAAAATTTTCTAGATAGAACGTTGAACATTAACAACCAATTGACCCTACAACATGGTGCAGGAGCACCTATTTGATCACATGCCTCCATGAGGCCATATTGAGTCTTGTATTCAATTTTGATATTTTAATGTTGTAATAAGGCCCAAGAGGCCACATTTATGATGTCACTAGATCATTTGGGTCATTTTTGTGTGTTAAAGATAGTTAGAGGTCAATTTGAAGTCTATTTGGTCTAATTTTGTAAACAAAATGTAAGAGGTTGTCATTTAAAGGTTATAAAAGTACAAAATTACAAGACCAATGGTCATTTGGTCTTCAAAAGGTGGTTGGGTTGGTTGGTGAGTTATATTTATATGGGAACAAGTTTAAATATTCTCTTATGACCCATTTTGTATGGGCAGGGGAAAATGTATGAAGATTGAACAAGAAAACAATGAAGAAAACTCTTTTGTTTGTATTTTATCTCTATTTTCTACAATTGTACAATTGATGGTACATTGAATACTCTTCCTTTTTCAATTGTTTTCATTTAATTTCATTAAGTTTTGAAGAAGTTATCAATGTTTTAGTGACTAAAATTTCTAGATTTCCCTTGTAACAGTCATGTTGCAGCGTATTGTATGGCCTTGACCAGTCATATTTTGAAATATTATCAATTGTGGATGATATTAGATTAAATCTAGTTTCATTTTATTTTTGTTTCATTTAATTTCATTGAGTTTAGCTCCAGATATTACAAAATTACTCCAGGCGGTTAAGTTCAGATTTGTAAGAGGCAGCAAGCAATCAAAATTCAATAACTCTTAATTTCTCCAACAAAATTTCATAAAAGTTGGTGTGAAGCCTTGTAAGGACATAATATTTAATATTCTCCAAGTTTCATGGTAAATAAATAAGTTCTTATTCCTTTTTGAGAAAGCCCTAGGCTGTCACAGTGTGGTTTTTACCCTTTTGAAGACCCCCATGGCTAGGGTTAGATGAAATCCACTTGGAAACTTATGGCTAATGGTTTATAAAGCATGTACAGGTCTAATATAATTTGTTTGAGCAGTTGGAGAATTGATTTGGTGTTTGGGAGTCTTAGATCCAATAAACCCTCCTTGAAGTAGCCTAATTAGGCCTACTTGCAAACAACAACAATGCATTTTTTAGGGGTTTGGTATGAAGAAACCCATCCTCATCTTTTGATATGTTGTCAATGGGGATAATGGGTACTCAGAAATTTATTTGTTTCATGGGGATCATGCCTATAACAAAATTTATTGTATGACAGACCTAAAAAGAGGGCTACAGGGCTAGTGGCCTAATAACAAAGGAAGTACTGGTTGTCTTGGGTTTCTGCGAAAATTAAGTGTTGGAGTATGTTGTGTTGGGGTCCCTAAGATGTAAAGTGGTCTATGTTAACCTTGTATGGTCAGATTAGTTGGAAACCAAGTTATGCCCTTGAAGAAGGAAGATGCCTTTGAGAAGTTTGTTTGTGAAACTTACTCATTTGAGCCCATTGTTGTGAAGTATGTTTCCATGGTTTTGAGTCCTCCTTGTATTGCATCAAATTGGTATTAGAGCTTAGAAATGTCTGGACTAGTGAGTTTATGGTTTTGTGGTTGTGTGCAGGTTGAGAGAAAGAACCTGGTTGTTGGTTACCAAGAGACTAGGTTGAGGATAAGTGGAAAGGACCTAGGTGAGGCTAGAGAATTTGAGAAGCAATGGGAAGCTTGCTTGAGATAAAATGGATTGGTTTAGGAGAATAGTGAAAAGTAGTTTGCAAGGTAAGGAGGTACCAAATATGAGGCAAGAGATGAAAAAGAGAAAAGGTGAGAAGATAGTAAAAGAAATGAGAAAGAAGGAAAAAGAGAAGGCAAGGCAAGAGGAATTTGACCAAAAGATTAGAGAATTGACACAAACCATAGAAAGAATGGAAAGGGAACTACATTAGTGGAGCAGTTGGCATTTGCCATTAAGTAGAATAGTGCAATGGCCCATTAGAAAGATTATGCAAAGAAGAAGACAATCAAGGAAAGCAGCCATAGAGGAAGACGTAAAGTATGAATCCAATGTTCAAAATGTACAAGGTGAGAAACATGATGTTGATCAAATTGTTGGTAAGGCTATTGATGTTGAGACTAATGATATGGTTGATGATAATGTTGCTGATGAACAAATAGATAAAGTTGTTGGTCTTGATACCTAAGTTGTTACTGATAAGGTTGATGCTAATATTCATGATCAAGTTGTTGTTGGTAATGAAGTTGCTCATGAGGTATGTGTAGGTTTAACAAAGTTTAATGTAGGTGAATATGCTTCTATGCTATATGATGAAGACATCCATGAAGTTGTTGAGTTATATACTCAAGAATTGGAGCTTTGGAGCCTAGAAGTTGAAAGAATATTAGATAGAAGAAGGCACAAAAAGAAGAATAGGAAGAATGGACCAAAGATGTTTGCAAAGATGAAGGATGAGGTGCAAAATAACTGGAAGACCAGGAAGAAGACAGTAATTCAATGGGGCTTGAATTCTTTTTCCCTCGGGAGTTTGGTGCAGGAGTGCCTATTTGATCACGTGCCTCCATGAGGCCATATTGAGTCTTGTATTCAATTTTGATAATTTAATGTTGTAATAAGGCCCAAGAGGCCACATTTATGATGTCACTAGATCATTTGGGTCATTTTTGTGTGTTAAAGATAGTTAGAGATCAATTTGAAGTCTATTTGGTCTAATTTTGTAAACAAAATGTAAGAGGTTATCATTTAAAGGTTATAAAAGTACAAACTTGCAAGACCAATTATCATTTGGGCTTCAAAAGGTGGTTGGTTCAGTTGGTGAGTTAGATTTAGATGGGAAAAAGTTTAAATATTCTCTTATGAGCCATTTTGTATGGGCAGAGGAAGATGTATGAAGATTGAACAAGAAAACAATGAAGAAAACTCTATTTTTTTGTATTTTATCTCTGTTTTCTGTAATGGTATGGCCTTTTACGGCTTGGAACTGACACAAAAATAGTTGGAATTGATGGTACATTGAATTCTCTTCTTTTTCAATTGGTTTAATTTAATTTCATTAAGTTTTGAAGAAGTTATGAAGGTTTTAGTGACTGAAATTTCTAGATTTCCCCTGTAACAGTCATGTTGCAGCATACTATACGACCCTGTATGGTCATATTTTGAAATCTTATCAATTGTGGATGATATAATATTGAATCTAGTTTCATTTTAATTTTTTTCAATTTAATTTAATTGAGTTTAGCTCTAGTTATTGCAAAATTACTCCAGGCAGTTAAGTTCAGATTTGTAAGGGGCAACAAGCAATCAAAGTTCAATAACTCTTAATTTCTCCAACAAAATATCATAAAAATTGGTGTGAAGGTCTGTGGGGACATAATATTTAAGGTTCTTCAAGTTTCAGGGTAAATAAATAAGTTCTTATGCCTTTTTGAGAAAGCCCTAGGTTGTCACAGTGTGGTTTTTGCCCTTTTGAAGACCCTCATGGCTAGGGTTAGAAGAAACCCACTTGCAAACTTATGGATAATGGTTTATAAAGCATGTACAGGTCTCATATAATGTGTTTGAGCAGTTGGAGAAGTGATTTGGTGTTTGGGAGTCTTAGATCCAATAAACCCTCATTGAAGCAGCCTAATTAGGCCTACTTGCAAACAACAACAATGCATTTTTGAGGGGTTTGGTCTGAAGAAACCCATCCTCATATTTTGATATGTTGTCAATGGGGATAATGGGTACTCAGAAATGTCTTTGTTTCAATGGTATCATGCCCATAACAAAATTTATTGTATGATAGACCTAAAAAGAGGGCCACAAGGCTAGTGGCCTAATAACAAAGGAAGTACTAGTGGTCTTGGGTTTCTGTGAAAATTAAGTGTTGGAGTATGTTGTGTTGGGGTCTCTAAGATATAAAGTGGTCTATGTTAACCTTGTATGGTCAAAGTAGTTGGAAACCAAGTTATGCCCTTGAAGAAGGAAAATGCCTTTGGGAAGGTTGTTTGTGAAACTTACTCATTTGAGCCCATTGTTGTGAAGTATGTTTCCATGGTTTTGAGTCCTCCTTGTATTGCATCACAACAACAAAATGAGTTGACTTCCATCTTGTAGGCTCACAAGACAACTTTTGCATGGGATTACCATGACATGAAGGGGTTATATCCAAACCTTTCTACACACCATATTTACATCAAGGATGATTGTAAGCCTGTCAGACGGCCCCAAAGGAGGATGAACCCTGCAATCCAAAATATTGTAAGAGAACTCAAAAAATTGTTGGATGTCAGTTTCATATTGTTGAACACAAAAAAGTATTGGGGGGTGAATCAATACTTAATCAAATTCTTTTTCTTTCAACAACTTATTCAAACTAATGTAAGCATTTGAAGCATGAGAAACACAAGAACATAGAAGCATACAACCATAACACTAAATTTACGTGGAAACCCTATAAGGGAAAAACCATGGTGAGAAAGATGTTGGATCTACTGTCCAAATCCAGCCTCACAAATAAAAATAAGATTACATTATCATTTATGGGCTACAACCCAAAGGATGCTACAACTGCCTGATTAGATACAACATTTACAACTTTCACACAATTATTCTTCAACCTCTATACCACAAGAACTTATCTGACTTAGAAGTGTCTTTCTTAAGACATTGACTGCTCCAACCTTCTGCTGACCTCTACAACTTCTACACAACAATCTCACCTCTTCAAAACAACCACACCAACCTCTACATCATCACAATATCTTCACCAACTCTTCTTAGTCATCATAATGTCTACAATCATCTCCACAACAATAATACTTCAGATGAACTAATTTTTTCCACACTTCATCATTATATCTTCTTTTGTTGTAGGTTTATTTGTACATTATCAATGATTTCACACAACACACAACTCATACATCACTCAAAAAAATTGATCTTATATTTATATCCTCTTTAAGCTTCAAGATCTTTCTCCTTGGTTGGCCAAGATGTAACTTGTAAGATGAAACGTGTAGTGGCCACAATGGTCAGCTCTAAAACATATGCGATAAGTAGAAATAAAATGTGGTTCAAGAACAAGGCATAATTATGTCCTATTTTACCTTAATACATTCTTCCAAGCTGGTGCCCACTCCATACACATGACAAAGTCTTCATCATATACCAAGTTAGATCCATAACCACTTTTTCTTCTTTACATTTAGCTCCAGAGCTAAAGCGGTACTGGAGGAGACAAGTTTTCATTATGCAGACCATATTATATGACTTGGAAAACATTCTTGTATACTTCTTTAATTGTCTTAAGATATTTCATGCTAGCACAAACACTTGTACTCTGATGGCAGTGTCCTTAACAACCTCTTCTTACATAGTCTCAAGAAAAAACAATGAAAAACATACTTGCGGTGGACATAATCATTTTAAACTTGAACAACACATACCAACCAGCCATACGAGTTTATCATTTAATCAACAACACTAAATATTATTGTGTAGTGAACTATGGTGGCCTCAACTATCTCCCTCTGCTTACTTCAATTAGCACCAAGGCATGTCTTCACACTATTAACTTTGGAGAAGAATCCACTGTACTTATTATCACTTGAAACTTGAAATACTCATACCTTTGACTCATATCTACTTGTCCTCCAAGCCACAACATCATAACTTCATTTGCAGAGAAGTGCAAAGCATTCTCCTATCCCTTTGTGACTGCACTTATTCTATTCCATTGCTTTCTTCATTCTTCTATCTCTAAAACATCTTGTGGTAAATGTTATGATCTCAAACTTGAAATATAGATACCAAAGTATAATACCTATCCATTTGTCTAATCTACATGCCCATATTTTCAAATGCGGTAAAATGTGGTACATTCTTTTGATTCTGTTACCCCTTACCAACTAGAACTTTACTTAGACAATTTTTGTTCAAACTTTGACAACTTTCTTCATTCGGTGGCAAACATTATGAGTTCATATCACCAACATACAACATGAATTCAACTTAACTCATCAAACACTTCAAACAAAATCATTTTTGCAGCATATCAAGGATATGGACTTACACATGAACTTTATAAGATATGGTATGATTGTGCATAGATGATATTGATCCATCTCCTTTACTTCACAACACATCAGACAGCTTCCTTTGTCTTCTTTGATTTGCTACTTTGGCTGCTAAGCATATATACATTGTTTTGCTCTTTGCTTCACAACATATTTGATTACTTATTCTACTGTTATCACTAGTAACCATTTTGTAATGATATTCCTTTGGCCTCATTGGTGATGATGCTTCCAACCTTCCACTGCACAACACTTCACACCACTATTGACATCAATGAAAACCCTATGCAACAATCTCCCCCTTTGTGATTGATGGTGAAACTTAAGGTGACATGCAAATTTCTCCCCCTTTGACATCAAGGAAAAAGGGCTAGTGGTCTTCCTCTGTGCTAGCAAAAATCTATAGGCTCCTCCTGTCTAAATATTCCTTATTAGTTCGCTCCCCCTAAGGAGTAGTCTCTATCTCTTCAAAGCTGATGTAAGCAAAATCCAATTCTTCATTTTTCTTAAGATATACATAGATGATATATATAGAGTGCCTAGAACTTAATACTCCTATTATTCTTCACATATCTACAAAATCATCAAAATTTGTTTTACCTTCACAAGATTTTCTATTTACTTGGAAGGTAAATATTATTGTAGATCACCTTTAACTAGGCAAGTGTAGTGTCCCAATTCTTCTTTGCAGAAGACAAAATGTGCAATTGACTTTCAAGTTGAATGTATAGTTCTTCTACATCCTCTAGAGTGGTTGGTACCTTCATGTTTTATACAACATTTTCAGCTTCTATCAAAATGCCAGTCAAAACTGCTAACCTCATACTCACCAATTCTCTTAGTTATCCAATTTCATTCTTTATCTTCTCTATTTGGTCCAAGAGCTGCATCAACTAAGTATGAAGATTTTCTATTTCGACCCTAAAAGCTCCATCTTTATCCTTCAAAGTATCATATACTTTGGCCACTTGAATTAGTTGTCACTTAATAGAGGCAGCTTGATCCTTTATACTTTTTGTAGTTGTAGGCCAGTTCAAACAAAATTGATACAAAACTTTGGCATCCTCATACATTTTTGAATGTTTTGTAAAATATTTTCTTTCAGATTATTATGTGCCTTTGCACATCTACCAGATGCATCAACTAATCTTTTACTATTTATTTCCTCTATTATCTTCTTCTCAGCTTGCTTCTCAAGATAAGATGAATGATCCTTGAAAGACTCCAAAAATAGTTTCATCTACTGAGTAGGAGGCAAGGTGGGACCTCTCTTTGCCTCAAGCAATTCCTCTTGTATTAACTTCAATGCCTCTTCCAATAGCTCAACCCCTTCAATTTGTTGTTCCAAAATTTCTTGTCTTGTTGAGGACTGAATTAAATCTCCTAGTTACAACTCGTGGAGTGGAGATATATTTGGCAAGTTAACTTCTCCATATGATACTAGAAACTGTAAAAGTTGTGGAGTGACCACTCGTTAGATTTTTTTGCAAGAGACACTACATAGCGTTGATAGGTGTTGTCATTGATGGCAACTAAGATTGTCCCACACCTCGGTAGTGCAGTATCTAATCATACCGGAAGTCAGAACAATAATCTATCTAAGTCCGGGAGCTTGAAACAAAGTATATAGCAAAGTCTAGTATTTTGGTCTTGATCTCTTCAGTGGAAAGGCATGGTATGTTGTGAATCTAAGGTTGTTGACAGCATAGCAAATACACTCTAAATCTAGAATTTTGTCATTTGGTGATGAAGGAATCAAATGTTATTAGCATCTGTGCATTGGGTTCTAGTCTGACAGAGCAAATAGAAGAAGAATGGGTAGACCTTGTAGAAGATCTTGTTTCTAGATGAATGGAAGTTTCTTGTTGGACAAATGGTGGCATTCAGTAACTGTGGCTGACATGAGTAATGATTTGCAAGAGTAAGTTTTGGTCCACACTCCAAGTTATGCATAGATCTAGATGACAGGGCTAAGCATTCTTAGGTGTTCTAAGTACTGTTGAAGCTGACTGGTAGAATGATTATAGATCTTGTTGCGGATATATATAGTTGATGAATTCAATTGTTTAGGATGCGAAGCACGTGTGAAGGAAAGTGGATGTGAATAGAGCATAAATCTAAGGTGTGAATAAGAGTAGAACAGTGAGAAGAACAAAGCTAGGATGAAGTGTGTAAGATCAGTTTTTGCAGTCAACCAGAACTAAAATTTCTGCATAAGTAGATGCTATCATCAATTCATATCTCTATCTTTCATTTGTAATATTGTCTTAGGTAGTGAGCCTTCATTTGAGTAGTGAGCTCTAGGCAATGAGCTTGAATGCATGTGCATTCCCATTTTGTATCAATACTTTTAACAGGGTATTAAATTCTTGTGGGTTAACCCCCACCGTGGTTTTTCCCTTAACCGGGTTTCCACATCAAAAATCTTGGTGTCAAATGTGTTATTTCATTTCTTCTTATGTGATGACTGAAATGTTTATTTCATTAACTATTTTTAAGTTGTAAAAGAAATAAAAAGATCAAGAATGTGTGACAACTGACTCACCCCCTCTCAGTTGTCCAGACCTAATCCAACAATTGGTATTATACCAAGGATCCTTAGAGAAGCCTAATAGTTTAAGGAAAAGATCTTGGAAGAAGGTTCAATGGGTTCACTAAGAGATCTTTAATCAGCCCTAGAAGAACTTGCTCAATCTAGAATAGAAATTAGTAATCTAAGAGGTGAACTTAAAGATGCTGATGACACCATTGACATGTTAAAAGATAAATTAAAGAAATCTTTGCAAAGCAAAAAAGAGCTACTTTTGCAACTATCCAGTTTACCTAAAGAAAATAATTTGAATGAAGCTTTGGAAGAAAAAACAAAAGAATGCGAAAAGCTCTCAAAAGAAGTCGTTGTTCTAAAAATTGAAATGGAATCTGGGGTGATGAGGCAAACCAAAGAAAGTGAAGATAGAAAGAAGATTGAAGAAGATCTGAAACACAAACTAAAAGAAAGATCTAAAGAATGTTGCAAATTGGATGGAATAGCCAGCCATCTAGAATCTGATCTGCAAGAAAGTAGAGACAATGAGAGAGAACTTGAAAGGCAAATAGTCATTCTCAGACAGGACCTAGATATTGCAAATGAATACAAGGAGAAGTTCAAGATAAGTTCAGCTAAACTTGAAGCACTACTTAAAGGACAGAAAAGGGCCAATGACAAGCATGGTCTTGGATATGAGAAAGGTGAGAGCTCCGGATCCGGACAAAAAAATCCTCAACCTAAGAATGGGAGAATCAGACCTAGAAAACCTCCAGTAAGATAGCCAAATGCTCAAAAATATCCATCATTCAATGGAAATTGCTTCAACTACAACAAATTTGGTCATAGAGCTACTCAGTGTAGAAATAAAGTAAATCAAAATGGTCCATCCTTCTCTAGTCAATGCTTCAAGTGTAACAGGTATGTTCATAGATCAAATGAATGCAAAAGTATGACAATGAATAATTTCAATAATAGAAGAATTAACAATTCTTTCAATGGTTAATACCTTGCTTGCAATGGGTTTGGACATATGGCTAATTAGTGCAGATCAAGAGAAAATCAGAAAAGAAATATTGTATGCTTCAACTGCAATCAATCTGGTCATATTGCAAGATTCTACAGAAGTAAAGACTATGGAAGAAGAGGTCTGGTAAATAGAAAATAGGATGAACAAAGACAAGACAAAGGCAAATAAAAAATTGATGTGAATGAGACTTAGGATGAATCAAACAAGATATGGGTCAAGAAAACCATTATGAATGACAGCAATGGATCCGCACCACAATTCGATGCTGATAATTCCTCCAGGAATTACATTGAAGTCTTGGCTCAGGGGGAGCAACCTTACAAATCAAATTCCCCCAGCCAGTAAGTTAGTGCCCAGATTTGGCATAGTAAGAAAAGAGATCTTAAATTGTCTTCAGATCATATGGAAGAATTTCTAGAAGATAAGAGATGGATATGGCAATATGCAGAACGACACATGAAGGGTTAATAAAAAATAGGGCAACCAGATGCTCTAGGGTAGAACATTTATTACAAATGCAAATTAGGTGATGCGAAGCTTAAAAGGGTCATTCACACCTCATTTTAAACACTTTGCATAAAAAAGAAAGAAGTGGAGAAGCCTAGACTGAGAATTCTCAAAAGTCAAAAGCGAGATAAGGATTTCCAAGCAAAAACCCTAATCTACATGGCAAGGTATTTTCTATTTTTTGTAAAATCTTTTGAGTTTTCAATTTTCACAAATGGCTACTCCTCTAGTGGTAGATGTTACTAAAAGGCCTCATCCCAAGTTCAAGAAGCATCCATTCAAATCTATAGAGGTTGAGCTATTAGGTGCATTTTCTGGAGTTCCGTACGGGGTTTTACATGTTGAAGATATTAGGGCTTACATTCACTGCAATATAGAGGAATTTGGAAATATGAGATTACTAGATTTATTTGAAAACCACTTGAAGGATGACAATCACCAATTGAAGTCGGAATATAAAAACCTAGAAAATAAACACTTCATACAAGTTATTGAATTTCCATCCTTTGATGAAAGCGAATGGGTTAGTTATGTATTGAGTCAGATACATGATGAGTTTATGTGGTTGTTGAAGTCATTCAAGATTATAAAAGATATAATCTGAATTGTGATAGGACTGAATGCAACCGGTGGGCAACCCATGCTTAAGGCTGTGAAAAATCAAACAGTAATTGATGTAACTAGAGCAAAATTTGATAGAAGATCTATGACTATCAATGACATCACTGATCTGGATGTCAAGTTTGCTTCGATGGTAGTTAGGTATAAGATCTATCACTCCAGCAGGGCGAACTCAGTCTCTAGAATAGCTATTTATGCTGCATATTAGATGATAAAAGAAAATGTGGATTATGACTTATGTGAGCTTCTACAAAGCCAACTACTAGAGAACCTGAACAAAATCAAAAAGGACAAGAAAAATTCCTTCAAGTATGGTTCCCTGGTGATATGTATATTTTTATACTTCATGAATGAGGTTCCAGGAGTTCTGGGTATACAATGGACATTTAATAGACCAGTGGCATGGAAAATTAGGGATATTCTTCACAATCTTGGTGATTCCCAGACACAAAAGACTGCTATTTGGGGTTACTTCAAGAACTTCTAGAATTTGATGCATGCAAGGGAAAGAGTTCCTAGTTCAATTGTTGAAAAGTATGAAAATGAAATATGTTTCATGGTAGACACAGATAAATGTTTGATGGAAGCTGTAGAACCAATGACAATGTGGATAATGCCCATGGGCTATGAAGTGGATGAGGAAATTCTAGACATGTATGCTCAACATCTCCTAAGAAAACCTAAAGACACCTTTGTTGAAAAGTTTAGAACATATAAGGAACTAAGCCTAAAGCTGCATGTGGAACTTAGATAGCTAGAAACAAAAAGAAAGGTACACAAGCAAGTAGAGATGTATGCAAAAAGCATTGGGATTACAAAAGAAGCAGTGAAAGAAAATAGACAAAGGATTGAGAAGATAAAGAAGAACACGGAGTAGGCAAAAAGTGAACCTATAATTCCCTCGAAAGCCCCAAGATAGACAAGGAGCTCTACAACTCTTGCTGAGCCTCTCAAGACCACCCACACTAAGAAGCCAGAAGCCACTCCATCTAGTGAAGGAGGGAAAAGGAAGAAAACCAAGGCAACAAGAATCCTCAAGAGCACACAAGATGATGAGGAGACTAAAACAGATGAAGAAGTGAAAGAGATAAGATCCAAAAGGGTCAAAACCTCAAAAAATTCTAAAGATCAACCATCTAGAAGCATGAGGGCCAGTAAAAAGCTAGTATCTAGTAAGGTTGCCATGACTATTGATGAAATTGTAAAAAAAGTCACTGTTCATGGAAACTTAAAACCTATTAAAATTTACTATGATAATCTTGATCAAGTTAATAAGAAAACTTTAGAAGATGCCATTATCATATATCTAAATAAGTTCAATAGAGCCTTGTTGGAAATCCTGCAAGAACTTCCTAAAAGTTTGAGGAAAGTAGTGGAAATGAGGAAAGATGCAGCCAAAGAAAAAGATATAGAACTCAAAGAGTATGTTCTCTCCTCTTTGTGCCCTGTAATAACTAGAAGAGAAGTACATAAAATTCTCAGTGAAAAAGATAAATTTAGAAGCAAAGTTTGGATGAACAAGCTAATGCTTGGTGAAACTAAAGAAAATGCAAAGGAAACAAAGGAAATTCTAAGAAAGGTTGTAGACAAAAATAAGTACTACATTATCTCAGAAAAGTAAGATGAAGAAGACAATCTTGTTGCTCCAGAAGAAAAAACTGACAAGAGAATCAATGATCAAAGTTTCACTCTAGATCCTCTGGAACTTGATTCATCAAATCTAAATATTGGAGAAGTTCAAAAAGAGGAACAAGTCAATCAAGAAGACATAGAGATGATAAATAGAATAATTGATGAAGTGATATCTCCTCCACCTGATCACTCTAAGAAGAAAGAGAATATTGCTGCCACTCAGAACCCTCCGAATCAAGCAGCACATGGTGAGCAAATAGAAATGAGTCTCTCAAAAAAGAACATAGAGAAGATTAATATAGAGAAAGTGGAGGAAAAAGGAAAGGAAGATAAAGCAGAAGAAGATGGTGCAAATATTGAAGCACCTAAAGAAGACAAAAAAGAAGAAGATGGTGCAAATGTTGAAACACCTAAAGCACCTAAATCAGATGATCAAAAAGAGGATTTAGTAAATGCAGCAAGAGACACTGTAGATGCAGTGAAAGATTCTCTTGAAAAGGAAGTGATTGAACTTGATGAGCCTGAACTACTCCAAGGACTAACCAATCCGGATGCATTCTCTCCATTTCAATTGATGAAAATAACATCCTTCACTCAAGTAAAAGCTAGAGAAAAGATGATGAAATCTCACTTAGAGGACAATGAGCTGCTGGGGTTAGCAATTGGAGTGTTAGAGAAATTAATGCCAACTTATTAGAAAAATCAAAATGATTCCCCCTTCGGCCATTTGAAAAATCTTGTAAGTTCAGTTGTCTCACATTTTGAGCCTTTTGAAAAGTCTATGGAGGCAAAGGTTCAGAAAGAGTTTTTGAATAAGAAATTTAATCAAGTTAAGAATCTGATAAGGAGTGATAGAGTGGTACTGGGTATTAGCATAAAAAACATTCAGATCATTAGCCTGATAGATGAAAATCAATACTATGAAGAGGATGTGTGAACTCTAGGGATTGATTGCTCCCAAGTTGGAAGCCATGCATAATGCCTTATCCGAAGCCCAGAATGCACTCTAGACAAGTGATCCTCTGGATCTGGCTAAGGAAGAAGCATATGCATTTTTGCTGAGTGGGCACATCTCACTCTTGGATGGAATGAAGAACACTTAGGCCTCTAAACTTGTGCAATTAAAAAACTAGTTTTACAGACATTCTCAAGTTCATGTGAACAAGACTTGATGAATTGTTGTACATACGCGACAGTATAAATAGACTCTTTTTTTGCAAATTTTGACTTGTGGATCCCACCCTTTGCCATTGATGTCAAAGGGGGAGTGAAGGGCAGTGAAAAATGAGGAGTTCAGAAAAGAGGGAGAATTAGAATAAGTGAAAAGCACAAATGTACAGACAAAGGGGGAGTTTCTCTAAAACACTTAGTCATTTTTCACTAAGTGTTGCCATCAATGCCAAAGGGGGAGATTGTTGGCAAGGTACACTGGATAGCATTGATAGGAGTTGTCATTGATGGCAAATAAGATTGTCTCACACCTCTATAGTGCAGTATCTGATCATACCAGAAGTCAGAACAATAATCTAAGTCTGAGAGCTGGAAACAAAGTATATACTAGTCTGGTATTTTGGTCTGGATCTCTCCGGTGGAAAGGCATGGTATGCTATGGATCTAAGGTTGTTGACAGCATAGAAAATACACTCTAAATCTAGAATTTTGTCATCTGGTGATGAAGGAATCAAATGTTATTAGCATCTGTGTATCGGGTTCCAGTCTAACAAAGAAAACATAAGAAGAACGGGTAGACCTTGCAGAAGATCTTGTTTCCGGATGAATAGAAGTTTCTTGTTGGACAAATGGTGGCATTCAGTAACTATGGCTGACATGAGTAATGATTTGCAAGAGTAAGTTTTGGTCTGCACTCCAAGATATGCATAGATCTAGCTGATAGGGCTATGCATTCTTAAGTGTTCTAAGTACTGTTGAAGCCGATTGGTAGAATGATTATAGATCTTGTTGTGAATATATATAGTTGATGAATTTAGTCGTTTAGGATGTGAAGTGCATGTGAATGAAAGTGGTTGTGAATAGAGCATAAATCTAAGGTGCAAATAAGACCAAAATAGTGAGAAGAACAAAGCTAGGATGAAGTGTGTAAGATTAGTTTTTGCACTCAATCGGAACTAAAATTTCTGCATAAGTAGATGCTATCATTAGTTCATATCTCTATCTTTCATTTGTAATATTGTCTTAGGCAGTGAGCCTTCATTTGAGTAATGAGCTCTGGGCAGTGAGCCTGAATGCATGTGCATTCCCATTTTGTATCAATACTTTTAACAGGGTATTAAATTCTTGTGGGTTAACCCCCACCATGGTTTTTCCCTTAACCGGGTTTCCACGTCAAAATCTTGGTGTCAAATGTGTTATTTCATTTATGCTTATGTGATGATTGAAATGTTTATTTCATTAACTATTTTTAAGTTGTAAAAGAAATAAAAAGATCAAGAATGTGTGGCAGCTGATTCACCCCCCCTCTCAGTTGTCTGGACCTAATCCAACAAGATTTGCATCTATTGGGCCAAGAAATCCTTAACAGAGTCAACCCGAGAGGAGGAAGATGTATCTTGTGCTTCATCTGAACTCTCCTCTGTATTTACATTTACCTTCTCCTCATGCTAATCAGGATTACCCTGTTGCTCAGTGTTTTCTGGATGAAGACTATTGTGCACATCATTGTGATTTGGTGACTTGCATTTCCTTCACCATTCTCTACCTGTTCTTCATCTTGTGCAGTTGGCTCTTCTTTCTCCTCTTGAGTGTCTTGCTGATGTGAGTCACGTGGAGGAGATACTATACTGTGCAGTGGATAAATTTGTGGTTCCTCCACATTCTCCACACCTTTTATTCCTTCTAGAATTTTGTTTGTCACATCTTATGTTTCTTTCAGAATTCTATCTTTATAACTTTCTTCCATGCTCATAAAAGTGTCCACCCTTTGCTTTGTTCTCAACTCCTGGGCCTACATTCACTAGTAGAGAAACAACAATATGTGACTAAAAAAACTACAAAAAACTACTTATAAATGACCAAACATGGTCACGTGACCATTGGTAGTTTATTGCCAGTCATTTATAACATGACCAAATTGATGACTAAACCATTTTTAGTCATTTATTTGTTGTTTTTATTGATCGATTTGATACTATATTTAGTCATTGATTATTGTAATTTGGTCACTTATTTAGTCATTTTTTATTCACTGATATATTTAGTCATTGATTTAGTCATTGATTGTTGTAATCTAGTCACTTCTTTAGTCATTTTTTATTCACTGATATATTTAATTGGTCACTTATTTAGTCATTAGTTTAGTCATTGATTATTGTAAACTGGTCACTTATTTAGTCACTTTTTATCCACTGATTTATTTAGTCATTAATTTAGTCATTGATAGTAATTGGTCACTTATTTAATCATTTTTATTCACTAATTTCCTTCCATTGGTAGTTTATTTAGTCATTAATTTTAATCATCATTTTATTCAATTTGGTAGTTTATTTAATTTTTTTTGGTCACTATTTTCTATCAACTGTAGTATATTGATACATTGTTTATTAATATCACTTGTTGCAAAGAGAAACACAAGTCTTGAAAAAGCCATTATGTTGTCTTTATTAATTTGGAAAGAGTTGCTGTTACATAAAATATCTTGAAAAAGAGTTACAAGGCAACTATTATTGTTGCAAAAGAAGCAAGAACGAAAGAATAAAAGTCCTCTGAGAAGACCTTAAATAGAGAAGCCTTCAAACAAAAAACTTTCCATGAAGAGAAGGCTACAATTCCTTGTAATCTGCTACAAACACCTTGTAATCATTGACAACATATCATAAAAAGTCCATATTCTGCCTTCTGTAATTCATAGTCAAAACTACTTCCCTCAAAACCCTATGTCACCATGGTTTAAACCTCAGTGAAGCCTTAATTGCAATCTTGACTATGCAGGGTTTGGATTTCACTGCCTTGCTATTTTTGACCATTTTTATACATTGCAAACTTTACCTTGAAAGCGTTTGAAACCTCCAATGTATACCTCAGTTCAAAAATCCCATAATGAGATTAATACATAGCAAGAAGTCACTGTCTCAAAACCTTTAAGATTGCAAACTATCAAGTGAAACAAGGAACACACTGGGCACATCCAACATTCCTCTCAAGGTCCAACAAATTAAATGAAAAGGCAAGAAATAAAACACAATTTCTAAGAATATATTGAGTATTTGAGACTTGACTGCCACCTATGCAAAAATTGCACTTGAAACTATCCTCCTTGATTACTGTCTTTACAACCCTTTTGCTTCTGTGCTCTTTATTGTCACTGATAATTATCTTCTACATCTCCCTCTCAGTTCTTTGAAGTGTGTATTCATAGCCAGTAGTTACATTCTCTTACAATAGTCACTTTAAATTGTTGTCACTATGGTAGTGTTTATGTTCTTCATAGAATATCCCAAGCTCATGCATTATCGAATGTAATCAGAATCCATGCCCCCTCCATCATCTGCAAAAGAAAATGCAAGGTGATAATTTGAACTAGTCTATTCTCATAAAAGTAAATACAATACCAATTTGCACAAATAGTGATAGCAAGCTAGGAATAATGTTCACACCTTGAAAAAGTAAAGCATGACTATAGTTGTGAGGGTTGTAAATCTGGTCCACTTTGACATAAGTTGCACCATGAGGTATCTAAATGTTATTGGACCAAAATAAGAAACACAATAAGGAAAATTTCTACCCACAATATAGACAATAATAGAACACTAATATTCAAATATAAGATATCTTATCATCAAAACATCAAACATTAGGTTGACAAATAGTCATCATCAAGACAACCCTTCAACAAACAAAACTGACTGAGATATTTTAGAAATAAGCATTAGTTATGAGCTTCTCTCATCTCTAGGGTAACTATCACAAATGAGTGATTGTAGCCACCTGAGCAATTCATCTTAGGAAACAAAGTACAAAGCTACATTACCTCATCAATTGCATTATCAAGAAGCTCTACAATTGCTGCAATGATAAACAAATAAGATGAAAATTATAATTTATCTAATTCATAGCACATATACTGTTGAAAACCAATCCTAATCTCTAATTAAAATATGCAGTGTAGAATTGAGAATTAACACAATGAAATAGTAGTAAGCTGTACAAAATAGACAACATAGATTTACATGGAAAATCTAATTTGTACTAGGAAAAACAACTGACAAAGATCTCTGAATACTTTTATTCTTAGAAGAAATTCATTGTTACAAAATTTTACCATGCATTTGGATTCAAGATTAGTTGGTATCAATGTAAATGTTGATAAATCTCTTTATGCAAAATGTGGAAGCATAGAAAAAACTCATGAACTATTTGACATAATGCCTCAAAGAGATGTAATCTCATGAAATGTAATAATTGTAGGATATTCACAAAATGGATTTGTTGAAAGGGCTTTCAAAACTTTCAAGTAAATGCAATTGGCAATTCTAAAGACAAATTCTACAACCTTTGCCAGCATCCTCCCATCCTGTGACAAAATGGGAGCTTTACAACAGGGTATAGAAATCCATTAGAGTATAAAGGATAGAGAAATTTTGTCAGATGTTGTAGGGGCAACCATCCTAGTAGACTTGTATGTAAAATGTGGAAACATAGACAAAGCACGTGAACTATTTGACATAATACCTCAAATAAATGTGGTCTCATGGACTGCAATGATTGCAGGATATGTACAAATTGAACTTTTTGAGAAGAATTTAGAAACTTTCAAGCGAATGCAATTGGTATGTGTAACGACAAACTCCACAACCTTTGCTAGCATCCTCCCTACTTGTGCCAAAATGGGAGCTTTGGAATAGGGTATGGACATCCATCAAAGCATGAAGAATAGAGGAAATTTGTCAAATGTTGTAGTTGCAACTGCCCTAGTAGACATGTATGTAAAATGTGGAACCATGGACAAGGCACATGAATAGTTTGATAGAATGCCTAAAAAAATGTGGTCTCATGGACTGCAATGATTGTAGGATATGCATGGACATGCTCTTCCTGCATTACTACAAGAACTATCAAGAGTTAGTGCGAGAGTGCGAGAAGCTTCCCGCACTCCTACACTGACTCTTGATAGCTCCCGTGGTGATGCGGGAAGAGCCTGGACTGAAAATCAACTGGCTTAGCAGTGAGAACACTCCCAATATTTGAATGCAACCCACCGAGGTATTTGGTAAGGTTATCTTCTTCTTTCAAGTCCATGCAATGTAACATGGCTTGCCTATGAAATTTTATTATATAATCTAGAACACTTTGACCACTTCCTTGCCTATAGTAGAGCCACTTCATCTTTTGATTAGTTTCATGGCTGATTAGATAGAAATTGTTTCTTAGTAAATCTTTGAAATCATCCCAATTGGGATAGCTGGTTTCTTTTTCTTCTCATATGAAGAAAGATAGCTATCCCACTAGTAAAGAGAATGTCCACTTATTTTCAATCAAGCAAAATAAATCTTCTGAGCTTGACTCATGTTATGGACACTGAAATACACGTGCATTTGCTTGATCTAAGTGTCTAAAATCTGTACATTATCTCGACCTTCAAAATTTTTGATGTCTACCTTGGTTTCAACTTTAAATGGGGGTTGTTTTAGATTTTACCTCAATTTCTCATTCTTCCCAATAGCACTCATGGTCACCTTTCTCCTCTTCTCCATCATTTCAATGCCAAATTTCTAGGCTAGAGCCCACACTATGACTGCTCTTGGGTCATTTTAGCTTGTTGTCTAGCCATATGCTCTTGTTGTTGAGTGATCTATTGTTGGTGCTTCACCATTTGTTCTATGTGATTCTCTAGGGTTGAAACTCTTGCACTCATGTCATCCATTCTTGCTTATTCATTCCAACAACGTGTTCCAATCTTTGGATTTGCTGGGCTAAACCATCTCCACTTGAAGACCTTTTTACTATCATACAACTATACTTTCCACTTTGACTCCCCACGAATTTAGCCTACTCTCATACCAAAATGATCTGTGATTTGCTACAAAACTATGATTTGTGAATTACAAATCACAAGTTGTATGCAAAATGTGGAAGCATTGACAAGGCATATGAAATGTTTGGCAGAATGCCTCAAAGATATGTCCTCTCATGGAATGTAATGATTGCAGGATATGCACAAAATGGATTTTTTGAAAAGGCTTTAGAAACTTTCAAGTAAATGGAATTAGTAGGTGTAGATCCAAATTTGAAAACCTTTGCCAGCATCCTCCCTGGCTATGCCAAAATGGGAGCTTTGGAATAGGGTATGGACATCCATCATAACATAATGGAAGGGGGATTTTTGTCAGATATTATAGTTGGAAATGCTCTGGTAGACATGTATGCAAAATGTGGAAGTATAGATAAGGCACATGAACTATTTGATGGAATGGATCAAAGAGATGTCATCTCTTGGAATGCAATGATTGCAGGATATGTACAAAATGGATTTGTTGAAAAGGCTTTAGAAATTTTAAAGAAAATGCAATTGGTTGGTGTAAATCCAAATTCCACAACCTTTTCGAAAATCCTCCCTACTTTGGAATAGGGTATGGACATCCATCAAAACATAAAGGATAGAGAAATTTTGTCAGATCTTGTAGTTGTAACTGCCCTATTAGACATGCATGCAAAATGTGGAAGCATAGACAAGGCATGTGAACTATTTGACATAATGCCTCAAATAAATGTGGTCTCATGGACTGCAATGATTGCAGGATATGCACAAAATGGATTTGTTGAAAAGGCTTTATAAATTTTAAAGCAAATGCAATTGGATGGTGTAAAGCCAAATTCCAAAACCTTTGCCAGCATCCTCCCTGCTTTGGAATAGGGTATGGACATCCATCAAAACATAAAGGATAGAGGAATTTTGTTAGATGTTGTAGTTGCAACTACCCTATTAGACATGTATGCAAAATGTGGAAGCATAGACAAGGCACGTGAACTGTTTGACGGAATGCCTCAAAGAAATGTGGTCTCATGGACTGCAATGATTGTAGGATATACACAAAATAGATTTGTTGAAAAGACTTTAGAAATTTTAAAGCAAATACAATTAGCTGGTGTAAAGCCAAATTCCATAACCTTTGTCACCATCCTCCCTTTTTTAGAATAGGGTATGGACATCCATCAAATCATAAAGGATAGAGGAATTTTGTCAGATGTTGTAGTTGCAACTGCCCTATTAGACATGTATGTAAAATGTGGAAGCATAGACAAGGCACATGAACTATTTGAGAATGCCTCAAAGAAATGTGGTCTCATGGACTACAATGATTGCAAGATATGCACAAAATGGATTTGTTGAGAAGGCTTTAGAAAATTTAAAGCAAATGCAATTGGCTAGTGTAAAGCCAAATTCCACAACCTTTTCCAGCATCCTCCCTGCCTGTGTCAAAATGGGAGCTTTGGAATAGGGTATGGACATCCATCAAAACATAAAGGATAGATGAATTTTGTCAGATGTTGTAGTTGCAACTACCCTATTAGACATGTATGCAAAATGTGGAACCATAGACAAGGCACATGAATTGTTTGACAGGATGCCTCAAAGAAATGTGGTCTCTTGGACTGTAATGATTGCAGGATATGCACAAAATGGATTTGTTGAAAAGGCTTCACAAAACATGTACCCATAGAGTTCCTATAAATGCCAAAGATAGTCTTGAAAGATGGATTTGCCTCTGAGTAGCACCACTGACAATGCCTAACCTCCATTGGTGATGTACTCAGGAAAGCACAATTGTGTGCCCTATGTTACAACATGAAAAAGTATTTTATAATGTATTCTTTGAATATCCACTGCAACTATTGTTTGAAGAGAATAATCACTGGGGGAAGAACCATGCAAAACTATTATGGTATTTATCTCCTATAACCCACTCATATGGAACTCGGCTTCGGGATGAACTCAGTGAGTGCTAACATATTAACATAGTTCCATGATTCATGAATGAACTAAGTCATGTATATACTTCCCAGCCTTTTGAAACAAACTTCTAAGGACTCAATGACATGAAACCTTAAATATTATTAGAATGAAAGTGATGAAATTGTTGCAAGTATGAGGTGAGCCTGTGTTGTCATTGATGTCAACATACTCATATTGCATTGACAAGAAGGATTTGATGAGCTGTGTGCTGAGGATATTGATAAAATTAGCCTCAGTCAGGAACAGTGAAGAACAGTGATGAGAAGAAGGCAAATGTACTATATAGGATGAGAACCGGAGGATGCGGATTAAAGGGTTAGTAGATATGAGTCTTGAGATGCTTCAGTTAAGATTTCAGAGGTCCGCATGAAGATCTGAAGGAGTTGTGGCTGTCGGTATAGAACCGGTTCCGGCAAGTATCCAGAGGTGACAGAGGATCACAAAAAGGTCCGGTGAGGTCCGGAATTGTATTATCCTAATCTACGGATTGGACGGAGTGTTTGGGATGTCCTTGTGATGTGTCATCCTGATTTGTGTATGATTTGGAGGTCCGGAAGTACCTCTTGCATTATGACAGTGGCGACAGACTGTGTTCTTGAAGTTCCGGATGAGGAAGACAAGAGATCCCAGTAAGTAGAGGAAGTGCGGATGTATCTGGACATTCAGACAGGCTTGTGAAGGTTCTTGGATCATGTTTAGGTTGTGTTGTTGGTCCGCATCGATGGTAGAGCCCGGAATTGAAGTTATTCTTCCGGATGAAGTTCTTGCTCTGTTTAGCCGACCGGATGAGTTGTTCATCCTGCGAATGTTCTTGTGATGGCCGACCGGATGTGTTATTCATCTTACGGATACTCCTATGGTTGTTTGCCGACTTAGATGTTTGTTCCTAAGTCGATGTCTTGTATAAATAACGGTTTGTGAGTTCATTTCAAAGTGTGGTGTGAGGATGAGTATGGCATAGCGAAGAAACGTGCGAAAGGCAGAGCAGAGATTTTGGGCTTAATTGGAACTGATCCGGACATGGTAGAGATGTCATTCTCCAGTTCAAGACTGTGATTTTTATCACTTTGTAGACAGTGTGTCTCCTTGTAGGCAGTGGGCCTCTTTGTGAGCAGTGTGCTCGGGCAGTGAGCCCTTATTGGCATGTGCCATTCATTTTTCTTTATTCTTCTAACAGAGAATAATTCTTGGGTTAATCACCCCGTGGTTTTTCCCTTAACCAGGTTTTCCACGTCAAAATCTTGGTGTTCAATGTGTTGATGCTTATCTGCTCTTGTGTTTATGTATTATGCTTCCATGGATGATTATTTGATATGCTGCTAACTAACAATAAAGAATCAAGTGTTTGAAAGAAGAAGAAGTTTTATACAACTGATTCACCCCCCCTCTCAGTTGTATGCCCTAGATCCAACAATTGGTATCAGAGCCAAGTTCCTCTGATAGGAGCTTAACCGCTTGAGGAGATCCAGGATGTCGTCATACAAGAAGGATAGTCCGAAGTTCGATGGAACCAACTTCACTCTCTGGAAAGGTCGCATGAAGTGTCACTTGGAATGTATGGGAAAAGCATACTTGGCTATGATTTCAAAACCATATGTACCTCCACAAGGTGGTCCGACAACTCTGAATGAAATCACAGAAGCTGAAAATAATCTGCGGACCAAGGAAGCTCTTCTAAGCGCATTGAATGACTCAGATCTCTCGAATGTCATTGACCTACCAACTGCATATGAGATCCTAACTAAACTGGAACTTCTGTATGAAGGAGATGAGTTTGTCAAAAGTGCAAGGTTGCAAAGTCTGAAAGGGAAATTTGAAAGATTGAAAATGAGAGATGATGAAAACATCACTACCTTTATGCCAAGAGTAAATGAGCTGGTATGTGGAATCAGAAATGCTGGTGGAACTTTAGATGAAAATGAGATTGTCTGCAAAATCCTAAGATCCCTTCCTGCTGCCTACAAAATCAAAGTTACTGCCATTGATGAATTCAGAGCCCACACAACTGTCACAAGAGAACAACTGGCTGGCAAACTAGCTGCATTTGAAATGACCGAGTTTGGAGATGATCCTCCCAAGACTGAATCTGCTTTCAAAGCCAGTGCCTATGTGAAAGGCAAACAGAGATTTGATCCGGGTGAAAACTCATCAAGGAAAATGTCATGGTATGATCAAGCAAGAAGAGACATGGAAGAAGAAGAAGCAGAAACAGCTCAACTTGAAGCCCTCATTGCAAAGAGACTGCCAAGAGGATCCGGTAAGTATGAAGGAAAACTACCCTTTAAGTGTTTCAACTGCAATAAGATTGGTCATTTTGCCTCAAGATGTCCAGAGAGATCTGCAAGATCTAATACTCACAGACAAAGGTTTCAAAAGAATTGCTATTATGTTCATGAAGAAGATGACAATGAAGGAGTAACAGATGATGAATCAGAACTAGGAAGCAAATCCAGAAATGAGTGGGTGTTTATAGCCATCAAGGAAGAAGATTCAATACTCTCTGAATCTGTCAATCACAAAGCTGTTGAAAAAGCCTTGGCTGCTCAAGTGGAAGAAAAGGATGATTGGGTTATTGACAGTGGATGTTCTCACCATATGACTGGTGACAAGAATAAGTTCTTAGACTTGGAAAGATATGAAGGAGGAATGGTAAAGTTTGGTGACAATTCTGCTGGCAGAATCAGAGGTAGGGGAACTATTTCCTTTGATGGTAAGAGCAAAATAGGAAATGTACTGTATGTTGAAGGATTGAAGCACAATCTTCTCAGTGTTGGTCAGTTAGTGGACAAAGGCTATGATCTCCGGTTCAAGAATGGAAAATGCAGAATCTTTACAAGCTCCGGAACTGAAATTGCATCCGGCACTCAGACAAAAGGTAATATCTTTCATCTGGTTGGTTCAAATAAAAGTTGTTTGTTTGTCCAAATTGATCAGAGTTGGTTATGGCATAGAAGAATGTGTCATGTAAATTTTGATAACATCATCAAGATAAGCAATACTCAGGCTGTGAGAGATCTTCCAAAATTGATGAAACCTACAAATAGTGTGTGTAAAGAATGTCAGTTAGGTAAACAAAGCAGAGTCTCTTTCAAAAGCAAAGATCAGTCTTCTACCGGATTGTTGGAATTAGTACATACTGATCTATGTGGTCCGACAAGAATCAAGAGTCTGCAAGGTGATAGATATTTCATGTTGTTAATTGATGATCATTCCCGGATGATGTGGGTTACCTTTCTAAAAGAAAAATCAGAAGCTTTTGAGAAGTTCAAAATCTTCAAAGCTATGGTGGAGAATCAAACCGGATTGAAACTAAAGTGTCTAAGGTCTGATAGAGGTGGTGAATTTACATCTGGTGAATTCATTAACTTTTGTGAGAAATAGGGTATAAGGAGACAGTTGTCTGCTCCTAAGACTCCACAGCAGAATGGAGTAGTTGAGAGAAAGAACCGGACCATCCAGGAAGCTGCTAGGACAATGATGTTGGAAGCAAATGTTCCTCAAATGTTTTGGAAAGAAGCTATCAACACCGCAGTCTACACTCTCAATCGAGTTCAAATCAGAAACAACACCGGTAAGACCCCCTATGAACTCTGGTTTGGCATCACTCCTACTGTGAAATATTTCAGAGTGTTTGGTAGCAAGTGTTATATTAAAAGAGATGAAGATCTAGGAAAGTTTGATGCTAGAAGTGATGAAGGAATTTTCTTGGGTTACTCCACTCAAAGCAAAGCATACCGGTGTTACAATAAGAGATTGAGGAAGATGATAGAAAGCACCAATGTAAAGGTTGATGAAGGAATTGAGAAGCCTTCAAGATTTTATGAGTTTGATGAAGATGACCAAGACAGTGTTCAAGGACCTCAATCCTCTCCGGTGAGACAGAGTCAGCCTGATCCGGTAAATCAGGAAGAAGAGATAGGTCTGAATGAGCCTGATCAAGAAGCAGCAGTGCAGGATACTCCCAAAATTCCAAGGTATGTAAAACTGAACCACTCTGAAGATCAAATCATAGGTGACAGAAGCAAAGGTGTACAAACTAGAAGGAATGTTGCTCAAAATCAGAATGAATGTTGTCTGATTTCAAAGATTGAACCTAAAACAATAAATGAAGCCTGCAATGATGAAAACTGGACCAAAGCAATGGAAGATGAATTGATGCAAATTGAGAAAAATCATACTTGGGATCTTGTTCCCAGACCTAGAGACAGGAATGTAATTGGAACCAAGTGGGTCTTCCGGAACAAACTAAATGAAGCTGGTGAAGTAATCAGAAACAAAGCTAGATTGGCCTGCAAAGGCTACTCTCAAATAGAAGGAATTGACTTTGAAGAGACTTTTGCTCCGGTGGCAAGAATTGAAGCAGTCAGATTACTTCTTGCATTTGCTGCCTTCAAAGACTTCAAGGTATATCAGATGGATGTCAAGTCTGCCTTCCTAAATGGTGATCTGGAAGAAGAAGTCTACATTGAACAACCGGATGGTTTTCAATTGTCTGATAATGATGATATGGTCTGCAAGCTGAAGAAAGCTTTGTATGGATTGAAGCAAGCCCCAAGAGCATGGTATGAAAGGTTGGATAAGCATCTTGTGCAGATTGGATTCAACAAAGGTACTGCTGACAGTAACTTATATTTCAAAATTGATCATGAAAATATTTTAATTGTTGAAGTGTTTGTGGATGACATCATTTTTGGAGGAAGAGATAGTATGTGCAAAACTTTTGCAAATCAGATGAAAAGTGAGTTTGAAATGTCTATGCTTGGTGAAATGAATTTCTTCTTGGGTCTGCAAATTACTCAAACAAAAGAAGGGATCTTCATTTCTTAGACCAAATATGTGAAAGAATTGTTAAAGAAATTTGGTATGGAAGACTCAAAGCCTATGAACACTCCTATGGCAACCGGATGTAAGTTAAGCAAAGATGATGATTCTCCAAAGGCAGATCAGACAAAGTATAGATCAATGATTGGTGGATTGTTGTATCTCACTCAAACTAGACCAGATATAATGCAGGTTGTTAGTCTTGTGGCAAGATTCCAGGCTGATCCTAGAGAATCTCATGTTATGGCAATCAAAAGAATTTTTAGATACTTGAAAGGAACAGTTGAGTATGGTCTATGGTACCCTAGAGATCCGGACTTCTCTCTTCTTGCTTACACAGATGCAGATTGGGTAGGAGATGTGGATGACCGGAAGAGCACTAGTGGTGGAGCATTCTTTTTGGGGAAGAGATTGGTTTCTTGGCTAAGCAAGAAACAAGATGCAATATCTCTGTCTACAACTGAAGCAGAATACATTGCAGCAGCAGGTAGTTGCACTCAAATCTTATGGATGAAGCAAATGCTAAGAGACATCAAAGTTGAATATGAGGAGCCTATCACAATTTTCTGTGATAATTCAAGTGCAATTAATATTTCCAAGAATCCGGTATTGCATTCTAAGACTAAGCACATATCTATCAAATTTCACTTTTTGAGAGAACAAGTAAACAAGGAAGAAGTCAGATTGGAGTATGTTCCCTCCAAGGATCAGATTGCAGATATCTTTACAAAACCTCTTCCCAAGGACTCTTTTGAATATCTCCGGGAGAAGTTAGGGGTCATGGCCCCTCCGGTGATGAACTAAGATGCACTGATGTGCATCAGTCCGGTGGCTATCACAGTCATATCTTGTGATCCGGACTAATGAGGAGCTGCAACTAAGGGGGAGCAGCTGGTATGATTCTGATGTATGAGAATTGCAAGTATGAGCCCTTTGCCATTGATGTCAAAGGGGGAGAGAAGACATGTGAAAAACAAGTGGTTGATGATCAAAGGGGGAGCAGTAAAGGAAGAGAAGACATTGATCAAAGGGGGAGCAGTAAAGGAAGAGAAGACATATGAAAAGTTGAAGTTCTTGTCTTAATGGTTTTTCACATCATATGTTGCCATCAATGACAAAGGGGGAGATTGTTGCAAGTATGAGGTGAGCCTGTATTGTCATTGATGTCAACATACTCATATTGCATTGACAAGAAGGATTTGATGAGCTGTGTGCTGAGGATATTGAGAAAATTAGCCTCAGTCAGGAACAGTGAAGAACAGTGATGAGAAGAAGGCAAATGTACTGTATAGGATGAGAACCGGAGGATGCGGATTAAAGGGTTAGTAGATATGAGTCTTGAGATGCTTCAGTTAAGATTTCAGAGGTCCGCATGAAGATCTGAAGGAGTTGTGGCTGTCGGTATAGAACTGGTTCCGGCAAGTATCCAGAGGTGACAGAGGATCACAAAAAGGTCCGGTGAGGTCCGGAATTGTATTATCCTAATCTGCGGATTGGACGGAGTGTTTGGGATGTCCTTGTGATGTGTCATCCTGATTTGTGTATGATTTGGAGGTCCGGAAGTACCTCTTGCATTATGACAGTGGCGACAGACTGTGTTCTTGAAGTTCCGGATGAGGAAGACAAGAGATCCCAGTAAGTAGAGGAAGTGCGGATGTATCCGGACATTCAGACAGGCTTGTGAAGGTTCTTGGATCATGTTTAGGTTGTGTTGTTGGTCCACATCGATGGTAGAGCCTGGAATTGAAGTTATTCTTCTGGATGAAGTTCTTGCTCTGTTTAGCCGACCGGATGAGTTGTTCATCCTGCGAATGTTCTTGTGATGGCCGACCGGATGTGTTATTCATCTTGCGGATACTCCTATGGTTGTTTGCCGACTTAGATGTTTGTTCCTAAGTCGATGTCTTGTATAAATAACGGTTTGTGAGTTCATTTCAAAGTGTGGTGTGAGGATGAGTATGGCATAGCGAAGAAACGTGCGAAAGGCAGAGCAGAGATTTTGGGCTTAATTGGAACTGATCCGGACATGGTAGAGATGTCATTCTCCAGTTCAAGACTGTGATTTTTATCACTTTGTAGACAGTGTGTCTCCTTGTAGGCAGTGGGCCTCTTTGTGAGCAGTGTGCTCGGGCAGTGAGCCCTTATTGGCATGTGCCATTCATTTTTCTTTATTCTTCTAACAGAGAATAATTCTTGGGTTAATCACCCCGTGGTTTTTCCCTTAACCGGGTTTTCCACGTCAAAATCTTGGTGTTCAATGTGTTGATGCTTATCTGCTCTTGTGTTTATGTATTATGCTTCCATGGATGATTATTTGATATGCTGCTAACTAACAATAAAGAATCAAGTGTTTGAAAGAAGAAGAAGTTTTATACAACTGATTCACCCCCCCCCTCTCAGTTGTATGCCCTAGATCCAACAAAAATATGATATCATTTACCAAGCATGAGAAAAGATGCTACAAGAGATTGCAACATAGATTAACAAAATTGATCTTAATTTCTAAAGTTTGGCAATCAGGTTTTGAGAGTTAAAGTGTTGTAGGTACTTAGCCTAAAAATTTCCAACAACTCAATGGTGTTACTCAAACATTGCCTTGACATACCAAATATGCTTTCATGTTTCCTACATTAGTGAACTTATTTAGGAAACTCCAATTAATTTAGGAAACTTAATCACTAATCTACCTAGAGGTCCTAGACACAACAACGTAAAACTTTTCTTAACATGAAACATTTCATTGTGGAGTATAACCTCAACCCCACTTTCTTCCCATTATAGAACACTTATCTATGGAAATCATTTAAACCCTACCAACTCCCAATTTGAAAAATAAGAATGATATAAGGGAATCTTCTTTGTACATAAAAATAATGCACAAAATGCATACCTTATGTTTCTAATTCTGAGGGACCACTAGTCCTTACAACATTTTGAGGGTTGTGTCCCCAAAACTTTAGTGAGATTTAAAACAAAGTTGTTTCTTGAATACATGCCAAATCCAAGAAAAAAGAGTGTTGGAACCATCTTTCACAGTGTTGTCCATCACAATTGTTGAAATAGAAATAAAATTCCAGCTAGAATCAAGGATTAATAGTGAAATATTGTCACTATCCAAGTTACCCTATGCGGTCTTTGATGGTGTTATGCTCAATCAATTCCCACTGACCTTCAAAATCTTTCATCTTTTTTGTAAATTTACACTTGTTCAAACTCTAGGTCAAAGTAACAAAGAGTTGCAAGAATTCAATTCATCTTCAATGAGTAGTTCACTAAATGTTAAGTCTAAACTAGCTCCAACCTCTGATTGATCTAATCCATGATGCATTATATATTTATGTTTATGTAATGATGATCTTGGCAAACTTCTTGTTTGCCCATAAGAAAAATACCTGCATTGTGCCCATCCAAGGCAGATAGTTAATAAGACACCTCAACTACAAAGAAGGTAAATCTAACTTTATGTGAAAACATTTAGAAAGATAGAACTTACTACCTGTAAGACTTGATTTTAGAACAAATTCAATTAGAAAAACATCTCAACTACAGTGTAATAATCAAATCTAATGATATCTAAAAGTATTAATTTGCAGCATACATACAGATCAGACAATCACAAATATAAGTTTTAACAAAATGTCTAAAAAAATTCACAATTAGATAACTTAAAAAATTATGTACACAATCACTTTTTTCATCTATGCCATAAAGAGGCAATTTTGATGAAATACAAGGTCAATCATTCATTTTACTTTAGAGGGAAGAATGAATTGAATCTCTCACATGTTAATTCTAATGCTGAGATGCTCGATAAAGGGACCTCACAGTATATCCCTAAAGGTCCATAGCATTACTTATTGTAACAATAAGAGTATGGCATATTTCATCTATAATATAACTCCCAACCTGAAAACATAAAAATTGAAGAATGTAAAATAAATTTCTTAGAACCCGTCTCATGCATTCCAACAATATTAAATACTAAATATAAATGTACATAAGTATCATCATCTCATTAAATGAAGAAGAATATATACTTAGCAATGGATGAGCTTTCTACTGTCATGGGTCAGAAACTACTATGCTAAGATCAAAAACATTTTCTCATCAAATATTGGGGATGTGAAAGATAGAACCAATTTATCACTGCATGTTTCATCTAATACTAATAGCACACTTCAAAACCTTGAATGCATTATCTTAAAAAACACACATGAAGCTATGCTTCTGATCAAATCTTTTGTTAGCATCTTACCGTGATTTGGAGCCTGGTACGTGACTAACTATGTCTATGGAAACATGGTTGTGCCGTATATTGGTTTGTAGATAGGTTTGGTGTATATAGAGGGGAAAAGACTAGTTTTACAATTATGTATTTTACATTTGAAAAGCCTTTTTGATCTAGGAGAATCTAAGTTTGATCAATGTGTGCCATCCTATGGGTTCACCAAACATTATATGATAGACAGTGTTGGCTTCATCATGGTTCCTAACACTCATGGTCAAAACTACAGAGCCTAACTCCCATTACACAGCACTAGCAAACACTAACAGTGATAGCACAACCTTTGATACTAATAGTAGAATAATGGTGGAAAATGAAAAACTACGAATTTAAACTGACAAAGGACAAACTATAGCTCTTCTTGTAGTCATCCATCCTATCTTTATCCTCTAAACCTAGATTAGTTATAAATATGTTATATGACTACTCATAAAATAGATCTCTAGTTTTGTAGTTCATATTTTTTCATTTCTTGAGGCATATATCCAACCTTCTGGATTCTATATAGAATTTGCAGGTTTATGAATTAATATATTCTATCATTACAATTATAATATGTTGCTTTACAGGTTTCTTATTAGCGCATTCATTTGTAGCCTATTTCATGGCACTCTGATTATTGTTTAGAAAAAGAAATACCAATTCCTAAACCATTATATCTTGACCAGAAGCAAAATAACAATGTTAAATAAACTCTTGAACCAGAAGATAGCCATACAGATTTAAAACTCATCTGTTCTAGATCAAAATGAAACTTAAAAAATAAAAATTTGGGGAAAAGATTTAATTTCAGGAGTCTTTGAAAGAAATATAAGGAGAGAAAATATATAAACCCTAAGCCCTAAACTATAATGCAAATCTATTATGTAAAAAGACGAGATAAATTTTGTAGAAATATGATGAAAGAAGGAATGAAGAGAATAAAAATACCATGGTAGCCTTTCTGTTTTGGTTTGCTAATTAAAACAAGCTACACCGCTCGGCTCTGCAAAATCCTGTCACTCACAACCTCCCCTCAAGATAATTAATAACATCCCCAAACATGGTAACTCAGTCACATTCCCACAAATAAACCCTAAGACCAGTGTAATGTTGTGGTCAACCATTCTTGACAATAGAGATTTGCTAGCCGACCCTAGCTAAGCTTGGAGCAAATGAATCATGAACACGAGCAGAAGCTTGAAAAGCGATATTGAATGTTTAGATGAGCCCTCTTCATATTCATCATATTTTAGTGAAATGGATTTCACTTTTGGCACCCATCCTTTTCACTTTTGGTGCTCATTTTTTTAAGTCTAATTTTTATTTGTTTATTGTGTGACTAATTATTTAGTCATTTATAGTTGTGTTGCAAAAACTTACTAGAATTTAGTCATTTTTAGTTGTCGTGACTAAAAGAATTAGTCACGTAGTCATTTATTTGCCCAAATTCTACTAGTGATTGAGCTAATTTATCTTGTTCTTCTTGTGACATGAAAGATCCAGCCTTATCAAGGGCTTGTTGTCTTAGCTCATCATCCATTTTAATAGCTTTTTGTCTCCTTTACCTTAGAACATAAGCTAAGCTTTCCAGAACCTACTCAATAATGTCATTCAAAGGGACATCAAATTTGAGCATGTACATTACAACAGCTTTCTCAATGGTCTTTTGTCTTCAAGTGACACCTCCAGATATAAGTCAACTATATCCTTTAGGATACCATGAAACACATTTGCATTAAAGATATCATCCAATGAAAGAGGTACACATTTAGATGCTGGTGGAGGGGTTTTCTTAGATTTCTTCTCTTTCTTCTTAGGCTGAGAGGTACCTTCCTCTCCTACTTCTTCTTCACTCTCTTCTACCTCCTCAATCTTGACCTTCTAACTTTTATCCAACTGCTTTGGTCTGCCATGTTTCTTTTCTGTAGTCTTCATTTGTACTAAAGTCTCAGAAGTTGCTCTTCTTTTGGTAGACATTGTCTTAGCTTATTTAGAGGGCTGCAGTGCATTCATAGTAGTAGAAGTAGAACTACTAGTCCTTTTTAACCCTTGTGCAGCTGGTGGAATAGTAGAAGAATGATGTGTTTCCTCTATAGGGGATTCTGAAGTGGATTTAGGTGAAATACCCCATTTCTTATGTAGCCCACCTTTATTCTTCTCAATTTGCTCCTCCACACTCTTCTTGTCCCTCTTGTGAATTATTTCATCACAGGTACCAAAACTCTTAGTAGTTGGGTCTTTGGGTTTGCTGAACAAAATATTAGCATAGACCTTTATTTCTTCTCCAAAGACTTAATAAGGCAACCTTGGAATCCATGTAGTCCTAGGCTCAACTACCTCCATATAAGTATAATCCTTATCCACTAGGAATATGATATTCTCCTTATATTGATGTACTAAATTGAAAGGAATTATATCTCAGCATGCATGTTGGTTTGTAGATTTTTAAAGAAACCCCAGTGTATTTGTTTGTAGTGATTTGGGTCACTGAAACCCCTTATATAACATTTAACTTGTGTGGCAATAGGAACATTTTGTTGCCAAACCTTTCCTCTAAAACCAAGTAATTCATTCATAAAATAGAATGCAAGGTAGATGATCAAAGTACCATACCTAAAAATATATCTAGTTTCTTTTGTTCTCCTTAGATTCTCCAGAAGCTGTTCTCTCATGACCTCACAAAGGTCAAAGTCTTTATTTTCCTTAACCATCTGGTAGGTAGTGTGAATGGCAATACTAGTGGTTGATCCCCCTCTGTTTGTAAAAAAAACTTTATATGTGATCCCCATAGTAGCATATCTAACACCCAAATCAGTTATGTCATTCACAGTTAGAGTTCTCTTGTCAAATTTTGCCTAAGTCAATTTAATAACCTTCTCATTTTTAATTGATTTCATCACCAGTACAGGTGCAGTAGAGCACAACCTAGTTACTACCCTGATTGCATCCTTATTAATCTGGTGGGGCTTATCCAGATACATGAACTCATCATGAATTCTTCTTAGTATATATCTCACCCATTCGTGCTCATCACAAAAATCATGATAATCTTTCCAGACATCTAGTCGCTTGGCCCCCACATAGTCAAATTTTGGTTTGTAACTTACATCATCTAAGAGTTGATCTTTGAGCTCCTCAAACTTCATATGGTTGATTTCATCTAGCTTAGAGTTAATGTAAAGCCTAACATCTTTAGTGTACACCACATATGCCAAAACATTTGAAAATTCCCCATCTCTATTAACCTCCATTGCTTTGAAAGAGTATTTCGTATACTTAGGTCGTGGCTTTTTAGTAACATCAACTAGTTGTGGAGTCACCATCACAAATTTGTTTGAATTTAGCAACTAGGGTTTTAAGAAATAGCAGTTCTGATAAATACCTCTACGTTCAGTTGCTAGGGTTTCACCTTTAGCTTAATGCTCCTCAAATTCAATAAGTGCTTTGAAAGTCTTCTTTTCTTCTCAGCTCTGGATACAAATTATTTAGTTTCAAATGAGATTTGATCATACAAGTGAAGCATAAGCACTTTTCAAATTGCCCTAAATTTCCATAATAAATGCTCCTTTATCATGTTAGGTAGACTATTACCAAATTGTTCTGTGAACTCACAGACCCAAAAACATTCTGCAATCCTTTGTATCTTGAGATTTTTTTCCAAAAATTTGGGGGAAAGAAATTATCTTACCTTATCAGCAACTTCATTAGCGGATTTCATACCAACTCATATGTATGCTTAGCTTCCATTTGCAAAAGCCAACAAATATTCAGTGGGGAAAGAATAGATATACACTAGTTATGTCCGCCTAACCCTTATACCATATCTCAATCAATAATGAATTCTTCCACACTAAGCAGAAGCACAAATTCTTCTTCTCATCATCTTGTCCTATCTTCCTTCTCCATATCTTTGTCATTTCCTTCTTTTGTTGAACCATAGTTTTCTTTGGCTTCTTATGCTAAAAATATGGTTTCATAGAACCAATCTTGCATAATCTTGCTTTATGCCCAAAGTTGTTGCACTTGTAGCAAACAACATTATATTCTAAAGTCACACCATTTCTCCTTACTTTAATTCTACATTCAACAGCCCTATGACCAAACTTATTGGATGCATAACAATAGCCATAGAAGGAATGAGAGTTCACAACATCATATTTTGGAGGCACATATGAATTCTTCCTGGTGTTATCATTTCTTCTAGCCTTAGTTCTTCAATCAATAGCCTTATAGCCAAACTTATTGCAAGAACAATAGTAACCATAAAAGGATTGAGAGAAGCTAGGATTAGCAGCTTGTCTAAGAGGAGATCTCTTGAGATCTTCCTTCTAATTGGTGACCTGTATGAAGTCATTGTCATCCAACTCCTACTCCTTATATTCAGTCTCCTCAGAGTCATCAGTGCAAGGCTCTCCCTTTTTTATTTCAAACAAGCCTTTAATTATATCCATATTAGGATTCTGACTTTTCTCGAATCCAATGCCACCTTTATTCCTTATAGGTCTTTGACTGTTGATTATTTCATCAAGGATATTGGTGCTTTTCTTCATTTTTAGACCTTTGTCTATCTGATCTTTTTCTTTCTCTAATTATTCCCTCAGAGAGACAATTTCATCTTCAAGTTTGAATCATTCAACTGATTTGTCATTGAGCTTAGTATTCAAACAATCTACAACCTTCTTACCTTCTTCAACTTGAATTTTCAATTTAGTAATTGCTTCTTTTGATTCTATGAGCTTGATCTTATATTTTTCATTTTCACTCCTTGATGCATCTAGATATTCTTGGGTAGAAATGAGTTCTCCTTCATAATAAACTATATAGTCTTCCGAATTATAGGTTGTCATGTCTCTATCATCTTTTGGAGGATCCATGCCATTAAATAGTACTTTATTTCCCATGTGTTCCACTCCAGGATCTACCTCAACTATTAGGCTGCATTCAAGGAACTTAGCTCTGATACCAATTATTGAACACACAGAAGTACTAAGAGGGGGGTGAATTAGTACTTAATCAAATTTTTTTCTTTCAACAGTATTCAAAATAATGTAGGCATTTAAATCATGAGAAACACAAGAACACAAAAACATATGACCATAACACTAAATTTATGTAGAAAACCCTAGAAGCGAAAAACCATGGTGAGCAAGCTACTTGGACCTACTATGCAAATCTAGCCTCATAAATAAAAACAAGATTACATTATCATTTATGGGCTACAACCCAAAGGAAGCTGCAAGTCCCTGATCAGATACAACACTTACAACTTTCACACAATTATTCTTCAACCTCTATAACACAAGAAATTATTTGACTTAGAAGTGTCTTCCACAAGACACTGACTGCCCCAACCTTTTGCTGACCTTGACAAACTCTGCACAACAATCTCACCTCTTCATAAAAACAACACCGACCTCTATATCATCATAATATATTTAGAAAATCTACTTAGTCATCACACTATCTACAATCACTTCCGCGACAGTATTACTTCACATGAACTGATCTTTTCCATTGTTCTCATTATATCTACTTCTATAGTAGGTTTATTCACAGATTATCAATCATTTCACAAAACACGCAACTCATACATCACTCAACAACTTTGATCTTATATTTATATCCCCTGCAAGCTTCAAGATATTTCTCCTTGGTTGGCCAAGATGAGACTTGTAACATGAAACGTGTAGTGGCCACAACAGTCAGCTCTAAAACATATGCAGTAAGTAGAAATCAAGTGCAGTTCAAGAACAAGGCATAATCAGGTCCTATTCTACCTTAGCACATTCTTCCAATCTGGCACACACTCCATACACAAGGTAAAGTCTTCATCATACACCAAGTCAGCTCCACAACTACTTTTCCTTCTTTACATTTGGCTCCAAACCTAAAGTAGTACTGGAGGAGACAAATTTTCATCATGCGGACCAGACACTGAATATTATATGACTTAAAAAACATTTGTATATACTTCTTTAATCATCTCAAGACATTTCATGCTGGTGCATACACTTGAACTCTGATGTTGGTGTGCTTAAAAACCTTTTCTTACACACTCTCAAGATAAAACAATAAAAAACATACTTGCAGTGAACATAATCATTTGAAACTTGAAAAACACATACCAACCAACCATATGAGTTTATCATTTATTCAACAAGGCCAAATACCATTGTGTGATGAACTATGGTGGCCTCAACTATCTCCCTCTACTTACTTCAATTAGCACCAAGGTATGTCTTCACACAACTGATTCTACAGAAGCAGCTACGGTACTCATTATCACTTGAAACTTGAAATACTCATATCTTTGACTCATATCTACTTGTCCTCCAAGCCATGACATTATATATTCATTTGTAGAGAAGTACAGAGCATTCTCTTGTCCCTTTGTGACTCCACTTATTTTATTCAATTGTTGTCTTCATTCTCCTATCTCTAAAACATCTTGTTGTAAACTTTATGATCTCAAAATTAAAATATAGATACCAGAGTGTAATTTCTATCCATTTGTCCAATCTGTAGGTGCATATTTTCAAATGCATCAAAATGTCATACATTCTTTTGAGCCTTTAACCCCTTTACTGACTAGAACTTAGACAATTTTCCTTCAAATTTTCACAACATTCTTCATCCAGTGGTAACCATTATGAGTTCATATCTCCAACATACAATATGAATTAAACTTAACTCATCAAACACTTCAAACACAATCATTTTCACAACATATCAAGGATATGGACTTACATATGAACTTTAGAAGATATGGTATGACTCTGTATAAATGATATTGATCCATCTCCTTTAGTTCACAACTCATCTGATCATCTTCCTTTGTCTTCTTCTTCAATATGCTCATTTGGTTTCTAAGCATATATACATCCCTTTGCCCTTTGCTTCACAACATATTTGATTACTTAGTCTACTGTCATCATTGGTCACCATTCTACAATCATCTTCATTTGGCCTCACTGGTGACAACACTTCCAACCTTCCATTGTACAACACTTCATACAACTATTGACATCAATGACAACCCTATGCAACATGTTGATGCTTAAAATTGCACGGGTTCCAACACCAACATGGGAAGTTTTAGGAATGTAGGACTTGTAACTTGAAACAACTTCTAGATTTTAAAGAAGCTGGCTCTTCTCTAACTTAAATGTGTTTTGTGGGAAAAGGGGAGAAAGTAAACAAAATTATAGATACAGTAAAAGGAGATCTATCTATGGTGATGCACCTGAAAATAATTGTTTCTCTCAACTAAGCATAGTGAAGCTATCTTAAAGATTCAATCAAATTAAAGAGCAAGTATTGCATGATTAATATGAACAGATAAAACAAATAACATCAAAGGCCCACAACCAGACAATTTACAATGACACAGAAAATATCAACAAAGGCACAGTACTTAGTCTTCTTATTAATTTTCCAGTAACATAAGAGACACAGATACATGCATAGTTATATTAACCTTCTAAATCAAGGAAAACAAAACAAAGGCAAATGACATTCACTGGCACAGCAAAAAGTCTCAAACTTCTCTCTCAACAGAAATTGCTAACTTCAAGAATTTGTCAAAGTCAAAAAATAGAACTCTCTCCAATGATTTGATTCATTACAAATATTACATACTTATAGGACAGGAATGACTTAAGATCACCTATGAATCAGATCTCAACGGCTTAACCGAACTGGAGGTAAGTGGAAGTGTTTGATAGAAAATATCTTTTAGATCTGCAACGGTTACTCCTTTTGCAAGCCCATTGGCTGAAACAAAATATATGTAGCACTCCTCTTTGAATTAGGTAGATACACTTGGCAGCTTCCGCTTATTTGAAACTCAATAACTCACAACAGATGTCGGCATCTGCATATATCACTTGAAACTCTTTCATTCTTTGGAAGAAACAGGAAACTAACACATGGCAGCTTCCGCATCATTTAGAAATTGATACGTGTCTTTATCCACGACCTTGATACTTTACTGTGTCTTCATACTCGGGAGGGCTCTGTCTATGACAACTGGCAAGATCCACAGCAACTACAACTTTATTACCCATAAAAATGGGACCCACAACACTTATTGCTCGGTAGCTTTGAAAGAAAAAATAGAGATAGGTGGCACCTTCCGCGCTCCTCTTGAAACATTAGAAACTCTTCTGAAACTCATGTAGACATTGACACTTGGCACTTTCTACTTTACCTTGCTACTCCATAAGAAACTTTTAGGACTCATGCAGATGTTGACACATGGCACTTTCCACGGCATTTGAGAAATATTTCAAAATCACCAGAGAAAAGACAAAAGTTTCAAGTCTTAGGCCCTATCCACCACGTGGCACCGTCTACTGCACTTGATATGTATATGAGGGCCCAACTCCATCTTTCTCTAAGTACTAAAACACATAAGAAACAATAACGTGGAAGCTGACAGTTGTCACACTCCGCGGCACCTTGAAGGACACATGGCGACTTCCGCCTTCCTATTGAAATATACTGAGAATGCCTCCGCAGTCGACACATGGTGCCTTCCGCCCTTACTGAGAAACCTTGAAAGGGTCTTTTGAAACTTCGACAGAAACTGCCACTTGGCACCTTCCGCGCTCTGTAACTTAGAAACAGGGTCTCACCTTCAGCTTTCTTACCAACGAAACTTATAAGAAACAATAATGCGGAAGCTGACAGTTGTCATGCTCCGTAGCAATGTAAAAAACACATGGCTTCGTCCGCATTGAAGTTACAACATAGAAACAAAATGCAGCTTAAACTGAGGCTCGACACTTGGTGAGTTCTGTGCTACTCTGAGACTTAAGCAAAATGAAACCCTTGCAGAAACCCTTGCGATGCTGCAAAAACCTTCATGGCTACACTGAACTTCACGGGAACACTTGCAAAGACAAAACTGATGCACTATAACAAAATAAAATGTAGAGTATTTTACTCTACAGTTCATGGCAACCTTGAGGACTTTTGAGCCTGCTAAAAAAGAATCCAAAATTGTGACAAAAGAATGAGTATTTAAAACACAATAAGAATCACAAATTTTGCAAAGCTACCTGATAAATAGCCCATTCAGAGTCAGAAAGACCCTGCTTATTCTACAAATCCTGGAAAGCAAAATCAAGGTTTATAATGTCCTTGTGAGAGAAAATCTATAGAATTTGAACCACGGCCTTCAATTGAAACTCAAATTGGGCCATTGGGATTAGGACAACTCCCACTTCCTATACTGACGAAGAATCTGTTAAACCCTAGAAAACTGATTGATCATTTTGCCTGATTAGCAACAGGGCCTTAATTTCATCGATCATTAATACAACATTATTATTAGGAAATGGGGAGGGAAGACCCAATTGCACTGGATCTTCTATGTGCCTCTTCATGTCTTTGACTTCACTTTTTACAATATCAAGGAGCTCCTGGCACTTAGTAGCAACTGAATTGCAACTTAAAACTTCATTCACCCTCTTTGCTGCTATCATCCTATCACTAATCCCTACTGCTAACAGTGTTTCATCAGAGGTATCATATAGTTTCTTGAGCAACAGGTGAGAATTAGAAACTCTCAAAGAGACAGTAGACAGAGTGGCTTGAACTAAAGTCTCTACTTTCTTGCACAACTATTGTGCATTTAACAAGAATGTCAATGAAGGCTTGAGCTGAATAATCTCCTCAGAGATTCGTTTCCAAACTGAAATGTATAGCTGCTTAACCAAATTCAGGACCCCAACATTTTGTGGCCTGTTAGCTAACTCCAAAGTTTGTTGTTTTTTCGTTTGTTGCTCAACTAAGAGTTGAGCTTGAATTGTAGCAATAGTGTTTTGCTCATTCAACAGCTTCTGTTGAAATTGTGTAACTTGTTGTGACTTATCCTGATATCTCTTCTCCAATGTAGCCTTTTCTTGCCTCAAAACAGTTACTGCTGCTTTCTCTTGCACTAGCTCCATTTTCAAAGAAGCATTTTGGGCCTGAGTTGCCTAATGAATCTGGCAAGAAACAATATCTTGCAACTGTTTATTGAGACTCTCTATTTCATCATTTTTAGATTTCAGTTTTGTAGCAAGATTGCTACAATTTGCCTTCTCTTAAGCCAGATCAGCTTCTACCTTCTGCAACTTCTTTGACATTTTCAAATAATCATTTGCTACGGTAGAAGTGGTCTCATTGAGTAGCTCAACCCTATCTTGTGGTCTAAATAGTGACATATCCATGGCCACTGCATTCATTGTGAAATCCTGTGGCTGCATCTGCTCATTTGGCTTAACCACATTTGGTGACAAATGTGTCATAGTCAGCTGCTGTTGAATTGGGTAAAAGAGTGACCTCATGTGTGGCATAGCCAAACTTTTATTTTCTTTCTTTCTTTTCTTGTCCATCCAGGCTTCCCTGGTCTTCTTAGCTGTATCAGCTTGAGCTTGGAAGGTAGGGGGAGAGGCAATATAACCACCAGCAAAAGGATGTCCTTGTGGTAAGCCATAGGGAATAGCCAAATTTTGGCTAGGAGAAATTTGGGGACAGACTCTCTTAGGAATTGAAGGAGAAAAGGAGGGCAATGAGGTGGCCTGTGATGACATGGCCATAGGATTAACAGGTGGGGTAAATGTGGATATTGGCACAGCAGAGGTGGCAGGGGATACTGATATTGGGCCAATTGGGATTGCCACCCCTATGGAAGAAGAAGAGATTGAGAAGAAGGAAAAGAAAAACTTACCTGGGGAGCAGCAGATGTAGCTGGTGATTGCTATTGTGGTGACTCTGTTTCTTCATTTGACTTCGGTTGCAGGCTTAGTTTTCTATGCTTCCTTGGCCTTTCTTCTTCTTGCTATGCTAATTCCTTCTCTTCAACATTTACCACTACTGATGGTGGTAAAGGTGCAAAACTAGAAACCCCAGTAAGTGAAACTGATGGAGTCCCTCTGGGTGGTGATGACACTACACCCTTTTGTTTCTCTAAGGCATTGAGAGATTGGGGCTAGGTAGATGTAGGGACAGCAGAGGTGGCCTGCCCTGTTTCTTGTGTTGCATGAACTAATTTTGCTTCCCCTTCTGACTCCTCACCTTTCCCAAGGATTTTGCTTGTGTCAGGGCTAGAAATTGGTTAGGGATACCATTCATCCCAGATAGACTCCCATCTTTCATCTGTATCTACATTTCTAAAAGAATGAGTAGTCTCTGAAATTTCTTGCTTGTATTTCTAGTAAGCTTCTATTTTCTCAGGCTTCCATTCCTTGTTTTTTAATGCCCTTTTAAAACCAGAAGTCATTTTGACCTTAGGGTCCAAAGTTTTTTCTTTAACATAAAATGTCTCCCATGGCTTGGGCCCCTCAAAAGGCAAATCTGTCAACTCTACATATAGGTCAGGAGCATCTTCCTTAGGGTTTCTCCTATCTTCCCAAAAAGGACAACCCTCATGAGCAATTTTAGCCCCAACTTTGTTGCTTCTAACCCAGGAGGCTATAAAACTATTTGGGTCATATTTCCACTTGTCTTCAATAATAAAGAAACCCAAGGCAACAAGCTTCCTTTGCAACAGGAGCTCTGCATCCCTAACCTCTAGGGCCATGTTCTTTTTCACCCAAGGGATATCATACATTTTCTTTTTCTTCTTCTTAGTGTCATACTCATTATCAACCATGGTTACTTGCCGGGTCACTTCTAGAAATGCTAACCTAGGAGTCAAAATTTTAGGTAGCAATATTGGTTCCTTATTGAAGCCATGAACCCTAATGATAGTATGACAAGACCCAAAGAAATAGTCACAGGGGATAGGGCAATTTGCCATGAAACCTTTGATACTTGGTGTTAACCTATTCTCTATAGGCTCAGGGCTTAGATGACAAAAGGCAGGGGCAACAAAAAGTCCCCAGAATTCATAAGGGTCTAATGCCTCAGATAAGACATGTGTCCATGTAGACACAGGAATCATTCTATTTTGCCCAAAATCTGGGTCATACATATTCAATTGCATGTACTGTGCAAAAATACCATAATTCTAATATAGCATTAAATGAAACAGATAAGCAAAGTACCTGAAAACTCCTTTAGATTTGAAATTAAGGAGTTGATCAGCCATGGAATAAGTGATTTGTTCAGCAAAATCTAGCCAAAATTCTTGTGACTTATCCATAGTTTTCAATCTGAAGAGGATGGCAATTTGCCAATCATAGACAGTAATGTCTTCCTTCATCCCAAAGATAAATGTCATCATAGACAATGCTTCCTGGCTAGCCTGAGTGAATTGTGCCCTTCCTGTAGGTAATGTGGGCATCTGTGTGTTCTCTTCTGGCAACTGCAGCTCTGAATTGAGAAATCTTAGCTGATTATTTACATTTGCCCAAGTCTTCTACATTTTGGCAATGGTTGGGAATGTGGCCGTTCTGTCATGATATAGGGCCAACATGTCTCTAATAGTCTTAGGTGTGATTTGCACCATAAAGGGACCCTGTTGAATGGTGCTTGAGGGCGCATGAAACAATTCTGTGCATATATCTATTAGGTCAAGACACAGATGTATGCTTGGGACAATGAACTGTGCTAACTGTGAGGTCCAAATTCTCATTCCAAATGTCTCAGATTGCCCAGCCTTTGCCTTTTGGATGCATCTCTAATGTGCCCCTTCACGGAGTGACTTGGTAGATTTTTGAAGGGCTGGTTTGGAGACGTCATTAAAATCTTTAACCTTTTCTGGGTCAACAGAAAGACCCACCTCCAGAACCCTTGTCCTTGAATAGGTTCTTTTGGGTTGCGAGGGCGCCGAGGCATACGATTTACTGTTTAGCAGTCTATCGATTGATTCATAGATTCTGAGTCCCTCCTGAGAAGACAGTGCCTCGACCATATCTGTGTCTGTGGAGAGAATGCAAGAGACTTTGACACAACAAAGCTTAGAAACTATGTGTCGAAAATGATAATCGGCTAGGCAAGGTTTGCTAGGGATGAGAATTGCAGGTAACGATGGCTTCGTAGTAGAGAGATAGAAACAATATGAAAGCCACACTTAGGATTTTAACTCTTATTAATGGGGCTTTAATGACACATCATGCCTCATAAAGGGCATTAATGCCAAGAAACAGTTAATGTATCTTTTCAAATCTGATTGGGACTAAGTGTCAGACATGCTACGGGAGTGGCTGTAAAAGCACGTACTTCTGAGAATTTTGGAGAATTGGGAACAACCTTGATGAATGCGAGGTTAAAAAAAAGAAGGGGCTTGTGTTGATGCCACATGTTCATAGAACACTTATTAAAACGAAAAGCAGGAAAAGAAAGCAGGAAAAAAAAAGGAAAGCAAGAAAGGAAACTAACTAACTATGATACAGGAAAGACATAGCTCAGTTAAAATGCTTCAGATAGATCCCATTCACAGGAATCTCCTTTGGTTCACCATCCATAATTTCTAGTTCAAAAGAATTTTGTTGCTTACGGGACCGAATCTTGTAAGGGCCAGTCCATAATGATTCAAATTTACTGTGTCAACCCGGCTTAGCAGCTCTCTCATCCCATTTCAACACTACTGAGCCAACTTCAAAAAATGGATTTGAAGTCTTTTTGTCAAAAGAGTCTTTAATTATTTTCTGATGTTTCATTAGTGACTCATGTGCCTTTTCTCTATTTTCTTGTACTTCCAGGAGCTCAGCAAGTCGGACCTACATAGGACCATTCTCTTTGATCTCAATCTATTTCAACAACTGCAAAGCAGGGATCTTTAGGCTCAGGGGCATTACTATTGGCTTACCATAGACCAATTCATATGGGGACATCTTGTTACTTGCTTAGGTGTAATTCTGTTAGCCCATAGTGCTGTGTTAAGCAATGTGTGCCATTCTTTGTGATGATCAACCCCTATTCTTTTAATGAGTCTAATCAGGTTCTTGTTAGTAGATTCTGCCAGATCATTACCTTGAGGGTAATAATTTGAAGAAGTTTTCAAATAAATTCCATATTTCAATGCGAATTTAGATATTTTTGCCCCCAAAAATGCCTTAGCATTATCTAAAATTATGGTACGAGGAGGCCCAAAATGAGCAGTAATACTCTCTAGAAAGTCTAAAATTACCCTTTCTATTGCTTCTTTGAGTGGCACTGCTTCACTCCACCTAGTGAAGTAATTTGTGGTAGTTAAGATCCATTTGTGTCCCATACTTGATACTGGATTGATTATTCTGATGAAATCTAGACCCCATTAGGCAAAGGGTTCATCTACAATTATGGGGCTAAGGGGCATTGCTGCATTTCTTCTTTTCCCTACATAAAACTAACAAGACTGGCACTCTTTGACTAGCTGATAACAGTTTGTGAATAAAGTGGGCCAGAAGTATCCTACTTGAGTTATTTTTATGGCAGTGGTTATGGCAGAAAAGTGTCCACCTGAGGCCCCATGGTGCATTTCATGAAGTATTCTTTGAGCATCATCTTTCTCTATGCATCTTAGAAGTATATCATCAGTGTTCCTTATAAAAAGAACATGGTCAATTAATACAAAATGGGCCCCTTGTTGCCTATAGTATCTTCTCTTGTTATGAGATAACTCCTTTGGGAAGACTCCATGTTTCATAAATTGTATTCTATTTGTGACCCAAGAATCTTGATCAACTTCTTGTATTCTTAATACATTTTCTTTTGCCGTTTCTTTAGTTATCATTTTCTCCATGTCTTGAGCCATGTATTGGCACAATCCCTTGCCCCTGACCAACTTGGTGGGTCTGACCTCTACATCATACTCAAGGATCTTTGTTATCTAATTTGCTCTTTTTTCAGTGATCTCACCTTCCATAATGTATTCTCTAACACTAGGATGAGCCACTAGTATCAAAATCTTATTTCCTGTAACCATATGCCTGAAAGGGCTTTTACCATAGCATATGCCTGCTTCTCCACAAAATTGTATCTAGCTTCATACTCCCTCAAAGTCCTTGAGAAAAAGGCTATTGGATGCTCTCCTTCTTGTTGATCATCTTTCTATGTTAGGACAACAGCAACACTGAACTCTCCTCCATAGACATACATTATAAAAGACTTAGAAAAGTCTAGGTTTTTGAGTACTGGGGCTATTGAAATTGCTTTCTTGACCTCCTCAAAAGCTTGTCTCCCTTTTGCAGTCCACTTGAAAACTAGGTCCTTCTTAAGCAGCAATGTCATTGGTCTTATTATGCCTGCAAAGTCTGATATGAACTGACTGACAAAATTTATCTTTCCCAAAAAGGACTGAACTACCTTCTTATTGACTGGTAGAGACAAGTTCATTATGGTGGTGACCCTCTTTGGATCTATGGAGACTCCTTATTTAGACACTATATGCCCTAAAAGTTTGCCTTAGGGTACTGCGAAGATGTATTTCTTAGGATTCAGGGATATTCTAAACTCTTGGCATTTCTTAAAGACATATTCTAAGTGGTCAAAATGATCTGCAACTTTTTTAGAGAAAATAGTGAGATCACCTAGATAAATCAAAATGATTTTATTTATAAGCTCTCCAAATGCTACATCCATTGCCCTCTAAAAAGTAGCTCCAACATTTGAAAGGCCAAAAGGCATCTTTGCATATGCAAAGGTTCCCTATTTTGTGGTAAAAGCAGTCTTATGTTGATCTTCATCAGCCAGCCAAATCTGATTGTATCAAGAGAAACCATCCAACAAGGAGAATCTCTCTGATCCAGCTACAGTCTACAAAAATTGTTCCATAGAGGGTAGGGGATAGTGATCTTTCAAAGATGCCCTATTTAGGTCTCTAAAATCTACACAGACCCTTATGTCATCATTCTTTTTTCTGACTGGCACTAAATTTGATACCCAAGTTGAGTGCTTAATTGGAAAAATGATTTTTGATTCTAAAATCTTCTGTAACTCATCCACCATGAGAGGTTCAATCCTAGGGTTCACTGGTCTTTGCTTCTGTCTAACTGGTTTAGATCCCTTAATAAGCTCTATGGTGTGTTGGATAATGTCTCTATTATAAACATGGAGATCTTCATAGGTCCAGGCTATGATTCTATCATATTTTTCACATAAATCAATTAACCTCTTTCTTTCTTGTTGAGTTGCAGAATTCCCAACCTTCAATTTTCTCCCTTCACTAACTTGTATTTCAGAGTAATCTTCTTTATTCGCTTGAAACCTCTTCTTTTCTAGGCTGGCATCTTCTAGGTCAAACAAGTTTTCCAGGGTAATCAGTCCTTTAGGAAGCTTGTTTGACTTTAGTTGAATAATTTGGTCACCATATGCTTCCTCAATTTTAGGTTGTAACTAATTAGCAAATTCTCCTGACTGTTGCAAAAATGAGAGTACTTGAAAATCATTTTCAAAAACTTGCCAATTCTGGTCATTGTCTAGGATAGTTGGCCTCACAATAACTTTGACTGATTCATTATTGACTAGTAGATCAGTTGCTGGATCAAACTGTGAAACCAATCTGTGCCATCCTATCTGCCTCAACATTTTGGGCTCTAGGGACTACTTCAATATTGAAAGCTTTGAAACCATCTATTAAGTCCCAAATTTTGTGCCTATAGGATCTCATTCTTACATTCTTGGCCACTGCCTTTTCTCTGATTTGCTCCACTACTAGTTCAAAATCTCCTTTCACTATAAGGCTCCTTACTCCTTTCTTCTTTGCTAATATGAGTCCATGCACTAAAGATTCATATTCAGCATCATTATTGGTACAAGTAAACTGAAAGTGAATAGCTCTTAAGATCTTCTCACCATTAGGGGCAGTAAGACAAATTCCTGCTCCAGCTCCATTTTTACTTCTAGCCCCATCAAAATTTAGGGTCTAGATTCCTGAGTCATTTACAGATTCTTGGGTCTGTGATGCTTCTTTTCTTAAAACATTAGGGATCTCCTGGTCTTCTTCAAATATGACATAAGTGCCTAAGCTTGTTGAATCATAATTTCCAAAAGGATCACTCTACATCATGGTCAGCAACTGATTATTTTCTTCTTGTTGTTGGTCATGTTCAGTCCAATCCCCTATCTCTTCCACAGAGTCTTTCATCTTTATTTAGCATAGCATGGGCTACTTCTAATTTTGGGGTTGGTTCATTTGTGATATGATCTTTTGATAATGGTTCAGACATTACCTTCATTTTTGTCCCATATTTGGTTCTCAGGATGAGGTGTGACCAATCAAGTGACATGTAACCTCCTATCTTGGCTGTGAAATCTCTGGATAGACATAGGCCGAATACAGGGGATATATCTATGACTACAACATCTTGATTCACAATTATATTAGGGCAGGTATATAGTTGCAATGGGAGTTGTTTAATTTTTCCTATTGTTTGCACAGACTTTCCATCTAACTGCATGACTCCTCTTGTAAGTGGCTCATATTTTATTTTCAAAGCATCTGCTATTTGCTTTGGCATCACTGTAGTACTAGCCCTAGAGCCTATCATTACATTATGTAACAGTTTCTTCCCAACTATTAGAGTTAAATAAAAGGGATCTGGCTTAGATCTACCTACCTCAGGCGCACTATTCAGCAGAGCTATTTTCTGTAGAGGGACTATACCTTTGAGCTATGGCTTTTCTTTATCAGTAGGTCCTCCTTTAGTAGCAGTGTGTTTAGGGGCTTCTTGACCTTGCAGAGCCTCTTGTAATAGTATCTTCTGCTCAGGGATAGCCAACATGTCCCATATTGACACATGTGTTGGGGTTTTCTTCAGCTGATCCACCACATTTAAAGGCCCTAATGCCTAGGTCTTTGGGTAATATGGGTATCTCGACTTGTCAAGAACTTGTCCTGAAGCAATTTGATTCTGCACAGGCTGTGGCATTTCTTGTCTAGAGACTGTGCCCTAATGATTCTAAAAAGGAGGAGCTCTCATAGTTTCAGTATTGGTGGCTTCAGGTTGTTCCATCATTCTCCTCTTTGCCCTAGTATAGTAATCTAATTGCACCAATGGTTTTTTGGAAGTAGACGCTTCATTCAAGAACACTGACTCTTCATCTTCAATCCATGAAAATAAAGCATTCTCAGGGGCTATCTCCTCTTCTTGTTGTAAAGACATACCTTGCATCTATGCTACCAGGACTGCATTTTGCACACCAAGAGACTGATATGCCAAAGTGTTAGAAGTTGTAAATTGCCCTTCCAATACTCTCTGTTCTGCTATCTTTTGCTGCAAATTCCCTCTAGGGCAGTCTCTGGGCATGTGAGAATTATTGCAAGGGAAACACCAAGCATTGGTGCCATCTGCATAATTATTTTGCCCTAGAACTATTTCTCTGTTGGAATTAGAAGGAACAGTCTGTAGAGGTATGGGGACTGTGACTAATTGGTTTGATGGCTGAGGATTGACTTGCCTTTGAGAACCTTGATACTGATTTGGCTGAAAGGGAGGTCTATTTCCTTGATAGCCTTGGTAAGGGGGCTTTGGATAGGGATTTTTCTATCTTTTTAGGTTAATTATCTCATTAGAGAATGTCCTTAAGATGTTCTTGACATCATCCATCTCAGAAGACTGGACAGGAGCAGTTGCTTTAGCAGGTTGTTAGGGAAATGTATACATAGACACAGGTGGGGTAATGGGGTTAGGAGTTTCTTGAGGCAGGGGTAAGGTAATATCTGGAAACATGGGCATAGGAGGCCTTGGGGGCAACTTTCCAGCATCTATCAAGTTGTTCTCAGCCTTGACTACCAACTCATAGGCTTGTGGTAGGGTCTGACCTCCAAGTGACTGAATCATTACTGATATATCTGAATTCAAAGCTTTAAGATAAAACACTATAGCCATACCTGGTAATGGCCTTGCTGTAGCAGGAATTCTCTCCTAGGTCTTTTGAAATCTTGAATTGAAATCAATCATTGCTTCTTGTGGTTCCCTTTTGATGGTGATCAATTGTTGCAACAAAGAAGATTTATCACCCTTTTCTTTGAATCTATCAAAGAAAGCATCACCAAGTTGATCCCACGTAGATATTGTGTTTGGGGTCAAAGATCTATACCAGTCAAGAGCCTTTCCTTTAAAAGAGGCAGCCAACAGCCTTATAGCCACATTTTGTTGAGTGATCACATGCACTGCACAAACATCAGAAACATCTTGCAGATGTTCTTTAGGTGTCTTGAAATCTTCCCCGCTGAACTTGGGCAGGGCCTTCAGAGCATTAGATGGAATAGGATCCCAAGTGGCTAGTGGTATTGGGAGAATCAGAGGACTACCCATGTTCCAATTTGCATAATTCCTTAGAGCTACAGGTGCTCCCATATTTGCTCTTGGTGTTGCTGCAAACTGATTCACTCTTCTCCTTGGATTAGCTACCAGTGGTGGTGAAAGAATACCTAGATTAACAATAGATTGAGCTCTTGTTATAGGTCCATAGCTCTGACTCCTTGTAGCTCTCTGGTTCATATAGTCTTGACAAAAACTTCAAGAATGGTCCCACCGGGCGTCCCAAAAAGTTTTGATGCTTAAAATTGCACAGGTTCCAACACCAACATGGGAAGTTTCAAGAATGTAGGACTTGCGACATGAAACAACCTCCAGATTTTAAAGAAGCTGGCTCTTCTCTAACTTAAATGTGTTTTGTGGGAAAAGGGGAGAAAGTAAACAAATTTACAGATACGGTAAAAGTAGATCTATCTATGGTGATGCACCTGAAAATAATTGTTTCTCTCAACTAAGCACAGTGAAGCTATCTTAAAGATTTAGTCAAATTAAAGAGCAAGTATTGCATGATTAATATGAACAGATAAAACAAATAACATCAAAGGCCCACAACCAGGCAATTTACAATGACACAGAAAATATCAACCAAGGCACAGTACTTAGTCTTCTTATTAATTTTCCAGTAACATAAGAGGCACAGATACATGCACAGTTATATTAACCTTTTGAATCAAGGAAAACAAAACAAAGGCAAATGACATTCACTGGCACAGCAAAAAGTCTCAAACTTCTCTCTCAACAGAAATCGCTAACTTCAAGAATTTGTCAAAGTCAAAAAATAGAACTCTCTCTGATGATTTGATTCATTACAGATATTACATACTTATAGCATAGGAATGACTTAAGATCGTCTGTGAATTAGATCTAAACAGCTTTACCAAACTAGAGGTAACTGGAAGTGTCTGACAGAAAATATCTTTTAGATCTACAACGGTTACTCCTTCTGCAAGCCCATTGGCTGAAACAAAATATATGTAGCACTCCTCTTTGAATCAGGTAGATACACTTGGTAGCTTCCACTTATTTGAAACTTAAAAACTCACAACAGATGTTAGCATCTGCATATATCACTTGAAACTCATTCATTCTTCAGAAGAAATAGGAAACTAACACATGACGGCTTCCGCCTCATTTAGAAATTGATACGTGTCTTTATCTGTGACCTTGATACTTTACTGTGTCTTCATACTCGGAAGGGCTCCGTCTGTGACAACTGGCAAGATTTGCAGCAACTACAACTTTATTACCCATAAAAATGGGACCCACAACACTTGCCGCTCGGTAGCTTTGAAAGAAAAAATAGAGATAGGTGGCACCTTCGGCACTCCTCTTGAAACATTAGAAACTCTTTTGAAACTCATGTGGACATTGACACTTGGTACTTTTTGCTTTACCTTGCTACTCCAAAAGAAACTTTTAGGACTCACTCGGATGTTGACACATGGCACTTTCCACTGCATTTGTGAAATATTTCAAAATCACTGGAGAAAAGACAAAATTTTCAAGTCTTAGGCCCTATCCACCACGTGGCACTGTCCGCTGCACTTGATATTTATATGAGGGCCCACCTCCATCTTTCTCTAAGTACTGAAACACATAAGAAATAATAATGTGAAAGATGACAATTGTCATGCTCCGCGGCACCTTGAAGGACACATGGCGACTTCTGCCTTCCTGTTGAAATATATTGAGAATGCCTCTTTAGCCGACACATGGTGCCTTCCGCCCTCACTGAGAAACCTTGAAAGGGTCTTTTGAAACTTCGATGGAAACTGCCACTTGGCGCCTTTCACACTCTGTAACTTAGAAACAGGGTCTCACCTTCAGCTTTCTTAGCAACGAAACTTATAAGAAACAATAACGCAGAAGCTGACAGTTGTCACGCTCCGCGACAATGTAAAAAACACATGACTTTGTCCGCATTGAAGTTACAACATAGAAACAAAATGCGGCTTAAACTGAGGCTCGACACTTGGTGAGTTCCGCGCTACTCTAGGACTTAAGCAAAATGAAACCCTTGTGGAAACCCTTGCAATGTTGCAAAAACCTTCACGGCTACACTGAACTTCACAGGAACACTTGCAGAGACAAAACTAATGCAATGTAATAAAACAAAATGTAGAGTATTTTACTCTACACAACACATATACCCTATACCGAATAGCCAATGGGTCTCTCCTTTAGTTATAGTGCCAAAGAAAGGAGGAAAATGATTTGATTGTGTGTGTATAGACTACAGGGAACTTAACATTGCAACACACAAGGATCATTTTCCTTTTCCTTTTATTGACCAAGTTTTAGATTCATTAACTGGGAAGAAATACTTCTCCTTTCTAGATGGATTCAGTAGATACAATCAGATTTGGATTGCAATCAAGGACCAAGAAAAAATGAAATTTACCTATGCTTGGGGCACCTATGCTTATGCAGTCCTTCCCTTCAGTCTATGTAATGTCCATGCCACTTTTCAAAGGGTAGTACTCAACATTTTCTTTGCTCTTACACATAACTATTTGGAAGTCTACAAGGATGGCTTCATGGCTTGTGGTAAGTGATGAGGTAAAAATTACCTTCATCATCCTTAGCCCAAATGATCCTTTTTCCATAGCTTGACTAAGCCTACTTTGCCAATATTATTTGATTTACATGATAAATTGTTTCATATTACTTTAAAATGATGTATAAATACTCTATTTTCCATTTTGACTAAATTGAACCTTGAAACTAATGAAGTGTAGTTGTAAAGGAACTATTTTTGTTAAACAGGGCTCATAATGAGGAGAAGAAGACTTTATGGAGAAAAGAGTGCTTTGGGAATCTATCTCTCGAAGTTGGAGAATCCAGAAAGAGTCCTAAGCAGCACCAATAGAAGTCCCAATTCTATTTATTGTTCCTTGCATGAAATATGTTCAACATTTCCATTTTATAAAAGACATCGATATTTTGAGAGCTCCCACTCAAAGCTTTGACTTCCTTTTTAGTTATTTGATCAAAGATGACTTCTTAAGAATTTATATTTTCACTTAAAACTTTACAGGCGACAAAATGTTTGAAACTGTCAACCTCTAGATCTTAGGCATAATTCTAGCATAGAAAATATATAGCATTGTTCCAGATTTTTAGAAAGACAACATAAAACTAATAAAATATTCTGAGTTTCAAAAATTTCTCTGCAAAATTTTGAGTACTATGTGATGAGACTATTGGAGTTCTAAACAATGTTTTGAAGCTTTATAAAGTGTTTTTACTACATATTCTAGAGAGCTAGCCACTCAAATGATTAATATAGATAAGTATTTGTTCTTTATGTAATGTATGTGTTATTAGTAAGTTCTATCAAGTATTGAATTCTCCAATCTATTATGCATGGTGTTAGCCTGTAGGTTCTGTAGTAGTTTTGTAGTGTTTTGTAGTAGTTCTTTGTAATACTATGGTTTTAAAATCAACTCTGAGTTTCAAATTAAATTCTGAAGTTCCAAAGTTTTGTTAATTCATGTTAAAAATTATGTTCCAATTTGCTGTTCATTATCATAGTTAGATTTTACATGCTTTCATAGATAAAATTCATGTGCTTTCTAGTTTAAAGTTGTTTGTGTTTTCATAGTTAAATTTATTTTATTTAGTAGTTTAGCTTCTTAAAAAGCTTTCCTAGAATAGTTTGAGATGCTTTCTAGTTTAGAAATTATTTATCTTTCCATTTTAGAGGCCAAACATTGTTGTACTAAGATACCTACTCTCCTTTTGCAAATGGCCTTGGATACTTCCCTAGTTGACAAACTAATAAATCAAGCTAAATTTGTAGGTTCAATGACATCCTATCACTTTCTAGCATCATTGCCAGGGACATGCACATTGTGTTATTAGGAAAATAGTTAGGTAACTCTCATATAGTGGATCAAAATAGATTGTCAACTAGTTATTTTGCATGGTTAGAAAAGGGGTCCACATGGAAGATTCATAGCAAAAACCCCTAACTAGATGTTCCAACCATTAAATGTGGGGCATATAAGCCTTATTTGAAGAACTTTTTCAATACGAACTAGTCAATTAGGACCAACCTGAGACTTCTCAATGTACCTTGGTTACACAACCATCAAAACAAGATCATATAAAGGAACATATCCTCTTAGAAACAATGGCAAAAGACTAATAATCACCATAATAATTAGAATGGAAGGAGAGTGATGCGAACATTTACTTACCCTATTGCTCTCAACCTATATGAAGATGCACCTACGAAAAACATTTCATCTTATATGCTACCCACCTTTAGAGGATTGGCCTTGGAAGATCTGGACCAATTTCTCTTTGAGTTCAAAGTCCTCTATTAGACATATGACTACAAAGCTGATAATCAAAAACTAAAATTGTTTCCTTCAACCCTGTGAGAATCAGCTATGTGATGGTTCATGGGGTGGCTTTAGGATCAAGCAACTCTTGGGGTGAAATGGAAACTATCTTCCTAGACAAATATCAAGATTACTAGAGGGTTAGTGATAGAAAGGAAGAACTTTTTAGGCTCAAACAAAAAGGGGATGAAAGTTTGGAAGATTTTCTAGTTAGGTTCATCTTCTTAGTAAAACATTGTGTTGAAGAAATGATGAACCTTGATATTCTTAAAACTATATTCCTAAAGGGACTCAATGACAATTCTTGAAGAGCCCTAGACTTGATGGGAAAGTGGGATGTAGCTAAACAAGACCTCACAGAAATTTCTACTTTATGTACAAATTATTCAAGAACTCAGGGAGGTGTTAGGAAGTCTAGTCTGACTAGAGGTTGGAATGAAATTGGTCAACTTTGAATGGAAATCACAAATCTTAAAACTAACATTCTCATCCAACTTAATACCACCTTAGATGGAATACAAGATATAACATGTAATCCTAAAACATTATCCATCCATTGTCCCAGATGTAGGAATAAACACCTATTATGAGAATGCCCTATGGATAAAATTGATGTTTGTCAAATTTGCGATAAAAACCATTCCACAAAACAATGTGACTTGTTGAGTGTAATTAAAAATTCAAAAAAAAAAGGTGTCCCAAGTTGAAGAGGAAGTCAATTATATGGAGTAGAGACTTGGAGGAAACTTGTCCTATGGGTAAAGTTCAAATCCATCATGGCATCCTCAAAATAATTGGAATAATACCTAGTGGATGGAACCTTGGTCTCAAAGGCCACCCAACTAGGGACCTTATTCATGGGGACCTCTAGAATGGGTAAATCAATAATGGACATATCCATCATGGTCTAATCAAGCACAAAAACCTTGATATTCTTTGAGCCCTATTCCTCAGTGGAATTAACCATTAAATCAGTTCTACCAGGAACCTCGGTGAATGCAAACTCAATAGAAAAACCTTCTACCACCTCCCCAAAATCTACAATAGACTAAACAAATTAATCAACCACAATTAACTGCACAGCCAGTGGAGAATCCAAAAAATAATCCCTAGGCCACCCTTATATATTCTATGGAATAAGAGAATATGGCAAGAATTAATGCTATACATTGTGGAAATGTGCAATTGAGGTCAGGAAAAACACTACACCAACCTACTATAGATGAAATCATAGATGAAGAAGAAACACTTAAAAAAAGGATATTAGGACTGAAGAAACTTCCAAGAAATATATGGAGAACCCCAACAAGGTATTAATAAAAGAATAAACTTCTAAGCAAGTTTTGGAGTTGGCTTCCAAAAATTCTTTAAAACCACCTTCTAACAAGATTATGGAGTCTAGCAATAAGGATATTACTCAGTCATCTCTGGAAGTTGACCTTATGAATAAAGAAAATCATCAAGTTGCTTTCTCAGAGTGACTAAAGGGAGAAATTGCTAAAGGATCTTCGAAACCAATGAAATCAACTAAAAAGGACCTCATTCAAGAAATAAAACATCGAAATCCCACTACTTCATGCCATCAGAGAGATTTCAAAATTAAGTCAACTCATAAAATAATTATATCTCAAGACACCAGGAAGAAAGAAGAAATAAATTATTATGATGCAAATTGATGGTTATCTCACCAATCTTCTTTCCAAAGACTTTCTTCTACCAAAATATGGTGATCCTAGTAGTTCAGTTATAACTGTATCAATTAATGGGGTCAAGATTCCTCATGCACTTGTTGATTTAGGGGTTACAATCAATGTAATGATAGTGGAAGTAATAGAAATCCTTTTTGCAAATATGTGCCTATGATGTGTTGTCATTGAAGTCAATATATCCCTTTGTTAGAAACAGAGGAAACAGTGCAGATCAATGAAGTAGATTGCTCTGTATTTCCAAAGGAATGAGGATCAAAGTACGTAGACCATATGACTATGTAGAGGATTGTCTGAAGTAGCTCCAATTAAGATTTGAAAGGTCTGCATGAATATTTGAAGAAGCTATGGCCATCTGAGTAGAACTAGGTTTTGCAGTGTTCAGAAGAGATAGAGTAATAGGAAATTGGTTCGGAATGCTCTGCAATGAAAATTTATGATTTGTGAATCTAGAGGCATGTTTGGGATGTCAGTGTGTATCATCAACTCAAGTGGTTCATGGTTTGGAGGTCCACAAGCAATCTTTCTATTGTGACAGTCATGGCAGCTAGTGTTCTTGAGGTACCAGATGAAGATGCAAGTGATTCTAATGATTTGGAGTAGTGCATGGATGTTATTGTTAAATTCAATGTGCTTTAGGAGGTCTCTAGATCATGTGCCTACTATTTTGGAGGTCCACATTGACGATTGAGCTCATTGTTGAAGATTTCCTCCTTGGTGTTGTTGTTCTTCCTAGTCTTGGCCGACCGGATGATTCAAGCATGTTGCGGATGATCTAAGAGCAATTCTCTAGAGTGTAGCGTGTTGATCGAAGAAGATTCAAGTCCCAGCTATGTTTGGCTGATAGTACATTGATCCACATTGAGTCAAGCTGACATTGACGTTCATTCCAAGGTTGATGAAGCATATAAATGCTTGTGGATAAGTTGTGGAAAGTTGTCCTTATGTGAAAATAATAAAATCATAAGGTATAGAGGTAGACTAGAGAAAAGAAGAAGCATAAGAACAAGAGTAGTAGAGGATGATGAGTTACTGAAGAAGTGTTCGGGGTAGAGAAAAAGTTTTGTGAGCTTTCAATGGGACTAAACCAGGCATAAAGAAAATGCTATTTCTGAGTTCATTCTTTCTATATTAAACATAAAATCTTGTAGGCAATGAGCCTCTTTGAGTAGTGAGCTCTCGGTAGTGCACTCGAAGGTAAGTGCCTTCCCATTTCTTTCAAGTACTTTTAACAGGGTATGAATCTTGTGGGTTAACCCCCACCGTGGATTTCCCTTAACCGGGTTTCCACGTTAAAAATCTTTGTGTCAGGTGTGTTAATTGTGTTTCTACTCATGTGTTGTTGATTCATGCTTTAATGTTTACATCATTAATTTGTTTGTAAGTTGTGAAAGAATATTAAAAGTAGAAAAGGTTAAAAATTTTGGGACAACTAATTTACCCCCCTCTCAGTTGTCCGGCCTAATTCCAACAATTGGTATCAGAGCCAGTTCCTCTAAAAGAAGCTTGACTGCTTGAGGAGATCCAAGATGTTGACTTACAAGAAGGAAAGTCTGAGATTTGATGGAACAAATTACTCCCTTTGGAAGGTGCGCATGCAATGTCATTTGTAATGTATGGGTGATGCCTTTTGTTTGATAAGTAAGGATGAGTATAAGATTTTGAAGAATGACCCTACAACTCTAGATGAACTCAAGAAAGCTAAATACAATATTTGAGCTAAAGAAGCATTGTTGAGTGCCCTGACTGATACAGAAATGACAAATGTCCTGGAATTGAAAACTACTCATGAAATTTGGAAAAAGTTGGAAACTTTGTATGAAGGTGATAAATATGTCAAATGTGCCAAGATATAGAGCCTAAAGGGTAAATACGAAAGATTGATGATGAGTCAAGATGAAAACATTACTTCCTACATGTAGAAAGTGAATGAACTTGTGACCAGTATTAGGAGTACTGGTGGAATATTAGAAGAATCAGAGATTGTTGCCAAAGTGCTCAGATCCTTACCTACTACATACAAGAATAAAGTTTCTGCCATTGAAGAGATCAAAACTGTGACAACTATTACAAGGGATCAGCTGATTGGTAAGATTTCAGCATTTGAAATGAGTGAGTTTGGTGATTCTCTTCCTAAGTATGAATCTGCATTTAAGTCCAGTGTTTATCAAAAACAAAGATATGATCCGAGTGAAAGCTCTTCAGAGAGATCAAACAGATTTGCAAAGACAAGAAAGGATCTTGAAGATGATGAAATTGAGGTTGTAGAACTTGAAGCCCTTATTGCCAAAAGATTACCAAGAGGATCTAGTGAGTATGAAGGAAAATTGCCTTTAAAATGTTTTGCTTGTAATAAGATTGGTCATTTTGCCTCAAGGTGTCTAGAGAGGGTTTCAAAGCCAAACCCTAATAGATGAAGGGCTTAGAAGAAATGTTACTATGTCCATGAAGCTAATGAAGAAAGAGTCACAGATGATGAATCTGATATGGGAAGTAACTCAAGAAATGAATGAGTGTTCATTGCCATCAAAGAAGAAGATCTGGTGTCTACTAAATCTACTAGCTATGTGAATGTGGAAAGTGCCTTGGCTGCTCAGATTGAAGATAAGGATGAATGGGTGATTGACAGTGGATGTTCTCATCATATGATTGGTGATAAAAGTAAGTTCATAAGTTTGGAAATATATGAAGGTGGAATTGTGAAGTTTGGAGACAATTCAGTTGGTAGAATTTGTGGCAGAGGATCCATCTCTTTTGATGGTAAGAATAACACTAATGACATGTTCTGTATGTAGAAGAATTGAAGCATAATCTTCTTAGTGTTGGACATTTAGTTGAGAAAGGGTATGATCTCTGATTCAAGGATGAAAAATACAAAATCTTAGCAAGCTCCAGAACTGTGATTGCATCAGGTACACAAACTAAAGGTAGCATCTTTCATTTAAGTAGTACTGGAAAAAGTTGTTTGATTGCTTAGATTGATCAGAGTTGGTTATGGCATAGGAGAATGTGTCATGTGAATTTTGATAATATTATCAAAATAAGTTCTACTCAGGCTATGAGAGATCTTCCAAAACTGGTGAAACCTGTTAATAACATGTCTAGAGAATGTCAATTGGGTAAACAGAATAGAACTTCATTCAAGAGTAAAGAACAATTTTCAAGTGGACTGTTGGAACTTGTGCATACTGATCTATGTGGTCCTACTAGAATTAGAAGTGTGCAAGGAGACAGATATTTTATGTTGCTGATTGATGATTACTCCCAGATAATGTGGGTAACTTTCTTGAAAGAAAAATTAGAAGCTCTTGACAAATTCAAGGTGTTCAAGGTTATGGTGGAGAATGAGATTGGTGTGAAGATAAAGTGTCTGAGATCTGACAGAGGTGGAGAGTTTACTTCTGGTGAGTTTGATACATTATGTGAAAAGCATGGAATAAAAAGACAGTTATCTGCTCCTAGGACAGTTGCAAGTATGGGCCTAACTGGTATTGTCATTGATGTCAACATACTTCTGTTGTATTAATGATAAGGATTGGATGAGCTATTTGTTGAGGATACTGAGAAAACTAGTCTCAATCAGGAATAGTGAAGAACAGTGATGACAGCAAGGCAAAAGCTCAAGACAGGTTAAGGATCAGAGGATGTTGATTAAAGGGTTTGTAGATAAGAGTCTTAAGATGTTCCAGTAGAGATTTTAGAGGTCCACATGAAGATATGAAGAAGTTGTAATCACTCAAGTAGAACCGGTTCCGGTAGATGTTCAGAGGTAACAGAGTGTTACAGAAAGGTCCGGTGGGATCCGGAAGTGCATTATCCTATTCTGCAGATTGGAAGGAGTGTTGGGGAAGTCATTATGATGTGTCATATCAATTTGTTCATGGTTTGAAGGTTTGGAAGAATCTATTCCTTTGTGACAGTAATAACAGACTGTGTTCTTGAGGTTCTGGATATAGAAGAGAGAGATTTCAATAAGTAGAGGAAGTGCAGATGTTCCTGGTGATTCAAGCAAGCTTGTGGAGGTCCTTAGATCATGTTCAGTCTGTGTTGATGGCTTGCATTAGAATTGAAGCCCGGAATTGAAGATATACTTCTGGATGAAGTTGTTCTTCCTCAGGTTGGCCGACTAGATGAATGATTCATCTTGCGGATGTTCTTGTGGATGTTTGCCGACTTAGATGTTTGTTCCTAAGTTGATGTCGTGTATAAATAAGGGATTGTGAAGTCATTTCAAAGTGTGACTTATGGAGATGAGTGTGTGATAGCGAGGAGAAGAGTGAAAGACATAGCAGAAGGTTTGGGCTTAAATGGAACTGACTCAAGCATGGTGAAGATGCTAATTACCAGTTCAAGTATGTGATACTTATTCTTTTGTAGACAGTGTGTCTCTTGTAGGCAGTGAGCCTCTTATGAGTAGTGTGCTCAGGCAGTGAGCCCTAATTGGCATGTACCATTTTGTTCTTTCTATTCTTTTAATAGAGAATACAATCTTGGGTTAGTCACCCCGTGGTTTTTCCCTTAACTGGGTTTTCCACGTTAAAATCTTGGTGTCTCATGTGTTGATGTGTTTCTGCTCTTGATGAAATGCATTAAGCTTCATGTTTGATTTACTGTTATATTGCTAAGTGAATATAAGTATTGAAAAGGAAGAAAAGTTTTGGACAACTGATTCACCCCCCCTCTTAGTTGTCTACCCTAAATCTAACAATTGGTATCAGAGCCAATTTCCTTTGAAAAGAGCTTAACCGCTTGAGGAGATCTAGGATGTCATCTTACAAGAAGGATAGTTCAAAGTTTGATGGAACCAACTTCGCTCTTTGGAAAGGTCAGATGAAATGTCACTTACAGTGTATGGGAATGGTGTACTGGTCCATGGTTATAAAATAGTATGTACCTCCACAGGGTGGTCTGATAACCCTAAATGAAATCACAGATGCTGAAAACAATCTGCGGACCAAAGGGACTCTTCTAAGTGCATTATCTGACTCAAAGCTCTCAAATGTTATTGATCTACCAACTGCCTTTGATATTTGGAATAAACTAGAACTCTTGCATGAAGGAGACCAATATGTTAAGTGTGCAAGGTTACAGAGTCTAAAAGGGAAATTTGAAAAACTGAAGATGAGAGATGATGAAAATATTACCTCTTTTATGTCAAGAGTAAATGAGCTGGTGAGTGGAATTAGAAATGCAGGTGGAACCTTGAGTGAAGATGAGATCGTTGGCAAAGTTCTCAGATCCCTTCCTACTTCTTATAAAATCAAGGCTTTTGCAATTGAAGAATTCAGAGCCCACACAACAGTCACAAGAGATCAATTGGTTGGGAAGTTGGTTGCTTTTGAAATGGCCAAGTTTGGAGATGATCCTCCAAATACTGAATCTACATTCAAAGCCAGTGTCTCTATAAAAGGAAAACAAAGGTTTGATCTAGGAGTAAACTCTTCAAGGAACCTATCATGGTATGAAAATGCAAGAAAAGACTTGGAAGAAGAAGAAGCTGAAACTGCTCATCTTGAAGCTCTTATTGCAAAAAGACTACCAAGAGGATCCAGTAAGTATGAGGAAAAATTGCCTTTCAAATGTTTTAATTGCAATAAGATTGGTCATTTTGCATCAAAGTGTCCGAAAAGATTTTCTAGGCCAAATAGTAATAGACCAAGATTCCAGAAGAATTGTTACTATGCTCATGAAGGAGATGATGAAGGAGTAACAGATGATGAGTCACAAAAGGGAGACAAATCCAGAAGTGACTAGGTGTTCATTGCCATCAAGGAAGAAGACCTAATGCCCTCTGAATCTATCAATCATAAAGTTGAAGAAAAAGCCCTGACTGCCCAAGTTGAAGAGAAGGATGATTGGGTCATTGACAGTGGTTGCTCTCACCATATGACAGGTGACAAAAACAAGTTCATAGATTTGGAGGAATATGAAGGAGGAGTGGTAAAGTTTGGTGATAACTCTGTTGGTAGAATCAGAGGTAGAGGAACTATTTCTTTTAATGGAAAGAACAAAACCGGTAATGTATTATATGTTGAAGGGTTAAAGCATAATCTTCTCAGTGTTGGACAATTGGTGGACAAAGGCTATGATCTCAGATTCAAGAATGGAAGTGCATAATTTTTGAAAGTTCTAGAACAAAGATTGCATCCGGTACCCAAACAAAAGGTAACATCTTTCACTTAGCTGGTACAGGTAAAAGTTGCTTATTTGTTCAAGTTGATCGGAGTTGGTTATGGCATAGAAGAATGTGTCATGTGAACTTTGATAACATCATCAAGATAGGCAATACTCAGGCTGTAAGAGATCTTCCAAAACTGGTAAAACCTACAAATAGTTTGTGCAAAGAATGTCAGTTGGGAAAACAAAGCAGAATCTCATTCAAAAGCAAGGAACAATCTTCTATTAGATTATTAGACTTGGTTCACACTGACTTATGTGGTCCAACAAGAATCAGGAGTGTGCAAGGTGATAGATACTTCATGTTGCTAATTGATGACTATTCTTGGATGATGTGGGTAACCTTTCTGAAAGAGAAATCAAAAGCTCTTGAGAAGTTCAAATTATTCAAGGCTATGGTGGAAAATGAGACTGGATTGAAATTGAAATGTCTGAGGTCTGATAGAGGTGGAGAATTCACATCCGGTGAGTTTATAGATTTCTATGAGAAACATGGAATAAAGAGATAGTTGTCTACTCCTAGGACTCCACAGTAGAATGGAGTAGTTGAGAGAAAGAACCAGACCATCCAGGAAGCATCTAGGACCATGATGATGGAAGCAAATGTCCCCCAGATCTATTGGAGAGAAGCTGTCAGCACTGCAGTCTATACTCTTAATCGAGTTCAAATAAGAAACAATACTGGTAAGACTCCTTATGAACTTTGGTTTGGTATTAAACCTACTGTAAGATATTTCAGAGTGTTTGGTAGAAAATGTTACATCAAGAGAGATGAAGATCTAGGCAAGTTTGATTCTAGAAGTGAAGAAGGAATATTTTTGGGTTATTCTACTCAAAGCAAAGCATACCGATGTTATAATAAGAGATTGAGAAAGATTATAGAAAGTACTAATGTGAAGGTTGATGAAGGAATTGAAAAACCCTCAAGGTTTTATGAGTATGAAGAAGATGATCAGAATGATGGTTTGATTCAAGGTGGTCAAGACTCTTCTGAAAAACACACTGAAACTGATCTGGTAAGTCAGGAAGAAGAGATAAGATTTAATGAGCCTAATCAAGAATTAGAAATACAAGAAACTCCCAAAGTTCCAAGGTATGTGAGACTGAACCATTCTGAAGATCAGATCATAGGTGACAAAAGCAAAGGTGTACAAACAAGAAGAAGAATTACTCAAGATTCAGATGAGTATTGTCTAATTTCAAAGATTGAACCTAAGACAATAAATGAAGCCTGCAATGATGAAAACTAGACTAAGGCAATGGAGGAAGAACTGATGCAAATTGAGAAGAATCACACTTGGGATCTTGTTCCCAAACCTAGAAACAAGAATGTAATTGGAAACAAATGGGTCTTCCAGAACAAATTGAATGAAGCGAGTGAAGTAATCAGAAATAAGGCCAGATTAGTCTGCAAAGGCTACTCTCAAATAGAAGGAGTTGATTTTGAAGAAACTTTTGCTCCGGTGGCAAGAATTGAAGTAGTCAAATTATTTCTTGCATTTGCTGTCTTCAAGGATTTCAAAGTGTATCAACCAGATGGATTTCAATTGTCTGACAATGGTGATATGGTCTGCAAGTTGAAAAAGGCACTGTATGGACTGAAGCAAGCCCCAAGAGCCTAGTATGAAAGACTGGATAAACATCTCTTGAAGATTGGTTTCAACAAAGGTACTGCTAACAGTAATCTATATTTCAAAATTGATCATGAAAAAATATTAGGTGTTGAAGTGTTTGTTGATGATATCATTTTTGGAGGAAAAGATAGCTTGTGTAAAACTTTTGCAAACCAAATGAAAAGTGAGTTTGAGATGTCCATGCTTGGTGAAATAAATTTCTTCTTGGGTCTGCAAATCACTCAAACAAAGAAAGGTACCTTAATTTCTCAGACCAAATATGCAAAAGAATTGTTGAAAAAGTTTGGGATGGAAGATTCAAAGCCAATGAACACTCCCATGGGAACCAGATGTAAGCTAAGAAAAAATGATGACTCTCCTAAGGCTGATCAGACAAAGTATAGATCAATGATTGGAGGACTGTTATATCTCACTCAAACTAGACCAGACATTATGCAGGTTGTTGGTCTTGTTGCAAGATTCTAGGTTGATTCTAGAGAATCTCATGTCATGGTAATCAAAAGGATTTTTAGATATCTAAAAGGGACAGTTGAGTATGGCTTGTGGTATCCTAGAGATCATGATTTCTCTCTTCATGCATATACAGATGTAGATTGGGCAGGAGATGTGGATGAATGGAAGAGTACCAGTGGTGGAGCATTCTTTTTGGGGAAGAGATTGGTTTCTTGGCTGAGCAAGAAACAAGAGGCAATAACTCTATCTACAACTGAAGTAGAATATATTGTAGTAGAAAGTGGTTGCACTCAAGTGTTGTGGATGACGTAGATGTTAAGAGATATCAAAGTAGAGTATGAGGAGCCTATCACAATTTTTTTTGATATTCAAGTGCAATGAACATATCTAAGAATCTAGTGCTACATTCAAAGACTAAACATATATCCATCAAATTTCACTTCCTGAGAGAACAAGTGAACAAGAGTGAAGTTAGATTGGAGTTTGTGCCATCCAAGGATCAGATTGTAGACATCTTTATAAAGCCTCTACCTAAGGACTCTTTTGAGTATCTAAGGGAGAAGCAAGGGGTTGTTGCCCCTCCGGTGATGAACTAAGGTGCACTAAGGTGCATTAGTCCGGTGCATATAACAGTCACACCTTTTGGTCCGAACTAATGATGGGGAGCTGCTACTTAGGGGGAGCAGCAGATATGATTCTGAAGTGGTAAAGTTGCAAGTATGAGCCCTTTGCCATTAATGTCAAAGGGGGAGAGAAGACATGTGAGAAACAAGTGGTTGCTGATCAAAGGGGGAGTAGTAATGAGAGGGAAGAAATGTGAATGGTGGTTGCTGATAGGGGGAGTTGTGATAGTAAAGAAAAAGTTCTTGTCTTGATGGTCAAATCAATTTTTCACATCTTATGTTGCCATCAATGACAAAGGGGGAGATTGTTGCAAGTATGGGCCTAACTGGTATTGTCATTGATGTCAACATACTTCTGTTGTATTAATGATAAGGATTGGATGAGTTATTTGTTGAGGATACTGAGAAAACTAGTCTCAATCAGGAACAGTGAAGAACAGTGATGACAGCAAGGCAAAAGCTCAAGACAGGTTAAGGATCAGAGGATGCAGATTAAAGGGTTTGTAGATATGAGTCTTAAGATGTTCTAGTAGAGATTTCAGAGGTTCACATGAAGATATGAAGAAGTTGTGATCACTCAAGTAGAACCAGTTCCGGTAGATGTTCAGAGGTAACAGAGTGTTACAGAAAGGTCTGGTGGGATCTAGAAGTGCATTGTCCTATTTTGCAGATTGGAAGGAGTATTGGGGAAGTCATTATGATGTGTCATATCAATTTGTTCATGGTTTGAAGGTCTGAAAAAATCTATTCATTTGTGACAGTAATAACATACTGTGTTCTTGAGGTTCCAGATACAAAAGAGAGAGATTTCAATAAGTAGAGAAAGTATGGATGTTCCTGGTGATTCAGGCAAGCTTGTGGAGATCTTTGGATCATGTTCAGTCTGTGTTGATGGTCCGCATGAGAATTGGAGCCCAGAATTGAAGATATACTTCCAGATGAAGGTGTTCTTCCTTAGGCTGGCCAACCAGATGAATGATTCATCTTGCAGATGTTCTTGTGGATGTTTACCGACTTAGATGTTTGTTCCTAAGTTGATGTAGTATATAAATAAGGGATTGTGAAGTCATTTCAAAGTGTGACTTGTGGAGATGAGTGTGTGATAGCGAGGAGAAGAGTGAAAGATAGAGCAGAAGGTTTGGGCTTAAATGGAACTGACTCAAGCATGGTGAAGATGCTTATTAGCAGTTCAAGTATGTGATACTTATTCTTTTGTAGATAGTGTGTCTCTTGTAGGCAGTGAGCCTGTTGTGAGTAGTGTGCTCGGGCAGTGAGTCCTAATTGGCATGTGCCATTTTGTTCTTTCTATTCTTTTAACAGAGAATACAATCTTGGGTTAGTCACCCCGTGGTTTTTCCCTTAACCGGGTTTTCCATGTTAAAATCTTGGTGTCTCATGTGTTGATGTGTTTCTGCTCTTGATTAAATGCATTAAGCTTCATGTTTGATTTACTGTTATATTGCTAAGTGAATATAAGTGTTGAAAAGGAAGAAAAGTTTTGGACAACTGATTCACCCCCTCTCTCAGTTGTCTGCCCTAAATCTAACAAGGACTTCTCAGTAGAATGGGGTTGTGGAAAGAAAGAACCAAACCATTCAAGAAGCTGTTAGGACCATGATGATGGAAACAAATGTTCCACAAGTCTATTGGAGAGAAGTTGTGAGTACTACTATCTACACTCTTAACCAGGTGTAGATCAAAGGCAATTCTGGTAAGACACCTTATGAACTATGGTTTGGTCATCCTCCTACTGTGAAATATTTAAGAGTTTTTGGTAGTAAATGCTATATCAAAAGACATGAGGATCTAGGCAAGTTTGATGCAAGAAGTGATCAAGGAATATTTCTGGGTTACTCTACTCAAAGCAAGGCATACAGGTGCTTCAACAAGAGATTGAAAAAGATTGTCGAAAGTGTTAATGTCAAAGTTGATGAAAGCAAAGGAAGACCTTCCAGGTCTTGTGGATATGATTTAGATGATCAAGATGAAAGTCAAAGTCAAGGAAAGCAAGTTCCAACCCAGACTCAAATCCAAATTGATCTAAAAAATCTAGTGACTCAAGAAGTTAGTGTAGATGTTGAGGAATGAGCTCAAGAATCAAAAGTTCAAGAAACTCCCAAAACCACCAGGTATGTAAGGTTGAATCATTCTGAAGATCAAATCATAGGAGAAAAGAATAAAGGTGTCCAAATTAGAAGAAGAATTGTTGAAGATCAAGTAGAGTATTGTTTGATTTCAAAGATTGAACCAAAAACAGTGAGTGAAGCTTGTAATGATGAAAATAGGGTAAAAGCAATGGAAGTAGAATTAATGCAAATTGAAAAGAATCATACTTGGGATCTTGTTCCTAGACTTGAAAACAAAAATGTAATTGGAACCAAATGGGTCTTCTAAAATAAACTGAATGAAGATGGTGAAGTTGTGAGAAACAAAGCAAGATTGGTATGCAAAGGATATTCTTAAGTAGAGGGAATTGGTTTTGAAGAAACATTTGCTCTGTTGGCAAGAATTGAAGTAGTCAGATTATTTCTTGCATTTGCTGCTTTCAAATATTTCAATGTTTACCAGATGGATGTCAAGTCAGTATTCCTAAATGGAGAGTTAGAGGAAGAAGTCTACAATGAGCAACCGAAAGGATTCCAGTTGTTTGATCAAGAAGATATGGTCTGCAGATTGAGGAAAGCTTTGTATGGACTTAAACAAGCCCCAAGAGCCTGGTGTGCAAGATTGGATAAGTATCTACTAAAGCTAGGATTTAACAAAGGCATAGTTGACAGTAATCTTTATTTCAAGATTGATCATGAGCACATCTTAATTGTTGAGGTATTTGTTGATGATATCATTTTTGGTGGAAATGGAAGCATGTATAAGAAATTTGCTGATTAGATGCAAAGTGAATTTGAGATGTCCATGTTTGGTGAAATGAATTTCTTCTTAGGTTTGCAAATCACTCAGTCAGATAAAGGTATCTTTATATCTCATGTGAGAGAATTGTTGAAAAGGTTTGGAATGGAGGACTCAAAACCATTAAGTATTCCTGTGGTAACTGGATACAAGATGAGTAAAGATGATGATTCACCTAAGGCAGATTAGAAAAGGTATAGATCAATGATTGGAGGATTGCTTTATTTGACTCAGACCAGACCTAACATTATGAATGCAGTTGGACTTGGTGCTAGATTTCAAGTTGATCCTAGGGAATCCCATGTTGTAGCAATCAAAAGAATTTCTAGATATCTAAAGGGAACATCTGATTATGGCTTATGGTATCCAAAGGATAATGACTTCACTCTTCATGATTATACAGATGTTGATTGGGTAGGAGATGTGGATGACAGGAAAAGTACTAGTGGTGGTGCATTTTTCTTAGGAAGGAGATTGGTTTCTTGATTGAGAAAAAAGTAGGAGGCAATATCTCTATCTACTATAGAGGCAGAGTATATAGCAGTAGCAAGCAATTGTACTCAAGTCTTATGGATGAAGCAAATGTTGAAGGATATCAAAATTGTATTTGAAGAGCCTGTTACAATCTTTTGTGATAATTCAAGTGCAATAAACATCTCAAAGAATCCAGTGTTGTATTCAAAGCAAAGCACATATCAATCAAGTTTCACATCTCAAGAGAGAAGGTAAGTGAGAATGAAGTCAGATTGGAGTTTGTTTCTTCAAAGGATTAGATTGCAGATATGTTCACCAAGTCATTGCCTAAGGGTACTTTTGAGTATCTCAGAGGGAAGCTATGGGTTATTACCCCTCCTGTTTAGAACTAAGATGCACTAGTGTGCATCAGTCTGGTGGAATTCACAGTCATATCTTGTGATCTAGATTGATGTTAAGGAGATACTACTCAGGGAGAGTAGTCAGTATGCAAATTTTGGAGATCAGTTTGAAATAAAAAAGGGGGAGAAAAGATTACAAATATGTGCCCTTTGCCATTGATGTCAAAGGGGGAGAGAAGTCATGTGAAAAACTAGTTGCTGATGAAAGGGGGAGTAGTGAAGAAAGTGGTTGCAGAAGGGGGAAGAAATCCTTGTCTTGATGGTTGAATCAATTTTTCACATCATATGTTGCCATCAATGACAAAGGGGGAGATTGTTGCAAATATGTGCCTATGATGTGTTGTCATTGATGTTAACATATCCCTTTGTTAGAAATAGAGGAAATAGTACAGATCAGTGAAGTAGATTGCTCTGCATTTCTAGAGGAATGAAGATCAAAGTACATGACCATATGGCTATGTAGAGGATTGTCTAAAGTAGCTCCAGTTAAGATTTGAGAGGTTCGCATGAAGATTTGAAGAAGCTATGGCCATCTGAGTAGAACCAGGTTCTGTAGTGTTTAGAAGAGACAGAGTAACAAGAAGTTGGTCTGGAATGCTCCATAATGAAAACTTATGATCTACAGATCTAGAGGCATGTTTGGGAAGTTAGTGTGTATCCTCAACTCAAGTGGTTCATGGTTTGGAGGTCCACACCAATCTTTCTAGTGTGACAGTCATGACAGACAATGTTCTTGAGGTACTAGATGAAGATGCAAGTGATTCTGATGATTTGGAGTAGTGCAGTTGTTATTGTTGAATTCAATGTGCTTGTGGAGGTCTCTAGATCATGTGCCTACTATGTTGGAGGTCCGCATTGAAGATTGAGCTTGTTGTTGAAGATTTCCTCCTTGGTGTTGTTGTTCTTCCTAGTCTTGGCCAATCGGATGATTCAAGCGTGTTGCGGATGATCTAAGAGCAATTCTCTGGAGCATAGTGTGTTGATCGAAGAAGATTCAAGTCCCAGCTATGTTTGGATGATAGTACAGTGATCTGCATTGAGTCAAGCCAACCTTGACATTCATTCCAAGGTTGATGAAGTGTATAAATACTTGTGGATAATTTGTGGAAAGTTGTCCTTATGAGAAAAAGATAAAATCATAAGAAAGGTACAAAGGTAGAGTAGAAAAAAGGAGAAGCAGAAGAACAAGAGTAGTAGAGGATGAAGAGTTAGCAAAGAAGTGTTTGGGGTAGAGCAGAAGTTTTGTGAGCTTTTAATGGGACTGAACCAAGCATAAAGAAGATTCTATTTTTTAGTTCATTCTTTCTGTATTAAACATAAAATCTTGTAAGTAGTGAGCCTCCTGTAGGTAGTGAGATTTGGGCAATGTGCCTAAAGGCAAGTGCCTTCCCATTTCTTTCAAGTACTTTTAACAGGGTACAAATCTTATAGGTTAATCCCCACTGTGGTTTTCCTTTAACTATGATTCCACATTAAAAATCTTTGTGTCAAGTGTGTTAATTGTGTTTCTACTCATGTGTTGTTGATTCATGCTTTAATTTTTACATCATTTATCTGTTTGTAAGTTGTGAAAGAAGATTAAAAGCATAAAAGATTAAAAATTTTGGGACAACTAATTCACCCCCACTCTTAGTTGTCTGGCCTAATTCCAACAATCCTAGCATTAACAAATTTACAACCTACGAACACTATTTTACAAATGGTACATCAGTCCATTGTTGTTCCTAAGGGAGTTCTAGAAAATATCCCAGTTAAAGTTGAAAACTTGGAATATCTAGTTGAATTTCAAATAATCCAATCACAAACCCCTAAGAATAGTTGCCCATTGACTTTGGGAAGACCTTAGCTGGCTACAGTAGCAGCCCAAATAGACTATAGATCTAGAGGGATGACCATCTCAAATGGCATCAATAGTAAATAGTTGTAACTATACCATTCTACTCATCCCTCTATGAATAAAACTAGCAAAGTATGGATGGATGAACCAAATCAATATAGTCAACAAGAAAATATAGCTTCTTTGGTGATGGTTGTTATTAAACAATATGGTAAAGACATAGAAGATGAGTGGGATAATGACACCAACCTAGACACAAACACTTAAGAAAACAATGAAATAGACACATACATTGATGAATACTAGGAAAAAATTGAAAATGTAGAAAGCCTTATCCAAATGAGCATAGAAAATTTTTTTCACAATGAAAAGAAAGATTTTCTTACAGAATTTCACAGACCTTTGGCTAATCTGATCCCTAGAATAGAGAGTTTCCTCAAAAATATAACTACTTTCCACATGTTGCAACCTCACAGCTACCCTCTTAATACTTTGATGAGAGAAAATTATATAGTCTCTTCCACTTACCCAAGGACAAAATCAATAATGGTATCACATGGGAAAACCCTCAATATTAATAAAATTATTCAATGTTTTGGTGAGCTAATCCAAGGATTTTTCTTGGAATTACAAAGATATGAGGGGAATTCATCTTAAAGCTTGCACTCATCACATTTATACTAAGGATGTTAGACCAGTTTACCAACCACAATGCCAACTCAATCCGACACTCAGAGATATAGTTAAAATTGAAATAGAGAAACTCCTACAAATGGGATTCATTCACCCTATCTCTAATACCAAGTGGGTTTCCCCTTTGGTGGTGGTCCCAAAGAAAGGGGATAAATGGAGGGTATGTGTGGATTACATGGAAATTAACAAAGCAACCTATAGGGATTATTTGAACCCTTACTATTTATAGATCGGGTTCTTGACAATCTGGATGGTAAAAAATATTTTTCCTTCCTTGACAAGTTTAGCAGCTATAATCAGATATAAATTTCTACTGAAGACCAAGACAAAACCATTATCCATGGGGAACCTTTGCATACAAGGTTCTTCCCTTTGGCCTATGTAATGCTCCTAGGGTGCTATGTTTCAAAGAGCTATTTTGGCTATCTTCGTAGAACTTGTAAATGATTATGTAGAAGTTTATATGGATGACTTCACAATCTATGGAACTTCCTATGAGGAAGCACTTCAACATCTGGACAAAATTCTGTAGCGATGTGAGGAACATCATCTATCCCTAAGCCATGAAAAATGCTTGATAGTAGTGGAACAAAGGGATGTTATTGGGCCATCACATTTCTATAGAAGGCATTAAAGTCAGCCCTAAGAATATTGAAGTTATACAAAGACTTGAACCTCCTAAAAATCAAATGGATGTTAGAAGCTTTTTAGGATATGTAGGCTATTATTAAAGATTTATTGAAAATTTTAGCAAAATTACAGCCCCTATGTTCTCCTTACTTCAAAAGGATGTTGATTTTTCCTGGACCTCAGAATGCCAAGCTTCCTTTGAAAACATTAAAGAGAAACTCATGACAACACCAATGTTGCATGGACCCAATTGGATCTTATCATTCTACATTTATACAGATGCTTAAAATGACACGATAGGAGCAATATTAGGACAAGAAGATGAAAATGGTGGGAAGTATGCTATTTATTTCATGAGTAAAAACTTAACCCCAACCAAAAATAATCGTACCACCACAGAGAGAGTTTGTAGCTATCATGTATGCCATCAACAATGTTTTCCACTATATCATAGGTTACAAAGTGACTATTTACACATATCACTCAACAATTAAATACCTCACAAACAAACCTAATGTGAGTGGGAAAATAATCAGATGGTTATTGCTCCTCCAAGAACTCCATGTGACTATCATTGACAAATCAAGAAGATTTAATGTGGTGGCTGATTTCCTCTCTAGGATCCATCAAGAAAATAGGGATTGTGAACTAGTCCAACATGAATCCCCAGATGAACAATTATTTGGCATATCTTCTCAAACACCCAAGTTTGCAAATGTAGCCAATTACTTAGTTACATCATAATTTCTAGTTGATTTTACCATAAAATAGAGGAAACAACTTGTCCAAGAAAGAACACAATTTAAATGGATAAATGGTCTATTATTCAAATGTGGCCCTGATTTAATATTGTACAGATGCCTAAGACTAGAAGAAACTTATAGTATACTCTGAGCCTGCCATGATGATCCATCAGGAGGTCACTATTTAGCAAAAAAAACATCTCATTAAATCTTAGGTGCTGGATACCCTCAATGCATAAGGACGTTAAGAGATATGTCTATCACTATGATGAATGCCAAAGAATAGCAAAACCAACACCATCTACTAAAATTCCTTTGCATCTGCAGATTGTCCTAGAGCCATTCGAGAAATGGGGTCTAGATTTTATAAGACCCATTGATCCCTCCTTGTAAGGAAAATAATACATCCTTGTATGCATAGATTATCTTACTAAGTGGGCAAAGGTTAAGGCGCTAAAAATAGATATAGAGAACAAGTTGCTGACTTCCTTTATAATAGAATATTCCTCAAATTTGGAGCACCCAGATCCATAGTCACAGATCAAAGAGCAGAATTTATGTCCAAATTCCTCTTGACCTTCACCATCCATTTCCAAGTAAACCATAAAAAGTCCTCTCCATACCATCCATAGACAAATTGTCAGGTTCAATTCACTAATAGGGAACTAGAAAATATACTCACCAAAGCATTTCATTAGGAAGGAAAGATTGGGCCAAAAGTTGCATGAAGTAATATGGGCTTATAACACTACATGGAAATCAATAACAAGCTTTACTTCCTATGAATTGGTCTTTGGAAAGATGCCCATTCTCCCTATTGAGTTTGAAATCCAAACATTAAAGACAACTATGGAAATAGGTTTGGATCTATATAGAGCCTAGGTGGAACAAGTCCTTCAATAGAATGAGTTGGATGAGCTCCATCTAGAAGCCATACAACTGACTGAACTAGTGCAACAACAAAGGAAAGCTTGGCACGATAAACATATCAAAGAGAGGAAATTTAAAAGTGGAGATTGGACAGTGTTGTTTGATTCCTGGTATAAGGATTTAGAAGGAAAACTCTAAACATGCTAGTTAGGGCCATATAAAATAATTGAGGTATTAAAAAATGGACCTGTATGACTTAAACTAGTTGATGGAAACACACAAACACTTCTGGTAAACTGTCATTTACTTTGACTCTATCAAAAACTGGTAGATAAAGACGAGTTTACAAAAATGGTAGAAATGCAAGAAAACATTTGTTGTGTGAAGGAATTTATTCCTTCTATGGTAGAATAAGACAAAAACCCATCAAATTCATATTAAATAAAAAATAATAATTTTTAGAAGTATATTGTTTTGTGTAGTATTTTCTTTAGAAGCATCTTCAACTGCTTCAGAAATGCATTGTTTGTGTAGTATATTCTTCTGGAACATTTTTTAAAATGGTCCTAAAATGTATTGTTTTGCATAGTGTTTTGTCTAAAAAACATCTTTTAACAAAATACTTTGGAATTAACTGATAATCGTAGGATACCTTAAGAAGATTAGAAATCATTTTGTTGTTGTGCACAATTCTGAAAGCATCCCTTCAATGATGCTCTAGAATCCTCTTTGTTCAAATTCTAAAAGCATCCTTTCAATGATGCTCTGGAATTCTCTTTGTTCAAATTTTGAAAGAATTCTTTCAATGATGCTTTGGAACCCTCTTCGTTTGCATTTTGAAAGCATCCTTTTAGGAATGCTCTGAAACCCTCTTTGTTCACATTCTAAAAGCATCCTTTCAATGATGCTCTAGAACCCTCTTTGTTCACAGTTTCAAAAGCATCCTTTCAATGATGCTTTGAAACCCTCTTTGCATAGTTCCAAAAGCATCATTTCAATGATTCTCTGGAACCCTCTTTGTTCACAGTTGTGAAAGTATCCTTTCAATAATGATCCAAAATCCTCTTTGTTCACATTTTGAAAGCATTCTTTCAACAATGCTCCAGAACCTTCTTTTCCTAGTCCACATTCCAAAAGCATCCTTGCAATGATGCTCTGAAACCCTTTCTATTGTCTACAATTTTGATAGTATTAAATTTTTGATGCTCCAAGACCTATGTTATAGCACTTGTCTTAGAATCATCTCTTCATTAATGCTAGTACTTGAGACCATCAATCATAATAAATGCAAGATTTCCAAAAAGGACTCAGATGATGTCATTTTTCAAGATCCATGCCTTCATCATTAATTAACAATGCCATCATCATTAATAAAAGTGTCTTGTTTGTAGATCAATAGCTATGAAAATATGTGTACACATCCACATCAGTTGACATATACCACATATTCCATTAAGTGACATGAGTCTCGACTGACGTCAACACGGGAAAGAAGGTATGTATATTATTTTTTAATACACAATAATTATATCATGAAAATCAATTAATTGGCACGAGTATTTTTTTTCCTAAAAATAGAAAACCCTTAATAACCTTCACTTGAACTGATGAAAATGATGGCAACATGACTAATCATGAAAGAAAATTATGATGAGAAAATATGAAACAATTAATGCAATGTGTTTGTATAATTTTTTTTATTCAATGATTTTAAAGTTATTTCATTCAAGAGTTTTTCAAGCATAACTTAATCAAGTTTCCACACCTGTTCACCCTATCAATTTACCAATATTTTCTTTAGCCAAGATGTCAAGCCAATTCACTTGATTAATTTACCCATCCTTTCTCCTACATCTAAAATCATGGGTGCCAAGCGAAAAGTAGATCCAGCCACAGGGGACAAAATGCTTGCAATATAGATAGTGATAGAAGTTTTTCAAGTAGCTAGGTGGTTAGAATTTTTGAAGAAGTTTGAAGGCTATCACATAGAGTTGGTGTAGGAGTTTGTAGAAAATTATTAGAGCTGTCAGAGGAAATAAAATTAAGGTTAGTTCCTCAATTCTCTCAGACATTTCTAGAATTCCTAAAGAGGGAGTAGATTTATCTCAGGAAAAATATGTTACATATCAAAAATGATTGATAGTTTTATTCAAGAAGGGGAACCTCAACCTCAAATGTTAATGGGGAAAAAGAGTGGGAATAAAGGAATAATTAGGAAAACCCTCATTGAACCCTAGAAAATAGTAGTGGCCTAGATTATAAAGTATTTCACTTGTGAGGGCCAATGTGTTATAATAAAAGGGTCACCATTCCATCTATTAACCCACCTGTGTCATGGTGTAATCATTCCTGAATTAAAATTCAATGTACCTTCATTTCCATTCCACTCTTTAGAAAATATGATTGAGAAATATAAAATTGGGAATGGACTGTTAAAACACCATGGGTTAATTACCTTGATCTACAAGCATCAAATTCTAAAGTGACACAAGACAAAAAATAGGTGGCGTAAGTTCCTTCAAAAATTTGAAAGTCAAGAAACTAGACAAAATTTAGAAATAGGGGAATCGTCAGGGGTTGTAGTCACAGCTCCAGAAGGAGTTAATCTGGAACTTCAACAAGCGCAAGAAGTTCAAGAGATTTCAAAACCCATAATAGCTCAAAAATATTTAGAAACCCAGGGTTCTCCTAAAACACAAGAGGTTCCAAAGTTATTATCTGCATAAACTACTTAAGAGCCACTAGAAGCCCATGAGTCTTTGGCAAAGCCAGAAAAGGTTGAAATTCTAGTATTTTATGAGGAAAAAACAGAGGCACCGATTGCTAAAAGTTGAGGTCAAAAAGGAAAATGCAAAAACCTCCTCCTTTGAGAAGAAGCAAATGGTTGGCCTTAGATAATAATTCCCCTACTATTTTCAAATAAATGGAAACTATGAAAAAGAGGAAAAAGTATAATACTCACATAGTTGATAAAAGTCCAATAGGGGACATGTTAGAGACTTCAACTTCTCCTTTGAAAGAAACAAAGGAAGTTGGTCAAATGTCTTTTGAGTTGAATCAAACAAACCTAGAAGAAACTATTGCAATGGAATCTCTTGCACCAATTGAGCATGAATTCCTATTGATTCTAAAGTGCAATAAATTCAAAATGAATAGACACATGGAACTTCTGAGGAAGAAACAAAACAATCAAAAATTTTAGAAACTATATCAATTCTCCAAATTCTTGATATTGGGGTTACTTCACAAGAATGCATTGAAACAATTAAGGAGCAGCAAGAAAAGCAGATAACTAAATTAGAGCAAAAACTTTTGCAACTAGAATAGGTGCTCTCCCAAAATGAGCAAGCAATTCTATAGAAAAAATAGATAATTGCCCAATGTGAAGAAACCATTTTGAAGAAAAAACATAAAATGTAAGAATTAGAAGATTATATACACAATAAAAATGAAGAAATTGAATTTTTACAAAAATAGTCAAACAAGTTAAAAGGAAAGGAGATGGCAATTACAGAGATGTAAAAAAATTTTGCAGACAAGGACAAACAGATTAGAAATTTGACAAATAACTTTATGGATTTTCTAGCAACATTGATATAGAAACAAAAGGAGCTAACAAGCACATTAAGTCAAACAATAGAACTGGAGGATGAGTTGAGAGAAATGAAAGTCAAACCATCTATAGAAGATAAATAAATTCAAATAGAACTAGTTCAAATTGAGTGGTTCCAAATCCATATTCCTCTTCTACTACATAAATGGATGGAACACTATTATTTCCTTAGAAAGGTAGGGATTGAAAATAATAGACTAAAGGAAGATCTTGTCATTCTATGCAAGGAATATGATAAACTATATGAAGCCAAAATAGAAGCCTACATAATTAGAGAACCGCTATTAACATGTAAGAAATCCTCAAGATTGTATTCTATGTTTTTGAATGAACAAGTCTTAAGATGGAAATTATTGAGGATTTCTTGTAATTTGTCACATGATCTAGATGAAATTTTTTTTATGAAAGATATTAAGTCATCCTCCCCTAAACAACATAATTTATTGTGTGAATTTTTCACCCACAACTTGTTGCTTGAGAAACACACAGATTTTTATATCAATCTATTTGTAGTAGTCAAACTAAGATCATTTCTCTCTACTTTACAAAATTAGATACATTGGCAAGATAGAACTAGGGGCTATCTTTAGGTAGAAAAGAAAATATGTCTATTAATGAGGCATCACCACCATCAACCCTTTAAGTCCCAAAAATAATTTAGGAGAATAAAGAAATATGATATCATGAAGGAATTAAATATGGTGAAATTCTCAAACTTTGTTATGAAAATTTTCAAGCAAAAGGTATCCAATTGATAAATAGAACATGGGAAACATGTAAATAAAGGTACTCATCCCTACCCATTTATTTGAGAAGAAGAGAAATGATCTCCCTAACCAACCCTAAGTGGTCTTATAAAAGGGCACAAGGAGTAGCAGAATTAGTGAAGAATCTCAAAGTGAAATGGATAGGGATGAGGTTTAGACCACCATTGCTCCTTCAACAACCTCCTCTAGTAAATGTGACCTCAAATCAATTCCAATGGGAATACCAAACTTGGAGGCTAAAAGTGCAATTGGGTAAAGGTTTTATTTAGGATCTAGTGGCATGGGATGACATAACAAAGTTAGTATATGATAACAGTGCATTGTTTGAGGAACACAACAAGAGAAGGGAGACAAAGAAATAAGCTATATTAAGTGAACCTGCTCAACAAAGAGCAAGAGGACCTACTCAACATTAGGAGGGGAAGAAAGTGATGAGCTAAAAATTACCTTCATCATCCTTAGCCCAAATGATCCTTTTTCCATAGCCTTACTAAGCCTACATTGCCAATATTATTTGATTGATATGATAAATTGTCGCTTATTACTTAAAAAATATGTATAAAAACTCTATTTTCCATTTTGACTAAATTGAACCTTGAAACTAATTAAGTGTGTCTATAACAAAACTATTTTTGTTAAATAGGACTCACAATGAGGAGAAGAAGACTTTATGGAGAAAAGAGTGCTTTGAGAATCTAGCTCTAGAAGTTGGAGAACCTGGAAAGAGTCCAAAGCAACATCAATAGAAGTCCCAGTTCTATTTATTGTTCATTGCATGAAATATGCTCAAAATTTATGTTTTATAAAAGACATTAGTATTTTGAGAGATCCCACTCGGAGCTTTTACTTCCTTTTTAGTTATTTGATCAAAGAAGACAAGAATTTAATGTTTTCAATTAAAACTTTACAGGAGGCAAAATGTTTGAAACTATCAACCTCTAGATCTTAGGCATAATTCTAGCATAGAAAATATATAGCTTTGTTCCATATTTTTAAAAAGACAACAAGAAGATAATAGACTATTCTAATTTTAAAAAATTTCTCTGCAAAATTTTGAATACTATGTGATGAGACTGTTGGAGTTCTAAACAATGCTTTGAAGGTTTACAAAGTGTTTTTACTGCATATTCCAAAGAGCTGGCCACTTGAAGGATTAATATAGATAAGTATTTGTTCTTTATGTAATGTATGTGTTAGTAGTAAGTTCTATCAAGTATTGAATTCTTTGATGTATTGTGCATGATGTGTTAGCCTACAGGTTATGTAGTAGTTCTATAGTAGTTATGTAGTGTTCTATAGTGTTCTATAGTAGTTCTTTGTAGTACTATGGTTTTAAAATCAACTATGTATTTTCAAATCAAAATTTGAAGTTCCAAAATTTTGTGAATTCATGTTAAGAAATTAAGTTCCATTTTGTTATTCATTATCATAGTTAGAGTTTGCATGCTTTCATAGATAAATTTCACATGCTTTCTAGTTTAAAATTGTGTGCTTCCATAGTTAGATTTATTTTGTTTAGTAGTTTAGCTTCTTAAATAGATTTCCTAGAATATTTTAAGATGCTTTCTATTTTAGAAATTGTTTATCTTTCCATCTGTAAAGGCCAAACATTGTTGTACTAAGATATCTAGTCCCCTTTTGCAAATAGACTTGGACACTGCCCTTGTTGAAAAACTGATAAATCAAGTTAAAGTGTAAGGATCAATGACACCCTATCAATAACATCTACACTAAAGCCTAAGAAAATCTAGAAAAAGTCTTATAGTGGTAGTAAGACCATAACCTCTCCCTTAGTAATGAAAATTGTTAAATGATGATGGAAGAGGGAATAGTCTTAGGCACTATGTCTCACAAGCAGGTATATAGGTAGAACCAGCCAAAATCAAAGTTATCACTAATCTACCTATACCTCAAAAGAAATATTTTAGAAGTTTCGTTGGGCATGTAGGTTATTATAGATGGTTCATAAAGAATTTTAGAAAAACAATTGCCCCTTTGTTTGTCCTACTTACAAAGGATTTCAATTTCAATTGGACCCCTGCATGCCAAGAAGATTTCCAATCCTTAAAAGAGTCCTTGACAACTACACCAAATTGGACATTAACCTTCCATATTCACATAGATACATCTGATTATGTTGTAGGAACTATTTTAGGTTAGAAGGAAGGTTCAATGGAGTATGCTATTTATTTTATCAGTAAGAACCTTCAAGCAATAGAACTGAATTACACTATCACTGAGAAAGAACTCCTAGTTGTGATCTATGCGATAAATAAGTTTAGGCATTATATAATTGGCTATCCTATATTTTTTGACACTGATCATGTAACCATATGGTATCTCATGAAAAAACCTATAGTTAGTGGAAGGTTAGTCAGGTTTTTGTTGTTACTATAAGAATTTGATATTATAATAATTGATAAAGTAGTTAAAGCAAATGTAGTAGCAAACTTCATTTCTAGATTGACCCTTGATGCTGAGGTACCTATTGTAGATGACTCATTTCCAAATAAGCATTTGGTTGCCTTAACTATGCAAATATTGCTACGTATTTGGTTACAAGTAGAACACCACCTCATTTCTCACCTAGAGAAAAATGCCAATTGGTAGAGAAGAGTCTTCCATAATCTTGGATTGTTGGATATCTATTTTATGCTAGCCCTAATAACATCATACATAGGTGTATTAGGGAGGATGAGGTCTATGATATTATAAAAGCCTTCCATGATGAACCCTGTGGAGGACAATTTCCAGCAAGGAGGACAACATTCAAGATCTTAAACATTGGCTATTATTGGCCGACATTGCATAATGGTGTAGTTATATATACTAGAAGATGTGATCATTGTTAAAGAATGGGTAGATCAGCTAGGACTAATGAAATTCCCTTGCAACCACAACTAGTCCAAGAACCTTTTAACAAATAGGGCCTAGATTTTATAGGCCCTATTGATCCAAGGTCCAACAACAAAGAATACATATTGGTCTGCACTAACTACTTGAACAAATGGGTGGAAGTCAAGGCTCTTCGACATGCTAGAGATGAAAAGGTAGCATAGTTTCTCTAGGAAGAAATCTTCACTAGATATGAAGTACCCAAAGAGATTGTTACTGTTCAAGGGCCACAATTCACCTTTAAGTTAATTGCTACCTTTGTCAAGAATATGCACTTCAACACAAGAAATCTACTCTTTATCATCCTCAATCTAATGGCTAGGTGGAAGTTACCAATAGGGAAATAGAAGAAATTTTGACCAAAACTATAGCTCTGCATAGAAGGGATTGGGCTAACCACCTTCCTAAAGTAGTTTGGGCTTTCAAGAAAACATGGAAAACAACAACTAGTTTTACACCCTATGAGTTGGTATATGGTAAGACAACAATCCATCTCATTGAATTTGAACATAGAACTTTGAGAACAACATTGTATTTGGGTATAGATCTATCTAAATCACAAAAAGAATGAATAAATCAGATGAATGCCCTAGATTAACTATGAAAGGAATCTTTTCACCATACAGAGGTCATGCAAAAACAAAGGATAAGATGGCAAGAATAATTTATCAAAACCAAAGAATTTTAGTAAGGTGATTGGGCATTGTTATATGATTCAAGGTAGAAAGATCATAAAGGTAAACTACAAAAATGATGGTTAGGACCCTATGAGATAGTTGAGGTATTTTCAAATGAAGTAGTCAAGCTAGTAACCATTGACCCTACTAGATTTTCATTAATGGTCAATGGGCATTGCCTGAAACTTTACAAGAAACCACTCGATAGGGATCATTTTATTTAGTATGTTTCAAATGACAAAGGAATGGGATCACTAATATCATATGACATGATAGCCAATGATCCTTCCAACTAAGACCTTGTCATCAATCAAGTATAATATTTTTATGTTTTATTACAAAAAAAAGCCACCGATAGTGAAAACCTGTTTTGGGTCTTTAGTCTCCACAAATATTTATGTTACTATAACATCTCACTGAGTGTTTCTACATCATCTCACTAAGTTTTCCTATTACATCTCATTGAAGGTTCATGTAGCATCTTCGCAGGACTTGTAACACGTGTTCATGCAACAACTCTCTGAGGGACCTGTATCATATGTTGATGTAGAAACTCTTAGAGGGACCTATAGCATGTGTTCATACAACATAACTTTGAGGGAATTGTCACACTTATTCCTATAGCTTCACTCACACCTTCTCGCACCATCATGAGTTCCTACAACATTTGGCATGGCCTTCGTGCAACCTGTCAATTCATTGATCCTATAGACAAGTCTTCTCACTGTGTACCTACAAAAATTCTAACCACTTACTGCACCTGTCATATCATTCTAGCATCACCTCAATCAATACTATCACAATAAATGGTCAGCTCATGCCAATCACCAATTACTTCATTGTTACCTATGATAATCATCCATCATTATTGACACATGTAAGATTTTTGTAACTTCTTTTCTCCCACTTTGAATTAGTTGATAATTATTTTATTTGATAAAATATTTAGGATTGCATTTTTAATTAGTCATATTCTTGTCTATTTATTATTACACTCACCATGCCATCATTACCCTTCCTTTTGATTACAATCCTCATAGCCTACAAGGACACATGCCCTACTTAGTTGGGGGGTAATAGTCTTATCATCCTATTCAACATCTCATCAGTCACTTTCCAAACTTGCCAACGTATGTAACTACCGGATCACTTGTCCTTGCAAGCTTTAAATGTCTGTACATATGCAACATGACATGAACTAAATATTTAAATAATACCTGCATAGGATATTAACTTTAAATGAAAAATATAACATTCTTAGTTGCCAAAGCAAACCATAGCTAGTCTACTTAAGTTCCTAAGAATTGCTAAATTACCTAAGAATTGTCTATGTTCAGTCTAAGATTTGTCTACATCTGTAAGAAAATTGTTTAAATTTGAAGAATTATCCCAACAACTAACCAAATTTGGAAAATAAACGAACAAGGATGGGAGGTGATTTGGTAAGGAGAGAACCTACAGTCCACACCACCCTACTGAATGATAATGAATCTCTTCCCATCTTCTAGTAGGTTGAATGGATGGAATATTTTCAAAGGTTGAATGGATATAATTATGAGATTGTAGCTGAGTTAGTGAGAACCTAGGATAATGGAGAAGCACTAGTAAAGGGATTGATAATAAATGCCTCGAAGGAAGCCATATGTAAAGTTACATGACTCCTAGTGGCAAGAGAGAGTTTTCCAGAGAGGGGGAATGTGGTGGTGGCTAGGAATGAATTTACTAAAGCTGGTGAACAATTAGAAGTCTCCTCACAAGGAACTAGACATCTCTCACTACCACCATAATGGGTAGAGGTGGCTATCCATATCATTAGAAATTTGACATGTGAAGGTAGGAAATCCTTTCTCTACATAGTGCATTTTAAATTTTTAAGTCATTTGTGACATGGGAGGCTTGTAAATGTCCCTAATTTTTTAGTTCATTTGTTAAAAATAATGGTGAAAGAGTACCAAAACGGCACAACATTTGCATTATCACACCATTGCCTCATCCATCTATTGGTAAAAAAGTGTTTAAATGAGAAGTTTCCTAATGCATCTTGGGAGACATTTTTGGGTCTTCGTCATGTTAGGGAAATGCCATAGATAGGCCTACATGGTCATAGGCTTAGAGAAAGGTAGACCCATGTACCACAAATAAAAAATATATAGGAAGAAAGAGTAGAGGGTATGGAGGAAGAACATGTAGCATCCTCCACTGAACATGCAACACCTTCTTGCATGCATGCAACCTCTCCTGAAGGTCCTATAGCATCAACCTCTAACCCTACAACATCCTCAGAGAATATTGTAGCACCTACACATGAGCTTGCAGAAGCACCTATGCATATGACTTCCTCTTCTATGCATGAAACTTTGTCATCCATGCATGAGACCGTGCCTTCTATATCTAAAACCCTACTATTTGTGCATGAAATTTTCACACCCATGCATGAGACCTTTCCCTCTGTATCTAAAACCCTACTATCTGTACATGCAACTCTCCCATTAGAGAAAGAGAAACAATTACATGTGTCTAAAATTCCTTCACTTGTATAGAATGAATCCTTACTAGTAGATACCCCTTCTTCCTCCAAATCAAAAAGGAAATAGAAACCCTCTCCTTCTCAACCAAAAACTAGTAAGAAGAAATAAAAGACAATCCAAACTCCAAAGGCACAAAAGCCAAGGCATTCTCATCACCTTAGAGCTAAAGGAATAAAGACTAAGGCTGCAACATCAGCATCTAAAGTGGTGTTCCTAGAAACTAATATAGACTCTGAAAGAAAGGAATTGTTCACTCATAAGGATCAACCCAATATATCAAGAAGTTTAGAGTTTAATCTCGAAGGAGACTCTACCCCATCCTCCTCACAATTTGTTGACTTGAATACAAGTCAGGGGATGATTCCCATAGAAATAGAAATAGAGGATGAGGGTGAGTTGCAAGCTACTATAAAGAAAATAAGCTTGTTGAGTAGCTAGAGGAACACATAAAGCCCAACCAATAGTTAGAAGAGAAACTGATGCAAGGGCATTAGGGGCCTCATATGCATAATTTTTTTCATGTTTGGTTTTTAGGTTGTTTTAGTGTTTTGGAGTTTAATAAGGTCATTTATGACCATGTGGGATCATGTTGATCCATTTTTGGAGTGCTAATAGGGTCTTTGGTTTAAAAAGTGTAAAAAGTTGTCATCTTGCTAAAAAAAAGGCACAGTTACAAATCAAAAAATCAAGAAATGTTTACAAGAAAATCAAGAAACCATTATTAAATAGTTGGAATTAGTTGAAAATGTATAAAGGCACCCTCCAAACTCAAATATTAGACTAGAGATACTCTTTTTGAAGTTTTGGTGAATGAAAACAATCATTTTTTATGCATTTCCAACATTGCAGACCTGTTCCTTCACTTTGTATGACCTGTATAGACTATATGTTGCTCCAAAACTGATTGGATTGTGTTGTCATATGAATCTACTTTAGTTTTCCTTTGGTTGCATCAATTTTCATCAAGTATTGAGAGACTTATTGCATTTTCTTTAAAAACTGGTCGAAACCCTACCTAGGGTAACTAGTGAGGAGAAAAATGATGTAATTCAACCTTCCACCTATGGAAAATCTCCAAAATGGGTGGAAAGGTCTATATAGATGTATTCTATCATATTCCAAGTTTGCAAGGGTTCAAGTGTAGGTTTGCACGTGCCTTGGATCAACAGTAAGTCTGATATTTGGATGTATTAGACTATGGACAACAGAAATGAGGAAGATTGGATGAGTTAGAGTCTAGATTTATTTATTTGTCATGAGTAATGATAGGGGAATGTAGTGAGAAGTCTTGCAGACTTGTACAAAGGGTTTTGGAACTTTCTTGAAGGTTTATACAAGTTTGGTTGTGACTGTCCCAAGAGGACTAGTTATATAGTCATAGGTATGATGTTAGTGTCCAAAAATGATAGGGTTGTGTAGGAGTCTTGGAATTGAATACATGATGGAATCACCTTTGAAACATTGGAAAGAGGCCTCTAAGTTAGTTGTTGAGGGTTTTAATCAGTCTATGTTGGTGTAGCCTTAGTACATTGAAGTTGTCTCTCCTAGGTCGATCAATACAAGGGTTGTGAGTCCCATAAACTGTTGCATTGTTTAGTCATACATGGAAGTTGTCCCTGATCATTTAAGCCTCAAGACAAGTTTTCCCTTGATGTTTGTACTATCTCAAGTAAGTTGGATAAAGCTTCTAAGGGAATTCAATGCTAGGGTCTAGAAAGGTGCACCTAGGAGCAGCAATGGAGAAGGTGTAAGAATAGTTTGTCAGTTTGAGTTGTAAACCTAAAGAAGGTCCTTTCTCTACATCAAATTGGTATTAGAGCAAGGAATATCAGTAAGAGGTTACAAATAAGTTGAGTTTGAAGACTGGCCAAGATGCCTCCAAGGGTGAATGTGGAAAGAATAATTAGATTGGTGAGAGGCTATCTTGCCCTAGAATTGAGAACCATAAAGGAAAGCCTTGATGCAAGACTCACATCAATTGAGAACAACCAGAGAAGAGGAGTGGTCATAGGAGATTTGAGTGACCAAGAAGAAGTGGGTGAAAATGCACCACAAGAACCTGAAGAAGAAAGAGATATTGAAGAGAAGAGGTTGGAGATATTACTAAAGGCAATTAAGAATGATGGTTCCAAGGTAAAAATAGAACTTCCAGTATATTCAAGAAGTCTGAAGGGAGAAGAAATCCTAGATTGGATAGGAGAATTAGATAAGTATTTTGAGTTTCAGGAGATATCTGAGGGGCAGAAAGTGAAATTGGCAAGAACAAAACTAAAAGGACATGCATCCCAATGGTGGGATTATGTACAAGAAGAGAGGAAGAAGAAAGACAAAGAAAAGATTACATCTTGGGACATAATGGTTGCAAAAGTGAAATGTAAATTCCTACCTCGTGATTATGCCATTTAGTTATATAGAAGGTTGCAAAACTTGAAGCAAAAAGACATGGATATGAAAACATACATGGAAGAGTTCTACAAACTAAGCATAAGATCAGGCCACATAGAAGAAGAATTGCAAGGTATTTGAATGGGCTAAAGTATAGCCTACAAGATGAACTAAGTATCACAAGTCCAAGAACCATAGAAGAGTGCTATCAGTTGGCCATAAAGGTTGAAGACAAGTTGAGAAGGAGACAAGAAAAGCAAAGTAGAGGTAGGGGAAGGACAAATTTTAGAGGAAGAGGGACTTTTTCTGGTAGAGGATAGTCCCAAAGGTCTTAAGGAGAGACAAGTAACTCACAAGAACAATCATCAGATTCAAGGGGCAACTTTAGAGGAAGAAGACCAAATTTTAGAGGCAAATTTGGCAATAGAGGAGGCTCAAGTGGATTCACTAGAAAATGCTACAAATGCAATAAATTTGCAGGCCATAAAGCATGGCAATGCCCTGAGGAGCAGTCATCTACTTCTTTTAAAGGTGAGAGGAGAAATCAGATTGCACAAGGTGGAGATGATACTGAAATTGTTAATTCCCCATCACAAAATGTAGAACTAGAAGTTGGAGAGTCTTTATTGATGATAAAAACCTTGATCAAAGTGCCCATGGAGAAGGAACCACCTCAAATAAAGTCACTCTTCAAGACTACATGCAAATGCCAAGGTAAATGAAGTAAAGTTGTCATTGATTCGGGAAGTATTGACAATTTGGTTTCAGTTGAAATGGTAGAGAAGTTAAAGTTGAAAAGATTGCCCCATGCCACTCCATATAAGGTTTCTTAGTTAAACAAAGGGTAGCAAGTGTTAGTGAATGAACAAAGTTGGGTAGAATTCCATATATCAGGTTATAAGGACAAGGTTTTGTGTGACATCATCCCTATGGATGTTTGTCATATGATTCTTGGTAGACCATGGCAATATGATAGAAATGCCAAACATGATGGTAGAAAGAACACATATGTCATAGAGAAGGATGGAGTCTTATATACTCTAACACCATTGAAAGATGAAGATAAAACACCACAAATGGAATCCAATGTGATATTGGTTGGAAAGAAGAAATTCATAAAGGCCATGGAAGAGGAGAATATGGGTTTTGCCATCATAGTCAAGCCTAGGTCTGTTGAGACAACAGCAAAGAAAGAAGAGTTACCTTTGGAAATTCAAAACTTGCTAAAGAAGTATGTTGATATAGTAGTTAGTCACCACATTGATTTCATACTAGGGGCTAGTTTTCCTAATAAGGCAACATATAAGATGACACCACAACAGAATGAGGAGATTAAGAGACAAGTCCAAGAATTGCTTGATAAGGGGCTAATCAAGAAAGCCTTGGTCCTTGTTCGGTTCCAACTATCCTAGCACCAAAGAAGGGAGGTGAATGGAGGATGTGTACTAATTATAGGACCATCAATAAGATTACAATTAGATATAGGTTCCCCATTCCATGGATAGAAGACTTGATGGACTGTTTGGGTGGAGCATGCTACTTTTCCAAAATAGACCTCAAGAGTGGGTATCACCAAATCTAGATTAGACCAAGGGATGAATGGAAGACAACATTTAAGACAAATGAAGGGCTTTATGAGTGGCTTGTGATTCCTTTTGGTCTCTCAAATGCACCCAACACCTTTATGAGGTTGATGAATGAAGTTCTCAAGCCTTTTATTTGTAAGTTTGTAGTTGTTTATTTTGATGACATTCTTGTTTTCAGTAAAACTAAGGAAGAGCATTTGCACCGTTTGGATTTGGTTTTAAAAAGATTTAATGAAGAGAAACTAATGATTAATTTGAAGAAATGTGAGTTTATGAAGACAAAGTTGGTATATCTTGGTTTTGTGATTACAAAAGGTACCTTGAAAATTGATCCAAGCAAGGTTGAAGCTATTCTAAGTTGGCCTCCACCCAAATAAGATGCTGAGGTAAGAAGTTTCCATGGTTTGGCAAATTTTTATAGGAAGTTTATTAAGGGTTTTAGTCATGTGTTGGCTCCAATCATTAATACCATAAAGGGGAATAAGAGAAAGAAGTTTGTTTGGACTAGTGAGGCTCAAAAGAGTTTTGAGTATTTGAAAAAGAGGGTAGTAGAGCAGCCCATATTATCCTTACCATATTTCAATAAGGTGTTTACTATTGAGTTTGATGCAAGTGGCCATGCCGTAGTGGTGACATTGAGTCAAGAGGGGAGGCCCATTGCCTTCTTTAGTGAAAAACTTAATGAGGCTAAGAAGAAATACTCTTCCTATGACCTAGCAAATGTATGCTTTGGTTCAGTCCTTGAAGAAATGGAGGCATTATCTACTTCCAAAGGAGTTTATAGTCTTTACTGATAACCATGCTTTCCAATTCTTGAACACTCAAGAGAAACTCAGTCATAGGCATGTTAAATGGCTAGAATATTTGTAAGGTTTTACTTTCACTATCAAACATAAGAAGGGGCAGTCAAACAAAGTGGCTGATGTATTGAGTAGAAAGACACTAATGGTGTAAGATATCCAATTGCAAAGTGTAGGGGTTGAAGCACTAAAAGGTATGTATATAGATGATGTTGATTTCAAGGAGATTTATGAATTTTGTAACCAATCTAATGGTGTTCCTCATGAGATAAGTTCTAATTTTCTGATTCAAGAGGGTTTGTTATTCAAAGGGGCCCAACTTTGTGTGCCTAAGTGTTTAATGAGAGATAACTTGATAAAACAGAAGCATAGTGGTAGCCTTGCAGGTCATTTTGGTCTTGATAAGACCTTGGAGTAGCTGAGAAGGCATTATTTTTGGCCTAAAATGCAAACTGATGTAACGAAATTTGTTGAGAAATGTGTTATTTGTCAAAAGGCAAAAGGGAGTAGCACAAATGTAGGTTTGTATTAGCCTCTTCCTATTCCAAATAGGCCTCGGGAGTCTATAAGTATGGATTTTGTAATGGGTTTACCAAAAACACCTAGAGGTTCTGATTCCATCTATGTTGTAGTAAACTGGTTCTCCAAGATGGCACATTTCATCTCATGCAAGAGAACCAATGATGCCTCTTATATTGCAGGCTTGTTCTTCAAAGAAGTGGTAAGGATTCATGGTTTGCCTTTGAGTATTCTTTTAGATAGAGATAGTAAGTTTGTTGGGCATTTTTGGAGAACTTTGTGGAAGAAACTTGGCACTAACTTTAGTTTCAGTTTTGGCTATCACCCTCAAACTGATGGGTAGACTAAGGTGGATAATAGGAGCCTTGGTAACCTCTTAAGATGTCTCACCAAAGAGCATTCTACTTAATGGGATCTGATCTTGCCTCAGACAGAATTTGCATATAATGATTCAGTGAATAGAAGTGCGGGTAAGAGTCCTTTTGAAGTTGTTTATGGTTTGCAGCCTAGAGTAATCTTTGAATTAAGGGATACTAATGGAATGGAGAGGATAAGTGCTGAGGATGAGCAATTTTCTATGGCTATGAAAGAGATTCACCAATAGGTCAAGGATCACCTACAAAGAAGTGTTGACAAATATAAGCAAAGGGATGATACATATTGGAGAGAAGTCAATTTCAAAGTTGGAGATTTGGTTCTATCCCATCTTAGAAAGAAGAGATTTCCCAAAGGAAAATACTCCAAATTGTAGATGAAGAAGATTGGACCTTGCAGGGTTGTTCACAAGTTTGGTCCCAATGCATATGAGATTGAATTACCAAGTGGGATTGACATTTCACCTATATTTAATGTATCTAACTTGTACCCTTTCAAAGGGGATGTTGTTATAGGTAATGAAGTAGGTTCGCAAGCATTTGTAGATGATGAATGGGTCCAAGACCTCCCACCCAGCAAACCTCTAGAGTTGGAGTGCATCCTTGATACCAAGAAACTCAAGAAGACAAGAAACACAACATATGTTCAATATTTGGTCAAGTGGAAGGGTCTTCCTATGAAAGATGCTACTTGGATGTTTGAATCTAATATTATCAAGCATGGTTATACTATTGTAGACTTGTACTCAAGTGGGACTTGAGTTTTTTCTTCCCCTTGGGTGTATGATGCATGGGCATCAGAGGCCTCATAGGCATAATTTTTTTCATGTTTGGTTTTTAGGTTGTTTGAGTGTTTTAGAGTTTAATAAGGTCATTTATGACCATGTGGGATCATGTTGATCCATTTTTAGAGTGTTAATAGCATCTTTGGTTTAAAAAGTGTAAAAAGTTGTCATGTTGCTCAAAAAAAGGCACAATTACAAATCAAAAAATTAAGAAATAGTTACAAGCAAATCAAGAGACTATTATTAAACAATTGGAATTGGTTGTAAATGTATAAAGGCACCCTCCAAACTTGAATATTAGATTAGAGACACTATTTTTGAAGTTTTGGTGAATGAAAACAATCATTTTCTATGTATTTCCAATGTTGCAGACCTATTCCTTCACTTTGTACAACCTGTACGGACTATATGTTGGTCTAAACCTGATTAGATTGTGTTGGCATATGAATCTACTTTAATTTTCTTTTGGTTGCATCGATATTCATCAAGTATTGAGAGAGTTATTTCATTTTCTTTAAAAACTGGTCAAAACCCTACCTAGGGTAACCAATGAGGAGAAAAATGACGTAATTTGACCTTCCACCTATGGGAAATCTCTAAAATGGGTGGAAAGGCCTGTATAGATGTATTCTATCATATTCCAAGTTTGTAGGGGTTCAAGTGTAGGTTTACACGTGCCTTGGATCCACAGTAAGTCTGATATTTGGATGTATCAGACTATGGACAACAAAAACAAGGAAGATTGGATGAGTTAGAGTCTTGATTTATTTATTTGCCATGAGTAATGATAGGGGAACATAGTGAGAAGTCTTGCAAACCTATACAAAGGGTTTTGGAACTTTATTGAAGGTTTATAGAAGTTTGGTTGTGACTATCCCAAGAGGACCAGTTATATAGTCATAGGTATGGTGTTAGTGTTCAAACAAGACATGGTTGTGTACAAGTCTTGGCATTGAATACTTGATGGAATCACCTTTGAAACATTGGAAAGAGGCCTCTAAGTTAGTGGTTGAGGGTTTGAATTAGTCTATGTTGGTGTAGCCTTAGTACATTGAAGTTGTCTCTCCTAGGTTGATCAATACAAGGGTTGTGAGTCCCATAAACTGTTGCATTGTTTAGTCATACATGGAAGTTGTCCCTAATCATTTAAGCCTCAAGACAAGTTTTCCCTTTATGTTTGTATTGTCCCAAGTAAGTTGGATAAATCCTCTAAGGGAGTTCAATGCTAGGGTCTAGAAAGGTGCACATAGGAGCAACAATGGAGAAGATGTAAGAATAGTTTGTCATTTTGAGTTGTAAACCTAAAGAGGGTCCTTCCTTTGCATCAGAAACTAAAAGCCAAGGAGTAGAAAAGTGGTGAATTGGATAGGTTAGCTCAAATGGCATTGGAGGAATTGGATAAGGAAACAAAGGTGGCCGAGGAACAAGTACTACTTATTACTCAGCCCATGAAACAAGACATTCGTTCCACCTCAACTGTCACATCTTGTTTTATGGACAATATTATTTCTAGATTAATGCACATTTTACTATGATTGTTTTTACTTTGGGTAAGTTCCACGTGTGTAAAGGTAATTATCATAATGTTATATTTGTGTGAATTGGAAGTTGATTAAATATTAAATATTATGGATATGCTTATAATATTTTGCTTTGGCTATGTTTTGGGGAACTAACCTATTGATGTTGAGATTGAGTGCAAATGAATGTAGGTACTCATTGAAGACGAGAACATGGTTGAGGTAGAGATGTTCTAGCCACTAGACAAGAACTGTTTGGGATGGATAAACCTGATGCATTCACACACTCACATAGTTTCATATTGCATTTTATGGCTTTAATATGCATTGTTGTATGGATAATGAATGTGATTTATGTTTAAATACTTAGAAAAATAATGAGCTTTAGTTTCTATATAAAGTCCTTTTTGAATGCATGATTTAGACTTAAATATTAATGTTCTTTCAATTTATATTTAAAATGGTGTATTCTATATTTAAATGGTGTATTTTATATTTAAAATGGTGTATTCTATAATTAAAATGGTGTATATTATATTATTTATTAATAAATAATAATAAGTGTTTTCCTATTATTGTTTGAAAAACAATATCTAACTCAGATTTAAAATAAATATGTTTAAATAGATAGATATATTATTATTATTATTAAAAATTACTTCTTGAGTTATTTTTACTAACTGTGTTTTGTTAAAAATAGATAAATTACATTAATAATATTAATTATTATATTTAGAATCTAATTAAAAGAATTAAATTAATTTACTGTCATACAAATAACATAACTATAATTTAATTACTATCATGCAAGTGATAGAAATATAATTAAGATATTTTATTCTATTTTAAAAAGAAATTGGTGAGCTTTGAAAAAAGAAACTCGTAATAATTATCTTGTTGCTACCTTTTGTTTTATTAAAAATTACACTTCCCCAAATCCCTTCATGACATGAAGGAAACCTAGCTCTGCACCAAATGTCTATCTACCTGGCAACAATTGGTAGGAGGGAACACTCGATGCAACCTAATGTCTAATGTGAAATTCTAAATAATGAAATATAGATTGTCTCACAAGAGGATGTGGCAGAGATATATATCAATAAAGTTTGCTAGACAAAATATTCATCTTTTTGAATGACTTCTCATTTCGATCTAAACATTTAATAAATAGTTACCAGTTCAATTCTTTAAAAGAGGAAAAGCCATCTCTAATAATCCACATTCGACGTCCTAGCCCAAAAGTAACCCAAAACACTCCTAGATAAAAATCTACTTTCTTTCCCCAATAAATATATAATATAAATAATAAAATAAAATAAAATAAATCCATATTCTCCTATAGCCCATCTCTAATTCCCTTTTCAAAGCATCAATCATGAAAACACACTTTTCAAGCAAGTAACTCATCATTTGATTTCACAAAATGCATCTATAAAACTACTAAATTAATTTAATTTCCAAGTCCATATTTCATTCATAAATTCACAATGTAATAATCATTCTAAGTCTTTTAACAATCTTACTATCATAACTATGACAGGAACTATTTCATTCTATCTACATAATGCAATAAGTTTCTAAATCATTTAAACAACCTTACTGTCACAACTGTGACAGGAAGTTAAAGAAACAAGCAACAATCTTACTATCACAACTACAACAAGAACTATGACAGTGAGTTAAAAATAAGAATAACAGAGTTCACAACAAGTTTACTGTCACACAAATGATAGTAAGAAAAATAGGTCTTTGAACAATAATAAAGTAGAGAAAAAGATAGCTACAACATGATCTCTTAATACAACGTTTCAAGACTGCTACAACAACTTTATACCTCAGATTAAAACATTTTTATAGCTCAGATTTAAGGAACCTCTGATTCAGCAAGCAAGGCTGCGATAGTAATATCATCTACAGAGAAAAATAACATAGGTCTACAAGGCTGATACCCTCTTAATACAGAGAAAAGGAAAAGTAGCTTTCAAGGTTTTAAAACTAATATATATTTAATTAACAATGACCAAAAATTTAGCTATGGTTTTAGTCAATTGAGACAACGTCCAAGGAAGGGGCCGAGCTACTTGGCATGCATTCAAGAATAGAAAAAACAAGAACAAGAAAAAAGTTTGATCATAAAATAAAAGTAGAGGAATAAACAACTTTGAATAATTTGACAGGAAGCCATGACATAAAGCCATGACAAGAAGCCAAGACAGGAAGCCGTGATAGGAAGTCGTGATGGGAAGCCATGACAAGAAGTTTTTTATATAGTTTTTAAATAGTTTGTGACAGGAACTACGACAAAGTTTTATCTAGTTTCTAAACAATTCATGACAAGAACTGCAACAGAGTTTTACACAACATAAATTATTGCAATTTAAAACAAGGAAAATACCTAGTTAATTTGCTTGCCAAAGGGTTGATTTTCTACTATTGTCGCTACTCCACCTTCTCTATCTGTTGTTGCCCAGAATGAACGAACTCCTCTCTTCGATGCTCAGAAAAAAAAAAAACTCAATAATTATCTTCTTGATGCCTTTTGTTTTATTAAAAAATCTACCCTAAACTTGGCATTCAATTTTTAGAATTCCTTTGGTTTTGATAACTGAAGTTTTTCCTCTGTTTGCATGAGATTTTCTTTTTCAAAGCTCACTAATTTCTTTTTAAAATAGAATAAAATATCTTAATTATATTTCTGTCACTTGCATAATAGTAATTAAATTATATTTTTGTCATTTGCATGATATTAAATTAATTTAATTCTTTCAATTAGATTCTAAATATAATAATTAATATTATTAATGTAATTTATCTATTTTTAACAAAACACAATTACTAAAAACAACTCAAGAAGTAATTTGCAATAATAATAATAATATATCTATCTATCTATTTAAACATATTTGTTTTAAATCAGAATTACATATTATTTTTCAAACAATAATAGAAAAACACTTATTATTATTTATTATTAAATAATATAATATACACCATTTTAAATATAGAATACACCATTTTAAATATAAATCGAAAGAACATTAATATTTAAGTCTAAATCATGCATTCGAAAATGACTTTATATAGCAATTAAAACTCATTATTTTCCTAAGTATTTAAACATAAATCACATTCATTATCCATACAACAATGCATATTAAATCCATAAAATGCAATATGAAACTATGTGAGTGTGTGAGTGCATTAGGGTTATCCATTCCAAATAGTTCTTGCCAAGTGGCTAGAACATCTCTACCTCAACCATGTTCTCATCTTCAACGAGTACCTACATTCATTCGCACTCAATCTTGACGTTAATAGGTTAGTTCCCCAAAACATAGCCGAAGCAAAATATTATAATCATATTGATAATATTTAATATTTAATGAACTTTCCAATTCACGCAAATATAACATTACGATAATTACCTTTACACACGTGGAACTTACCCAAAGTGAAAATAATCATAGTTAAATGTTCACTAATCTAGAATAATAATATAGTCCATAAAATGAGATGTGACATCAACTAGCCCTTCTAAGAACCATGTAGCAACACCAATAGATGGACCCCCTTTGGAATGCTTGTTGTGGAGTAGAGATGAAGAGATCTGAAAGATGAAGAGAAAATGGATGGAGGAGGAGGAAATGGTGAAGAAGTTTAATGAGAAGATAAGTAAAAAAGATGAGGAAATCAGTAAACTAAAATAGAGAATGGAATGAATGGTAGAGTTGAAAAGCCAAATTATGAAATGCAGGCCACCTGCTAGGGTTTATACATTATTTTTGAAGGAAAGATTTTTAATTTTTTAGTTTATGAAAGTTTTTAGTATCTTCCACTTCAAGTTGATACAAATAAGAATTTCTTTTGGATTTTTAAAACATCCTCTATTGAACTTCAAGATCAACTCTATGAATTTTACCTACATGACATGGATGTGCTTTATGATCTATCCTAAAACCCAATTCCTTATGTGGGGGATGTATAGATTAGGGCACTTATCTGCTTCATAAGGAATGAACATAGTAGGGGGATGCAAATGAGGGACCACATGGAGCAAGAAAAATCTGTCCTTAATGATCAGAGGAGAAGTGAGAATTCCCAATGAGGTTGTGGAGGAATGGATTGAATTGCAAGAGAACCTAGCTATGACAAGAAAAATTCTTCAAAACTAGGAGACTGTTTACATATCATATCAAGAAAATATTGAGAAAAATAGGGAAGGAAGCCTTTGAGTCCAGTAAAGCAAGGTGGCATGATCTTATAGTAGAATTGAGGAGGAAGGAACCACACTCCATGTACAAACTTCATGCATCTATTAGTAGAGGTCACATGTATATCAATATGCCTAGATAAAATGGATTGACATGGCTGCCACTTACCTTCCAACCACCTATCTCTTGGTTTCTGATTCCTCATTGGAGTGGTAGGAGAATATATCAAGCAATAGATGAGAACACTAGATGGGAGCATATTGAAGGAAAAAAAGCATTCTTTTTGAGTGAAGGGGAAGGACATGTGAGTCCCTATGATTACAAAAATATTGACCTCATGTATAATTCCAGGCCATTAGTTGCTTGGGGGAAAACAACTCCTAAACTTGGGGGTAATGATGAGCCCCATAATTATCCTTTTTAATCCTTATTTTCCTATTTTTAAGTACCTTTCTGCATGCACTTTTATCCTTCTTAGACAAAGACTTTATATAATATTTGGATAAGCACTACATTAATTATATGATGCTTTAATGAATGTTGCATGGTTAAAATAGTTATTTTCATATGTAATGTGGTGTGAATAATTTTGTTTACAATAATATTTATGATTGGAGATTTCTCTAGGACTAACTCCTTGCTGTAGCAACCAAGATTACTAACCTGCAACCAAGCCACAAGGTTCTTGTAGCTAAACCACAAAGTTCCTATAGCCAAGTTGAAAGGATTCCTACAACAAAAGTGCAAAGTTTCCACAACTTATCCTATAGAAGTTCCTACAGCCAAAGGGGTTGACTCCTATAGCAAAATCATGTAGTCACTGACAACTATCCAGTGGTGACCTATTCTCTTTGTTCAGACACAAATAATATGTAGGGAACATCAAGAATCAATATGAACCAAATAGAAAAAAACTTACTCTCCAATTGAAGATGTGTTGAGGTTGGTTGACACCAAAATAACCACTTCCATGTTTCTTGGATGAAGTTTGTTCCATCCCAACATCCTAATTAGAATTCTCTTCTCTGAATTATTTTAGATTTTGTTTCCTAGTTTCATGACGACTCTTTAGGAATGAGGAATTATTTCCTTGCATGAAGGGAGGTGGATTAGTTAGTCATTATTTTCATTAATTTAGGAATTGTAAGACGACGTATATATTTTTTCTCCTCGATATCTAGATAAGAAAATTTTCCAAATGATTGTAATATGTTCTAATTTTAGTCAGTAAAACAAGTAGTATCATTTTAGATTATTTAATTATTCTTTTTCTTAATCCATGGTGAAGAAATGAATGCATTGATTCAAAAAACTAAGCTAGTGGAAGGAAGGAACTAATCAACCCAAGTTAATGTCCACTTGTGGTAGGCTACCACCTATTTTTTGGTTTCATGTAATTAGTTTTAGATCTTGGAGCTAGATTCATTGATTTTGTTTCATTTATTATTTTTCCATAGTTAAGAATAGTTATACAACTTATTTTATGAGTTATAAACTTGTATTCCTTTTCTAGCATTTCATTAACTTCTATTTCATAGCTATACAAAACTAAATATCTAGAATCATCTAGTTGTACATACAGTATAGATGTCATACCAAGTACTACATCCCTGGGTTGATAGATTAAATGTATCTTGACTTTACTCACTAAGCTACTTGATTTAGGATGAGTCCATCCATTCAGTTACATGCATGCCTTAGCTGCATTAGGTTTAGTGAGCATTTAAGAGCTCGACAATCCTAGGGCAAGAAGACAAAGTATATAGGCTCTAAAAATCTCTCTACGGGTTGAAACAAGCACATCGGTCATGGTACAATAGAATGGACTCATATATATTGAGCAATGGCTTTAGAAAAAGTAACAGTGAGCCCACACTACATCAAAGCAAATCATGGTGAGATTTTGATTGTTGTTTTGTATGTAGATGATCTTATTTTTATAGGAAATAATGGCCTCTTCATTGTTGATTTCAAAGAGGTAATGGAAAGAGAGTTTGAAATAATAGACTTAGGTCTACTAAAATATTTTCTTGGTGTTGAGGTCCAATAAACATGGCATGGCATATTTATTTCATAAACAAACTATGCCACATAGATTTTGAAGAGATTTAAAATACAAAATAGTAAGTCTGCCCCAACACCAACAGCTATAGGTCTAAAATTAAGCAAAGAGTACAACAACAATGAAGTGAACCCAACTCTCTACAAAAGCATGGTTGGAAGCTTGATATTCTTGACATCTACTAGGAGAGAGGTAAGGACACACACTAGCAAACAAGAAAGTGAATCCTAAGATATGTCAATGTCACCAAAGGCTTTGGCATTTTGTATACTGCATCCAATGATTTTAAGCTAGCTGGTTACACAAATAGTGATTGGGTAGGTAATGTAGATGATAGGAAGAGCACATCAGGATACGTATTCCATATGGGTTTAGGTGCAATTTCATGGGTGTTCAAGAAGTAGCCCATTCTCTCTCTCTCTCCACAACGGAAGATGAGTGAATAGTAACAAATGCAGTAGCATGTCAGGCTATTTGGTTTAGAAGAATCCTTGTAGACTCAAATGAGAAGCAAGAAGATGGTACAACCATACATTGTGACAACATTTCTTCAATATCCCTAACAAACAATCTAATCTTCCATGAATGAAGCAAGCACATTGAGATTTGTTATCACTTCATAAGGGAGTTGGTACAAGATGGAGAGATTGAGCTTCAATACTTTAGATATGAGCAACAATTTGATGATATTTTCATGAAGGCATTGTCAAAAGATTATTTTAAATGCATAAGTGATGGGCTTTGCATCATAGACAACTCCGGAGGTTTGTAGCTCTAGAAAGGAGACAACTTCAGAGGTTTAACTATGAAAAGATATTCTTATGAAAGCTCTGGAGGTGCTCCAAAGATACAACAGAGCTCTAGAGGTTCAACTCTAAAAAGATAAAAAAGCTCTGGAGGTTCTACAGAGGTGGTCCAATAAGATAGAAAAAGCTCTAGAGATCAACTCCAGAAAGGCAATCACAATAGTTTACCTCTGGAAAGTAGCTCTAGAAAGAAAAATTGTTTATGTGACTCTAGATTAAGGGGGAGTTTTGGATTTATTTAATCTACATTCAACATTTAATCCACCTACCCCTGCGTCATAAATTTTGGGGATTTCATTCCTAACCCCGTGTCCTTTTCTCCTTTGTTACAGAAAATTAATTATTGTTATGTAATTTTGAAAGTGTTTGAGTGCTAGTTTTGGTAGAAGACAACAAAATACAAAAGGAGGGAAAAGATTATGATTGTTAGAGAATAATATAGTTAAGAAAAGAAGCATGCAATAGTAGTAAGAGAACAGAGGGAATGTTTTGAGTATCACAACAAGGGAATGTAGGTTGCAACAGCAACACAAGAAATAGCATAGAATAGAAGCTCCAGAGTTTGTAGGAATAAAAAACAATAGCATCAGATAGTGAACAGTACTAGTAGAGAAAAAGGGAAAATCATTGTTGAATGAGTAGAATAAAGAAACAACTCTAGTTTTGTTTCTGAAATTTATTGATGTAAATTTTGAAGTGAAAATAAATATAAATTTTTGTTTTGAATCTATTTTCTTGCTCTCTCTATCTCCTTTTCTGTCTCTATTTTTTTTCTCTCCATCATAATAGTAATTTTCAGTTATGACCCCTACCAAAAAATAAACCTTCTTTCAATGACGAGATGCCAAGGGGAGCATCAAAACCTATTGCAACAACAAAGGAAATAACAAACAAAGAGAATGTTGGAGGCAACAGATTTGTTTTGGCATCCGATATGTTTGAAGAAGAAATTTATCTCTACCCACAACACTTAAACTTACCATACATTTTTTTTTTGTTGGAGGGTTTTTTATCAAACCCACATAATCCTTTAGATATTTGATATGGGAGGCTAAGATCCAAAAATTGATAGGTAGTCATCCCTCCAAGTCACTCGGGGAATCCTAGTCTCATCCCTTATGATGTTGGGGCCTTTCACTCAGTGAGACTTGATCCCTGGTGGGCTCATTCAAAACCATTTAACTTCACTAGTAAATGAAGGACCCATTGAAATTTTCCATAAATTTTAATTTTGGCATCAAAGTTTCTAATTCATTTCAATTTTAAAGTCCTCACACCATCCATGAAATTAACAAAAGGTAAAAGTTTCAACAATCACGGGTTTTTTCACTGCACATTTTGGCTTTGTTCTTTTCTATGGGATTTTAGCAGCGAAGAAAAATACCATTTTCAGTCACATGGTTCTTGCACTCACTCTAGTAGGGAACAATTTAGCCCCACCGCTCCTTCATTTTATATCTTTTTTTTGCTACCATCTTTTTGGTTTCCTACCTGCTTTCAAAAATGACAAACTAGTGCTTTGTAAAATATGATTAAATGAGCTAGTGGAATGAAAACCATGGTTAAATAGAGGGAAAAATTCCAAGGAAACTTATACATGGTGACCCAGGGGTTTACTGTAGAGAAAAAAAAAATCAAAAGAAAACAAGCATTCGAAAACCCTAGGTCCAGGGAAACCTAGTTTAGAAAACTTTGAGAGGGTTGTTTGACCCCAAATGCAGTTAGCTAGTTCTTTGGTTAGGAGGTTTTACCAGGAGGGTTTAAGCACTCCCTAGATTCAATCTCTCCAAATTATAAAGGGGCCTACAAAGTCTTATCTTAACATGCAAGTAGAGAATATAACTTGATCACGAAGTTCTTTCTTACCACGATACCATCAAACTGATTCAGTTGACCCCAATGAAAGGTTTCTATTTGTAAATACAAAACAATATAGGGGGATTTTAAGGCACAAATAGATTTGAAGGATGAGGCACACTAAAAAAAAATCATTATGATTTTTCCAAAAACTATTAGAAACAATGCAACCTGTTGATGGTGGTTTTAGCACACAACAAAGCAGGTATGATTGCTGGTATCACACCTCTCTTCAAAAGTATCCTACCTTAGGTAAGACTACTCCAAGGTTTCTACAGCTAGGTCTTAGCTTTCTTGGAATCTCTTAGTTGGAATGTTCTAGCTATACCAACAAGGGGTCTTACATGCAATATATAGATTTTAATGGTTGGAATAGAAATTCTTGCAAACCCTTTATGATTTCAGCTAATAAGACAGTATTAAATGCTGCTGAAATTCCTAAACTAACAACTATTTTCAAAGAAAATGCAAAAGGGAGTAGGGTTTTAAGGAAATCCTAAGTGACATTCACAATATGTGGACTATTGCAAGTAGACAAACACCCTGAAACTTAACTAGTTTTCTGAGTTACCAAACTGAAAATGAATGTTACAATACTACAGAAAATGATGTTATCTTCAATGAAAATTGAGAAATTTTTAGATCACATTCATTCATCAAATACCCAATAAATGGTGCAATTTAATTTATGAAATGCAATCAAACTTAAGCATAACTAATTAGCCTAGACTAACTTTGCACAGTTACCTACCATCAACAAATAACTATAAGTATGGACTAAGAGCATTCATCAGATACTTTTAGCAAACCATGAACATTGTAAAAGCACAACTAATTAACTATTGGAGATGAAGAAGCGAACCATGAAACCAAATAAGCCAATACAATACACAAATTCTCAAAATAACAGCAAAAACTTGCTTTGTATTACTTCAAATAGTAGAAAGTCAACAATTCAGCATCAAGAATTTGCTCTCTGACAATGGAAATGGCAACCCCTTTATATAGGAGACGAGCCATACCAAGTTTTTGAATGGATGGTGGAGATTAACTCAACACCAATGGTCTAGATTTACATCATTAAATGCATTCATGACAACTCATAACAAATCCCAGATTACATTTTATCTTTTATGAAAAGATGAAAAACAATCCCTAAGTACATTGAATCTAGACAATTTGACTACCCAACTAAATATATATATAGAAAAGGTCAATTTCGAGGCATAAAAAAGACAAAATAGTGTCACATGTCACTCTAAATATAGTTGTTTACATAAGTGATAGGATTACACTTCAAAATACTCAAATTACACTAAGATTCATCATCCAAGTCTATTTTGTCTTCTTCTGCAATCTTGTTGCGGTAGTTGACCTAGGCTGAAAGTGCCAGATTGATATCTATGGGGTTCGGGTTCTTAGGATGATTGACCCGGTATCTGAACATCTCCAGCTCTTGGTTGTACCAATTGTATATTATTTCTATCTCTGCCTTTGCCTTATGAAATGTATTAAACTCAGCTTTGAGGTCACTGACTCTATCTGGCCTGGCTTCCACATCTAACTCAACATCTTCAAAAGCAATCTTGTGTAGCTTATCTTTACATTCCTTCACATCATATGGCACCAAGTCATTGTAGTCCATTACTAGAAAATCTCTCAAAGTATCATTTATATCATATATGAGACACAAAATGTTCTCATCTGCTATTTTGCAAGCCTCCCTTATGTTGTCAAAAACTTCCTTCCTCAGTTTTATCTACTAATACCATTCATTGGCTTTATACAACCTATCCTCTATCAAGATATTTTCAGCCATGAGTGTATGGGCTAGCAAGCTTCTGATTGCTTGCAATCGAAGAAACATCTGTGAATAATATTCATCAAAAGAGTCACATTCTTCATGCAAGTCTTTCCATTGTTCTTGAAGTTGAACCAAACTCTTATGGGATTCAGCTGCAACATCAATTGTCTCACATCCCTTTTCAAAGACTGATCATCCATTTTTGGGTGCCTTTTGAAAGAGTCTGAACTTCACCAAGCTTAGACATTTCATCTCTTGACAAAAAGGTAGGTATTGTCCTTATCTCTCCTTTAGAATCTACTGGTTTTATCAGAAATTGAAGCCATGCTCGGAGCTCCCCATTTTGTTACTTCAATTCTTTCTTTGAAAGTTCATCCTTATCCAGTTGCTCTAGGATTGAAGTAAAAGACCCTTTGAACTCATCAACCCTTTGTGCTCATGTAGTCAGTCCCAAATTTAGAGTTGTTATGACATAATCTTCTTCTCTTACCTATTCTCTATTTGTATTAGGTGGTGAGACAGCTATCTTAGCTATTCGAGCTCCAGTTTCATCCTTGTAAATCCTAGATTGTACCTTTGCTTTCTTCTATTTCTTTAGATTTTGGGCCTATGACAAAATGGTGCTCAAGTCTAATTTCATTATCTCCACCTGAGGCTTAGGATATGCTATTCTACTTTGCAACCAATCAGGTGCTGAGGAAGAAAGCTTTCCAGATCCATCAAGATTTTCACTGTTTGTATTTGGAGGCCCTTCAAGTAATCCCTGTTCTTGTTCTGATTCTCTACCTATATCTTTATCTTCTTCATCTATAAGATTTATCCAATTTATCATTACATTTTCCTGAGCTACCTTAAGGCTTGCCTCTGTTTGGTCCTTCTTCGAAGAACTATTTGATAGTTCAGTTATCTCTATACTAACTATCTCAGCCAAGGGCTCATCAAGTACCTCATTATCTACCTCGTCAAATAAATCTATCTTTGGTTCTTGCTCTTGAAGACCTAGTTAGGCACATACCTTCTCAATACCTGGTAGCAATGGCATAGCCAAGGGAGTTGAATTTTGGTTCATGGGTATTTGAGAGATAGGAGTAACAGAGGATAAAGGCATCGCAACTGAAGACAAGTTTACTTGTGTCAAATTGGTAAGCATAGCTGACCCCAAAACTGGTGAGATAGAAGTTGGCAAGATGGAGGAAATGACCATGGGGCAAGTGATGGAGAAAGAGGGTAGAGAAGGTGAAAGAATAGTAGAAATAGGAGGTAATGTGGGGGAAGTGGTAAGTGAAGTGGAAGATATGGAAGGTGGTGATGTAGATGTAGTGGAAGAATATGTCAAAGGAGTAATGGATAGAACAAGACTGATCAAAGCATTAAAGGCTACTACTAATGAAGAAGAGACAACTAAAGCAAAAATTGTGGGTGAAGAAGCAGTAGAGACATTCTCCTGAATAATGGTTGATGGGGAAGAAGAAGAAACAACAAAATCAATAGCAGTGGTACTAACATTTAGAGCAGCAGGAGGTGGAGAAGCTAGCAGATTAGTATAACTATGAGTAGCAGCAGTCTCCGTAGTTTGTCTAATGACCTTCACCTTAGTCTTCTTTGCCTTAGATCCTTCTCGAAGACCACTAGGCATATCTCTTTTCTTTGAAGCTCTTGTCCTAGTTGAAGGAGGTACTACTCTCTTATTAGTCTTTGTAGTGACCTTGCTTTTCTGTGCTTTAGCCTTTTCTACCAAGGTTATATGGTCTTCACTGTCAGATCTCTATTCTTGGGCTGGTTCTACCTCATCAATGATTTCTATGGGCTTATCCTCTTCTCCTTCAAACTCTTTTTCCGATTCAAATGTAGTGTATGTGAGCTATATCCCTTGTCCCTCCAAGGCAGCAATCTGACCTCTTACCCATGCTTTACTTAATCTGACAAATTCCTTCATTATAACATCAAGGGAGCTTTCTTTAGTGTTTGCCCAATTAGGTAGGGGAATTGGTTGGTGATATTGTACCTCCCAAGCTCCTCTGTGCATTACATTGTCATCATCTTCTAATTAGTCAGGAACTACAATAATATGGAATTTCCTTATGAATGCCAGAGATAATCTAGAATGGGCTTTCTTCATGCCTCATAGTCATCCATACAATTTGCCCAAAAGTCTTCTATATGCATCTTATGGAATAATGTCTTACTTACAAACCTCTCCATCACCTTATTAGGATCAAAATGATCTCTTCTATTGTAGTAATGAAGATTGAGAAGTTGGAGTTCTTTGTCAGAGTGCTCAGCTGACCCCAATAAAGGACATGAATAATTTCCTCTCCCTAATAGGATGGGAAATTGGACATTTGTTCTATGCAGGTGCTTAAGTTTTTCAACATAAGTTATTAGTTGTCTAGATAATTACAAGAGCACTACTTTATCTATAGGATGTCTAGGGAGTCTGTAAGCCATTTTCATGAAGCCCTGTATTCTTAGATATGTGAACTTTTCAAATTGATATACCACCTACCATACTTGGTGATTTCATTCATAGCTTCTGTGGATATTCTTAGAGTTGTATTACCTTGCAATAACCTAGTTATGTACATGGTAAAGGCATCGTTTACCCTCGTATAATGCATGAGAGATTGTGTCAATGTGACTTGTGTATAGCATTCATAAACCTTGATCTAGGTTTGTTCATCATTTCCTACTTCCCCTACCTTGGACAGACTAGCATAATGATTTCTCCTTGCCAAAGCAAAAACAACATAGGATGTCCATCTGAAGAATTATTTCTCCTTGAGGTTACTAAATGCTTCATGGATGTTGTCACTTAAGATTTGTTCCTAATGGAACTTACTCCCCTTTACTATTTCTTCAATTATAACAAACATCCATCCCTCAAAGGTTGATGTTGCAGAAAATCCATATATTCTACTCAAAAATTTACTAAGTCCCCTATCTCATCGTGAAAGTCACTTCTGTATAATACTTGGGGGAACTTAACCAAGGCAGACCTTCTACTCTTTGGCCATTGTTCATTCATATGTTTCCTACATCCACTTTCATCTTTCTTGTAGGTGGCCTCTGATCCTACCTTATCTGGCATGGTCATTATTGTATGCCATGGAATATCAAAGGTTTTAGCCAAGGAGGGTGGACTTAAGTCAGCTAACATATCTCCACTGATAGTTTGTATTGTCCTGGTCATGACATCATACCTATCTGCATAGGCAACTATCAGTTCAACACATTGAATAGATGTAGGGAAAGCAGCAGCTTGTGCAATCCCACTATCCTTTACTTTCTTGCCTCTCAGGGTTGGATTTGGGCCAAATACTCTAATTCTAAAATCATAAAGATCAATATGACCTAAGTCTGTGTCTCTGATGTCCTTTCATCCAGAAGAAATCTTTGTTTTGGGAGGAATACCTTTGAACTCATACCTCATGATTTGAGCTCGTGCAGTCATCCAACCTACAGGACTGGACCTTATAAGTTTGAAGCCTTTGAGGTGCCTTCTCTAACTCCTAAGTTTAAAGTCTAAGATTACCAAGTTGATTTCTACACTATTAACATAGTGTTATAACAAATGAATCTAGCATAAATCTACCAAGTTACCAATATATGCTTATGAGAACAGAAGTCTGAAATCTTATAACTATTGCATTTACTACATGATCAAATAATGGAGCAATCTTACACCAATACATGTAATAAATACTCTAATGCTACAAAATCCTAATTAAAACTTGTAAAACACCATAATTTACCAAGTGCAGTAATTATTTCTACCTGACAAACAATTCTCCTTTTGAAAATTTCTTCTAAAACAGTCATTTTACCCAATTTGTACTAGTTTTTTGGTCAATTGACCTACAACAGAAAAAGTGCTACATTTGAGGTCAACCAATCTCGGTGGAGAAATTGGGGTAGTCTGACCAATTATTATGTCTTTGCTCATGTCATCATACTGCCTTGCGTAGATTTTATGGTCAACTGACTTGCGCGGGTTTGAGGTAAGACTGACTTATGTTAGTCATTTAGGTTGGTCGGTTGTATTTTAGCACAAAGCGATCAAACAGACCTTACCACCTTTTGCGAGGGATTGGGTATCATTTGACTTTGTGGAGTTTTCATAGGTAACCGACCAAGTCGGCAAAGGCAATTTCTGGTGCAAGGGTCAGAGTATCAAGATTTTGGCGCAAAGCAGTCTTCTCATAGTTAGTAGGGATTTAGGGCATGGCAGACTTGTGGAACATTTCAGAGCCTCTGACATAAGTCAGAGAAGTGATCTTTTAGCACTGAGTTGGTGCATTCAAAAATTAGCGCAAAGTAAACTTCAGGGTCATGCGAGACTTCATGAGATTCACTGACTAAATTATTTGAAGTGATGAAAAGTGCAAATTTGGAGAACTAAGTTTTTAGGGCATCATTGATTTTGAATCCTAGCAGTGGTTTTCAAGGCTGTCGATTGACTAGATGGATCAGAAAGTTTAGAAAGTTAGTCAAATATGCTCTTAGCAGAAACTTCATTTTGCATTTCTTTTGTTGATCGATTAAATGTGCTAAGGCAAGATTCTTTTGTTTCGTTAGGGTCTGGCGAGTACTGGCTTCATTTTGCCTATAGGGAGGACCTCTAACGATGCTCAAGAAATGTATTACCTCCCCCTCTATTTGACACTAGGGTTTCATGATAATAAACTATTCAACAGAGAAACCCTAACTTGCATGCCCTAATCCTATCATTTGTACGTCTGTGGTGCTTCTAGAAGAAAAAATGTGTTTGATTTTAGTTGAAACCCTAACTATGAAACCCTAAATAAGGAAATGAACTCCTACCTGGTTCGCAGGGTTGAAGTGAGTTGAGACGTGCAAGTAGGGAGGAGGTCTCTGGGTTGAATCCTCTAGTTGCATAAGGCAATCGGTCAAACCGTCACCAAAGAGCTCTTAGAGTATTCGTTCAATGCAGAATGAGCTTGAAAATGATGAAAATCCCCTTTTACCCCTCCGAATCGATCGCTAGTAATGCAAATTGTACAAAGTGTCAGTTGCCAAATTTGGCAGAATATTAGGGTTTGCACGGCGTTTGGTTATTTTCAACTTGGTGGAGATTTGGGGTGTCACGGACCTAGTCGGAGGATAATATTTTTAGCACTAAGATGACCAATCCATTCTCATGTATTGTGGGAGTTATGGGTTCATCAGACTAGAGGAGGATTTAACACTCTCCAACTCGGTTGGTGAATAAGCATTGCAACACAAAGTTAGAGGCGACTAGTTTTAACACCTAGGTCAGTGAATGCAGAAAGTGGTGCTAAGGTCAGTCAGATAGAAATACAGTTTTAGGGTCGGAAGCAAAGGGTTCTAGTACAAAGGTTGGACAAAGGGAATTTTAGTGCAAAGGTTGATTGGCAACAAATTTAGCACAAAAGATAGTCAGACCTAGTTAAATGAAATGCAAGGACTTGGACTTAGCAGATTTTGAATTGACCTATTAACATCATATTTCTAACATGGCAGGGAAGTGCATTTTGACCACTTTGACAACCTAGGAGATGGAAAACCCATTTGACACTCTAAGCCAAGGTTTGAAAGAGGGGGTCCCTATTTTTGAAATGGGGCATGAGTGCAATGCACAACAAATGGTGACTTTGCTAGGAAATGCTTTAGAGCATTTCAATTATAAAATTTTAGTTCAAACCTAGAATCTCTATGTTTCCCACACATTAAACAAGAAAGCATGATATCCTATCAAAGAATCAAAGACCATTAACCAGTGCAACCATCCATATCCTGAAAACTTGAGTGTGTGCAATTGCATTCATTCCCATCCCTTAGCAACTAAGTTCACCTAAGATCCTTCGTGCTAAGCTATAAAGTTGAGATCATTTTACCACCAAGAGAATGCTCTAATATTGAGATATGATGAACCTTCAAGTAATAATTTCTCTGCAATGATTTCTTCGTTGATAGTACCTTTGATGCTCTTTGATGCTAGTAATTTTCAAATAATGGCCTTCATGTGAGAGTCTTCAAATGTTGATCTGTATATTGATACTTTGTAGTGGGTCTGGTGTTGAAAAATACCTTTTATTTTCACCCAATAGGCTAGCAGTACTCAGTACCACCTGCCACTCTCATCTGAATTTGCAGAATTGGTGTTTGTGGTAAAATTAGGGGATCCAAACTCTTCATTTAACATGTGATCACCCAGGCTTACTTATCTACTTTAGGATTATTTAAGAGAGATATATGGTTAGAAAATACTTCAGGTGCACCAACTAACGACTCCTTTCCAATGAACATACATCATTCCTCCTGATATAACAACGGAACCCATAGGAAGATCTAAGCAGAACTTTGGCTTCTCAAAGAAAGACCACAGATAATTTACCCAGCAAGGAAGCATCTGTAGGTCCGCATAACTGTCACCACATTCTTGAAGCAAGAACCCCGCACAAAAGCAAGCACAGCAAGCAAAAGCAAAGCCAAAAGGACAACTAACTAAGCAAAATCAAGAACACCTAAAAACTATAGAAAGTGAAAGTAGGAAAGAAAACCTAATCTAACAGCAACCTAATCTAACTAAAGCAAACAAGAAACCTAACTCTGTACACTAAAGGGAGGCATGACTACCTCTCAAGCCTAGAAGTAGTACTTTAGGAACTGGCCATTGATGGGCAATGGGATCTCCTCACCAGTAAGGCTCTTGAGTTGATATGTGTTGTCACCAAGGATCTCATAGATCTAATACAGACCCAACCAAAGTTTGTCAAACTTACCATGCTCACCTTTCTTCTCATGAGCTTTATCCCAATATAGGACTAAATCAGAAATGCAGAAGGCTTTTACCTTGGCTCTCTTGTCAAACCATCACTTCACTACACCCTGCTGCTTAGCAAAATTTTCTATAGCAGCGTTGTGTTTCTCTTCAAGGTGCAACAATTGGGCTAATCGGGAAGACAATTGATCATCAATTTTGAGACAATCTTGCATGAATTGGAGAATGGGAATCCTTAAGTGAATGGGAAACATTAGCTTGGTCCCATAGACTAAATGATAGGGCAATGTTCCCAATGTGGCCTTGTGTCAAATTCTATCAGCCCATAAGGTAAATTTGAGTTGAGTGTGCCAGTCCCTAGGGTTTTTGTCGGGTAGCTTCTTAATTACCTCAAATAGATTCTTGTTAGTGGATTCAACTACCCCATTCCCTTGTGGATATTAATTAGATGAGAATTTCAAAATGATTCCATAATCAAATGCCCAGTTAGAGAAATGCAATGATGAAAAGGCCAGACCATTATCACTAACTAAAGAAAATGGGCATCCAAACTTGGTGATTATATGCTTTTCAACAAATTCGATGACTACCTCTATGGTACATTATTTACAAGCTATTGCCTTAGACCAACGAGTGCAGTAATCAATAGTGGTTAGAATATACCTATGGCTTGCAGAGGAGGATGGATTGACCATACCGATAAAGTCAAGGCCCCATTGTGCAAATGGTCGTACCTCCACAACTGGTTGCAATGGCATGGCGACATTTCACTCTCTGTGTGCAATAGTTTGATAGGTGTGGCAGGTTCTTACATGTGAGTAAGCATCTTTGAATAACGTAGGATAGTAATACCTAGCCTAAAGAATTTGATTGGTTGTTGAATGGGTTGATCTGTGGCCTATCCCGAACCTCTCCTAAAAATTGGTTAACATCTAATGTACTTCTATCTTGTCCAGACATCTCAAATAGATCCCCTTGTGATTCTTCTTGTAAAGTACTAATCCCTTTATCATATAGCTGTTACTTTTCAATCTAAGTGCTCTTCTTTGAACCAAATTCAACTATGGTAGGTAGCACTGATTAAACAAGTAAAATATGATGTCCCCATACCACTCATCCTTCGAGATGTCTTCTAACATGTATTGCTAGGAAACCAAGCCCGGTCCCACTTTAGCCATTGTTCTAGTTAGTGCCTATGCTCTCAGCAATTTCATGGGCTGGATGTCTATATCGAATTCCTACATAATGGTGACCAACTTTCCTCTCCTTTCTCCAAGTTCACTTTGCATCAATAGTACTTTAACTACTGCATTTGGGACTATAGCAATTATTTTACTCCTTAGGATGTAGTGACGGAATTTCTTGACTACCTTTACCAGAGCGTATGCTTGCTTTTCCACGTTGGGATACCTTAACTCTATGTCTTTTAATGGAGTACTCATGAAATTGATGGGCCTTTCATCATCAACTACTCTCTTTTGGGTCAACATTGTTGTACAAGTGTGTCCTGATGCAAATGAGTAAATGTAGAATGGTAGTGTGTAATCTAGACTTACCAGCACTGGGGCATTAGCTATGACCTGCTTAATTTCTACAAAGGCAGTCTTGGCTTCTGGAGTCCAATCCATCTTAGTGTCCTTTTTCAACATTGCATTGAGTGGTCAGATGATTTCAACAAAACCAGTGATGAACTTGTGCACAAAGTTGATTTTCCCAAAATATGACTTAAGCTCCTTCTTGCTGGTCAAGGATGGTATCTTGAGGATTGCTTGTATTCGGTCAGGAGCAATGGATATGCCTTGCTCAGAGATTACATGTCCCAATAAATTTCCTTCAGTCACTCCAAAGATGCACCTCTTAGGATTGAGTGAGATACCATAATCTTTATACTGCTGTAATACTTTCCTTAGGTTAGCCACATGATCCTATTGCCTTTTTGAAAACATTGTAAGATCATCCATATAGATTATGATGCATTTTCCAACTAACCCTTTGAAGGCCACATCCATTGCTCATTGGAACCAGTGTTTATCAACCCAAATGGCATTCAACAATATGCGTAGATGCCCCATTTACATGTAAAAGATGTTTTCAATCTATCCTCATAGTCAACCATTACCTGGTTGTAATCTGAATACCCATCTAGAAAATACATCATCTATGATCCATTAACAATCTACAATACTTCATCTAATGATGGAAATGGGTAATTATCCTTTTTAGATGCTCGATTCAAGTTTTGAAAGTTGACACAAAGTCTAATTTCACCATTTTTCTTTTGGACCGGAACCAGATTTGCTACCAAAGTAGAATGCCTAACAAGGAATATTATTCTTACTGAGAGTAGTTTCTGTACCTCTTTGAAGATCAGAGGTTCTAACAAGGCATTCACCGGCCATTGCCTTTGTTTGAATGGCTTTGCTCTGGGCTTCAGCGGAATGGTGTGAGTAATGATAGATGTGTCATACATCTTGAGGTCTTCATAGCTCCATGCTATAACTTCATGATAGTCTCTTAATTCATGAATGATGCCAACTTTCTCTTCTTCAGTACTTGCCTTTCCAATAAACACATTCTTAATCCCTTCATCTGTCCCCATATTGAAAGGATCACATTGTCCTCTAGGGGAGTCTTGATGCAAGTAGATTGTCATTGATGTCAAGAAGGTGTTCTCAGTTTCTTTGATGTCCTCAGGATCGGTGTTGTCAAATATGCAAATATGGTTAGAGATGAGATGCTTTTGTTTGATCAGGATATCTTCAAGTTTATCTCAAGATGGATTCTCATGTTCTTGGTGTTTGGTGTTCCTATTGGTCCTTGGAGTTATCAGTTTTGGTTTATGATGATAATCATTGATCATCATCTTCTTTCATGATCACAGGACTTGTTCAATTAGGTTGATCACATCAATTGTTGATCACATAAGATATTGATGCTAACTTGTTTGTGTTGGACTTATATTCTTGATCTTCATAGGTTTGGCCTTCATGGTGTTTTTGGAGTTGATAGGATGTTCATGTTTAGGTTCATGCTCAGCATGATCAAGATGTAATTCTTCATAATGTGTTCTCAAGAGAACTCACAAAGTGTCTTCATATGTCCTTTGGTTATGTCAAGATACTTTACTCATGTTGATGTTATGATAAGGCTGGAAGGAAGTGGTAATTGCAGAGAATGTTACAGAGTGTTTGATACTTGATAAAGTTGTTGTTGGTTTGCTTTGATACTTGATAAAGTTGTTGGTTTGCTTTGATGGTCATGCTTATGCTTAAGGATGATTTACATAGTGATGTAATTGATCTTTATTCAGATGATGATCTTGATGCTTCAAGAATATGGAGTTGGTTTGATAAGATGTTTAGTTTGGAAGCTTTGGAGGAGTCCAATGTTTTCATGATGATGTCTTCATGGTGATGTGAATGTCTTCATGGTAATATTGATCAGGATGTTGAGTTGTTTACCATTGATGGTTTGAGTTGAGGAGTTTACTTGATTCATTCTTTATGCCAAGATTGTTGTTATGCTATTCACAATAAGGTTGCAAAGATTGTTTCAAGATGGTGAAAAGGAAATATTAGACACAATGCATGGTGTTCATGTCTCCAACATAAAAAAAAATCATGTCTTCATCATGTTCTTCAAGTGCCCCTTCTCAGAGAAAAGTTGCTTCAAGATGATTGTTCATAATGGATCATTGCAGTATCATTAAGGTTTGATAGAGATTAGTGTTTTAACACTAAATGTTTCTCATGACAGAAATTTTATGAACACTAAGTACATGTTTTAAGCCCTAAATGTCCTATACCCTTCACCCATTTTCAAGTAATGCATTTGTCTTTTATTTCTTTGTTGACTTTTTATCACAAGTCATGGTCACTTAAGTAACTTATTGGAGGGGTTTTAAAACATAGGTGACCGGCCCCCATAAAAAGCATTCAAAAGACTTTGTTTTAAAGTTTGAATAAGCTATTTTAATAGCTTTGTTTTTAAATTAGAAACTTTGTAGTCATCGGCCTCTTTATCTTTTGATAGGTCTTCCTTTATATTCTATTAGCACTAAAAAGCCATATTTAAATGACTATTGGGGAATGCAAATAAGTCATCTTTGGCTTTTCTTTTTATTTTAAAACCTTTGTCTTTTTATTATCTCCTATTTTGCTGGCCTCCTTTATGACATAAAGAAATTCAAAGATTGCATTTTTTATAAAAGGAGAGTTTTAGGGAGATTTTGTGGGAGTTTTTTAAGAAAAAAAGAAAGGCATTTTTTGTGGGAAGATTTTATTCTTTTTAAAAAACTCTCTATTGTGGAAATTGAAGGAGGTAGTGGGTATGCCTTTTAAAAGGCTATTATTAGAATTTTTTGATAAGGCAGATTTTGTGAAGTTTTAAGGAAATTTTTTATGAAGATTTTTTTGTTTCCTTTCTTATCTTCATATAGAAGGTTTTTAAGCTGCAAGTTAGAGAAGGAAAATAATTTTTCAGGGGAAGATGATTTAAAGATTATTGATATGAGATGGAAGTTTTATTGTGCAGTAAATTTTTTTGACATTATTTTATTATGGAAGGTAAAGTTTTTTTTAGATTAAAGATATTTGCAAGGAAGATAGAAAATATGGATACGATCTTTTATGAGGGCATATTATTTTTCAAATGGAAGAAGATAAGCAGATTGAAGATATTTGCAGAGTGAAAAAGAAGAATTTGAAGGGGTTATTGAAGTATTAAATATGCATAGAGAAATATGAAAAGATTTTACTGCAAGAGATGATTTTCTTGAAGAAGAATATGAAAGGATTTTTGTAGATGAATAGAGACTTTATTTGTGCAGATTAAGGAAGATGAAATGATGTGATTTTTACTTTAGATGCAAGGACAAATTACCTTTCTTTAGGTGAATGAAAATTTGAAGATGATGAAAATGCAAACAAGATGAAAGATCAAAGGTCTTTTGAAATCTTATATATATGTAGGTGGATTGATGGAGTGTGGTTTGACGAGATCAATATGCAGTATTGAAGAAAATTTTATGAAAATTCAATTGAAAATAAAATATAGATAAATAAATGAGAAAACCAATTCTCAGTGAAAAAGACATGTTTTCTTGATCAGGTGAATCAGACGATTTCAAGGATGAAGTGTCAGAGGAGTGGAATGATGGAATATATGTTGCAGATGATTTGATTTGAATGGTGCAAATTAGATTGAAAGGAAATCAAGTCTTGCACATTATGTTTTATATGTTGATCATGGTGATTGTATTTTCCCAGTGAGGCAATATTAAATCAGTGAGACATGTTATGCTAGTGAGGCATTGATGTAAGTTAGTGAGACTTTTATGTATGCCAGTGAGGCAATCACAAGTCAGTGAGACTTTGTAAAGTTGAAGATTTTATACTTAAGCCAGTGAGGCAGTTTGAGTGGTTTTTCTACCCCAGGAGGGTTTTCCACTTGTTAATTCTTCTTGTGTTGATGTCTTGTATAATTTCTTGTGTTGATGATTTGCATAATTTCATGTGTCCTATATAATTGAAGATTTGATGAATATTCTTTTGATAATTGATTCAATTCAGACAAATCTTATTGACAATTTTAGAGAGAGGAGATAAAAATTGGTTTTGTTGTATCAACACTGATTCATCCCCCTCTCAGTGTCGATTGTACTCCTACAATTCTCCTTCTTTCCTCTAGGTTCTTAGGTTGTCTGAATCGAATAGTCTTTCCAACTCCACCATTCCCTGTGGAATTGTGTCAGTCTTCAGATTGAGTACTCCTAAATCCATCTCAGTAGGTCCCATTTCCTCTTCATCTATTATTTGAGTGGTGAAGACATTTGATGAAGTGAGGAAGTTGATTATATGCTTGTCATCCTCAAAGACTTGAAAATTCATGACATTATCTGGTACAGACAGAGTTGTGACAAATTCGATAGTAAACTTCTTTAATCCTACCATGGTTGTTGGCTCTAATGTGCTTGTTGTTTGAGCTAAAGCATCTACAACATGATTCTGTCTTCTAGGAATCAACTGGATATTGAAACCATCAAAGAATTTGATCAAATCCCACACTTGGTTTCTATACATGTTTAATCTCTTATCATTACATGAGTACTACTTCCTCACTTGCTTCACAACTAATTCTGAATCTTTGAACACCTAAAGAACTCTAACTTTTTTCTGAAGTGCCATTAGCAATCCTTGCACTAAAGCTTCATACTCAGTTACATTATTTGTGCATAGAAATTGTAGTCTATGTGATGCTAGATATGAGCTTCTAGTAGGACTGATCAACCCAACACCTGCCCCAGACCCTTGTCTGCATCTTGATCCATCAAACCTCAAAGTCCAGAGGTGGAAATCTTTACTACTGTCATCCCATTTTGCTAATGTTTTCTCATTAATCAAAGGATTTGGTTCTTCTTTCTTCGTGACAGCTGGATCTTTCTTCAGAATAATACGAACTTTAAGTTGTCTCTACACTTACTCCACTACCTCCTAATAGAGTAGACATGTAAACTCAGAATGTGATGCATCATGTATATGGCACCAATATGGCAGCAGTAACTCCTCCATCTAAACTTGCTTCCCTACAACTGCTTGATCACTTACAAATTTGGCTACAAAATCCTAGAATCCTTTGAATATCCTTGGTTCATCCTCTTCTGAGGAATTTCCTGAATCTTATTGTACATATGCTTTTGTGCTTTCTAGTTTTTCTACAAGTGGAGCATCAGGAAATCTATTGTAACTTAGCATAAGAATCTCCTCTGTTTGATCGACATGGGGAAGGTAGACCCCCAAATCAACTTTTGAAAATAAGATTTTGTTTGTCTGGTTATACTCTATAATCATATGTTTCGTTTTTGGTTGTCTTTTAATGTGTATCTGGTTTGCCAATCCATTCCATGGCAGCCACATATGAGAAAAGTTAGTGGCCATGTAGCCGTTCAATGTTTTGGACCAATCCCAACTTAAGAACATGCCGTATTGATCTAGAATATCTACCACTTATATGTCTATGTACTGCTACACCCTAGGATTAGAAGCCAGCTGCATGTGTATCCTTTTCAATTCACCCATCACATTCACCTCAGTTTTATCTAACTGTGTAACTTTCCTAGAAGATTTGGTTGGAGTGAGACCCAGTGCCTTGCATACTGATAAGGGCATCACGTTCATGGAAGCACCAGAATCCACCAAACAATTGTGAAGGTTCTTCCCAAATATTCTAAGTGTTAAGAGAAAAGGACTTTCTCTCCTATCTTTGTAAAGTGTTATCTTTTGTTTAGCATATGTCACATGGATTCTTTCTTTTCCTTTATCAGTGTTATCAAGTACTAGGGAAGTATCATACCTTTGTGAAGGGATAAATGTACCTTGTCGGTGGATTCTCCTGAGTTTCAACATTTTGAATTTCCATTTGGAAGATGCTGGATGCTATCTGAAATTCTGAACAGTATAGCTCAGAGTGAGCATTTGTATTATGTATCCTGCACCATGTAGACAAAACTACCTCAGCTAACATCACGTAGCCAGGGGGCCAGGTATCATTGTTCTGATTTTCAAATGGCGACAACACTCCTCCATTGTTAGGCCTGGTGTTCCAAGACCAATTTGGTCGTTGTTGAAAATTTTGATTTTTGTACTGATTCTAGTTTTGACTTTAGAACTGATGCTGCTTTTGATTCCTCTGCTACAGATAAGCATTTTGATTCCTTAGGTGAGTGACTTATGTAAGTTTCTGCATCTTCTAAGCTAACTCCCTAATATCATCTTTGTCTTCCTTTGTTTTAGTTGCTTCTAAAGATTGGAGAAGAGGCATTTAGGCAGGAGGCATTTCAACTATTGGATTTCCTGGGTGAACTACCAAAGCTTGTGTTGTAGCTGGGTTAGGAATCAAATTCATTATAGGGGTATGATTGGCCAAGGCTTGGTTAATCATGGGTATTTGATTTGGCATGGCTACAGGGCCCATGTGGTTCAGTGGACCTGAGGCTATTTGTCCTAGCTGAGTGCTCATGGTGAAAAATTTGGTATATGCTTCAACTAGAGTAGTGGGAGCTGGATCTACTCTTCTTATGAACATGGATGTAAGTTTGTCCAAGGATGCATAATAAATAGGCAAGGCTGCATCTTGCCCTATGGCATAAGGATCTTGTAAATGACTAAAATATTTTTAGAATCTATTGTTAAAAGAACTTATCATCTCACCTTCACCCTGATGAATTTCCACAAGGGACCAGTAGAGATCAGTTGGAGTGGTGGGCATTCAAAATCAATTCAAAAACACATTTTTCAGATTCATCCATGAGTATATGGATGCTATAGGAAGGTTAACAAACCAATAATAATCCTCATCTTGTAAAGAATAAGGAAACAATCGGCATACCACATCTTCGTACTGTACTTGTAGCATAAACATGCTACTCTCAAAAATTTTAGAATGCTCATCAGTAGTCCTATTTGGAACATTCACCCTAAACTTGGAACAGAACTTATTAGGGTTTTTCGGCATATCATGATAATTATTAAAGTGAAATGGGGACTAGTTATTTGTTGCGAAGAAAGCCATGACTAGACAATTGAAAGGAGCTATAGCTACGTTTCTCGGGACTGACTAGGCTCTTGGTGCTCTAGGTATCCCTTGGTCTCTTCTTGTTTGTCTGAATACTCTCAAGGACAACAGCTCTTCTCCAACTAAGCTGGATTTGCTATGTCTCTGTCTGGTCCCCAAACTTACAAATTTTTGTGGAGGAGGTAATTCCTTGTTCAACCCTCCTTCTAGCACCAATTCTATTGATGGTGGTTTTAGCACACAACAATGTAGGTATGATTGTTGGTATCACACCTCTCTTGAAAAGTATCCTAGCCTAGGTAAGACTACTCCAAGGTTTCTATAGCTAGGTCTTAGCTTGCTTGGAATCTCTTAGTTGGAATGTTCTAGCTGTGTCGACAAGGGATCTTACATGCGATCTACAGATTTTAATGGTTGGAACAACAATTCTTGCAAACCCTTTGTGATTTCAGCTAATAAGACAATATGAAATGCTACTAAAATTCCTAAACTAACAACTATTTTCAAAGAGAATGTAAAATGGAGTAGGGTTTTAAGGAAATCCTAAGTGACATTCACAATATGTGGACTACTGCAAGTAGACAAACGCCTTGAAACATAACCAATTTTCTGAGTTACCAAACTGAAAATGAATGTTATAGTACTATAGAAAATGATGTTATCTTCAATAGAAATTGAGAAATTTTCATATCACATTCATTCATCAAATACCCAATAAATGATGCAATTTAATTTATGAAATGCAATCAAACTTAAGAACAACTGATCAACCCAGATTAACTTTGCATAGTTACCTACCATTAGCAAATAACTAAAAGTATGGACTAAGAGCATTCATTAGATACTTTCAGCAAACCATGAACATTGCAAAAGCACAACTAATTAACTATTGGAGATCAAGAAGCGAACCATGAAACCAAATAAGCTAATATAATACACAAATTATCAAAATAACTATAGAAACTTGCATTGTATTACTTCAAATGGCAGAATGTCAACAATTCAGCATCAAGAATTCTCTCTCTGACAATAGAAATAACAACCCCTTTATATAGGAGAGGAGCCATATCGAGTTTTTAGATAGACGGTGGAGATTAAGTCAACACCAATGGTCCAGATTTACATCATTAAATGCATTCATGAAAACTCATAACAAATCTCGGATTACATTTTGTCTCTTATGAAAAAGATGAAAAACAACCTTGAGGTACATTGAATCTAGACAATTTGACTACCCAACTGAATATATATATAGAAAAGGTCAATTTCGAGGCATAATAAAGACAAAATAGTGTCACATGTCACTCTAAATATAGTTGTTTACATAAATTATGGGATTACACTTCAAAATACTCAAATTACACTAAGATTCATCATCCAAGTCTATTTTATCTTCTTCTACAATCTTGTTGCAGTAGTTGACCTAGGCTGAAAGTGCCAGATTGATATCTGTGGGGTCTAGGTTCTTAGGATGATTGACCTGGTATCTGAACATCTCCAACTCTTGGCTATACCAATTGTACATTCTTTCTATCTCTACCTTTGCCTTATGAAATGCATTAAACTCAGCTTTGAGGTCACTGACTCTATCCAGCCTGGCTTCCACATCTAACTCAGCATCTTCAAAAACTATCTTGTGTAGTTTATCTTTACATCCCTTCACATCATATGGCACGAAGTCATTGTAGTCCATTACCAAACAATCTCTCAAAGTATCATTTATATCATATATGAGAGCCAAAATGTTCTCATCTACTATTTTGCAAGCCTCCCTTATGCTATCAAAAACTTCCTTCCTTAGTTTTATCTATTGATACCATTCATTGGCTTTATAAAACCTGTCCTCTGTCAAGATATTTTCAGCCAATAGTGTTTGGGCTAGCAAGCTTCTGATTGCTTGCACTCAAGGAAACATCTATGAATAATATTCATCAAAAGAGTCACCTTCTTCATGCAAGTCTTTCCATTGTTCTTGAAGTTGAATCAAACTCTCATGGGATTCAACTGCAACATCAATTGTCTCACATCCCTTTTCGCAGACTCTGATCATCCAGTTTTGGGCACCTTTTGATAGAGTCTCAACTTCACCAAGCTTAGACACTTTGTCTCTTGACAAAAGGTAGGTATTGTCCTTATCTCTCCTTTAGAATCTACTAGTTTTATCAAAAATTGAAGGCATGCTCGGAGCTCCTCATTTTGTTGCTTCAATTCTTTCTTTGAAAGTTCATCCTTATCTAGCTGCTCTAGGATTGAAGTAACATACCCTTTGAACTCATCAACCCTTTGTACTCATGTAGTTGGTCCCAAATTTATAGTTGTTATGACATAATCTTCTGCTCTGACCTATTCTCTATTTGTATTAGGCGGTGGGGCAGCTACCTTATCTATTCAAGCTCTAGTTTCATCCTTGTAAATCCTAGATTGTACCTTTGCTTTCTTTTGTTTCTTCAACTTTTGGGCTTGTGACAAAATTGTGCTCAAGTCTAATTTTATTATCTCCACCTGAGGCTCAAGATATGCTATTCTACTTTGCAACCAATCAGGTGCTGAGGAAGAAATCTTTCCAGATCCATCAAGATTTTCGTTGTTTGTATTTGGAGGCCCTTCAAGTAATCCCTATTCTTGTTATGATTCTTTACTTAGATCTTATCTTCTTCATCTGTAAGATTTCTCCAATTTATAATTACATTTTCCAGAGCTGCCTCGAGGCTTGCCTCTGTTTGGTACTTGTCCGGAGGACTGTCTAACATTTCAATTATCTCTACACTGACTGTCTCAGCCAAGGGCTCATCAAGTACCTCATTATCTGCCTCATAAAATACATCTTTCCCTAGTTCTTGCTCTTGAAGACCTAGTTCGGCAGATACCTTCTCAATACTTGGTAGTAATGGCACATCCAAGGGAGTTGAATTTTGGTCCATGGGTATTTGAGAGATAGGAGCAACAGAGGATAAAGGCATCGCAACTGAAGACAAGTTTACTTGTGTCAAATTGGTAAGCATAGTTGACCCCAAAGTTGGTGAGATAGAAGTTGGCAAGATGGAGGAAATGACCATGGGGGAAGTGATGGAGAAAGAGGGTAGAGAAGGTGAAAGAATAGTAGAAATAGGCAGTAATGTGGAGGAAGTGGTAAGTGAAGTGGAAGATATGGAAGGTGGGGATGTAGAAGTAGTGGAAGAATATGTCAAAGGAGCAATGGATAGAACAAGACTGCTTGGAGCATTAAAGGCTACTACTAATGAAGAAGAGACAACTAAAGTAGCAATTGTGGGTGAAGAAGTAGTAGAGACATTCTCCTGAATAATGGTTGCTAGGGAAGAAGAAGAAACGACAGAAGTAGTAGCAATGGTACTAACATTTAGAGCAGCAGGAGGTGGAGAAGCTAGCAGATTAGTATCACTATGAGTAGTAGCAGTCTTCATAGTTTGTCTAATAGCCTTCACCTTAGTCTTCTTCGCCTTAGATCCTTCTCTGAGACCACTAGGTATATCTCTTTTCTTTGAAACTCTTGTCCTAATAGAAGGATGCACTACTCTCTTATTAGTCTTTGTAGTGACCTTCTTGCTTTTCTATGCTTTAGCCTTTTCTACCAAGGTTATATGGTCTTCACTATCTAATCTCTATTCTTGGGCTGGTTTTGCCTCATCAGTGATTTCTATGGGCTTATCCTCTTCTCCTTTAGACTCCTTTTCTGATTCAAGTGTAGTGTATGTGAGTCATATCCCTTGTCCCTCTAAGGCAGCAATCTGATCTCTTACCCATGCTTTACTTAATCTGACCAGTTCCTTCATTATAACATCAAGGGAGCTTTCTTTAACGTTTTCCCAATTAGGTAGGGGAATTGGTTGGTGATATCATGCTTCCCAGGCTCCTCTGTGCATTACATTGTCATCATCTTCTAATTGGTTAGGAACTGTAATAATGTGGAATTTTTTTATGAATGCCAGAGATAATCTGGAATGGGCTTTCTTCATGACCTCATAGTTGTCCATACAATTTGCCCAAAAATCTTCTATATGCATCTTATGGAATAAATTCTTACTTACAAACCTCTCCATCACCTTATTAGGATCAAAATGATCTCTTCTATTGTAGTAATGAAGATTGAGAAGTTGGAGTTCTTTTTTAGAGTGCTCAGCTGACCCCAATGAATGACATGCATAATTTCCTTTCCCTAACAGGATGGGAAATTAGACATTTGTTCTATGTAGGTGCTTAAGTTTTTTAGCACAAGTTATCAGTTGTCTAGATAATTCCAAGAGCACTACTTTATCTGTAGGATATCTAGGGAGTCTATAAGCCATTCCCATGAAGCCCTGTATTCTCAGATATGTGAACTTTTCTAATTGAATATACCACCTCCCATACTTGGTGATTTCATTCATAGCTTCTGTGGATATTCTTAGAGCTATATTACCTTGCAATAACTTGGTTATGTACATGGTAAAGGCATCATTTACCCTCTTATAATGCATGAGAGATTGTGTCAATGTGAGTTGTGTATAGCATTCATAAACCTTGATCTGGGTTTGTTCATCATTTCCTACTTCGCCCACCTTGGACAGACCAACATAATGATTTCTCCTTGCCAAAGCATAAACAACATAGGATGTCCATCTGAAGAATTATTTCTCCTTGAGGTTACTGAATGCTTCATGGATGTTGTCACTTAATATTTGTGCCCAATGGAACTTAGTCACCTTTAATATTTCTTCAATTATAACAAACATCCATCCCTCAAAGGTTGATGCTATAGACAATCCATACATTCTACTGAAAAAAGTTACTAAGTCCCATATCTCATCATGAAAGTCACTTCTATATAATTCTTGGGGGAACTTAACTAAGGCAGACCTTCTACTCTTTGCCCATTGTTCATTCATATGTTTCCTACATCCACTTTCATCTTTCTTTTAGGTGGCCTTTGATCCTGCCTTATCTGGCATGGTCATTACTATATGCCATGGAATATCAAAGGTTTCAGCAAAGGAGGGTGGACTTAAGTTAGCTAAAATATCTCCATTGGTAGTTTGTATTGTCCTAGTCATTACATCATACCTATTTGCATAGGCAACTATTAGTTTAGCACATTGAACAGATGTAGGGAAAGCATTAGCTTGTGCAATCCCACTGTCCTTTACTTTCTTGGCTCTTAGGGTTGGATTTGGGCCAAATACTCTAATTCTAAAATCATCAAGGTCAATATGACCTAAGTCTATGTCTTTGATGTCCTTCCATCTAGTAGAAATCTTCCTTTCTGGAGGAATATGTTTGAACTCGTACCTCATGATTTGAGCTCGTGCAGTCATCTAACCTACAGGACTGGAACTTATAAGTTTGAAGCCTTTGAGGTGCTTTCTCTAACTCCTAAGTTTAAAGTCTAAGATTACCAAGTTGATTTCTACATTATTAACACCATGTTATAACAGATGAATCTAGCATAAATCTACCAAGTTACCAATATATGCTTATGAGAATAGAAATCTAAAATCTTCTAACTGTTGCATTTACCACATGATCAAATAATGGAGCAATCTTACACTAATGCATGTAATAAATACTCTAATGCTACAAAATCTTGATTAAAACTTGTAAAACACCATAATTTACCAAGTGCAGTCATTATTTCTACCTAAAAAATAATTCTTCTTTTGAAAATTTCTTCTAAAACAGTCATTTTACCTAGTTTGTGCTAGTTTTTGAGTCAACTGACCTATAATAGAAAAAGTGCTACATTTGAGGTCAACCAAACTTGGCAAAGAAATTGGGGTAGTCCAACCAACTAGTCTGTCTATGCTCATGTCATCATACTACCTTGTGCAAATTTTATGGTCAATCGACTTGTGCGGGTTTGAGGTAAGATTGACTTATGTTAGTCATTCGAGTCAGTTGGTTGTATTTTAACACAAAGCGATCAAACAAACCTTAGCACCTTTTGTGCGGGATTGGGTATCATCTGACTTTGTGGAGTTTTTGTAGGTAACTAACCAAGTTAGCGAAGGCACTTTCTGGCATAGGGATCAGAGTATCAAGCTTTTGGCACAAAGTAGTCTTCTCATAGTTAGTGGGGATTTCAGGCATGGCAGACTTGCAGAACATTTTAGAGCCTCTAATCTAAGTCGGAGAAGTGATCTTTTAGCACTGAGTTTGTGCATTCAAAAATTAGCACAAAGTAAACTTCAAGGTCATGTGAGACTTCATGGGATTCACTAACTAAGTTATTTGAAGTGATGAAAAGTGTGAAGTCAGAGAACTAAGTTTTTAGCACATCATTGATTTTGAATCCTAGCGGGGGTTTTCAAGGCCACCGACTGACAGGATGGATCGCAAAGTTTAGAAAGTCAGTTAGATACACTCTTAGTGCAAACTTCATTTTTCATTTGTTTTGATAATCGATTAAATGTACTGAGGAAAGATTCTTTTGTTTTGTTAGGGTCTAGCAAGTACTGGTTTCATTTTGCCTATAGGGAGGACCTTTGATGATGCTCAAGAAATGGATTACCTCCCCCTTTATTCGACACTAGGGTTTCATGATAATAAACTATTCAACAGAGAAACCCTAACTTGCATGCCCTAACCCTATCATTTGTATGTATGCAATGCTTCTGGAAGAAAAAATGCATTTGATTTTAATTGAAAACCTAAATAAGGAAATGAACTCCTACGTAGTTTGCAGGGGTGAAGTGAGTTGAGACGTGCAGGCAGGGAGGAGGTCTCCGGGTCGAATCCTCTAGTTGTGCAGGGCAATTGGTCAAACTGTCACCAAAGAGCTCTCGGAGTATTCATTCAATGCAGAATGAGCTCAAAAATGATGAAAATCTATTTTTATCCCTCCAAATCGATCACCATTAATGTAGATTGTATGAAGTGTCAGTTACGAGGTTCGGCAAAAAATTAGGGTTTGCGCAGCGTTTGGTTATTTCTGACTTGGTGGGAATTTGGGGTGTCAAGGACCTAGTCGGAGGATAACATTTTCAGTGCTAAGATGACTAGTCCATTCTCATGTATTGTGGGAGTTAGGGGTTCATTGGACTAGCGGAGGATTTAACACTCTTTGACTTGGTCAGTGAATAAGCATTGTAGTACAAAGTCAATGGTGACTAGTTTTAGTGCTAAGGTCAGTGAATGTAGAAAGTGACGCTAAGGTTAGTTAGATAGAAATATAGCACCAGGTCAGAGGAAAAGGATTCTAGCGCAAAGGGCATTTTAGCGCAAAGGTCAATTGGTAGAAAATTTAGTGCAAAAGACAGTCAGACCTAGTTTAATGAAATGCAAGGACTTGAACTTAACAGATTTTGAACTAACCTATTAACATCATATTTCTAACATGGCAGGGAAGTGCATTTTGACCACTTTGACAACCCAAGAGATGGAAATCCCACTTGACACTCTAAGACAAGGTTTGAAAGAGGCGGTCCCTATTTTTTGAAATGGGGCGTGTGTGCAAGGCACAACACAACCATCACTATTAAAAACCATAATTTAGTAGGGGACCAAGTAGTGCAAGGGGAGGATAAAGGTAAAAAGAAAGAGGTGTTTTCACTTCAAGAGGACTTCAAGTCAAAGCAAAACAAAACCATAACTCTCATAATAAAGAAAGGGGAAAGAGAAGAAGCATTTCAAAACAATAAAGACCCATATAGCCCCATGACCACATAGTTGTTGTGGTCATCAAAGATTTATGTAAATGAGCTCATGAACATGGAAAAGAGGATTGAAACTATTGAAACAAAGGGGCAACATGAGGGTATCTGATGCAGAGGCACCCACACTATAACCTTCCCATATAGCATAGATGTCTGCAGACCAACCTCATCATCATCATCATATTCCCTAAAACCACCAACAGCATCATCATATTTCGCGTTACACGGTCAGCATCATCATATTTCGGACGATTGCAATTGTCCTCCTGCCGACTACTATTCACCTCCTCCGCCTTCCTTCTAACATCATCATCATGATGTTCAGCGGGCGCACACATCCTCCTGTTGCACTGTTCATCGGGCTCCAAACACTAACGTCTTCATCATGATCTCCGACACTACCTTCGTCAGCAGGATATCCAAATATCCGGTTGCTCAAATATCCTGATGATGATCACTTTCAGCAGCTTACCTTCGATGCTCCGCTACCCGATGATACAAGCAACAGCATCATGATATGGTTTATCCAGTCCCCTCGAAACCTCCTGATGATGCTTCACACTTTCTGCCGATGCCGATACTTAACCACTTAACAACGGCAGGATAAACTCGCACAGGGGGATATCTCAATATCCTGATGACGATGACGTCATATCCTGATGACGATGACGTCACCCAATATCTTGACGACCTTTACAACACTTAGCCAAAAAACACAAACTTTCACCCTCGCATCTACTCGCGATATGCGGATGGTTGGCACTCCCGATAGATGATCCTGATGCCGATACATGCACTTAGTATATGTCCGACTTAGAACATCCTGATGCACTCGCAACATGCAAACTCCAACAGTTTCATGACCCGATCTTCTTCCTGATGCCGATGCACTCCTCCTCGGCTCCTCCAGATGATGATCACCCCAACGAACTCACACTTCATGCACTCGAAAGCGTCATGCTCTCCTTCACTTATCCGGATGACGATATCCGAACTATCTGCAGGATATTTGCAGAAATATCCTGATGATGCCGTCTTCACGAACTTTCAGCTTTTACGAAGTTTCACTTCGCCGATCCTCCAGGGATGACCCGACCCACTCTCAGGGTGATCTTCCAACTCGAATTATCAGCTTGACCTAGCACATGCCCATGCTAGGGTCTTCAACATCTTTCGATCGTGATCCTGCACACCTGCATGCAAACGGAAAACAAACTAACTACTAACCTACTGTACATTACCATTCCACCGATCAGATGGGTCAACCGGTGGAATGGATCAGTGAATCCATGAAACCTCTCAAACCAGCAAATCAATTACACAAAGAAATCCAACCAGAGTAAGAACACAAACAGGATCTCTTTATTGATTTCAATGATGCAATACAATATGATGTTCCTCACACAGAACACTCAACCTCCTCTGCTTAATGCAATACTAGACTGCCGATCGATGATGTCTACAATCAACCGATCTCATGCTTATAAAGATTTGCCTACGAGTACTACTGGCCCGACTCCAAGCGGCTGGGAACTCTCCAAGCGGCTGGGAGATCCAACCGAACATACATCATGACAGCTGTTATAACCAACTAGCTAAAAATAGCAAAAGCCTGGTCAGCATGATCTTATCATGATCAGCATGATCTTATTACATGCATTTGGTCTAACAGACCTTCTTGGAAACACAAACAAGACCTAAAACTACTAACTGCCTTATCAAGACCAGCTGTCAGGTAGGTGCTCCTGCACCATACTCCCCAACAGAAAAGAACTCATGTCCCATGAGTTTAGTATGTGGAAGTCCTCCACCTTTACACTTTGCTTTGTCAGTCTTCTGACCTGCTCCAGCTTTGTCTGCTGCTGTCTCTTGGCTGCTCCAAGTCTGCTGAACTGGAACTTGCTTTCTGGCAAGTAAATCCTCATGCCTGTTGATGTAAGCCTTACTCTCACATACCTTGTGCTTGTCAGGTTGCCTGACCAGAACCTCTTTCTGAACTGCCACTGTAGTGTTCACTTGTATCTTTCTTTCAATCTTTATAGGACAAACAATAGTCCCAACTATGACAACATCCTTGTCATGCTTCTGAACTGGTGGTTGGTTGCACCCCTGTTTCTGAACCTGCTGCTGACCTCTGTCAGTCACAACTGAAACTTTCTTCAGCTTATTGTCTTGAACAACTCCTTTCCCTGCAGTGTCTTCAACTGCCTTTATGCCTGCTCCTCTAGGCATCTGCACAAACTCCTTATTTCCCATTAAAATGATTTGGGCTGCCTTCTGTACTGCAGCTTTTGCCTGCAATGGCATCAACTTAATAATCTTCCCATCCTTCTTGATGGTGTAGGTATTAGCATACCCATCATACAGTACCCTTCTGTCAAATTGCCATGGTCTACCCAACAGTAGGTGACAACATTCCATAGGCAAAATATCACACAGGATTCTATCATGATATGGCCCAATCTGGAAATCCACATATGCCTGTTCAGAGACAAAAAGTGATTGACTATCACTCACCCAAGATGTCTTGTAAGGGTGTGGATGTGGAATCCTTTCCAGCTTCAGTTTATCCACCATCTCCTGAGATACCATGTTGTCTGTTGAACCAGTATCAATGACAACCTTACATACCTTACCTTTGCTCTTGCATGTGGTTTTGAAAAGAGCTCTTCTTTGCATCATATCCTTTGATGCCTGCAAACTAATTCTCCTTAGCATCAGTGATTCTCCACTCTCTGGATATCCAACATTATCAGGTTCTCTGTTTGAACTCTGCGCACTTTCTTCTACTTTCTCTTCTCGTACCAGTTGTACTCTCTTGTCACTAGTTCTATCATTTCTGGATGATGAACCTTTGTTTTCTGGACACTTGAAAGATGGATGACCAAACTCTCCACAGGTGTAACATTTTCCTGAAAATGTAGTAGAACCTCTACCACCTCCAAATCTTCCTCTACCTTTCCATCCACCTCTGAAATCAGACTGTCCCTGTCCTTTACCAGTGTCTTCTTGACCCTCATTGGTTTGCTTTTGTGCGGGGGCTGCTCCTCTTCCCCTATTGTTTCCTCTTCCTCTCATGGACTTATCATGTCCTCTATTCATCTTTTCTTCAATCCTGATTGCCATTTGATAACAATCCTCCACATTCTTAGGGTTAGCTAAAACTAACTCATCCTGTATGTTAAACCTCAAACCAGCCAAGTACCTGGCCACCTTCTCTACCTCATTCTCATGATGACCAGATCTCATACTCAACAGATAAAATTCCTCAGTATATGCTTTCACATCCCTGTCTTTCTGCTTTAAAAATTGCAGCTTCTTAAACATCTGGATTTCATAATCCCTTGGCAAGAATTTACCCTTTATCCTTGCTACCATCTTATCCCATGAAGTGATCTTAGACTTCCCTTGTTTTCTTCTCTCAGACTGTACATAATCCCACCATACCAAAGCATGACCTCCTAACTTGGTCTTTGCAATCTTTACTTTCTGATCTTCAGCAACATCTTCACATTCAAAGTGATTATCCAGTGCAGCAATCCAATCTAACAACTCATCTTCATTCAAGCTTCCAGTATACTTAGTAACATCAACCTTTACCTTAGGTTTTTCACTCTGCACTGCCTTTAACAGTTTTGCCAATCTCTAGTCTTCAGCATCCAGATCTTCAGCTACCTCTTCATACTCTTCAACAGTATCTGCATCTTCTTCAGACTCACTGTCTTCCACTTCCCTCTTTTTGTTCTTTTCCAGGGCTGTCAGCCTGGCTTGAAGTGCTTCAGCAAGCTCCTTCATCTTCCTCATCTCTCTAGCATGTTTCTCCTTCATCTCCTGCAATTCCCTTGCAGTACCACTACCTTTAGGAGGCATTTTGTCAACCTCACAATCAACACACAACACTCAATCAACTCTACCTCTGCCCTTTCGGTGACAGAATCAACACACAACAGCCCAGATGTTTTGCTGAGCTCTGATACCACTATGATGCAGAGGCATCCACACTATAACCTTCGCATATAGCATAGATGTCTGCAGACCAACCTCATCATCATCATCTTCGCCATCATCATCATATTCCCTAAAACCACCAACAACATCATCATATTTCGCGTTACACGGTCAGCATCATCATATTTCGGACGATCGCAATTGTCCTCCTGCCGACTACTATTCACCTCCTCCGCCTTCCTTCTAACATCATCATCATGATGTTCAGCGGGTGCACACATCCTCCTGTTGCACTGTTCATCAGGCTCCAAACACTAACGTCTTCATCATGATCTCCGACACTACCTTCGTCAGCAGGATATCCAAATATCTGGTTGCTCAAATATCCTGATGACGATCACTTTCAGCAGCTTACCTTCGATGCTCCGCTACCCGATGATACAAGCAACAACATCATGATATGGTTTATCCGGTCCCCTCGAAACCTCCTGATGATGCTTCACACTTTCTGCCGATGCCGATACTTAACCACTTAACAACGGCAGGATAAACTCGCACAGGGGGATATCTCAATATCCTGATGACGATGACGTCATATCCTGATGACGATGACGTCATATCCTGATGACGATGACGTCACCCAATATCCTGACGACCTTTACAACACTTAGCCAAAAAACACAAACTTTCACCCTCGCATCTACTCGCGATATGCGGATGATTGGCACTCCCGATAGATGATCCTGATGCCGATACATGCACTTAGTATATGTCCGACTTAGAACATCCTGATGCACTCGCAACATGCAAACTCCAACAGTTTCATGACCCGATCTTCTTCCTGATGCCGATGCACTCCTCCTCGGCTCCTCCAGATGATGATCACCCCGACGAACTCACACTTCATGCACTCGAAAGCGTCATGCTCTCCTTCACTTATCCGGATGACGATATCCGAACTGTCTGCAGGATATTTGCAGAAATATCCTGATGATGCCGTCTTCACGAACTTTCAGCTTTTGCGAAGTTTCACTTCGCCGATCCTCCAGGGATGACCCGACCCACTCTCAGGGTGATCTTCCAACTCGAATTATCAGCTTGACCTAGCACATGCCCATGCTAGGGTCTTCAACATCTTTCGATCGCGATCCTGCACACCTGCATGCAAACGGAAAACAAACTAACTACTAACCTACTGTACATTACCATTCCACCGATCAGATGGGTCAACCGGTGGAATGGATCAGTGAATCCATGAAACCTCTCAAACCAGCAAATCAATTACACAAAGAAATCCAACCAGAGCAAGAACACAAACAGGATCTCTTTATTGATTTCAACGATGCAATACAATATGATGTTTCTCACACAGAACACTCAACCTCCTCTGCTTAATGCAATACTAGACTGTCGATCGATGATGTCTACAATCAACTGATCTCATGCTTATAAAGATTTGCCTACGAGTACTACTGGCCCGACTCCAAGCGGCTGGGAACTCTCCAAGCGGCTGGGAGATCCAACCGAACATACATCATGACAGCTGTTATAACCAACTAGCTAAAAATAGCAAAAGCCTGGTCAGCATGATCTTATCATGATCAGCATGACCTTATTACATGCATTTGGTCTAACAGACCTTCTTGGAAACACAAACAAGACCTAAAACTACTAACTGCCTTATCAAGACCAGCTGTCAGGTAGGTGCTCCTGCACCAGTATCAAGTTAAAGGAAGTTATAAAAGTCAAATGGAACCTTGAAAGGAAAAACAAGTTGCTCAAAGAGCAAGTAATAAAGTTGCAAAACATTATGGAAAGAGGATAGAAGGAGCTAATCACTCTAAAACATGAATTAGAACAAACAAAAATAGAAGAAAAAAAGTATTCAAAGAGAATTAAAGTAAGCGACACAACATAGTTAGAAGAGATTCAATTAGCACTTGCAAGCATGGAATTAAGAGAAGACTAGCTATGAGGCCAAATAGAAGAGGCCAAATCTTGGGCACAAGTTGTGAATGGATTATTAAACATAAAAAAAAAATCATAGAGAAAGAAATCTAGAGACAAATAAGAGAAGAAAAAGACAAACATGACAAGGATGTAAATTCCATCATCAAAGGTTTGAAGGACTTTGGTGAGAACGAGAGAACTGATATTCTAACAAGAGACTTCCTCAAGAACAAGCTGAAATGGACAAGTTGTATTCAACAAGCAAACAAGATTGGACAGAAACAAAAGAAGGAAGGAATAGACATGTAAGAGTTGCCTTCATAAACATGGAAGACAAGAACACAATCCTAAAGAATAGAGGGTTGTTTAGAGGCATTCGTATATACTTAGATGAAGATTTGACATTTTCTCAACAAGAAGAATGAAGGAAGGAGTGGGAGAAAGTGAAGACAACAAGAGATGCAAGAAAGTGGGGATGGATGAAAAATGGGAAATCTTAAATCAGAAAGTGATTATCACACAAGAATAGGGATTCTGGGCCCCACAAGAATATCTTCACATGGTAAGCTGGAATTGTGGAGGTTACCCATGGAGAAGAGACTGGTGTTGGGGCCCATAGCAAAGTAGAAAGACATTATTATTCTTATGGAAACACATGAGCATGATGGATGCAATGTCCTAAAATTTGAAGGATACAATAAAATCTTAGATTGGAATGAAGGGATTGAAACTAGTAAAAGGCATGGAGGAGTTACAATGCTAATAAGAGATTTGTGGGGTTGAATGGTAAAAGTATGAAAAGAGGATGAAAATAAACAATTCATATGGCTAAAAATAATAGATAGGAAGGTAACAATTAGGTTGGTTTCTTATTACTTTTCTCCAGAAGGTTCAAAGTTTGACAAGAAGAGAAATCTAGATAGTGAAGATCCCTATGCAACATTAAAGAAAGACATTTTTATTTTTATCACTTTAGGCGAAATAATTTTAATAGCATATTTTAATGCTAGGACATAAAAAAAATAGTGTCTACAGTTGGGTAGCAAATAGGGAGGGGACAACAATCCTCTATGGCTAGAGGAAAGTGGGGACCAACCTTAGGAAAGGGCATCCCGAGATGGGAATGGGAGTGTGACACATTTTGGATGGGTGACTATGTAGCTTGTATGGCATGCTTATTTATAATGGTATGAGAGCTTGTCCAAGGTCAGGTGGTATCACTTGTAAAACATACAATGAGCAAAGTGTGGTGGACTATGTAATATGCTCTCAGAGTTCTATGTCTAGGTTGTTGGAGTTTGATATTGGGGTTTGCCCTATTGATCTAAAATCTAATCATATGCCTCACCTTGTTAAGTTTGGCATTCTCACAAACAACCATCAAGGAGAGAATGACCAACACACTCAAAGGAAAGCTCATACATAAGGTAAAATCCTTATGAATTAAGAGAATTAGGATCTCTTCACTGCTTCCCTTGAGCAACACCTTCAAAAGGAAAAAAATAACATAGTAGGCAAGGAAAACAATTAAGAAAGTGAATGTATTTACAGAAATATGTTGATCCCTTTAATCCACAAAGCATTAAAGGTTTGCAAGAGAGCTCAGCCTAAGAAAGTGGTTTAAAATACTTTCCCAACTAACCTATGGTATGATGAAAAGTGTAATGCTGCAAAAAGATCCCTCAAAGAGAATGAGACAAACAAAGAAAGCAAGAAAAAAATATGAGAAATTGATAAAATCCAAAAAAGAGAGTTGTGTGATCTCAAGAAGGAAAGAATTAATATCTTTGGATAAACACAACCCCAAAATATTTTGGAGAGAGCTACAAAAAAAGAGAAAACAAACCGAAAATAATGTTATGGATGCCCAATGGTTAGATTATGTGAAGCTTCTATATGAATGATGAGAAGAGAAAGGTAACCCTCCCATAATTAACACATCAATCGAGCTCTTCTCAATGGAGGATATCAAACAAGGTATAAATAATTTAGTATTGGTAAAGTGCAAGACATTGATGGGTTGCAAGCTGAATTTTTAAGTGGGGGGTTGAGCATCTTGCTCCACACATCAAAATATTTTTAATAGCATCCCATAGGGAGGCTTTTCAACAAAATAGACAAGTAGTGTTGTTATCCCTCTATTCAAAAGTGGATACATCAATAATCCTTCTAATTATCACACTATTATGGTCAATCCTCTTCTTGAAAAACTTCTCAGGAGCATTGTAGAACACAAAATTAGTATTTGGGAAACAAAAGAGGGACAAAGAGAAAAAGGGTAAGAATGCTTTAGACCAATGCACTCTACCATTGATCACAACATCACTCTTAGACACTTCATTGAAAAAATTTGGGAAACTCAAGGAGGAGAAGCTTTTTGTTGCTTCATTACTTTTAAGAAAGCCTTTGTCATAGTTTCTAGGGACAAACTATGGAACATGATGGAGAAACTTGGAGTTCTAGATGAGTATAGAGCAATATTGCATAAGCTATATAAGAAAATAAGGGCTAAAATTAGAACTAGAGAAGGTATGTCTGAATGCTTTGGTAGTGACATTGGAGTCAAATAGGGATGTCCTCTATCCCCCACTCTGTTTGGTTTATATATTGATAAACTTGAAGAATGGTTAAACAAAACCAATGGAGGGGGTATATAGTTGGTGGATTATGTGATAAAGTTACTTTTGTATGTAGATGATCTTATCCTAATTGCAAAAATAGCCAATGGTTTGAGAAAACATTTGAAGGCTTTAGAACCCTTTTGTCAAGAGATCGGGATGCAATTGAATATCAACAAGACCAAGGTTGTGATTTTTCATTAAAAAGGAAGAAGCAACGGGTTAATTTTATTTTTGAAGGAAGCTCGTTGGAGATGGTGGAAGAGTACAAGTATCTAGGAATTGATTTCCACAATAGACTTATTTGGGAGACATGTAGAATGAAAAGGATTCAAGGAGGATGGAGAGCATCTTACCTACTTTAGAATAGGTGTAGGAAAGCAAAACTATGGGATTGGTAAACCAAGAAAACCCTTTTTGATTTGCTGGTCATGCTAGTTGTCCTCTATGGTTGAGAGGTTTGGGGGAGTAGCATGTCAAATCACAAGTGGAAGAAGTTAGAAAGAATTCAAAAAAATCTAATCACTAGCAGTTTCAAAGTCAAAATAATGGTCCCCTATGAGATCCTTTTGGCTGAAGCAGGAATGTTCCTAGTGGGGGCTTCAACTATAATCTGATTGCTATGTTACTTAAAAAAGGTTGAAAACATGGATAAGCATCATTGGCCCAAAATGGTTGTAGAGGAGAAATTAGATCATAGGAAGAAGATGTGGATGAAGCATAACAACAAGTGGTTGAGAAAATGGGACATTAATTTGTAAGAATGTCCTAATAATATTGAAGAAATAAAAAGTTTGTGTTAGAAAAATTTAAGACTACCATGTGGACAGAATAGATTGGCTAGAAAAAAGTGCATCATGTCAAAGAGTTCAATCCCATGCAAGAGTGTGGTGAAAAAACCTATCTACATGCTACACTTAAGGTAAAGGCTAGGATATTAGTTGCACAATTGAGGACTGGGTCTCATCATCTTAGGTGTGAGACTCGTAGATGGACGGTCCCCAAGGAAGAGTGGGAAAAAGAACTTACATTTTCTGTAGCAAAGGGGTGGTTGAAACTAAAAGACACTTCATCATAGAGTGCACTACATATGCAGATATTCTTAGTCAATATGAAAAAAACTTGAAGGTGGGTAGCCTAAGTGAGTTATTTGAGGAGGAAAGGCTTCACAATACAGCTAGTTTATTGATCAAGATTCATATAGAAGATCTAACATCAAAAGGAACTTGAAAATATCTTAAAGATTCATCTCTTGGTCCCTTAGACTACTTGGTCTTGTGGATGTCATTAAAAACTTCATTTCATTTCAAGTCATTGTTTCTTTTTTATGCCACTAATTTTATCCCCAAAGGCCTTATGGCACTAGAGAGAATTTGATGGTGTAGATTTCTAGACGAGCATACGTAGGCTAGTGGATGAGACTAATGTAGGTATAAACCTTGGAATTAATGCTACTTCAAAAATTATTTTCATTGGTGAGATGTTGAAACTATTAGAGAAGCATATGCTTATTGTGCTAGTTAAAACATTTCTAGTTAAAATATTCGAGAAATGTTTTTCTTGGCCTTATGATGAGCTTAAAGTATATAGAGGACTTGTTTTAGCATACAATTACCTTCTATCTTTATGATAAACCCTTCCAATAGAAGAAACTTCTAATAAATCTAACACTATCCCCCAAATGCAAAAATAGTTGATGATGTTGAAGGACAATGTATCCCTAAATCTATCCAACATTTTGAATGGGTATCTAATCTCATTATGGGTAGAAATACAATGGGGAGATAAGGTTCTGTGTGGAATTCAAGAATTTTAACATCAAGTCCCTTAAGGATAACTACCCACTTCCAAGCATGGGCCACTTGCTACAAAAGGTGACATGACCAGAACTAATGTCCATGATGCATGGATTCTTTAGCTATAACCATGTGGTGGTCGAGAAGTCAAAACAACACAAGACTACATTTGCCACTCCTTGGGGCACCTATATTAACATGAGAATGTTGTTTGGACTAAAAAATATAGGTGCCAATTTTTAAAGAGAAATGGATGTTGCTTTTGTAGGTCTCATCAATAAAATCATGGTGGCATACCAAGATGACCTCATATCTTACTCCAAAGATAGAAAGATCATTGCAATAATTTGGAGTTGATTTTTAAAAGGTACCTTGGTATGGAATTTCTTTGAATCCAAAAAAATGTGTATTTTGTATCAAAGAAGGAAAACTATTAGGGTGCAATGTTTCAAAGGATGGGGTGACAATAGATCCAGAAAGAGTAAAAGCATGTGACCTTGTTTCTTAGCCCCAAATAGCCAAAGGTGTGAGTTATGTCTTTAGGTAGATAAAATTTGTTAGAAGGTTCATTCCTAACTTCACTAACAAAACTAAGGCAATCTATCATATTGAGTAGAGAGACTCTTGATTCATTCTTAGAGATAAAGGAAGCACTCAACAATACATTAGTTCTAGTTGGTCCTGATTGTTTGAAGTATTTTCAACTCTACTTTTTGTTTCCTTTTACACCATAGTTATTTTTCTATTGCAAACAATGAGCATGGATATGAATAGCATATTGCTTTGTTCAATAAGTCTTTACAATGTGTAGAATTGAAGTATTCAGTTATGGAAAAACATGCTTATTAACAGGTGCAAAGATTATTTCTTATGTGCTACATACAACTATGAAATACATCTTTACTCAACAAGAACCATCCAAGAAGAGTTGCAGATGAATCAATGAGATCCAAAAATATGATAGGGAGTTATAGATTACAAAGTTGGATAGAGGCCAAGGTCTAGCCAAGCTAATGGTAGATGAAAACTTGGAAACAACTAAGATCAATGATGTAAGCTCTAACCTTGCATATTCCCATTATCCTTTGAAGTATAATCCATGGTATGATGATGTTATATTTTAATTATAAATCATGAATTGCACTCCTAGAATGAATGAGAACCAACAAAGAACATTAAAGTTTTAGGCCCAAAAATATGTTTTGTTTAAAGGTGATTTGATGTGGAGAAATTGATGTAGATCAGATCCCAAGTGTCTTATTAGATAGTTAGTGATGAGTCTAGTTTATGACTCAATTTTGTTAAACTTTATTATCCACTTGTTGTAGTTATCTTAGACTTTGGTACTTTGATCCTGATCTTTTTATGTCATTTCCTCAAAACTATAAGATGTTGGGCATAGGTTATTTCTTATAATCTTTTATGACAAAGACATGCTATATGAACTATCTATGTTAATTTTACATATGGTTAATGAATGTTATTCTAAGGTAGTTATGGATGTGCAATTATTGTGTGTACTAATATTGTTATGCAGATATAATCATCAACCATAATGTTGAGGAAGATTCTGCTGGTTGGTTACTCACCATAAGAAGTCAAACATGGTGATCGTTCAAATGTCAAATGGAGGGAAGACAACCACCTTGTAACTAATCTTAAATACTTGTTGAGAAAATTTAGGAGTTACTGTTGTGCTAGGTCTACATTGAAGCAACTTGCTTGACTAGATTCCATGCATGCATAACCTCCTTTCCACTTTCTATGCTTTCCCTAAAGTGACGTCCTCCTATTCTGTTGGAGTTGACCGCCTTGCTAGGTAGTTAGTTTTGTAGTTTTCCTTCTATAAATAAGACTCTGATGCTCCTTCTGAGGAGTGGTTGATTAATCAAAAATTGTATTTGCATTATCTAGTTTTCAGTAATACAGTTATGATGTTTAGTTGTACCCATATTTTCCAATGAATAAAATGAAGTTATAAGTTCAGATTTCTAAGTTTACATTTGTTTTAGGGAATACTCATCCAAGGGGGCCCACTTGGTGAGCATTCCATCCTCTAGTTTAGTTATATTTTCTGTTAAGCAGTTAATTAAATCTGACATTGAATATTCTTGTAGCCACTAGAATTCTATTCTATGTCTATTCTTGCAGCCAAAGTAGATAGAGTAGTTTCTTGTTTGTTTGCCTAGACTTTTATTTTCTGTTATGTACTTGAGCTTAGAATAGTTGTTGGTTGACGTTCAGTATTCTTGTTATTTCTTTTCTAGCAGTTTATCTTTAGCATTATGTCTTTCTTAGCTATAGAATGAATGTGGCTACTCTGGAAGTTCTTAGTGCACATACCATGCCGACCCATTTCAAGTTCACATCCTGGGGTTGACAAGTGAAATTCATCTCCATAGTGATTAAGACAGCTATTCAAGTTAGATGTCCAATCTCTGAGTTACAAATTTAAGATCTCAATTGTTAAATCATTGTAGGAGACCAACATTTTTGGCATCATTGTCAGGGATGGTGTCAAACTAAGAAGATCCTTGGAGTCATCTTTAGTATTATTTCTTGTAGTTTTCTCCCTTAAAATGTGTTTTTAGTCAGGAAGTAACCATCTACAACCCATTCAAAATATTTTTTGTAAGAAATGGCTGATGCTGCGTATATTGCTTGCATAGAGGTAGGAAAAGAGATGCTTTAGGGAGATTCTTTCCTAATGATTCAACTTACCCAACAGAAGAAGCAGAAGTGAATCATTTTCTTGATGCATTCCTTGATTTCAATAGTTCTGAAACATCCTTTGAAGAACAAGTTAACCCAAATCTAGTTGAAAATCCATTTGCCTTGATAATGGGTCAAGCAGTTATGGCTACCCAAAATGTACCCAATCAACCAACCTTTCCATTTCTGATTGCTCATCAAAATGTAGTGGATAATCTCAAAAGCATCCCTGCTTCAGCTCTCCCCAAGTTCTATGGACTTGCAACAGAGGACCTAGACACCTTCTTGTTCAAATTTGATATCCTCAATAGAAGCTATGACTACACTACTGATGCTCATAAGCTTAAGTTGTTTCCTACTACCATGAAAGAGGCTACATTAAGGTGGTTTATGAGTCTAGGAAGTGATATTATCAATACCTAGGAAGAAATCAAAGATAAATTTCTTGAGAATTATAAAGACTACTATAGGAGTGGAGATATAAGAGGAAATGATATTTTTAGAATGCAGCAAAAAGAAGATGAAAGTTTGGAGGATTACATCTCAAGGTTTCTATTTTGTTTACAAAAGTCTCCCCATCATGCACTCAATGAGGAGTCTCAAAAACTACTCTTCCTCAGGGGAATAAGTGAGAATTGTAAGTTGTGTTAGAATTATTCTAGAGCAGCCATGAAGAAAGGAAGAGGTTACCATTCCCTTATGGGAAAAACCTCTACCAATGGATTTTCAAGGATGGAGATAAGTCACTTGCTTTCTGATTTTAAGCAAGATATTATAAATAATATGGCCATCCAGTTGGACACACTTCAGGCAAAGAAGAAGCATGAAGAGGTCGAGGTAATGTTGGTAGAATATTGTCCTCATTGCAGACAAAAGAAGAGGGACTGCAGATGCAAGATGGTAGCTAACATTGACAGTAAGCAGATTCCACCTAAGTTCAAGCCAATACAAGTTGAAGAAGATAAAGTCTTCTATGTTGCACAAAGGAGGCCATGGGCTCCAAGACAAGGTATGTCATCAGATCCATTATCATTTGCTAGACCATATTTTAATACTTATGCATCTGGTAACTAATGGCAACAACTATTCCCATCTAGTTATGGAGGATATCTGCCTCAGCCTTGGAACAACCCTCAAAATATTTGGCAAAATTACCAAAACCTTGCACCTCAGTGGCAATAGCCTCAGGAGGATTGGCAGTCACCCCCAAGAAATTGGCAGCAAACATCTGATGCAGCACAAAACATACACTCAATAGAAATATGCCATTAAACATATGAGAGACAAAGATTTGGAAGCTGGAATGTAATAAAACTTTTATTCTTCAACTCTGCTGCTACAATGAGAGCAAACTCTCTTATATCCAAGAAAACCAAAAAAATCAAAAAATTACCTTTTTTGGTAGATTTCGACAAATCTTAGATTTTACCATTTTAGGTAATTTTACAATCATATATCGAGAATCCAATTTTTTCCCAAAAAATTCATAAAGCTAAGGTAGGATGAAAAACCAACTAACATCCTAAATTCAAAACATGAGTTTCGAGTTATTAAAAAAAGCAACTTTTAAAAAACTAGAAAAAAAACACTAATTTGCCATTTTGAGGGCCAAGATGAAAGTTTGAAGCCCCGAAAAAGTGCCAAGATGAGGTCTAACCCACTAAGGCAGGTGGGGAAACCACTGGCGACCTCATAACGCATCCACCTATAAAATTTCGTAGAAAACCCACATCCGAGTCAAAAGTTATGACCTCTGGAAGTCCCTGCATCATTCTCCTCTGGTTGAAAAGAACGCAGCTCCTGCAATGAGTGTCTTCAAACTGCTAGCATTTGACTGGATCTAACCTCTGCACTTCTCACTCTATAATCCATGTGCTATCTGTTGGTGGTAATCCTTCCCACTGTACTAAATACTTGTTGTAACGCCCTTGCCGAGTGTAGATAGTGTTCTTATCAAGAACCTGTGCAATCTTTTCCTTCTTCTTATGGGGAATGTGGTTGTGCCATGCCACCTCTAGTTGACTATCTTCAGCATCATCCTCACCATGGAATGCATATAAATCAGAAATATTAAACACAAGAGAAATATCGAGATCATCTGGTAAACTGACCTCATATGCATTATCATTGATCTTCTTTGTAATTCTGCAAGGACCAATTTTCCTGTACTTCAACTTGTGATATGTTCCAATAGGAAACCGCTCCTTTCTCAAATATACCATCACTAAGTCACCTTCACTGAATGTCTGATGTCACCTACTAGTATCCACTGAATTCTTGTACTTCTCATTACTATCCTGCAACTTCTGTCTCACTTCTTTCTACAACTGTTGAAGGTGTTCTGCAAATGCTTCCCCATCATCACTGACCCTATCTTTCATTGGTAGTTGTACTAAATCTAGAACACCCTGGGGATTCCTGCCATACACAATCTGGAAAGGGGACTTTCCCATTGATCTGTTAATAGAACTATTATAGGCAAATTTGGCCTGGGGTAATGCCAAATCCCATTGTTTTGGCTTTTCTCCAACAATACACCTCAACAAATTTCCCAGACTCCGATTGACTACCTCTGTTTGCCCATCTGTTTGAGGATGATAGGCACTACTAAACTATAACTTGGTCCCCATCTTCTTCCATAAAGTCCTCCAGAAATGACTGAGGAATTTGGTATCCCTGTCAGAGGTAATAGTCTTGGGAACACCATGTAGTCGAACAACTTCTGAAAAAAATAACTCTGCTACCCTTGTTGCATCATTAGTTTTCTTACAGGCAATAAAATGAACCATCTTGGAGAACCTATCAATAACTACAAAAATGGAGTCATTACCTCGTTGAGTATGTGGAAGTCCCAACACAAAGTCCATGCTCAAATATGTCCATGGTGCAACTGGTACTGGTAAGGGCATATACAATCCTGTATTCTGTGAATGTCCCTTAGCCACTTGGCAAATTCTACACCTTGTTACATACTTAGTTATATCCCTTTTCATCTTTGGCCAGTAGTATTTATCTTCTATCAAGGCTATTGTCTTGTCCTTGCCAAAATGTCCAGCCAACCCACTACTATGAAATTCTTTGATAATGTTCTCCCTCATAGAGCCAGTTGGTATGCATAGTTGTTTTCCTTTAAATAGATACCCATCTTGCATAAAATATTTACCCCTAAAGTGATCCAAGTTACCAGATACTGGTGCCTTCAATTGTTCCACAATCTCCCAAAAATCATCATCAGACTCATACAAATTTTGATGGCATCAAAACCAATCACCTCAGTTTCCATTGTGGTCAAAAGTGCAACACGCCTACTTAACACATCTGCAACCTGATTTTGTTTTCCAGACTTATGCTTCAACACAAAGTTGTAACCCTGCAAGAAAGAGAACCACTTGGCATGCCTACTATTCAACTTTTTCTGTGTGTTCAAGTATCTCAATGCAATATGATCTGTAAACAATGCAAACTCCTGGGGAACTAGATAATGTCTCCAATGCCTCAATGCTTGAACAATTGCATAAAATTCTAAATCATAAGTAGAATAATTCTTTCTCACTTCATTTAGCTTTTCACTAAAGAAAGCTATAGGTTTCCTAGCTTGGCTAAGCACAGCACCTATCCCCACATGGGAGGCATCACATTCTACTTCAAATACCTTATCAAAATTTGGTAATGCAAGTATAGGTGCTTCTGTTACCTTTTGCTTCAAGTACTTAAAGCTCTCCTCAGCATCCTTGGTCCATACAAACTCCCTACCTTTGGTACGATCTGTTATAGGAGCTACAATACTACTGAAATTTTGAATGAACTTTCGATAGAAAGTGGCCAAGCCATAAAAACTTTTTACCTCTGTGATGCTGCTTGGACTATGCCATTCTAGAATTGCCCTGACCTTTTCTGGATCCATTCTGACACCGTCTTTAGAAATGACAAAGCCTAAAAAAACCAAATTGTCCTGCATGAACCTACACTTTTTCAAATTGGCATAGAGCTTCTCCTTCCTTAACACACCAAAGATGATCCTCAAGTGTTGTAGGTGCTCTTCTTTACTGTTACTAAATACTAAAATATCATCAAAATAAACTACCACAAACTTACCAATGTAAGGGCGTAGTATAGTGTTCATCAATCTCATAAATGTGCTAGGTGCATTTGATAACCCAAATGGCATAACCATCCACTCATATAATCTGTCTCCAGTCTTAAAGGCTGTCTTCCACTCATCCCCTTCTCGAATCCAGATTTGGTGGTAGCCACTTCGTAGGTTGATCTTGCTGAAATATTTGGCCCCTGCAAGGACATCCATCATGTCCTCCATACAAGGTATAGGAAACTGATACTTGATGGTAATCTTATTAATTGCTCTGCTATCAGTGCACATCCTCCATGTTCCATCTTTTTTGGGGGTTAACAATGCAGGTACAACACATGGGCTCATGCTCTCTCTCACCACACCTTTACTTATGAGTTCTGTTACTTGCTTATTCATCTCTGCATGTTGTGTTGGATTCATCCTATAAGCTGCTTGGTTGGGTAGAGTTGCTCCTGGAATCAAATCAATATGATGCTGAATATCTCTCTTTGGTAGTAGACCATTAGGCAATTCATTAGGTAAAACATCAACAAATTCCTTCAATAGCTTTGCTACTTCTAGGGGAACTAAAAAGTCTTCCTCTTCACCTTTTTTTACTACTAATGCATAGCAACACCCTATCACCTTCATTTCTTTAACAAGATCCCTTTCAGACAACATGGTCTCACCTTTTCCTTCATCCTTGAGAAGCAATAAAATCACCTTAGAGCCATCTTTCCAAAAGGTGTATGTGTTCTTCTCTCCATCATGCATAACTTTTCTATCATACTGCCATGGCCTTCCCAATAACATATGACAGGCATCCATTGGGACAACATCACACCATATCTCATCCTGATAGATCTTCCCTATGCTAAACTTAATTAGGCATCTTTTATCAATAGTGACTTCATTTCCCTTTTTAAACCATGCAATGCAATATGGATGAGGATGTTTTTCACAGTGTAAATTCAATTTTTCTACCATTTCTCTAGAAACCATATTTTCACAACTACCTCCATCAACAATAACTTGCCATACCTTGCCACCCAAAGTGCATCTGGTTCTGAAGATATTGGTTCAAAGCCATGAACTATCAGAGCTTTTGGCTTGTGTTTTGTCCTTCTCTGGAATCACCATTGCTCTTCTCATCATGAGACTTTCTGCCACATCTAGTGGAACCTCTAGTTCTATCCCTTCCACTTCATGCTGCATTTGAATCATGTTCACCCTAGGTTGTCCTCCTTGATTTCTTTCTTGCATGTTATAATTTGAGCATTCAAATGCCCTATGACCTTCCTCTCCACATCTGAAACAAGTGAAGGGCCTTCTCTAGTTCTCCCATCCTCTACTGCTACCATAACCTCTACCTCTTTGAAATCCCCTTCCTCGTTCTTGATTCGGAGGATCTTGTCAAGTGTCTACTTGTTTTTCCTATCCATGGGATGACTCTCCCCTGCCATAATTTAAACCTCCTCGAAATGGGGTTGATGTACCCCTTCTTCCTCCTCTATTCCTCTGATGGTACAGTCTATTTTATTTTTCTTCAGCCTTTAGAGCCAATTAGTAAGCCTCTTCCATACTATTGAGTTGATGCATGCTCAATTCATCTTGAATAGAAAATTTCAGGCCATTCACATATCTAGCAGCCATTTGTTCATTAGTTTCTTGATGCTCTATATGTATAGATAGTGTATAAAACTCATTTGAATAATCTTGCATAGAAGAGAGATTCTTCTTTAAATTTTAAAACCTACGAAAAAGGGTTTGTGCATAATCTATGGGCAAAAACTTTTCTCTCAACTTTTTCTCCATTTTATTCCATGTCCTGATCTTATCCTTGCCTTTCCTTGTTCATTCCTTTTGAAGATGATCCCACCAAATCATTGCATGACCCTTTAATTTGGTGCATCCAATTTTTGCCTTCTTCTCCTCTGTCATGGATTTCCATTCAAAAAAATTTCTCATGTCATTCAACCAGTCTATCAACTCCTCTAGTTTAAGACTACCTGCATAATCTGAAACATCTACCTTGATCCCTTCATTTTTCCCTTCTAAGGCCCTAAGCATCCTCTCTTCAAAACTCATGCCTTTTAATTCTTCTTCTTCATGTTCTGTATCTTGATTTGCCCCTCCTTGACCTATCTCTTCATCAGATTCGTCTCCTCCTCTACCTAGTCTTTGGTTTTCCATCTGTGTTGTAAGTTCTGCTATTTGCCTTTGTAGATTTTGCATTTCTCTATGCATCTAGGCAAGACTGCTTCTTCCTCTTCCTCTCCCTCTCCCAGCCATCTTCCTGCTCTGATACCAGATGATGTAGTACAAAACATACACTCAATAGAAATATGCCATTAAACATATGAGAGACAAAGATTTGGATGCTGGAATGTAATAAAACTTCTATTCTTCAACTCTACTGCTACAATGAGAGCAAACTCTCTTATATCCAAGAAAACAAAAAAATCAAAAAATTACCTTTTTTGGTAGATTTCGACAAATCTTAAATTTTGTCATTTTAGATAATTTTACAATCATATATCGAGAATCCATTTTTTTCCCAAAAAACTCATAAAGCTAAGGTAGGACGAAAAACCAACTAACATCCTAAATTCGAAACATGAGTTTCGAGTTATTAAAAAAAGCAACTTTTAAAAAACTAGAAAAAAACACTAATTTGCCATTTTGAGGACCAAGATGAAAGTTTGAAGCCCTGAAAAAGTGCCAAGACAAGGTCCAACCCACTACGGCAGGTTGGGAAACCACTGGCGACCTCATAACGCATCCACCTGTAAAATTTCATAGAAAACCCACATCCGAGTCAAAAGTTATGACCTCCAGAAGTCCCTGCATTAACATCTCAATGGAGAGGAGGACAACAATGGCTAAATCAGACCACTAAATACATGTAGTCACCTTCTCAGCCCCAACAGCCTGCTATAATGCCTCCACCTGCTAGCTCCAATTCAAATACACCCAAACCTACTCAGTTACTAGCTCAACCCTCACCTAACCCAAATAATAGACCACAACAACAGCCAGTATATTCTGCTGATCCAAATCAATTCCCTGCATATGTTGTGAATGTAAGTGATATCCATTTGCATTCAAGAACTACCTTGGCAGCTCCTTCAAGACCCATTATTACTAAGCTTTCTGAGGAAGAAGAGGAACCTATCAAAACCCCTATTCAATCAAATGCACCTGGAAATCCTAAACCAGTGCCAATCAAGCAGACTACCCAAGAACCACCATTTCCACAAAGGTTAGAAATTATGAAACAAAAGGTAGAAGAAGAGGAACCCACATTTGACATTCTAGAGTAGTTGAAACACTTATGTGTCAAGATCCCTCTATTTCAATCCATAAAAGATGTTCCTATATATGGAAAAGCAATCAAAGAAGTATGCCTTAAGAAGCTAGGCAGAAAAAGGAAAGACCCCACTATGGTTCATGTGGTGGGACAGTTGGCTGACATCATGCTTGGGAAAGTGACTGTTCCCAAATATAATGATCTAGGAGGTCCTATGATAGGATTTGTTATAAATGGGATCCAAATCAGAAATGCTCTGATTGATCTTGGAGCAGCCATAAATGTAATGACAAAGGATATCCTGCAGCAACTAAATATTGCAACCATGCGGCTTACTCCTACTGTCATGTAGCTTGTTGATAGTTCTACTGTTAAACCTAATGGTATAGTCAAGGACCTTGTGGTATCCCTGGACTCATGGAAATATCTAGCTGATTTCATGATACTTTCTCCTAAAACTACATTGGGAGGATACCCCATCATTCTGGGAAGGCCATGGTTAGCCACAGTAGATGCTTATATTGGATGTCGGTCAGGAGACATGACCATCTCTAATGGGAGAAGCACTAAAACACTTGTTCTTTACCCACCTACATAGCCATCTCATGATATGGATAATCCTATTTGGCCTCATGTTGGTGAAGAGGTAGAGGAAGCTAATTCTGTGGAGTAGCTTATGATGTTAGGCAGAAGTTCTTTCTTGCAGCTTCAAGGAGAGGAGGAGGTGTTGTCTAACATAATTCAAAATCATTGTGAAGTAGAGGAAGCATCATCCTCTCATTTTGCTAATCTAGTGAAGATACTTATTCCAATTTTTCTGTAGCATTAGCTATATTACATACATTACTTCCACAAGAAATTAAGGTACCAAGCATTAATGAGTAACTATGGTAGACTTAACAACTCAAGTGGAAATTTTAGAAGAAAGGTATCTCAATATTAATAGTAACTTGACTCAAGCACAATAGTTGTCTTTGGCAAATTTGTTAAAGAAACATAAGAATGCCTTTGCATGGTATTATCATGACATGAAAGGATTAGATCCTACATTATGCACCCATAGGATTTATATAAAGGAAGATTGTGCACCCATAAGATTGCCACAAAGGAGAATCAACCTTGCACTAAGAGAAATTGTCAAAGAGGAATTGCATAAGCTATTAGATGCAAGATTTATCTACCCAATCTCAGATAGCCAGTGGGTGTCTCCTCTAGTTCTTGTGCCCAAAAAGGGAGGGAAATGGAGAGTCTATATTGATTATAAAGAATTAAACTCTACCACCAAAAAGGATCATTTTCCCCTTCCTTTCATAGACCAAGTATTGGACTCACTTGCAAGAAAGCAGTACTTTTCCTTTTTGGATGGGTTTAGCGGGTACAATCAGATTTAGATTGTACCTAAAAATTAAAAAAAACAACATTTACTTGTCCTTGGGGGACATATATCTACTCAGTACTCCCATTTGGCTTATGCAATGCACCTGCAACTTTACAAAGGGCAGTCATTAGTATATTTTTAGATATCTCACATGATTTATAGAAATCTATATGGATGACTTCACTACTTATGGTGCTACTTTTGAAGATGCATTATCAAACTTAGGGAAGGTGTTGGAATGATGTGAAGACTACAATCTATCCTTGAATAGTGCAAAGTGTTCCATGATGATACAGGAAGGAGTAGTACTTGGCCACTATATTTCTCCAAAAGGAATCTAGGTAGACCCAACAAAGATTGAAGTCATCATCAATCTGCCCATTCCTGTAAAGCAAAAAGATGTCAGAAGTTTCTTGGGTCATGTAGGGTAATATAGACACTTCATCAAAGATTTTACAAAAATGGCATCCCCATTATATACTCTTCTCACAAAGGATGTTGAATTTTAGTGGAATGAAGATTGTAACAAAGCATTTTCTAATTTGAAGGTAGCATTAACCCATGCTCCTGTACTTAAAGGTCCCAATTGGGAACTTCCCTTCCACATTCATATTGGTGCATCATATTATGCGATAGGAGTAGTTTTAGGCCAAAAAGAAGGAGTTATTGAGCATGCTATTTATTTTGTTAACAAAAACTTATAGGGTGATGAGTTCAACTATACAGTAACAGAGAAGGAAATGCTATAAGTCATCTATGCACTCAACAAATTCAGGCACTACATAATAGGCTATCAAATCTTTGTACACATAAATCATGTAGCCATTAGGTATCTTATGAACAAACCTCTAATATCAGGGTGATTAACAAGATGGGTGTTGTTAATGCAGGAATTTGACATCACTATTGTGGATAAGCCAGGGAAGGCCAACGTGGTTGTAGACTTTCTTTCAAGAATGACTACATCAAAGGATAACCAAGTCATTGATGACTATTTTCCTAATGAACATTTGTTTTCACTCACTGTGCAAACACCCTGGTATGCTGACACAACCAATTATCTGGTCACAGGAAGAGTCCCTCCTCACTTCTCTCTTAAGGAGAGAAGGGTACTCATTGAAAAGTCTTCATTTTTCATGGATTGCTGGATGTTTGTTCTACACTGGACTAGACAATGTCATGAGGAGATGTGTGAGAGAAGATGAAATATATGACATTATGCATGCATGTCACAATGACCCATGTGGAGGACATTTTGTAGCAAAGCAGACAACAATGAAGATTTTGAACGCAGGTTATTACTAGCCTACACTCCACAAGGATGCAGCAAGATATACTAAGAAATGTGACAATTGTCAAAGGATCGAATGACCAACAAAATTCGATGAGATGCCTATTGATCCCCATCTAATGGTAAATCCTATATCTTAGTATGCATTGATTATGTAACTAAATGGGTAGAAGTTAAGGCCATGAAACATGCAAGAGATAGTAAGGTTGTAGAATTTCTCTATGAGGAAATTTTCACATGATATGGAGTTCCCAGAGAATTAGTGACTAATCAAGGAGATCAATTCACCTCAACCCTAGTTGCAGTAATAGTACAAGAGTACAACATAAGGCACAAGAAATCTACTCCTTATCACCCTCAAGCTAATGGCCAAGTTGAGGTGTCTAACAGAGAAATAGAAGCCATTTTGACCAAAACTGTGGCTGTCCATAGGAAGGATTGGGCAAATGGGCTACCAGAAGCTGTGTGGGCCTATAGGACAACCTGGAAAACAACTACTAGCTTCACCCCTTTTGATTTACTCTATGGCAAAATAGCCATGATGCCTATTGAATTTGAACATAAGACTCTTCGAACTGCACTTGACTTGGGGATGGATCTCTCTAAGGCACAAAAATAAAGAATCATGCAGCTCAATGCTTTGGATGAGATGAGGAAAGTAGCTTTACATCATACAGAAGTGGTGCAAAATTAGAGAATAAAGTGGCATGACAAATACATCAAAGATAAGAAATTCCAGCCTGGTGACTGGGCTTTGCTTTATGACTCAAGGTATTAGGATAATGCAGGGAAACTACAGACAAGGTGGCTATGACCATATGAGGTTGCTGAAGTTTTTTCCAATGGTGATGTTCAACTTACCACTATTGACCTTATCAGATTTAAGTTGTTAGTCAATGGTTATCGCCTTAGGTTATATCACAAGCCAACCTCAAAAGAAGAATTCCTACAACAATTCACTTAGCATACAACTCCTGAACTTCCTGCAGCTAAAGGTAGTGTACCTAGTGTCCCTCCTGCTGGCTAACCAAGGTACGACACTTGTCAAAATAAAGACTTCCACATTTGTGGGAGTCCACTTCTTCATTCATTCACCCATCCACCCACGCATATCCATTATTCTCTCTTCCAACACATGTATTGATTACACTTCATCCCACCTCACTTTCTTCCACTCCACTTTCATTCATTGCTCAATAAATTCTTAAGCTCTACCTAGTACTTTCTCCATGATTTTTGCAATTGATCTTCCACAAATCAAGGTACACACACTTTAATAATTCTCTCTTAATTATCTTTTGGTACATTCATTTAATTATTGTACATTAATATTGATATTTCCCATAGCATGTCATTATTCCCTTCCTTGTCCTATCATGCATCACCATACGGCATGTGTGGACACATGCTCAAATTTAGGTTGGGGAGGGAGTGTTAATATGATGTCCACATGTCAGTCCATATGCTTTATGCTAGCATGTCAGCAAAGTTTAAAATTGAATGATTTGAATTCTGAGTGAGGTGACGGCTCACAAGTGTGAGATGATAGCCTTCATCGATTATTCATTACTGTCTGTACCACCCTTGTCTTAATCTTGTGTTCCCAAAAAAGAAAAAAAGGAAAATATAGACGACATGAGTTATTGAAAATTTAATAGGGTTGCAGGAAGGTGAAGATAGTTTTCAAACTTTTTACAAAAAAAAACTTTGCAGTGCGATTGATTTCAGGCAGCTAAGTCAATGGGAGGAGGATTAATTTGAAATGAACCCACAGTTCATGATGCATTATTGTAAGATGCACTTAGCTAGGCCGAGTTTAGAAATTGTGGATGGATAGACTATTTCTTAAAGTTGGATGGTTTTGATGAAAATGTTGCGTTAGAATTTGCTTAGAATTTGCCCAGACATTATCTGATGGTAAAGCCATGGTAAGGGGGTTGGAGGTGTTGGCTACTAAAGAAAGAATTGCAGAAGTTATAGGTCTACCTATTGACGGCGAGAATTACCCTATTGCCAGAGATGCCAGGTTAGCTAGAGACAAATTTACAGAACCTGGTGATCCTCCATTGACTTTAGACAAGCAGGGAACCAAAAGAACCTCTCTGCCTGAGCCATGGAAATAGGTAGCTATTTATGTGGTGAAGTACATTACTTGTGAAGGTCATCTGTCAAATCTTCATTCTGTACATTTCAAACTGCTGAATCATATGATGCATGGGAGAAGAATGAATGTGCCAAACGTGCTATACCAAAAAGGTAGGGCTAATTCTATTTCCCACCATTGTTTCATCAAATTGCTAGTTGAAAAGTCTCAACATGATGTGTCTGATATGACTTGGGAGGAATTTTTGAATATTGATCAAATAAGACCAAGCCATTTGCGACCTATGGTTGTGTCATAACCTCGTAGAACTAGGAGAAGAGTGTGTTCTATTAAAGCTACTCTGGGAACCTCAACTTCCAGTGCAAACCCTCCTGCAGCAAAACAAGCTATTGAGATTAGTTCTTCTGAAGCAGAGCATGTAGACAAAGAAAGTTCTTCAAATTTTGATGATATGATATTCCTCCTAGAAATTTAATTCAAACTAGGGCATAGAGGAGAAGGGCATAAATAACGAAGGGTAAAACTAAAAAGTAAACCGTATGAAGGAAGGTGTTGTGCTCTAGGAAATGGAAGGCTGACACTTTTCTTGCTGTAGCCAAAGAGAAACATGAGAGTCCTTCTAGTAAATCAAGACCTGCTGAGCTAGCCTCTAGTGTGCCTCCACAGACAAGCCCTAGGGTTGAAGAAATGACAGCTGAGGATATAGAGGCCCTAATGGGGCATGTGAATGTTGTAGAAAAAGACATAATTGAGGAAGTAGCAAATGTGACTCTAGCAAACCTTGTTACCGCTGCTGAACATATTGAGAAATAGGAACATGAAGATAAATAGGAGTTCCTACAGCAAAATGCCATGCAGCCAGAATTGGCTGAGCAATCAAAAACCCTACAGCTTATGCTATATGAAGGTCAACCATCTGTGCCAGGAAAGCCTTTGGCAGGAATACACAAACCTCCTAATTTTTTTATGCATATGGTAGCCATGAATTAGTGGAATGAGATGCAGAGGAGAGAAGAAGAATGGAAGAAGGAGAAACATAGATTAAAGGATGAAATTCAAAAGAAGGATGAAGAGATTAAAGACAAGATGTAGAAATTGTGACTTTAAAAGAGAGAGTGGATAATATGGCAGATTTGGTGCCTCAGGTATTAGAATGCAAGACTCCCCCAAGAGTTTATGCTCTGCATTTAAAGGAAAGGTACCTCTCTTTGAAGTTAGCAAGGATTGTTTCTAGTTTGAACCCTTCCATTGAATCTCCTCTTGAATTTTTCAATGCTTATAGGATTGCTCCTCCTGAAATAAAGAATTTTATGTTGAATTCTATTTACATGATTATGATGTGTCTCAAGACCATGAGTGGAACCCCTTGTTGTATGTTGGGGATTTTCAATTAAGAGCATTTATGTCCTGGATGAAAAATGAGATTAGTTGGGAACAATAACTCAGGGCTTATAACAATTAGAATTCAGCACTCCATTGCCCATTAGAGCTGAATCTAGAAATCTAGGAAGCATTTTCAATGATTGGAACATAATGCTTTATAGGTCAAGCTATGGTAATAGAATCCTGCCTGGGAGGGAAGCAACTTATAGAGAATATGAGAAGATTGCACACACTATTGGAGAATCTGTGAAGGGACATTTGACACAAAGGTGGAACAGTTTGTCTGATGAGCTAAAACAACCAGAGCCTCACTATCTGTAGAATTATACTGTGGCATGTAAAAGAGTGGATGGATATATACATATTGGGAGGACAAAGGGGCAATTCTGGCTTCCCTTAATCTTTCAACTACCTATCCTATTGTGGCCTATGCCAAATTACAGATTTTACCTGTATGATATTGTTGAAGAGAGGCAGAGATGGAATAGATTAGATAGGCAACAAGGGTTCTATTGGGATCCTAACTCATGCACCAGGGAAACTGATATAGGACAACTAGTAGTTGCTAATTTTGGGGCATTAACCAAACAAAAGAACAACCCTTCCTTTGCTAGAGGACCAACAAAGTCTTAGGTTGGGGAGAGTGATGAGTCTAGTTTATGACTCAATTTTGTTAAACTTTATTATCCACTTGCTGTAGTTATCTTGGACTTTGGTACTTTGATCCTGATCTTTTTATGTCATTTCCTCAAAACTATAAGATGTTGGGCATAGGTTATTTATTATAATCTTTTATGACAAAGACATGCTATTTGAACTATCTATGTTAATTTTACATATGGTTAATGAATGTTACCCTAAGGTAGTTACAGATGTGCAATTATTGTGTGTACTAATATTGTTATGCAGATATAATCAACAACCATAAAGTCAAGGAAGATTCTGATGGTTGGTTACTCACCATAAAAAGTCAAATATGGTGATCATTCAAATGTCAAATGGAGGGAAGACAACTGCCTTGTAACTGATCTTAAATACTTGTTGAGCAAATTTAGGAGTTACTGCTATGCTAGATCTATATTGAAGTAACTTGCTCAACCAGATTCCATGCATGCATAACCTCCTTTCCACTTTCTATGCTTTCCCTAAAGTGGCGTCCTCCTATTCCGTTGGAGTTTACCGCCTTGGTAGGTAGTTAGTTTTGTAGTTTTTCTTCTATAAATAAGACTCTGATGCTCCTTCTGAGGAGTGGTTGATTAATCAAAAATTGTATTTGCATTATCCAATTTTCAGTAATACAGTTATGATGTTGAATTGTACTCATCTTTTCCAATGAATAAAATGAAGTTATAAGTTTGCATTTCTGAGTTTACATTTGTTTTAGGGAATACTCATCCAAGGGGGCCCACTTGGCGAGCATTCCATCCTCTACTTTAGTTATATTTTCTATTAAGCAGTTAGTTAAATCTAGCATTGAATGTTCCTGCAGCCACTAGAATTCTATTCTGTGTCTATTCCTGTAGCCAAAACAAATAGAGTAGTTTCCTGTTTGTTTGCCTAGACTTTTATTTTATGTTATGTACTTGAGCTCAGAATAGTTGTTGGTTGATGTTTAGCATTCTTGTTATTTCTTTCCTAGCAATTTATCTTCAGCATTATGTCTTTCTTAGCTATAGAATGAATGTGGCTACCTTGGAAGTTCTTAGTGCACATACCATGCTGACCCATTTAAAGTTCACATCCTTGGGTTGACAAGTGAAATGCATCTCCATAGTGATTAAGATAGCTATTCAGGTTAGATGTCCAATCTTTGAGTTACAACTTTAAAAGCTCAGTTGTTAAATCATTGTAGAAGACCAAAAGTTAGGATGAGAAGCCACTACCCAAACATACAAAAAAAAATCATAGAATAACAATGTTTTATTATTTGCAGCAATTTAGTGTTCTAGAAATACAAATTAACAAATAAATACAACTCTCCAAATCCTCAAACCAAGAGTCTTCAATATATGAATTTTCATTGAATTCCCCCCTCTCTGCCCAAAACAAGAAGAACCATTCCATTTTATACTTCTCAAAGGAAGTAAACAATTTCTCCAACATCAATTATAGAATTGAAAGGACGAACATTCTAACAACCACTTGATCTTTCAAGTTACCAGAATGGATTAATGAGAATACCATTTGAGAATCACAATAACTACTTTTAATGGAAATCCACATCTATAATCAATCAGTAGTGTAAGAATTTTGTGAACTTTTATTGGCACCTCTAAACCTTTGGAGAATAGCACTCAGTTAAGTGCGCATTCACTTGTCTTAATCGTCAGCCCAACTATTGCCAGCCCGACTATTGGAAACCTGACTGTTGCTAGCCTGACTATTTCTGCCTGACTATCACCAGCCTGACTATCACCAGCTTGACTATCTCTAGCTCAACTATCGCCAGCCCAACTATCAACAACCTGACTATCACCAGCCTGACTATCGTCAGCTCGACTATTGCCAGTGTGTCAATTGACAATGTCTATGTCACTCTCGGTAGAGAGATTGGATCTTCCATAGAGAGAGAATGGGTCTCCTATAGAGAGAATGGATCTCCTATAGAGAGAGAATGAATCTCCAATAGATAGAGAATGGTTCTCCTGTACAGAGAGAATGGATCTCTCATAGAGAGATAATGGTTCTCCTGTAGAGAGAGAATGGTTCTCCCATAGAGAGAATAGAATTCTCGGTAGAGAGAATGGATTTCACGTAGAGAGGGAATTGATGATTAGTTGAGTGAGCAATCAATAGACCCAAACAATTGGCATAAATTTACCAATTTTTATCCAATTTGCACCAAACTTAAACTAGTGATACACATTAAGCTCTTTTACATACTCATGCTTTTGATTTAATAAAAAAATATCTATTTTTCCAAATTGTACCAAACTTGAACTAGAGATACCCATTAAGATCTTCTACAATACCTATGTTTTTTAATCAAAAATCATTTGAAAGTATCTTAAAGCAAAAACAACCTAAAACCAACACAACAAAAAATTGAAAACATAAAAAAACCAAAAAAAAAACCTTTTGGTTGACGTAAGATTGCTTGTGGACCTAGATGCTCCTGCATCAGACACACTAGGTAAGTGAAATGTTCTATGAGTTGGGAAGCTCATGAACATTGGAAAGTGCTTGGGATGGTGATCTCATGCTTGTTCTTTATCCAAACCTCCTCTTTTTCTACTTGACCTCTTCTCTTCATTACTTGCTAAAATTCTTCAAATCTACTTACACTTCCTGTGCCACACTTATCATGAGAAAATTCCAAGTGTCCAAATTGTGACTAGTGTTGTTTCCTCTCAAAACCACCACTTCCTTGTTCAATACTTTGTTTCCTCTCCAAACTACCACTTTTTTATTCAATACTCACATTTGTCACACTATTTTCCATTGCTTTATGTTGTTGTTGCACAAAACTAGTACCATTGCTTTTATTTTCAACCGTAGTTCGCTTCATGAGAACCCTCATTGAGTCACTCTCAATCTCTCTTGTCACCTTTAGCAACGTTTTGTCAAAATTGTAACAAACTATCAAATTGCTCTCCCTCACCTATTGTGTCTTCTCTTTTACTGAAATCAATACATACTTCTACCCACCTTTCACAATGGTATACAAATTCCTTCTACCATCATAGATCGCTTCCCTCTCAAACTGCCAAGGCCTACCCAAAAACACATGATAGGCACTCATTGACATAACATCACACAAGATTTTGTCTTTATATGACCCAATCTGAAAAACTAACCATTCATTTCTCATTCACCACTAATTCATGTTCCTTTTGCAACTAAGTAACTTTGTAAGGACTAGGATGTTTCTTCTTTTTCAAACCTAGCTTTTCTACCATTTCCTCTGAGACTAGGTTATCAGTACTACCACTATCTATAATTACTTTGTAACACTTACCTCCATACTTGCATACAGTTCTAAAAAGACTTCTTCTTTGAGATGCTCCATCCTTCTTCACATCTGGTGTTATCAACACTCTCTTAAACATAGGAGACTTTCCTTTTTCAAGCTCTTCTACTTTTAGTGATGCCACACTCTCTTCATCTTCTTGTACCATGTGGTTTCTGACCACACTTCTCTTGTTTTTCTCCTGATGTAATTGTAGACATTCAAAATCTCTATGTCCAATCTCACCACATTGAAAACATTTCCCAAGGAACCCTTTGCTGCTACTACCATATCCTCCTATAGAGTATTCTCTTCCTCTCATTCCTTGACTTGACTCCTTATTCCATTTGGAATTTGTTTCTTCTTCCTGAACTTGTTTGCCTTTGCCACTACTTCCTTGTCCTTTCCTAAATGAGAATTTTCCTCTTCCTCTTGTATTATTCAGTTTTCTTATTTCAATATTTTCCTCTGCTTTCAAAGCATATTGATATGCCTCTTCTAGTGTAGAAATCTTCAGAATACTCATCTTATCTTATATATTAAATCTCAACCCATTAACATATCTAGCTAGTTTCTCCTTGTCCATTTGATGATGTCCAGATCTAATTACCATTTTATAAAACTCTTCGGTATAGTCCTTTATGCTCATATCTTTTTGCTTCAAATTCTATAGTTTTTTGAACATTTCCAACTCATAATCTCTAGGAATAAATTTAGCTTTCAATTCCATAACCATTTGATTCCACCGAGTTATTCTTGTATCTCCATTAACTACTCTTTCTCTTTGCAACTCCCTCCACCATAGGGCAGCATGTCCCTTGAGTTTTATTTTTGACAGTCTCACCCTTTGAGGATCACGAATATTTTCATATTCAAAATATTCTTCTAATTCTCCTATCCAATATATCAATTCTTCAAGATTCAATGTTCCAAACAAAATTGAAATTTCTATTTTGTTACCTCTTCTAACTATAGCAAGTGCTCTTAGGAATTGTACTTCTCTAGCATCTACTGGCTATTTGTTTTCTCTTTCATGTTCATCCTCTACATTTTCTTCATCATCATCAGTATGATCTTCCACACAATCTTGGTTTCTTCTTAATCCAACAACTAAATTCCTCAACTCATTCCTTATTTTAACACAAAATTGTTCAAACATCTCCTTCATTCTAGGAACTCTTCTTCTTGGGGCCATGTTCTTAAAATACAACCTCTATTGTTTGATATCCACACATTGTGGAAACAAAATCTCCTCTACTCACAACTCCAATGTCTCGTTCAGCCCTCTGTAAGTGTAGGACTCCTCTTCACACCTGTAAATACCTTCTCGAGCTATCTAAGACAAAATTTTAACACTTCAAATTCTCTATAACGTATCTCCTCCCAACAAGAAAGCCTTGCTTTGATACCACTTGATGCAGATCAGATCCCAAGTGTCTTATTAGATAGTTAGGATGAGTAGCCAATACCCAAACATACAACAAAATAATTCATAGAATAACAATGTTTTATTATTTGTAGCAATTCAGTGTTCTAGGAATACAAATTTACAAACAAAATACAACTCTCCAGATCCTCAAACTAGGAGTCTTCAATATATGATTTTTCTCCAAATTCCCCCCTCTACCGAAAACAAGAAGAATCTATTAGTGTGAAAAGTGACATTATCCATCTAGTTAGCATTTAGCATGTCTAGGATATATCTATTCACACTAGATTAAGTCCAACTTTGGGATTCTTACCTTTTTGTCTCACCTCATGTGATGAAGACATGTGTACTCATCTTTGTGAGACACCTATTGCATGCAAACTTGCCACTTGCTCAAACATGTGTCACTTGAGCAAGACAAGTGTTGCACCTATTGAGGGTTGCTTAGTCATTGTATATGACCTTCTCCCCTCCTCTATCTTGCCTATATATGCAAGGCTCTTATGTACATATTTTCTATTGTTTGGCAATGTAATTTGGCTTATTGTGTGAAAAATAGCTTTGTGGTTGTATTGTTGCTTGTTGATCCTTGCTTAAATTGCCAACATGGTATCAGAGCTTTGCATGCAAAATTCTACCTGTTATAGCTTATCCCATACCTAGCCTAGCCAAGAGGTCCTCATAGAGCCAAACAAAGATCACCATTTAGCCTGGAAGGCCCGAGATAGATAAAATAGCCTATCATTTTGTCAAAATTGACATAGGCAAATTTTTGCAAAAAAAATTAGCCCCCAACCCCTTGTACCATATGATGGTACGAACATATGGATTTGTATGAATTTTCATCATAATATGCAATTTTTTTGCAAAATCACCTTTTTGTAAGTGAACTGGGTGCATTTGTAATTTTTTGGGTGAAATTTCTAAAGAAGGAAGTCATTTTTTGGCCTCTCAGTCTGCCTGCATCTTCTTGGTTCAAGTGTTTCACTATAAAGTTTGGTTATTTGGGGGCCATTCAGCTGCCCACCATCACTGGTTCACAACGCATTCTCTAATCACTAGTTCATGGCATCTAGTTTGAGGGCCTTGGTTCAGCCTCAACATTGATTTTTGATTAGTGGCCTCTACTCAACATTGACTTTTGATTTGTGGCCCCTATTCGACTCCACAAATCTTGCTCGACCCTAATTTTTGGGAATTCAAGACCACAACCCTATCAGTTGAAATGGAGGCATGCCACTAGCATCTCAATTGATATCTAGAGCATGGGTAATTCGCATTTAGATCTAGAGTTTAACATTTTTTGTTGCAAAGGTTATAGATTCTATTGCACACATCATTTTTTACCACAGACAAATTTGCCATGTTGTCTTGGCCGAATGTTTCTTTTGTAGGGTTGATTTTATGTATTTTTTTACCCCTACAAAAAATTCCTTGTGTCGTTGTATGCTAGGGTTTCATCCCTGCACCAAGTGCCCACACAGGAGGCTAGGGTTCGGTGCCCTCACTCTAATATTTTCAACATGCAATATTTTATTTAGTGGTTTAAACCTTTTCTGCTATGATTGCCCTCTGCCCTCTTATTTGAGATTCTCTCCTAAGGATTTGACATCGTTGCATTTTGATAAGATGTGATGTGGCTAAAATTTCATAGTGAGATTGGAATGTTATATATGTTTTTAACATTTTCTAACAATTATAAACACATCTTTATGCTATAAGTTCTTTTAAGTCACCATTCTATGACTATTAATTCACTTATAATTACTTTGTAACCTAGCAATCGACCTCACCAGCACAGATAAAATTTCACACAAAACTTAACTAGCATAGATGCAAAAATTAGTCGTAGAAAAACCACAAAAAAATGACATTTTATGCTAGAGCTACCTCCATAAAAAGTTGAATTTTCTAAAAAAAAATGTTCAGAAAGACCATGATCTTTCATGGTGTTCAAAGAGGGGATGGTTTTACATTTTGCCATAAATTTCTCCCACAGAAGTGAAATTGGGCATATTTATCTAGTCCCGACAAAGATGCATCAAGTCAATTTGGGAATTGTCCCATTTTCTCAAAAAAAATCCCTTCTTTGTACAAGTTAAATAACTCAAAAAACAATTGTATCTTTTGATTGGCAACTCGAAATTGAGTGCCATTTTTTTTAGAAAGTGAATAATTTTTTTAGACTAATTGATTAGAAATGATTTCACATTGTTGTTATAAAGTGCCATTTTTCATTCCAATTAGAATTACTTAACACAATACTGTTATAAAGTGCCAAAATTCAGGGGGGAATAAAAAATTTGAGTCACAAGGGGGTTTCTACAAGAAACAAATATCTAGGATAAAAATATTGAATTATGGGTGGTTCATAGAGTTGTGTCAAGAGCATTTTTGAGTTGTGCCAAGAGCACTTCCACAGAGATATGTCGAGAACACTTCCACTACTCCATCATTCCTCAACATTTTTTCCACAGTATATTGAGATGTGTAAAGTACACTTCCATTGAGATGTGTCAAGAACACTTCTACTACACCATCACCTAATGCTACATGTGAATCAATATTTGATTCTTCAAGGACTTCTAGAGATTCATCGTAGCAGAAGATTGATATTAGTTCATTTGCTTCTACAGATTTTAGAGTTGCTTCACAAAAGGCTTCCACAGAATCTTCAAAGCAAGACTTCCATTTGGATTTGAATTGTGGCCACATGGCATGTAATTGACATTCCAAACATGGATCTTGCAAGTATTTCAAGACTATCACTTTTAGTTGTATTGTGTCAAGTGCACTTCCATTAAGTCATGTCCAGAACACTTTCTTTCTTCTCTCTCTTGGAGGAAAGCTTTTTCCCACATGGTTTTCTTTCTTTCTCCACCTTATGAGAGATTATTTTTTACATGGGTACCTCATTAGGCCTAGTTGTTGGGACCCATCATTGTTTCACTACTCCCTAACTTGCACTTAAGGGGGGTGGTAGCATGAAAAGTGACATTATCTATCTAGTTATCTTTTAGCATGCCTAGGAGATTTCTATTCACAATAGATTAAGTCCAAATTTGGGTTTCTTACCTTTTTGTCTCACCTCATGTGGTGAAGACATGTGTACTCACCTTTGTGAGACACCTACTTCATACAAACTTGCCACTTGCTCAAATATGTGTCACTTGAGAAAGACAAGTGTTGCACCTATGGAGGGTTGCTCAGTCATTATATATGACCTTCTTAGCTCCTCTACCTTGCCTATATATGGAAGGCTCTTATGTACATATTTTCTATCTTTTGCTAATGTAATTTGGCTTATTGTGTGGAAAATAGCTTTGTGGTTGTATTGTTGTTTGTTGATCCTTGCTTTTCCTAATAGAATCATCCCATTTTATACTTCTCAAAAGGAAGTAAATAGTTTCTCAAATGTTAGTTACAGAATTGAAAGGATGAACATTTTAACAACCACTTGATCTATCAAATTACCAAAATGGATTAATGAGAATGCTGTTTGAGAATCACAATAACTACTTTTAATGGAAATCCACATCTGTAATCCATCAGTAGTCTACAAATTTTGTGAACTTTTATTGGCACCTCTAAACCTTTGGGGAATAGCACTTAGCTGGGTGAGCAATCACCTATCTTAATCGTCAGCCTAACTATTGCCAACTTGACTATCACCAGCCCAACTATAATCAACCCAACTATCGCCAACTTAACTATCTCCATCCCGACTATTGCCAACCTAATTATTAACAACCCGACTACCACCAACCTGACTATCGCCAGTGTGTCAATCGATAATGTTTATGTCACTCTTCGTAGAGAGAATGGAATTCTCATAGAGAGAGAATGGATGATCAATTGAGTGAGCAATCAACAAACCCAAATAATTGGCATAACTTCACCAATTTTTATCCAATTTGTGCCAAACTTGAATTAGTGATACCCATTAAGCTCTTTTACAATACCCATGCTTTTGATTTGATCAAAAAATATTTGTTTTTCCAAATTGTATGAAACTTGAACTGGAGATACCCATTAAGCTCTTCTATAATACACATGTTTTTATTTTATCAAAAAGTATATTAAAGTCTCTTGAAGAAAAAACAACCTAAAACGAACACAACAGAAAACTAAAAACATAACAAAACCAAAAAAAATCTTTTTGGCTGATGCAAGTTTGATTGTGGACCCTGATGCTCTTGCATCAGAAACCATGATGGGCTATTGCTTAAATATCTTGGTCAAGAATAATCTATTAAAGAAATGAATGAATGTCACTAAGGAATATGTGGTGGAAATTACATGCCATATACCACATCACATAAGATTCTCATAGTAGGGTATTGGTGGCCTACATTATTTAGAGATGTGGCCAAGATGGTGAGGAGATGTGATGTTTGCCAAATACTTAGGTAAGATAAATTTTTTTGGTGCTCTCCACCTTGTATCTCTAATGATTGAAGTTGCAAATGGATTCTTGTAGCTACTGACTACTTTACCAAATGAATTAAGGCAATTTCAACCCATAATACTACACCTAAAGTGGTGGTTGATTTCTTGTGAAACATTGTGATAACTAGATTTGGTGTGCCTACAATAATTATTATTGATAATGCAATGTGTTTTAGATCCCATGAAATTTCAAATGTGTGTTCTAAGTATGGGATTAGTTTGATTCAATCATCTCCTTACCATCCCCAAAGTAATGGAAAATTTTAATCTAGAAAAAAAGGCCTTGTGAAGATAATCAAAAGGACATTAGACATGAATAAGAAGAGATGGGATAGAAAGTTAAAATATGCATTATGGGATGATAGGATAACATACAAGAGAGCTATTGGTAAGAGCCCATTTGAGTTATTTTATGACATGGAAGCTAGAATACCAATCAACTTGGACTTGCTAGTGTACAAACTATTGCATGAGGTTTGAGGAGAAGAAAGTGATGCAATTTCTCAAAGAATTCTTGAATTGATAGTGATAGATGAAAGTAGAAGAACTACAAATGATAGGGTCTTATCACAACATCAAAAGGTAAATCATTTGTTTGACAAGAAAACACTTTAGAGAAATTTTTAGGTAGGAGATATGGTCCTCATATGGAATGCCAAATCAGAGGACAAAGGAAACATGGGAAGTTTTATCCCTTATGTCTTGGGCCATATGAAGTTGTAGATAGGTGTGGTCACTATACATTGTTGCAAGTATGTGCTAACCGATGTTGTCTTTGATGTCAACATGCTTGTGTTGTCATTGGTGTCAACTGTGTCTTCTGAGATTGTTGATTGTTGCTTGATTGAGTTGTCATGTTAAGGTGACTTGAATGACTTAAAGAAGTGTTTATGATGCTAGCATATTGTTCATGTTGCTAAGTTTCCAAGTGCTTTTGAGAAAATTTGCTCCTCAAATGGAAACAGTGTGCTGCACAGTATTTTGGCTTGTAGGATACTACCTAAGTTTTTGCTCCACATTTCTTCTGTGTTGAAGACCAGAGTGCAAGATTTGGATATGTTTTAGAGAAGTGTTTGAAGATGCTAAATTTATAATTTGGTGGTCCAAATCATAGTGTAGTAGAAGTTATGTTCACCAGTTTGAAGACTGTAATTGACAAAGTGACGATTGTGCAGAGGTGTCTGGGAGAAAGTATTTTGCTTCACATTTCTCCACATAGTGGTTTCAAGTGATGCAGTTTTGGACATATGTTTATAAGGTCCTTAGCTATCTTCATTCCAAAGGATTTGTGATTTGGTGCTCTGGAAAGCAAGTTATTGAGTAGCAAAACTTAGTAGTGTTGTCTTCAAGTGAGATTTGTTGTCTTCAAGTCAAACTTGTTGTAGCTAGATTTGTTGGCTCCCAGGTGATTTTATGTTGTTCATGGATGTCTCCAGATTGTGTTGAAGGCTTATGCTTGGTCTAAAAGTTATAGTTATATTCTTGGAAACATGTGCCTAAAGGTCCAAGTGTTAACACCAGTTTTGGCCGACCTAGTGGTTTACACCCTTTGTGGAGGTTCTTTGTGGATTATTGAAGCACGTGAAGATGTGTTTAGGTATGAGCTAAGATATGAAGTAGTTGTCCATTCATTTGCTTTGCAATTTTGTTTAGGTCCATACCTAATTTGAATTATGTATGTTTTCCAACCTTGGAGATTGTTCCCAAGGTTGTAGATTGTATTTCTAGGTAAATACAAGGAGATGGGGGGCCAAAAAGTTGCCACCATCTCCAAAATTAAAACAAAACATGAGCACATTATAATGCACTCACATTATAATGTGCATGTGTTTTAAAATGCATGTGCATTATAACATGTGCACATTATAACGCGCTCACGTTTTGCTTTTAATAAAAGCAAAAAAAACATTTTCTACTCATTCACTGTGCGACTTCTCTCCTCACAATAGAAAAGAAACCAAGCAAAAATGTGATCACATTGAAGAAGAGGCCATTGAATCAAGTGCACCTAAGAAAACAAGAAATTCACAATGCCACCTCACCACCAAAGACATCGTCATTTAAATTTGGAGGCTCCAGCACAGGAAGAAGATAGGGTTTGTCTGATTTTGTTAGTTTTAGAACAATTTTTTAGTTTTGCAATATTTGATTTGTTTTTATATTGCATTTATAGTTATTGGAGAAGTAGAGAACCTAAATCCAGTTGAGGAGGGTGAAAACAACCCCCAAAACTCTCCAAACCCTCAAAACCCACCTTTACCTCCTTTTCATGTAAGGGATGATCAAGATCATTACCTAGGGATAATAGAAGAAAATAAGAAACATCTTGAAACTATTATTCAAACCCTAAACAATCCAAGTGGAACCACTAAACGTAGGAGGGCACTTGCAAAATAACTATAGGAGATTGTTTCCCACATGGATTTGGTGACAAAACAAATCACTAAATTCCAAGACTATAGGGAGAGGAGTTGGCAATATTATGCCAACAAGTTGTCATATGAACAAGTTAAGAAGGAAAAAATTACTAAATCTCAATTATGTGCAGAATTTATTAATCCCAAAACCAGACAAAAATTAGAGGAAAGTTGCGAATGATTTCCTATACATTGGTGTAGGAATGAAGACCTATCCTAAAACTTTTGGGATAGATGGTACATGGTCTTCGATGAGCGGCCATGCAACAATGATGAGGTACCACAATATTTCTTGAGGAAACTCTATTGCAAGTTCATCCTCAACAAGATTCTGAATTATTTTGACATTCATGAGTTCTAGGGTAGAGGTGGTGGCTCTGCCCAAGATAGACCTAGGGCTCAATGAGATGAAGACCATGTACCTATACCCTAAGCGAGGCCAGAACATAGGTCACTCCCTTTGGCTTTGAAGGAGAGTGTTGAGCTGGAGACTTTACATTCACTGACTACTCTCACCCAAACTCTATCACAGCATGCAGATGATTTTACCCAGGGTGATGAGGGTGAGAGCAATAGGCATCATGTGTCCCCACATTTGTGCAGTACATGTGGGAACCTATGTGATTACGGGATGCAGGAGGCATGATAGGACTCTGCGACATAGGGGAAGCATGCTGTGACATAGGCGCAACATGATGTGACATAGGGGTAGGACATATTGGATGATCTTGTTCTCAGTGACGATCTCTTACAACATACATTTGGTATTGACTCTCAGGTAATTTGTTACAAGTTTCATCTTGATTTAGTATATTGTTATTTGACATTTGTAATTAGTTTTATATGATTATCTATATTATAAGTCAAAAATAATGTATGTAATTGTTTGTGCAATGAAATTCTAGGGTCAGAGTCTTCATCCTGCCTCCATTAGCCATCCATTGGTAGGTTATGAGAGGAGGTCAAGTTAGTAGGTATGTAATTTATCACATAATCGTAATTATTGTAGATATGTCAATGGTAATATTATTTTGTGACAATTTGATGATTTCAACAGTCACCAGCACCTCGACGGCTTCATTGGTCCCCTGGATGCCAAACCACCACTTTTATGGAGGTAAATTTAACCATTTCTAATCATTATTCATTTTTAGAATAATGTTATGTATTTATTTTGTTTGAATAATCTTGAACTTGATTTTCAGATGCTGAATACAATGGAGACTCCTCCTCATCTTTGTGAGTCAGCACAGATAGGCATTGATGCAGCCATGATGTCTACAAATGCTTTGACTGAGGTATGAGCCAATAACATGAAAATATCATAATTTTTTATTTATTTTTTTATCTCATGTCATTTGATGTACATAAATGATATTTATGTTTAGTTAATTTTGCTTCTTGATACTTCTCACAAGAGGTCACAACTCCAGTTCGTCCAACTATGGATGAAGAGAGAGACAAGATGATGGAGAGTGATCATCGGTTGGTGGTAAGTGATCAATTACATATGTGATGTTATATATTTCATACATTTTCTATGCTAATGTGCATATTGTTTGTTTGTATTAATAGTTGCAACTGGATGAACTTTATTCAAAGAGGTCTACTTGACGACAGAGAGAGGATACGACAGAGAGAGGATGTGTCATTGACTACCTCTCCATCTTCATAGTCAAAGAAGGGTCACCAATTATTTCCTAAAAGTCCATAGGAAACTAGTTTTTGGGAACTTTTTTGTATGCCTAGATGGCTTTGTATACATACTTTTGTATGTTAATCCGATGTATATTTTTGTATATTTGCCTGTATGGCTTTGTTTGGACACGCCTATATGGCTTTTTATATAAACTAGATGTTATGTTCATGAAATTATGTTTATGACAATTTATATAATTAAATATTTAATATGATAATCAATTATTGTTACAGGAATTTGGTTTTACAAGTGCCAATTGCATTTGCTTGAAAGTTTATAAATCATTTTCAAATAATCCATTTTGTGCATATCTTGCAATCATTGAATTCTGTGGGATTGTGCATTTCTTTGAGGCATCATTTCAAATAGTTCACGTGCCTTGTCTATGCTTCCATACTTTCCATACATGTCTATAAGGGAAAATTTGCAAATACAACACATGTGACAAAATTCCTATATAATTTATGCTTTGATGGTTGTCCACACCATGTTCTCTAGTTCCCATTATAGCATAGGCAAGGAGGAAGTTGGTTAAAGTTGTACAATTTGGTTTTAGATGTGCCAAAATTTGCGTAAATGGTTGAAATTTATTTTTGTGCATTTGCTTGAGAGTTTTTAAAGCCTTATGAAAAATCCATTTCATGCATATCTTGCAATCATTGCATTCCATGAGACAACATTTCTTGGAGACATTGTGTCAAATAGTTCATGTTCATTATATATGCTTCCACACAAGTTGCATACATGTCTTATAGGGTACTTACAACTATGACATTTGACAAAATTCCTATATCCTTTATGCTTTGATGGATGTCTATACTGTGCTCCAAACATACCATTTCTAAGGTTTTGGAATTTGGCTTTACACTTGCCAATTGTATTTTCTTGGAACTTTTTAAAGGCTTGTTAGTAAATCCATTTTGTTCATATCTTACAATGATTGTATTCCATGAGGTGACATTTCTTTGAGGCATCATGCCAAACAGTTTGCATGCCTTGTCTATGCTTCCACACTTTGCATACATGTCTCTGAGGGTAGTTGCAACTACAACATCTAACAAAATTCCCATATGTTTTATCCTTTTGATGGATGTCCATTTTGGCATAGGTAAGGAGGATATTGACTAAGGTTGTGGAATTTTTCTTTACACCTGCCAATAGCATTTGCTTGAAAATTTCTAATGCCTTATCAAAAAATCTATTTTGTTCATATCTTGCAATCATTGCATTCAATGAGGTGACATTTCTTTGGGGCATCATGCCAAACAGTTCATGTGCCTTGTCTATGCTTCCACACATTGCATACATGTCTACAAGGGTGATGCAATAGGTAAGGAGGATGACTCAACACCATGGAAACATATTTCATGGTGTAGGAGCACTTTAGCCATAGCTAATCTTGGCTAAGACCATGTCATAAAAAGGTCTTAGGACATCATAGGACAAGTTGATGGTCTTGTGTCATCATTTTGCATGTAATAAAGTCAAATGACCAATTTCATTTGTGTTTGGAGTCATGTTTTATGTTGTTGTCAAACAAAAAGTCTAATAATGCAAGTAGTGGTAAGAAGTTGCTTTGTCAAATTAACAAATCATGTAATAAGGAGGTTATCCAATGATCAAATAGGTTGAAATTTAGTTATGATCAATTGGTACTATTGTAAACATGTATAAAAACCTTCACACACACCAAGGATGGGTTGGTGAAGAAGGTTTGAAGGGCAAAGTTGAATAAAACTGAGTTTTCTGCTACTTTTCCTAAAATTTGACTGCTCCAGCACATACTGCTCATTCGTATAGTACTTTCATGGTCTAAAACCACCTGGATTGTGAAGGGGAGTGAATGAACTTTCATTTGTATCTTGTTTAAGGCATTTTCATTGAATTTGGAGGGAGAAAATCATGTTTTTCTAGAAAATGTCATAAAACCCTAAACTAGGGTTTTGAGGCCAAAAACTATGTATTTCTTTGCCATTCCACCAAGTTAATCACTCTAGATTGGTGGAATAGGATGGAATAAGGTAGGATCACTATTCCCAATAAGCCCTAGGTCAGGAAATAAGAATATAGCAGAGTATGAGGATGTAATGGCCTAATATGACCATGTATTAGGCAAAAAGAGGGTGTAGTCCATATAATAGTGCCTTAAAAAGTGTTTCAAAGGCCAAAACTAGTTAAATTGGTTCTTTTTCCATGCATTCTAGGTTTCCCAAGTGGTTTGGTGTGGTGGGTTTGCATTGGCATAGTAGTTTCCTTGTAAAGGATTCTAATTAGGCCTAGTTTTAAACTAAACTGTCATGAATTTGGAGCCTTCTGTTCAAAACAACCCATGTCCCATTTTTGATATGTTGACAAGGAGGATAATTGGTACTCAAAACTACTCTTACCTTGCCAAGATTCTATCCCATGTGAAAGAAAACCTCTATCAGACCCAAAAATAGGGCTAAAAGGCTTGAGGCATGTTTGTGAAGGAAGTCTCCATGATCCTTGTTTTCTATGAAAGGTAGTGAATTGGGAAGGTTGGTAGGGTTGTGTAGGTACCCCAATTGCATCATTTCATAACAATGGGCTAAGACCCCAAACCCTTTTTTGACTAGACATGAACTCAATCAAGACTACAAACCCAACACTTGGTTCAAAACCTCAATCTCTGCAAACCAACTCATGAAACACCCTTGAAATGATGAATGTGACATAAAAAGACCATTCATGGTCACTAAGAACATAAACTTTGCATATAGGTTATTCTTCCTCATAAACTGCCCTTACAAGCTAGTAGCCCTCCAAAAAACTAATTTTTGGAACATAACTTACTGATCCATGACCTCTGACACAAATGAGGATAGATTAGGATACCTATTTAGATGTTTTAGAACATATCTCAAATGCACCATGTGTTGTTTTGGAACATTCCCTTCAAAAATGGATTGGTAAACTACTGGCAAACTTGAAAAGTGCTAGGTCTCGGTAGCTTGCAGACTAGAACGACTAGGATGCTTGGCACATGAAACAAGACCTTCCCTACCATTTACCCACCCACCCCGACATGTTGGCGCAGTCTATTCAGCCCCATGATGAGTAGAACAAAAAACATGGCAACTGACAACATTTCCATTACATGAATCTAAAGCATTTTGCAAGAATGCATTTGATTTTGGCACGGTCAAATGGACAAGAGTTGAACAAAACTGATAGAGTTTATTGTAGACAGACTCCACATGCACCTATAGGTCCAAACAAAACATTCCCATCTACCACAAATTTTGAGAACTGCCTCGTCAAAGTTTGGTAGTTTTTTCATCCTAGGGAGCTTAAGGGACTTTGTCGATAGCCTGCTGCCCCGAACAACTGCGATGCTTGGTGCATGAAACGAGACCTCCCCTAGCATTTAACCACCCACTCCAATGCATTGTCAAAGTCTGTTTGGCCCCACGAGCTATGGAATGTAAAATGTCACTCCTATCACCTTTCCACTGCATGAAACTGAAGCATTTTGCAAGAATGCATTTGGTTTCGGCACGGTCAAATGAACTGGAGTTGACCAAAATTGAGAGAGTTTATTGTGGACAGACCCCATGTGCACCTATATGTCCAAATGAAATGTTCCCAAATGCCATGAATTCCAAGAACTACTCCATCAAAGTTTGGTAGTTTTTTTTATCTTAGGGATCTTAATGGACTTTGCTACTAGCCTGCTGCTCCGAATGGGTGTAGTGCTTGGCACATGAAATGAGACCTTCCCTAGAATTTGCTCATCCACCCCAATGCATTGACAAAGTCTGTTCAGCCCCACAAGTTATGGAATGCAAAATGTCACTCCTAGCACCTTTCCACTGCATCAAACTGAAGCATTTTGCAAGAATGCATTTGAAGAAATCCTTGACACATGAAGACACTGAGAACACTAAAGACATGGAGGATAAAGAAGCATGAAGACATGAACAAACTCCTATCATGAGGAAGAACCACAACCCAATCCAACTCCTGAAAGCATGACATGTTATGATGAAGAACCACAACGAAATCCAATGATCCAATGGCATGAACCAATGACATAAGCAACTATGTCCTACTATTGTAAAATGATAAACATGAATGTTATGAACTAACATCCAAACCCTGTTACTATTGGTAAGAGACACTACTTCACATGACAAGTGTTGTCATTCATGGTAACTAAGACTATTCCACTCATCCACATAACATAACTTGTTCATACTAGAAGTTAGAATCAAAATTTATCTAAGCCTGGGTAGCCAAAAATAGAGCATGTGAGAGGGTCTAGTATTTTGGTTTGAATCTCTCCGGTGGTAAATCAGAGTATGCTATAGACTGAAGGAGTCATAAGGATTGTTAGGGTAATATAAATCTAGATTTTTAACCTCTGGTGATGAAGGATTCAAAAGTTATTTGCATCTGAGTATGAGGTTACAGTTTGACAGTGCAGATAGCAGAAGAACATGCCAACCTTGTAATTGATCTTAGTTTTGGATAAATGGAAGTTGTCAGTTGGACAATTTGTGATGATTAGTGATAGTGGCTGACATGATTGATGATTTGTGAATGCAAGTTTTAGTCCACATTACAAGTTATACATGGATTTAGCCAACAGACTGGAGTCCTCAACTAAGTTCTAATTATTATTGAAGCTAACTAAAGAGTGATTGAATATCATGATGTGGATATATATAGCTGATGGATTGAAGTGATTTGTGTGTGTGTGTGATGTGACTATGGAATAAGTGTGAAAAGGGTAGAGATCTAGGTTCAGATGTTAGCAGAACAGTAAACAAAGCAGAGTGAGGATGAATTGTATCAAGTCAGTATTATGTGCTTAATTCGAACTATATCCTTGCATTGTTAGATGCTAATTATTAGTTCAAACTCATTGTAATCTTCTTTCTGTAGGCAGTGAGCCTTCTGTAGGTAGTGAGCCTTCTTTTGAGTAGTGAGCTCTGGGCAGTGAGCTCGAATGCATGTGCATTCCCAATTGTAATACTTTTAATAGAGTATAATCTTTATGGGTTAACCCCCGCTGTGGTTTTTCCCTTAACTAGGTTTCCATGTTAAAAATCATTGTGTCATGTGTGTTTATTTGTTTCTTCTCATGTGTTGATGATTCATGCTTTAAATGTTTTAATTAGTTTTAAGTGATATTGTTGCAAATGATAAAGTTTTGGGACAACTGATTCGCCACCCTCTTAGTTGTCCAGCCTAATTCTAACAATTGGTATCAGAGCAAGGTTCCTTGGAAGAAGCCTAATAGCTTGAGGAAGATCTGGGAAGAAGTTACAATGGGTTCACTCAGACAACAACTTCAATTGGCTCTAGAAGATCTTGAGCGGACCAAAGCAGAAGTAGATGACCTAAAAGAAAACCTTAAGGATGCTTATGATTACATTGGCTTGCTAAAAGATAAATTAAATAAATCATTGGAAAAAAGGAGGGAACTACTTCATCAGCTAGCTAATCTTACTAAAGAAAATGACATGAATGAGACTTTGGAAGAAAAAACAAAGGAATGTGAGAAGTTAACAAAAGAAGTTTCTATTCTAAAACATGAGATGCAATCTGGGGCAATGAGGCTAACCAAAGAAATTGAGCAAAGGAAGAAGACTGAAGAAGACTTGAATCAAACTCTAAAAGAAAGAACTGAAGAATATTGCAGATTGGACAAAATAGCTGGCCATCTAGAGTCTGACCTACAAGAAAGTAGAGACAATGAAAGAGAACTTGAAAGGCAAATTGTCATTCTCAGAAATGACCTAGAAGTTGTAAATGAATACAAGGAGAAGTTCAAAATAAGATCAGCTAGACTTGAAGCAATACTTGAGTGTTAGAAGAAGGATGATGATAAGCATGGTCTTGGGTATGAGAAAGGTGAAAGCTCTGGATTTGGACAAAAAAATTCTCAATCAAGGAATAAAAGAAACAGACCTAGAAGACCTTTGGTAAGATAGCCTAATGCTCAAATATATCCATCATTTAATGGAAATTATTTCAATTGCAATAAATTTGGTCATAGAGCTACTCAATGTAGAAGTAGAGTAAATCAAAATGATCCATCCTTCTCCGGTCAATGCTTCAAGTGCAAGAGGTATGGTCACAGATTAAATGAATGCAGAAGTATGATAATGAATTACCCTAACAATAAAGGAAATGACAATTCTTTCAATGGCTACTATTTTTCTTGCAATGGATTTGGACACATGCCTAATTAGTGTAGATCAAGAGGAAATCAAGTATACAAGCAAAGAAATGTTGCATGCTTTAATTGCAATAAATCTAGTCATATTGCAAGATTTTGCAGAAGTAGGACTAATGAAAGAAGAGGTTCGGTAAAAAAAAACTGGATGAGCAGAGACAACACAAAGGCAAAAGAAAAATTGATGTGAATGAGATCCAGAATGAAATGAGCAAGACATGGATTAAGAAAACAATTGTGAACAATAATAATGGGTCTGCACTGGAATCTAGTGCTAATAATTCCTCTGGGAATTGAATTAGGAGCTTTGTCTTAGGGGGAGCTACATTGAAAATTAAATTCCCCTAGCCAATAAGTGAGTACCTGAATCTGGCATGATGAGTAAAAGTAAAGTGGGCTATTGCAGATCTTTTGAAAGGATTTCTGAAAGAAAAGAAGCGAATATGGCAATTTGTGGAGTAATTCATGAGAAAATGCTCAAAAAATAGAGTAACTAGATTTGTTAGGGTAGAGCATTTATTACAAAGACAAATTAGGTCTTGCAGAAACAAAAAGGGTCATTCATTCTTCATTCAAATCACTTTGCATTAGATGAAAGCAAAAAAAGAGGGAGGTGAATGAGTTCTGAGCTGAGAATTTTCAAGAGTTGAAGTGAGAAGAGGATTTCCAACCAAAACCCTAACCTGCGCAACAAGGTACTTCTATTTTCTGTGAAATCTCTTGAAATTTCAATCTCTGCAAATGTCTACACCTCTAGTTGTTGATGTAACTGAAAGGCCCTGGCCAATATTTAAGAAGCATCCATACAAGTCAATTAAAGTTGAACCATTAGGTGCATTCTCTAGTGTCCCATATGGCATACTGCATGTTGAGGATATTAGGGCATACATCCATAGTAGCATTGATGAATTTGGAAACCTGAAACTCTTGGATTTGTTTAACAACTACCTAAGGGATGATAGCTATAAATTGAAACTAGAATACAAAGCCCTAGAAAGCAAACATTTTCTGCAAGTAATTAAATTTCCAACATTTGATGAGAATGAATGGGTTTGATATATCTTGAGCTGAATACATGATGTGTTCATATGGCTATTGAAACCATTCAAGATTACAAAGGATGTTATCAAGATTGTAACTGGGTTAAATTCAACTGGTGGATTACCCATGCTGAAAGCCGTGAAAAACCAAACTGTTACTGATGCAACCGGTGTGAAGTTTGAAAAGAGAGCAATGACCATTAATGACATTATAGAACCAGATGTCAAGTTTGCATCCATGGTGATTGGCTACAAGGTCTACCACTCCAGCAAGGAAAATTCTATCTTTGCAACTATAATATATGCAGCCTATCAAATGTTGAAGGAGAATGTTGATTATGATCTATGTGATCTGCTACAAAATTAATTGACTGAGAATTTGAGAAAAATAAAGAAAGATAAGAAAAATACCTTCAAGTATGGTTCCTTGATTATATGTTTGTTCTTCTATTTTATGAATGAAGTGCTTGGAGTTCAAGGTGTGCGCTAGACAAATGACAGGCTAGTTGTATGGCAAATAAGAGATCATCTACTCATCCTTGGTGATTCCCAAGCTCAGAAGAAAGCCATTTGGGGTTACTTCAAAAACTTTCAAAGTATGCTACATGCAAGAGAGAGAATCCCTAAGTTAGTTGTGGAGAAATATGAGAATGAAATATGCTTTATGGTTGACACTGATTAGTGCCTGATGGAGGCTATGGAACCTAGAACCATATGGATTATGCCAATGGGCTATGAGGTTGATGAGAAAGTTTTGTAAATGTATGCTCAACATCTCTTGAGCAAATCAAAAGACACATCTGTGGAAAGGTTTGGTACATACAAGGAGCTAAGTTTAAAATTGCATGTGGAGCTCAGACAACCAGAGACCAAAAGGAAAGTGTAGAAGCAAGTTGAAAAGTATGCTGAGAGCATTGGACTAACCAAGGAAGTAGTGAAGCAAAATAGAGAAAGAATTGAAAAGGATGAAAAGGAAAGGCAGGACAAGAAACAAGAAGATGCTCTAGTGGAACCATCCTCCACTTCAAGGACTACTAGAAGCTCTGCTGCTACTTTTGTTCCCCCTAAAGAGAGGAGATAGAGATAGATGAAGCAATTAAAGAGATAAAATCTAAGAGAACCAAGATTTCAAGGGCTAATAAAGACCAACCTTTCAGAAGCAAAAAGGCAAGTAAAAAGAAAGAGACTAGTAAGGTTGCTATGACAATTGATGAAATTGTAAAAACAATTATTGTTTATGGAAATCTAGGGCATATCAAAGGTTATTATGATAATTTTGATCAAGCAAATAAGAATATTTTGGAAGATGCCACCATCATGTACTTGAATAAATTCAATAGAGCTCTACTGGAAATTTTACAAGAACTTCCTAAAAGTTTAAGGAAAATACTGGAGATGAGGAAGGATGCAGCCAAGGATAAAGATCTAGAACTTAGAGAATATGTCCTCTCCACTTTGTGTCCAGTAATGTCCAAAAAGGAAGTAGATAAAATACTCAAGAAAGTAAAAGACGATTTCAGAAGCAAGGTAAGGATGAACAAGCTAATGCTTGGGGAAACTGAGGAAATTGCAAAAGAACAGAAGAAATTTTGAGGAAGGCCCTCGATAAAGATAAATATTATGTTGTCTCTGAGGAACAAGTTGAGGAAGGTAATCCTACAGTTCCAAAACTAGAAACCTCAAAAGAAGAAATTGGAAAAGGAAATGATGACCAAGATGATACTCTAGATCCTTCGGAGCAAACCTATGAGGAGACAGATGATGGGATTGATTCATCAATTCTGAATGTTGAAAAAGTAAACATCAGTAAGCAACAAACTAAAGTTGATGACTCCTCTATTCCAGAAAAGGAACAAATAAACAAAGAAGAAATAGAGATGGTGGACAAAACTGATGATGCAGGAGATACTCTAACTCCACCTAATCAATCCAGAAAAGAAGATAATATTGCTACTACACAAAGCCCTCCGGAATAGGTAGCAAGTAGTGAAGACAAAGAAAAGATTCCCCCTATAGATGATACAGGAAAAGGTGAAGCAGAGGAAGAGAAAGAAGAGGGTAAAGAAGACAAGACAGAAGAAGGTGTTGCAAATGTTAAACACCCACACAAAAAAATTCTGATGCTAAGAAATCTCAAGGAAAGGAAAGTGGTTTAGGAATTGTGGCAAGAGACACTGCAAATGTAGTAAAAAGTCTCCTGAATAAAGAAATGTTTGAGCTTGATGAACTAGAGCTGTTTCAAGGACTAATCAATCTAGATGCTCTCTCTCTGGTTCAAGTAATGAAGATATCATCTTTCACACAAGCCAAGGCAAGAGAAAAGATGTTGAAATCTCACATTGAGGATAGTAAGCTGCTAGGCCTTGCAACTAGAGTATTGGAGAAGATAATGCCAACCCTTTAGAAGAATCCATCTGACTCTTCCTCCAGACATCTGAAGAATCTTGTAAATTCTATAAGTACACATTTTGAGTCTTTTGAGAAGTCTGTAGAGACTAAAGTTAGAAATGAATTTGTGGATAAGAAATTTAGTGAAATAAAGAGCCTAATAAGGAATGATAGGATGATACTTGGTATCAGTATAAAGAGTATTCAAAATGCTCTAAGTGATGGAGGTGATATATACAAATTTTCTCTATCCTGGCCCAAAGTCAGTAAGGATATTGAGAAGAAGATAAAGGAGCAAGAATAAAAATTGTCAAATCTATCTCAAAATTTTGATCCTCTAACAGTTTCTCCTATAAGTCAGGAATGTCAAGTAATCATCTTGATCGATGAAATAAAGAAGCTTGTTAGGGAAAAAGGAAATATTGTGAAGAGAATGTGTGAGATCCAGGGATTGATTGCCCCTAAGTTAGAAACAATATTTAATGCATTATCAGAAGCTCAAACTATAGTTTAGACAAGTGATCCTTCAAATCTGACAAAGGCAAAAGAATACACATTTCTTCTGAGTGGACACATCTGAATTTTGGATGGCATGAAAAGAAGTTGAGCCTCTGAACTTGAGAAATTGAAAAGTAGTTTTGCAGATATTCACAAGTTCATTTAAATATAACTTATTGATTGGGTGTGCATATGTAGCACTGTATACATAATTTTTGAGAATTTTGGCTTACGGACCCCATCCTTTACCATTGATGTCAAAGGGGGAGTGAAGAAAAGTGAAAAATGAGGAATCTAGCAAAGGGGGAGCTTCAGAATTAGTGGACAGCATAAGAGTATAGAGTAAGGGGGAGTAACACAGTCATTTTTCATTAAGTGTTGCCATCAATGCCAAAGGGGGAGATTGTTGGTAAGAGACACTGCTTCGCATGATAGGTGTTGTCATTGATGGCAACTAAGACCATTCCACTCATTTGCATAACATAACTTGTTCATACTAGAAGTCAGAAATAGAATTTATCTAAGTCCAGGTAGCCAGAAACAGAGCATGTGACAGGGTCCGTTATCTTGGTTATCTCTTAGGTGGTAAATCAGAGTATACTGCGCATCTGAAGGAGTCATAAGGATTATCAGGGCAATCTGAATCCAAAATTTTAACCTCTAGTGATGAAGGATTGAAAAGTTATTCGCATCTGAGTATGGGGTTACAGTTTGACAATGTAGACAGCAGAAGAACAGGCTAACCTTGTAATTGATCTTAGTTTTGGATAAATGGAAGTTGTTAGTTGGATGATTTGTGATGATCAGTGATAGTGGCTAACATGATTGATGATTTGTGAATGCAATTTTTGGTCCGTGTTACAAGTTATGCATGGATTTAGCTGACAGAGCAGAGTCTTCAAAAAAGTTCTAAGTGTTCTTGAAGCTGACTGAAAAGTGATTGAATATCATGATGCGGATATATATATAGCTAATGGATTGAAGTAATTTGTGTGTGTGTGATGTGACTATGGAATAAGTGTGAAAAGGGCAGAGATCTAAGGTTTAGATGTTAGCAGAATAGTAAACAAAGTAGAGTGAGGATGAAGTGTATCAAGTTAGTATTATGTGCTTAAACGAAACTGTATCCTTGCATTGGTAGATGCTAATTATCAGTTCAAACTCATTGTAATCTTCTTTTTGTAGGCAGTGAGCCTTCTTTTGAGTAGTGAGCTCTGGGCAATGAGCCCGAATGCATGTGTATTCCCAATTGTAATACTTTTAACAGAGTATAATCTTTGTGGGTTAACCCCCACCGTGGTTTTTCTCTTAACCAGGTTTCCATGTTAAAAATCATTGTGTCATGTGTGTTTATTTGTTTATGCTCATGTGTTGATGATTCATGCTTTAAATGTTCTAATTAGTTTTAAGTGATATTGTTGCAAATGATAAAGTTTTGGGACAACTGATTCACCCCCATCTCAGTTGTCTAGCCTAATTCTAATAGTGACATGAATCTTGATATGACATGAGTGAAACATGAGTGAATAGGATACCCATGACTCATCCTCTCTCTGCCATCACGTAGACCTCTTCAATAGTTCAAGCTCATGCAGCTCCACTTGTTAGTACAATCAAACAATATGCACATTACTATAACAAAATGTACATGAAATATATAACATCGCATATGTAATCGATCACTTACCACCATTTGGTGATCACTCTCCATCATCTTTTCTGGAGCTTCTTTGTCCATAGTTGGATGGATTGGAGTTGTGACCTCCTATGAGAAGCATCAAAAAGCAAAATTGACTAAACATAAATATACTGGAGGGAAGCAATTCATACTACTATTTATATACAAAATAAAGTACAAGTAACCATCTAGGAAAGTTTTATGCATACTTACAAATTAATCCAATGAACCATCTGGGTCTTCTCTACTCCTTATTGTGTCAAGTATTGCCTCATGGTTAGATTCACGCACCTTCCACAAGGTCTTATTCAAAGGTCTACCTCGATATTGTATCAAATGAACATTGGTTGCCACAACAAGGTTGGAGTAATGAAGAATCTTCTGATGCGTGTCAAAGTCCTCAAACAACCAAACATTAACACTCTTATGTAGGTACCTTCTAAGCCATGTTCCAGTAACAACCACTGAGCCTATAGGGTATTCGATGTTTTCTCCATCTATAACTAGGGCCTCTAATTTCTTTTTGGCCTCAACACAATGACACAAGTAATAATTTGTTCCCTCTTCATTATCTTCATCTGCAATAACTACATAAACATGCCCTACAATGATATGTGTAGCAAATTAGATGAAATTAGTCAACATTACAAAATTACTACAAAGTTTAAGATAACATTAGGAATTTCAAATTTAACTATGCAAGTAGATATATTACTTGGTTGAACTAGCTATGATATGTGGTCAAAGTCAACTGATGATTCCATCTCTATCAATTCTAGTGTCGTTAAGGGTCGATACATGTCAAGTGGGCTAAGATAACTGAACTGCCATTTATTGTACCCAACCAAATTTTTTTGCTTCATTAAGGCATTTTGAAACAAGTCTAGAAAATTTTTCGTCAAAAAGTCAAAAAAGAAAAATTTCTAAAAATAGAAATTTCTATTTTTAGAAATTTCTAAAAATAGATGTCGAGTTCAGTTTTCTGGGTTTCCTAAGATATGGATGTTGGCAAAACTTTCTAAAACTAGAAGTTTCTAAAAATAGAATCTCCAAATCAGGTGTCACGCTCGATTCTCATTGGTCGATTTTGCTTCACGATCGGCACGGTTCAGATGGAATCTTCAAACAACCAAGTTTTCTCTACTGGGTCATTTTTGCTTTTTCACAAGGTGAAGCATGAGCTCAAAAATCATCAACATAGAAAAGATCACCTACCAGAATTCTTCGACGAGTTTCCAACGTTGTTTCATTGACACAAAACTGACAAATGGCTGTCGACTCGATGATGCATGCAAAACGATGCAAGATGGATCCAAGGTGAATTGAAAAGTTGGAAAATCATAAATTTGGCTAAGTCTGGTGAAACTGGGTGCCCCAGGAGGCTTGGGGCACCCATCTTCTCCTGTGTTAGTTTTTTTTCACATTTTTCAAGAAACATCGAAAATGCTTCTATCAACTCCTTTCCGGTTGGTCAAACTTGGTCAAATGTGGCCAAAATTTAGTCAAAGCTAGGATTTCATCACAGATATGTTTAGACTACTCAGAGCACCCTCCGTCATGCCTTGACAGTCTTCAGAACGACCGAAATCAAAGATCGAATAGGAGCAGTGGGCATGGAAATCGAGAAAAGGTACAAAATTAAAAAAATTTGAAAAATTTTCTAAGTGTTGAGAAACTAGGCACCCCAGGAGGCTTGGGATGCCCAAACTCTCTAGACTTAGATTATTTTTGATGTTTTTCTCAAAAAATGTGAATCTCTTTCTATTAGCCTGATCCAGTTCAGTGTTGATCAGTTTGGCACATTTTTTGAGGTAAACGGAAGGTACAATCAGCTCAATTTTCATCAGGCTTGCATATTTGCCAGATCATCAGACTCATTTCCATCCTAGTTGATAGGAATTGACAGCCAAACAGGGGTCCTATGCCTCCGGAACGTGCACGCAAACCAAGAAATTGAAAAAGTTAGAAAAACTAAAAAAATGGCTAAGTGTTGGGAAACCAGGTGCCCCAGGAGGCTTGGGGCACCCAACTTGAGTAGTGTTAGAATATTTTCATGTTTTTAGTGTTTTTCAACGTGCTTTGTTACCAATCTTTGCCCATTGGCAGTTTCTGGGAGGTCAAATTTGGTCAAACGATGTCAGATCGTCAAATGGAGGCAGGGGATAGAATCTCAGTTGATCAATCTCCAAAATGTCAGGATCAGTTAGCTTTTTCAGTTCATGATGACATTTTGCCACCTTGTCAAAGTCAGAGATAGGCCATATTTAAGTCAAAACGAGTGTTGAAGTGTCGAAAATAAAGAAAATTTTATTAGCACTTCTTTCAACTCGTGTGTTCGATGACATCATCAAAGAAGATATTTTTCGTCATCTTGCACATGAAGCCATAGGCTCCTACAAAATAAGGATTCTTCCTATTCGAAGACATCCACTTGGATTTATGCTTTAAAAGATGCTTTCTTCATGGATGAGGATGAAGTTTTCTTCTCACACAAATAAAGCTGCTTTTTTGACCAAAAGATTTATAAAGACAAGCTTTGAGCTTCTTTATTTCATTATCTTTTGCAGGTTGCATCCAAAGGAAAGATTTTATTTTTTCTTTCAATGAAGATTTGAAGACCCAAACCAGGTGCTTTTTCAATGTTCTTCATAGATTTGGGTTGAGGAAGAAGAGAGGCTTGCTTTTTCAGGGTCCTTGTTTCAAGGAGATCATTTTTCAAAAATCTGACTAGAGCTTTTTCAGTTTTCGTCGAGATGGGTCCATCTAGATTATCATCCTCTTGAAGATTGGAAGTTGTGCTTTTTTTTAGGAAACTACCTTTTTCCTACTTTTTTGAGAAAATCTCCGCTTTTTCAAAATCTGACAATCTGGGTTGCTTAGAAACAAAGTCATCTACAAAACCCATGTGCCAGCTTTTTTAGCTCACACTCTGCTTTTTCTAAAAATCAGAAAATAATTTTCAGCCTCTATCTAATACTTTTTCCAACATAGGCATGTTCATAGTTGATTTTCAAATCTTCCAATATGCAGTACTCTCTAACACAAATCAGACACAAAATAGCATTGGTTCATGATTACCTGAAAACTTGTGAAACAGACTTGCATAAAGTACTTCTAGTAATCAATTTACACTCCTTGGAGGATGCAGGAAATAATGCTATCAGGAATCTTGGACACTCTATTTTGCTTGCAGTGGCATCCTTTCCTATCACCGTGCAAAGTATCGAGTTTGTGATTGCTTGCATGACGCATTACAACTCGGTCACAAGAGAAATTCAGTTAGGAGATGGACGTGTGCTCTGCAGCTTGAGGCCAAATGACATTGAAAAGTGTTTTACAATACCTATTTGGAGAGAGAACTTAATTGTTTCACTTGAAGAATGCAAGAGGGTTTGGAACAATGATAAGGAAAAATACAGAAAAAAGATTGGTCAGAGGTGGTTGAAAGAAAAGTAGAATATTATGCCAAAGAACGTTGGGCATGGAGAATTCAAGGAGGAGCATGCAATAATGATTACACTGCTAAGTTGTATCACGGGTCAAGCAGATGCAAACAAATTTCAACCTTGGATGTTTTACATCATGTCCCAGATTATTAACGGAACCGAATTCTATGATTGGTTAGCACTAATCAGTGACAGTCTCCATTAACAAATAATTGATTTTTAAAGGGCTCATGAATTCCACATGATATCATACCTTGTGTATTTGATGGCTTTTCAGGGTCAATTCAGAGGTTTGAATGTTGTTGGAACTCTGGGTACTCAACATGTGTATCATCATTTCCCGCAGTTAGAGATCTCTCAAGCTGAACGACATTACAGGCGGGTGAATGATGCATTCTTGATGCATGCAGTACGAGACATGGACAACAAGTTGCATATACAGTTTTCTGTAGAGGCTACAATAGCAATGGCAGAATGGGCTGATTGGTTTATCCAATTTCCTACTTTTTCCTACATCAAAGTATATGGCTTCTCAGGAGAGCCAGCCATGTTGCCGCGATATCCTATAGACAAAATAGCATTTATGAAATTTTTGAGGCAAGCTTATGAAGTGCATACATTTTTGTGTAGCAGACACAAGACTGCCTTCAATTTTCCACTTGGGATGAGTATTTACAAATGTAGATCTGGAGCAGATGCCAAGGCAATCGGTAATGAATCATCCAGGTATGGTCTTAAGTTTTTCAACAGGAGATCTTCATATGATCCCCATGGTGTTTATGCATCACATCTTGGTCAGAATTGTACACACAAGTTTGCAGTTGAAGACTTCTGGGCTAATTGTACTGATGAGTATGAAGTGTGAGGATGCAGTTACAACAGGTTCTCTCTTCAGCAAATGTCTGATATCCTATCAGAAGACATAGAGGGTTTGACAGAGAGTGGTGAAGTTCTACTTCCCACGTATTTCAGAGACCAAATTAAGCAACAACCATTGCCACTAGTTAATTGGTCAGTAAAAGAAAGCACTTCCATTGAGGAGAGAACAAGTCGAGTGGTTAAAAATAGTTTGATATTCTTGAAGGCTAAGTGGAAGGATGATATTCCATTAGCAGAGCCACCAGTTGCGCAACCATCAGAGCCTTCCACTTCCAAGACAAAACAAAGAGTGAAAACTATGAGTGTTCTCCCAGAGGGAACAAAAATGGCAAAGTTAAAGAGGAAAAAGGATGAGTCTCCAGCTCGTGTCCAATAGGAACATCCATTAGTTAAACCAGAAGTTCTTGTTGAAACAATGTTGCATGTTAAAGTGCTATATCTCCACCTTCTTCACCAATCTCTTCCCCTATTGACATAGATTCAGAGCTAGATTCACTGGTTCGTAACTTTGATGCAAGCATTGATTCATCAGGAGCTGATGAGGTGAGAACTGAGTTTCCAAGAGAGGATGGCTCATCTTGGCTTGAAAACATTCTGGGAAGGAAGAGAAGAAAGCCCTCATATCAGCTGGATTTAACAAAGTTGAAAAGTGTCTATCAAGACACACCAGATAAGCAGATTCGCATTGAGAAGAATGCGGATGGAGAAATAATTCTTGAGACTGCAACACCTCCAGAAAATAGAAGTGATGTCAAGGTTGATGACTTCACAGTTATCAAAGCTAACCTTGGCAGAAGTACTCACCATACAGACTTCAATCTCTTCGAGGTTGCGGTAGATAGCTTGAAGGAAAGGGTGTTGAGAGATGAAGAAGACAAGGCAGCTCTCAAAGCTAAAGTTCGACAGCTGTGGCAATATATTTCCAACCTTTTCCATGGCACTTCACAGGCTGATTTGCTTCTTCCACCAAATCTTGGATCACTAGTTGATCAGCGACATTTTAGTAAGTTGGTCCTCTATGGGAGGCACATGGACAGTTGGGTAGAAGAATTTGTGACCAAAGGGAGAGTTGTACTTGCAGAGCTTTATCAATTGAAGTACAACACTCATGATTTATGCCAAGGCATATAGGGGTTGCAGTAGATCATGGCAGAAAATAGACCAGTATTTGAGATCATTATCTCCGACTTGAAGATTACACTTGATACTATTGATTCAACTGAAGATAAGAAGACGGTTTCTACTTGGAAAGTGCAATATCTTTTCATAGTAAAAACTTATGATAGTATGAGTTCAGAGTTGACAGAATGGAAAGAAAAGGTAGTCAGCATCCTCAAGTTCATCAGATCCTTTGTCTCTCAGATCTCGTGTTCATATGAGAAAGAAGATGGTACCCTGTATGATCTTGAGGAAGTGCAAGCAGAGTTCCAGACTCTCATCTACAACAACTTTAATGATGATATCAATGCCAGCAAGATGAGTCGTCTTGCTGCAATGGCAGTGAAATTTGACAAGGCTGCGGGTGAAGTTCACGAATTTCTTCAGATGGTTGCCAATGGTGAAGAATTGTTAGGGAATCAGAATATCGTTCTAGAGAGTATCAGTGTTCCTGGCAGAGATACGATCACTCACTTTTTAGAAGATATTGTTTCCTAGAATATCAACGGATGACATCACCAAAAAGATAGGATGTTGATGAGGATGCATTTCAAAATAAAGCAGCTTTAAAACATATGCTTTTTGTTTTAAAGCATGTGCTTTCATCCTAAGCTCATCCATTCTATATTTAGAAAGAAATCACCTTGTGATAGAAGGAATCTTCTTTGCTTTAAAGCAAATTGCTTTAAAGCATTTGTTTATTGTATCTTTGTCTTAGAATAGTAATAAAGCTTGCATTTGTTTATATGTTAGTAATGACTTTTGTGATAGTAAATTTACTGTGCCTATTCTAGCTTGCGAACATTGTTATTCCAGGTGTTTGTTCATTTTGTGTTCATTGTTCTCCGGTGTTTGATCGCTTACTATATGCCTACCTTTTGCTACAGTATTGCTATCCTGGAGTTGTATTAAACTTTGTGATATTGAATAGAAGTCTCATGCCTACTTTGCTTTGATATTCTATATCGATTCATTAAGTTATCATCATCAGATGTGTAGCTTCTGTAGCTTTCATTTTCAGCTTTCATCATTAAAGTACTTTTAGTCTTGTGGTGTAAATCTGGAGGAAAACCGCTTGATTTTTTGTGTTAACAATCATTCCTCATTCACTTTCAACTTCCTTTGCTCTGAATTTACTCAGGAGGTAAAGTGTCATTAGTCTATGCTAGTTGTAGTAGAAGTTTTATAAAAAGGAAAAGGCCTCTTCTGTAGCATTTAGAGATTTATAACCTTGTGCTCTATAGCTGAGAATCAAAAAGAAGATAGGCGAGGTTTCACTTACTTTATCTTTTTAGTGAACATCAGCAAGAAAGGGAACTCCCCCTTCCAATAGGAGAGCAGTTTATCTATGCATAGCTATCCATTTCCAAATCACATACCAGAGGTGCAAATTGAAATGCCAACATTTTTCTAGCGCCCACCGTGGGCCATGAGGCATAAAACTTCAAGCAAGCTTAGGCTTATGACACGGTAATGACTCTCTGGCATCCTTCTGCTCCAGTTCAACAACCAAATCTTACACCACCTATTATTCAATTAAATCTTGTACGAGTGGATTCAATTAAATCTTGTGCGAGTGGAAGGAAAGAAAACAGACATCATTAGCAGCCTTAGAAGTTTCATATTTGCACGAAAGGAACGTCCTAATCAGTGGAGAGACATGGCTGCTATCCTTGACGAAGAAGAACAAAAAGTAGATCTTGCAGCAGGGAGACCAGTACTACCACCTCCCACGTGGCAATAGATAATCCTGGCTCACAGGGTTTATTTAAGAAAGGGAAAAGGCAGTGCTACGGATCCTTTCTTTCAAGATCTTGATTCTACAAGAGTTGGAGAAGCATCCAACATAGTTCAAGAAATTCAAATAGTTCCTAAAGTCAAGCAGGAAGAATTACAAGAAAAACCAGTAATCCAGCCTAGAGCAATGGGTGACGCAAATAACAACAATCATAATGATCCAAATCAAAGGCGACTGCCACCATTGCCTTGGGGTAATAACATTAGACCTTTAGCCCTACAAGCACATCATGATTTACCAAAGGGGTCAAGGAAGCACTTTCCTCGGTTCCATGGCGATGGAACTCAACATCCTAATGAACACATCTCTGCATTCACAACAGCTTGCGATGTTTTGCATGTATCACATGAAGATGTCACCATGCGTCTCCTTGTTGAGACTCTCATGGGAAATGCTGCCGATTGGTTCAATCATCTGGAACTAGGAATCATTACAAGTTGGGCAATTATGAGCGAGAAATTCTTGGCAAGGTTCAAGCCTGCCGAAGATGGTCACAGATTGTTCACCCAACTCTCAAATTCAAAGATGGAAAACAATGAACCAATGATAGAGTTTGTGGCAAGGTTTAATCACCTAGTTACATGTCTTTCTCATACTCTTAATCCATCTCTGCAAATTTTGTTGAGTAGTTTCATTAACGCTCTTCCTTCTGAGATAGCCTTCTTTTTGAGATCGGCTAATGAAACAGAATTATCCAATGCACAAGAAAATGCCATCAAGTTAGAGGACGACATGATTACCTCTGGCAAGATGAAAACAGATTCAATTAGGCCTCTAGTTTAGAGTTCTATAGATCCACTGCTACATAAGGTAGCAAACGAAGTGACTATCATGAAGAGACAGTTGCCTACTCAGGGGCAACGCGTGTAACAACCATACCAACTACAGCAACAGTATCAACCTCAGCAACCATATCAGCCTAAGAGGAACAATTTTTAGCCTTTCAATAACTATAGGCCCAGGTTGCTAGCACCACCACCAAGACAAGCAGTTGATGATGCCCAAAATGCAGTGTTTTGTTCCTTTCATGAGACTGATGCACATACTGGAGCCACGTGTCCTGAAAATTTAAGGATGAATCAAATCATGGGATATGTTGATGCTACACCTAGTTCAAACATTGTTCCTTCCCCAAGTGTGGATGTTGTCTTACCACAAATAGACAACTTCGATGGCGACTCTACCACGGGATACTTCTAGAATGAACCCGTTATAATGAAGGAAGAACAAGATGATTTTCGTCAATATTCTCTTGTAATGAATCATGAAAATCTTTCAACTCCTGTGTTTACACATACTCAACATTTTAAAGCACAGAAGGAAGGAGAGGATAGACAAAGACCAAAAGAAAAGGAGAAGGAAGTGGCTTCCACTTCCAATGCTCAGCCATCACGTGAAAATGTTCAGACCGCTCAAAATTCATCTTCAACAAATTTTGATATAGTGGATTCCATGATGAAGACAAAGGTGCAGATTTCTTAGCTGGAGTATCTTCAAGACCATCCAGATCAGCTGGATAGAATTGTCAAGTATGTCAAGAAAGAGACCGTCACGCAGCCCACATTGCTAGAATCTTCTATTCTGGCAGGAGAGAAGCCAAAGCCCTTCTATATTTCTCTGTATATAGGAGGTCATAAATTGAGCAATTGTATCATTGATTCAGGAGCCTCAGACAACGTCATGCCTTTACAGGTAATGAACGCTTTGGGACTCTCATGCACCAAAACTCATGACAAGTGTTATTCTCTTGAGTCTAAATCAGTGCCATTGGTTGGACAATTGAAGGATGCTCAAGTACGATTAGCGGCTTGCCCAGAGAAGAAAATAATGATGACTATCTTGGTAGCTGACATTCCAGCTAGCTATGGGATGCTGCTAAGTAGAAGTTTCTGCAAAGATCTTGGAGAAGAAATACAATTGGATTGGTCATTTGCGACCATTTCTTTAAAGAAAGGTAATTTTAAATTGGAACCAGAAACCAAGTCATGGTTCACGGTGGTGAAATCTCAGGATCCTCAAGCACAAGTGCTATATCAAGCAACGGGTGCTGGTACATATGTTATGCTATCTGAAATAACTAAAGAAAATTAGGAAGTTGTCTATGCAATTGACAAATCAAAAGAAGATCCAAAGGTATGGACTTTGCAATTTGACGGAAGTTGTTCAACTTCTGGCTCGGGAGCAGGGGTTGTGATAATTTCTGCTAATGGTCGTTTGTATCCTTTCGCATACCGCTTACAATTTGAGTACACAAATAATATGGCGGAGTACGAGGCGCTTTTGTTAGGTCTCAAGAATGCAAAGGATATGGGTATTAAACTACTTAGAGTTGAAGGTGATGCAGAACTGATCGTGAAGCAGGTCAGGGGACAATTTCAAGTGAAGAAAGATCGCCTTCGACATTATAGATATAGAGTGTGGAATGCAATCAATTGGTTTGAGGCCTTTGACATCTGATATATTCCACACTTGGAGAATAGCAAAGCAGATGCCCTAGCAGTATCCGCTTCACTTTTCATGCCTCATTCTGATTTTCTTCAAAATGCATTCGCTATTGAGCTAATATACAGGCCAGCCGTCCCCGATAATTGTAACAACTGGCAAATCTTCAATGATGATGATCACATCAAACAATTTCTCGTTATGGAAGATAATTTCAAGGGGCTTTTCTTTGAGGGAAGTTTGGCTCCTTTCAGAGAATCAACAACTAAGATCAAAAATACCGAAGACAACAAAGATGAATCTGATTCATTCCTCTCGTCTTTTGAAGGTTGGTTTGAAGAAACTTCTGTGGAAACTCCAAGGGATGCGAAAGCAGTAGAAGAGGCAAATTCGGGTATTATCCAGTTAAAAGGAAATAAAATCCCTAAGGGTCTTGTATCCTTGGAGGATATATTTGATAGACATGATAGATATATCCAAAATCAAAGGAGAATGGATGATAAGACCTCTGCAGAGCATCATCAGGTGAACATTGGTTCAGACGACAAGCCTAGGCTTGTTAATATAGGCAAGTGTTGTACAGAGGAAGAAAGTGAGAAGTTTATCTCTCTTTTTAGACAATACCGAGATGTTTTTGCCTGGTCATACGAAGACTTGAAAGTCTTCACACCCGTTGAATTGTCTCACACCATTCCATTAAAACTTGATACAAAGTCTTTCAAGTAGAAACAAAGATATTACAATCCACGGATTCAAGATACAATTTATGCGGAGATCCAAAAGATGGTGGATGCAAAGATAATATTTCCAATTCAGCATTCAACATGGGTGTCAAACATAGTTCCTGTGCGCAAGAAAAATGGCGAAATCAGAATTTGCGTGGATTTTAGAAACTTGAACCAATCATCTCTCAAGGATAATTATCCTCTACCAATCATGGAGCACACACTGCAAATAGTCACCGGTTCAGAGATGTTATCATTGCTTGATGGTTTTTCTGGATATAACCAAATCGCTATGGCCCAGGAAGATTAGTTCAAGACAGCTTTCACCACCCCATGGGGTACGTTTGCTTATGAAAGGATGCCTTTCGGCCTCATCAATGCTGGTGCCACATTCTAGAGAGCTATGGATTTGGCATTTGGAGATTTGAAGAACAAGTTGATCGTTGTTTACCTTGATGATCTCATTGTTTTCTCAAAAACATGAGGAGACCATTTTGACCACTTGGTGAAAGTGTTCGAAAGATGCATATATCACGGGATTTCTTTGAATCCTAAGAAGTCCATCTTTGCAGTAACGGAAGGTAAACTGCTGGGCCATATTGTTTCTAAGGAGGGAACACGGATTGATCCTAGTCGGGTTGATTCTATCAGAAATTTGTCTCTACCAACAAGCAAAACTGGTGTGCACTCCTTCGGTAAAATAAATTTCATACAAAGGTTTATACCAGATTTCTCAGAGCTTACGAAGGATATATCAGCTATGATGAAGAAAACATCTACTTTCAAATGGACAGATGAAGGTAAGAAGGTGTTTGTCGCAATCAAGGAAGCCATCAGCCAAATGCCAGTGTTAGTCTATCCTGATTTTACTAAAGACTTCATTCTCTACTATTATGCATTCGAACATACCATGTCTGCCATATTGACACAAAAGGTTGAATGAAGATGCCGAGTCTCCAATTGCTTTCATGAGGAGCAGTTTCAAAGATAGTGAAATGCGGTATTCTCAAATAGAGAAGAACGTGTATGTAGTTGTGAGAGTGGTGAAGAATTTCAGATTCTATATTTTGTCTCCTCATACAATGGTATATGTTACTGATCCAGCAGTTTAGAGCGTGCTAACTCAGCAGGAGATGGGCACTAGGAGAGGTAACTGGGTCGCAAGGGTCCAAGAATATGATTTGGAGATTAAGCCAACAAAACTAGTCTGCGGTAGAGGTCTATGTCAATTGATGGCAGAAGACGATGATCTGAAACACTAGGCTGATGGTGAATCTGGAACTGAAGCTAAAGAGGATCTTCCTATGGTCCTATTTGTTGATTCTGCTGATGAATGGTATGTAGAAATTGTATACTATTTAACTTATAGAGAATGTCCAATTCATATGGAAAAACAGTAGAAGAGAACATTAAAATTGAAAGCACAAAAGTTTGTGCTTTGCAAAGACATTCTATATAAGCAAGGGCTTGATGGAACACTTTTGTTATGCGTCAACAAAGAACAACAACAACGTTTGCTGGATGCATTTCACAGTCAAGCATGCGGTGGTCACTTTTCATCAAGAGTTACTGCATTCAAGATCCTGCAAGCATAGTTTTATTAGCCAACTATGTTCTGCGACGCATACGAATGGGTGTCAAAATGTCAAATTTGTCAACAGTTTGTTGGCAAACTCAAGCTAGCGGCCATTCCCCTCAAACTAGTAATCATTGATTGTCCATTTCAGCAATGGGGATTGGATTTCGTTGGCCCTATCCACCCACATTCCAGTAAGGGGCATATTTATGTCCTTACAGGTATAGATTACTTCACTAAGTGGGTTGAAGCTATTCCAACCAAGCGGGCTACCTCGGAAGTTGTTTGCGACTTTCTAAAAGAGAACATTATTTCAAGATTCAGGGTACCACGCAAGATAGTGACTGATAATGCAACATGTTTCTCATCTGAAGAAGTACTAGAGTTTTTTTATGATCATGGCACCATGCTGTCACATTCATCAGATTATTACCCTCAGGGTAATGGATAGGCTGAATCATCAAACAAAAACATAGTCACTATCATAAACAAGCTAGTTGATTCTAATCAAAAGGCTTGGCATAAGAAGATTTATGATACTCTTTGGGTTGATAGAATCACCCCCAAGAGAGCTATTGGTACTTCGCCTTTCGTCATTCTATATGGTACAGAAGCAATGCTACCTATCACACTAGAGTTGTCTGCTTTGTAGCTGGTGACCACAATTGAAGATGATGTTTTCAAAGATCCTATTGAAAAGCGCATCCTGTATTTAATGAAGCTAGAAGAAGAAAGGGTGGAGGTCGTCGACAGAATCACTCATCACTAGGAATGAGTGAAGAAACTATTTGATAAGAAGGCTCGCCAGCGAGACTTCGAGATCGGTGATCAAGTCCTACTATGGGACAAAAGACATGAGCCCAAAGGAATGCATGGAAAATTCGATTCCTTATGGCTAGGGCCATACAAGATCCACGAGTTTGTAGGGGAGAATACTTATATTCTCACACACTTGGATGGCAGACTCCTTCCACTACCTTACAGTGGATTCTATTTAAAACACTTCATCCCTTTGGGGATGGAGTAATTCCAAACACTTTTGTTCTCGTAATGTGTTTCCCCTTTCTATGATGTGATCGTTATGTCGTAATGTTTTTCCCTTTCTGTAATGTGACAGTTATGTTCCTTGTGTGTTCTGAAGTTCCAACTACTTAGGTGATTTTAGGAAGTCTGGTCTTAGGTGATTTAGAGAAAAGTCTTATTCTAGGTGATTAGGAATGTAACCTGACTCTATTGCCCAATGGATAAGGCACTGGTCCAACTTGCAAAAATCCAGAGATTCTAGGTTCTCCTATGCCATAAGTATCCGCCATGGTCCCCAGACAGAGCCAATTGTTGTACCCAACCAAATTTTTTTGCTTCATTAAGGCATTTTGAAACAAGTCTAGAAAATTTTTCGTCAAAAAGTCAAAAAAGCAAAATTTCTAAAAATAGATGTCAAGTTCAGTTTTCTAGGTTTCTTGAGATATGGATGTTGGCAAAACTTTCTAAAAATAGAAAGTTTCTAAAAATAGAATCTCCAAATCAGGTGTTGCGCTCGATTCTCATTGGTCGATTTTGCTTCACGATCGGCATGGTTTAGACGGAATCTTCAAACAACCAAGTTTTCTCTACTGGGTCATTTTTGCTTTTTCATAAGGTGAAGCATGAGCTCAAAAATCATCAACATAGAAAGATTCACCTACCAAAATTTTTTGACGAGTTTCCAACACTGTTTCAACGACGCAAAACTGACAAATGGTTGTCGACTCGACGATGCACGCAAAACAATGCAAGATGGATCCAAAGTGAATTGAAAAGTTGGAAAATCATAAATTTGGCTAAGTCTGGTGAAACTGGGTGCCCCAGGAGGCTTGGGGCGCCCATCTTCTCCTGTGTTAGTTTTTTCACACTTTTCGAGAAACGTAAAAAATGCTTCCGTCAACTCCTTTCCGGTTGGTCAAACTTGGTCAAACATGGTCAAAATTAAGTCAAAGCCAGGATTTCATCACAAATATGTTCAAGCTACTTAGATCACCCTCTGTCCTGCCTCGACAGTCTTCAGACCGACCAAAATCAAAGATCGAACAGGAGTAGTGGGCACGGAAACCGAGAAAAGGTACAAAATTGAAAAATTTTGAAAAATTTTCAAGTGTTGAGAAACCAGGCACCCCAGGAGGCTTGGGGCGCCCAAAATCTCTAGACTTAGATTATTTTTGATGTTTTTTCTCAAAAAATGTGAATCTCTTTCTGTTAGCCCAATTTGGTTCAGTGTTGATCAGTTTGGCACATTTTTTGAGGCAAACAGAAAGTACAATTAGCTCAATTTTCATCAGGCTTGCATATTTGCCAGATCATTAGACTCATTTCCATCCCAATTGATAGGAATTGATAGCCAAATAGGGGTCCTGTGCCTCCAGAATGCGCACGCAAACCAAGAAATTGAAAAAGTTAGAAAAATTGAAAAAATGGCTGAGTGTTGGGAAACCAGGCGCCCCAGGAGGCTTGGGGCACCCAACTTGAGCAGTGTTAGAATATTTTCATGTTTTCAGTGTTTTTCGACATGCTTTGTTACCAATCTTTACCCGTTGGCAATTTCCAGAAGGTCAAATTTGGTCAAACGATGTCAGATCGTCGAATGGAGGCAGGGGATGGAATCTCAGTTGATCAATCTCCAAAATGTCAGGATCAGTTATCTTTTTTAGTTCATGATGGCATTTTTTCGCCTTGTCAAAGTCGGAGATAGGCCATATTTAAGTCAAAATGAGTGTTGAAGTGTCGAAAATAAAGAAAATTTTGTTAGCACTTCTTTCAACCCGCGTGTTCGATGACATCATCAAAGAAGATATTTTTCGTCATCTTGCACATGAAGCCATAGGCTCCTACAAAATAGGGATTCTTCCTATTCGAAGACATCCACTTGGATTTATGCTTTAAAAGATGCTTTCTTCATGGATGAGGATGAAGTTTTCTTCTCACACAAATAAAGCTGCTTTTTCAACCAAAAGATTTATAAAGACAAGCTTTGAGCTTCTTTATTTCATTATCTTTTGCAAGTTGCATCCAGAGGAAAGATTTTATTTTTTCTTTCAACGAAGATTCAAAAACCCAAACCAGGTGCTTTTTCAGTGTTCTTCATAGATTCAGGTTGAGGAAGAAGAGAGGCTTGCTTTTTTAGGGTCCTTGTTTCAAGGAGATCATTTTTTAGAAATCCAACCAGAGCTTTTTCAGTTTTCGTCGAGATGGGTCCATCCAGATTATCATCCTCTTGAAGATTGGGAGTTGTGCTTTTTTTTGGGAAACTACTTTTTTCTTGCTTTTTTGAGAAAATCTCCGCTTTTTCAAAATCTGACAATCTGGGTTGCTTAGAAACAAAGTCATCTACAAAACCCATGTGCTAGCTTTTTTAGCTCACACTCTGCTTTTTCTAAAAATCAGCAAATAATTTTCAGCCGTCTGTCCAATACTTTTTCCAACATAGGCGTGTTCACAGTTGATTTTCAAATCTTCCAATATGTAGTACTCTCCAACACAAATCAGGCACAAAACAACATTGGTTCATGATTACCTGAAAACTTCTGAAATAGACTTGCATAAAGTACTTCCAGTAATCAATTTACACTCCTTGGAGGATGCAAAAAATAATGCTATTAGGAATCTTGGAAACTCTGGTTTGCTTGCAGTGGCATCCTTTCCTATCATCGTGCAAAGTATCGAGTTTGTGATTGCTTGCGTGATGCATTACAACTCGGTCACAAGAGAAATTCAGTCAGGAGATGGACGTGTGCTCTGCAACTTGATGCCAAACGACATTGAAAAGTGTTTTACAATACCTATTTGGAGAGAGAACTTAATTGTTTCACTTAAAGAATGCAAGAGGGTTTAGAACAATGATAACGAAAAATACAAAAAAAAGATTGGTCAGAGGTGGTTGAAAGAAAAGTAGAATATTATGCCAAAGAACATTCGGCGTGGAGAATTCAAGGAGGAGCATGCAATAATGATTACTCTGCTAAGTCATATCACAGGTCAATCAGATGCAAACAAATTTCAGCCTTGGATGTTTTACATCATGTCCCAGATTATTGACGGAACCGAATTCTATGATTGGTCGGCACTAATCAGTGACAGTCTCCATCAACAAATAATTGATTTTCAAAGGGCTCATGAATTCCACATGATATCATACCTTGTGTATTTGATGGCTTTTTAGGGTCAATTCAGAGGTTTGAATGTTGTTGGAACTCTGGGTACTCAGCATGTGTATCATCATTTCTCGCAGTTAGAGATCTCTCAAGCTAAATGACATTATAGGCAGGTGAATGATGCATTCTTGATGCATGTAGTGCGAGACATGGACAACAAGTTGCATATATGGTTTTCTGTAGAGGTTAGAATAGCAATGGCAGAATGGGCTGATTGGTTTATCCAATTTCCTGCTTTTTCCTACATCAGAGTATATGGCTTCTCAGGAGAGCTAGCCATGTTGCCATGATATCCTACAGACAAAATAGCATTTATGGAATTTTTGAGGCAAGCTTATGAAGTGCATAGATTTTTGCATAGCAGACGCAAGACTGCCTTCAATTTTCCACTTGGGATGAGTATTTACAGATGTAGATCTGGAGCAGATGCCAAGGCAATCGATAATGAATCATCCAGGTATGGTCTTAAGTTTTTTGACAGGAGATCTTCATATGATCCTCGTGGTGTTTATGCATCACATCTTGGTTAGAATTGTACGCACAAGTTTGCAGTTAAAAACTTCTGGGCTAATTGTGCTGATGAGTATGAAGTGCGAGGACGTAGTTACAACAGGTTCACTCTTCAACAAATGTCTGATATCCTATCAGAAGACATAGAGGGTTTGACAAAGAGTGGTGAAGTTCTACTTCCCATGTATTTCAGAGACCAAATTAAGCAACAACCATTGCCGCCAGTTAATTGGTCAGTAAAAGAAAGCACTTCCACTGAGGAGAGAACAAGTTGAGTAGTTAAAAATAGTTTGATATTCTTGAAGGCTAAGCGAAAGGATGATATTCCATTAGCAGAGCCACTAGTTGTGCAACCATCAGAGCCTTCCACTTCCAAGCCAAAACAAAGAGTAAAAGCTATGAGTGTTCTCCCAGAGGGAACAAAAATGGCAAAGTTAAAGAGGAAAAAGGATGAGTCTCCAGCTCGTGTCCAATAGGAACATCCATCAGTTGAACTAGAAGTTCTTGTTGAAACAATGCTGCATGTTGAAGTGCTATATCTCCACCTTCTTCACCAATCTCTTCCCCTATTCACATAGATTTGAGCCAAATTCACCGGTTCATAACTTTGATACAAGCATTGATTCATCAAGAGCTGATGAGGTGAGAACCGAGTTTCCAAGAGAGGATGGCTCATCTTAGCTTGAAAAAATTCTGGGAAGGAAGAGAAGAAAGCCCTCATATCAACTAGATTTAACAGAGTTAAAAAGCGTCTATCAAGACACACCAGATAAGTAGCTGAAGAAGCAGATTCACATTGAGAAGAATGCAGATGGAGAAATAATTCTTGAGACTGCAACACCTCTAGAAATTAGAAGTGCTAATGATGTCGAGGTTGATGACTTCACAGTTGTCAAAGCTAACCTTGGTAGAAGTACTCACCATACAGACGTCAATCTCTTTGAGGTTGCGGCGGATAGCTTGAAGGAAAGGGTGTTGAGAGATGGAGAAGACAAGGCAGCTCTCAAAGCTAAAGTTTGACAGCTGCGGCAATACATTTCCAACCTTTTCCATGGCACTTCACAGGCTGATTTGCTTCTTCCACCAAATCTTGGATCACCAGCCGATCAGCAACATTTTAGTAAGTTGGTCCTCTATGGGAGGCACATGCACAGTTGGGTAGAAGAATTTGTGACCAAAGGGAGAGTTGTGCTTGCAGAGATTTATTAGTTGAAGTACAACACTCATGATTTACGCCACGACATATAGGGGTTGCAGCAGATCATGGCAAAAAATAGACAAGTATTTGAGATCATTATCTCTGACTTGAAGATTGCACTTGATACTGTTGATTCAGCTGAAGATAAGAAGACAGTTTCTACTTGGAAAGCGCAATATCTTTTCACAGTAAAAACTTATGATAGTATGAGTTCAGAATTGATAGAATGGAAAGAAAAGGTAGTCGACATCCTCAAGTTCGTTAGATCCTTTGTCTCTCAGATCCCGTGTTCATATGAGAAAGAAGATGGCACCCTGTATGATCTCAGGGAAGTGCAAGCAAAGTTCCAGACTCTCGTCCGCAACAACTTTAATGATGATATCAATGCCAACAAGATGAGTCATCTTGGTGCAATGACAGTGAAATTTGACAAGGCTGCGGGTGAAGTTCACGAATTTCTTCAGATGGTTGCCAATGGTGAATAAATGTTAGAGAATCAGAATATCGTTCTAGAGAGTATCAGTGTTCTTGGCAGAGATGCGATCACTCGCTTTTTAGAAGATATTGTTTCCCAGAATATCAATGGATGACATCATCAAAAAGCTAGAATGTTGATGAGGATGCATTTCAAAATAAAGTAGCTTTAAAACATATGCTTTTTGTTTTAAAGCATGTGCTTTCATCCTAAGCTCATCCATTCTATATTTAGAAAGAAATCACCTTGTGATAGAAGGAATCTTCTTTTCTTTAAAGCAGATTGCTTTAAAGCATTTGTTTATTGTATCTTTGTCTTAGAATAGTAATAAAGCTTGCAAGTTGACAAGTTAGGGTTAATCAAGGAGATTTTAGGGCTCCCTACTCCTTTAATTTTAGTATAAATAAGGGCATCCTTGCCCATTGTTAGTAATGACTTTTGTGATAGCAAATTTATTGTGCCTATTCTAGCCTACAAACATTGTTATTCCAGGTGTTTGTTCACTTTGTGTTCATTGTTCTCCAGTGTTTGATCGCTTATTGTATGCCTACCTTTTGCTACAGTATTGTTGTCCTGGAGTTGTATTAAACTTTGTGATATTGAATAGAAGTCTCATGCCTACTTTGCTCTGATATTCTATATCGATTCATTAAGTTATCATCATCAGATGTGTAGCTTCTGTAGCTTTCATTTTTAGCTTTCATCATTAAAGTACTTTTAGTCTTGTGGTGTAAATCTGGAGGAAAACTGCTTGAGTTTTTGTGTTAACAATCATTCCTTGTTCACTTTCAACTTCCTTTGCTCTGAATTTACTCAAGAGGTTGAAAGCGTCATTAGTCTATGCTAGTTGTAGTAGAAGTTTTATAAAAAGGAAAAAGCCTCTTCTACAACATTTAGAGTTTTATAACCTTGTGCTCTACAGCTGAGAATCAAAAAGAAGATAGGTGAGGTTTCACTTAATTTATCTTTTTAGTGAACATCAGCCAGAAAGGGAACTCCCCCTTCCAATAGGAGAGCAGTTTATCTGTGCATAGCTGTTTGTTTCCAAATCGCATACCAGAGGTGCGAATTGAAATGCCAACACCATTCATCAACCCACTCATGTGACTCACACTCATTCCAGCTTGAATTGTACATGGAGAACAAAAGAACACCATCTTTCATGTATGTATACTCCATGAACTTGCAATTGAGCTTCTGATAAAGTGTAGCTCACTTGATCCTATTACTGTACAATAGTCCTCATATGGTGTAATGTTAGTATCATTTATCAACCAGAAAAATCTATGAACTAAAGACTTACCTTCATTACCTAGACCCATTGAAGCATTACACCACTCGACGATTGATTTTTCATCTGTCAACTTTGCATTGTCTTTATACTTTAGTTGTTATCATGCTATGGCTCTTTTGATACATGCTCCTGCACCATCATGTTCCTGCTTTCCATGCCCAGCCTCACAAAAGTTTCACATATGCTAAACACTTGTAATACTATTCCTCTTGCTTAGCCAATAGAAATTCCACGAGTTCTTGAATTGTGATGCACAGTTATCTGACCATATGATATGGTGACTGAATGATATGCCCCTTCTAGCCAGATCATTGTAGAACACCTAAAAACAACCTTGCACAAACTTTGTGGAATGCGTACGATCATCACTTATATAAAAATGATACTCCCTTATGATCTTTTTGTCATCCTTTGTACTATCATTCACATGAATGAATGTGATGTGCACAAATATAGAACCCTGTGTCGGGTTATAATATTGGGATTGCACCTCACACTGTAGCTGTAGACTGTAGTTCTCTACAAAGTCGATGATTGAAACAATGCTACCAACTAGAAATGTGTCCTTGCATAACTTGAATTGCAAGTCCAACCATCGATCTCTATAGGAATGTCTTACATACTCATACACTATGCTGTCATGAAATATAGGCATAAACTGATACACTAGAATCTTCTGAATAACATATTCACACCTCTTTTCTTCTTTACCATCTCTTGTATTGTAGGCCACTATTTTATACTTTCCAAACTATACTAGTTCATTTCCAACTGCATGTGTTCTTTCCATATGTTCACATATTGGCATACATTGCAAGCCACCGCAATGCTGACATGTGCCATCCAAGCATAATTTTCTGTAGAATATTTGGCCTTCCTCTCTATCACATAATATCATTGATATTGTTTAGGGGAAAATTGGATTTGTTAATGTTTTAGTGTTTTGATGTTTAAATCCTCCTCTCCACTATACATTCAAGGATCTAGGGTCAAGTGAAGCGCACTATCATACCCTAGATCACTTGTGAAATGTAGGGAAACTTGGATTAGGGAATTTAATTATCAATTTTCCTTCTCCTATGCTCAATTGACCATTAAAACCCTAATTATGCAAATACGGCAACAAATTGAGGAATAATGGAAAAAGCTCTTGTAGACAGGAGTAAAATACCAAATCATAGAGTACCTATTTTTGGGGTTCCGAAGCGGAACAGTCGGGGACACTAGAGTAGACACCCTAGTCCAAGGTACCAGTTTCTTCATGGGATCTGGACCTCCTTCCGACACTGATTAGCCCTGTAACTTCTGTTTCTTGAAACTCAGATGTGGAGGACACTAGAGTGAGCACCCAAGTCCTGGAAGTGATCTTGTGTCCTTTTCTTTAGATCCTGAATCCTTGACGCCTGCCAATCCTTCCTGCAACTCCACTTTTCCCAAATACAACACCTGTAACCTGCAATCACAAGACTTGGTTTGGGGGTTGTAGTGTTTAGAGGCTTGCCTCAGTCAAGCCCTGGAGGACACTTAAGTCTCCGAATACTGTTGTCAGATAAAGAGTGTGTACCCTTGTGAGGCAGAGGCCAAAACTAAAGGAATCAATGATGAAAAACAATATTATCTCACCTTGTAGTGAAGCTCTCATGGGAGGAAGATGCTCTTCATTCCATGAGGAAATTCATGCTCAAATCTACAAATAAACACATAGACCACACAAGTCTACTCTTGCAACACAATGAAAGCCTTGAATCATCTTGAGAACACTTGAACATCACCATTGCCATATAGTTTACAAATGAATGCCTAAACATGCTTATTTATGCAACTACAAGCACTCTTGCCAAGATTTCAAAAATCAAAACTTACTATGTCAGCAAAAAGACCAATAACGGTCATAAACTGACACTTAAATTTTGGGCATGACCCAGAATAGGGCAGGACTAGGGTACGGGTGCCTAAGTCCTCCCCCCTATTTTGGGTAGGGTTAAGGTCAAGGGGTCCTCCTAGGTCCACTTTGCCATGAAACCTAGGCCTCATTCCATCGGGATGCCATAATATGAAATAAGATGTCCTAAATGCATGTAAAAGACTCGGGAGCTAAACCTTATGAGGGAAAATCCCACAAGGGGAGATTTTCTAACATTACATTTAGCCCCCACTTTAATGTATGTATAAATGCAAGGCCAATACATGCATTAAAGTAAGGTTGCAAACACAATAAACACACCAAGCACGGAGAAGACACACTAATCACATAGAAGATAGTAATAGGCATGCAAAACACAAAGAAGATAGTTACAGTCATGTAGAACATGGAGAAGACAGTCAATGCATAGAAGACACATTAATACATGGAAGATAGAAATGATATATTTTCTTTTCTTTTTCTCATATATATGAAATGTTGATGCAGGTACTAGAAAGTAAACAAACCTCCCATAATACAGGATGCACTACCTTAGGGCATAGGTCTCTGTACATATGGGGCAACACACACTTAAGACACACAAAACCTCCCAAATTGTAGGAAGCACTTCGAGGGCACTAGTCTCTTCATATTGGGCAACAAACCCACCACACGAAACAAGTACGCCAAAACACACACTTGAAGACACAGAGAAAATGCTGTAGACAAGCGATGGAGTGTACTTATTTCTAGGTCCAACACCATCTTAGGCACATTACAAGCACACACTGATGATTGGGCTTTGCCACAACAATTGCCAAAAACATGCTTAAGGGTTGAGTTAGTCATAGAACCGCTCCCCGCCTCCATAGAGAACTTTTGAAAATGACAGGATGATGCAATCTTCTTTGAGAAATACACCATCCTTGCCTCCATAGAGGGCTTAAGATAAAAAAGGATATACACAATATCTCGCCTCCACAGAGGGCTTACATGATTGATTGATTTATTGATTACAAACAAACTCAGGATGTACGAAGCATTAGTTTGGGACACAAGTCTTTGCATCTGAGGTCAAACACATTGCTAACATCTATAACAGATAGCTTACCTTATATATGCCTCCACCTTAAGGTAATTGATATCAAGCATTAATATTAAGCATGTCAAGGTACGAAGAAAACACATAAGGGAACACCGACTTTCACAAAGCCCACGCCCCGTGGAGGTGACATGTACTTTACGATTGCCAAAAATTCCCACAAACACATCCCTACAAGAAACATGTTAGTGTCTACAACATCATGATAAACAACAACATCAATGCATCTAATTAACCACACAAAGAGCTAAGGTTATACAATGAATCTAGAGTTTGAGGATAATCGTAAGGCTATATCATGAAGTCTCTGAATCAAGTACCACCAAGGCTAGATTGAAAGGCAAACAAAGGTCCACGGAGAAGCAGTATTGTTAAGGTTTGTAAATGTGATAGAAACATCATAAAATTTACTATGCAGAAAGCACGAATGCTTCCACTAGCCAAGCATCAGATAAAATATACAACCCCATTGTCATATTAGGAACTAAGTCCATTTTTTTATTTCTCTCGAAAGGGACACTAGGTCCGCATCAATATAATGTTTGTTGTCATCCGCCTGCTAGGTGGAAACACTAGAGGAAGGGAAACAATAAATAAGAGAGGAGAAACAAGTGTCTTAAGGATAGTCACATAGGAGGGTGTCCCTAGGACACCAACCATGATGTTATGTCCATAAGACACAACACACAACAATGAAATCAGAGAGAGGCAATTTAGAAGAATGATGTTACAAATAGAAGGTCACATTAGAGGCAGTCTCCTGGTATCTTAGACCTTACGGGTGAATCCAAGGTCATCCCAAGAGGCCTAAACAACACATAACACATCACGGGAGAAGCACATCATGAGAGAGATAAAGGGTTAGAGATACTTACCTGTAGGGTCTTCGTACTAGAAGTAATAAAAAATCACTCTTTCCAATTGCAAACATAAGGTACCATTCTCTTAAATGCTTCTTGGTTTGACTCAATGTTAGGTGGAATGTTTTCTTGTTGAAGTTCATTAGTATACATATTCACTATTCTCTTAGGTGGTGGGAGAAGCATATTATTTTGAGTGATCTGAACATCCATCCTTGAAGGATTTAATGTGAGAGACTTCTCCTTATCCACTAGTGCTACATCCTTAGTAATGTCCAAATGACTTGAATAATCAAAAAAAGGAGGGACCTTAAAGGTCTTCTCTTCCTTAGTGAAATCCAAGGTGTGTGAACAATCAACTAAAGGAAGAAGGTTGGTGGGATGATCCACAGAGGTAGGAATTTGATTATTGTTAGATGCATGCTCATTTTCTACCCATGGAATGTTCTTTGTTATTAAAGGGAGATCTTCATTCACTAATGCTTCATCTTGGCTAGGGAGAGTAGTGGAATTACTAAAGTTGTCTGTAGTCTTCTCATCTACGGTTCTTGAATGTTCTATGGAATCATTATTAGCATTTTCATGAGTATTCCTAGAGATGAATTTAGCTAAATCTTCTAAGATCAAAGGATATGCTCCTATTAAAAAAAAGAATCTACTAAAATCATGTGGATAACAAAGTAATTGCAATTCATATGTAGAACATATAGAAGCATCAATACCACTTACAGAAGCTATGTGCTCAAGAACATGAGGATTCTCATTAATGAAATTAGAGAAAATTTCAAAATCTAGGATATACTCATGAAAAGATTTCATAGATTAATAACATGAAGATGCCATAATGAGATGCAAAATCAGATTTTGAAATCTTTTCAAAATTGGAGCAAAAGACAAGTGCGAAACTATATGCAAAAATAGCCTAAAATGCTTGATTTTTCGTACTTTTTCAATGCAAATGAGTGAAGCAAAGGGTGTTGTAAGGATTCCAATCAAGGGAAGAAAGTTATATGTATTATATCAGTCCAAAATAGCAATAGTATCCTTCTCAACACACTCTTGATGCGATTTCAAGTTAATGCCAAGTCAAAATATTGTAAAAATATGTCAAAATAGGCACTTTTTCCACCAAAATTCAATGCAAGAGAGCATAAAAAAGGGTGTTGTGAGGAAAATGATGATGGAAAGAAAATAATATCAGTAATAACATCCACTTGATGCAAAAATACCCAACACAACATGCATTTAGTGCCACGTACGGTTAAACCCTAGTGAAAATATAGCAAAAATAGGCTATTTTTCATGGTTTTTCAATTCCAAGACCTAGAAAAAGGGGTGTTGTAATAAATTTTAGGATGTGAATAAATTAATACTGATGATATAATTCAACTCAATTCATAAAATTTGTCACAACACGCTTGGAGTGCAAACTAGGTTAAACCCTAGGACAAAAATAGCCAAAATGTGTAGTTTTTTTTGCAAAAATTTTCACTACAAGAGCCCGATAAAAGGGTGTTGTGAATATTTTTATGAGGGGAAGAAAATTATTACCCTAATAAAAGTAAATTAATTCCAAAATACCTTTCACAACACGCCTATGGTGCAAGTTTATAGAGTCGATAAGGCCAAATTTAGTGAAAATCGTTGTTTTTGAAGCCCCAGGTTTGAGATCTTGGGACAAAATGCTATGTGAATGTTTTGAAATCTGATTTATGATGGAAATTAAATAATCTCAGATTTGAAAATAATTTTCAATCTTGAACATGCAAAATGCCCATGCAAATTTAATGAAAATGCATCAAAATTGTTAGTTTTTGTTGAAATTTTCTATGCAAAATTGCAAATATTTTAAATCTAAATGCAAATTTACACTAAAATGCAAGACTACAGCCAAATGCAAATTTTAATGAGCCTCTAAAATCAGTAGAAAAATCTGAAAAAAATATTTTGCCTACTAACCCTAGATTTTGGAATTACTAGGTTATATGAAATTTGTCAAAATTTCTACAAAAACCTAGCAAATTAATAATAAAAATGCAATGCAAATTTCTGAATTTTTGGATTTTTCTGTAGTTTATATCAGATCTGATGCAAAAATCATGAATTAGGAAAATTTAGAAAAAACTAATGCAATTTTTTTGAATTTTTCCAATTTTTCAATTTTTTTGAATTTTTCTCAATGCAATAAAATGAATGACTATATGAATGAATGAATGAAATCTAAATATAAAGACACACACTCAGTAAGTTGCAATTTAAGTCCAAAAACATGGGTTCACCAAAATGTTTAGGGGAAAATTGGATTTGTTAATGTTTTAGTGTTTTGATGTTTAAATCCTCCTCTCCACTATACATTCAAGGATCTAGGGTCGAGTGGCGCGCACTATCATACCCTAGATCACTTGTGAAATGTAGGGAAACTTGGATTAGGGAATTTAATTATCAATTTTCCTTCTCCTATGCTCAATTGACCATTAAAACCCTAATTATGCAAATACGACAACAAATTGACGAATAATGGAAAAAGCTCTTGCAAATAGGAGTAAAATACCAAATCATAGAGTACCTATTTTCAGGGTTCCAAAGTAGAATAGTCGGGGACACTGGAGTGGGTGCCCTAGTCCAAGGTACCAGTTTCTTTGCAGGATCTGGACCTCCTTCTGACACTGATCAGCCTTATAACTTCTGTTCCGTGAAACTCAAATGCGGAGGACACTAGAGCGAGCACCCAAGTCCTGGAAGTGCTCGTGTCCTGCTTTTCTTTAGATCCCAAATCCTTGATGCCTACCAATCCTTCCTGCAACTCCACTTTTCCCAAATACGACATTTATAACCTGCAATTACAAGACTTGGTTTGGGGGTTGTGGTGTTTAGAGGCTTGCCTCAGTCAAGCCCTAGAGGATAGTTAAGTCTCTGAACACCATTGTCAAATAAAGAGTATGTGCCCTTGTGATGCAAAGGCAAAAACCAAAAGAATCAATGATGAAAACACAATATTATGTCACTTTGTAGTGAAGCTCTCATGGGAGGAAGATGCCCTTGATTCCATGAGGAAATTGATGCTCAAATCTACAAACAAACACGTAGACCACACAAATCTGCTCTTGCAACACAATGAAAGCCTTGAATCACCTTGAGAACACTTGAACATCACCATTGCCATCTAGTTTACAAATGAATGCCTAAACATGCTTATATATGCAACTACAAGCACTCCTACCAAGATTTCAAAAATCAAAACTTACTGTGTTGGCAAAAGGATCAAATAATGGTCATAAACTGACACTTAAATTTTGGGCTTGACCCAAAATAGGGCAGGACTAGGGTGCGGGCGGCCAAGTCCTCCCCCCTATTTTGGTTAGGGTTAAGGTCAAGGGGTCCTCCTAGGTCCACTTTACCATGAAACCTAGGCCTCATTCCATCGGGATGCCAAAATATGAACTAAGATGTCCTAAATGCATGCAAAAGACCCAGGAGCTAAACCTTGTGAGGGAAAAGCCCTCAAGGGGACATTTTCTAACATTACAGATATAAAGTCTCTTGAGGTAGTTGGTGGGACACGTATGCCACAATCTTGCAAAACATTGTTAGTATGCAAATCTAAACATATAGACTAATAAATATCAAAATGGTTAGAAAATTCAATATGTAATCTACAAGTAGTGCGTGTGTGATTTATTTTGACAAAGAAAGGTTTTAGCATTTCAAAATATCTTTGAGAAATTTTAATTTGAGGATACTTCTCTAGAAATTTCCCAAAAAACTGTGTTTGAGTCATATCCAAAAAGTACTTTGGATGTGGCTTACGGTTTTGACTACCGATTCTCCTTCTTACCACATCCCTTTGATTAGGAGATACCCTTGTGTAATTCTTCCAAAAGTCTTCAATTAGTGATCTCAAAGCTTCGAGAACAACTTTGTCTTTTCGTGGGAGTCTCCTAGAGAATGCCCACAATTCATTAGTGTTTGGATCCTCAACTCTTTGATGTCTTCCAACGGCTCTCATTAGAGTTTTTCTATTTATTTTCAATGCTTGACTTGTCTTTCTAATGAGGTGAGCTTTTTTTGTTTGTTGGCTTACAATTGTCGATGTAATGATATGTCATGTGAGATTACTATCCTTGGTGCATGAGGTGGAACCCACACTCTCATATGCACTCATTAGATTCTTGACAATTGATTGTTCACTTGACACATTTGATGTTCTTAGGCCAAGAATCTTCATAGTGGGCCTAAATTTCAAATTTCTCATTAGTTCTACAAAGAGTTGACATCTTCCAGTTTCATATAAATTCTCAAAGAATAATTTCCATATCTTATTTTCATATCTTTGGCAAGTGTGCATGGGAATCTTATCCTACATGGGCTCTAATACATTCTCATCAATACCAATTAGAAACTTAGGCCTCCTATGCAAAATCCTAGGAGGCATTTTATTTGGTAAAGTAGACTGAACATTAGGAATTTCTTCAATATTTACTTGAGATGGTATAGATGACATACCTTCGATTAGAGGTGAAAAGGTTGAAAATGACATACCTTCAACTTGAGGTGTGAATGATGGTGTGTCACCAACTTGAGAAGAAAATGCAGATGTGCCTTCTACTTCACTTGTGAAAGATGGAGTGTCTCCAATTCGAGAAGCTAATGATGGTGTTCCTTCAAATTGACCTGTGGATGATGGAATGCCTCCAACTTGGAGATTCACTTTCCTCATTGCACGGAGGTTTTTCATTTGTTCCCTTTGTGCTACCAATTCCATCTCTCTCTTAGCTTTGTTAGACGTGTCACGTTCCTCTTCAATTGGCAATGGTGGAATGTCTTCTTGTATGGTTGACAATTTCCTACTTTCCCAAATTTTCCTCATTCTTTCTCTTTTCCTCTCATTCTCAACTTCACACTCTTCTGGTGTTATAGTCTTGGCTCGTTTCCTCAGCATGATGATGATTTCTACAAGCATGAAGAATAAGACAATGATAATTAAAATTTTTATAATGACAATGAATAGCACAGTCAGAATGAATAACAAGGTTTTACAAACTTTTGAATAAGACACCTCATATCAAGATAACTTGAACATACATAAGTCATGAAGTATGCATTTGAACACACATATAAGTCATGTAGTATACACTTGAACATACAAAGTCATAAATGGTGCACGAACACCTAGTCCCTTAAGGTCAATTATGGCAAATGCAATGTAATTGAGTTCAAATGTTTCTTTCCATGTGTGGAATCCTATTTTGATGTAATAAGGTGTATAAAAGACCATTTGTATGTCGTAGAGTCCTTTAGACGGGTCAAGTAGTTAAGTTTTGTCAAGTGTCATAATATTGATTATGCAAATTACATGTTTTGTCCATTTTAAAACAAATCCAACAGTCATATCATCCAAAAATGTGGTTGGATCAGTTGGGAAATGGTTGATAAATGACGTAATAAGTCTCCAAATGAAGACACAAGGAAGAAGACATGAATCTTGATGAAGAAAGAACAAAATTTACTCTATTTTTCTATTATAACCATGTTTTTCCTTGCATTTTCTCTGTTTCAAACCGTACTATGGCCCTGTATGGTACTATCTAGACTTAAAATTCATTTGATGTGTTAGGGGTCTATGTTAAATTTTTTTTGAATCAAGTTTGAGAGGTTTTCATTAGGTTTAGAGGGAGATTTAACCAAATTTCTCAAACTACCTGTATAAGGCCAGTGAGGGCTTTGGTTGGGGTTTAAACAATGTTTTAGTCATTCCACCTACTGTCATGACTTGTATCTCGATGGAATGACTCTTCAAAGAGTAATCTAAGTGTTCTCATGATTTGGTAGGAAGAGAAGATTAGTTGGTGTGGTTTTGATTTGATGCCCTAAGGTTTTAAAGAGTGTTTTCATGTGGGAAAGAGGAAGCAAAGAGGGTATTTGACAAAATATCAAAAAAAATATTTGTTTGATGGTTTTGTGAGCATGTGCAGGTGTATTCTAAGGTGTCTAAAGTAGTGGTTTGAGGAGAAAGTGTCAAGAACCATTATTTTCAATAAACCCTCCTTAATTTTGCCCAAACTAAGGGTTTTGTGGTTTGGTATGTAGGTGAATGTTTCTCCTAAAACAAATTAGGTTTTTGAGGGTTTGGACACATGAAGAATGCTGCCCCAACAAGTTTAGGGGTCTTTGGAAAGTTTAAAGGCTAGTTCCTTTGTAATATAGGCCTAATTAGGCCTTTTAGGACAGTGAATAAAGGTCATTTTTGAGGCATATAGTCCAAAGAAGTCAAGGTTGAGTTTGAGATATGTGATGTAACTTGATAATGGGTGTTCAAAACATTGATTAAGTTTTGGGTTTGAAACCATATAAGGAAATTAGGTTTGGTTGTGTTTGGTTGGTGAACTTAATCTTGTTAGATGTCTCATCAAGCCCATGTGAAGGTCTGAATCCTTGAGTGCAAGTTGTAGACCTTGGAGACCTAATTCATTGAAGGGTCATTGTGAGAGTTTATGAAGCCAATCTAGAACACAAGTTTGTGAAACTTTTTTGTTGCGAGAGTTTGTGGAGACCATAAGGTTTTGAGAGATCATGCTATGTAAAGGTATATGTCTAATACTAAGCCTCCCTTTGACCCTATCAACTCTTAAGAACATCACCTTGACTACTCTTGACTATCTTTCCCCTTGAAGGCCATTGTTTGGACTCTTATATGAGTATTAAATCACTATTTTAGGTTTGGAAATCATGAATTGTATGGTTAAATTTTTACATATATGAGTTGTATGGAGGTGATTTTGAAGGATGAAAAAATGAATGCCATTTAAGGGGACTATAATCAACATAAATTGACTATCCTAATAGTCTTAAACTAGTCCAAAAACTTTGCGATAGTCAAAAGAACATTAACCATTGAAGATAACCTTCTGGATACTCGTGACAAAAGATCAAAGACATCTTAAGTAATTCATAAATTAAAAACAACTTCATGATGGTCATGACTATGATAGTGGACTGGCATAGAGACTTGTGACTATCCTACAGTCATGAAAACCTCCTTTTTAGTGTTTTATCTCCTTGTAACTCCCTTTGTATCATCTTGTGTCATGGTGCTTGTATATCCATACACATTTCTTTATAACTTGCTTCTCTAAAATTTTGTTATGTTGTATATAATCTCCATCATATTTTTTATGGATTGAGTGGTATCAAAGTGAGTTGTAACAATTTGTCAAATAGGTTGTGGTGATCATTTCCTCCATTTTTATAAGAAAACTATCATTTCATGCATGGTTCTATTAAATGAATTGAATTATGCATGTATTAAGGAATAAATCCTTCTATATCATCCTAGGACAAAAAATAAGAGTCTTCCAAAATCAATTATGGCTCCATGTATACACTCGAATATGAGTATGACAAACGATTGTTCACTAAAATTGTTTTATGAAGTATTTGATTATATTTTCCTTTTTTATAGCTGAAAATAGGTGAAATGAAGGAATGAAGGGCCGAAACAAGGTGGAAACATGAGGAATTTGGAGTCTCGTTGACTGAACTAACTAATATACCTAGACACATATATATCTTAGAACATAAAGAACATAAAAAACATAAAGACATAAAGACATTTAAAGACATAAAGAGCATAAGACATAAGAACATATATATGTGAATTAAACTGGACATTTAAGTTGAACATACCTTAGAATTTGATATTGCAGTTGATCAATTCTCTAAAAGATGGCTTCAAAATTTGCAAATTCTTGTTTTTCACAAGTTTGATTATGAATTCTATATAATTCTAGAATAGGATTAGTAAAATTTATGGAAAAAATAAACATATTGTTGCAAGTATGGGCCTAATCGATGTTGTCATTGATGTCAACATACTCCTGTTGCATTAATGGTAAGGATTGAATGACCTGCTTACTGAGGATATTGAGAAAATTGGTCAAAATGAAGACAGTAAGGCAAAAGTCCAAGTTAATGTGAGGATCAAAGGATGCGGTTAAAAGGGTTTGTAGATATGTGTCTTAATATGATTTAGTAAAGATTTCAAAGGTCCGCATGATGATCTAAAGAAGTTATGGCTGCTTAAGTAAAACCAATTCCGACATTTGTTCAGAGGTGACAGAGTCTCACTGATAGGTCCGATGTGATCTAGAAGTGCATTATCTTGTTATGCGGATTTGGTGGAACATGTAGGAAGTCAATGTGAATTGGCAACTCAATTAGATCATGGTCTATAGGTTTGGAAGCATCTATTTTAGTATGATAGTGATGACAGACTGTGGTCTTGAGGTTCTGGATGAAGGAGAGAGTGATTCCTGTAAGGAGATGAAGTGCGGATGTTCTTAGTGATTTAGGCAAGCTTGTGGAAGTCTTTGGATCATGTCCAGTTCATGTTGGTGGTCTACATTGAAGATTAAGCTCGCATTTGAAGATTTACTTCCGGATGATGGTGTTCTTGCTAAGATAGGTCGATCGGATGAGTTATACCTCCTGTGGATGATCTTGAAGATGTTATGTGAGGATTGGTATGTTCTTAGAAGAAGATTGAAGTCCCAGCTCTGTGTGGTTGATAGTGTGTTGATCTGCATGAAGTCCTTTTGCAATTAGACATGTTGCATTTGTATATTTGCTCTGTAATACCTATTGACTTAGATGATATTTCCTAAGTCGATGTCTTGTATAAATAAGGGATTGTGAAGTCATTTTAGGGTGTGACTTGTGGAGATGAGAGTGTGGTAGAGAGAAGGAGAGTGAAAGGTAGACCAGAAGTATTGGGCTTAAATGGAACTGACTCAAGCATGGTGAAGATGCTATTCTTCAGTTCAAGTATGTGATACTTATTATTTGTAGACAGTGTGTCTCCTGTAGGCAGTGGGCCTCTTGTGAGCACTGTGCTTAGGTAGTGAGCCCTAATTGGCATGTGCCATTTTGTTCTTTCTATTCTTTTAATAGAGAATACAATCTTGGGTTAGTCACCCCGTGGTTTTTCCCTTAACCGGGTTTTCCACATTAAAAATCTTGGTGTCTCATGTGTTGATATGTTTCTGCTCTTGATTCAATGCATTATGTTTCATGATTGATTTATTGTTATGCTGCTAAGTAACAAAGTAGATTTAAGTGTTTAATTTGAGGAAAGTTTGGGACAACTGATTCACCCCCCCTCTCAGTTGGCTGCCCTAAATCTAACAATTGGTATCAGAGCCAAGTTCCTCTAAAAGGGCTTAACTGCTTGAGGAGATCCAAGATGTTGTCATACAAGAAGGATAGTCTGAAGTTTGATGGAACGATTTTTAATATTTGGAAAGGTAGCATGAAATGTCACTTGTAGTGTATGGGAATGGAATGCTAGACCATGGTTACAACAAAGTATACACCTCCACAAGGTGGTCCGAAAACCCCAAATGAAATCACAGATGCTGAAAACAATCTGCAGACTATAGAAGCTCTTTTAAGTGCATTATCTGATTCAGAGCTCTCAAATGTTATTGACCTACCAACTTCTGTTGCAATTTGGGAAAAAATGGAACTTCTGTATGAAGGAGACAAAGATGTTAAAAGTGCAAGGTTACAGAGTCTGAAAGGGAAATTTGAAAATCTGAAAATGAGAGATGATGAAAATATTACTACTTTTATGCCAAGAGTAAATGAGATTGTTTGTGGAATTAGGAATGCTGGTGTAGTCTTGGATGAAGATGAGATTGTTGGCAAAATTCTCAGATCCCTTCCTGCTTCTTATAAAATCAAGGCTGCTTCCATTGAAGAATTCAGAGCCCATACAACTATCACAAGAGATCAATTAATTGGTAAATTGGCTGCTTTTGAAATGACTGAGTTTGGAGATGACCCCCCCAAGACTGAATCTGCATTCAAAGCAGTACCTCTGTAAAAGGTAAATAAAGGTTTGATTTTGTAGAGAACTCTTCAAGGAAATTATCATGGTATGAAAAAGCAAGAAAAGACCTGGAAGAAGAAGAAGCTAAAACTGCTCACCTTGAAGCTCTTATTACAAAAAGACTACCAAGAGGATCTGATAAGTATGAAGGGAAATTGCCTTTGAAGTGTTTCAACTGCAATAAGATTCGTCATTTTGCCTCAAGGTGTCTGGAAACAGTTTCAAGGCCAAATTCTAACAGATCAAGGTTTTAAAAGAACTGTTACTATGTTCATGAGGAAGATGATAATGAAGGAGTAATAGATGATGAATCAGAGACAGGAGACAAATTTGGAAGTGACTGGGTGTTCATTGCCATCAAGGAAGAAGATCTAATGCCCTCTGAATCTAGCAATCATAAAGCTATAGAAAGAGTTCTGGCTGCCCAAATTGAAGAAAAGGATGATTGGGTCATTGACAGTGGATACTCTCACCATATGATAGGTGACAAAAACAAGTTCATAGATTTGGAAAGGTATGAAGGAGGAGTGGTAAAGTTTGGTGATAATTTTTCTAGTAGAATTAGAGGAAGAGGAACTATTTCTTTTGATGGAAGGAACAAAACCAGTAATGTACTGTATGTTGAAGGATTGAAGCATAATCTTCTCAATGTTGGATAGTTGGTGGACAAAGGCTATGATCTCTAGTTCAAGAATAGTAAATGCAAGATCTTTGAAAGTTTTAGAATAGAGATCACATCCGGTACTCAAACTAAAGGTAATATCTTCCACTTAGTTGGTACTGGTGAAAGTTGTCTATTTGTGTAGATTGATCAGAGTTGGTTATGGCATAGAAGAATGTGTCATGTGAATTTTGATAATATCATCAAGATAAGCAACACTCAGGATGTAAGAGATCTTCCAAAATTGGTGAAACCTACAAATAGTTTGTGCAAGGAATGTCAGTTGGGTAAACAGAGTAGAGTCTCATTCAAAAGCAAGGAACAATCTTCTACTAGATTATTAGACTTAGTTCATACTGATTTATGTGGTCCGGCAAGAATTAGGAGTGTGCAAGGTGATAGATACTTCATGTTACTGATTGATGACTATTCCCGGATGATGTGGCTAACTTTTTTGAAAGAAAAATCAAAAGCTCTTGAGAAATTCAAAATATTTAAGGCTATGGTAGAGAATGAAACCAGATTAAAATTGAAATGTCTGAGGTCTGATAGAGGTGGAGAATTCACATTTGGTGAGTTCATAGAGTTCTGTGAGAAACATGGAATAAAGAGACAGTTGTCTACCCCTAGGACTCCACAGCAGAATGGAGTAGTGGAGAGAAAGAACCGGACCATCTAGGAAGCATCTAGGACAATGATGTTAGAAGCAAATGTTCCTCAGGTTTATTGGAGAGAAGCTATCAACACTGCAATCTATACTCTCAATTGAGTCCAAATCAGAAGCAATACCAGTAAGACTCCTTATGAAATTTGGTTTGGCATCACGCCTACTGTAAGATATTTCAGAGTCTTTGGTAGCAAATGTTACATTAAAAGAGATGAAGATCTAGGCAAGTTTGATGCCAAAAGTGATGAAGGAATATTCTTGGGTTACTCTACAAAGCCAAGCATACCGGTGTTATAACAAGAGATTGAGAAAGATTATAGAAAGTACAAATGTGAAGGTTGATGAAGGAATTGAAAAACCCTTAAGTTTTTATGAGTATGATGAAGATGATCAGAATGATGCTCTGATTCAAGTTGCCCAAGCCTCTTCTGAAAAATAGATTCAAACTAATCCAGTAAGTCAGGAAGAAGAGATGAGTCTCAATGAGTCTAATCAAGAATTAGAAATGCAAGAAACTCCCAAAGTTCCAAGGTATGTAAGACTAAACCACTCTGAGGATCAGATCATAGGTGACAAAAGCAAAGGTGTACAAACAAGAAGGAGAATTTCTCAAGATTCAAATGAGTATTGTCTGATTTCAAAGTTTGAACCTAAGTCAGTGAATGAAGCTTGCAATGATGAAAATTGGACTAAAGCAATGGAAGAAGAGTTGATGCAAATTGAGAAAAATGACACTTGGGATCTTGTTCCTAGACCTAGAAACAAGAATGTGATTGGAACCAAATGGGTCTTCTGGAACAAACTGAATGAAGTTGGTGAAGTAATCAGAAATAAAGCCAGATTGGTCTGCAAGGGCTACTCTCAAATAGAAGGAGTTGATTTTGAAGAAACTTTTGCTCCCATGGAAAGAATTGAAGTAGTCAGATTATTTCTTGCATTTGCTACCTTTAAAGATTTCAAAGTGTATCAGATGGATGTCAAGTCTGCATTCCTGAATGGTGACTTGGAAGAAGAAGTGTACATTGAGCAATTGGATGGATTTTAGCTGTCTAATCATGGTGATATGGTCTGCAAGTTGAAGAAAACACTGTATGGACTAAAGCAAGCCTCAAGAGCCTGGTATGAAAGATTGGATAAACATCTTTTGAAGATTGGTTTCAACAAAGGTACTGCTGATAGTAATTTGTATTTCAAAATTGATCAAGAAAATATTCTAATTATTGAAGTATTTGTTGATGATATCATTTTTGGAGGAAGAGATAGTATGTGCAAAACCTTTGCAAATTAAATGAAAAGTGAATTTGAGATGTCCATGCTTGGGGAAATGAATTTCTTTTTGGGTTTACAAATCACTCAAACAAAGAAAGGAATCTTCATTTCTTAGTCCAAATATGTGAAAGAATTGTTGATGAAATTTGGATGGAAGATTCAAAGCCAATGAATACTCCCATGGCAACCGGATGTAAGTTGAGAAAAGATGATGACTCTCCTAAGATAGATCAGACAAAGTACAGGTCAATGATTGGAAGATTATTGTATCTCACTCAAACTAGACTAGATATTATGCAGGCTATTGGTCTTGTTGCTAGATTCCAGGCTGATCCTAGAGAATCTCATGTCATGGCAATCAAAAAGATTTTTAGATACTTAAAAGGGACAGTTGAGTATGGTCTGTGGTATCCTAGGGATCATGATTTCTCTCTTCATGCATATACAGATGTAGATTGGGTAGGAGATGTGGATGACTAGAAGAGTACCAGTGGTGGAGTATTCTTTTTAGGAAAAAGATTGGTTTCTTGGCTTAGCAAGAAACAAGAGGCAATATCTCTGTCTACAACTAAAGTAGAATATATTGCAGCAGTAGGTTGTTGTACTCAAGTTTTGTGGATGAACTAGATGCTAAGAGATCTTAAAGTGGAGTATGAGGAACCTATCACAATCTTCTGTGATAATTCAAGTGCAATAAATATATCCAAGAATCTTGTGTTGCATTCAAAGACTAAACATATTTCCATCAAGTTTCACTTTTTGAGAGAGCAAGTGAACAAGAATGAAGTCAGATTGGAGTTTGTGCCTTCCAAGGATCAGATTGCAGACATCTTTACTAAACCTATACCTAAGGACTCTTTTGAGTATCTCAGGGAGAAGTTAGTGGTTATTGCCCCTCTGGTGATGAACTAAGATGCATTGATGTGCATCAATCCAATGAATATCATAGTCACATCTTATGGTCTAGATTGATGATGGGCATCTGCTACTCAGGGGGAATAGTAGGAATGATTCTGAAGTGGTGGAATTGCAAGTATGTGCCCTTTGCCATTGATGTCAAAGGGGGAGAGAAGACATGAAAAACAAGTGGTTACTGATCAAAGGGGGAGTAGGAAAGAAAGAGAAGACATGTGAATGGTTGTTGCTGATAGGGGGAGTTATGACAATAAGGAGAAGTTCTTGTCTTGATGGTCAAAACAGTTTTTCACATCATATTTTGCCATCAATGACAAAGAGGGACATTGTTGCAAGTATGGACCTAACCGATGTTGTCATTGATGTCAACATACTTCTATTGCATTAATGATAAGGATTGAATGACCTGTTTACTAAGGATATTGAGAAAATTGGTCACAATGAAGACAGTAAGGCAAAAGTCCAAGTTAATGTGAGGATCAAAGGATGCAGTTCAAAGGGTTTGTAGATATGTGTCTTAATATGATTCAATAAAGATTTCAGAGGTCCACATGATGATCTAAAGAAGTTATGGCCACTCAAGTAAAACTAGTTCCGACAGCTATTCAGAGGTGACAGAGTCTCACTGATAGGTCCGGTGTGATCCAGAAGTGCATTATCTTGTTATACATTTTTGGTGGAACGTGTAGGAAGTCAATGTGAATTGGCAACTCAGTTGGATCGTGGTCTAGAGGTCTGAGAGCATCTATTTCAGTATGACAGTGATGACAAACTGTGGTCTTGAGGTTCCAGATGAAGGAGAGAGTGATTCCTGTAAGGAGATGAAGTGCAGATGTTCTTGGTGATTCAGGCAAGCTTGTGGAAGTCTTTGGATTGTGTCCAATTTGTGTTGGTGGTTCACATTGAAGATTAAGCTCACATTTGAAGATTTACTTCAGGATGATGGTGTTCTTACCAAGACAGGCCAATCGGATGAGTTATACCTCTTGCAGATGATCTTGAAGATGTTATGTGAGGATTGGCATGTTCCTGGAAGAAGATTGAAGTCCCAGCTCTGTGTGACTAACAGTGTGTTGATCTGCGTGAAGTCCTTTTGTAATTAGACATGTTGCATTTGTATATTTGCTCTGTAATACCTGCCGACTTAGATGATCTTTCCTAAGTCGATGTCTTGTATAAATAAGGGATTGTGAAGTCATTTTAGGGTGTGACTTGTGGAGATGAGAGTGTGGTAGCGAGGAGGAGAGTGAAAGGTAGAGTAGAAGTATTGGGCTTAAATGGAACTGACTCAAGCATGGTGAAAATGCTATTCTTCAATTCAAGTATGTGATACTTATTATTTGTAGACAGTGTGTCTCTTGTAGGCAGTGGGCCTCTTGTGAGCAGTGAGCCCTAATTAACATGTGCCATTTTGTTCTTTCTATTCTTTTAACAGAGAATACAATCTTGGGTTAGTCACCCCATGGTTTTTCCCTTAACCAAGTTTTCCACGTTAAAATTCTTGGTGTCTCATGTGTTGATATGTTTCTGCTCTTGATTTAATGCATTATGTTTCATGATTGATTTATTGTTATGCTGCTAATTAACAAAGTGGATTTAAGTGTTTAATTTGAGGAACATTTTGGACAACTGATTCACCCCCCCTCTCAGTTGTCTGCCTTAAATCTAACACATATATCATCAAATTTAATCTATATATCAATGGTAATTAGCTTTGAAACAAAATCACACATGAAACATGAAACTTTTAGTTTAAATAATCAAGTTTTCTCCAAAAACATAAAAAATCACTTCTTCTACATTGAAAAAACAAAAAAAATTGGTGGATTCATATAAAAATGATTCTCAATTAGTCAAACATGAAAAACATTCTTTTGTTTGATTTACTTGTGAAAAGCAGGAATAATAGTCATGTGGAGTCTAAAACATGGATCCCACATGCTTTTTTATGGTTTTCCATGCTTCCTAGAATGTGATCGCATTATAACGCGAGTGTGTTTTGGGAAGCATGATAAGATAAAGGTAACCTTGTATCTACATGGGAGAGTCTCTCTCTCTCTTCATTTCTCTATCCTATATATAGAGAGGGATCAGGAGACATGGATAGATAGAGAGGGACATGGAGATAGAGAGGATAGCTGAGATAGAGATAGGGAGAGGGAGAGATGGGGATTGAGATAGAGAAAGGGGTCTATAGAGGGAGAAAGATAGAGATACATATATATAGAGAGGGGAGATAGAGGGAGATAGATCTAGCAAGGGAGAGGATAGATAGGGAAATATAGAGAGAGAGGTAGAGAGGGGTATATTAAGAGACAGGGTTATGAGAATAGATAGCTCGATAGGGAAAGAGATCAAGAGATGTCTAGAGACATAGGGAGAGAGATTTCAAGAGGTAGAGGGATGGGGAGAGAGATAAAGAGGGGGAGAGAGAGGTAGCGAGGGATAGATTAAGAGATAGGGATCCATATGTCCAAAGAGATAGAGATAGGGATCCCTATTCTCCCCTCTACCTAAACCATAAACCTAAACCTCTAAACCATAAACCCTAAATAATGCCCCTAAACCCTAGCCCTAAACCCTAAAATTGAGCAACCCTAAACCCCTAAACTCCTAAACCCTAAACTCAAGCAACTGTAAACCCCTAACTTGTAAATGCTAAACCCTAACTCCTAGACCCTAAACCCTAAACTCGAGCATCCCTAAACCCCTAAAGCCTAAATAATTCCCCTAAACCCTTACCCAAAACCCTAAACCCTATTTACTTGAGCAACCCTAAACTCATGTAAACCTCAAATAGTGAGTGATGGAGAGATACAAAGGTAGAGTTTAAGAGAGGGGATCGAAAGTGATCTAGCAAGATAGAGAGATAGGGAGAGAGAGATAGAGAAGTGGGTATAGTTAGAGAGAGGGATAGAGGAGACAGAGATATCTCTCCTAGGCTTGGTCTCCTCTATATCTCCCTATTCCCCTCTCTACCTAAACCATAAACCTAAACCTCTAAACCTTAACCCCTAACCTCTAAACCATAAAACCTAAACCCTAAATAATGCCCCTAAACCCTAAAAATGAGCAACAGGCTAAACCCCTAAATCCCTAACCCCTAAACCATAAAACCTGGAAGCAACTGTAAACCTTTATCTCCCTATCTCTCCTAATCTCTATAACGAGAAAGTTCATGAAAACATTAATCTTTCATTCCAACCAAGTTTATTCCTAATCAATCCCAAATCATCCCTAATCAATTCAATTTCATCTCTAATCATCTCTAAACCACTTCTAATCAGCCCTAAACCACTTCACAGCATCCGAAATCACATCCAAATCAATTTAACTTCATCCCTAATAATTTTCAAATCAACATGGAGTTCATCTCAAATACCATTCCTAAACTATTCCTAAATCATTCTAATCATTCCCTAATCAGCACTAAACCACTTCAAACCATCCCTAAAACCATTCTAATCATTCCTAATCTAGTCCTTTTCACCTCTCATCATCCCTAAACAAATCCATTTCATCCCAATTCCATCCCAAATCAATCTAAGCTCCATCTCAAATGATCCTAAAAATAATCAAAATCAAACAAATACCTCACCATTAGCCATTAGAAGATCATAGTGCCAATCTGTTAGTCATTTGCACCATTTTGTATATCGTATGTGCCAATATGCTCCTTAGTAGAACCTACCTATCAATCACAAACATCATTCTACACCTAGCCAATCATAGGTGTCATTCTACCCTCTGCCAGCCACAGGAGCCATCAAAACATCATAAGCACAAATATGTTAGTTGTTTACACCATACTATACATCATATATACCAACCATAAGCCCTAAACCTGATCAACCCTAAACCTGATCAACCCTAAACCCTTATCTCCTTGTCTCTATCATCTCTCTACCTCTCAATCTCTCTACCTATGTATTTGGCCATGTCCATCACCCTCATTCTCCCTATCTCTCCCTCTCTAAACTCCTAACTCCTAAACTCTAAACTTGATCAACCCTAAACCCCTATCTCCTTGTCTCTATCATCTCTCTACCTCTCAATCTCTTTGGCTATGTCTCTGGCCATGTCCCTCACCCTCTATCTCCATATCTCTCCCTCTCTAAACTCCTAACCAGGCTAAACCCTAAACCTAATCAACCCTAAATCTGATCAACCCTAAACCCTATCTCCTTGTCTCTATCATCCCTCTACCTCTCAATCTCTCTTCCTATGTCTTTGGCCATGTCCCTCACCCTCTATCTCCCTATGTCTCCCCTTGGTCTCCTCTATATCTCCCTATTGGTCCTCTCTCTCTAAACCCTAACCTAAACCTCTAAACCTTAACCCCTAACCCCTAAAACATAAACCTTAAGTTACCCTAAATAATGCCCCTAAACCCTAACCCCTAACCCCTAAACCCTAAAACTAAGCAACCCTAAACCCCAAACATATAAACCATAAACCCTGGAAACAACTCTAAATCTCTATCTCCCTATCTCTCCCAATATCTATCAATCCCCTCACTTTCTTTCTCTCTCTCTCTCTCTAAGCCCTAACCCCTAAACTCTAAACTCGAGCAACCTTAAATCCCTAACCCCTAAACCCTAACCCAAAACCCTAAACTTGAGCAACCCTAAACTCATAAACCTTAAATAATGCCCCTAAAGGTATAAGCAACCCTAAGCTCATAAAACCTAAACCTGAGCAACTCTAAAGAGTGAGAGAGAGGGTAGAAGGTAGATAGGGGAGAGAAGAAGAGAGTGAGAGAGAAGGTGGGAGGTAGAGAGGGGAGGAAAGAAGAGACTCAGAGAAAGGGTAGGACATAGAGAGGGGACAGAAATAGAGTGAGAGAGACGATAGGAAGTGCAGCTACCCTTGTAGACATGTATGTAAAGTGTGGAAGCATAGACAAGGCATGTCAATTGTATAACGTAACACCTCAAAGAGATGTTCTATAATGGAATGCAATGATTGCAAGATATGCGAAAAATGGATTTGTTGAAAAGTCTTTAGAAACTTTCAAGAAAATGCAATTGGCATGTGTATTGCTAGTTATGCTCATCATAATGCGAGCACATTCTAACATGATCATGTTATTGATTTCACATAACACAAGCATGTTATAATGTGTTCATGTTATGCTCATCTTTGTTTGATGTGTTTTTATCAGTTTTTAGGAAAATCTAGAGATAATCTGGAGCGTGCTCCCCATCAAGATGGCACTTTTTTCAATGAAAACTCAAAAAAATACCACCATAATCTTAAGCTCTCTATTAGCTATCTAACCATATAATTTTTTTCACATTTTGAGTACGTTTAGTGTTTCATCTTGAATTTCTTTTGTAAGTGTGTCCAGTTTTTGTCAAAAACCAGTGTCTAATATTTTTGACCTTTTTTTTAACTATTCATCAAAAATTGAAATAAGTTATATTTTTAGAAACTAGACTCCATTCTACACAAATTCAAAAAATAAATTGATTTTTGATTAGTTCTCAAATATTTTAGGGGGGAGCATGCTTAAATTTCTATCTTTTAGGATGTGTCCACTTTAAAAATTACTAAAAAGTCAATTATTCATTAAAAAATTATCAGAAAAATCAAGGATAGACTACATGGTGTTACCTAATTTCTTGCTAGAGCAATTATTGAAATACTAAAAAAAAGTTAACATTTTAGGGGGAGCACACCAAACGCTATGTTATGTTTTTTTGAGAAAAATAGGACCAATTTGTGTGCTCCCCCTTTTTGAACCCCTTAATCTCAACCATTTTTGGAAAAAAATAGTAGTTTAGAAACTAGATTTAGAGCATTACAACTCTTGTTTTTGTTCCATCTTCAAATTTTGAGTGTATCTATCTTCAATTTCTCATCCAACATCAATGTTTCTTGATTTCAGAAAAAAAAGTGGCAACTTAAAACCCCATTTTGGTCCCTCATCTTTGTGCACTTACCCTGCCCACCTTGATGTGTGTTCTAAGGTTGATGATTGGTATAAATAAATGTAATGAATCTGTGTGTAGTGTGTGTGTGTGTGTGTGTGTGTGTGTGTGTGTGTGTGTGTGTGTGTGTGTGTGTGTGTGTGTGTGTGTGTGTGTGTGCAAAGAAGCGAAAATGAAAGTGTTTGTTTTGTGAGGCAGTGACGGTGATATGTATTGTGCTTTATTGGAACTAAACTCAGACTTGTGGTAGATGCTATCATATCAGTTCATGGCAATGAGCCACCCCTCTTAGTAGTGAGCCACCCCCCCTTGGTAGTGAGCCACCCCTTTGTAGTGAGCCACCCTTTGGCAGTGAGCATTCTTTTGGGTAGTGAGCCCTTTGGCAATGAGCCTCTTTTTTAAATCAGTATTGATATTACATTATATTGTGAGCTAATCCTCACCATGGTTTTTCCCTTTTAGGGTTTTCCATGTAAAATTCTGGTGTTCTCTTGTGCATGGTGTTGATGTGATTAATTTTCTATTATCTATTTTTCATGTTTGATCTTCATAACAAAATTAAGGTTTAAGTGAATTGATGTGGATGTGATTATGTTTGTGAAGGTTTAAAGTTTTGATACAACTAATTCACCCCCCATGTCAGTTGTCTTGTGCACTCAATAATTGGTATCAGAGTGAGGCTCCTTGGAAGAAAACCTAATAGCTTAAGGTAGATCTAGGATGGCACATAAGAAAGTCATTCCTTAGTTTGATGGATCTGACTATGCCTTTTGGAAGGTACGAATGCAAATTTATCTTGTTTTTATTGGTTATAATGTCTTAAAAATAGTTGAAGATAAATACAAAATGCCTGATGGTGGTTCGAAGACTGCACTTGAGATTAGGGCTTATGAGATTAATAGAAAAGATAAAAATTCTCTACTAAATGCTTTATCTAATACTGAAATGGTGAAAGTTGTGGATTTGAAAACTGCTCATGAGATCTGGGTGAAATTGAAAAGCATCTATGAAGTTGATGAATTTGTCAAGAAGGCTAAGCTATGGAACTTGAAGATCAGATATGAAACTATGTGGATGTCTGAAGATGAGAACATAACAAGTTACATAGAGAAGATTGATGAAGTTGTTAGTAGCATCAAGGGTCTTGGTGGAAAGATAAATGATAAGGATGTTGTAGATAAGTGGTGCAGGAGCACCTCGAAACTTGAAGAATTTGAAGATTCCTTGCATTTTATGTTATGTCCAAAATACTATATTGTAAAGGTTTTAACGCCCTAGTTGGTTAAGATGGTTTATGTGTCAAGAAATGAATTAAAAGCTTGTAACTGAACAAGTAGAAATGTAACCATAAGGCAGAGGTGGTTAGAGGTGGTTCACCTTCCATCTTGTAACTGCCTACGTGATAGATGTGAGTCGTTAAATAGCTGAGTCTGTATTCAAAGAGGAGATAGACAGAGAAGAAAAAGAATTGATTGTATGTATTTTTGAGTAGAAGAAATATATAAATTTTGTGTTTTGGTGTAACTACAGAGGATGTCGGTTTGGAGTCATTCCACTGATGGATTTCTTTGAAATTAATGGAATGACCTCTGTGTAGTTAGATCTATTCCTGTTCTTTAGTATCCTGTAGTTTTCCGTGTGTCGTTCGGTTACAAATGGTTGCAGAGGAGGAATCGTGTGTTTTATGTGTATACAACAAATGTATGTGGCAAACAGTGTGGGTGTATATCGCATTTGCATGCGAGGTCATTCTGTGTATATCCTGCATTTAGATATCGGGTTGTATGTTACAGAAGTATGTTGCGAATATGCATTGAGGATGATGCAAGTGATGACCGGTCATATTTCGGCATGAGAAGAGTCATCGAGTGGATGAAATTGTGTTGAGCTGACAGTGTATCATCTCATCGATTGAGGTGTATCAGGGTGACAACTGAAGGTGTCACCGATGGGTAGCTCATCGGCACATCGGGGTAGCAGAATGAAGTTCAACCGATGTCTAAAGTCTCCCTGATGGTGAAGTAGTGTTAAGCATATCAGCGTAAGATATGATATCAGAGAAGAAGTAAAGAGTCTCACTGAAGATGAAAGTCTGGCCAACGGAGGATAGTAGCGAAGGCTCATCGGAGTGACTAAGGATATCGGCGGGAGGAGATTGGAGTTTGGCCAAAGAGTAAAGTCACACCGACAGTTCAATGCTCATCGGAGTAAGTTGTATTATCAGTGAATAGTGGAAAAGTTACTTTGACAATACAAAGTCTGGGCGATGGATTCTATCCATCGGAACGAGATGGCATGTTGGTGAAAGAAATTATGAAGTGGCCGATAGAGTAGATCTGGCCGATAAGGAAGGAGAAGTCCACTTCGGTGAAACGATAGAGGTTATCTTGCCGATGAGAAAATGGAAGCATATTTCAGTATTATGTGGTCTTAAGTAAGGGTAGATTTGAAGAAAATGAAGCATAAACCCTAAGTATGGTGGGTTGTAATGGGTTTCACCCTGTTATGCAAGCTTCTACTGGGTTACTCTGCATCAATTGGTATCAGAGCTCAGAAGATTCTAAGCATGTAGACAGAGCACCGAAGGAGGCAATCTACACCAGGATTTTGGGATAAGCATTGGTTTTGGATACCTAATTCTTGTTGTGAAGTTTTATGGTTGCAGGTGCAAGTTCACTCACTGCAGTAGGCGGACGGGAAGGTCTGTCAAGAGGACCAAAGGAGATGGTCCATTAGTTGTTGCCAAAAGTCCTGGGGAGAGAGGCAAGAGAGGACTCCCAGGTGAGGGACACTGTAGCAGGGAGGAGTGGACTTTAGATGATCGAGATGCACCTAGAAGGTAGCCAATCAAACTCCATTGATAGGAGTCACAGTTGAAGGGTAAAGAGGAAACAACAGAAGTATCAAGTCTGGGTTGAAGACATAAAGAGGCAAAAGTTGTTTGAAGTAGACCCCATAACTCTTGGGACAAGAGTTTTCTTCATGCTGGGGAGTATGGTGCAGGAGCACCTTGAAACTTGAAGAATCTGAAGATTCCTTGCATTTTATGTTATGTCCAAAATACTATATTGTAAAGGTTTTAATGCCCTAGTTGGTTAAGATGGTTTATGTGTCAAGAAAAGAATTAAAAGCTTGTAACCGAACAAGTAGAAATGTAACCGTAAGGCAGAGGTGGTTAGAGGTGGTTCACCTTCCATCTTATAACTACCTACGTGATAGATGTGAGTCGTTAAATAGCTGAGTTTGTATTCAGAGAGGAGACAGATAGAGAAGAAAAAGAATTGATTGTATGTATTTTTGAGTAGAAGAAATATATAAATTTCATGTTTTGGTGTAACTGCAGAGGACATTGGTTTGGAGTCATTCCACTGATGGATTTCTTTAAAATCAGTGGAATGACCTCCATGTAGTTAGATCTATTCCTATTCTTTAGTATCCTATAGTTTTCTATGTGTCGTTCGGTTACAAATGGTTGCAGAGGAGGAATCATGTGTTTTATGTGTATACAACAAATGTATGTGGCAAACAATGTGGGTGTATATTGCATTTGCATGCGAGGCCATTCTGTGTATATCCTGCATTTAGATATCGGGTTGTATGTTATAGAAGTATGTTGCGAATATGCATTAAGGATGACGCAAGTGATGACCGGTCATATTTTAGCATGAGAAGAGTCATCAGGTGGACGAAATTGTGTTGAGCCGACAGTGTATCATCTCACCGATTGACATGTATCGGGGTGACAACTAAAGGTGTCACTGATGGGTAGCTCATCGGCACATCGGGGTAGCAGAATGAAGTTCAACCGATGTCTAAAGTCTCCCCGATGGTGAAGTGGTGTTAAGCATATCGGCATAAGATATGATATTGGAGAAGAAGTAAAGAGTCCCAACAAAGATGAAAGTCTGGCCGACGGAGGATAGTAGCGAAGGCTCATCGGAGTGACTAAGGATATCAGCGGGAGGAGATTGGAGTTTGGCCGAAGAGTAAAGTCACACCGACGGTTCAATGCTCATCAGAGTAAGTTGTATTATCAGCGAACAGTGGAAAAGTTACTCCAACGATACAAAGTTTGGGTGATGGATTCTATCCATCGGAAAGAGATGGCATGTAGGTGAAAGAAATTATGAAGTGGCTGATAGAGTAGATCTGGCCAATAAGGAAGGAGAAGTCCACTTCAGTGAGACGATAGAGGTTATCTTGCCGATGAGAAAATGGAAGCATATTTTGGTATTATGTGGTCTTAAGTAAGGGAAGATTTGAAGAAAATGAAGCATAAACCCTAAGTATGGTGGGTTGTAATGGGTTTCACCCTGTTATGCAAGCTTCTACTAGGTTACTCTACATCAATAAGGTACTCGGAACTCTTCCCAAATCTTATAGTCACAAGGTGTCTACCATTGAATAATTGTTTGATATGGACAGCTTTCAAAAGATCAATTTCTTGGTAAACTAACTACTTTTGAGATGAGAGATTTGGTACTATTGATGGCCTTGTGAAAACTGAGACTGCCTTTAAGGCCAAGGAAGAAAAGACTGCTAGATTAGATAAGTATGCTATGGAATTAGATGAAGAAGACTTTGATGATCTTGAGGCAAAGTTTGTAAGTAGAATGAAAATAGTCAGTGAAAAGTTCAAAGGTAAGTTACCTTTCAAATGTTTTAGTTGTGGTAAGATTGGTCACTATGCTTCAAGATGTCTTGATAGAGCTTTGAAGATCAAGAACATTGAAAGTAAAGGTAAGATCTGGTAAGAAAGAGTTACTATGTTAGAGATGATGATGGTGTAACTGATGATGAACCTGATATTGAAGATGGTAATGCTAGTGAATGCTTGTTTATTGCCCTAAGAGAAGAACATGTTTCTGCTAACCTTGCAAGTTGTGTGAAGGAAGGAAGTCCAAGAGAGTTGTCTACATTTCATATTGAAAATGAAGATGAATAGATCATTGACAATGAATGTTCAAATCACATGACAGGAAATAAGAGTAAGTTTGTTAAATTGAAAAAGTATGATGGAGAACTAGTTAGGTTTGGTGATGATGTAGTTGGTAAGATTTGTGGAAAAGGGTCAGTTACTTTTGATGGCAAGCATAATACAGATGATGTTTTTTTATGTTAAAGGCTTAAGGAACAACCTTCTAAGTGTTGGATGGATGTGTAGCAAAGGATATAATCTAATGTTCAAGGATAATGGATGTGAGATAAGGAAAAGCTCTGGAATAATAATAGCTACTAGTAAGAAGACTCATGGTAATGTTTATCAATTGAAAGGTACTAATAATTGTTGTTTGTTGGCTCAGACAAATAAAAGTTGGTTATGGCATAGGAGAATGTGTCACATTAACTTTGATAATTTGGTGAGAGTAAGCATAGTACAAGCTACAAGGGACCTACCTAAGATTGTGAAGCCTGCCAATGCTATGTGCAAAGAATATCAGTTTGGGAAGTTAACAAAACTACTTTCAAGAGTAAAGAACAATCCTTTACCAGTTTGTTGGAGTTGGTGAATACAAACCTGTGTGGCCCTACAAGAACAAGAAGTCTACAAGGTGACATGTATTTCATGCTTCTTATTGATTATTATTCAAGAATGACTTGGGTTACTTTTCTTAGAGAAAAGTTAGAAGCCCTAGACAAGTTCAAGGCATTTAAATCTATGGTTGAGAATGAACTAGATTTGAGAATCAAGTGTTTGAGGTTTGATAGAGATGGTGAGTTTACTTCACATGAATTCAATTCTTTTTGTGAAGAACATGGAATAAAGAGACAATTGTGTGCCCCCTGGACTCCTCGACAAAATGGAGTGGTTGAAAGGAAGAACAAAATAGTTCAAGAAGTTGCTAGAACAATGATCAAATAAGCAGACCTACTAGAAGTATATTGGAAAGAAGCAATAGACACTATTGTCTACATTCAGAACATAGTTCAAGTCAAAGCAAATGGAACAAAGATACCTTATGAACTGTGGTATGGAAGATCTCCCACTGTCAAATATTTCAAAGTTTTTGGAAGCAAATGTTATATCAGAAGAGATGAAGAGTTAGGAAAGTTTGATGCTAGATGTGATGAAGGCATATTCCTTGGATACTCTACTAAGAGAAAATCCTACCAGTGCTACAAAAATATATTGAGGAAGATTATTGTAAGTGCAAATGTGAAGGTAGATGAAGATATTCAGAAGAACTCATAGCCTGATGGATATGAGTCAAATGAATCTTCTGATACAAAAGTAGTTGAAGAAGTCAAAGATAATGAAGTTTAGAGTGAGGAAGAAGAAGCTCCGGAAATAGTTCCTAAAACCCCCAAGTATGTGCAAAAGAATCACTTAGAGGATCAAATCATTGTTGACAAAAACAAAGGAGTTTTGAGAAGAAGAATTGTAGAAGAATAGGTAAATCTCTGCTTAATTTCAAAGGTTGAACCTAAGACTGCCTCCGAAGCATGTAAAGATGAACATTGGGTCAAGGAAGTGGAAGAAGAATTGATGCAAATTGAAATGAACAAGACTTGGGAACTTGTCCCTAGGCTTGTAGATTAGAATTTGATTGGAACAAAGTTGGTTTTCAGGAATAATTTGAATGAGAATGGAGAAGTGGTAAGAAACAAAGCTAGACTTGTATACAAAGGCTACTCACAAGTGGAAGGAATAGACTATGAGGAAACTTTTGCTCCGGTGGCAAGACTAGAAGCTATTAGAATGATTTTGGCTTATGCAATACATACATATTTCAAAGTATATCAAATGGATGCAAAATCTGCTTTTCTGAATGGTGAGTTGGAAGAGGAAGTATATATAGAGAAACCAGATGGATTTTAGTTGGCAAAAAAACTAGACATGGTATGCAGATTGAAGAAGGCATTGTATGGCCTGAAGCAAGCTCCTAGAACTTTGTATGCCATATTGGATAGGTATTTGTTGCAGCAAGGATTCAGTAAAGGGTCTACAGACAGTAATTTGTATATCAAGGTAAGCAAAGATCAAATTCTAATTATTGAGGTCTATGTAGATGATATAATATTTGGTGGAAATGAAGGTATGTGTAAGAACTTTGTAGATGAGATGCATAAAGAATTTAAGATGTCAATGTGTGGTGAGATGAACTTCTTTCTTGGACTACAAATTAATCAAATAGATAAGGGCATTTTCATTTCACAATCAAAGTATGTCAAGGAATTGTTCAAGAAGTTTGGAATGAAACAATCTAAACCAGTTTGTACTCCCATGACAACTAGTTGCAAGCTTGGAAAAGATGATGAATTCCCTAAGGCTGATTAGAGAAAATATAGATCAATGATTGGAGGACTGCTATACCTAACTATTACTAGAACATATATCATGCATGTACTCTATCTTGTGGCAATATTTTAAGAAGATCCTAGAGAGTCACATGTCATGGCAATAAAGAGAATATTTAGGTATTTGAAGAGCACTTCAGATCATGGTTTGGGGTATCCTATGAACAATGACTTTAAACTAAGTTCCTACATAGATGCAAATTGGGTTGGATGTGTAGATGATAGGAAAAGTACAATTGGTGGTGTGTTATTTCTTGGAGACAAAGCTGTACCATGGAAAAAAAAGAAGGATTCAGTAGCCTTATCTATTGCAGAGGCAGAGTACATTGTAGTAATGTCATGTTGCACATGAGTGTTGTGGATGAGACAAACTTTGAAGGAAATTCAAGTTGAGTATGAGGATACAATTCCTATTTTCTATGATAATACTAGTACCATTAACATTTCAAAGAACCCAGTGATGTATTCAAGGACAAAGCATATTTCTATTAGGTATCACTTTCTGAGAGAGAAGGTTGTAGAGAAAGAAGTAAAGCTTAAGTATGTGCCTACAAAAGGTCATATTGTTAACATTCTCAACAAGGCTTTTCCTAAGGATACATTTGTGTATCTCTAGGAGAAGTTAGGGGTTATTGCCCCTCCTATGTTGAACTAGATGCATGAGGAAGTGCATCAATTTAGTGTGGTCCAAGAGTCACTCTTTCTAGACTAATGATGGAGGCTACCTCTCAGGGGGAGTAGGTAGTAACATTGGAGAATGTTGTAATTAGAGGGAATCATTCAGAGCAACTAAAGATAGTGCAAATATGTGTTGTATCATACTCAGGGAGTGAAAATTTGAAGGTGTGTCACCCTTTGCCATTGATGTCAAAGGTGGAGAGAGTTTATGCGAAAAACATAGAGAGAGTAAGATGTATAAAAGAAAGGGGGAGAATGAGATTAGTGTAGAATTGTGTTATGATGGTTTTTCACATCATATGTTGCCATCAATGACAAAGGGGGAGATTGTTGCAAGTATGTGCTAGTTGGTGTTGTCATTGATGTCAACATGCTTGTGTTGTCATTGCTGTCAACCGTATCTTCTGATATTGTTGATTGTTGCTTGATTGAGTTGTCATGTTAAGGTGATTTGAATGACTTGAAGAAGTGCTAATGATGCTAGCATATTGTTCATGTTGCTAAGTTTCCAAATGTTTTTGAGAAAATTTTCTCCTCAAATGGAAATAGTGTGCTACAGAGCATTCTGGCTTGCAAGATACTGCTTGAGTTTTTGCTCCACATTTCTTCTATGTTGAAGACTAGAGTGTGAGATTTGGATATGTTTTAGAGAAGTGTTTGAAGATGCTAAATCCAAAATTTGGTGGTTCAAATCATAGTGTAGTAGAAGTTATGTTTTTCAATTTGAAGACTGTAATTAATAGTGTTTGGGTTGTGCAGAGATTTCTGGGAGAAAGTATTTTGCTCTGCATTTCTCTGTAGAGTGGTTTTAGGTGATGCAGTTTTGAAAATATGTTTATAAGGTCCTTAGCTATCTTCATTCCAAAGGATTTGTGATTTGGTGCTCTAGAAAGCAATTTATTGAGTGACAGAACTTAGTAGTGTTGTCTTCAAATGAGATTTGTTGTCTTCAAGTGAACCTTGTTGTAGTTGGATTTGTTGGATCCCATGTGATTTTATGTTGTTCGTGGATGTCTCCAGATCATTTTGAAGGATTTTGATTGATTTGCAAGTTATGGTTATGTTCTTGGGAAGTTGTGCCTAAAGATCCTGGTGTTAACACCAATTTTGGCCGACTTGGTTATTTACACCCTTTACAGAGGTTCTTCATGGATTGTGGAAGCATACTGAAGTGTGTGAAGATGTGTTTAGGTCTGAGATAAGCTATGAAGTGGTCTTCCTTGATTTGTTTTCTCCGCATGTTTGTTTTGCTTAAGACCTAATTTGAATTATGTATGTTTGTTGACCTTGGAGATTGTTCCAAAGGTTGTAGATTGTATTGCCTACCTTGATGTATATTCTAGGATTGATGATTGGTGTAAATAAATGTAATGAATTCATGTGTAGTGTGTGTTTGTGTGCAAAGAAGCAAAAATGAAAGTGTTTGTGTTGTGAGGTAGTGAAGGTGATATGTATTATACTTCATTGAAACTGAACTCAGACATGTGGTAGATTCTATCATATTAGTTCATGGTAGTAAGCCAGCCCTCTTGGTAGTGAGCCACCTCCCCTTGGTAGTGAGCCACCCCTTGGAAGTGAGCCTATTGCAGTGAGTATTCTTTTGGGTGGTGAGCCCTGGGCAGTGAGCCCTCAGTAGTGAGCCCTTTGGAAGTGAGCCTCTTTGTAATTTGATATTGATACTACATTATATTGTGAGATAATCCTTACCATGGTTTTTCCCTTTTAGGGGTTTCCACGTAAAATTCTTTTGTTCTCTTGTGCATGGTGTTGATGTGATTAATTTTTTGTTATGTGTTTTTCATGTTTAATCTTCATAAAAGAATTAAGGTTTAAGTGAATTGATGTGTATGTGAATATATTTGTGAAGGATTAAAGTTTTGATACAACTGATTCAGCCCCCCTCTTAGTTGTCTTGTGTACTCAACATACATATCATCTCAATAGTTTAGATGGAGATCTCAAAGAGACAACGGTTCAAGGTAATCATATTAAGAATTACTTCTCTTAAGTGATGAGGTATTCTAACTTGTACATAATATCTCTTTTGTGTGTGTTTTCTTGGTGTAACTATGATCCCTGTTGGTTATAGTGAAGTGTGTTTGCCTTGGGTTTTTGCTCATTTTTAGGATTGTTTTGTATGGCCATGTTGTCCACTTTAACATTGTGGTCTACCCTCAAAGATAATGCCTAGATTCTCATAGTGCCTGCATGAAGCACTCATCCTCAATTAAAGCCATTGTTGGGACCCAATCTAACAAGTGAAAATTTACCTAGATATAGTGCTCCATTTATTGCCTTATTCATATATTTCTCATCATCTATGATCAGTTTGAGAATTCCTTCAATGGGTCCCCTTGGTCATTTTTATAGCTTAGTGTTGTTATTTTCCTCCCCCCACACTCTTTTTATGTGCCAAATATTGAAAAAATCTAATATATTTCTAAGTCTAAGGAGTATTTGTTCATTTTATATCATTTTGTGGGTTTGCAAAACTTCTTAGGACTTCATTTATCTTCTAATTTTTCTCCTTTCCCTTCACTTTCTTCATTTCTATAGGACCTTGCACATTTGTATATTTTTTGTATACTTTTGTACCTTTGGAAAAGGTCCTTCCCTTCCCCACTTTTTTTCATTCCTTCTTCCATCCCCTATTTTACAAAAAAATCTTTCTCTTACTTCCATCTATTTTTGCCTTTCTTGCAAAATTGTGGGTTTTCCATGGAATTTTTCACTTTTCTACTTTTGGTCCAAATTTTGAATGTTTGAATGATCTTTGTGTTGCACACAAATATTAAGTAAACTTTCACAAAGGTGGTCATTTGTAGGATTTTTCTAGACTTTTAGATTTCTGACCATTTTGTTTAAAGTCTAGATGTCTAGTTGGACCTTGGATTTTCTTAGACTTTTGAATAAATTATGTTTTGCAAGATTTTGTTTCCCATCTTCCATCTTCCTTTTTAGTCCAACTTCCCCTTCTGTGTTGAACTTATGAAATCCCATTTCACTTTCCATTCCTACTTGTGGATTTGTGGGTTTCCTGTGGAATTCTTCGACTCTTCCAAAGTTTCTGAAGTCCCAATACCCTTGTATTTCCACTTTTCTCCCATATCCCAAATCTCTCTCATTTCTTCAAATTCACCCTTGCAAGATTATTTTGCACTTTAAGACATCCTTCACTTTCCTACAATCCTCTAATTCACCTTTGTGGACCTTCCATAGACTTGTGAACTTCTTCAACTCTTCCCTCCATCCTTCTAGTCCATGATTCCCTACATTTCCCCATTTCAATTTTCAATTATCCATGTTGACTTTATAGCTTCCCATGTATATGTTTGTAGTTGACCTCTACTTTCACATTAAGTTCCCACAACTTGTCCAAATGCCTCACCCACTCCCCTAGACTTCCTAGGATTCCATTAATGGTTGGATTTGACCCCATACAACTATATACAAACACACTTCTCTTTCCAAAATGACATTGCTCATCCTAAGGGTGTAGATCCACATGCATATTTCAATGAAGGAAGAAGGTGAATTGATTTCTAGTAATGTTGTATCTAGAACCTAGCTATCCCTAGTCTATGCATAGATGCAAGGATGCCCATTTTTGGGAAAGAAGTGTGTTTTGATTATAAGAACTCACCTTGCACTCAACTCAAGAATGATTTGAAAGGATCTGATGTACTTTCTTGTATCGAATACCTTGACTAAAGGAAATCTCACAAAATCTTGACGGGTTGTTGAGTGGCTCAAATTTGAAATGTCATTAATATAAGGTTGAAAGATGTAAAAAGGGTTGATCAAATTTTTACCTCCTGTAGACACCCAAAAATGACCATGTCATCACATCAATTGTATTTCATCAAATCACCTGCATTCAATGTTAATTAAATAATTTAATTATTCAATTAATTTCATCAAAATCATGAAATTCTTCCAAATCTCCTAAATTCGACATTAATTGAATAAATTGTATTTATTTAATTAATTTCATAAAAATCAACTTTATTCTTCCAAAATTAAATAATTTTAATTATTTAATTAAATCATTATCATTAGAAATACACAAATTCACTTGTGCTGATAAGTTGGCTAAAAGTGTGACACAACTTTGTGCTTTAACCCAGGAACATATTGCTTTCTTAAAGGACAATGGACATGAATGCATAAAACACTTCAATTTATTAAGGGACAATTGACATAAATGCAAAACACTTCAATTTCATAAGGGATAATTGACAACTACAAACGTGTGTGTGTGCCTAATTTAGTTGTACCTTATTTTTCTTATAATGGGATAATTGAATCTTTGATTGATGTGCTTGATCTTAAATTTTAGTTATTCCTTTAGAAGGGCCCACTTTTGGATTGCACTTCATCCAAAAGGGATGACCCTAAGCAGAGTTTTCCTTTGAACTGCTATATAAAAGGGATAAGGTGAAAGCCAAGTCCTTACCAATGTCAACCTTACCTTGTGGTGCCAAATCAAAAAGAGGTGTACTAACACTTTGTGAAAATGATTTTCACATTGTGTGAAGTGTTTGATACTCTTAGTAGGATTGGTCAAAGATTTTAGTAGCTTGTCACATGCTTGTAAGGTGTTGGTCCCTCAAAGCAACTAAGAACCAATCTACATAGTGACTACCTGTTTCATGTCCAAACATTGCGGTAATCATTAGTGCAAGGGGAATCAGTACAAGCCCTCAAGGTACTCACTATTGCCTCCCTTGAGAAGAGATCATATTCCCTTGGCCATAAATCTCTCATGACCTACTTGTAGCTTTCCGAGGGGAGGGCGAGATATCCCTACCTATCATCTCTCACAAAGACTCAAATGTATGACACCTATATGGAGTGACATTTAGTCGACGGCAATTTCAAGTTGTGAGTTGAACTACTGCAATGAACCTATGTCTCTAGGGATAAAAAGTGCTTGAATTGTTTGCAATTGTCTTATACCTATGGAAACAAAGGGCCTTTTCATGAGCCTTGAACATACTCTATCTATTGTGCCAGTCCTCTTTTTGGTACTTTGTTTGATGTGTTTCCTCTTGTCAAAGCAAATCCAATCAAAATCTAATCCAAAACTATCAAAATTTGCCTCTTAAACATCACTGGTAAAATCTCAACACCTCTGTAACACAGTCCAACACCTTTGCAACACAGCCCAGCACCTTTGTAGCATAGTCCTATGCCTTTGGTATAACAGTCTCGTGCCTTTGGTATAACAGTCCTGTGGCTTTGGTACAACAATCTAGTGCCTTCACAACACGGTCCAGTGCCTTTGGTACTACAGTCCCATGACTTTGTAGCACAATCCAGTGCCTCTGACTAGAAAACTATTTTTTCCAACTGTCTTAGCAAAATTACAAGCAAAATCTCAAATAATTATCCTAGTGTATACCATGGTAACCACTAGACTCCAACAATCTATGAAGGCTAAACAAATTGCCCCAAGGAAGAGAAAATTGCCTTCTCATACACCTCAACCAAGCCAATCCAACATGTCTCAAAAGAGTACTCCAAAAACACTAATCTCCATAGACTAACTAATTTTCAAAATAGGCTGCAACATGCCCAACCTACCAATCTGCAAGAGAGTAATGTTCCTTCGGTAGATGTAAATCAATTCACTACTGGCATGCCTCATGATTTTGCTACAGCCGGTTACACCACAGTTCAAATCCCATCTCAAGAAGAGAGACACTTGGAAGAAGGTCAATCCTCTCAAGAAGATAGACAAGACCTAGATGAAATTATGCAAGATCCCTGAGCCATAGCTACATTTGAGAAGCTCCTTAGTGAGAATCAAGATCATTTCTTCTGCTTACTAGCAGAACAATGAGCTAAATTACCTCAATATTTTGATCTATCCAATCTTAAAGAGCCAAGAAAAACCCTCAAAGCTATAACTGTGGTCCCAACCATGTCAACCATGACCACTCCTATACCCGAACAAAGCTCACAAGGGAGAATGACTAAACCTTTTTTTGCCCAATATGAGAATACTCTTTATCAAAATCCAATAGCAGAAAGACCCATATCACCCCTCATGACCCCCATGGAGATCTATACACACCAACAAGAGACTCTACAATGTCAATCAGAATTAGAGAAACATGTTGCTCTAGCTAGATCAAACACGTAACAACCTATTATCATCTCCCAAATGCCTACATCAAACATAAATGGAACATTGGCTACCCCATCACAAGACGGTTTCCCACCAACTTACAATCTGAGAAATACTTATGTAGCCATGCAACAAGGGCCACTACCAACACCACCCCCAACATTCTCAAAACCAAGCAGTATCATGCAACCACAATATTCACAAAACATCAACACAACCTTTGTCCCTCCACCACAATGTTCTTCCACACTCAATCTTACCTATCCCTATCTCAATCCACCCCAACCATCAAAAAACACATCAACCTATGTCCCTCCACCACAATGATCATCTACACTAAACCTTTCCAACACATATGTCAATCAACCCCAACCATCACAAAACCCATCAACCTATGTCCCTCTGCCTCAACGATCATCTACACTAAACCTTTCCAACACATATCTCAATCAACCCCAACCATCACAAAACCCATCTACCTATGTCCCTCCATCACAAAGATCTTCCATGCTCAACCTAACCCACACCTATCTCAACCCTCAACACTCACAAAATGAAACTTCCCATGGCTACGTTCCACCATCACAACCAAACCCAACAAACTTTAGCTTTCCTCCACAGAATTCATTCTTCACACCACCTAAACAATACTAATGCCAAAACTCATATCTACAACCATCACAAAGTCAACATTATTACCTAGCACCACCCCCACCTCCCCAAAATCAAAACAACCAAAACCAACCCAATCCAAACCCAACATACAACACATAAGACCCCAACCAATCATATGACCCTTATAACACCAATGCCTATGGCTCCACTACGATCTTCCATATGGGCAACAACAACCACCTCTAGTACAACAAGAGATGTTTCTAACCCCTCCAACAACTATGTAGCTCAAACTTGCCAAAGTACAACAACAACTAGCTGATCTAACATTTGGTCACACTAAGAATACCTTCTCCTTGGAAGAAGTTTGTCCTTATCCATTTGACTGGTCATTGCAAATGATCCCTTTTCCTCCCAACTTCAATATACCCAAATTTGATAAATGCAAGGGAAGAAGAGACCCAAAAGACCACCTTAGAGAATTCTATCTTGCTTGTTTCTAGAGGTTACACATAATGACACATATCTCATGTGCTTCTTTCCTCATAGTCTTGGAGGTCAAGCTATAGAATGGTTCTCGCATCTACCTACAGGTATCAAATCTTTTAACGAGCTTGCAGAATAATTTGCCATCCATTTCTCATACAACATAGAAGCAGAGGTCTCTATGACCGACCTCTGCAACAATAAAATAAAAGAATGGGGAAACTCTCATCACCTTCCTTCAAAGATGGAGACAAATGGATAGCAAATTCCAGGCAAAATACTTGAAAAGCAGCTTGTTAGCATGTTTGTACAGAACCTTAACCGAGAATTGGTTTTCCATTTACACATAGTCCAACAACTTTTGACGAAATTATTTATAAGGGAATCAACATAGAAAAAGCCCTCATCACTAAAGGCATGGTCAAAATCTTCAAAGAAAATAATGACAATGCACTCCAACAATAATCGAACGATAAGCCCAAATTTTGGTACAAAAACAAAAATGTGGTCAATGATGGTGTGGTAGATTCCAAACATGTCCAAATAGTGTAAAAATCCCTTAATCTTTCATCTAAACCAAGCTAACCTCTGCCACAACAACAACAACAATGACAACAACAAAACCAAAACGAACAACAATGACCACAAGAGTAGCCTCAACAAGCTTACCCTCCAAGGCATAAGTTTACTCCCTTGGGAGAGCCTATAGAGTCGGTTCTACAAAAACTTGTGCAAAATGGACTTGTCATGCTACCAGATGCTCCCCCATATGGTGAACCTACTTTCAAACCCACATGGTATAAAGACAATGAATATTGTGAATACCATAGAACCAAAGGACATAGAACCATATCATGCATGAAACTCAAACAAATGATCCAAAACCTTATTGATAGAGGCAAAGTCACTTTCGATGTACCCCCTAATTAAAACACAAACAAAGGTCTCAACATGTACAAGGAGCCATTCCCTAGCCATGGTCAAGGTCAACATCCTGATAAAGGTAAAGGTGTTAATAAAGCTTCTACTTCCTATGACTCTATTGTAGGATGTTTTGAACAAAGTCATGTTTCTACCCTCACTATCAAAGGCAAATCTATAGATTGCGCGGTCACAACTTGTCGTGGTCATGTCACCCTTCATGGTCCTATAGCAAGTCTCCCAACTCAATCTGATTACAATCCCATTGAACATCTAGGGAAAACCCATGCACAGATCTCTATTTTGGACCTTCTATGGTCATCACCCACACATAAAGCTGTGCTAGAAAAAGCCCTACAAGAGTCTTCGGTTCCTAATAACATAGCAATCACAGATTTCCAAGATACAATAGGTAACATTGCCTCACCTTACAATGTGCTCTTTTCTGAAAAGGACCTTCCATCCCATGATCCATGTCACAATGATGCCCTTCACATTGAAGTTTTCATCTGTAATGAAAGATCAAATGCATACTTATAGATGGTGGTGCTAGTCTCAATATATGTTCTCAAACAATTGGGATACTCTAAGGATCATGTCAACATTGATCAAAGCATTACAATCAAGGGATATGATGATGTTGAGTGCCATTCAGAAGGTGTTATCCACTTGCCTATACAAGTAGGCCCTATCATGCTTGAAACTAGGTGCCAAGTCCTTGACATTGAGGTACCTTATATAACATTATCTTAGGATGCCCATGGTGTTGGAATTAGGTTGGACAACTAAAAGGGAGGGTGAATCAGTTGTCCCACAATTTTAACCTTTTCTTCTTTTAATCTTCTTTCACAACTTAATGATGTAAACATTAAAGCATGAATCAACAACACATGAGCAGAAACAAAATGAACACACATAACACCAAAATTTTTATGTGGAAACTTGGTTAAGGTAAAACCATAATGGGGGTTAACCCACAAGATTAGTACCTTGTTAAAAGTACTTAAAAGAAATGGGAAGGCACTTGCCTTTAGGTGCACTGCCCAGAGCTCACTGGTGAAAGAGGCTCACTGCCTACATGATTTTATGTTTAATACAGAAAGAATGAACTGAGTGCATATTATTTTTACCAATAAATAAATAAGATTCCTATCTAATTATATAAAGTATTACAAATTTATTCTTCTTAACTTATTCATTATAAGTTAATTAGATATCGCACTTTAGGCATGCTAATTAGATAGCGCAACTATAGGAATGAGAATTGAGATCATTTATGGCATGGCATTTATCTCCACATTTATGTATGCCATTGTCTATCTTTAAAGAATTATTTAAGAAATTTATTCTTCTTAACTTATTAATTATTTCTAATTAATATATACACTTTATATATACTTTATATCGTTGGTTAGGATCAATCCGCACCATTCAATTTCGGATAGAATTCAAAATGCTGACTATCCAACAACTTATTAGAAACATGAGACAACCAATAGAAAATAGAACAAAATCTCCTGCTCTTCGAGGATGTCCTCAGCATAAAGGAGTATGTGCTAGGGTGTATGTGCGATTCATTTGGATCAGAAGCTGAAATGGACTAGGAAATTGCTCTAACAAGAAGAACTTTCCTTCTATGAAAAAGTACAGATCTATCATCTGCTCTTACCAGGGATGAAATTTATGGTTTCCATTGGTGCAAATCCAATCACCTTGATGTGGGATGAAAAGCACTTCCTCATTGGTAGTGAATGGTCATCAATCCATTGAGTGAGGAAATAATGCAAATTTAAAAACCATAAAGATTATACTTATATTGCTGCAAGAATGGATAAAAGGTCAGCTACCTTGCCAACTCTCACAATTACATGTCGTTACTATATCTATAAATCTTATCATGAGAGTATTTCTTACTTTATAATTTGGGGGTGGGGAGAGTAGAGTTGAAGATGGTAAACTATACAAGTTACCAAATACTCATCTCATATTTTAGGGCTCCGGCGTATAGAGAGGACCTTACCGTTAGATATCAAACTATAGGAATGAGGAAATCCATAATAAATATATAGATATATTTTTTTTCTTACTTAAATGCAAGGTCCAATCCCTTGCCTATTTGGAAGATACCTAACTTAAGGGAATTATGGTTGGGAAGGTTACTGTAGCAAAAGCCATTGGAATCTATATTTTATACACTACAAAAATTAGTTTGATTCTTAATAAACCAGACAAAAAAATGATTGATCAAAAAATAGATTAGTCATTTATGAAGAATCAACTTCAATGACCAGAGTCAAACATGGATATATAGCTCAAAAACATCAAAAAAAGATTCTTGCATTTGTATCAGGCTCCCGGGGGGCCCATTCAAAACTTTTTCGAATTGCTAACCAATAGAAGATGAGAGCCTTAGTTTCCACTCACCGAGATAGAATTAAGCGAAAGAGAGATTTTTGTCGTTTGTGGATTACTCGGATTAATGCAGCATCCTGTGGTAATGGAGTCTCCTATAATAAATTCATATAATTTTTATGTAAAAGGCAGTTGCTTACAAATCGTAAAACACTTGTGTAAATAGCTGTATTAAATAATAATTGCTTCTCTATGATCTTAGAAAATATTGTTGTATTATGAAATAGTCAAATCCAATCTTCCGGAGAAATTCTCCAGGAAACTAGAGACAATACAAAAATGAATTCGAGATGAACAAATCCATTTCGATAATGAAATTCTCTATTTTTTCATAATTATTTTCATTTATAGAACAAGAAATCTGTGCTATCTTTGTCAGATATAGCAGCTTCAATTCAATCCAGGAGCAAGTTTATTTCTTTACTTTTCATTTTAAAGAAAGAAAAGGGATCAAAGATAGAATACGAGCTTGTTTAATAGCCCTAGCTATTAAGTGTTATTGTTTCAACGTTAATCGATTCATTCGGCAAAATAGTATTTTTCCTTGCTCACTAATAAATTGACTAATTAAGCTAATATTTTTATAATCGATTTGCTCTCCAGGCCGATTGACGATAAACATTTTCAAAAAGACTGCTTGTTTGGAGAAAATCGCTTAGATCTATTCTGAAAAGATGGCTTAGATCTATTCCGAAAAGATGGCTTAGATTTTTTATGAAAAGATGATTTAGATGTATTCCAAAAAGATGGCTTCAATTTATTCATAGTTTGTTTCATGAACCTTTCCAATACTATTATTTTTCAAAATATTTCAAAAAGAAATATTGACACAAAACCGGTAGCTACTTGTACCAAAAAACAAATCAGTGTGATCCCCCCTAAACAATAAAATATATTAACATGAGGAGGAACATATTTACTAGTGATATCATCCACAATCACCTAAATCTTGAGACACTCCTCAAACCAATTGTATACTTTATTGAGACAGGTAAACTCAAATTCCCCCTCTAAAAACCGTATATGAAAATTTGCTTTCATATGGCTTAAACAAGAACACCCAAATACCTTTTTGAACAAAGTACATGGTTTCTTGATATTGAATTTCTTTGTATGAAGGAAGAGGATTCAGAATAATCCATGATTTCCTACAATAAGAAGGAAGAGAAACTTCATTCATAGTCCTCAAATTTCAAGTTGGCTTATTCTTATGCAAAATAAATCGCTATAGGTCTTTTGAACGATCTTTTATCCTATTCGTGATAGAACAACTAGTATGGACGATCAATAGGAATTATCTTGTCGAGATCTTGATAGATGAATCAATCTAAACCTCATATTTCCATTTCACCCCGATGTTTTTTTAATACTCAAAAGGTTTTATGGGTTATAACCTTTCCATTTCATTGTTACTCACTTAATGAAATATACTAACCAATAAAAATAAAATTATCTCATTCTTTAATCAGCATCAGTAGAAAAAGGAAGAGAGATCCCTCAATTTTATTTTTATCATCAAAAATCTATTTTTGCACTACTCCATAACATCTATGTTAGTTTATTTTTAGTTTTTTCTTTCCTTTTTACTCCAGGTGAACAACCTTAAATAGGGAATACCTATTCACTTGATAGATGATCCCTATAGAAAGATAAGATTGAAATAAATAAAGAATCTTTCTAATTACTTTGTTCCCTATTTCTACTTATTGTGATCCTAGAGGAAATCAAATTCCACCAAGCTCAAACAAAATCATGGTGACTCAAGTAAACCAAAGTCACTGTTATCTAGCTATTTGACTCCAACTTTTGCTGTTGAACATTTAGTTATGATGAAAAATAATCTTTTGATATCCATGAATCTTTGATTGATCTGATTAGATCGATTGGTCTAATCCTTGAAAACATTCTACATTCTATTTCGCCATCTTGGATGGAATGGAAAATATTGTCCTTTTATCATTCCAGACCCAAATTATGAGAATGTATACAATTCCTTTCTTGAACCAGTGTATTCATAGGAGAGGTTTGGAACCTATATAGAAATAGAGTCTTTTCAAAATAAAGATGAGAGTTGAAAGATCCTTTAACTCTGCGAATATAATGATAGAACGAATCACACTTTTACCACTAAACTATACCCGCCACAATTTCATTATATCATACATATCGATCTTTTGTCCAATAGGAAAAAAGGAATTATATAAGAGTTTAATGCAAGTTCTTATCATCATATTTTCCTATTCCAGAAATTCAATAGGAAATGGCTCGTTTTAATTCCCCCTTATAGTTTTTCATTTTGCAACAACTCTTAATCAATATTATAGTAATCATTATATATATATATATATATATATATATAGCTGTTATTATTATTATTAACACATTCCTTAGAATGATACAAGTGATTTTGTCATAGTTTTTATTTATGACAGATATAATGAAAATTATGATCATTTTCATAATTTTGATCCACTCTTAGTCTTTGACATCTCTTTTTTATCACCCCAATATGATCTATCCAGTTTCAATCTAGAACATCTCATCCATATTATAGCCTTGAACAACTAGAATTATTAAAATACAAAAAATAGAAGTCCTTATCTAGATAATAAAAAAGGTGATTGGAGAGGAAATAAAGAAATGATATCAGAGGGTCAAATTTTGATAGCCCTTTTTACTACTTTTATAATAATTATTTTAGCTTTCAGATTAGGTAAAGCACTATATTTATAATTTGGTCAATTATTCTTATCTAGGAAAGAGAATGGCCTAGCCAGGTACTGGCCAGGCTAGAGAAACTAAAAAATTGTTTGGAACAAAATAAAGAAATACATTTGGATTCTCACAAATGTTGGCCTTTATTTAGTGAAATGCTATATTCATTTTATATCTCCCATCTCAGAGAGATGGCTGAGCAGACTAAAGTGGTGGATTGCTAATCCATTGTATAGGCTATATGTACCGAGGGTTCGAATCCCTCTCTCTCCGTTTAGTCACTTGAGATGACTCCTCAAAATCTATAGAAATAGGTCTTTTTACAAAACCTACTTTCTAATCTTTTTTCATCACTATTCTTTACGCCCAGGATTCTATCCTAGATCGTTTGATAGGAATCCGAAGATAAAGAGAGAAACAAAAAATATAACTACTATGTAAACGAACAGCTTAAGAGTAAGCATTATGTAATCTCTAGGATTCTTATTAGAATTACAACGCAATAGATAATCAATCTTTGTATCATATATTGGTACTTCAAGACCAAGCAATAGTATCTAATAAAAAAGAAGAAAAAAATGATACGATTTTTATCTCCACACATGATGTGGAGATCGAATTGAAAAAAAAAGCACACACAAAGATTCAAAATTGAATCTATTTTGTTTTTCTTTTCCTCTTTGCTTGAGATTGAACAGGATAAATAGGAACTCAAGTACTAATTAAACAATAAAGTAGAAACAAGTATATAAATTGTCTAAAATAGAAGAGACATTGGAATACATAGACAAATTCTCATCCTTGCTCGTTCTTTTAATAAATCTCACAAATATGTCCTTTATTAATAAGAATAACATATTCTGATCAATATCTAATGACCCGAACTCCAACTGTGATGGAATTGATATTTACTAATTCGAGGTATTTGCCTAGTTCATTCCTATTGAAATCTCACAAAACTTCTTCTCTACCCTCAAACATTTCTTCACTATCTCTTCATCCCTTACTACTCTTGTTCTTCTACTTCTCCTCTTCTGTGCACTGCCTCTGTACCTTTCTTAGGATTTTATCATTTTTACACAAGGACAACTTTCCACAACTCATCCATAAGTATTTATACACTTCAACCTTGGAATGAACATCAAGGTTGGCTTGACTTAATGTGGATCACTGTATTGTCAGCCAAACATAGATGGGACTTGAATTTTCCTCAAACAGCACACCACGCTTCATAGCACCTCTCTTAGATCATCGACAACATGCACAAAGCATCCAGTCATCCAAAGCTAGAATGAATAGCAACACTCAAGAAGAAATCTTTAGCCACAAGTTCAAATCTCAATGTGGACCACCAACACAATAGGTACATGATCTAGAGACCTCCACAAGCACAATGAAATCATCAGGAACAACTGCACCACTTCAGATCACCAGAATCACTTGCATCTTCATACCGAAACTCAAGAACATTGACTTCCATGACTGTCACACTAGAAAGATTGCTTGTGGACCTCTAAACCACGAACCACTTGAGTTGACGATACACATCAACATCCCAAACATATCTGTAGAACTGTAAACCATAATATTTCAATGTGGAACAATCTGGACCAACTTATTGTCACTCTATTTCCTCTAAACAACTGAAAAACCTAGTTCTACTCAGATAGCCATAACTTCATCAATACTTCATGCGTATCTCTCAAATATTGACTAGAGGAACTATAGACCATCCTCTACAAACCTTTTAATCTGTATACTTTGATCTTCATCTTACTAGAAATGCAAAGCAATCTACCTCACTGAATTGCATTGTCTTCACTGTTTCTGACAAAGAGATATGTGACTCACTTGTTCCTTTTGGAGAGGCTAATTTTCTCAATATCCTCAACATACAGTTGCCAACAATGACAATAAGGATATGTTGAAATCAATGACAACACCGATTAGGAACATATTTACAACAATCTCCCCCTTTGTTATTGATGGCAACATATGATGTGAAAAACTGATTCAACCATCAAGACAAGAACTTCTCCCCCTTTCTCTTATCAAACCTGCAACCATTTTCTTCACAACTTCCCCTTTCACCAACAACTACTCACTCCCAAGTTTTTCACATGACTTCTCTCCTCCTTTGACATCAATGGCAAAGGGAACATATTTGCAATCATCTCTCCCTCTTCTTATTTCATGGATCAAATCAAATTGAATTGTAGAATTAGCATTTTGACTACTCCCCCTGAGTAGCAGCCCCTTAACATCAATTTGGATCACAAGATATGACTGTGAATTCCACTAAACTGATGCACACAAGTGCACCTTAGTTCTAAATAGGAGGGGTAATAACCCCTAGCTTCCCTTTGAGATACTCAAAAGTATCCTTAGGCAGAGGCTTGGTGAATATATCCACAAACTGATCCTTTGAAGAAACAAACTCCAATCTCACTTCATTCTCATTTACCTTCTCTATCAAGAGGTGAATCTTGATGGATATGTGCTTTTTACTTTGAATGCAACACCAGATTCTTGGAGATGTTTATTGCACTTGAATTATCACAAAAGATTGTAACAGGCTCTTCAAACACAATTTTGATATCCTTCAGCATTTGCTTCATCCACAAGACTTGAGTACAATTGCTTGCTGCTACTATATACTCTACCTCTGCAGTAGATAGAGATATTGCCTCCTACTTTTTGTTCAACCAAGAAATAAATCTCCTTCCCAAGAATAATGGACCACCACTAGTACTTTTCCTGTCATCCACATCCCCTGCCTAGTCAGCATCTGTATATGCATGAAGAGTGAAGTTATCATCCTTGGGATACCATAAGCCATAATCAGATGTCCCTTTTAAATATCTAAATTTTTTTTTTACTGCTACAACATGGGATTCTCTAGGATCAGCTTGAAATCTAGCAACAAGTCCAACTACATTCATAATGTCAGGTCTAGTTTGAGTCAGATAGAGTAGTCCTCCAATCATTGATCTATACCTTTTTTGATTTGCCTTGGGGGGAACATCATCTTTACTCAACTTGCATCTGGTCACCATAGGTGTACTCACTGGTTTTGAATCTTCCATTCCAAACTTTTTCAACAATTCCCTCACATACTTAGACTGTGATATGAAGATACCTTTATCTGACTGGGTGACATGCAAACCTAAGAAGAAATTCATTTCACCAAACATGGACATCTCAAATTCACTTTGCATTTGATCAGCAAATTTCTTACACATGCTTCCATTTCCCTCAAAAATGATATCATCAACAAATACCTCAACAATCAAGATGTGCTCATGATTAATCTTGAAATAAAGATTGTTGTCAGTTGTGCCTTTGCTAAATCCTAGCTTTAGTAGATACTTATCTAATCTTGCATACTAGGCTCTTGGGGCTTGTTTAAATCCATACAAAGCTTTCCCCCATCCACATACCATATCTTCTTGATTAGACAACTGGAATCCTTTCGGTTGCTCAATGTAGACTTCTTCCTCTAACTCTCCATTTAGGAATGCTAACTTGACATCCATGTGGTAAACTTTAAAATCTTTGAAAGTAGCAAATGCATGAAATAATCTGACTACTTCAATTCTTGCCACTGGAGCAAATGTTTCTTCAAAATCAATTCCCTCTACTTGAGAATATCCTTTGCATACCAATCTTGCTTTGTTTCTCACAACTTCACCATCTTCATTCAGTTTATTCCAAAAGACCCATTTAGTTCCAATCACATTTTTGTTTTCAGGTCTAGGAACAAGATCCCAAGTATGATTCTTTTCAATTTGCATTAATTCTTCTTCCATTGCTTTTACCCAATTTTCATCATTGCAAGCTTCATTCACCATTTTTTGTTCAATCTTTGAAATCAAACAATACTCCACTTGATCTTCAACAATTCTTCTTCTAGTTTGAACACCTTTATTCGTGTCTCCTATGATTTGATCTTTAGAATGATTCAACCTTACATACCTAGGGGTTCTGGGAGTTTTTTGAATTTCTAATTGTTGAGCTTGTTCCTCAACATTCTCACTAACTTCTTGAGTCACTGGGTTCTCCGGACTAGTCTGGATCTAAGGTTGAGTTTGGACATCGTTTGGACTTTCATCATTAGATTCATATCCACAATGCCTGGAAGGTCTCTCCTTGCTTTCATCAACTCTAACATTATTACTTTCAACAATCCTTTTCAATCTCTTGTTAAAGCATTGGTATGCCTTGCTATGGTTAGAATAACCCAAAAATATTCCTTCATCACTTCTTGCATCAAACTTGCCTAGATCCTCATCTCTTTTGATATAGCATTTACTACCAAAAACTCTGAAGTATTTCACAATAGGTGTATTACCAAACCATAATTCATAAGGTGTTTTACCAGTATTACCTTTGATCTACACCTGGTTGAGAGTGTAGATAGTAGTACTCACAGCCTCTTTCCAATAGACATGTGGTAGATTTACCTCCATCATCATGGTTCTAACAGCCTCTTGAATAGTCTAGTTCTTCTTTTCCATAACTCCATTCTACTGAGGAGTCCTAGGGACAAACAACTATCTTCTTATTCCATGCTTTTCACATAATGCATTGAACTCATTGGAGGTAAACTCTCCACCTGTATCAGATCTCAAACATTTTGTCTTCACACCAATCTCATTCTCCACCATAGCCTTGAACACCTTGAATCTGTCAAGAGCCTCTGATTTCTCTCTTAAGAAATTGACCCACATCATCCGAGAGTAGTCATCAATTAGCAACATCAAGTACCTGTCTCCTTGCAGACTCGTAACTCTAGCAGGACCACACAAATTAGTGTGCACAAGTTCCAATAATCCACTTGAAGACTGTTCCTTACTTTTGAATGTAGTTTTGATCTGTTTGCACAACTGAAATTCCTTGCACATGCTATTTGCAAATTTCATAAGCTTTGGAAGATCTCTCACAGCTTGAGTAGTACTTATCTTGACAATGTTATCAAAGTTTACATGACATATTCTTCTATGCCATAACCAACTCTGATCAATTTGAGCAATCAAACAACATTTGCCAATACCACTTAAATGAAAGATGTTACCTTTAGTTTGTGTACTTGATGCAATCACAGTTTCGAAGCTTGCTAAGATTTTGCATTTTCCATCCTTGAATCACAGATCATACCCTTTGTCAACTAACTGTCCAACACTTACAAGATTATGCTTCAATCCCTCTACATATAGAACATCATTAGTGTTATTCTTACCATCAAAAGAGATGGATCCTCTACCATGAATTCTATCTAGTTAAATTGTCTCCAAACTTCATGATTCCACCTTCATATCTTTCCAAACTTATGAACTTACTTTTATCACTAGTCATATGATGAGAACATCCATTGTCAATCACGCTTTCATCCTTTTCTTCAATCTGAGCAGCCAAGGCACTTTTCACATTCACACAGCTAGTAGATTCAGTAGACAATAGATTTTCTTCTTTGATGGCATTGAACACCGATTCATTTCCTGAATTACTTTGCATATCAGATTCATCATCAATGACACCTTCAGCTTCTTGGATATAGTAACATTTCTTCTGAGCCCTTCATCTATTTGGGTTTGGCTTTGAAACCCTCTCTAGACATCTTGAGGCAAAATGACCAATCTTATTACAAACAAAACATTTGAAAGGCAACTTTCCTTCATACTTACTAGATCCTCTTGGGAATCTTTTGGCAATAAGGGCTTCAAGTTCATTAAAATTAGTTTCATCTTCTTCAAGTTCCCTCTTTCACTTTTGATATCTGGTTAACTTTCTTGAAGAGCTTTGACCTGGATCATATCTTTGCTTTCTAGAAATACTAGTCTTAAATGTAGTTTCATATTTAGGAAGAGAATCACCAAATTCACTTATTTCAAATGCTGAAAGCTTACCAACCAACTGATCCCTTGTAATAGTTGTAACAGTCCTGATCTCTTCAATGGCAACAACTTTATGCTTGTATGTCGTAGGTAAGGATCTGAGCACTTTAGCAACAATCTTTGAATCTTCTAATATTCCACTAGCACTCCTGATACCACTCACAAGTTCATTCACCTTCTGCATGTAGGAAGTAATGTTTTCATCTTCACTCATCATCACCCTTTTGTATCTACCCTCCAAGCTCTGTAGCTTGGCACATTTGACATATCTATCACCTTCATACAGAGTTTCCAACTTTTTCTAGATTTCATGAGCAATTTTTAATTCTAAGACATTTGTCATTTCTATATGAGTTAGGGCACTCAATAATGCTTCTTTAGCTTGAATGTTGTATTCAACTTCCTTGAGTTCATCTATAGTTGAAGGGCCTTTCTCTGGAATCTTATACTCATCCTTAGTTATCAACCAAAAGGCATCACCCATAAATTGCAAATGAAACTGCATGCACATCTTCCAAAGGGAGTAATTTGTTCCATCAAATCTCAGACTATCCTTCTTGTAAGTCAACATCTTGGATCTCTTCAAGTGGTCAAGCTTCTTTTAGAGGAACTGGCTCTGATACCAATTGTTGGAATTAGGTTGGACAACTGAGAGGGGGGTGAATCAGTTGTCCCACAATTTTAACCTTTTCTGCTCTTAATCTTCTTTCACAACTTACAAACAGATTAATGATGTAAACATTAAAGCATGAATCAACAACACATGAGTAAAAACCAAATGAACACACATAACACCAGAATTTTTACGTGGAAACCTAGTTAAGGGAAAACCACAGTGGGGGTTAATCCACAAGATTCATACCCTGTTAAAAATACTTCAAAGCAATGGGAAGGCACTTGCCTTTGGGCGCACTGCCCAAAGCTCACCGCTCAAAGAGGCTCACTACCTATAGGATTTTATGTTTAATACAGAAAGAATGAACTCAGAAATAGCATCTTCTTCATGCCTGGTTCAGTCCCCTTGAAAGCTCACAAAACTTCTGCTTTTCCCTAAAACACTTCTTCACTATCTCTTCATCCTTTACTACTCTTGTTCTTTTGCTCCTCCTCTTCTCTACTCTACCTTTGTACCTTTCATAGGATTTTATCATATTTGCACAAGGACAACTTTCCACAACTCATCCACAAGTATTTATATGCTTCATCAACCTTGTAATGAACATCAAGTTTAGGTTGAATTAATGTGGATCACTGTACTGTTGGCCAAACATAGCTGGGACTTGAATCTTCCTCAAATAGCACACCACACTTCATAGAACCTCTCTTAGATCATCTGCAACATGCACAAAGCATCTAGTTGGCCAAAGTTGGAATGAACAACAACACTCAAGAAGAAATCTTCAGCCACAAGCTCAAATCTTAATGTGGACTACATAGTAGGTACACGATCCAAGGACCTCCACAAGCATAATGAAATCATCAGGAACAACCGCACCACTTTAGATCACCAGAATCAATTGCATCTTCATACTGTAACTCAAGAACACTGACTACCATGACTTTCACACTAGAAAGATTACTTGCAGACCTCCAAACCATGAACCACTTGAGTTGAGGATACACATCAACATCCCAAACATACCTCTAGAACCCTGACACAGACTGTAATATTTCAATGCAGAGCAATCCAGACCAACTTATTGTCACTCTATTTCCTCTAAACAACTGAAAAACCCAGTTCTACTCAGATGGTCATAACTTCATCAATACTTCATGCGGACCTCTCAAATTTTGACTGTAGCAACTACTGACCATCCTCTAAAAACTCTTTAATCCATAAACTCTAATCTTCATCTTACTAGAAATACAGAGCAATCTACTTCACTGGACTACACTGTCTTCACTATTTCTGTCAAAGAGATATGTGACTCACCTGTTCCTTCTGGAGAGGCTAATTTTCTCTATATCCTCAACATATAGTTGACACCAATGACAACAAGGATATGTTGACATCAATGAAAACACTGATTAGGCACATATTTGCAACACATGGATCCATGCCATGAAAGCTATTCCCTCCAGGTACCATCACTCTCAAGTTCCCCTTTAATGGTACAGAGATCACTATCTCAGAAAACCCTCATCCTGTTGAATTCTGTCATGTCTTGCAAGGTAGTTATAAGAATAGCAACCAAGTGCCAAATAATGACAAAGCCCATGAATCCCCATTGTATGTCAACTCTGAAACTCTAAAAAGAGCCTCTAAAGTTGAACCAATCCTAATCCTACTCCTGAAATCAAAGCTAATAGCCGTGATATAGGCTTTGGTGAATATGATATCTCTAAATCTTGTTGTGTAGGGTAGATGCCCTTATCCCCTAAATCCTACAACCAACCGCCCATAGCCAGAGCAACTAAGAAAGCATCCATCCCTCCTCCAGCATCTCTAACCTAGTTCAATGAGGAAAAATTATTAGCAGAGAAAACTATTGAAGACATCTCATCTTGGCTCTACAAAGAGAAAGAACCAGTCACCATACCAGTTGAACAATATGGCAATGGCCTAAGAATTGTCAAAAATATGGGCTATAAAGGCAAAGGTAGCCTTGGGAAAAATAATCAAGGTGAAATAGAACCCATTGTGGTGAAGAAGAAGCTAGACAAGAAGGGGTTAGGATATGGTAAGAAGGTACCATGTGCCTTGGACATCAAAAGTATTCTCAACAAGGTGTCACAAACTTCTCTCGTAGATTTGACATCTAAATAGGATATCATTGATGACTCCTAGCTTCATATGACTAACCTATTCACTAAATCCTCCATCTTCATACTATCATCCATATCCTTCACATCAAACACCAACACCCAAAGTGTAACACTTGTCTACCTTGAACTTATCGATTGGGACTAACAAGGGGCCCCCCTTCTAGATGTTTTTTAGAATGACAAAGCTATTATAGAATTCATGGGACTTTGGGATAGTATCCCTCTTGGTGATCACAAAGTTGGTTTTGTAATGGAACTAGAGCAAACTTCTTATTTTGGTGAGAATGCCAAATCCTCTTCGCAAAAATAAAAATAAAGAAAGATCTCTAGGTGAAAACCACGTTGTGGCACCTCCCAATCACAAAGTAGTAAAACAAAGGACATATCAAAAGTTGAAAACCCAACTGTGTCACCTAAGGATGGAGGATTTGACCTTCCCCTACCATCTAAGTATCAAGAGAAATCAACTCTCCTAGTGGAAGATTCTACAAAGATAAATCTAGGCACAGAGAAAAATTTAAAGACCACATTCCTTGCAACATCACTATTAGAACAAGAGAACAAGAATCTTACCAACTTGTGGCTAAACCAAATGGGGGCATCTTCATGTGTTCCAACTTTAGAGAACAAAGCATGTTCCAAAGATGACTTTCCATTACCGAACATTGATCTCATAGTGGACCTGACCATTGGCCATGAAATACTTTCTCTAATGGATGGATTTTCCAGCTATAGTTAGATAATGATAGTGGAAGAAGATCAACATAAAACTACTTTCACTTGTCCTTAGGGTACCTATTGTTGGTGCATCATGCCATTTGGTCTAAAGAATGCAGGTGCAACCTATCAAAGAGCAATGACAATGCTATTCCATGATCTCTTTCATCACATCATGGAGGACTATGTAGATGATATTCTAGCAAAGTCTTCTAGGGAAGATCACATACAGGTTCTGGGACAAATCTTTGATAGACTCAAAAAATATCAAGTAAAAATCAATCCAAAGAAGTGCATCTTTGGGATAACCTCAGGAAAACTGTTGGGATACATCATATCTCACAGAGGGATTGAAGTAGATCTAGCAAAAGTCAAGGCTATAGTAGAAATTTCTCCACCAAAGAATCTAAAAGCATTAAGAAGCGTTCAAGGAAGATTACAATCCATTAGCTGGTTTATCTCATAGCTACCTAATAAATGTCAACCATTTCAACACTTGCTCCAAAAGGATGTCTCATTTCGATTGAATGATAAGTGTCAAGAAGCATTTGATCATCTCAAGGAATATCTAGCTACACCTCTTGTCTTGGTACCACTAGTCATTGATAGGCCTTTGATCTTGTACATCTCAACTACAACTGCAGCCCTAGGGGCTCTTCTAGCACAACATGATGAGTCAGAAAAAGAGCATGCAATCTATTATATTAGTCAAACCTTGGTGGGTTATGAACTCAATTATTCACCTATGGAAAGAGCTTGTTTAGCCTAAGTGTTCACTTCCCAAAAGTTATGGCATTAAATGCTAAACCAACACACAAATCTAATAGCCAAAATTGATCCATTAAAGTATCTCGTAGCAAAAACAGCCCTCACAGGAAGACTAGCTAAATGGGTCATGATCCTTAGTGAGTTTGACATTGAGCATGTGGATCATAAAGCAATCAAGGGACAAGCCCTAGCAGATCAACTAGCAGAAGCACCCATGACAGATGTACATCCTATGGTATCTGACTTTCTAGATGAGAATCTATTCACTCTTTTTACCTCAGTAATGTGGAAGTTGTATTTTAATGGTTCCTACACACAACATGGATCAGGGGTCCGCATTCTTTTTATCATGCCTCAAAATGACTATATCCCAAAGTCATATCGGCTTGCATTTCCTTGCACTAACAACATAGCCAAGTATGAAGCACTCCTCAAAGGTCTCAATACAGTAGTCCAATGGGACATCAAATAACTATAGGTATATGGGGACTCACAACTTGTTATTCGATAAGTCACTGATGAGTATCAAACAAAAGATGAAAAGATAATCCCTTACAAGAAACTAGTGGATGCCTACAAACCACACTTTTCTAGCATCCCTTTTGAGCAAATTCCAAGAGAGCATAACAAAGCTGTAGATTCTATAGCTTTTGTGGGGTCACTTATAGACATGCCTACAAACACATAGAAATGTGAATTCTTGATTGAGCAATTGTTGATACTAGCCATCAATGTTCTAACTATTGAAATTATTTGCAAACTTGTTGGTCCTAATTCCCCATGGTACAAAGATATATATGACTACCTTAAACATGGTACCTTTCCCTCTAAGCTATCCACAACCCAATACAAAACCCTTATTTGTTGATCCTCCCATTACACCATTCTAGGTAATACACTATATCACTGAAGTCTTGATGGTATCCTCTTACGATGTCTTAATGCAGATGAAGCTGATGCTACCTTACGAGACATACACAAAGGTGTCTATGGAGCACATTCTATTAGTCCTATTCTAGCTAAGAAGATACTCTACACAAGATATTATTGGCCTACAATAGAACAAGATAATTTACAGTTTGCTAAGAAGTGTCTACAATGTCAACAATATGGAGATTTGATCCATGCACCAGCTCATGAACTACAACCTGTGACAACTCCATGGCCATTTTCACAATGGGGTCTTCACCTCGTAGGACAAATCCCTCCATCCTCATCTAATGGCCATAAATTTATCATTACTGTAGACACCCTAAAATGACCAAGTCATCGCACTACTTGCATTTCGTCATTTGTCTAATCACCTACATTTCACACATTAATTAAATAATCTAATTATTTAATTAATTTCACCAAATTCTTCTAAATCACAAAATTTCGACATTAATTAAATAAATTCTCTTTATTTAATTAATTAAATCAAATTCCTCTATATTCTTCCATAATTAAATAATTTTAATTATTTAATTAGATCATCATCTTCTGTCCAAAATTCACATCCACATTAATTATTTATATCTCATTCTTTAATTAATTCAACAAATTCCCTCTTATCTACAATTAAATAATTCTTAAATTATTTAATTAAAACAAAATCATTCTTCCAAAATCATGCACAACAATTAAATAAATTTATTTATTTAATTTGCTTTCAAATCTTCTAAATTAAATAATTCCAATTATTTAATTATTTCTTCCAATAATATCTTCTCTAAATTTAAATAAATCAAATATTTATTTAAATTACTTTTTCTTCTAAATTTAAGTTATCTCTAAAATAACTCAAGCTTTCTTGCTCATGTAATTAAATATTTCTAATATTTAATAAAGCAAAATATCTTCTTATTCTCATACAAATCCCTTCTTCTTTTAAATCACTTAACTGATCATTACATTCTGTTAATTGCTTTAACTCATTCTTCTATTCTTGATAACTCCTCTCATGCAAAAAAAAGCAAGACACTTGACTTCTTCTTATTCATTGCACGTTCCTCAACTGTTCTCCTCCGTTGATTGATCTTCATTAAAACCTATATAAACCCCCCTCATCTCCTTCATTAAGCCTCTCTTTCTTCAATTTTATTCTTAGGCATACTTAACAGAGCTTTGAGCATACAGCGCGTCAATTGAGCAACCACACGATCTCTTAACATTGATCTCTTGAGCACACTACTTGCTTGTTGCAGCTATGGTTTCGCAACTTCATTGAGTAATCTACACTTCTCCAAAAGGGAACAATACAGGTTTTGGTAAGAGCTTTCATTTGTCTTTGATTTTATGATAATAGCTTTTACTTAGATTGGTTCGCTTTATGTGATTGGTTTTTGGTTTTATTAGTTTAGATTTAATCAATTTTTCCTCATACACATTTTGGCACGCCCGATGGGACCCATTGGTCCTAATCTAATATCAAATTTGTGGAATTTTTAGTTTGATTTCACAGGTTTTTTAACTTCTTTTTTTGGAGAGATCCGAAGATAAATTTTTAAAGGAAGCTTGCTGGGCAAAAACGGACATCACGGTTGCATTTGGAATGATCGAGAGGCAAAGAAAAACATATAATTTGGCCTATTTCAGTGAAGGTGAAATTTTTTTTTACCTCGGGCATGCAACCCGAGGCCATACAATCATTGTGAGGTGTAGTAAAAAAAAATTATTTTTAAAAAAAAAGTTTTCTTTTTTTTCAAAAAAAAAAAAGCAAAAAAAAAAAAAAAAATAGAAAAGCAAAAAAGCAAACCAAAAAAAAAAGAACTTTTAAAAGTTGCCGTACTTGTGAGGCAGGCCTGTGTAGGCCGTACGTGGGCAGTTTTGTTTCTTTTCACAAAATTAAAACTTTTCTTAAAAAAAGTTCATGGTAGCCGTTTAAAATTTATTTTAAACTTTTAAAGTTTAAATTAGTTTTAAACTTTAAAAAAAGAGCTTAAAAAAATAAAAAAGAAATTTTTTAGAAACTCTAAAAATAAAAGAGATTTTTTTTAGCCTCCTCTAGCCTAGCAGCAGGTCACATCAGTGACCAGGGGACAGTCACAGGGGGGTTAAATCAAACCCCTCTTCATTGAGCATTTTGATCAAATAGACGATTTTCAAACCTCATTATCTTAGTCATACGGACACGTATTTTAGTGCTTTTTTTTTAAAATAGGCTAGAATTTCATGATCTACATCGTGGTGAAATTGATTTTTTCTCAAGATTCTCTACTTTTCCAGAAAATTAATTTTCTCACTGTTGTCTTTGTCTCGCCACAGTTTTTTTAACTTTTCAATCTTCATAACTTTCACAAACGGACTTGGATTCAGGTGATGTTTTTTTCGAAAGTTGATATTTTACTGTCCTCTACACAGTGGTAGTATTGTTTCAAGTATTTTCTGAGATTTATTTTTTAAAGACCACTCATTGGCCTATCTTCAATCTGTGACTTTAAACACTTGCTAACTTTTGAGTTTGTGTGGACCTAATATCACTTGTTGCAGCTTCTTATCATCAAACAGAGCAAATGGGTTTCTCTAACATGTTCATGCAGGACGAGCATTGAAGAAATCTTGATTTATTACACTAAGTCTTAGAAACATTTTGCCTTCTTAAGGGTTAATTAAACAAATCATTTTTGGCAATCTAAGTCTTAGGAACATACTGCTTTTCTTAAGGGACAATGGACATGTATGCGAAAACACTTCAATTTTCTAAGGGACAATGGACATGAATGCCAAAACACTTCAATTTCATAAGGGACAACTGACAACTACAAACGTGTGTGTGCCTAATTTAGTTGCACCTTATTTTTTTTATAACGGGACAATTAAACATTTGTTTGACGTGCTTGCTCTTACATTTCAGTAATTCCTTTAGAAGGACCTGCTTTTGGATTGAGCTTCATCCAAAAGGGACGACCCTAAGCGGAGTTTTCCTTTGAACTGCTATATAAGAGGGATAAGGTGAAAGCCAAGTCCTAACCGACGTCAACCTTACCTTGTGGTGCCAAACTGAAAAGAGGTGTACTAGCTCTTTGTGGAAATGATTTTCACATTGAGCAAAGTGTTTGATACTCTTAGTAGGATTGGTTAAAGCTTTTAGTAGCTTGTCGCATTGCTCGTAAGGTGTTGGTCCCTCAAAGTTACTAAGAACCATTCTAGATAAAGACTACCCGACCTACCTCTGAACATTGCGGTAATCATCAGTGCAAGGGGAATCGATTTAAGCCCTTAAGGTACTAACCATTGGCTCCCTTGAGAAGAGATAGTATTCCCTTGGCCAAAAAGCTCTTGTGACCTACTTGAGCTTTCCAAGGGGAGGGTGAGATATCCCTACCTATCGTCTCTCGCAAAGATACAAAATATCTGACACCTTTATGGAATGATATTTTTATCGACGAAGTATTAAGCTGTGAGCTGATCTACTGCAATGAAACCTTGTCTCTAGGGATAAAAAGTGCTTGATATTTGTTTGCAATTGTCTCATACCTGTGGAAACATTGGGCTTTTTGTGAGCCTCAAACATACACTATTTGTTGTGTCAGTCCTTCTTTGCCAACTTTGTTTGTTGTGTTTTCTCTTGCCAAATCAAATCCAATTAGAAACAGACAGATCTATCAAAATTTTTCCCTTTTAAGCATCAGACACTACTTCATCGCCTTTGGTATTACAGCAGCTTGCCTTTGGTATAACAATAGCTCACCTTTGGTATAACAGTACCTCACCTCTAGCAAAACTCTACTTCAATGCCCTTGGTATAATAGTAGCTCGCTTTTGGTCACAGTAGCTCACCTTTGGTATAGCAGTATCTCGCCTTTGGTAGCTCAGTCCATCGCCTTTGGTATTACAGTAGCATGCTTTTGGTTGCATAGTCCTGCGCCTCTAGTCAAAAAGTATAGCGCCTTTGGTCTAGATACTTGTGCATCAAAAGTTTGTCTTTGTCAAAACACATAGCAAAAACCCAGCATTACTTTTCTTGTCCTAGTGTATTCCATGGTAACCACTAGGCTCCAGCATACTATGAAATCCAAGCAAGTTGTCCATAAGAAGTGCAAGTCACCTCCTCACACACCGCAGTTAGGTCGTCTCAACATTACTCCCAAGGTCACTCCTAGAACACCCACAGAAAGATCTACCAATTCTCCCAACATGTCGCACGCCAACCAACCAAGCAATTCCCAAGAAAGGAGAGTCCCTTTGGTAAGCACACCCCAATACACCACCGGTTTGCCTCAAGATTTTGTCCCACAAGGTTATACTGCAGATCTTGCCTCATCTCAAGAAGAGCGACACTTTGAAATAGGTCAATCCTCTCAAGAAGATGAGCAAGATCTTGATGAATTCATGCAAGATCCTAGAGCCATAGCCACCATTGACAAAATCCTTAATGAGAACCAAGATCATTTCTTTCACTTGCTAGCAGAGCAAGGAGCCAAATTACCCAAAGATTTTGATCTATCCAATCTTAACGAGCCTAGCAACACCCAAGCCACCATACAAGCGGTGCAAACCATTTCAACGGTGACCACGCCCTTACCTGAATAGAGCTCGCAGTATAGGAATCCCCTTTATCAAAACCCAACAGGGGAGAGACCCATATCACCACTTCTGACTCCCATGGAGATCTACAAAAAATAATAAGAAACTCTCCAACGTCAAGTAGAGTTAGCTAAGCAAGCCACCTTAGCTAGATCGAATACGCAACCACTTCCTAAAGTGTCCACACCAATCGCAAGTGGAATTTTGGTTACTCCTTCACGAGTAGGCTTCCCACCAAATTACAATCCGGGGAACAACTATGTAGCCATGCAACAAGGGTCTCAACAAATACCACCTCCTATATCATCAAACCTTCATGTCTCTCAACCAATTTGAGTCATGCAATCCCAACCACAACATTCTTCTACGCTCGTCATCAAGCCACCTCAACCATCGCAAATCACTTCTACCTATGTCCCTCCTCCACAACGGTCATCCTCGCTAAATTTCTTTCACACATTGCCTAGCCACTCTCAACATTCCCAACATCAAGTTTCCCAAAGCTATGTGCCGCCATCACAACCTAATCAAACGCACTTTAGCTTTCCTCCACCCAATTCTTTTCTTCAACCATCACAAAGCCAACATTCTTACCTAGCGCCACCTCCACCTATGCCAAATCAAAACCTCCAATTCCAACCCAATCTAAACCAAATGTACAATGCTTATGATCCCAACCAATCTTACAACCCTTATCATACCAATGCTCATGGCTTACAATACAATCTTCCGTATGGGCAACAACAGCCACTTCTAGGACAACAGGAGATGTTTCCCACCCCTCCCACGGCGATGGAGCTAAAAATCATGGAAGTTCAACAACAGCTATCTGATCTCACATTTAGCCACACCAAGAAGACCTTCTCTTTAGAGGAAGTGTGTCCTTATCCTTTTGATCAGTCATTACCAATGATCCCTTTTCCTCAAAATTTCACTATTCCCAAGTTTGATAAATACAAAGGAAAAGGTGACCCAAAAGACCATCTTAGGGAGTTCTATCTTGCTGGCTTCGAGGTCTCACATAATGACACGTATCTTATGCGTCTCTTTCCTCACAGTCTTGGAGGTCAAGCAATAGAATGGTTCTCACACTTACCCACGGGTATCAAATCTTTCAACGAGCTAGCAGAGAAATTTGCCACCCATTTTTCTTACAACACAGAGCATGAGATTTCCATGATTGATCTATGCAACAATAAACAGAAAAATGGTGAAACTTTCATTTCTTTCCTTCAAAGATGGAGACAAATGGCTAGCAAATTCCCTTTTAAGATTCCTGAGAAACAGCTTGTTAGCATATTCGTGCAGAACCTCAACCAAGAGTTAGGTTTCTATTTGCAAATTCTTAGTGCTATAACCTTCGACAAAATCACGTACAAGGGAATCAACATTGAAAAAGCCCTCATTGCTAAAGGTGTGGTCAAAATCTTCAAAGAAACGAAAGACAATGCTCCTCATCAACAATCGAACGATAAACCCAAATATTGGAACAAAAATAAAAATGTGGTCAACGATGGGGTGGTCGATTCTAAACATGTCCAAATGTTGCAAACACTGCTGCAACTCTCCAAACCAAGTCAAGCTCAACCTCAACAACAACGGCAACCATATCAAAATCAACAATAATGACAATAGGAGCAACCTCAACAAGATTACCTGCCGCAACGTTAATTCATTCCCTTGGGAGTGCCTATAGAGTCGGTCCTACAACAGATTTTGCATAAAGGGCTCATCACCTTACCTGATGCTCCCCCATATGGAGAACCTGTTTACAAAACTGCACGTTACAGAGATAATGAATATTGTGAGTTCCATAGGAGCAAAGGGCACAGAACTGCATTGTGCATGAAACACAAGCACCTAATCCAAAATCTCATTGAAGGCAACCAAATCACTTTTGAAAATGAAACACCAGCTCAACAAACGAACAAAGATCTTGATATGTACAAGGAACCATTCCCTCATCATGGTCCACCTCCTCCTTAGGATAGAGGTAAAGGTATCAATCATGCTTCCACTTCTTTTGATTCCATTGTAGGTTGTTTTGAAGAGAGTTGAGTGTTTACCCTCACAATTAAAGGCAACTCTACGGATTGTGTTGTTACAACTCATCGTGGTCATGTCACCATTCATGGGCCTACACCCAGTCTTCCAGCTCAATCTGATTATAATCTTGTGGAACATCTAGGGAAAACGCTCGCACAAATCTCTATATTGGACCTTCTACGGTCATCACTTGCACATAGAGTAGTGCTAGAAAAAGCCCTCCAAGAGTCTTCGGTTCCTAACAACATAGCAGTCGCGGATTTCCAAGCTATAGTAGGTAAAATTGCTTCACCTTACAATGTGGTCTTCTCTGAGAAGGACCTCCCATCCCATGATCCTTGTCACAATGATGCCCTTCATATTGAGGTTCTCATCCATAAGCGCAAAATCAAATGTATACTCATAGATGGTGGTGCTGGTCTCAACATTTGTTCTTTAAAGTTACTTAAGCAATTGGGATACTCTGAGGATCATGTCAACTCTGATCATAGTATTACAATCAAGGGGTATGATGATGCTGAACGCTGCTCAGAGGGTGTTATCCACTTGCCTATACAACTCGGCCCTGTCATGCTTGAAACCAGGTGTCAAGTCCTTGATATTGAACTACCTTACAATATTATCCTAGGCCGCCCATGGATCCATGCAATGAAAGTTGTTCCCTCCATGTACCATCAATCATTAAAGTTCCCATACAATGGTACGGAGATAACTATCCCAAGAGACCCCAATCCTTTTGAATTCTACCGTGTCTTGCAAGGCAATTATAAGAATTGCAACTAGGTGCCTAACAATGAAAAAGCTCTTGAATCCCCATTGTATGTTGACCCTGCAATTCTGACTCCAGCCTCTATAAGCAACCCTAATCCTCTGCTTGAAATCAAAGCTCACATCTGTGATATAGGCTTTGGAACATATGATATCTCAAAATCTTATTGTGTAGGGCGGATGCCTTTATCTCCAAAATCTTACGGCCAACCACCCATTGCCAAAGTAACTAAAAAAGAAGCTTTTCCTCCCCCAGCATTCTTAACCAAATTCCAACAGGGAAAGTTATTGGAAGAGGAAACTATTGAGGACATTTCTTCTTGGCTCTATAAGGAGAAAGAACTAGTCACAATACCAGTCAAGCAATATGGCAATGGTTTAAGGATAGTAAAAAACATGGGCTATAAAGGCAAAGGTGGCCTTGGGAAACAGAATCAAGGAACTATGGAACCCATTGTTGTGACAAAGAAGCTAGACAAGAAGGGATTAGGATTTGGTAAGAAGGTACCACACGCCTTGGACATCGAGTATATCCTCGACGAGCTAGCTGAAACTTTTCCCACTGATTCGACGTCTACAGAGGATATCATCGAGGACTCTTCCCTCCATATGACCAATCTATTCACAGAATCCTCCATTTTTACGCTATCCTCCATATCCTTAACCTCCACCATAAACACCCAGAATGTCACACTTGTCTACCCTAAACTTATCGATTGGGACCAACAAGGGTCCCTTGTTATAGATGTATTTTAGAATGATGAAGCTTTAGCTAAGTTCATGGGACTTCGGGAAGGTATCCCTCTTGGCGATCATAAAGCAGGTTTTGTAATGGAACTAGAGCCAACTGCTTATTTTGGTGAGAATACCAAATCCTCCAGTCACAAAAGTACAAATAAAGAAGGATCTCTAGGTGAAAACCACACTATGGCACCTCCTGATCACAAAATAATAAAAACAAAGGACGTATCCAAAGGTGAAAACCCAACTGTGGTACGTGAGGATGGAGGATTTGACCTTCCCCTACCATCTAAGTATCAAGAGAAGTCAGCTCTCCTAGTGGAAGATTCTACAGAGATAAACCTTGGCACAAAGCAAAATCTAAAGACCACATTCCTAGCAGCATCATTATCTGAAACAGAGCACAGAAATCTTAACTTCTTCTTGCAGCGAACCATCAACTTTGCATGGACCTATGTGGATATGCTAGGGCTAGACCCTAAGCTAGTAGTTCATTATCTTACAGTTGATCCCAAAGTGAAACCAGTCAAATAGAAGTTGAGAAAGATGCACCCACAGATAGCTCTCTTGGTAAAAGTGGAAATATAGAAATTATTAGATGCAAAGTTCATACGACCCATTGACTATTCAGATTGGGTCTCAAATATTGTACCTATGTCTAAACCTAATGGGTGCATCCGCATGTGTAATGATTTTAGAGATCTCAACAAGGCATGTCCCAAAGACGACTTTCCACTACCAAACATTGACATTATAGTGGACTTGACAGTAGGTCATGAGATGCTTTCTCTCATGGACAGATTCTTGGGCTACAATCAGATACGGATAGTAGAAGAAGATCAACATAAAACAACATTTACTTGCCCTTGGGGTAACTATTGTTGGTGTGTCATGCCATTTGGTTTGAAGAATGCAGGAGCAACCTATCAGAGAGCAATGGCAGTGATATTCCACAATCTCTTTCATCACATCATGGAGGACTATGTGGATGATATACTGGCCAAATATTCTAGGGTAAATCACATACAGGTTCTAGGACAGATCTTCAATAGACTCGAAAAATACCAAGTAAGACTCAATCCAAAGAAGTGTGTCTTCGGTGTAACATCAGGAAAGCTATTGGGATACATTGTATCTCGTAGAGGCATCGAAGTAGATCCAGCAAAAGTAAAAGCTATAGTAGAGATGCCTCCACCAATGAACCTTAAAGCATTAAGGAGCCTTCAGGGAAGGTTGCAATCCATTAGGCATTTCATCTCACAGCTAGCAGATAAATGTCAACCATTTCAACACTTACTCCGAAAGGATGTCTCATTCCAATGGGATTATAAGTGTCAAGCAACACTTGATCAACTTAAAGAGTATCTAGCTACACCTCCTGTATTGGTTCCACCAGTTGCAAATAAACCTTTGATATTATATATCTCCACTACGAATTTGGCCCTGGGGGCCCTGCTAGCACAAAATGATGAATCAGGAAAGGAGCATGCAATTTATTATATCAGTAGAACCTTGGTGGGATATGAGCTCAATTATTCACCAATGGAAAGGGCTTGTTTAGCAGTAGTGTTTACTTCTCAAAAGTTGCAGCATTACATGTTGAACCAACACACAAATCTGATAGCCAAGATTGATCCCTTGAAGTATCTACTAGCAAAAGCAGCTCTCACAGGTAGACTAGCTAAATGGGTCATGATCCTTAGTGAGTTTGATATTGAGTACATGGATCGTAAAGCAATCAAAGGACAAGCCCTAGCAGATCAACTAGCAGAAGCACCCATGACTGATACACACCCTATGGTAGCAGACTTTCCGGATGAGAATCTATTCACTCTTACCAGCTCAATAATGTGGAAGTTGTACTTTGATGGTTCCTACACACAGCATGGATCAGGAGCTAGCATCTTATTCATCACACCTCAAAATGACTATATCCCTAAGTCATATCGGCTTGCATTCCCTTGCACCAACAACATTGCCGAGTATGAAGCACTCCTCATAGGTCTCAATACAGTAGTTCAATGGGACATCACAGAACTACAGGTTTATGGAGACTCACAACTAGTCATTCACCAAGTCACAAATGAGTACCAAACAAAAGATGAGAAGTTGGTCCCCTACAAGCAACTAGTGGATGCCTACAAACCACATTTTTCTAGCATCACATTTGAGAAAATTCCAAGAGAGCATAATAAAGCTGCAGATTCTATGGCTTCTGTAGGGTCACTGATTGACATGCCTGCAAATACACATACATGTGAATTCTTGATCGAGCAATTTTTGATACCAACCGTCGATGTTCCCGTTACTGAAATCATCTGCGAACTTGTTGGTTCCAATTCCCCATGGTATGAAGATATCTATGAATACCTCAAGCACAATACATTTCCCTCTGACCTATCATCCACCCAACACAAAACCTTTGTCTGTCGATCCTCCCGTTACACCATTCTGGGTGATACACTATATCGCCGGAGTCTCGATGGTATTCTCTTATGATGTCTTAACGCGGAAGAAGCCGAAGCTACCTTACAAGACATACACGAAGGTGTCTATGGTGCACATTCTACCAGTCCTAATCTCACTAAGAAGATACTCAGAACAAGGTACTACTGGCCTACAATAGAGCAAGATGCTGCACAGTTTGCTAAGAAGTGTCTACAATGCCAGCAACATGGAGATTTGATTCACACACCAGCTCATGAACTACAACCTGTGACAACTCCATGGCCTTTTTCTCATGGGGTCTCGACCTCGTAGGACAAATCCACCCCTCCTCTTCCAATGGCCACAAATTTATCATTACTACCACTGAGTATTTTACGAAGTGGGTGGAAGCCATTCCCATGACCTATATCACCGGCAAGCAAATAGCCAAGTTTATCCTTAACTACCTCATTTGTCGGTATGGTATTCCCCAAGCCATTGTCACTGATAATGGGAGACCATTCAAGAATCAAGATGTCCGTTCCTTGTGCACACAATACAATATCTAACATCACTTCTCAACTCCCTACTATCCGCAGAGTAATGGCCAAGATGAGGCTTCCAATAAAACCATTCTCAAAATACTCAAGAAAATAGTCAATGAAGCTGGTTGTGATTGGCAATTGCAACTCAATCCCGCCCTATGGGCCTACCACACTAGTATCAGAACACCAACTGGTGCCACACCATATGCCTTGGTCTTTGGCTCTGAAGCCATCCTACCTATAGAGGTCAAGATCCCATCCCTCAGAGTATCCATGCAGGACCTGATCGGTGGAGAAGAGTATCGCACTTCCAGATTAGTTGAGCTTGAACTACTAGATGAGAGGCGCCTTGCCACACTTAATCATCTCCATGTCTATCAAAACTGCCTCCGGCGTAATTACAACAAAAAAATCAAAGAAGACAGTTTCAGGTAGGTGATCTTGTACTTAAAGAAAATCAGAGAAATCAAGAAGATCAAGAAAAGAAGGGCAAGTTTGAGCCTAACTGGTTAGGTCCCTTTATTGTCACAGCAGCATATGGATCAGGAGCTTATACTTTAGCTACACCTGACAACATTCCTCTAGATGAGCCACTTAACAGTGTTCATCTTAAGAAGTTCTATGCCTGATCCTCAGAGTATTCCAAAAAAAAAACCCAAAAATCCAAAAAAATCCATCCTCTGGTGAAAACCTGGTAAATAGGTGCCTTGGATAAGTACCATAGTGAAAACTTGGCAAACAGGCGCTATGTGTATAGTCAACATCCATCATCTATCAAGTCTTGTTCATGCCATTTCACAGCGCTCTTCATCCATCCATAATAAAACCATTGACCTTGTTTGCATTTCCATCTCCCTATCTAGTATAGCTTGGAAATTTGTCAATGTCCACCGTCATCATCCCACGTCTTGATCTATGTCAGCAGTTTTCACTGTCTTGTCCTAGGTCATGCTTTCTATGTCAATCATCCATGTGAATTCCTCTACCGAAATGGGGGTAATTGCTTCCTTAACCTCGGTCTAGGAGTGGTTCCTTGTCCGTGGTTCACAACACGTTCTTCAATTGTTTCTCCGTTCCGTAGATAACACTCTTTAATGAACACATCGCTCCTACGATAAGGCTGTTATCTTCCCAACACATCTTCCTACATCATCACATTAACCAAAACTACATATCATCTCTTCTCAATCTTAAGGTACCTTGATCCCATGGATATGGGTATGTAGGCAGTCTGGAATATGAAGGAAGTATCCAATACTCAGGTACATAAGATCCCCTCCTTTCACCTTGACCCATTCATCACTCTATCCAGAACTACATATTTATCATTTTCATCTTTCAACGTAATGTGCCTTGATCCCGTGGATACAGGGTATGTAGGTAGTCTGGAATACGGAGGATGTATCCAGTACTCAGGCACATACGATCCATCATTCTCCACCTGTTTCAATCCATCAAACACTGTCACCTTTCTGGTCTTCCATTTATCAAAGCCCATTCGTCTCAACTTGACTAACTCAAGCATCAAGCTAGCATATATTTTCAAATCAAAAGTCCTTAACAAACCTGAAGCAAAGCAGCTTTCTTCTAGAGTCATCTACTGTCCTAACTATTCTGATTGCCAACATCAGCTAGATCTAGCTTAACCAAAGCACCAGATCTACAGGCTTGTCTTCTACAGAATGTTCCATTGTCGAGACCAACATGTGAGGACCGCCCTTTTTTACTACTGTTGTTATGACTATTTACAGTACTGTTATTGTTACTTTCATATTTGTGGGATAGCAGTTCCCGGAATTTGTCAGACTATTTAACTTTATTATGTTTTCGGAAAAACTAATTGGGTGATGTTTGGATAAGTTTACTTTTCAGAAAAATGAATTAGGTGATGATGGAAAATTGTAATATGATTTTAATTATGTTAAATTGAACTAGGGCATGAGAATGCATGTTTTATTTAAGTTGCTTCGGCTATGATGAATTTATGTGGTTACTGATCTTGTAATTGAGTGTGCAGGGATTACTAATCGAACCACAGATTTCGGAGATCATTCCACACCTTGTTATTTGTTATTCCCTGTTAAGCCGATCTGGTTCCACGAGGAACCAAGATCTCTTTGTGTTTGATGTCATGATGTAATGTGGTCTTTCATATGGTTGAGTGGGTTAGGTTACCCTCATGTACCATTATTTTTTATAATTAGTGTTGTAAAGAGATTGAATTTGAAATTTCTTATTTTATTTAAATTATGGGGCCCTTTTCTTGTGCCTTACCTTGACCAGGGGTGTCTTGTATGGGTTAAAGTTGACCCTGGGTTATACCCCATGGGTCCAGGGGCCCATTTGGCATGGGTAACCCTTGAGTAACCTCCATCTAGTCAACTTAACCTTCCCCTGAAGTTAAGTGGCGAAAATTGGAGGTAGGAGGGGACATGATGGGTTGTACCAACACCCAACCCATCCCCTCTACATTCCCCTAGATAAGAGATGCCATCCATTAGTGAAGGTCACCTCTTCTTTAGTGAGATTCCCCCATGTACTCTGGGGACACCCATGTGAATAAAGGAGAAAGAGGCATGGGTCACCTGTCTTGTTCCCATTTAACTCTTTTTTTTTATTTCTCCCATGAGAAAGTGGAGTCACATGAGAGGAATAAGGAGTACCCTTGGGAATGGAGAGTGACATAAGCCACCAGGACAGAATAGTGGTTTTGGGGAAGGGTGAGGAGGTGACAAGTGTCACTTCCCCATTTCTCAAAATTAAAAAGAAAGAGAATTTGGGTTATTTATTTTCAAATTTTGGGATGAGAGGGAGTTAGTTGAATTTTGGGAAAAAACTTTCATTTTTGCCTTACCAAAAATAGAGAAGTTAGTTTGGAAGATAGAGAAGGGAGAGGGAGTTGGTGGCTAAGGTTGGAAGTGAACTCTGTGGACTCTGCAACAACTTCATTCCAGGAGGGCTTTGCAAGGTTGGTCTGAATTTTACCTCTGTTTTTGTAGAACTGAAATGTGTATGAAATGTGTGTGAAATATGTGTTTAGATTTCTTTTCTGTGGGGTTCTTGTCAGGTTGTTTGACAGAGCGTCTCCCACTTGGGAGAAATGCTCATCAAGTTTGGGGTAGGGGAGGAGAGATCCTCCTCGGGTGCATACCTGTTTCCATCTTTTGGGATGTTGAAAGCCTTGAGGGCATGTATCTGTGACTGTATTTTTGACTTGAGAGTCCTATACAGATTACTTAAAAATTGTGATCACACTTGGTTGAGACCAAGAGAAATTTATATTGGTTCATTTATCTGTCAGGGTGACACTCTGGAGTCGAGTGTGTCCACTCTCCTGCCCCTTATGAAACTCACTGTAGTTGAGTTTCCGTATTATGTAAAATACCCACGGGTGTATGTGTGCTTTGGGATTGTTGTTGTTTCTGTTGTGAAGTGGAGTGTTTGAGTATCCAGGTGTGAGTATGGTCTCCCTAGCTCGGGGGTGACCCACTTGCGGGTCTACGGTAGGGAGGAGAGCTAGATGAGTGGTATTTTCTTCTTTGTTTGTCTTTGATACGCAGGTTTTTCTCTTGGAGCTTCTGGTTGGCTATTTATGAAGAAACAGTTCATCTTCTTTGTCATGAGAATTAGGCCTGGTTCATTTCATAGAGATGAAGAGAGAACACCTCTCTTGTTAATGTTGTAAATTAATGATATTCTGGGAGTGAAGAAAATCACCTCCCTGATCTTGTTATTATTGGACTTTTATTTGGTTGTCATAAGTTATCAGTTGTGTACTGTTTGGGAGAAGAAAGTTCATATCTGGGAAGTTAAGTGGTGGTATTCCTGATTGAGAAGCTGTAATATGAATGTGCTTAAATTTTTAAGTTGATGTTTGCAAACTTTGTTCAATAGCAATTTTTGTGTTTCAAGTATTACTGAAAGGAAAAGTTCATTATTGCAATCTAATATGAGTTGTTTACATTTGAAAGTTTGGAATTGCTTAACTAGTTGAAATGTTAGTTTTTATAGTTCAATGTTAAAATGGAAAAGACAGTTTTAAATGTTTGAGTTATTCTCCATATTTAGTGGATTCTATTAATTTCTAGCATGTATATATATTCTGTTTGTACATTTAAGCATTCTTAAATGTTTATGAAAATGGAAATATATACTTATAATAAAGGGATAGCTATTTACCATTTCTACCGATTAAGTGAAATTGGGATATATATATATATATATATATCTAATTGTTATGACATTATCTTTATAACAGGTTGATTTGGAGAAAATGCATAAAGTAGTGAATTTGAGAAATTTAGGAATTATATAAATACATATAAGAATATTTTTATATAAATAAATTATATATATATATATATATATATATATATATATTTCACATTTTGAGTAATTATCATTTTATAGAATAATAGAGAAATTGAAAGTAATTATCATTTTTTATGAGAATGAATGATATATATCAATATAAAAATAGATATATATGTATATATATATATATATATGAAATATATATATATATATATATATAAATAAATTATCATTGATATATATATATACATGAATATATATATATATATATATATATATAAATATATTATTGTTGATAGAAATCAACGAATAGCACATAAGATTGACTGTCAAAGTTTAAGCCGCGGGAGAAAACACAGTCGCGGTTAGATTTGGGCGGTGGGGAGAAATCCCCACCGCAGGCCCTAATATATATACTTGGAGGTGTGGAGTGGGGCGGAGCCCCACCCACACCCCACATCATGGGATGTGGGTGGGACTCCGCCCCACTCCACATCCCCCCCTTCCCCTTATGCCTCCCGCGGCCTGCACAGGCCCGCCGCTCTGCGGCCACCGCCGACCCTGTCCGCCGCTCTGCGGCCACCGCCGACCCTGCTTCTCTATCACTGCGGCCACCGCCGCCCATGGCCGCCGTCGGCTGTGGAATCTAAAGCAACAAAAAAAAAAATGTTAGGGCTTTGGCCCTAACATATGATTGGTTTCTTTGGAAAATAAATACATTTTTTTATAGCTCTATATATAGGCATATATATATACTATATATATGTCTATGTATATAGCTATAGATATAAGAAAATGATTATATATCTATCTATATATTTCTATATATATATATATAGAGAGATATATACATATATAGTGGTAAACCAATTTCGTCCTATACATAGACATTAAAATATATATATATAATATATATATAGATATATATATATATAGGTATATATATATATATAATATACGTAGGAGTAAATCTATGAACCATGTTATTGGGCCCTCGTTTTAAATCGTTATAAACTATGTCTCATGGACATAGAGAAAACAAAAAAAATAACAAATTATATTCACACAGTAGATGTTATTAAGTGTTGAACACAACAACCAAAGAAGATATATTACCATGTACAGGGTTTTATAAAGTGGAGAGCCTCCTACATCTATTTACAACGTTAAATGAGTCACAATCAGTGGATTAATAGTCATTAATAGTAACAACAGTAATAGTAACAACAGTAATTATAAACAAGAGAAAATAAAATTATAATGTAAAAGAGAGTTAATGAATATTCAGTGATACTCTAGAAAGAGTTTCTCGGAAGTTTCAACTATCAACGTAATATCAATCACCCGGAAAATGAAGAGGAAAATTACAGATCACCTTGCTCAAAAGAACACTGGAAATAAACTTAAGAAGCCACCACTGACAATCCATGTGGCCATTTTAATCTCAACTGTAGCAAACGACCTCATAAGTAAACCTGTAAGAGAGTCCGAAGAAGAAAAACTAACATTGGAAAACACAGAGGAGAAAATGCGCGACATTTCCCAAATGGGATAAGAGAACTAAGTTGACGGACCCTTCTGCTAAATCTGCTTAGGAACAGGTTTATTAAGTACATACGAAGAGGAGGAACCTAGATCGGGGAAGATTAGGAGACCGAGTCCAGCGAAATAGTAAACCAGCCTTTGTGACCTAGATCATCCTGAAATTAGGTTTAATATCAACAATAGCTGCAGTGATAACCCTGATTGACGTAAATCATGAAGAAAGGTCAGGATGCACATAAAGAAAGCATAGAAAACGAAAGAGAGAGAGAGACCGAAATATAACACACTAAATTAACAGAGAAATAGTTAAGGTAAGGGCGATAAAGATACAATCAAAATTAAGAACCTGTGAAAAGGGAAGAGAGAGCAACCAAACCGCCTTGTTGAAAATGCTAAGTCATAGGAGGAGTATGTTTCAGGAAACAAGAGAGGAGACAGACAACCGTGCCTGGCTGAAAAATGACTAAATAGGGAGATCACTAGCCGGTTTAGTCGGAACAAGGCGTCGTGGGAAGTTGTTCCTCTATCAGCGAACCACGTGCGTAAATGAGTGCAGCGTAATTCCCACTAACGCCGTAAGGCATTATGCTACCGAAAATTGCCGAGGGTTCGATTTAAGAACTTTGGTAATCTCACTCTTGCAATGACGTTAGCAGCGTTGTATAGACCCTCTTGTTGATCTGTATGCTTCTGGTTGCACGCAATTGTACTTGTATTCCGCCGAAGAGTGTAGTGTTTCGCCATGAGAGAACACCGTCGAGCATGCGTACGCATGCGAAGGGGGTTTTTAGGACAGTGTGAGAAAAGTTTTTCATATCTCGTGTCATAATCACATAACAGATGTGGCTATGACACGTGCGATGTGTGTTGTGACCACATGGAAAATGTGGGCATGACACAACACATGCATCTCTTGCAACATGTGGCATTTCCTACAACGAGACATTGTCTTTTTAGGTAGATAGCCCCCTTTAATGGACACAGATTTCCTACGATAAGGCTGTTATCTTTCCTATCCAATCTATCCTGAGCAACCTCTTTGGCAAGAGAATATGTTGGCTATATGTTTACTTTGTAAGTCAGTCAATTTGTGTTATGGTTTATCTTTTGTTCCTTTTCCAATACCTATTCAAGGCTACCTTGATTTATCTATAATCTTGGTATGTTGCGATGCAGTGTAGATTGGGGGCATAGTCATTGCTTTTCGTGTGCCGTGTTTGAGGAATGATCTTTAGCATCTTTCTTAGCATTCTATTTATCTTATGTGCGTTACGACCTAGCATCTTACATATTTAATACTCTTCTTACATTTACATGTATTGAAGTTTATTTTATGTTCAAGACTATGGCTCATTCACATGTACCAATAAGGTCATATTATGTCTAAAGGATCTAAGTTCATTCCTCTTGCTTGCAGAGTCAACATCCATGCACTCAGATATTACTGCACCTTGGTCTTTTATACCTTGGTGGTGAACTATCCACATGCTATATCAAAAATAAGGATTGCTCTTTATAAACATTTGTGAAACCATTGCAACAAGCTCATCCATTTACACCATCCATTTTTCCATGGCCTTATATAGTTTTTCAAGCAAAGATTGATCAACCATCTTTCTCTCATGTTCTCTTCTATCTCCTTTCTTCTATCTATCATCAACCCAACCTCACTTGTGATGCAGAGGCATCCACACTATAACCTTACAATACAGCATGGATGTCTGCAGCCCAGCATCATCATCATCATCCTCATCATCATCATCATATTTTGCTTAACACTGTCAGCATCATCATATTTCCTGTGCCGACCGATATCCTCCTGATGACAAGCCTTCACTCTTTCGCATGTCAACAGCATCACCTTACTCGATTATCGACAGCATCATCATGTTCAATCAGCGCGAACATCCTCCTGACGTCCACTGTTCACTTCAGCGACAACTTCCGTCTTCACTATCTTCAGCATCATGATATTCAACATCATGATAATCAACAGGATAAAGAACATCCGGTTCCCTCCATTTATCCTGATGATGACGAACCTTAACTCCTCGCACCTTCCCTTTGATGCTGACGTCACCCGATATCCTGATGACGATGACGTCACCCGCAGCTCCTCAATATCCTGCTGCTCCGAAATATCCTGATGACGTATATCATGATGATGATGATGTCATATCCTGCTGTTGGCCAAACTTAGTTTTTTTTCGGCCCGCGATCAACCCGATCTTCTTCCTGATGCCGATGCACCCCTCCTCGGCTCCTCCTAATGATGATCACTCCGACGCACATTCACTTCATGCACTCAACTGCATCATGCCGATCTCCTCTTACTCGGATGATGATGCCCGAAGCAACTGCAGGATATAAGCAGAAATATCCTGATGATGCCGTTTTAACAACTTTTCAACCTTAGCAAAATTTCACTTCGCCGATCCTCCTGGGATGACCCGATCCACTTCCAGGTTGATCTTCCACACTTTATCAGCTCGACCTAGCACATACCCATGCTAGGGTCTTCAACACCTTTCAGCCGCGATCCTGCACACCTGCATGCGAACAAACAAACTAACTCCTACCCTACTGTACATAACCATTCCACCGATCAGACGAATCAACCGGTGGAATGGATCAGTGAATCCATACAGCCACCAAACCAGCAAATCGATCAAGCAATGGAATTCAACAGAGGATGAACACAAATAGGAACACTTTATTTGATTTCAAAAGATGCAACTACAATGATCAGTTTCTCTCTCTCTTTGCCTCACTCTCGCAAAGTCTGGTCGATGATATATGCAATATCAACTGATCCTCATGCTTAAATAGATTTTCCTACGAGTACTACTGACCCGACTCCAAGCGGCTGGGAACTCTCCAGGCGGCTGGGAGATCCAACCGGTCCTACAGCATGACAACTGTTCTAACAAACTACCTAAAAATAGTAAAAGCATGGTCAGCATGATCTTATCATGATCAGCATGACCTTATTACATGCATTTGGTCTTATCAGACCTTCTTGGAAACATAAACAAGACCTAAAACAACTAACTGCCTCATGAAGGCCAGCTGTCAGGTAGGTGCTCCTGCACCATACTCCCCAACAGAAAAGAACTCATGTCCCATGAGTTTAGTATGTGGAAGTCCTCCACCTTTACACTTTGCCTTAGCAATATGCTGATCTGTTCCAGCTTTGTCCTCTGCTGGGTCTTGGCTGCTCCAAGTCTTCTACACTGTAACTTGCTTTCTGGCAAGTAAATCCTCATGCCTGTCAATGTAGGCTTTTCTCTCACATTCCCTGTGTTTGTCAGGTTGTCTGACCAGAACCTCTGTCTGAACTGCCTCTTGAACTTCTGCAATGTTCAACTCTATCTTCCTTTCAATCTTTATAGGACAAGCAATAGTCCCAACTATGACGACATCCTTGTCATTCCTCTCAACTGGTTGCTGTTTGCAAACCTGTTTCTGAACCTGCTGCTGACCTCTATCAGTCAAAACTAAAACTTTCTTCAACCTGTTGTCCTTAACAACTCCTTTTCCTGCAGTATCCTCAACTGTCTTTATGCCTGCTCCTCTAGGCATCTGCACAAACTCCTTCTTTCCCATTAAAATGATTTTGGCTGCCCCCTTTGCTGCAGCATCTGCCTGCAATGGCATTAACTTAATAGTCTTCCCATCTTTCTTGATGGTATAGGTATTAGCGTACCCATCATACAGTACCCTTCTATCAAATTGCCATGGTCTACCCAACAGTAGGTGACAACATTCCATAGGCAAAATATCACACAAAATTCTATCATGATATGCTCCAATCTGAAAATCCACATATGCCTGTTCAGAGACAAAAAGTGATTGACTATCACTCACCCAAGACGCCTTGTAAGGGTGTTGATGTGGAATCCTTTCCAAATTCAGTTTATCCACCATTTCCTGAGATACCATGTTGTCTGTTGAACCAGTATCAATGACAACCTTACATTTTTTACCTTTGCTCTTGCATATGGTCTTGAAAAGAGCTCTTCTTTGTGGGGATTCTTTGTCATGTACCTTCATGGTAGTTGCTGTTCTTCTCATCATCAGAGACTCTCCACTCTCTGGGTATGCATAATTATCAGGCTCCTTATCCTTTTGATAAGTGTTTGAACTCTGTGCACTTTGCTCTACTGTCTCTTCTTGTACAAGTTGTACTCTCTTGTCATTTGTTCTATCATTTCTGGATGATGAACCTTTGTTTTTTGGACATTTGAAAGATGGATGACCAAACTCACCACAGGTGTAACATTTTCCTAAAAATGTAGTAGAACCTCTACCACCTCCAAATCTTCCTCTATTACCTTTCCATCCACCCCTGAAATCAGACTGTCCCTGTCCTTTACCAGTGTCTTCTTGACCCTCATTGGTTTGTTTTTGTGTAGGGGTTGCTCCTCTTCCCCTCATATTGTTTCCTCTTCCTCTCATGGACTTATCATGTCCTCTATTCATCTTTTCTTCAATCCTGATTGCCATTTGATAACAATCTTCCACATTCTTAGGGTTAGCTAAAACTAACTCATCCTGTATGTTAAATCTCAAACCAGCCAAGTACCTAGCCACCTTCTCTACCTCATTCTCATGATGACCAGATCTCATACTCAACTTATAAAACTCTTCTGTATAGGCCTTCACATCCCTTTCCTTCTGCTTTAAAAATTACAGTTTCTTAAACATCTGGGTTTCATAATCCCTTGGCAAGAATTTACCTTTGATCCTTGCTACCATCTTATCCCATGAAGTGATCTTTGACTTCCCTTGTTTCCTTCTCTCAGATTGTACATAATCCCACCATACCAAAGCATGACCTCCTAACTTGGTCTTTGCAATCTTTACCTTCTGATCCTCAGCAACATCTTCACATTCAAAGTGATTATCAAGTGCAGCAATCCAATCCAGCAATTCATCCTCATTCAAACTTCCAGTATGCTTGGAAACATCAACCTTTACCTTAGGTTTATCACTCTGCACTGCCTTTAACAATTTTGCAAGTCTCTGGTCTTTAGCATCCAGATCTTCAGCTACCTCTTCATACTCTTCAACAGTATCTTCATCTTCTTCAGACTCACTATCTGCCACTTCCCTCTTTTTGTTCTTTTCCAGGGCTGCAAGCCTGGCTTGAAGTGCTTCAGCAAGCTCCTTCATCTTCCTCATCTCTCTAGCATGTTTTTCCTTCATCTCCTGCAATTCCCTTGCAGTACCACTACCTTTCGGAGGCATTTTGTCAACCTCTCAATCAACACACAACACACAATCAACTCTACCTCTGCCCTTTCGGTGACAGAATCAACACACAACAGCCCAGATGTTTTGCTGAGCTCTGATACCACTATGATGCAGAGGCATCCACACTATAACCTTACAATACAGCATGGATGTCTACAGCCCAGCATCATCATCATCATCCTCATCATCATCATCATATTTTGCTTAACACTGTCAGCATCATCATATTTCCTGTGCCGACCGATATCCTCCTGATGACAAGCCTTCGCTCTTTCGCATGTCAACAGCATCACCTTACTCGATTATCGACAGCATCATCATGTTCGATCAGCGCGAACATCCTCCTGACGTCCACTGTTCACTTCAGTGACAACTTCCGTCTTCACTATCTTCAGCATCATGATATTCAACATCATGATAATCAACAGGATAAAGAACATCCGGTTCCCTCCATTTATCCTGATGATGACGAACCTTAACTCCTCGCACCTTCCCTTTGATGCTGACGTCACCCGATATCCTAATGACGTATATCCTGATGACGATGACATCACCCGCAGCTCCTCAATATCCTGCTGCTCCGAAATATCCTGATGACGTATATCATGATGATGATGACGTCATATCCTGCTGTTGGCCAAACTTAGTTTTTTTTCGGCCCGCGATCAACCCGATCTTCTTCCTGATGCCGATGCACCCCTCCTCGGCTCCTCCTGATGATGATCACCCCAATGCACATTCACTTCATGCACTCAACTGCATCATGCCGATCTCCTCTTACTCGGATGATGATGCCCGAAGCAACTGCAGGATATAAGCAGAAATATCCTGATGATGCCGTTTTAACAACTTTTCAACCTTAGCGAAATTTCACTTCGCCGATCCTCCTGGGATGACCTGATCCACTTCCAGGGTGATCTTCCACACTTTATCAACTCGACCTAGCACATACCCATGCTAGGGTCTTCAACACCTTTCAGCCGCGATCCTGCACACCTGCATGCGAACAAACAAACTAACTCCTACCCTACTGTACATAACCATTCCACCGATTAGACGAATCAACCGGTGGAATGGATCAGTGAATCCATACAGCCACCAAACCAACAAATCGATCAAGCAATGGAATTCAACAGAGGATGAACACAAACAGGAACACTTTATTTGATTTCAAAAGATGCAACTACAATGATCAGTTTCTCTCTCTCTCTGCCTCACTCTCACAAAGTCTGGTCGATGATATATGCAATATCAACCGATCCTCATGCTTAAATAGATTTTCCTATGAGTACTACTGACCCGACTCCAAGCGGCTGGGAACTCTCCAGGCGGCTAGGAGATCCAACCGGTCCTACAGCATGACAGCTGTTCTAACAAACTACCTAAAAATAGTAAAAGCATGGTCAGCATGATCTTATCATGATCAACATGACCTTATTACATGCATTTGGTCTTATCAGACCTTCTTGGAAACATAAACAAGACCTAAAACAACTAACTGCCTCATGAAGGCCAGCTGTCAGGTAGGTGCTCCTGCACCAACTTGTCTCTAACAAAATCTTCTATTCGAGTGTCAACACAGTTCTTCTGTCGGTTCCATGTCTTTCCTCTCGAGGGGGCACCCTACACCAGCTATGCTAGGGCAACTAGCTACACTGGGGCATCAAAAATTATATCGCATCTTCAACAATTAATTTCTTTGACGCAATGCTATAAACTGCATCGCATCAAAGAGGGGCAAAATGTAGACACCCTAAAATGACCAAGTCGTCGCACTACTTGCATTTCGTCATCTATCTAATCACATGTATTTCACACATTAATTAAATAATCTAATTATTTAATTAATTTCACCAAATTCTTCTAAATCACAAAATTGCGACATTAACTAAATAAATTCTCTTTATTTAATAAATTAATTCCTCTATATTCTTCCACAATTAAATAATTTTAATTATTTAATTAGATCATCATCTTCTGTCCAAAATTCACATCCACATTAATTAAATATATCCCATTATTTAATTAATTCAACAAATTCCCTCTTATCTACAATTGAATAATTCTTAAATTATTTAATTAAATCAAAATCATTCTTCCAAAATCATGCACAACAATTAAACAAATTTATTTATTTAATTTGCTTTCAAATCTTCTAAATTAAATAATTCTAATTATTTAATTATTTCTTCCAATAATATCCTCTCTAAATTTAAATAAATCAAATATTTATTTAAATTACTTTTTCTTCTAAATTGAGTTATCTCTAAAATAACTCAAGCTTTCTTGCTCATGCAATTAAATATTTCTAATATTTAATAAAGCAAAATATCTTCTTATTCTCATGCAAATCTCTTCTTCTTGTTTTAAATCATTTAGCTGACTATTACATTCTGTTAATTGCTTTAACTCATTCTTCTATTCTTGATAACTCCTCTCATGCAAAAGAAAGCAAGACACTTGGCTTCTTCTTATTCGTTGCACGTTCCTCAACTGTTCTCCTCTGTTGATTCTTCTAAATTATCTAGACCGTTGATTGATCTTCATTGAAATCTATATAAACCCCCCTCATCTCCTTCATTAAGCCCTCTCTCTTCGATTTTATTCTCAGGCATACTTAACAGAGCTTTGAGCATACAGCACGTCGATTGAACAACCACACGATCTCTTAACATTGATCTCTTGAGCACACTACTTGCTTGTTACAGCTATGGTTTCACAACTTCATTGAGCAATCTACACTTCTCCAAAAGGGAACAATACAGGTTTTGCTAAGAGCTTTCATTTGTCTTTGATTTTATGATAATGGCTTTTACTTAGATTGGTTCGCTTTATGTGATTGGTTTTTGGTTTTATTAGTTTAGAATTAATCAATTTTTCCTCATACACAATTACTACCATTGAGTACTTCACGAAGTGGGTCAAAGCCATTCCCATGACTTATATTACCAGCAAGCAAATAGCCAAGTTTATCCTTAACTACGTCATTTGTCGGTATGGTATCCCCCAAGCCATTGTCACTGATAATGGGAGACCATTCAAGAATCAAGATGTCCATGCGTTATGCACCCAATAAAATATCCAACATCACTTTTCCACTCCCTACTATCCGCAGAGTAACGTCCAAGTTGAGGCTTCCAACAAAACCATTCTAAAAATCCTCAAGAAAATAGTCAATGAATCTGGTCATGATTGGCAACTATAACTCAATCCTACCCTATGGGCCTATTGCACTAGTATCAGAACACCAACTAGTGTAACACCATATGCCTTGGTCTATGGCTCTAAAGCCATTTTACCTATAGAGGTTGAGATCCCATCCCTCAGATTATCCATGCAGCACCTGATTGATGGAGAGGAGTATCGTGCTTCTAGATTAGCTAAGCTAGAACTACTAGATGAGAGGCATCTTTCCATACTTAATCATCTTCATGTCTATCAAAACTGCCTTCAGTGCAACTATAACAAGAAGATTAAAGAAAGACGGTTTCAAGTTGATGATCTTGTCTTAAAAGAAAATCAGAGAAATCAAGCAAATCAAGAAAAGAAGGGCAAGTTTGAGCCTAATTGGTTAGGACCCTTTGTTATCACAACAAGATATGGGTTAGGAGCTTATACATTAGCAACACCGTAAGGCATTCCTTTTGATGAGCCACTTAACAATGTTCATCTCAAGAAGTTCTTTGCCTGATCCTCAGAGTATTCATGTCAAAAAAAAATAAAAATAAAAATAAAAAAATAAAAAAAATAATAATCCATCCTCTGATGAAAACCTGGTAAACAGGTGCCTTCGATAAGTACCATAGTGAAAACCTAGAAAATAGGTGCTATGAGTAGAGTCAGCATCCATCATCTATCGAGTTTTGTCCATTCCATGTCCATTTCATAAAAAAAACTTCATCCATCCATCCATCCATAATAAAACCATTGACCTTTTGCATTTCCATTTCCCTATCTAGAATAGCTTGGAAATTTGTCAATGTCACTCATCTCATGTGAATCGTCAGCTTCTCTATGTCAATTTGTCCATCATCGTTATCCTATGTCAAGTTATCCATGTCAAGTTATTCATGTGTTGTCATTATCCTAAGACATAGATCTCTGTCTTCCTATCATCCATCATTATCCTATGTCATTCATCCATAACAATACCTCTACTAGAACGGAGGCAACCCTTTCCTTAACCTAGGTCTAGGAATGGATCCTTGTTTAGAGCACATCAACCTTCTCAAACAAAAAACAAAAACACTTCATCCTTCAAGCACAACACAAACAATAACAAAAATACTTCAAAACTAAAACAAACACAAAAACACATCAAACCAATACATCAATCATATCACTTATCTTATACAAATTGTCACACTCTCAAAACCAGACTAGGCATCTTATACAAGGTGTTTCATTTCTAAAACCAGACATCTTCATCAATCCTACATCATCAATCCAGGCAGAACTACATATCATCTCATCTCAATCTTAAGGTACCTTGATCCCATGGATATGGGTATGTAGGCAGTCTGGAACATAAAGGAAGTTTCCAGTACTTAGGTACATAAGATATCATTGTTTCACCAACCCAAGATCAAACACCTTGACCCACTCATCACTCTATCTAGAACTACATATTATCAATTTTCATCTTTCATCGTAATGTGCCTTGATCTCATGGATATAGGGTATGTAGGTAGTCTAGAATACAAAGGATGTATCTAGTACTCGGGCACATGTGATTCTTCATTCTTCACCCATCTTAATCCATTGACATTTCATCTTTCTAACCTTCCGTTTATCAAAATCCATCCACCTTGAATTGACTAACTCAAGCAGCAAAACAACAAATAAATGCATCCTTACAAAGAAAAAGTTCTTAAACAAACCTGAAGCAAAAACACCTACTTGCAGACCCATATCCTATCCTACATATTGATTGCCAACATCTGTTATATCAAAACAATTGTCTTATATAGGATGTTCCTTTGTCAAAACCAGACCAGGTGTCTTATACGACATGTTTCATTTCTTGAAACCAGACACTATCCTATCAACAAATCAACACCCTTTTAAACAAATATATCATTCCTACAATAAGGCTGTTATCTATCCTATCTATCCAATCTATTTTGGGCAACCTCTTTGGCAAGAGAATATGTTAGCTGTATGTTTACTTTGTAAGTCAGTTAATTTGCTTTTTTGGTTTATCTTTTTGTTCCTTTCCCATTACCTATTGAAATACTACCTTGATTTATCTATATCTTGGTATGTTGCGATGTAGTACAGATTGGGGGCATAGTCATTGCTTTTGTGTGTTGTGTTTGAGGAATGATCTTTAGTATCTTTCTTAGTAGCATATTTATCTTGTGTGTGAGTTACAACCTAGCATCTTACCTATTAATGTTCTTACATTTATGTATTGAAGTTTATTATATGTTCAAGACTATGGCTCATTCACATATCCAACAAGGTTATATTATGTCTAAGTGATCTAAGTTCAAACCACTTGCTTGCAGTGTCAACGTCCATGCACTAGGATATCATAGCCTCTTGGTCTTTTATACCTTGGTGGCAAGCTATCCATGTGCTATATCAAAAATAAGGATTGCTCTTTATAAACATTTGTGTAACCAATGCAACAAGTTATCCATTTACCCATCCATTTATCCACATCATCATATAGTTTTTCAAGCAAAGATCGGTCAATAGTCTTTCTATCATGTTCTATTCTATCTCCACTTTCTTCTATCTATCATCCAAGTCTTCTGCATACCTGCATCACCATATGTCAGCCTCCATCTATCCAGCCTCATCTTTGTTGGAATAGGTGTTGTACACCTTGCATAATATTGTACTATTTTATTCGGTTACCACTTGTATAAGTTGTATTGTAACATTAGGTTAGTTATTTTATGTGTGTGGGACACATAGAGTAATTAATTATTATTTGTATTATTTGATTAATTGGGAAAAGTTACTACCAATAGTGAAATGTGGGGTCATAGAGTAATTAATTATTATTTGTATTATTTAATTAATTGGAAAAAGTTACTACCAATAGTCAAATGTGGGGTCAAGTGGTTTTATAAGTTAATGGTTTTGTGTTACCATGGTTTTTTGGGGCACATGGTTTTATCCAATACCACAAGTTGTATTTGTGTGAGCTTGGTCTATAAAAGCAAGCACATGGTTAGTGGTTTGGGTAATGTTGGTTGTTTCATTGTAGGTGGATTGGAGGTTTGTGAGAGACTGTCATTGTATTGAGCTCTCTCTTGTAAGTGCATATTGTGAAGCATGGTAGGTGATGTGTGGATTCATGCTTGTACACATGGAGGTTGTATTGGAGGTGCTTAATGTTTCAGAGGTATTCATGGATGCTCATGGATTGTACTGTAATACTCGTATTGCTAAATAATACATTTGAGCATGGATACTTTTGGAGGCTGGTTTTTCCCTGCAAAGGGTTTTCCTAGGGTATAGCTTGTGTTCCTTGTTGCTTGTTCATTTGATCTTTGCATTATGGTTTGTTTCAGCATCTTATTTCTCCTATTGGGTTATGTGGAATTGGTTAAATTAGACTTGCAAATTCCTAACAGTTGGTATCAAAGCCATGTTCATGGTTGAGGGAGGTGTGAGCTCCCTGGATATGTATAACCCTTATGTGTATAGATCAGGTGCAAAGTGGAAGCCATGGCAATGCATGTAAGGATTTGGGACACTACAAGATTTTGTGCAGGTTGTATTGTAGTTTGGGGGTTCTGGGTATTAGTGTTTTCCTGTATATTTTGCAGAGCGGGTGATTGAAAAATCATGGTTGAAGAGGGTTTTCAGGTTTTGGTTTTATGAGGGTTTTGAGGAGGAACTTCTACAGATGACCTCCTGGGACAAAACGGACCTCACATTGAGTCTAGGAGGCCTGAGAAATGAAGATTCATATAAAATTTGACCTACTTCGGCCACATGAGCAAAATGCAAAAATTTTGAGGCACACCTGGTATGTCATACGGATTCATAGGTACGCTCTGCAGAAAAGAAAAGAAAAAAAATTATTATTCCTGCATTGTTATTTTTCACTATAGTTTGAGAAGAAAAAAAAATTTAACTATAGTGGAATGAAAAATTCAAGATTTCAAGAAAAATTTGAAATGAAAAAAAAAATTAGTGGCAGGGGGGTACGCTGACTGCCCATACCACAGACTTGCATTACAGGTCCAGTGGGTACCACCAGTCCCACCCTCATACTCCCCCATTGGTCCAAGGCAGCCCTTTTAACGGGCTTTAAAAATTTTAAACAAAAAACTTTTAGTTTTTAATAAAAGTAGAGCCACCATAGCCCTTTTAGGGCTTTTAAATATTAAAAAAAAATTTAAACTTTGTTTTCAAAGTGGACAGTGGAAAAGACTTTTATGATAGCCACTTTAAAATATTTTTATTTTGGACCTTTATAAATATTAAAACCTCCTAAAGTTTGCAATGGGGTCCATGGAAATTAAAACAAATTGGAAAAATTTTTGGAGTCCGCTGGTCAAAGATGAAGATGCCAACTCAGATGCCACATCAGCAGCCACCTCATTTGTCCAGTCAGTAGTGATGATCTTAGCAATGACATCATGCCACGTCATCAGGGTACAGGGGCCCACCAGGGGTCCATTTTTAGCCCTAGGAGTGCCTTTTCTTCCAAGGGGCATAACTTTTGCATACGGAGTCAGATTTTTGATTTCAGATAGGCGCTGGAGAGCTCTTGCAGTGTACTATAGTTTGGATCATGTAGATTTTCAGTTTGGTGTGCAGAGAGAGAATTGTACTTGTTTGATCACTTGTGGGAGCCTTAGATTCAAAGTGCATTTACAAGTGCATTCAGATGGATTTGTTGGCACAGACTTGTGAAAGTGCATATTGCTATGAGACCATCAGCATGGTATAGCAGGTTTTCAGATTTTGTGCTCCTTGATATAGGTTTACAAGTGTTTTCAGAGGTATAACTTTGATGGAGATAGGTATAGGTTGTCCTCTAGTTTGAGGACATGGTTGATACTCATGTGAGACTTGGAGTCTCATTTCAATGGGAGTTGAGTACAGGTACAATGATGACGATGATTATGGTGTCATGGATATGCAGGTACACTTTTGCATTGGCATGACATGATAATGTATGAGGTTGACAGGTATGGGCTATGATGTTTGATTAATGATTACAGGTGGTGTTGTGGTGTTGTTTTAGGGGATTGTTCTTATCTCCTAGATGTTTGATTAGTTCCTTGACTATGGTTACTCATTTGTGGACTTGTTGGCAAATCGAATCTAGAGTTGATTTGGTGTTTGAGTCTTGGAGTCTACAGGTTGTCTTCTTTGATATCTTAGTTTGTAGTTTACTAGTGTGATGACGAGTTTGCATGTGACACTTATTTTGGATCTACGAGTAATGTAGTTTTGTGGATTAGCTACCCCTTGGCTACAGTGGGATTACTCAGATGTGGACTATCTATATCCACCATACTGATTCAGTGTTTATGCAGATTTTGTCAGTTGGCCTTGTCTGTGGTCATTTGTGCATTGGTATGTTGCTTTAGGATAAGAGGATGGATAATTAGAGTGCCTAGATAGTTTGTTGTTGGGACTTTTAGCATGTTTATCACGATGTCATGGAGAGCTTCGATGCATGTTCTTATGTTAGCTTTTGACAGTGATGGTTTTATCTTCTTGTTTGGAGATTTTGGTTCACTTGACCTTCTGGGAGCTATTGATGTTATAGTGAGATTCCTTGATTGGTTTGGAGCCATGGATAATCTTCATTTAGGAGATGGTTATTTTGTTGTCATGGATAGCTCAGTATCACGATTCAGTGGGAGCTTTGGCAGCATGTTGGATTCATCATACATGATGGATGATCTTCTGCAGTGGATGTTGGTGTCATGGAGGAGCTCTTAGTTGTGAGAGTTCTTTGACATTTTCAGTTCAGTTTTCAGGAGATGGTTATCTTCATATGATTAGAGATGTTGACATCTTGGTTTACCATGGAGGACTTCTTTGAGTCTTTGGTTGAGGTGTCAGATTATGATTTGTCAGTTTGACATGTTTATCCTTGATTTAGAGATGTTGATATTGTGTTTTGATTCTTGATACCAATTTAGAGTTTTGGCATGATACAGGTTCTCTTGAGACACGATGTATGCATCATTGTATGCTTTGTTGCATGTGATCTTCTTACGAGGAGATGGTTAGATCATGATGTCATGATGAGCTTCTTGATTATGCAGATGTGTAGTAGGAGCATTGACAATGGTCTTGTTTGTTCTCTTGGTATTGAGTAGTTTGATCATTTTCTTGATTACTTGATGATGGTGCTATGTTGCATTTGAAGTTTGGCATGTATTGGTTAGTTACAGGGGCTCATGGATACTTGGAGACTTAGGTGAGGCCAGAGTTCTCTTGTGATTAGAGACACTTGTTGAGATGGTTACTCTTTGGAGGTTTCAATAGATAGACTGAGGAGCCTTACACTTGGATATGGATGTGAGTTCATTATGAACCTAGAGGAGATGGTTCTTGGAGAGAGTCATTGTGACTTGGTGTATCTTGGAGGAGCATTCTTATTCCCCACTCTTGGTCTACTCAACAATTTATTATCTATGAGGTATTGCCCATCCTTTTAGATGCATTTTACTTTATGTTTCATCTTCTCATAGATATAGATCTTGAGCTATAGTTATTGGTTCTAGAGGGTTCATTTGAGGGATGTTAGCATGGTTATCTCCTTGTTCATATGGTTTGATTTATCATGTTCATTATGAGGAGTTTTGGAGATGTGATTGGGCTTATTCTTGGTTATGGAATGATTATAAGTTTGGTCTACCTTGATTAGAGAGGCTTACATCCATGTTGGTTACATATTATATATGTTCATTTGATCTTATGAGATTGAATGGTTGGGTGTTGTTGAGGCTTTTCATTTGGGGTTGTAGAGGAGACCATACTTGACACATCTTAGCACTTTGAGGGATTTGTAGAAGGACATTATGATTTATAGGTTTTCTCTCTTTGTCTTATGACTTCTTCTTGGAGGATCATGTTGATATGGTTGGACTTTAGGATAGTTATGGTGACACGTTGTGAGAGAGTATGCAGTGATTTATCATGCATGTGTGGATCATTCTTATTGTTCTTGATACTACATTGGCTTGTTGATTATCCACACCTTGGTTTGAGTGTTGATTGATAGAATTGGTATGCCTTGGATCTATTTTTAGATTTGACATTACCCGTGCAGTGGGAGTTCCTGGATCTATGTGTTCTTCATTGACAGATTTTATTCATGGAGCTTGTTATTGCAGTATATGGTTTGGATATGTTGTTGGCATGAGTTTGTTGATGTTGTTGATACCTATGAGGTATGGGTGGTTGGATGTATTAGCATATGTTGTGGGTGCTATTTCTAGTCATGTGGGTTTTTTACCTTTTGAAAGGAAGCTTGGAGCCTTATGTTATCACTTGGATTTGATGCTTGTGTTCTTTGGATTGGTGCATCTTCACCTTGGCATGTTCCTTTTCTTCCATAGGTGGCACATTGGAGGATGACAGGAGTTCTTGCTTGAGATGGTGGTCACTTTGCTTTGTTGCAAGTATCTTACTAGAGCACGAGAGCATGTTGGAGATTCATGTGATTTCATGTTTTACCTATGATGATGTATTTCATGTATTGACCCTTATGCAATGTATACAACAAGTGGGAGAATGTTGGAATAGGTGTTGTACACCTTGCATAATATTGTACTATTTTATTTAGTTACCACTTGTATAAGTTGTATTGTAACATTGGGTTAGTTATTTTATGTGTGTGGGACACATAGAGTAATTAATTATTATTTGTATTATTTGATTAATTGAGAAAAGTTAGTACCAATAGTCAAATATGGGGTCAAGTGGTTTTATAAGTTAATGGTTTTGTGTTACCATGGTTTTTTGGGGCACATGGTTTTATCCAATACCACAAGTTGTATTTGTGTGAGCTTGGTCTATAAAAGCAAGCACATGGTTAGTGGTTTGGGTAATGTTGGTTGTTTCATTGTAGGTGGATTGGAGGTTTGTGAGAGGTTGTCATTGTATTGAGCTCTCTCCTATAAGTGCATATTGTGAAGCATGGCAGGTGATGTGTGGATTCATGCTTGTACACATGGAGGTTGCAGTGGAGGTGCTTGATGTTTCAGAGGTATTCATGGAGGCTCATGGATTGTATTGTAATACTCTTATTTTTGAATAATATATTTGAGCATGGATGCTTTTGGAGGCTAGGTCTTTCCCTGCAAAGGGTTTTCCCAAAGTATATCTTGTGTTCCTTGTTGCTTGTTCATTTGATCTTTGCATTATGGTTTGTTTCAGCATCTTGTTTCTTCTATTGGATTATGTGGAATTGGTTTAATTAGACCTGCAAATTCCTAACAGTCTTTCTCAACCAATTTCTTCTAGTTGAGCATCAACCCAGTTCTTTTATCGCTTCCCTATCTTTCCTCTCGAGGGGGCATTCTACACTAGCTACAAAGGGGCAACTACCTACACTGGGGCATCAAAATTGTATCATGTCTTCAACAATTGTTTTCTTTGAAGCAATGCTATAAGGTGCATTGCATCAAAGAGGGGCAAAATATAGACACCCAAAAATGACCATGTCATCACATCACTTGCATTTCATCAAATCACATGCATTCAATGTTAATTAAGTAATTTAATTATTTAATCAATTTCATCAAAATCATCAAATTCTTTCAAATCTCCTAAATTCGACATTAATTGAATAAATTGTATTTATTTAATTAATTTCATCAAAATCAACTTTATTCTTCCAAAATTAAATAATTTTAATTATTTAATTAAATCGTTATCGTCTTCTAATTTTCAAAATCCACATCAATTGAATAAATTAATTATTTAATTAATTTATCATTTAAATCCTCTTATCTATAATTAAATAAGAGGATTTAAATTATTTAATTAAATTAATTATTCTTCCAAATTTAAATAAATCATTTAAATTTATTTAAATTGAATCTCTCTTCTAAAAATAAAATATTTTATTTATCCTTCATCATGCAAAATAAATTAAATCAATTTATTTGTTTAATTTATTTAAATATTTAAATCTATTCTATGTCTTCCATCATGCACAAACAATTAAATAAATTTATTTATTTAATTTACTTCAAATATCTTCCAAATCTTCTAAAAATAAAATTTGTTCATCATGCACACAAAATTAAATTGTGACAGAATGCCCAAAAGTGAAATCTCAATCAAAATTGGAGGCTTCCTGGTGGAAAGATGCCTCTCCCAAGCATTTCTCTGTCTCGATCTCTCCCAAGATTTGTGGTTCTCTAAAGAAGAATCTCTGCAACAAGTCTTTGGGGAAGAATTTGGTTGGAAACAAGGTGGTGGAGAAGATTGATGAGCCCCTTTCAGAAATAAAGCGTGATCAAAATTTACCCTCTTCGGTAGAATCTTGTAGGGTTGATAGTATTGTTGATTGCGGTGATACCTCTCATTGTCCCACTCCTAAAGTCACTTCAGATTCATCGAACAGTCAAAGCACTAGGTCTACGATCATGGTGGAGAGCAGCGATTGGCAAATAGTAATAAAAAAAGAAAAAGAACACCGGTCAAAGCTTGGAGGTTTGTGAAAGTAAGCTTCTTCAGGATTACTCTAAAATGGATGTTGAGAAACAAAAGATTTTAGAGCAGAGAAAAGAAAATGTCATCCTCAAACTAGTGGAAATAAAAAATAGATTACAACCTTATGTCAAATCCAGAGCTAAAATAGATGCTAGTAGTTGTTAAGTCACCTAGATCTGGTTTTTAGTTTAATTTTTGTTTTTAAGTTCTTTGTTTCTGAGTATGGCATAGGAACAAGTTGTCATTGTTTGAAATGGCCCATTTAGATTAGGGCTGTATAAGTCAGTTGTAATCTTTTATCCTTGGGGATGAGACCCCTCTTTGTGGTGTCACCTGGTGTGGGCCAGGCCAATTTCCTGCATCATAATATAACTCATCTCTTACATATCAAAAAAAAAATTATTTAATTTATCTCAAATCATGCAAAAAGCAAGTTATAAGTTGAGTTAATTGACTTAATTATTATTATTTTTATCACCAACTCGTAAATTAGAAAAAATATTTCTATTTTTATGAAATCTAAATTTATCTCATGTCTATTCCATGTCTTTTAGCCAAATCAAGCAATTAACTCAAACAAAAATAGCTTTTTGTGTGACACATGTTAGGTGCACATTCATCATGAATTCTAGATTTATCTCATCCATTGATTCCATTGAATTTTATGGACCGTTGATCAATCTTTATTGAAATCTATATATACCCCCCATCTCCATAACCAATCCTCTTCGATATTTTATTATCAAGCATCCCTGCAATGCATTGAGCATACATCACATCGTTGAGCACATCAATCTTTTGAGTACAAACACAATCTACATCTGCTTGTTGCAAACATGGTTTCACAATTTATGAAGCAATCCACATTCAATGAAGATAACAACACAACCTAGGTGAAAGCTTTCATTGTTTTTGTGTTAATTCATTAATTATTTGGTTGTTTACTTATATTGTTATCTTGATGTTATAGGATTGAATTGTTGATTATTTCATTGTTTTGATTATCATTCAATCTCAATTTATCCCTATACACATTCTTGCACACTCGGTGGGACCCACTAATCGCTATTTTTCTTTAGAAAATTTATTTTTTTGAAGTACAGTACGGAAATGCACAGACGAACATAAAACCGCACTTTTGCAGCATAGTAAAGCACCTTTGGTTTGCAACACAGTGCCTTTGGGTGATATTAAAGTACCTTTGGTGGCACAGTCCAATGCCTCTGGTTTGTAGTCTAGTACTTTTGGCATAGCAGTACAACACCTTTGGATACTTAGGGTTTCTAATTGGTTTTCTGATTTGTAGGGTCTAACTTATCATATTTTTCATCATTGCTTTTGAGATCTTAGCTTTATCAATCATTTTAGAGCATATTAGAATCATAAAATCATCTTTTCAATCTCGCTTTTTGACAAAATCTTGAGTTTTTCTAATCTGGAGCAGTAGCGCCCCTTTACATCACAGTACCACACTTTTGTAACACAATGTAGTGCCTTTGGTATCATAGTCCAATGCCTTTGGTCAAAAGCAGTGTGCCTCTGGTAGGACAGTCTAGCACTTTTGGTAAGCAGTACAACACCTTTGACTTACAGTAAAGTGATTTTGGTCAATTGATTTATTTGTGCTAACCTATTGAGTTTGTGTGGAACTAATCAACCTTTTACAGCTTCTTATCACTCAAATAGAGAAAATGGGTTTTTCTAACGTGTTCATGTAGGACAAGCTTTGAAGAATTACCAAATCTATTAAATCTGTCTTAGAAAACATATTGCTTTCTTAAGGGACAATTGAACAAATCATCTTGTTGCAAACTAAGTCTCAGGAGGGTAAAAGTACAAAGTTGTTTCACATTTTTATAAAGGAAGTGGCCAACACTGATCCAACTTTTAAACTTGAATCACTAAAAAGTGACATATATGTTTTGAATTTTGAAATGATGTAAACTAATAAAATATTTATTTTTAAATATATTTTATGTTTGTATTTTTTTGAAAAAATTAAAAAATTATTTGAATATAGTTTTTAATAAATTGACACTATAATTTAGTTGCTGATAAAATGCTTAAAAATGAAGTTACATGAGACTTTATTCTTTATATAGTAATTTTTTTTCAATTTTTTGTATGTATTTATAACTTAAAACTTTAGTACATGGATATATTTTTTTTCTAATTTTGATAAATATATATTTTAAAATAAATATTAAAATGTGTATGTATTAAAATGTAGTTGTTTCCATTCAACATCAACTTTCATATTAACTATTTATCTAAAATAGAAAAAAAATTATACCATCTTGATATAGATTCTTTTATCTAGTGCATCATAATTTTTTCAATTTTTTTAATAAGTTTTTCTATTTTCCCTTGACATGGTAATTGACCTAATGTCTACTTTTAGTAAAAATAAAAAAGAAAATATAAGTAATAATTAAACTATATATATATATATATATATGAAGACTAAACTTATAGATCTACAAAAGGGTATTTTATATTTTAAAAAAATGTTATTTACACAAGTAGAAGTTGTTGAAATATCATGTTTTTCAAGTAATTTTATTTTTTGATAAATTGGCCTCATTGTGGTGCTACATATGCATTTAGCCAACAATTTTAGTTGGAAAAGTTATGGAGATATCTAACTTAGCTAGAATGAATCTTACAAGAACATATGTTTGACGAAATTTGATTTTTAGGTAGAAATACATAAATTCACTTGTGCTAATAAGTTGGCTAAAGGTGTGACACAACTTTGTGCTTTAACCTAGGAACATATTTCTTTCTTAAAGGACAATGGACACGAATGCATAAAACACTTCAATTTATTAAGGGACAATTGACATGAATGCAAAACACTTCAATTTCATAAGGGACAATTGACAACTACAAACGTGTGTGTGTGCCTAAATTAGTTGCACCTTATTTTTCTTATGACAAGACAATTGAATCTTTGATTGATGTGTTTGATCTTAAATTTTAGATATTCCTTTAGAAGGGCCCACTTTTGGATTACGCTTCATCCAAAAGGGACGACCCTAAATGGAGTATTCCTTTGAACCGCTATATAAGAGGGATAAGGCGAAAGCCAAGTCCTTACCAATGTCAACCTTACCTTGTGGTGCCAAATCAAAAAGAGGTATTAACACTTTGTGAAAATGAATTTCACATTATGTGAAGTGTTTGATACACTTAGTAGGATTGGTCATAGATTTTAGTAGCTTGTCACATGCTCGTAAGGCATTGGTCCCTCAAAGCAACTAAGAAACAATCTAGATAGTGACTACCTATTTCACCTCTAAATGTTGCGGTAATCATTAGTGCAAGGGGAATCGGTACAAGCCCTCAAGGTACTCACCATTGCCTCCCTTGAGAAGAGATAGTATTCCCTCAGCCATAAAGCTCTCATTACCTACTTGTAGCTTTCCAAGGGGAGGGTGAGATATCCCTACCTATCATCTCTCGCAAAGACTCAAATGTTGACACCTATATGGAGTGACATTTAGTCGATAGATTTTTCAAGTTGTGAGTTGAACTACCACAATGAACCTATGTCTCTAGGGCTAAAAAGTGCTTGAATTGTTTGTAATTGTCTTATACCTATGGAAACATTGGGCCTTTTCGTGAGCCTTGAACATACACTATCTATTGTGTCAGTCCTCTTTTTGGTACTTTGTTTGATGTGTTTTCTCTCATCAAAGCAAATCCAATCAAAATCCAATCCAAAACTATCAAAATTTGCCTCTTAAACATCACTGGTACCATCTCAACACCTTTGAAACATAGCACAATGCCTTTGCAACATAGCCTAGCGCCTTTGTAGTATAGTCCCGCGCCTTTGGTATAACAGTCCCGTGCCTTTGGTACAACAATCTAGCACCTTTACAACACATTCCAGTGCCTTTGGTACTACAGTCCCATGCCTTTGTAGTATAGTCCAGTGCCTCTAACCAGAAGACTATTTTTTCCAACTATCTTAGCAAAATTACAAGCAAAATCTCAAATAAATTGTCCTAGTGTATCCCATGGTAACCACTAGACTCCAGCAATCTATGAAGGCTAAACAAATTGCCCCAAGGTAGCGCAAATTGCCTTCTCATACATCTCAACCACACCAATCCAACATGTCTCAAAGGAGTACTCCAAAAACACCAATGTCCATAGACCAACTAATTTTCAAAATAGGCTGCAACATGACCAACCAACCAATCTGCAAGAGAGTAATGTTCCTTTGGTAGATGTAACTCAATTCACTACTGGCATGCCTCATGATTTTGCTACACTTGGTTACACCGCAGTTCAAATCCCATCTCAAGAAGAGAGACACTTTGAAGAAGGTCAATCCTCTCAAGAATATAGACAAGACCTAGATGAAATTATTCAAGATCCTTGATCCATAGCTACATTTGACAAGCTCCTTAGTGAGAACCAAGATCATTTCTTCTGCTTACTAGTAGAACAAGGAGCTAAATTACCTCAATATTTTGATCTATCCAATCTTAAGGAGCAAAGAAAAACCCTTGACGCTATAACTGCAGTCCCAACCATGTCAACCATGACCACTCCTATACTCGAACAAAGCTCACAAGGGAGAATGACTAAACCTTTTGCCACTCAATATGAGATTCCTCTTTATCAAAATCCAACAGTGGAAAGACCCATATCACCCCTCATGACTCTTATGGAGATCTATACACGCCAACAAGAGACTCTACAATGTCAATCAAAATTAGAGAAACAAATTACTCTAGTTAGATCAAACATGCAACAACCTCCTATCATCTCCCAAATGCCTACATCAAATGTAAATGGAACATTGGCTACCCATCACGAGATGGTTTCCCACCAACTTACAATCTAAGAAATACTTATGTAGCCATGCAACAAGGGCCACAACCAATACCACCCCCAACATTCTCAAAACCAAGCAATATCATGCAACCACAACATTCACAAAACATCGACACAACCTATGTCCCTCCGCCGCAATGTTCTTCCACACTTAATCTTACCTATCCCTATCTCAATCCACCCCAACCATCCCAAAACATCAACATGAACTATGTCCCTCCACCAAAACGTTCTTCCACACTCAATCTTACCTATCCCTATCTCAATCCACCCCAACCATCATAAAACCCATCAACCTATGTCCCTCCACCACAATGATCATCTACACTAAACCTTTCCAACACATATCTCAATCAGCCCCAGCCATCACAAAACCCATCAACCTATGTCCCTCTACCACAATGATCATCTACACTAAACCTTTCCAACACATATCTCAATCAACCCCAACCATCACAAAACCCATCTACCTATGTCCCTACATCACAAAGATCTTCCACGCTCAACCTAACCCACACCTATCTCAACCCTCAACACTCACAAAATGAAACTTCCCATGGCTATGTTCCACCATCACAACCAAACCCAACAAACTTTAGCTTTCCTCCATAGAATTCTTTCTTCACACCACCTCCACAATACTAATGCCAAAACTCATATCTACAACCATCAAAAAGTCAGCATTATTACCTAGCACCACCCCCACCTACCCAAAATCAAAACAACCAAAACCAACCCAATCCAAACCCAGCATATGACACATACGACCCCAACGAATCATACAACCCTTATAACACCAATGCCTATGGCTTCCACTACGATCTTCCATATGGGCAACAACAACCACCTCTAGTACAACAAGAGATGTTTCCAACCCCTCCAACAACTATGGAGCTCAAACTTGCTGAAGTACAACAACAACTAGCCGATCTAACATTTGGTCACACTAAGAAAACCTTCTCCTTGGAAGAATTTTGTCCTTATCCATTTGATCGGTCATTGCAAATGATCCCTTTTCCTCCCAACTTGAATATACCAAAATTTGATAAATGCGAGGGAAGAGGAGACTCAAAAAACCACCTTAGAGAATTCTATCTTGCTTGTTTCTAGAGTTTACACATAATGACACATATCTCATGTGCTTTCCTCACAATCTTGGAGGTCAAGCTATAGAATGGTTCTCACATCTACCTATGGGTATCAAATCTTTTAACGAGCTCACAGAACAATTTACCTCCCATTTCTCATACAACATAGAACATGAGGTCTCTATGACCAACCTCTGGAACAATAAACAAAAAAATGGGGAAACTCTCATCTCCTTCCTTCAAAGATGGAGACAAATGGATAGCAAATTCCCATTCAAAATACCCAAAAAGTAGCTTATTAGCATGTTTGTGCAGAACCTTAACCAAGAATTGGTTTTCCATTTGCAAATACTTAGTGCTACCACATTTGACGAAATTATCTATAAGGGAATCAACATTGAAAAAGCCCTCATTGCTAAAGGCATGGTCAAAATCTTCAAAGAAAATAAAGACAATGCACCCCAACAATAATCAAACGATAAGCCCAAATTTTGGTACAAAAACAAAAACATGGTCAATGATGGTGTGGTAGATTCCAAACATGTCCAAACACTATAAAAACCCCTTAATCTTTCATCAAAACCAAGCTAACCTCTGCCACAACAACAACAACATTGACAACAACAAAACCAAAATGAACAATAATGACAACAAGAGAAGCCTCAAAAAATTACCCACCAAGGCATAAGTTCACTCCCTTGGGAGAGCCTATAGAGTCAGTTCTACAAAAACTTGTGCAAAATGGACTTGTCATGCTGCTAGATGCTCCCCATATGGCGAACCTACTTTCAAACCCACATGGTATAAAAACAATGAATATTGTGAATACTATAGAACCAAAGGACAGAGAACCATATCATGCATGAAACTCAAACACATAATCCAAAACCTTATTGATAGAGGCGAAGTCACTTTTGATGCACCCCCTAATTAAAACACAAACAAAGTTCTCAACATGTACAAGGAGCCATTCCATAACCATGGTCAAGGTCAACATCCTGATAAAGGTAAAGGCGTTAATAAAGCTTCTACTTCCTATGACTTTATTGTAGGACGTTTTGAACAAAGTCATGTTTCTACCCTTACTATCAAAGGTAAATCTACGGATTGCATGGTCACAACTCGTCGTGGTCGTGTCACCCTTCATGGTCCTACACCAAGTCTCCCAACTCAATTTGATTACAATCTTGTCAAACATCTAGGGAAAACCCCTACACAGATCTCTATTTTGGACCTTCTACTGTCATCACCCACACATAAAGCTGTGCTAGAAAAAGCCCTACAAGAGTCTTTGGTTCCTAATAACATAGCAGTCATGAATTTCCAAGCTATAATAGGTAACATTGCCTCACCTTACAATGTGGTCTTTTCTGAAAAGGACCTCCCATCCCATGATCCATGTCACAATGATGCCCTTCACATTGAAGTTTTCATCCATAATGAAAGATCAAATGCATACTTATAGATGGTGGTGCTAGTCTCAATATATGTTCTCTCACATTACTTAAACAATTGGGATTCTCTAAGGATCATGTCAACATTGATCAAAGCATTACAATCAAGGGATATGAGGATGTTGAGTGCCATTCAAAAGGTGTTATCCACTTGCCTATACAAGTAGGCCTTGTCATGCTTGAAACTAGGTGCCAAGTCCACGACATTGAGCTACCTTATAACATTATCTTAGGATGCCCATGGTGTTGGAATTAGGTCAGACAACTGAAAGGGGGGGTGAATTAGTTGTCCCACAATTTTAACCTTTTCTACTTTTAATTATCTTTCACAATTTACAAATAGATTAATGATGTAAACATTAAAGCATGAATCAACAACACATGAGCAGAAACAAAATGAACACACATAACACTAGAATTTTTATGTGGAAACCTAGTTAAGGGAAAACCACGGTGGGGGTTAACCCACAAGACTCGTACCCTATTAAAAGTACTTAAAAGAAATGGGAAGGCACTTGCCTTTGGGTGCACTGCCCAGAGCTCACTGCAATAATGTCAACATTAACTTAAGAAGAGGTCTTATGTAACTAGTCCATCTTTAGCCTAGTGACAAATCTTGGGGCTAAGAATACATTGTGTACAATTTTAAAGGTTTAGTTTAGCTCATCTTTCTTTGTTATAAATATTATTATGGATAACTATAGGAACACCCTCCTTGGTCTAATTGAGCCCAAATTTAAGGAGAGACTACCCACTCTTATAAATTGGACTTTAATCATCGACACTTTATTGATGAGTTCTTAATCTATCTTCATGAAGATAAATCCCTATCCTTGAAGATAGATTGATACTCTAGGATTGTAGAACTATAATTTTTGGACCCAACAACTTTCTAAAAGGTTTAAATGGATTATGAATGGGTTGTATCCATAATTGTTTGTTGTTGGTAGTGGTATTTTCTCTAGTTTATACAAAAATATTGTTAAATTTGAAGGCTAAATCCTAGGCCTATAAATGGGAGAAATAAGGGGGTTGTTGGTCATATAAAACCATTTTATTATTATTATCATGGAGATAAGAAGGAAAGGTAGAGTATTCTCTATCAGTTGTCAATTATCATTTTCTCTTTCAATCTTATTATTTTTTGTTAGTATTGTTGGGGAAGATTGTGAAGTGGTTGAGAGACATTGTTTATTGATAGTTATTTTCGAAGGAAGTGTTCTCTAAATTAGTTCAATAAGGAACTAATAAGGTCCTTTATTTTCTTTTCATATTATAATTGGAAGGCTTGAGCTTCACTTCCAAGTAAGTAATGTTCTATTAAATGTTTGTACTTTCTTTATAGTTAAATAAATGGCATGTTGTATCATGGTTGTTGGGTTATATTGTATTTAAGCTGTAAGATTTTTAAAATAGTCAAGAATGGTAGAATATAAGGAGTATATTGTATTATCTTTAGTGGGTTTGAAAACTAGAATGTATCAACCATGTTTAGCTCTATTATTATGGCCTATGCATGTGTTTAGTTTGGGGTTGTTAAAGGAAATTAATAAAACTATTATTATGTGACTTAAGCAAAAAAACCCAGAAGCAATGGTGGCTATGATAGCATAATATTCACGTATTATTTTAAAAGTTTTTGTGGGTCTTTAGGAAAATGATGTTAGCAATTTTATCATGAGGGTACCCTGAAAAATTGTTAAGTAATTCTTGGGTTTATAGTTGTGTATCACTCTCTAGGCATTTATGTTTATACAATGGTTTATAGTTCTAATGAAGTTGGTTGTTATAATCTGGGTGTAAGGTGGATAGTTGAAGTAATTTAACCTACTCTATCATAGGTTGTGATAACTATGCTTCAACTTTAGGGAATATAATTTCCTTTTTAAGAAAATTTTGTTAATGAGACAATTAGATTGATACAATGATCCTATTTTCTTCGATAATGAATAAGCATAAGTCTCTTCTGATACATTCATTAACATAGAATATGAAACATAGGAGAATGGTATTTATACCCTTCATATTCAACCTATCCCAATCCTCATTAGACATACCTATAGGTTTAATCAAATAAGACATTGTCATCCATTGATCTCTCTCTACTAGGAGGTCCTCAACTTTCAACATTCATAACTCAAAAATTTGACTATTGAACTTCTCAATCTTAAAACTTGATGTACTCATCATGAATCTAATAAAACACTTACTCTGTGTTTTCACACAATCCTTCAAAGGATCCCACTAATACTAGTTATACATAAACTACACCAAACTGGAATGCTAGGGTTTCAAAATTATTGAAAGTTACACCACAACACATGTCAAGATATGATCCTAAATGGTGTTGCCCTTTATTAGAACATAATGTTATTAGGGGTAATACCCTTAAAACATTTATATATTTTTCTAATATAACATTATAAAACCTTATGTCATAAAGTATACACCATCTAATAATTAATAATCTAGTAGCTATCATATTATTAATTATTTACAAATGGTTACTTTAAAAAGGTGTGACTAATACTCCTTTAGGTATTTTGCCACCCCTTCTCCTATATTTAAGGAGGTTCTCTCTCATTTGAGAGAAAAGTAAATTTAGAGATTTATAGTGAATTATATCACTATGCATAGGAGGTATTATTGGCCTTGTGGAAGTATGTAGAGGAGCATAACCCTAGATTCAGTCTATTTCTTAATAAACTATTTTTTGTAAGTGCTTTAATAAAATGATGCTTTATGGGTTTTTTTAACCCAAAAGGGTTTTACCCATATATATCTTGTGTAATGTGTTAAACTCATGCTTGTATTTATATTTATTTTATTTTTGTCTATAATGATTAGTATCCCAAGGTCCTAATATCTAACATGGTATCAAAGCAGGTTAGGCTATACTAATCATTTTTACAGGCTATATTAGAAGATATGTAGAACTTTATGGGAAACCTCTTTATGCTCAATCAACACATGTGCAAGGCAATTTGTGTGAGACATCTAGTGTGTCTTTTCTATTATTTTAAAATAAATTCATCAAAATCTAAGTTATGGAATTCTAATCATTTTCTTTATAGGTAATATCTAAAAGAATTTTCATACTAGTCTTTTTTCCCTAACATATTCATATAGCATAGGATTGTGATTACCATCTATTTGATTGTTAAGTGATGTATGATGTTTATTTTTTATTATTATATGTCATAACTAATTAAAATTATTCCATTATCCCTAAAATTACAATATTCTTATAATCAAATCACAAAACTTTTTGAAAGTAACTATTCTATAGCAAGTTGTACTTCTTTTAATATACTAATATCTTTTATAAAAATTAAAAGACTTTTCTTAAAACATGAGAACAATAGTCATAAGTCATGACCCTCATCCCATGTGGATTGAGTGTGTTTCCACATAATTTCAAATGGTCATCAATACATTTAAAATATTCAAAATATATTCTAATCTTCATTTAGTTTTGATTCTTTCAAATAAAGAATTTTTTTATATTTACAACAAAAATATAGAAAATCCCTTAGAGAGGAGAATTAAAAGACCATTTATAATATGGTCAAATTCATGTCAATAAACTTATGCCCATCTTTCTAGGCCCTCTATATTCAACTTTGTTGAAACACTAAATTGTTAAATCCATTTTCATTATTTATTAAATTTCTTGCATTGTCAATCTCTACGTTTTATTGCAATGCCATTTTATTTTTTAAATTTCATAGTATTTATCTAAATATGAAATGTGTTCTTTTACAAAGAGATGAAATTAAATTAGTCTCTCTTTTAATGTAATGTCACATCCTTAAGTAAATTCATTAAAGACATTAATATTAGTATCCCTTAATGTTAGATCCTTAATGTAGTTGCATTCTTTATAAATGCAAGTTGCATTCCTTCTAAATTAAGTTAAACATTATATAAGAAAAGTTGTATCTTAAAAGGAATTCTCTTCCACCAATAAGGGCATGGTTCAGTGGTCAAGTCACTTGGTTGTGGTGGCAGCCACCAAGGTTCAAACCCCTGTAGGGCCAGCAAGATTGTAGGTCATGCATGCCTTCGCTGGGCTACTGTGCTTGTAGACTAAGTGTGCCTTCACTAGGTTGGTGTGCTCGTAGGTTGTGTACCTTCACTGGGCCAACGAGCTCACGGGTTTGACCAAAGGGTGCTAATGCCCATTGGGGACGGAGACCCCCTAGTTGTGGTCTCAAGCGATAAAATGATGGGAAGAGATCCCTCGTAAGGGTCTCTCTAGGCGCAGACTAGGCTAAAAACTTGGGTAATCCCCAATTAAAAAAAAGAAAAGGAATTTGCTTCCTTCTATAATAGAAGTCGCATCTTCTCCATATGGAAAGTCAATCTTCAAACAAATTAAATACATGTCACATCATAAAAGTCACCCCCATTAGATAAGGAAAATCATAGTTTCTTTTTAGAGTTATATCATTTAGTAGATTCATATCCTTATCTTTTTTATGGGAGGGGATTAGTATCCTATATGAAATGCCATAGTTTTATAAGATAATTCACATCCTTCATGAAGTCTCGCATCCTTTAAGTAAAATAAGGGATATTAATATGAATGAATCATACCTTTCCCTATTAAAAGTCACATATTTTAAAAGATGATGCATCATTCTATAATTGAGTGTCATCCTTTCTATAAAGGAAATCATGTCCTTTATATGAGGGAAATCGTATCATTTGAAAGGAAAGCATAAAAATATTAGTATTTTTCAAATTTTCATAATTATTTTTCTCTTTTTCTTTTTATTTTTTCAATTTGTAGATTATTTTCTAAGTCTGGTTTATTATGCCACCACCTCACTTAACATAAATTGAGAGGTATTTAAATATGTACAATCTAAACAAAATTATAGTTAGTTGAAAAAAAAAATCCATAGCCATCTACATTTGGAATCTGTTTATGTTGAGTGTTTACATTTTACTAGTAATAAAATGGGTGATGGTGAATTAAATCTTATTCCATGAAAGTGATAAGCATTACCAATAAATCTATTAGCACAAGGTGTTGGATTAATATATTTGGTGATGTGGCATGGACAAAATCTTAATTTGTTTATTGAATCCAAAGTATGAGGATTTATGTGGTGACCCATAATGATAAAAGTTGGTAACATAAACTAAGCTAGGGTAAATATTATTTTCAAGACACCATAAAATGTCGACAATGGGTTTCTTAACTTCAAGCTTGTAAAAAAAAAAACCAAACAAAAGATCTTTGACAAGGTAGTGACTTTTTCACAATATCGTGATATAACACTTCTATAGATATATCGTTGACAGTAATATATGTATGGTCTTTAATAGTGAGCATGACATTTCTAGCAATCAATTATGATTCAATATATATAATCAATAGTGTTCAATTTACAATCATAAGATTAATTTTGTAGGGATATTTCGACCTAGGAAACACTCTTATGAGTGCATTTCATTGTACCCCATAACCATTTCATATGCTTATATAGCTCAAAGTTGAAATTAGATACTTTTTGTCACCTCCATTGAACTCACTTTTAGGAACTTTTTTACTATCAAACTATGCATATGTATACCATATTATACAAAATATAAGTGTTATAGTCTCTTCCCTCAAGGAAAGAAACCTAAAACAAGTTTTTGTATTTACCTCTTCAATATGCATTACAATTCGTATTGTAACCATGGACAATATGATATTCAGAGGCAACTTGATTAAATAATTGGAGTTCTAACTTAATGGGCTTCCTTTGTCCACTGCAAGTAGACCTTATTGGCTAACCTCCTAGAAGGTAACATTAAACATCACATTCTCCAAGGCTAAAACATTAGATATTCCCTCAATATAATTTGTCATCACCTCCTTGGAATATATTTTGTTAAATATTTGATTAACCATCTTTTTTCTATTTATAATTATAGTTAAAAAGAATAGCATTCTTAACAAGTAGTTAATTTTTTATGTCTTGTGGTTTAAATTGGGTTGACTTGAATTAATACTAAGTGCATGGTCACTTCAAAAAATAGTTCCATTCTTATAATTGAGTTTCCAACTTGCCTAGGTCATTTAGATCTAGTAGCAATATTTATGATGAAGTTGTTTAGATTTCTCATCTCCCTTTGGTTAACTTAACTAACAATCATATCATGCTCATATGGCCCCAAGTATTATAGCACTATGGTAAGATGGAAATGGAAAGGCCTATCACATACATCAAAGAGCCCATAAATGGAAATACTTCCATCACTAAAGCTATGAATGTTGAAGGACTAACTTCTCTTATTATAAACCTAACATATCTTATGAGCTACTAAAGCTAATTGAACCAGACTCCATCATGCTCTATGTTTAAATATTTATATATTAAAACTAAATTTAGAGATATATATATATACTACTATAGACAACAATAGTTGATAAATCCTTCATAGTGTTGATTAATTTTAAAAGATGCAAGCAACACCTACATATATAACTTTATTATTGTTTTTTAATAACCATAGAGGTATTTTTATGTTAAAGAGAATCATCACCTTGAAAAATAAAAATAGCATGCATATAAGATATTATCTATGTAAATGCTCCAATTACAAATAATTATTTTGTATATGAAATAATTTGATAAAAGTATTTATATATTATTATAATCAAGAAATAATAGTATCCTATATGTCATGGAGAAAGAGAGGTCCATTGAGGGGAAATAATACAAGCTATAAAGTTATGTCCAAATTGGTAAAGACATCGAAGATGACATTTTGATTCAATATATAACTATTTTTCACAACTATCTAAAGAGGTTAGTATTTCTCTACAAACTATAAATTGCTTGGGTATAAAAACACCTACTTGTAATGGGTTGTTGTCAACCTAATAAAGTATCTCGGGAGTAAGCCTGGAAAGGATAGTTGTAGTTGGTTTATTTTTTTATGGATCATTACTATATGTTTAATGACTATTTATTTTCCTTGTAGAAACATGACAAATAATACATGCTTATGCTTATGAAAATCTCATATGATCTCCTTGATAAGATCGTTAGATCATTTTTTAAGTATTATCATAGCATATTATATGTTAACTTACTTTTTGTTAAATTAACTATGAGTTTTTATTATTTTGCATCAAAAGTAAAATTTGTTGATTATTGTGTTACTGACTGATGCAGAGTACTTTGTAACAGTCGCAGCTCTGTAAAGTAGGTTGGGGACAGCCTTTAAACACAAGACCCAAAATGATCTGTTACTACCATAACAAGGTAACTAGTCTCTTTTGAGGTTTTAAATACTAAACCAAAGATTCCAAACTCATTATATTTTTCAAGTGACTTGGAGTTTTCAAAATACTCACTACCTTCCTCTAGAGTTATAGTAATGCATGCACAAAGATTGTGTTAAAAAAAATAACAAATACCACATCTTTAATAGAAACAGTGAGGGAGACAATAAAAAGAAAATATAGTTGATAATGCTCACTATGCTCTCCTAGAGGATAGTAAGGTTTCCAAGGTTAAATAAACAAGTTTCCAAGGTTAAATAAATAGGTTTCCAAGGTTAAATAAACAAGTTTCAAACTACTATATTCATAGATGAGACTACATAAAAATGGGAGAATATAGGTAACAATAGTAACCTAGACTTCCTTCAATCTATTTTTCAATTGCATGTTACAACAAATTCATTCTTCAAAGACTATAAACTGTTGAGTGTATATATAGAAAGATTGCTCATAGAGAAACTCACAATCATGCTCTAATAACAAACAATGATGACACACCTCTCTAAAACATAGCCAATCAGCAAACACATAGATGGATTTAAGTATTGGTTAAACAATTCCACCAAATCTTCCTATAGAACACTAGGAAAACAACTAACCAATACAATATAGAGGTGACAAAAACTACCTAGATGCATTACTATTTGAAGCATTCAAAAAACAACATTTAATCTACACCCAATGCATTCATTATTACATGAAACAGACTTCTAGTATAAGGCGATAGGAAGCTGAACCAAGTTTATAATCCAAATAGAAAAATAGAGTTTATCCATAAACTAAAAAGGTGGTTACATGGATTCTGAAGGAATTGATCTCTATGCTGACAACCTATTCCGTAGTGCCTCTACAAACACTACAAATTGTAATTGATGCTCTGGTCAAACAACTACTCTCTTACACTATTCCTTGGCTTCTTTCTTTATTGTCATGATCATTTCCTTCTTGTAAACTAGTTCTACTCTCTCTGCCTTCTCGAAGCTCATAATTGACTTCTTCTAAATAGAAACCCTATCAACCTCTCTAAGACTTCACATGGCTATTCCCAAGCGTTTCCCTCTTTCCATTGCTATTGGTTCCAGCTCCTCTCTTATTTGTTATAAAGGTAGACCCTTCATCATGTAAAGCACATCCCTTCCTGGAAAATAACTCTTCATCCACCAACTACTCCTATTTCTTACACATGGGTCAAGAAGATCTCATTAATTCCACTACCATTTGGCCTCCTCTATTCAGCCTCCTCTGTCATTAGCCTTCTTCGATCAACCTCTACTCTTCTCCACTGATCCTCCACATCTCCCATGAGATCCCCTTAGCAATATTTTCCCCTCCATTATTTACCCCTATTTCACAACTGAATTCCAACTTCTCTTTAAATTGTCTCCTCTTCATTTTCTCTCCAAACTATTCAACTTCTCTAGCTATCATTTGATTCATCTTCTTTTTATCGAACCAACTCTTCCTCTACTGACCATTTCCTAAATATTCGTAACTGATTCTTTTAACTGCACATTAATATCTAATTATTCATTACCTCATGTTGAAGGAAATCATATCGATTTATTTAACTTCCTGCCCTTGTGGTGACAAGATCTACATTCACCCCAAATAGAACTTGTTTTATGTAAAAAGAGGGGGGTTTTCAATTTCAAGGGTAAATACTCCTTTCACACCAAAATTCAAGGACATAAATCAAGTGAAGCCACAATCTCTTGCAAGAGGGCTCTTCTATAGATTTAATGTCCCTTAGAACAAAGAGGAAACTTGGAATTTGCTAATTTATTGATCGATTAAAGTCCAATTATGATTAAAACCCTAATTTCAAAAAATTGTAAACAAACAGACAAATCATGACAAATGCTCTCACACATAGATATCAAATGACAATTAGATACATACAAGATTTCATGATTCCATATCTAGAAAAGGTGGGGACTATGGAGCAGGCAATTTAGTCCAAGGTACCAGTTTCTATTGGGATCTCTGAAGATTGTCTACAACATATTTTTGTTGTTCTAGGGATTTCTATGTTTCAAGATCTGAAGGACTAATGAGTGGGTACCCTAGTCTAGGTCATGCTTTTATGCTTTGATCTACAATTCTAACACTCTTTTATTCTTCCCTGCAACTCCACTTATTTTGCAACTTGTAACCTATAATCACAGAAAAGTAGGTTGGGGTTGTGGTTTTTAGAGGCTTGCCTCAGTTAAGCCCCAGAGAGACATTCAAGTCTTCTAAACACCATTGTTAGATAGAGAGTGCATATCTCTATAGGATAGAGGCAAAAACTAATTACTAAATGATTGAAAATACAAATAAATGTCACCTCAGAGGTGTAGCTCACATATAGATGAAAATCTTTCACATCATGAGACGATGAAGCCAAATATGTATAACAAACACAATAACAAGACAAGTCTACTCTGCAACAATGAATATCTTGAATGCTTTGAAATCATAGGTGTTCCAAAAGTTCATAATCATTTTCTAGGTTATAAATGAAACCCTAAACATGCTTATATATGCAACTAAACACATTCCCACTAAGAATTTTGTAATTCAAACTTAAGTTGTCGGCATAGCACCTAATTAACGGTCACATAACTTACACTTGAATTTAGGTCCTACCTAAACTAGGGTAGGACTAGGGCACAGGTACCCAAGTCCTCCCTCCCTATTTTAGTTAGGATTTATCTTAATAGTACCCCTATGTCCTATTTGTCATAAAACTTTGGGGTTTTCTCATCGGGAGTCAACATGAATATGCAAGATGATAAAAATTCTTCTAAAGGACTAGAGAGCTAAACATAGGAGGGAGGATGTCCTTGGGAGACATTTTATGACGTAACATTTAGCCCCCACTTTAATGTATACATGAATGCAAGATCCATATATGCATTAAAATATGGTCAACAAACACAACAAGCACGCCAAACACTTATAGCTAATGCATACACGAAGATTGAGAACTATTTCTAGCCCCCAATCTCAGGTAGACATTAGAGAAAACATGCCACAGACATGCCAAACACAATGAAGATAGTAACATGAAAGTAAAACATGAAGAAGACAGTAACAGTCATGCAAAACATGGAGAAGACAACATTGAAGACATGCAAAACACAATGAATACAATGAATGTGGTGATTATTTCATTATTTCATTATTTCATTTTGTCATATATGAATGTAGATGCAGGTACATGGAAAGTAAACACACAACCCAAAATGCAAGAGGGACTCATCGCCACACATCTTTAGACTACATATGGAGCAACAGTGGTGCAGGAGCACCTACCTGACAGCTGGCCTTCATGAGGCAGTTAGTTGTTTTAGGTCTTGTTTATGTTTCCAAGAAGGTCTGTTAAGACCAATGCATGTAATAAGGTCATGCTGATCATGATAAGATCATGCTGACCATGCTTTTGCTATTTTTAGGAAGTTTGTTAGAACAGCTGTCATGATGTATGTTCGGTTGGATCTCCCAGCCGCCTGGAGAGTTCCCAGCCGCTTGGAGTCGGGTCAGTAGTACTCGTAGGAAAATCTATTTAAGCATGAGGATCAGATGGTATTGGATATCATCGACCAGACTTTGCGAGAGTGAGGCAGAGAGAGAGAAACTGATCATTGTATTTACATCTTTTGAAATCAAATAAAGTGTTCCTGTTTGTGTTCATCCTCTGTTGAATTCCATTGCTTGATCGATTTGCTGGTTTGGTGGCTGTATGGATTCACTGATCCATTCCACCGGTTGATTCATCTGATCGGTGGAATGGTTATGTACAGTAGGTTAGTAGTTAGTTTGTTTGTTCGCATGCAGGTGTGCAGGTTCGCCGTCAAGAGGTGTTGAAGACCCTAGCATGGGCATGTGCTAGGTCGAGTTGATAAGTTTGAGTTGGAAGATCACCCTGAGAGTGGATCGGGTCATCCCTGGAGGATCGGCGAAGTGGTATTTCGATTAGGTTGAAAAGTTGTTAAAACGGCATCATCAGGATATTTCTGCAGATATCCTGCAGTCGCGTTAGGCATCGTCATCCGGATAAGTGGAGGAGATGTGCATGATGCTTTTGATTGCATGAAGTGCAAGTGCGTCGGGGTGATCGACATCAGGAGTTGCCGGAGAGGAGTGCATCGGCATCAGGTAGAAGATCGGGTCATGAAACTGTTGAAGTTTGCATGTTGCAAGTGCATCAGGATGTTTTAAGTCAGATATATACTCAGTGTATCTATCGCCGTCAGGATCATCTCTCGGGAGTGCCCATCATCCGCGTATCGCTAGCAGATGCGGGAGTGAAAGTTCATTTTTTTGACTAAGTGTTGAAGAGGTCATCAGGATATTGTGTGACATCATCGTCATCAGGATATGACGTCATCGTCATCAGGATATTGAGATATCCCCCTACGCGAGTTTATCCTGCTGTTGTTAAGTGCTTAGGTATCGGCAGAAGGTTGTATTAACATCATCAGGAGGTTTCGAGAGAGCCGGATAAATCATATCATGATGCTGTTGCTTGTGTCGTCGGCTATCGGGGCATCGAAGTGAAGGTGCTGAAGGTGACCATCATCAGGATCTTTGGAGCAACCAGATATTGGATATCCTGCTGACGAAGGGGTTGTTGCATATCATGATGATGCCGATGGAGCTTGGCGCCCGATGAACAGTGCAACAGGAGGATGTTTGCGCTAGTTGAACATCATGATGATGTTAGGAGGAAAACGGAGGAAGTGAACAGTAGTCGGCAGGAGGACAATTGTGCTCGTCCGAAATATGATGATGCTGACAGTGTAAAGCGAAATATGATGATGATGATGATGATGATGATGATGATGGTCTGCAGACATCCATGCTGTATTGTAAGGTTATAGTGTGGATGCCTCTGCATCATAGTGGTATCAGAGCTCAGCAAAACATCTGGGCTGTTGTGTGTTGATTCTGTCACCGAAAGGGCAGAGGTAGAGTTGAATTGTGTGTTGTGTGTTGATTGAGAGGTTGACAAAATGCCTCCGAAAGGTAGTGGTACTGCAAGGGAATTGCAGGAGATGAAGGAAAAACATGCTAGAGAGATGAGGAAGATGAAGGAGCTTGCTGAAGCACGTCAAGCCAGGCTTACAGCCCTGGAAAAGAACAAAAAGAGGGAAGTGGAAGACAATGAGTCTGAAGAAGATGAAGATGCTGTTGAGGAGTATGAAGAGGTAGCTGAAGATCTGGATACTGAAGACCAGAGATTGGCAAAACTTTTAAAGGTAGTACAGAGTGATAAACCTAAGGTAAAGGTTGATGTTTCCAAGTATACTGGAAGCTTGAATGAGGATGAGTTGTTAGATTGGATTGCTGCACTTGATAATCACTTTGAATGTGAAGATATTGCTGAGGATCAGAAGGTAAAGATTGCAAAGACCAAGTTAGGAGGTCATGCTTTGGTATGGTGGGATTACATACAATCTGAGAGAAGGAAACAAGGGAAGTCAAAGATCACTACATGGGATAAGATGGTAGCAAGGATAAAAGGTAAATTCTTGCCAAGGGATTATGAAATCCAGATGTTTAAGAAACTGCAATTTTTAAAGCAGAAGGAAAGGGATGTGAAGACATATACTGAGGAGTTTTATAAGTTAAGTATGAGATCTAGTCATCATGAGAATGAGGTAGAAAAGGTGGCTAGGTACTTGGCTGGTTTGAGATTTAACATACAGGATGAGTTAGTTTTAGCTAACCCTAAGAATGTGGAGGATTGTTACCAAATGGCAATCAGGATTGAAGAAAAGATGAATAGAGGACATGATAAGTCCATGAGAGGAAGAGGAAACAATAGGGGAAGAGGAGCAGCCCCTACACAAAAGCAAACCAATGAGGGTCAAGAAGACACTAGTAAAGGACAGGGACAGTCTGATTTCAGGGGTGGATGGAAAGGTAATAGAGGAAGATTTGGAGGTGGTAGAGGTTCTACTACATTTTCAGGAAAATGTTACACCTGTGGTGAGTTTGGTCATCCATCTTTCAAATGTCCAGAAAACAAAGGTTCATCATCTAGAAATGATAGAACTAATGACAAGAGAGTACAACTTGTGCAAGAAGAGAAAGTAGAAGAAAGTGTGCAGAGTTCAAACACTTATAAAGACAGAGAGCCTAATAATTATGGATATCCAGAGAGTGGAGAATCATTGATGCTAAGGAGAATTAGTTTGCAGGCATCAAAGGATATGATGCAAAGAAGAGCTCTTTTCAAGACCATATGCAAGAGCAAAGGTAAAAAATGTAAGGTTGTCATTGATACTGGTTCAACAGACAACATGGTATCTTAGGAAATGGTGGATAAACTGCATTTGGAAAGGATTCCACATCCACACCCTTACAAGGCATCTTGGGTGAGTGATAGTCATTCACTTTTTGTCTCTGAACAGGCATATGTGGATTTTCAGATTGGAGCATATCATGATAGAATTTTGTGTGATATTTTGCCTATGGAATGTTGTCACCTACTGTTGGGTAGACCATGGCAATTTGACAAAAGGGTACTGTATGATGGGTATTCTAATACCTATACCATCAAGAAAGATGGGAAGACTATTAAGTTGATGCCATTGCAGGCAGATGCTACAGTACAGGGGGCAGCCAAAATCATTTTGATGGGAAAGAAGGAATTTGTGCAGATGCCTAGAGGAGCAGGCATAAAGGCAGTTAAGGACACTGCAGGGAAAGGAGTTGTTACAGACAACAAGTTGAAGAAAGTTTTAGTTTTGACTGACAGAGGTCAGCAGCAGGTGCAGAAACAGGTTTGCAAACAGCAATCAGTTGAAAGGAATGACAAGGATGTTGTCATAGTTGGGACTATTGCTTTTCCTATAAAAGTTGAAAGGAAGATAGGATTGAACATTTCAGAAGTTCAAGAGGCAGTTCAGACAGAGGTTCTGGTCAAACAATCTGACAAACCCAGAGACAACCTGAGAAGGGCCTACATTGACAGGCATGCAGATTTACTTGCCAGAGAGCAAGTCACAGTTCAGAAGTCTTGGAGAAGCCAAGAGACAGCAGAGGATAAAGCTGGAGCAGGTCAGACTATTGACAAGGCAAAGTGTAAAGGTGGAGGACTTCCACATACTAAACTCATGGGACATGAGTTCTTTTCTGTTGGGGAGTATGGTGCAGGAGCACCTACCTAACAGCTGGCCTTCATGAGGCAGTTAGTTGTTTTAGGTCTTGTTTATGTTTCCAAGAAGGTCTGTTAAGACCAATGCATGTAATAAGGTCATGCTGATCATGATAAGATCATGCTGACCATGCTTTTGCTATTTTTAGGAAGTTTGTTAGAACAGCTGTCATGATGTATGTTCGATTGGATCTCCCAGCCGCCTGGAGAGTTCCCAGCCGCTTGGAGTCGGGTCAGTAGTACTCGTAGGAAAATCTATTTAAGCATGAGGATCGGATGGTATTGGATATCATCGACCAGACTTTGCGAGAGTGAGGCAGAGAGAGAGAAACTGATCATTGTATTTACATCTTTTGAAATCAAATAAAGTGTTCCTGTTTGTGTTCATCCTCTGTTGAATTCCATTGCTTGATCAATTTGCTGGTTTGGTGGCTATATGGATTCACTGATCCATTCCACCGGTTGATTCATCTGATCGGTGGAATGGTTATGTACAGTAGGTTAGTAGTTAGTTTGTTTATTCGCATGCAGGTGTGCAGGTTCGCCGTCAAGAGGTGTTGAAGACCCTAGCATGGGCATGTGCTAGGTTGAGTTGATAAGTTTGAGTTGGAAGATCACCCTGAGAGTGGATCGGGTCGTCCCTGGAGGATCGGCGAAGTGGTATTTCGATTAGGTTGAAAAGTTGTTAAAATGACATCATCAGGATATTTCTGCAGATATCCTGCAGTCGTGTTAGGCATCGTCATCCGGATAAGTGGAGGAGATGTGCATGATGCTTTCGATTGCATGAAGTGCAAGTGCGTCGGGGTGATCGACATCAGGAGTTGCCGGAGAGGAGTGCATCGGCATCAGGTAGAAGATCGGGTCATGAAACTGTTGAAGTTTGCATGTTGCAAGTGCATCAGGATGTTTTAAGTCAGATATATACTCAGCGTATCTATCGCCGTCAGGATCATCTCTCGGGAGTGCCCATCATCCGCGTATCGCTAGCAGATGCGGGAGTGAAAGTTCATTTTTTTGACTAAGTGTTGAAGAGGTCATCAGGATATTGTGTGACATCATCATCATCAGGATATGACGTCATCGTCATCAGGATATTGAGATATCCCCCTACGCGAGTTTATCCTACTGTCGTTAAGTGCTTAGGTATCGGCAGAAGGTTGTATTAAAATCATCAGGAGGTTTCGAGAGAGCCGGATAAATCATATCATGATGCTGTTGCTTGTGTCGTCGGCTATCGGGGCATCGAAGTGAAGGTGTTGAAGGTGACCATCATCAGGATCTTTGGAGCAACCGGATATTGGATATCCTGCTGACGAAGGGGTTGTTGCATATCATGATGATGCCGATGGAGCTTGGCGCCCGATGAACAGTGCAACAGGAGGATGTTTGCGCTAGTTGAACATCATGATGATGTTAGGAGGAAAATGGAGGAAGTGAACAGTAGTCGGCAGGAGGACAATTGTGCTCGTCTGAAATATGATGATGCTGACAGTGTAAAGCGAAATATGATGATGATGATGATGATGATGATGATGGTCTGCAGACATCCATGCTGTATTGTAAGGTTATAGTGTGGATGCCTCTGCATCAAACAGACATGCAATACAAATTTTAGAGTGTACGAGGGACTCATCACCACACATATTTAGACTACACTTGAGAACAAACACACCATACAAATGCCAAAGCATAGGAGGAACTCATTGCCACATGTCTTTAGACTATTCTTGCAAACAAACACACCATACAAGAGGGAAAACACATGGAGAACACACAGAAGACATAAGCACTGTATAGTATGCCAAAGACATACTATACATCTAAAACACAACAAACATGTGACGAAAGGAGCCTATTGCTAGGTTCACCACCATCTCATGCACATTATAGGCATACCTAATGATTGGGCTTATGCCACAATAACCACCAAAGACACACTTAAGGGAGGATACACTAACCCCACCCACTTGGAGGAATTTTGAAATAAAAAGGATGTGCACTATCTCAAGAGATACACCATCCCTCCTCTGTAGTGGGTTTTGAATAAAAGGATATACACTAGCTCAAGAGATGTAATATCCCACCTCAACAGAGGGCTTAATGATTGCAATATAGAATAAATATGTGCACTCACGCAGAGATACAACATCCCGCCTCCATAGAGGGCTTACAAACATGCTTCATTAGTACCAAAATCATCAGACAACTTACCTTTATATGCCCCCACCTTAAGGTGGTTGATATCGTGTACCGATATCAAGCACTTTAAGATAGAGAGAAAACACACAAGGGAATAAGAGTTTTCACAAAGTCCATGCCCCCAAAGGTTACATGTGTTTTACGATTGCCGAATGTTCCCACAAACACACATTTCTTAATCTAAGAAATGCATGAAATCAATCACATAAAGAGTCAAGGTTATACTACAGGTTTGGAAGCGGAGTATAACCATGGGGCTATACTATAGGAATCTTAGAACTGAGTGTAATCAAGGTGAGATTCACAGTAATTAAAGTGCATGGAGCAGATGTATTGTTATGGTTTGTTAGCAAAGATAAGACAACATCAAATATCACACAGAGTGATTCTACTAACCAAGCATCCAATAATATATATCAACCTCATTGTCATGTATGGACTAGGTCCATTTTTTCTTACTGGCTGAAGGGACACATAGTCCATATCAATATTATTTGTTTTTCGTCATTTACCAATTAGATAGAACCACTAGAAGAAGGTAAAAAATAAATCAAGAGAGGAGAACAATTGCTTTAGGGTCATCACGTAGGAAGGTACCCCCATATCATCAACTACAAAGCTAAACCCCTAAGGAATGACACACAACAATAAAATAGAGAAGAGGAACAATATTAAAGAATGATGATACAAATAGAAGAATGGTCATGATAGAGATGGTCTCCTAGTATCATTGGCCTTACAAGAGTACCAAGGGTCATCCTAGGAGGCCAAAATGACACATAACATGTCACAGGGGAACACGACATGAGAGAGAAAGGGTTAGAAATACTTACCTGATACAACCCAATGTTAAGAACATACATATCTAGGAAGAGGCCACCCTAGAGAGCAACTATAATATCTTCTACGAGTGTTGCTTAAAGAGGGAGAAATATTTACCTAATTAAATGGGATATTTCTTAGCAGACAATTCTTGTCTATCAACTCAGAATATATCACATGTTACTTTGGTCTCATTGATATTGCATTAACATTAATTTTACGATGATGAGAGGCTTCAGTGGGTTTCAAATAATGGTATCCAATACCGATTGTGTAGTTAATTCCAGTAACTTGTAAAGGTACTCTGATTCCTTGTTGATTTACACCACAACCATTACCTACATAGTCACAGTTGTTATAAAGGATTTTAAATCCTCAACCATAGAGGGATGTCATTTCTTTAGAAGATGGTGAAGCCTCATAGGTATAATAATCTATAGTATAAGTAAGGGTATTATCTTTATTTTCTACCAAGGAGACTTTAGGTTTCTCAGGTGTTTCTAAAGATTGCTTGGATGATATCGATGTGACTTTTGATATGTCAAGGTTATTAAATTTATATTCCCCTACACTATAAGGATTAAAATCTAATGAACCCCAATCATCACCAAAAAGTGCATTCAATGTTTTAGGATCTTACACAACATTATCTATAGCAAGAGGTATTGATGAATCAACTCACAAGTTATTTAGACTTGTATGATTGTTAACCTATTTTTGCTTTTCAATATGTAAACAATTATCTGATTCAGGATCAACTTTTATGGTGCGGAGCTTGTTTTGATAAATGAACTTTAGTGATTTATGAAGGGTAGATATAACTGCCCCCATGGCATGAACCCATAGTCTATAGAGAATCATATTATATGAAAGTGAACCAGGCATGACATGAAAAAGGGTAGATAATATCACGGGTCCAACTTTTATAGGTAAAGTTATGGTACCCACAAATTTAGCAACATTATCAAAGCCACAAATACTAATTATATATGGTTTGATTAAAGATGTGTCCATCTTGATTTTGTGTAGTAAGTCCATGCCACAAACATTAAGAGACGATCCATCGTCAATCATAACTCACTTTACCAACTTTGTATTTATCATGGCAAATATTACAAGTGGATCATATTGGTTTTGAACTTCAATTGACAGTAATTCATGTGGTTGAAAGAGAATATCCATTTTTGTCACATGCATACAATCTAATAGAGCTGCTACATACATCATTTGGCTTAATAGTAGGTGGTACAATCACCTTTTGTAAAGCTTCTTGGATAATTCCATGGTATGTAGGTGGTGTTTGTATTAAATCCCAAAGAGAGATCTTAGCCGGAGTAGCATGAATTTTCTTGACAAGATCATATTCTTGACCACTTTTAGGAGTAAGATGAGGTGGTGGAGGGAGCATAGGCTGAGAACATGGAAAGGAGAAAGGCACATGAGGTGCTTGCTTACTTTGCTTGTTATTACAGGTGTTATATGTGTGAGCAATCACATTGTGATGTGGTTGTTGCAACATATTTTGAACACCTTGATTTCTTTGAGTGATTTGTCTTGCATAGTTTAGAATATAATCTGGGGGTCAAGGTGGTTTTCAATCACCTTGAACCATAATCACTAGTTTTAATCAAGAAGGTGCACCAAGTGCCCCTCACACAATCATCTTAGGAATATTGCTACATTTATGAAGTAACCCCTTAGTGGGTGGGATAAGTCCATTAATGAATATTGAATTAACATTACTTCCCTCTCTATTATACCCAACATCTATCCCTAAAGGATTTAATGTGAGAGTTTTTCTCATCCACTAATGTTGCATCTTGGCCAGGAAGAGCATTGGAATGAAAGAAAGGTAAGGTGTTGTTAATAAATTTAGGTGTTGTATCACTAGTGTTGTCTAAGGGAGTTGAATCTACAACCATTGTAGAGCTATCCATAGTCTTCTCATCTAAGGTTCTTGAACATTCAACTATAAGAGAAGTAGGATAACTTATGGAATCATCATTGTCATCATCCTCATATAGTTTAGCTATTAGTTCCAAAGCATTAAAAGAACTTTCACACTCATCATTTTCAATGTGTATTGTCAAATCTTCTACTACCAAAGGGTATGTATTTGTGAGAGATGTGAAGTTGTCAAAATTAGATACATAGTCAAGGATTTCAAATGAAGAGCATTTAAATATATCCTTGTGATACATGGCTTGTATATAAGTGAGAAAATGAGGATTCATATTAAGAAATGTGTAGACATTCTTAAAGTTTTTGATATATGCATGTAAAGATACCAAAGAGAAATAAAATGAATATGCCATAATGAAATGTCTTGTAACATCAATGTCCAATGAGATCTAGTAAGACAAGGTGCTGCAAAGTTTTAACACACCCTAGATGTGTGACTATTTCACTCCTAACCACTTGTTTGAGGGAAAGGGTAAGAAGGACACACCAAGTTCACAACAAACACAATGGATAGGAGAAAAATAATACAACACAACAAGGCTCAATTGATGATTTTGAGTATTTAAATTGAATGCAATGAAACAAGACAAATTATGCTTGTTTATGCACATAAAATGTTCACTTTTTTCTTTTTTTTTTAATGAAAATGACTAAAAGATGAAGTGTTGTAAGGAAATTTATGAGAGGAAGTGAATAATAACATTTGTAATAGTCCAATAATGCAGCAATATCCTTCACAACACACCTATGATGCAAATCTATATAGATGACAAGGCAAAATCTAGTGAAAATGCAAGGTTTTCAAACCCTAATTATAAAATTAAGGCATAAATATATGCAAAATGATGAATGAATGCTTTATAATCAGATTTATGATGCAAAATAACTCAGATCATGAAAATAATTTTAAAACCCTACAATTCTCAATGCAAGTGCAATTTTAAAGGAAAAATGCTAGTTTTTGTTGAAATTGAGTAAGTGTAAATGCAAATTTTTGAGATATAAATAAAAAATCACACTAAATGAAACACTACATGCAAAATCAGATTTGAATGAGTGCCTAAAATGAGTATAAATATCTAAAACAAGATTTTACCTACAAACCCTATTTTCTAAAATTACTAGGTTATAAGAAAAATTTAAAATTTCAAGCAAACCCTAGCAAGTTTATGATGAAAATGATTAATTAATGATGAATTTATGTTATTTATATCATATCTAATTAAAAAATCAGAAATTAATTAAAATTAATTCAAAGTATTTCAAAATGCAAGCCTAAAATACCAATTTTTTTCAAAATTTTCAATTTCTTTTGTAAATTTCCAAATGCAATAAGAAAATGATGAATGAAATGAATGAAAATCTAAAGTACAACACTCAACAAGGTGTAAAATTCATTAAAAACATGGGTTCACCAAAATTTTTTATGTAAAAAGATGGGGGGTTTCAATTTCAAGGGCAAATCCTCCTTTCACACCAACATTCAAGGACATAAATTGAGTGAAGCCACAATCTCTTACAAGAGGGCTCTTCTAAAAATTTAATGTCCCTTAGAACAAAGAGGAAACTTGGAATTTGATAATTTATTGATTGATTAAAGTAAAATTATGCTTAAAACCCTAATTTCTTTAAATCGTAAACAAACAAACAAATCACGACAAATGCTTGCACACAGAGATATCAAATGACAATTAGATACATACCAAATTTTGAGATTCCATATCTAGAAAAGTTGGGGACTAACAAGTGGTTGATTTAGTCCAAGGTATTAGTTTCTGTCAAAATCTCTAAAGATTGTCTGCAACTATTTCTCTTGTTTTGGGGATTTCTGTGTTTCAGGATCTGGAGGACTAATGAGTGGGTACCCTACTCTAGGTCCTTCTTTTATGATTTGATCTACAATTTTTGACACTCTATTATGCTTCCCTGTAACTCCTCTCCTTCCACTTCTGCAACCTGTAACCTGTAATTACAAAAAAAGGGGGTTGGGGATTGTGGTGTTTAGAGGCTTGCCTCAACCAAGCCCTAGAAAGACATTAAGTCTTCTAACACTGTTGCCAGATAGAGAGTGTGTATCCCTATGGGATAGAGGCAAAATTCAATTGATAAATGATTGAAAATACAAATAAATGTCACCTCGGAGGTGTAGCTCGCATATAGATTAAAATCTTTCACATTATGAGAAGATGAAGCCAAATCTACATAACAAATAGAATAACAAGACAAGTCTGCTCTGCAACAATGAATATCTTGAATTCTCTAAAATCATAAGTGTACCAAAAGTTCATAATCATTTTATAGTTTACAAATGAAACCCTAAACATGCTTATTTATGCAACTAAACACATTCCCACTAAAAATTTCATAAAATTTCAAACTTAAGGTATCGGCATACGACCTAATTAATGGTTAGATAACTAACAGTTCAATTTAGGTCTTGCCCTAAAATAGGGCTAGACTAGGGCATGGGTGCCCAAGTCCTCCCTCCCTATTTCACTCAAGATTTATCTTAATAGCACCCCTAGGTCCTATTTTTCATAAAACTTTAGGGTTTTCTCATTGGGAGTCAACATGAATATGCAAGATGATAAAAATGCTTCTAAAGGACCCGAGAGCTAAATATAGGAGGGAGAAAGTCCTAGGGAGACATTTCCTGATGTAACATAACTGAAATAAAATGAAACAAGAAAACTAAAGAGAATAACCCAATGCCCCTGCATCATACTCCCTAGGGGACAAAACAAGACATGTGCTCCTGCACATGAGGCCATTAATCAAAACTTATTGGCCTCTGTTATTTTCTTCTACCTTTTCCACAATCGTGTTGGATTAGTTATCATGCTTCTCCAACATTACAGATCTTTCTGCAGCTCTATACTTCTCCACTTTCTTTGCCAAAGTTCTCTTGCCCACACAATCGTAAACAAATCAATATGTCCAAATGTGTTCCAATTAAAGATCTCAACATTTACTTCTTCAAACATTTCCACCTCGCCTATCTGGCTATCAACTTCCTCAAAATTATCCTTCCATAGTAGCCCACTTTGGATTTCCCCATACATATTATAACTCACAATATCCTCACTAAAATATGGACATTCCACTCCAGATCTCTTTCTAGAATCCTCACTATTCAACATATCAACAAAATGTAAAACAATGTCCTCATAAAGATTCAAGAGTTTTACCTCTTCCTGTAGCTCTATTGCAATCTCTTTAGCACAAGCTACTACCCGTCTCTTCGCATCCTTAACTGTTCTATTTGACTTCATGTCTTCACCAACAAACTTCTCCATCTCTTTCATTACATATTCGTGAGAATCAACTTTACTTGTATAAAAGGAATTTGAAAAGGGAAATATGATCTTATTATCTACTGCCTCCTTATATAAATCTATGCCTTCACTTTCATTTCCTTGGGGTCTTTCACAATATACCAGACCTACACAAATTCTTTTACTTTCAGTCTTTATTACTTCAGCCTCTACAATTGTTGCAATCTCATCTGTGGCTTCTTCATTTTTTGTTGCTCTTTTTGAAAGTCACTCTTCATGCCTCTATTAACCCAAGTTTCTGCTGACCATTCTTTCTTTCCATCTCTCTTATATAAACCATTCCTATGGTCCATTCCATATTCATATTTATTCTTTCTAAACTTGCCAATCTATTTTTATTTGTTTTCCTCCTTTCTCTTGTATCTTTTCTTTCTCATCTACAAGCCTCTACATTTCTATCTCATATTCATACATCTCCTTATTGCTATTTATTTCCTCAACCTTTTCATCTTCTTCTTTTAAACTAAAAATTTCATTCAAAGCCTCATTATTTAAATCAGCTTGTTTACCTTTTACCTTACATGTGTTCTCCACAAGACTCTTCTAATTTACTCTTGCAATCATTTCAATCTTCTTCTTTTCCCTTATTTCAACTTCTACTGGCATGTCCTCTTCATAAAGTGCCATTAATTCTTCCTAGTTCTTGAGCTCTTCTTCATTGCTTTTAACTTGTTGTCTTTGACTATCCTATTGGAACATGAACTTTTCATTCTTGGTCTCAATATTTTCTTCATGTCTTCCATTCTTTTGAACAGTTTTTCCATCACCATATCCTGCAACTCCACTTTTCTTTTCTACTATCCTACACTTAACCTTCCATATTATATTTTCTAGAGTTTTGAGCTGATGTCTTCTTATTATTGCACTTGTCCTTTTTTGAGTCATAGACTGAACCTTGCTTTAATCATCTCCTACATGCCTCCTTACTTGCCAACTTACCCTATCTTCTTGTCTCCACTTGGATTCTATCATGCCTTTTATGCTTGGTATTTGCTTGTTGTCATAAATTCTATCACAAGTACCTTCTTTTTTACACCTTCTTTGTTGTCTCTTAACAACTTTTTTATTTTGCCAACTTGGTACTAGATACCCATGCTTTACCAATTTCCTTCTCTCCCCATAAAATTACTTATCCACATCCTTACTTCTGCATATATGATCAGAATTAACATTTTTATTTCCACTTACATAACCAAAATCAGCATTGTGACTTCCTTTTACCTACTGTCCCGAATTGTTGCCACCATTTGCTTCTTGGTTTTCCATCTTTTCCTTTCGTAGGCATCTTTTACTGCATTTACAATAACTTCAAAAGCATCCTAAAACTCTAGGGTTTCTTCCTTAGCTTCATTATCAAATTGGAAATCTTCAGCACCATCCTCACTTTTATTCTCAAAATCTTTGCCATGTTTCTTTGTTGCAAATTGTTGCTTTACATCTTCTTGATACATTGTTGTAACTTGCCTCCCCTCTTTTCCTTCTTCTGCAACATTCTCTATGGCATTATGGAACTCTAATGCATCTTCAACATCTTAATTGTCACACTAGAAGACTTTAGCACCATCATTATCTTCATCTTCTTTGGGGATTGTGCAATGCATATCATCTTGGTGGACTGCTACAAACTAATTTTGTATCCCTTTGTGGTAAACTACTGCAAATGGTTTCCTCCTTCTATCACATTCATCTCTTTCTATGGGTTCTGTACTTGCCCCATCTCTTGTCAATTTCTAGGTCGTATCTTTAACCTTCCTTATAAGGTTTCTCATACCTGCATGCACACACTTAAACACAACTTTAGATATTAAAAGTAGAGACTGAATTGTCTCTATGAGTGCCTCCTTCACAGGCATTCCTCTCTTCTTTACTCTCCTCCTCAAGTACTTCTTTTTGCACTTCTTCTCTCCACTCTTTCTTATTTTTCCTCTTGTTCTCCACAATGAGAGCTTCCTTCACCACTTCTAGTGCATGTTGCTCACTTAGCAACTCCCTTTCGTTTTGTAACTCTTTACTTTTCAAACCCCTCTAGGATTTTCTCAAGTTCTTCTCTTCGTTCCTCAAGGCAGCCATCCCTTGCCTTCTTCTTTTCTTAACAATCATCTTTATAGGCCACTTCACCTTCTTGCTCATTGGCCAATACCAATCATATTCTTGGTATCCTTCCTCAAGACACTATTGAACTACAAGCTTAATATCTCTTCTCAACTCTATCATTTCTTTATCAAACTCTACATCTTGTCTTATCTTATTGACTCTCATCTTGTCCTTCTTTTTGAGGCCTTCTTTCTTATCTTGCGACTGCATCTTTCTATCTTCTCTTCTTTTTCTTACTGCCTAGTCTTTTGGTACCTAGGTTCTTCACTTTAACCTATCAACTGCAATACACATACTTTCCCAAATATCTATGAACATACTAACTTCACCTACCTAGATCTTTGGGCTCTAATACCAAAAAATGATGCAAAGTACTCTATAACAGTCGTAGCTCTGAAAAATAGGTTGGGGACAACCTTTAAACATGATGCAGGAGCATCCAGTAGTGTAAGGGCAATCTTGCATCACCTAAAAAAAAGTTAATTCAAAATCATTGCAGTTTTTTTCATTTATTTCCATAATTAGTGTTCTAGTTCCATAATCTCCTGAATAATGATGTAGGACTTTCATATTTTCCAAACTGCTAAAAATAGCAAACCACCAGTTTTGGAAAGTTTGACTACCATTTTAGGAAAGTTTGCATTTGGGCATGGATTGAAGAGAAAAGTTACAGGAAGCTTCATAACTAAAATATAAGACCTTTGGTGAAGGAATCAGGCAAATATCATTTGTGAGCTGAAAGATATTAAAGTTTTTGTTTTCTGAAAAGCCCCTAAAGATTTTCAAAATGAGATATGAGGCACTAAAACATCCCATAACATCCGAAAAAATTGATAGAGATTTGTTTATAGATTTCCAGCATGATAGTTCACATTGCGAGCTTTCTGGTGCTTAAAATGATCCATTAATCAAACACCTGGATCAAAAGTTATGCTTCCCAGAAGTTGACCTACTTTTGGAGGGAGTTGTAAATTTCAAAATTTAGCTGGAGGCCACCAAAAAGTGCTATTTATGACTATTTTGGGAACCCTGGATGGTAGTAAAGATAAGGGGGAAACTGTAGAGTCAAGAATAGGTGGGAAAATAGAAAACCTAGCTGATTTGGGGTTACAGAAGGTAGATGATTCCAGAGTCTTGTGATAGGAAGCTGTAATGTGTTGTAGCATGTGGAGGGTTGATTCCTCTGATTGTATTTGAGCTTTTGTAATGTAATAAGTTGTCCAAATCAATAAATAAAGTTCTATTTTCTATGTGCAATTTTTTTTGTTGTGTGTTTTATGATTTACCCCCTTCATCAAGTGGTGTCAGAGCAAGGGTTCCTGAGTGTGTACACAGATCACCGACCATGAGGAAGTTTGCACTAGTACCTGAGGTTGTGGGTTTGCTGCGAAGATCAAGATGCCTCCATGAAGAAATCATATTGGGAGGAATGGTTTGACAGAAGAGGGTTTTAGAGCCCTGCAAAGACAAATCGATGCATTGCAAGAGGAGCTGTGAAGAGGGTTTGAGCCAAGAACAAGAGAAGAAAGCCAGGATGAAGCTGAAGAGGAGCTATTTGAGGAAGAACAAGAAGCTGTAGGAGATCTTGTAGAAGTTAGGTTGTTGAGGGCCATTTCTAAGATTGGAAAGAGGCTCAAGATTGAGGTTTCTACATATTCTGGAGATTTGAATCTAGAACAACTTATTGATTGGATCAATGACATGGAGGAATATTTTGAGTATGAAGATGTGGAAGACCTAGATCAGGTCAAGTTTGTAAAAACAAAATTGAAGGGCCATGCTAGTATTTGGTGGAAGGAGGTCTAGTTAGAGAGGAATAGAAGAGGAAAAGGAAAGATCACTAGATGGGATTGGATGGTGGAGAAACTGAAGAAGTGGTTCATTCCTGTGAACTATGAGATGGAGTTGTTGAAGAAGCTGCAAGGATTGAAGCAAGGCAAAAAGTTTGTTAAGGAGTATACAGAAGAGTTTTATAATATTACTATCAGAACCAGTCATGTAGAGGCCAACAAAGAGAAGGTAGCCCATTACATTAATGGGTTGAGGTCAATTATTCAAGAGGAGCTGAGATTGGTCAGAATGACCACCATATAAGATGCATACCAGTTTTCCCTAAAGGTGGAAGATAAGCTGGATAAAAGATTTGATAGCAAGCAAAGGGGAAGAGGTCAAGGTGGAAGGACTAGTGGAAGACCCTATGGGGGCCGAAATGAAGATTCAAAGAAAAATGAAGAAGTCAACACCAGTCGAAATCAAAGAAGGGATAATGCCTACCACCCTCATGACTAGAACAATGGTGAGCAAAGAGGAAGAGGAAGGGGGTGACCTGGGCAAGGACCCGGAAGAGGAGGTTTTAGAGGAACTTGTTTCCAATGTGGAGAAGAAGGACATTGAGCATACAAGTGTCCGTAACATCAAGGAAGGACAAATAGAAGACCTGAAGGTAATGCACGAGTTGCATATGTAGATGAAGATGTGTAGTTCAAGCGTTCTAAATATGTTGAAAGGGGAGAAACCCTAGTTGTCAGAAGAATTTTTTTGAATGAGGAGAAAGGACCCAATTAGAGGAAGAGTTTATTCTGCACAAGGTGCAAATGTGAAGGTAAGTGTTGTGATATTATTACTGACAGTGGAAACAATGACAATCTTGTTTTAGAGGAGATGGTTGATAAGTTGAAGTTGACAAGAAGAAAGCATCCACATCCATATCGGATTGCATGGTTGTAGAAGGACCACAGAGCTTTGGTCAATGAACAGTGTTTAGTGAAGTTCAAGATTAGGGACTACCATGATGAGGTGTTGTGTGATATCATACTGATGGATGCATGTCATATGCTGTTGGGGAGGCCGTGGCAGTATGATAGGAGCATTGTCTATGATGGTCGTGCAAACACATATTCCCTAACAAAGGATGGAGTTCATCATAAGTTGACGCCCTTGAAGGAAGTGGAAGAAAAGGTATGTAGTACTGCCGGTATTTGCTTGGGAGATGGTAGGAAATTTTTGGAGGGTATGAAGCATGAGCATCATTGCTTTGCATTGATTCCTAAGTTTAGTCAAAAGAAATGTGAAGATGTACCTGTAGAAGTTTTAGATATGTTGGAAGAATTTTAGGACATTATCTCTGATAATGTACCAGAAGGTTTACCACTAGTGAGGAAGATAAGTCATTAAATGGATTTGATATCAGGAGCTAGTTTGCAGAATAAGGCATCCCACAAAATGACCCCTGCAGAGAGTGAAGAGCTAAACATACAAGTTTAATAGCTATTAAGGAAGGGGCTGATAAGAGAGAGCCTAAGTCCATGTACAGTACCTGTAGTACTAGCACCAAAGAAAGATGGAGAGTGGAGAATGTGTATAGATTCTCAAGCCATCAACAAGATCACGATCAAGTACATATTTCCATTACCCAGAATAGATGACATAATGGATTGTTTGAGTGGAGACAAGTACTTCACAAAGATTGATCTGAAGAGTGGGTATCACCAGATCTAAATCAGAGAAGGAGATGAATGGAAGATAGCCTTCAAGACAAAGGAGGATTTGTATGAGTGGTTAGTCATGCCATTTGGGCTAACCAATGCACTGAGCACATTCATGTGGCTCATGAACGAGGTACTGAAAGAATTTTTGGGAAGTTTTGTTATTGTTTATTTGGATGATATTTTGATTTTTAGTAAGACTTGGAATGAGCATCTGATGCATATCAAGAGAGTTCTAGAAAAGCTGAGGAAGGAGAAGTTGTTGATTAATATGAAGAAATGTAGTTTTGCAAAGAAGGAGTTGGTATACCTAATATTTGTTGTCTCAGAGGAAGGTCTTAAGATGGACCTAGAAAAAGTAAGGGATATCATTGAATGGCTTATACCAAGGAGTGCAACGAAGGTATGATCTTTTCATGGTTTGACAAGTTTTTATAGAAAGTTTATCAGGAATTTTAGTAGCATTTGTGCACTCCTAACTGAGATAATGAGAGGGGATAGAAAATAGTTTAAATGGACTAAAGGAGCAAACAAAAGCTTTGATACATTGAAGGAGAAAGTTACAGAGCAACCTGTTTTGGCATTTCTAGATTTCAATAAGGTATTTCAGGTAGATTGTGATGCTAGTGGTATTTCAGGTATTTCAATAAGGTATTTCAAGTAGATTGTATATGGTAATAGCCCAATAAATGCTTCTGAGTTAAGAAAGTTGGATAAAGGAGAAAAGACAAGTGCTGAAGCCAAAGACTTTGTAGAACATCTAAATAATTTGCATGAAGAGGTGAGAAAGCACATTAATAAGATGAATATTCAGTACAAGGCTAAGGCAGATCAAAAGAGGTGATATAAGGAGTTCCAAGTAGGATATGAAGTCATGGTTCACTTGAGAAAAGAAAGGTTCCCAATTGGAACTTATAATAAGTTGAAAATGAAGAAATTTGGACCGTACAGAATCCTGAAGAAGCATGATTTAGGAAATGCATATGACGTAGAGCTGCTGAGTGGGATCAATATTTCTCCTATGCTCAACATTGCTGATTTAATAGAATATCATGAAGGTGGCATAGAGGATGAACCAAAAGAAGAACAATGGAGTATTCTGGCATCTACTTCAACAAAGGAGATAGAAGAGATCTTGGATAGCCATGTGGGAAGAAGTACTCGAAACAGGCAATATGAACAATATCTAGTGAAATGGAAAGGAAGGCCTATTGAAGATTCTTCTTGCTTGTCTAAGGCAAAGGTTGACCGTTTGGGTTTTCCTCAAACAAACAACTAAGACGTGACAGGGTCACTTCTCAAATTACCCTGGGTGTCTAATGCAGGAGCATCCAATGGTGTAAGGGCAATCTTGTATCACCCAAAAAGAAGTTAATTCAAAATCATTGCAATTGTTTTCATTTCTTTCCATAAATAGTGTTTTTGGTTCCATAATCTTCTGAATAATGATGTAGGACTTTCAGTTTTTCCAAACTGCTAAAAATAGCAAACTACCAGTTTTGGAAAGTTTGATTGCCATTTTAGGAAAGTTTGTATTTGGGTATGGATTGAAGAGAAAAGTTACATGAAGCTTCATAACTAAAATATAAGACCTTTGACGAAGGAATCAGGTAAAGATCATTTGTGAGCTGAAAGATATTAAAGTTTTTGTTTTCTGAAAAAGCCCCTAAAATTTTCTAAAACGAGATATGAGAAACTAAAACATCCCATAATGTCCCAAAAAGTTGACAAAAATCTATTTATGAATTTCCAACATGATAGTTTACATCGCGGGCTTTCTGGTGCTTAAAACAGTTCATTAATCAGACACCCGGATCAAAAGTTATGCTTCCCAGAAGTTGACCTACTTTTGGAGGGAGTTGCACATTTCAAAATTTAGTTGGAGGCAGCCAAAAAGTGCTATTTATGACTATTTTGGGAACCCTAGGCAGTAATAGAGATAAGGGGGAATGTGTAGAGTCAAGAATAGGTGAGAAAATAGAAACCCTAGCTGAATTGGGGTTACAAAAGGTAGATGATTCTAGAGTCTTGTGATAGGAAGCTATAATGTGTTGCAGCCTATGGAGGGTTGATTCCTCTAATTGTATTTAAGCTTCTGTAATGTAATAAGTTGTCCAAATCAATAAAGAAAGTTCTATTTTTTGTGTGCAATTTCTATTGTTGTGTGTTTTATGATTTACCCCCTTCATCAAAACACAAGACCCAAAATGATCTGTTACTACCATACCAAGGTAACTAGTCTCTTTTGAGGTTTAAAATGCTAAACCAAATATTCATAACCCATTATCTTTTTCAAGTGAATTGGAGTTTTTAGATTACTCACTACCTTCTTTTGGAGTTATAGTAATGCATACGCAAAGATTGTGTTAAAAAAATAACAAATACCACATCTTTAATAGAAACAGTGAGGGAGATAATAAAAAGAAAAGACAGTCAATAATGCTAGTTATGCTCTACTAGAGGACAATAAGGTTTCCAAGGTAATAAACAGGCTTCAAACTACTATATTCATAGATGAGACTACATACAAATGGGATAATATAGATAACAATAGTAACCTAAACATCCTTCAATCTATTTTTAGTTGCATGTTACAAAAATTCATTCTTCAAAGACTATAAACTATCAACACATATAGAAAGACTACTCGCAGAGACACTCATAATCATGCTTTGATAACAAACAATGATGAAACACCTCTCTAAAACATAGCCAATCAATAAACATAGAGATTGATTTAAGTATTGGTTAAACAAATTACCCCAAATCTTCCTACAGAACACTAGGCAAACAACTAGCCAATACAATACACAGGTGATAGAAATTACACAGATGCATTGCTATTTCAAGCATTCAAAGAACAACATTTAATCTACACCCAACTCATTCATTATCACATGAAACAAACTTCTATTATAAGGTGACATGAAGCTGAACCAAGTTTATAATCCAAATATAAAAACAAAATTTATTCATAAACCAAAAAGGTGGTTACATAGATTCTAAAGGAATTGGTCTCTATCCTGACAACCTATTCCATCATGCCTCTGCAAACACTACAAATTCTAATCATTGCTCTAGTAAAAAAACTACTTTGTTACACCATTCCTGGGCTTCTTTCTTTATTGTTATTATCATTTCATTCTTGCAAACTTGTTCTACTCTCTCTGCCTTCTCCAAGCTTGGAATCGACTTCTTCTAAATAGGAACCCTATCGACCTCTCCAAGACTTCGCACAGCTATTCCCAAACATTTCCCTCTTTCCATTGCTATTGGTTCTAGCTCCTCTCTTATTCATTATAAAGGTAGATGCTTCATTGTGTAAATCACATCCCTTCCTGGAAAACAACTCTTCACCCACCAACTACTCCTATCCCTTGCATGCAGGTCAAGAAGATCTCATTCATTCCACTACCATTTGTCCTCCTCTATTCTGTCTCCTCTATCATCAACCTTCTTCGATCAACCTCTACTCTTCTCTACCGATCGTCCACTCTCCCATGTGATCCTCTTAGTAATATTTCCCATCCATTCTTTACCCTTGTTTCACAACTAAATTATGACCGCTCTTTAAACTGTCTCCTCTTCATTTTCTCTCCAAACTGTTTGACTTCTTCAGCTGTCATCCGATTCATCTTCTTTTCATCGAACCAACTCTT